>CM061348.1:25820256-27070256 GCA_030867105.1 Liasis olivaceus | reverse complement strand
AGCCCCACACCTTTCTTACTTGTGGGACAATGCATGGTCCTGTTTCTGCTCATGGCAACAAAATCCCAGTTTATCTGGGGGATTTGAGAGCAATATGTATTTACATTGGCTCTTCTGCCAAGAGAGTTGTCATGGTAGAATGTTGACTTGATATGAATTCCTTCAGGAGCAGAATCCATTAGAACAAAACAGAAAGCTGACCAGCTAAAGTGGTGTGATCTAACAAAATAAACTGACTGCAATGCAATTCCATTCCTGTGCCATTGAAATAGCATAAAAAATATGACCTCAGGAGGGAATTGCTGGCGCAAATGAAAATCAGATGCAGGAACATAAAGACTGTAGGGCATATTGCTCATCTAGATGCACTGCGATTTATGTACCTAAACAGAAAAGTGTTGCTTTTATACTGTACTTCTCCTAGTTGGACTATTCTCCAGGAGATTTCCAAAGAAATACAGAAGTAACAGTGGGGGAGGAACTTATTCATAACATGTGCATATACATATGTGTGCATGCATGCATACACACACACACAGTCTGCTTTGGGCTCTGAAGTTCAGGGACACCAGCTGCTTATTCACTGCTCCTGCCAAATAGTGCCGTGGGCAACTTTCAGCTGGGCAGACATTAGAGGAAAAGCAACAGTCTTAATGAGATCCTCCCCCCCCCCACTTTCTGCTACACATTGCTGCAGATTCACAGATGTGAACTGGGAGTTTTTCCAGAAGAAGTCAAGGTATAATGTGCGTTCTAAACAGCTCCTTAATTCCTTGCTGTTATGATTAAGTTTAGTTAACCAATTAGATAGAATCCCAAATGTTCAGATAATGTTTTTTGACTGAAGGAGTTTTGCCTGGTTCAGGATCCACTATTTTGTTAACGTGGCTGGTCCAGTAAAATATCCTATCTCCCACTCCATGTCATATTTTTTTACATCTTTTTACACTGTTTATTTATTTACATTTTTTACTAGGGTGCACTATTGGAAAACCTAAAGGGCAAGATCATCCTGGAGAAGGTCTATCAATGTGGTCACTAAGAGTTGACACTGACCTAATGGCACATAATCAATTAGTCATCAATCAGTCAATCAGATTAGGAGTTATAAATAAGCAATAATATTCTGGTTGCTCATATAATGCTAATTCATGAATTATGGTTTGCAAAAAAACAATTGACTTCATTCACATTTCATACTAAACCAAATCCAAACTAATAACAATATAGCTTAGTACAATGGGAGAACCCAGTCACTGCAAATCAAAGTTAAACCAGTTTTCTTCCAAACAGGAAGGACAAGTTTACTGAGGTCAACTGAAGACGGACTAATAACCAAGATTTCTAAGAGTATGGAAAGTAACTAAGAACCAGCTGCTTTGGTGACTGAGTCTTCTGTACCTAACAGTTATGCAGCACTTTCCCAAAGTCCTCCAAGGGCTAAACAATAATTCCAACAGGAGTGTAAGACAAGCTTTACAGAGTTTGGAGCTAAAAACGCTCAGTTCTTTCATGGGTGAAATATGATTGGGCATCACTTTCAAAATATATTTCTCCTCAACCATACTGTGGGCCAATACATTAACTCCCTGTCTCATCCCATTGCTGCTAGGAGCAACTTTTGTTAACATTTGGTTGCAACATTCAGACTTCAATTCCACTGCTGATCCACTTCCAACCATTATGGCGCTGCCTGAAACAGACATGTCCCTCAATCATATCCCAGGGCTGGTGTTGGCTCTTCTTCCTTTCTTATTTATTTGTACTGCTTAGCTGTTAAATTGTACTTGAGAAATAGCCTGGTGAGATGAGATCATTCATCTCAACCATTTGAGGTAGCAGCTTCATGGGACACCAGCTTTGTGTGGTTGATTTGTGTAGGTCTGCCAGAACAGTGTCCAACTAAATCATAGCCTTGTATACAAAGGTTGGCTAGCAGACCTTTCTCTACGCTCAGGTTCACTGACTGCATTTTTAATCATACTAAGCCACGGTTTATTTGAGCCATGATTTGTTAAACAAGCCAGAAACAAGCAGATGAGCAAACTAACAATGATTTATTTGTCCTTCCTTTTAAAGAAACAGCTCTTGCCTTGAATCTCTGTAGCCTGAATAGAGGTATGGGGAAGGCACAATACCAGAAAGAAATAGCCTAGGAAACCTCACATAAGCCATAAATCCTTCTTTGCACAGCATATTAAATCACCATTGCAATTAATAAGCCAAGAACAAACTAAATTTCCAAAGTAGTTTATTGCCTTTAAACAAATCCTGGTTCATTCATTGTTCTCCATTCACACATCACACAAAGACAAGTAAATTATGGCTTACCATGACCTGTAAATGCATCCTATGATTTTGCACTTTCTTACCCTTTCCTCTGAATGTCTTCCTTCAGTTACCTTTCTTGAATTCCTTGCCTCTCATTTCCTTCTTTCCAACACAGTCACTCTTCCTTATTAATCATTAAGTGTCATTTCCTGGTTCTGCAGACATTTCTGCACAGCAGCCTAACCTGCTTGTCTCCTGTGCTACTCTCGGCTTTCTTTTTAAGGGAACTCCCTTAATTCTCTGGAATTATCCAGAGATTCTCTGGATTTATCCTTAATTCTCTGGAAAATCCAGATTGCTGTGGGTTGCCAATGGGATCAGACTGGTGCTCAGTCCAGACTAGGCCAGTGCAGGACCTGATCGGTCATCCCTGTGCTTCTCATCTTCCCATCTGTGTAGGGAAGTCAAGCATTACTGGATGACCCTGGTGTGAGTAGCTATCCCCGTGTTTGACATTTCCTTTTGAGGACTGGAGCTGCCTCACTGGTCCCATTTTTTTCTTTCCCTCATGGATGCCCTCCCCCCACTTTCTTGCATTCTGTCATTTTAACTTTACACAATCCCCTTCTTTCTCCTTTGTTTTTTCCTTATCTTTTTTTCTTTTCAATATTGTACCAATGAACTGAGGCTGTGGACTGACCCTGAAGGAACAATTATACTTGTTGGCTTGTCTCCTTTTTTCTTATACTAATTTTATTGAACATCACAATTAAAAAGATAAGAACTGATGCAAACTAAAAAAAGAAAAGAAAAAAAAGAAAAAAATAGCAAGTGCAGAAAAGAAAGAAAAAATAAAAACAAAAATAGAAAAGAATGAAAAATAAGAATACAGCAAAGAAAAGAAAATGTGTGTGTGTGTGTGTGTGTGTGTGTGTGCATGTGTGTGTATACTTGCCTTGTCTCATCTCATCCATGAGACCAGCTACAAGTACCTCGGTATCCCACAGTCACATGGGAACCATGATGAGGAGGCAAGGAAGACAGCAACATGCAAGTACCACCAAAGGATAAGACAGGTCCTGAAGAGCCAGCTCAATGGGAAGAACAAGATCCATGCCATCAACATGTATGCCCTGCCAGTCATCAGATACCCCGCCGGTATAGACAGCTGGCCAAAGGAGGACATGGAGGCTGTGAAGACCTGGAAGCTCCTCACAATGTATGGAGGTTTCCACCCCAAGTCCAACACCCAGAGATTGTACACCAGCCACAAAGAGGGCAGGCAGAGTCTGGTGAGTGTCAAAGCCACTGCCCTGGATGAAACCCAGAGCATCCAGGAGTACATCAGTAAGATGACACCCAAAGATGAGCTGCTGAGAGAATGCCTGAAGCAGCAGCAGACATGGGAGGAAGTTCAAGTGGAGGAAGTACCATGGCAAGCCAAGCCCCTGCGTGGGATGTACCATCAACAGATAGCTGAGGTGGCTGACATTGGGAAATCCTATCAGAGGCTGGAAAGGGCTGGACTAAAAGACAGCAATGAGGCACTGATCATAGCAGCATAAGAACAGGCACTGAGCACCAGATCCATAGAAACAGGTGTCTACCACATGAGACAGGACCCAAGGTATAGTTTGTACAAAGAGGCCTCAGAGACAGTCCAACACATAGTGGCAGGGTATAAGATGCAGGCAGGAACAGCATATACTGAACAGCACAACCAAGCAGCTGGCACTGTGTACAGGAACATCTGCAGTGTATGGGCTAGACCCCCCCCCCCCCAAGTCCAGATGGGAGATTCCACAGAAGCTTGTAGAGAAAAACAGGGCTAAGATCCTGTGGGACTTCCAGATCCAGATGGACAGGCAGGTACTGGCCAATCAACCAGACATTGTGGTAGTAGATGAGGACCAGAAGACAGTGGTGGTGATAGATGTAGCAGTGCCAAGGGACAGCAACATCAGGAAGAAGGAGTATGAAAAGCTGGAGAAGTACCAGGACCTGAAGGAAGAACTAGAGAGGGTGTGGAAAGTCAAGGCCAAAGTGGTCCCAGTGGTGGTAGGAGCACTCGGGGCTGTGACTCCTAAGCTGGGAGACTGGCTCCAACAGATCCCAGGAATGGCATCAGAGCTCTCTATCCAGAAGAGTGCAGTGCTAGGGACAGCTAAGATACTGCGCAGAGCCCTCAAACTCCCAGGCCTCTGGCAGAGGACCCGAGATTGAGGAAGACACATACCACCCATGGGATGAGAGGGGAATGTTTTTTGCCTGTCTCATTTTTTCAAACCCCTTGCAACAAGCTGCAGTGCCTTTAGGAGCTTGATCCGATACTCCCTTTTCACTGTAAGCCATAGAACCAAGGGGAAATATTGCATGCAGCAAGCAGGGGTTAGGAGATGAAGGGGAGGAAACCTCATGTAATCTGGGGAGAAACTGTGAAAGTATTTTCTGGGAATCATAAAGATCGAATGAAATGGCTGCACAGAGCAGTGGCCAGCCAAAGGGAGGGGGTGTGGCAAGCTAAGTAGCCAATCACAGCCAATCCATGGTGGTTAACTAAATTGGAAGGGAGTGCTTGAAATGATCCACTCTGAAGGGCTTAAGGTGGCTTGGGCAAAAAATGCTACTTGTGAATCAGAGCTGGAAAACACGGGCAAGAACTGTTTTTGCAATGAGCTAGGAGTGGGAGTTGCCTAGCATTGTCCACTCCTACGCTCTGGAAGAGATGTGTGACCCACAGTGGTGATGGGCTAAGCAGGACCTGTGGATATGCTCTGTGCATTCAGAGCAGATACAGAAATGCAGATCTGAAAACTAACTTCATGAAATGCTTGGGGACCTTTGCTCGCTTTGCAGGCAACATTCCAAGCATTCTTCAGGCTTACATTGTTAGATTCAGCAAGGGACAAACTGATGTTTGATTTATTTCTCCAGGGAATGTTTATCTTGTTTGTTGATCATTTGCAAAGCTCTAAACACTGGGCAAATTGTATTGTTTCTCTCTCTTTGAGTAAGGTTATAGCTCAGTGATTAGGCACATGTTTTGCATGCAAGAAGTCTTAGGTTACTCAGCACCTGGCATTGCCAAGTAGAACTGGGAAACAGCTCTTCCTAACCTCCCCCAAAATTACTGTCAATCAAAGGCTCGGTTTACATGTTATATTACTCTGGCTCTTTCTAATTAATCCTGATTAATCCTAATTAATCATTGCAAGTTACTAAACCATTGTGGTTGGGTTCACACATAATGCTTAACCATAAAACTAGAGTTTACAAAAGGCTGGGATTAGATATCCCCTTATGGCAACCCCAAACAAACCATATCATGGCTTAGCACAAGTCAGCATGGGTGAACAGGCAATACTGAGCTACTTGGATCAGTGGTTGAACTTGCTCTAAGAGAACCTATCGCAGAATGAGTTCAGCCACCTAAGTAAGCAACGAATTGATGTGCAAAGAGATATATTTGTATCTTTAGCCATAACTCAGACACTGATAAATTCTGACATGCAGCAGATTCTCAACATGGGCCAGAACAGTAGACAGAAAATTGCTTTTACAGCACATTCCAACTTACGTTGTTATAGCCTCAACCCTCTGGTAATGTCTCTGCCATGTCCCCTGCAAGTCGTAGAGAACGGAGGGACGGACGGGGAGAGAGAGAGAGAGAGAGAGAGAGAGAGAGAGAGAGAGAGAGAGAGAGAGAGAGAGAGAGAGAGAGAGAGAGAGAGAGGAAGGAAGGAAGGAAGGAAGGAAGGAAGGAAGGAAGGAAGGAAGGAAGGAAGGAAGGAAGGAAGGAAGGAAGGAAGGAAGGAAGGAAGGAAGGAAGGAAGGAAGGAAGGAAGGAAGGAAGGAAGGAAGGAAGGAAGGAAGGAAGGAAGGAAGGAAGGAAGGAAGGAAGGAAGGAAGGAAGGAAGGAAGGAAGGAAGGAAGGAAGGAAGGAAGAGCCCCTGGCAGGAATAGTTGCCTCTCCCTATTTAACTAGAGAAGTTTGGGGCTGAACTTACAAATGTCTGAAGACTAAGTGCCGGATCTGTCCTTAGATTTCTACTTGAAGTTACAAAATGTAAGAATATTACCTGCCTAAGGTTACTGCCTATAACTGCTATGGGTTCCTTGTACAGACAAATGCCCTCCTGTTAATCTATTTGCACAAGCATTTAAGACACTCAGTATTAAGTCCTACTGATTTTGAGGATATTTACTCCCAGGTAAGTATAAAGCCTTCATGATTCTTCTTCCGCTCCCCCCTTCCTTGGCATCCTTTATGATAGAGCTAATGTTTGGTTATGAAAACAAACAAAAAGTTAAAGATAATAAGTGCTTGGAAAGCATTTTTTCCCCCTACAGCTTGGTTTCTGAACTCTTAGCACTTGATTCCACTTTAGAACATCCAGTTTCTGTCAAGAGGCTGGAATTTAAAGATACAATAAAGAACTGCTGTTGCTTAGAAAGAAATACACACAGAGAAACAGTGACGGACAACAAAGGATATTACAATCACATCCAGGAGGTAGTGAATGAGCAAACACACTCACACTCTGTCTCATGAAAGACATTGAGTATTAATGTTTAAAAAGAGCTAGACTTTTCTAAGTAGAAGATCTAAGTTAGGTGAACTGTATTTTTGAAATGGTTGGGGGGAAATGTTGCTTTTTTCCCCTTTTAAACAAATTCATAGACATTTTTTCTCAGATTTGTGTTCTACTTACTCTCAGGTCACATCACAAGAAAGAATTTTACAGAGGAAGATGAACTTGCATGTTTGCATATCCGTGATACGTTATCTGCATTTTTGCTTTGCTTGTGGCAAGCTTTGGAAAGGTACCAGAGAGTGAGAGCAGCCATGAAAATGCGTAGAGGTGGTATTGATTATCTAAGGCATTTTGACTAGGTACCCACATTGCATTAAGCAATCAAGTGATTTGATTAACATAACATTATTTGCTTACAACCCAAAAGCTAGCAATCCAGTTGTGGATTATTACAAACAAAGCAAAAAACTAAACACAGCATGGTTTAGTGTAATACGTGAAAGCAGTCAGCTGAATGTTGCAACTGTTGCACATAGCCTGAGGAAACATAAAATTTGCACTATGATAGGATAATTCACGATGTGAAGTTTAAATCAAAGTGAGGTTTAAAACAACTATATCCAATTGTTTCTGCCCATTCAGTACAATCAGGCAGAGTGGGTACACTTCAGGTCCTCTTAGTTCAATGTTGTGGTCTTATGGAAGTGTGCCTTCTCGGTTGCAGCCCCCACCGTTGGGAAGAGGATCTCCTCAGAGATATGTATGGCTCCCACCCTTGAAATGTTCCGGAAATCTCTTGAGACCTGGCTTGGTTCCCAGGCCTGGGGTTAGGGTGTTTGTGGAGCCCCTGTCAATTATTTTTTCCTGGATGTTATTTATGTGGTTTTGTCCGGGTAATTGTGTTTTTTTTAAATTATGTGTTCTTTTAAATATTGTGGGCCACACAGAGTCTTTTTGAAATCCAATAAATAAATAAATCAGATGGTACTCATATTTCTGTCTAATGTAGAACTGGCCCGCATTTAGGATTATTGGCCAATCATATAAGTTAGTAATATTATGCTTGGTGTTCATACAGTGGATATATTCTAGCTTTCCGTTGTCTAATCTTCTATGGCACTGATTGTTGCATAATATTCTGAGTCCAACTAAATGGCCACACTTAGTTGATCTTGGATAATCTAAAAAACTAAACAGGGCCACACGTCTTTAGTACTTGAATGGACCAGCTATATACTAGACTAGGAAGTAAAATTTAAAAATCTGGAAAGCAATGGCAAACAAATTTCTTATTGTTGCCACATAAATTATATGGATGTATAGAAGAAGTTACTAGGAAGGGTCACATTCACCTCAACACAGTCTTTATCTTTCTAGTAATCAAAAAAGACTCACAGTGGAAAAAAACGTTTCATGTAGCAGACTAGATGCTCTGGCTTTGCCACAGGATGTGGTGAAACCTAAAAGGTGTTAGAAACATCCATCCATCCATCCATCCATCCATCCATCCATCCATCCATCCAATTTGTATGCTGCCCATCTCCCCAGCGGGTGACTCTGGGTGGCTCACAATGAAAGTAAAACCCACAAACAGTTAAAAAAAATACCCACATTAATTTATTAAAATTAATTAATTAATTAAAAAGTCAAACTACAAAAACAAGCCCTATACATAAAAAACTAGAAACATTCAAGATGACGGGGGAGTAAAATCAATTACCCCACAAGCTGCTTCCACTGGTGTGAGCCCCCAGCCTATCTGTCATAGCCAAGATTTCACGCTCTCCTTGAAGGCCATCAGAGTGAGGGCACACCGCATCTTGGGTGGTAGGTTGCTCCACAGAGTGGGGGCCACGACAGAAACGGCCCTCTTCCTAGATCCCACCAGTCGAAATTCCTTGACTGGTGGAGTCTGCAACATGCCCCTTCTGCCAGACCAAGTGGGGCAAGCTGATATAACAGGGGCAAGATGGCTCCTCAGATAAGGTGGTCCTAAGCCATGAAGGGCTTTAAAGGTGATTACCAACACCTTGAATTGGACCCAGAAGCAAACTGGCAACCAATGTAGCTCGTGTAACAGCAGTATTACATGGGCCCCCCTGGGGGCATTCAGAACTGTCTGCGCCACTGCATTCTGCGCCAGCTGTAGCTTCCGGATACTCTTCAAGGGTAGCCCCATGTAGAGCGCACTGCAGTAATTCTGGTCTGGGAGGTGACCGGGGCATGAGTGACTATATGGAGGGCCTTCCAATTGAGGAAGGGGCGTAACTGACGCGCAACACAAAGTTGTGCAAAGGCCCTCCTAGCCACAGCTGCCACCTGCTCTTCGAACAGGAGTCATGAGTGCAGGAGGACTGCCAGATTATGCACCAGGTCTGTCTGGGGTAGTGTGACCCCGTCAAGAAACAAAGATGATAAACTCCCAGATCTTGAGGCTCCCAGTACCCACAGCCACTCCGTCTTACCAGGGTTCAGTTGAAGCCTGTTGTTCCCCATCCAGACCCCCACAGACTCTAGGCACCATGAAAGGGTGGCCACAGCATCACTTAGGTCATCCGGGATGGAGATATATAATTGAGTATCATCAGCATACTGATGATATCTCATCCCATGGTGCCGGATGATCTCACCCAATGGTTTCATGTAGATGTTAAATAGGAGCGGTGAGAGCACCGAACCCTGAGGCACCCCACAAAGTAGGGGCCATGGGTTGGACCTCTCACTCCCTATCAACACTGATTGGGTTTGGCCTTGGAGAAAGGAGCTGAACCAGCACAGAACTGTGCCACCCACCCCCAACTCCTGCAGCCGACCCAAAAGAATACTATGATCGATGGTATCAAAAGCTGCCAAGAGGTCAAAAAGAGCAAGGATGGATGCACTACCCCATCCCACTCTTACCAGAGATCATCTAAAAGTGCAACCAATGCTGTTTTTGTCCCATAACAGGGCCTGAAACCTGACTGATAGAGGTCCAGATAATCCGTTTCCTCCAGGATCCTCTGAAGCTGCTGCGCGACTACCTTTTCTACCACCTTTCCTAAAAAGGGAAGGTGGGAAACTGGACAAAAATTGTCCAGAAGTGTGGGATCTAGCTATGGTTTCTTGAGGAGAGGGCAGACCAAAGTCTCCTTAAAAGGCTTCGGGAACACCCCCACCCACAAGGATGAATTGACCACCACCAGTACCCACCCTAAAGTCACATCCTTGGTGGCTTTGACCAACCAGGAGGGACAGACATCTAAAATACAGGTAGCTGCGCTAACAGCCCTGAGGACCCTGTCCACTTCCTCAGGGCCAATAGGATCAAACCATTCCCAGATAACTCGGTAAGGCCTCTCCCCAGGCATCTCCACTGGATCCACCTCACACTTGGCCTCCAACTCAGAATGGATCTGAGTGACTTTATCCATCAGGTGTTCAGCAAATTCCTCTGCATGGCCCTGTAGATAGTCCACCGAGCCCTCCCTACCCAGGAGGGACCGAGTGACCCTGAACAGGGCTGCCAGAAGACACTCTGAGGATGCAATAAGAGCAGAGAAATAATGATATTTCGCCACCCTTACCACCACGAGGTAGGCCTTAATAGTGGCTCTAACCCGTGTTCGGTCTGACTCATCTTTAGTTTTCCATGAGCGGCACTCAAGACGTCTCTTGGACCTTTTCAGCTCCCTTAACTCCTCCGTAAACCATGGGCAGTGCCAGGGGCGATGGGCCAAGAGAGGCCACACAGGCGCGATCCTGTCCAAGGCCCCAGCTGCCTCCTTATTCCAGGCTGTGGCCAGGGCCTCCACTGGACCATGCAGCAAGGCCTCAGGAACAACTCCCAGCTCCCTCTGGAACCCTTGCAGGTCCATCAGTTGCCGGGGCCAGGCTGTTCAAATAGGTTCCACCTCCCTGCAGAGGGGGGCAGCATAGGAGAATCTCAAGGCCACTCCCTGCTCACTGCTAGGAATGGCAGATTAAAGTCCCCCAAGACCATAAGCCTGGGGAGCTCCACTGCCAACCCCAAGATGGCCTCCAACAGCTCAGGTAGGGAGGTTGCTACACAGCAGGGAGGCTGGTGCAGAAGCAACACTCCCAACTGATCCCATGTGCCCAACCTCAGGAACGGGGTCTCACATCCAGCAAATTGTGGAGCAGAGGCCCTGAAGGCCAGCAGAGATTCCTGGATGACCATTGCCACACCCACTCCCCTGCCCTGGGATCTCGGCTGGTGCCAAACCCTAAACCCGGCTGGACACAATTCCGAAGGGGCAGCACCCCCTTCTGGTGTCAGCCAGGTCTCAGTAATGCATGCCAGGTCGGCCTGCTCCTCCCAGATAAGGTCATGAATAAGGGGGGGGGGGGCTTATTATTGACTGACCTGGCATTCATCAGCAGCAGCTGAAAGCCTGGGCCTCTGAAGGCCTGCTGACCAGGGTGTGGGCTTGAGCCCAGAGGGTCGGAACATGCCACCAGTATAACACATCGGGGGTATCTTCCCCTGGAACGGCCTGCCGTCTGGTTCCTGTCATAATGTCCCATGCCCGTCACTACCTGAACACCACCCTAAATTGCCCAAGGTGATCCTCCACCCACCCACCCTCCCGGCCTCCGACCTAAGGGGCTTGCCATACCACAAACCATACAGGGCAAGAAGGGAATATGGGGAGGGGGGGAATGAGCCCCTGTGGCACTTCAGCTATCTGCTGTCAGCTCCAACAGGGGCTTAGTCACACCAACTCCCCCTTCCCTAACATGCTCCCTCTCTCAACTGGCCTCTCTCACTAGCTGGTGAGAAAAGGGCCACATCCGCTCCTACCCTCTTCCCATCTAATTTCTGGGCAGAGGGTAGCACATTCATCTAACATCCACAAACCCCTCACCAACGCACCCCACAGCCAGCCACTCTAGTCCCCCCGGCCTCTTCTCTGGGGGTAACGGAAGACCCCTTTCCATGTTAGGGGCTAGAGCCCAGAAGCCCTGAGGTTCTAATGTCTCTATGGGTTTTGGGTACTGTGACCCCTCGGGCTCTGGCCTCTGTTCCCCCATTGCAGTCAGGTCCACCTCAGCCTTAGCCTTGCCCCTGGTGCGCTCATTGCTGCTGTCCCGCCGCTGTTGCCGGTGCTCTCACTGCCAGTGCTGCTGCCGAAACTAACAGTGTTGGGCATTCACAAAGGACAGGTCTAGTGATGGTGATAAGATTTGATTGGTAAAAGAAATCTACACTTTCAGAAGCAGCAAATCAAGTATCATGACAAAAAGTAAAATAGGACTGCTATCAAGATGTCTGACTGTAATTTTCTCAGATGCCTCTGGCTGTTGGACTAGATGGTCTCTGATGCAACCCAGCAGAGGCCTTCATCATATGGTGTGTTGGTTCAAGTATCAGAAATAAAGTAAGACCTAGATTCAATTCCCCAATGGACTCTAGATCAAATTCCCCAATGGACTCTGAAGCTCCCAGATAAGTTGCAATACCTGTAATTACATAACACACTGAAATCTGAATTAGTCAACCACATTTTAGTTTAGTACCTCATGCAAATTAACACAGAAAATAATTGTGTTGACCAAGGCTAAGTATATTGTCCAAACATCTCAGCCTAATTTTTCTCACAAGATCATTGTGAAGATGCAGTAGATCAGTGCAGAAGAACTATATGCTGTCTTAGGTCCCTTTGGAGGAATATTAGATAGAAATGTAAGAAATAAGTAATACTTAATTTTCCTTAGCTGCTTCCTTTAGCAATACAAGACAACTCTATGTAACTTTGGAAACAATCTTTAGCTGTCGATGGACATAATGATGCTTATAATAGCAGAATAAATTTCATCCTTTACCTAGAGCTTTCTAAACTGACAAAGCAGCAGCAAATGTGTGATCTATCTGGGACTTTCCCACTTTAAAATGCAGGCAAGCATTTGCATGATTCTTATGTCAAGACTCCATGTTGACCTAACATTATTGATGGATTATTTTCTCCTGGTCCACATGGCTGATTTTGCCTCTAATAGATAGTTAGCAGCTTAGCATAATCTTCTCCTAGACATTATCCTTTTTTCTAAATGAGGAAGATGTGTTGCTGCTGCTGTTGTGAAGAATAATCAGCAGCAATTTTTCTGTAAAATAAGAAACCTCCTAGATTGCTTAGGCTACCTCTAATCAGGAAGAAACATAAGGCTGTGTTCACACAAATCACTAAGATATGGTTTGCTCAACTACTGTTGCTTGGGTTTCACAACACATGCTGGAAACTACAATAGCCAGGCTTGTACCACATGCTAAGAGGCTACATGTTGGCTTTGATCTTTAGCCTCTCTGTTGTCTTTGGTTTTGCTTTCTGATATTGACTCTTGACTTATATTCTGACTGGGTAATAAATTTTGATTGCTCTTCAGTTTTGATGCTCACCTGCTGACTCATTGGCTGGACTCACACATCTTGCTAAGTGTAATGTAATTTGTTTGGCTTAAGTTTAGTGATTGGGCAAATCTAGGCTTATTTGTAACCTGTAATGTATGCTTTAGTCTGACATGGGGATACATCTGTTAGCCTTGCGAGGTAGTCCAGACCAGAAGTACAACCAAGAGTACCAAATCTATCTTTATTATAAGGTTACATTAATTGAATCTTGCAAGTCTGAAAGTACTCCTCCCATCCCTCACTTTTACTCTCCCAAAAACTAGGAAGGCTCCTTTCTGAGACTTTTTTGCCATCCCTCCGCCGTTGGACTCAATTTTTATCAGAACATTGTCTAGGCTGTGACTCTTCCTCCTGTCTCCCAAGGTAATTTCCACATACCATTACAACATCAAAACTATGGCTTGCTCAACAAAGCATACTTAAATAAACTATGTCTGAGTGCAATGCATGAACCTAGCCTATGAAAAATGTTATTGGTGGCCCAAATACATTTCTAACAATATTTGCTGTTATTTAAAGCCACTGCAGTGCCTTCTTGATCATTTGGGAATTCTACTACCAAGCTCTTGTTGTAGGCAATCCTTGCTTTGAAATCCATTAAAAAAATCTTGTTGCACAAAAATATTGACTTTGCTGGCTCAGCTGGTACTGAAAAAAGGGAATGTAATTCTAGAACCAAAGTTTATACAACTGAATTATCAAATATCAAGATGCATGAATAAGACTGAACATATTATCCTCTGTCTGCTAAGCCCTTTCAAATGTAATTCTTTGTTGCACTATTTGATAGGGCTCGCATTTTAGTTGCTAGCCTTAATTCAGAAGTCTAGACTAGTACAGGTCAAACACACTCTTGCAGGTAACAAACTGTCAAACACACTGTCAAATACACTCTAGCAGGTAACAAGTAAGGGCAGGCTCCAACACGAAAAGGCAACGTGAAGTGAGAACTGGGCAGCTTGGCTGAGTATTTCATGGCTCAGGTGTTCATCTGCAAATGGCCCACATGGTACCATGTTCAGAACATACACATCTTATTAATATACAATTGAAACCAGATACTTTTTTGGGCGGTTTGATGGACAAACAGCTGGAAAAAACTCACAGAACTTTGTTTCTATATATGTTAACAGCAGCAAAGCTTTTATATGCACACAGTTGGAAAGACTTGACATTACCTACAATGGAAGAACGGATGGTGAAATTGATGGAGTTGGCTGGGATGGCAAAGCTGACAGCTTTGTTTAGAGAAAGGACACAGAGTAATTTTAATGCTAATTGGAAGCCTTTGTTGGATTTTTGTGTGAAACAGAAAAAAATGAAATTATGATGTATGGATTTGATGATTAGAAATAATACTAGACAATAGAAAAAAATGAAAGTTATGTTTTAAACTTAGAGTAAGAGTCTAGTGTAAATTGTTAGTTGTATCTATCGTGAGGGAAGTTGAAGTCATTCTTTTTCTTCCCTCCCTCCCTCCCTCCCTCCCTCCCTCCCTCCCTCCCTCCCTCCCTTTTGGCTTTGCTCTTTCTTTTCTTTTTCAATCTTCTTTCCTTTTTCATTCTTATCTTTACTATTATTTTTTGTTCATTTTTATTGTTCTTATCTTAAAATATTTGAAAACAGGACATACACATTGCTCAGCTAGTGGATTCTGTGATGATGAATCCAATCACTGCTCTTTCATATCTGTCACAACATAATACCCTTGCCCATGGTCAACTTAATTAAATTAAAATGAGTGCAATTTGAATTAGCTGACAGCAGATGGCACCACTTAGCTGATGTTGGCTGATCTCAAAAAGTTAGGAGGGCCAGATAAGAGATCTCCAGGAAAGCAGGGAAGGAAAAAAGCTACATGGACATATCCATGAAGTCACCAGGAGTTAAGGATGACTTGAACAAGACTTTACTGTAGCTTTTAACAGAGCAGCTTCTAAATGCAATTCCTCCTAAGGCACTTGATGCTGACTCCCCAGCATGCTGTTGATTGTATATTACGTAAGTCAAAAAAGATTACTTACAGAGTATATTTATGGAATCATTAACTCACACCATGGTTGATTTCTACCACCCAAGAAGTGTATTAATGACTTCATAAAACACACCCTGGAGTATCAACATGATGATGCGACTGATTTTCAGTGTTATATTTCACTGCTTAAAACATGACTGGACTTACCGTATTTTTCCGACAATAAGACGCCCCCATGTACAAGACGACCCCCATTTTTCCAACCCAAAATTAAGAAATCAATATTTTAAAGATAGTGCAGAACACATTTTTATTTAGTAATTAGTTAACATTTACCTGATACACTCGGTGGGAGGAGGTCCAAACCGTCTCTCTGCAGCTCTATTTCCAGGCTCTTTTGCATAACTGATTACATTCAAGCACGAGTGAAACTGCCGATAGCTCGTCTCTGCAGACTTCCTCTAATTGGTTTGTTCAGCATCAGCTGACGTCAGTTACATCAGGCTCGTGATTGGAGGAAGTCTGTTTGGGAGACAAGCTATTTCACTCGTGATTGGAGGCTAGCAATAGGAGGAAGCCTGCCTGCAGAGACAAAGTATGGGCAGTTTTGCCACCGCGCAGTTCTCTCCTCACTGACTCCCTTGAATAAGACGCCCTTCAATTTTTAGGATAAGGATTTTAGAAAAAAGTATCATCTTATAGTCAGAAAAATACGGTAATTGTGGAAGCATTTTGCTTCAGTTCAAACTCACTGCAAGTGATTCCAATCAAAGAACTGAAAGTCAGCCCTTTGCTGAAGGAGTCTCCTGGCTGGTTGGCATGCTGTTATCTCATCCAGTTTCATTTCCTTCTTGTTCTTTGTCCTGCTAGAGCTAATCTCAGCAGGGATCCTACTCCTCTCAGATCTTGAAGGTTTTTTTCCCCTTTTAAATTCCTGCCCCAATAATTGAATATGTACAATTATATCCATTCATCTTGCTTCAGAATAAATGTAATGCAGTCCCATATGCACTTATTGAAGTATTGGTGTAATGATGTAGGCTGAACTAAAGAACATAGTAAAGGAAGTGCAATGGACCAAATTCGGCATAAATAAAACAGGACTGTTTTCTCTGAAAGCAGGCCTTCAAATCAGAAGGATGGTATTTCATTTCAGGAAGTACAAGCTTAATATGTTGCCTTTCTACATTCATCTGTCCTTATGCATAAGAAATAATACACGTACACTCCTCTCTTCCTTGTTATTATAAGGTTTAACCAATGATTTTACTGTATATTGGCCTGTGTGCCTAGTTCAGCAGAGGGCACAAATTATACATTTAATTAATCCAATAAATTAGGACTAATGCTTAGAAGAGAAATAGACAGAGCAGACATTTGGTCCTGAAATCTCTAAAAGAGATTCAGAAGTTCAAAAACAAAAGGTAAACATTTCCTCTTGAAATTCTGCCATGGTGATGTAATTGATGCAAAATTTTATTTTCACGCAATTAAGAAAGTCCTGTTACTGGATACAAGAATGTTCAAGCTGTTCTAAAAAATAAAAGAAACCTCAGTTGTATTCTGTGAAAAGGCGCTGAACTTTTTTGTTGCAATAATCAAATTTATCCAAAGCCCCTGTATTAGGGAACATCATTAATGAATGTCTGCAAAGTGCTTTTTTGTCACTTTGTCAGTAGGAAATACTATTATTAGCTCCTTTCTGGCTTGCTGTGCAAGTGGCCTGTGAGGTGATTGTTCAATAGTGCCTACCTACAAGTTTACAGCAGCCTCCCCAGACAGTTTCGGAATGTGATGAATGTTGAGAGCACCTTATTCCAGACTTACAAAAAATGCCTCAAACATATTGAGAAGAATAGCTTTTTAGCTATGATTGCTGTAGCCACACATAAAACAGCTGACACTTAAAGACTAAGGCTACGCTGCTAGATTGCTGCATGTTAAAAGTATGTTGCACTGGGAGAAAATGAACATGACTGTGAGGAACATGTGTGGGGGGGTTTGTGTGACGTTGACCTTCTGACTCAGTGGTGTCATGGGGCAGCCTGTCTGTAAAGGGGACCTGGAAACTCTGCACTTGCACCTGCCAACACGGCCTGTCAGCACGGCACGAACTGGGAGAGAGGATCATTTAAATCCTCCCTCAGAGATCCTGTCTTCCAAGGGCTTGCCAGTAGAAGACAATTACTACAGGCTGCCAAGAATCAGGCAGAATCTCCTGGCACACCTTAGTCCAGGGGTCCTCAAACTTTTTAAACAGGGGGCCAGTTCACAGTCCCTCAGAATGTTGGGGGGCCGGACTATCTATCTATCTATCTATCTATCTATCTATCTATCTATCTATCTATCTATCTATTATTAAACTTGTATGCTACCCATCTCCTCCAACGGGTGACTCTGGACGGCTCACAATAATAGTTTGAAAAAAACATGAATGAATTCTTATGCACACTGCACATATTTTATTTGTAGTACAAAAAAAAAAACCAGGAAAAAAAATACAATACCGTATTTTTCCGACTATAAGACGATACTTTTTTCTAAAATCCTTACCCTAAAAATTGAAGGGCGTCTTATTCAAGGAAGTCAGCCGAAAATCGCGCGGTTGCAAAACTGCCCATACTTTGTTTCTGGAGGCAGGCTTCCTCCTATTGCTAGCCTCCAATCACGAGTGAAATAGCTTGTCTCCCAAACAGACTTCCTCCAATCACGAGCCTGATGTAACTGACGTCAGCTGATGCTGAACAAACCAATTAGAGGAAGTCTGCAGAGACGAGCTATCGGCAGTTTCACTCGTGCCTGAATGTAATCAGTTATGCAAAAGAGCCTGGAAATAGAGCTGCAGAGAGACGGTTTGGACCTCCTCCCACCGAGTGTATCAGGTAAATGTTAACTAATTACTAAATAAAAATGTGTTCTGCACTATCTTTAAAATATTGATTTCTTAATTTTGGGTTGGAAAAATGGGGGTCGTCTTATACATGGGGGCATCTTATTGTCAGAAAAATACGGTAATTAAAATAAAGAACAATTTTAACCGACATAAACCCCACCCTGCATTGGTGGTCAGTGTCAGTAAATGTTATCCTCCCCCCGCCCCCTGCCCCCCACATTATTGGTCAGTGCCAGTGGCCATTCTACTTGAGGGGCAACCACACAGCCCAAATGGAGAAAGTAATAGGGCACCCTGGATCCCACCGATCACCCTGCACAGAGGATCCCTCCTGCAGAGTATGAGGAAGCATGACTTGAAGTGCCCCTGTGGTTGTAAGTGTGGACGGGCTGCCAAGTGCCCGAATTTTGATCATGTGACTGCAGGGGTGCTGCAACAGCTGTAACTTTGGGGACTGAGCATAACTACTAAATGAATGGTTGTTAAGCGATGACTTAACAAAGAATTTGAGATGATGGAACAGGTCTGGGCAAGGAAGAAGAGTTTAGATATAAATGCAAGGAACAGAAGAGAAGAAAAAGTGAAACAGAAACTGAGTACAATGCTTTCTGCGGTCCTGATAATTTGCAAAGAAGTAGGCTGACCTGATTTCCAAAAATAAAAACTTGGATATACGAATATTAAAAAATGCATTTGTTGTTGTTGTTCAGTTGTTAAGTCGTGTCCGACTCTTCGTGACCCCATGAACCATATTGTGCCAGGCACAATATGCATACATGTATACAAATCTACAAGTCAATTTCCCCAAAGTCACAGGCAAAAATTACCAGAAAAAAAAGGACACAAAGATGTTTAGAAGAGCTTCTCTGGAATGAAGCAACTTTAAGTAGTTCCAAACATTCCTGTTCCCTATTGTGCTTTTACACTCTGTGAAAAATTATTTCCAGGCCAAATTAATTTAATAAATGACTAACAATCAATTGACCACTCTCTCCATCATAAGGCTATCAGACCTGATCTGCAAAAATCCATTAGTTGTCAGCAAAGAGATACAGGAAACACTAACTTTGCTTCTTATTCTGGATTTCTGCAGACTAGTACTAATCAATCAGCCAGTAAAATGGATAATGGAATAGCTTCATTCCCATGTTCCCTTCCACCATAAGGTACCCCGAGACTTGATGAGTAATGGAAAGACATCATTTCTTTGGCTATTTGTTCCCATACTGTTCTGCCTGCTCTACCTTGAGCCCTCCCATTAGTTCAAGGATGCCTTCCCCAAAATCAGGACTGTCCCTGTAAAACTGGAATTTAATCTTGGAAATAAGTTTCAGGCACTGATAGTGCCTTCTGTTGACTAAAACCTAGTCATGGCAGCAGGTTATTGGGAATATTTTAAAGACATTCCCAAAGAAATCCATTGTGTGGGTAAAACAGGAAGGAACATAAAATGCAAACCCGAAGCACCATGAGAATGGGGCTCCTGCCGTTCTCCAAATAGGGCGCCTGTACTCATGAGACCTGGGGAAGACCAGATGGTTTCCGAGGGATTGCAAGAACGGGGTGGGCATTTGGGAGAAAGAATGACAGAAGCAGCTTGGAGAACGACACACCGATCACCCTGCACGGAGGATCCCTCCCATGGAGTACGAGGAGGACAGCCGCCAGACCCAGTATACCAGTAATGTAGAAGAGTCCGGCTCTGCGGTCTCCCTCCTCGTGCATCGCCTGCAGCTCCCAACACAGCCCCGACGCTTCCGCTTCTGAGAGACAGCGGCGGCGGCCAATCAGGCGGGCGGGCTGGATAAATGACACTGGTGGGCTGTATCCGGCCCATGGGCCGTAGTTTGAGAACCCCTGCCTTAGTCTATACAGATGAGGAATTGTTAGACTTATTGCTAAGGACTTTGTCTTTCAGTGCTAGGAAAATAAAAGGGAATCTTCCTGACTAAAGTGTAGAAGTGCAGAAGGCAGTAAATCTTGTCCAACGTGCAGTCTTGCATGTGAGGAAGATTCCCTTATTAAACCAAGGAAACTAAACAAATCTCTAAATATTTTTTTGGGGGGGGGGGTATTTTTCTCTCCCTGGTAGGGACTGGTGGAGCTGATGACCCTCCCTGGGTGAGAGCCAGTGTGGGGGGAATTGGCATGTGTGATAGAGAGGGAACTCCTGGCCAGTTGGTGGGAGCGACTGGTGGGAGGGGGGCTGCCATTGTATAAACTGAGATATGGTGCAAAGGTACAATCAGTATTTCTGTCCATTTTGTCCCTATTTTGCAGTGTTTTAGCTAATGCTGGAAAATATCTTTTGCAATGGTTGACAGACGCACTGTCTGGAAAGAAACTTTTTTAAAAAAAAGTTGGTGAAAATTAATTGCTACCTCAGGGTAAATAATTCAGAAATCCAGACTCTTGATGTAGCTGGGTTTTGGTGCACTTATCGAAAAATGAACAGTAGGAACAAAGTTAGGAATTTGTAGTATTTCTAATGCAGTTCTTACTTTTACAAACAGACTCAAAAAATTACTGATTGTGTTCCTGTCATCAAATAAGATATTATGCAACAAGGCACACATACAGTAAAAATGGGCAGGTGTGCTAAAGTGGTATATGCAATTTCACACAAATTATAGCCATGTCCTACATTGCAATTCTTCCCCCTCCCTGAGAAGCTTTCCCATTGTGTTCTCTGTGCCATAGTTTATGGCAGTGTCTCTTAAAGTGTGGTCATAGGACCCCTGGGGGTCCCCCAAGACCCTATCAGGGGTCTGCAAAATCAAAATTGTTTGCCGGTGTATGTTGACAAATACAATATTAAAATCCCATCAAACAATCATGAGAAGAGGTAACAGCAGCAAATGCATCAATTTTAATTTTTAATATGGTAAATATCAATAAATATAACTCATAGAAACAAAAGCTCTTTTGGGGTCCTCCATAATTTTTAAAAGTGGGAAGGGGTCCAGAGAGAAAAAAAGTTTAAGAAACACCAGTTTATGTTAAGAGGGGCAATGCATGGCCTATGTACATCCCCCCCTCCATTTTTGTAGCCCCTGAGTTTTATGCACCTATAGTTAGCAACAATGATGCCAAAATGACAATACTTGCATTGTAATGTCATGATGCAAGCTCTCTTTCAGACTTGCACTGCAACGTTGCGTACAAGTCTGTAAGTGGAATGGGTTGCATGCAAAATCATGACACAGATTTTGTCTCTACTCCACTCCCTCTGGAAGCCTGTTCCCATGATCAGGGTATCTCCCCTGCCAGGTAAGACTATTCCCCAAGGTTCATGGATTGTGCTATTAAAATGATGATTTTTCCATAGCGCGCTTTTGGTCTTTCACAAAAAAGTTTTAGGGCTAAAATATTATTTTCTACGATTTTATACTGCCCCTCCACCTTCCAAAACTGAGGAGAAAAAGAGAGAGAACCAGAAATGTAACTTTACTACCTCATTGGCCAAGCTCTCTGTGACTTTTGAAGGCTAAAACTCATTCAAACAATGTTGAGACTGCCTCTATTTTTAGTTTACAGTGTATGAGTAAACCTGTTAGGTGAATGTTGCCAATTATGACTTATTCAGCAAAACATGATCATTATCTGAATGCAATCTGTGAGGTCTGTGTCCCTTCCCAAACCTCAACATTTGTTGGGACTGCAACTTCCACATGCTTGAAATTCTGGCAGTGTATTCCCATTATGTTTGAAGCTCCTGGTGAAGAGAAGACAGACTAAGTGAGTCCTATAATTGGCTTTAAGATCTTAAAGCAAGAAATTCTAGAAAAACTGCAAGGTCCTTCTTGTAGATCCTTCTTGCTGATGCCAGGGGCTGAACCTCTTATCCTCCGCATGGAAAGTTTCTCCTTCAAAAATGGTTCTTGGATTTTTTTTGAGTATGTCCAAAAAGTGCTCTCTCTCTGCGTGCATGTGTGTGTGTGTGTGCGTGCATGCGTGCGAGCGTGCCTGTCTGTCTACCTACCTACATCTATCTATCTATCTATCTATCTATCTATCTATCTATCTATCTATCATCAGGGGTGAAATAGCAAGGAACCTACGGAAAGCAAAGCCCCCCACCAGCAACATAACGAAGAAAGAGAGAAATGCCATAGAGACCCTCAGTTCGGACCCCGACATCATCATCCTGCCGGCTGACAAGGGCAACGCCACGGTAATTATGAAAACAGATGAATACAAAGACAAAGCTACTAGACCCCACCACATACAGAAAACTAAAACGGGATCCGACCAGCAAAATCATGAAACAAACTAACACACTGATGAGGAGCTCCTCCCTTCACCCCAATGCACTTCAATACATATGCAAGACAGAAGCCCTTACACCCAGACTATACGGACTCCTCAAAATCCACAAAGACTCAATCCTACTCAGACCCATCGTAAGCGCCATTGGCTCCCCGACATATGAATTATCCAAACATCTGGCCACCCTTCTACGGACCCACATTGGACAGACTCCAGCCCACATCAGAAACTTAGGACATTTCATCAACAAAATCAGCACCCTGAAACTCAACCCCACGTCAAACTGGTCAGCTCTGACGTGGTCTCCCTGTTCACCAAGGTACCAGTGAGAGACACCCTGGCACTCATCAAACAGATCTTCCCAGAAGACATCACAGCTTTATTTCAGCACTGACTAACAACCAGTTACTTCCAATGGGATAAGGAGTTCTACGAACAGATGGACGGCGTCGCCATGGGAAGCCCCCTGAGTCCAGCAAACTTTTACATGGAACATTTTGAAAAACGGGCTTTAGAAAAGGGCACCCGTTACCCCAACAGTCTGGTTCCGGTTTGTGGATGACTCCTTTGCAATTTGGAGTCAGGATGAAGAAGAACTAGAGAAGTTCCTGAGCCACCTAAACAGCATCCACCCCAATATACAATTCACCATGGAAAAAGAAATGGACGGCAAACTTCCATTTCTAGACACGTTGGTCATACGCAAACCAGACCTCAAATTAGGACACAAAGTTTACAGAAAACCCACCCACACAGACTGGTACCTACACAAAAACTCCAACCACCACCCACGTCAGAAAAGAGGCATTATTAAAACCCTGATGGATCGTGCCAATTGGATCTGCGAAACCCAATTCCTAAACTCTGAACTTAACCATCTTAATTGGGTCCTACAAGTGAATGGCTACTCCAAGAATGAAATAAAAAGAGCCATCAAACCAAGAAAACAACATGCGACTGAAGAAGAAAAACAGCCACCCACCAACAAAGTATTTCTGCCCTACATCAAAGGGGTCACAGACTGCATGGGAAAACTGATGGAAAAACACAACTTCCAAACAATCTTCAGACCCACCAGAAAAATACAACAAATGCTAAAATCAGCAAAAGACAAAAGGGATCCCCTCACCACCGCAGGAGTATACCGCATACCATGCAGCTGCGGGCAAGTATACATCGGGACCACAAAATGCAGCATCCATACCAGGATAAAAGAACACGAAAGACACTGCAGACGACAGCAACCAGAAAAATCTGCAGTAGCTGAACATGCTCTCAAGCACACTGGACACAAAATCCTATTTGAAAACACAGAGATATTGGACAACACCAACAGCCACTATACCAGGCTATACCGGGAAGCCATTGAGATTCACAAACACCAGCACAGTTTCAATAAAAAAGAGGAGAGTCTAAAAATCAACAAAACCTGGCTACCAATCCTGAAAAATACAGCCTGCAAAAGGTCAATGAACTCAGCTCAACCACCAGGATGCGTGAACAATTCACACAATGAACATGCTAATCACCCTCAGCAGCCACTCGTTAACAGCTCAATAGAAGAAAAAACCCTGCCTAACCCCCAGGAAGATACACACATATTCTTACACCAAAACAAGCAGCCACTCATTAACCCAAACCCCCCCACCCCCCACCCCCCTTCAGGCACCCTCGCTGATCTCTATAAATACCCACAAAAGGGTCACATCATCCTGGGCACAGAGAGAACTGCTCCTGCCCTCTGAAGATGCCGGTCACAGATGCTGGCAAAACGTTAGGAAACAAAATCTCCAGAACACAGCCACACAGCCCGGAAGACTCACACCAGCCATCCATAGATCATGCTTACATCACCCTTAGTTATGTAGGGGATAAGGGAGACAAAGGTAGACCTTTGTGAAACAATATATTTTATCTGTCGTATGACAAAGTAAATCATAAACCTGCCCAGGGTAGATTTGCATGACACTTCAGACTCCAGTGAGATTATCTAGTTTGTGGTTCAGTGCATCATGAGAACACAGCTGTAACAAATGACAGGGAAGCAAAAGTGGCCGCCCAGAGCCCTCGCAGCCTTGTTCATTTCCTTGCAATGTGAAATAGGACCAGCAAGGAAGAGTTTGGGGATGAGGCAACCCATGAGACAGTGGACAGATGTCGTCATGACTGTTTCCTTCCTTCCTTCCTTTCCTCTCCAATGGCAGTATTTAGAAGAACTACTACAGCCTTCTGTTTTACTGCTTGGTTATTACTTCACATGGCCATGGGTCTATATACCCAGTAAATTACAGAGAAAATTAGTGGGGATTATGTATGTAAACCAGCCCTCAGTTGTAAGGAAACAGATTAGACAGAGTGCTCTTGTAATATAAATGTAGAATAAATGAATACGCTGACTGGGCTTACTGTTTTGTGAACCATAGTTTATTGAATAAACCACAATTAGCTGCGTTCATGCAGCTTATTGAAGCAAACACAACAAACAGCTACTCCTTAGTGTGCTGTGATAATTCGGCCATAATTAACATTACCAGAGCTGGACTGCAAAATCCCACACAACCAATGGATGGTAGCCAAGAGCTGTAGAAAACTCTAACCCTTTGCTGCCATCCTGTGGGGAATTGATTTTTTTCAGCCCAGAGAAAGTCTCCTCTGCATTTTGCTTGACTAACTGTGAACATCATAAGAGCTTTCTTGGCAGCAGATGGGCAGGGTTGACAGCAGGAGGGAAGTGGTTTCCCAAGATGTTCCAGCATGTTTTTTGACTTTCCCAGATATCCCACAATATTGGGATTTCCTGGCAGAATCCCCTCCAGCTCCTGCCCAAACCTGACCCTGTTTAGCTGCAGAGCCTGGAAAAAGCCAGCCAGGGGCCGCAAAGCAAATGCTGGGGCAGTTGAAGCAGCAGCTTTCTGCCTTTGCTCATCCACCAGTCTGCTATTGGGATTTTCACTTCTGCTTGCTGAGAACTTGGGAAACCACGCTCCTCTCTCCATCAAGTTATGCTTCTGCTGCCACCCTGCTTCCTGGTTGCAGTTCCTTAGCCTTTGTTCCCGGACAGAGAAGGGAGGCAGCCAGCTATCTAGGTGCTTTCACGGACACTCTCTGCTGCAGCTCCAGGCAAGGAAGGAAGACTCTGTCTGAAACCAGCAGGAACTCTGCTGAAACCAGGCAGCTCCAGGAACCCTGGTGCTCAGATCCAACCCAGAGCAGCAGCAGCAGCAGCACTTGGGAAATAAAGTTTAAGAACAAAGCAAAACAAAACCCATTAATGAGGGTGGGGTGGCTTGGACCAAGACTTTAAGGGGAGAGAGCCAGAGAGACATAAACAAGACTGGTCTGCTGGAATTAAGGAAGAGCTATTAAGTCCTTCTTTGAACATCCACCCAGCACGGAGCTACGTTGTCGCTGCATCTTTATTATCTTCACTTGCTGCACATTTATGACCTAGCTTATTGTTGCATTTATTTACTGACAGAGAATTTGGGATAAATGATTCCAAAAGCTGCTGGGAGAGGACATGGCTTGGAGCTGAGACTGTATTTCCACAGGAATTTTAAAGGAATCTCTAAATGTTCAACTCCAGTGACTTCAGAGACATATCCCCATAGATTTCTTGGTGGCACATTATAAGCCATTGCCTTTTTCTGGGATTTTTTTTTTCAACTTCCCAGGCTTGTAGCCTTGGGATATTGTGGTACCTGCCCATCCGAATACTGGGCAGTCCAACTTAGTTTAGTTTTTCAAGTTCAGCCAAGGAGGACTGGTTGAATGGCCATGGCTTCCTTCTTACCAGGAAACCTATGATTTTTAGTAAGGATGGGAACCTGTGGCCCTCTAGGCAGTTTGGCCTCTGAGGAGCCCTGGCCAGCATGGTCAGTAGCCAAGGGTGAAAGAAGGGAGATCCCAATTATATCCAGTTGCTTCAATTTTTGGCTTGTGTATTGGATAGGGTTGCCTACAGATCAGGAATGACTTTACAAATTCATTTACATTCCTGGATTTTAGTAAATGTCACCCTCATCCTTCTCTCAAGTTTATGAATATTTTGTGTAACAACAGCCTGTCTCTCCTTTGTTTGCAAGCTCAACAGGCTGCTTGTTAGTAGAATAACACTGGACAGATGCAATAAGGAAACAGTTCTGTTCCAACCCATGAAACACATTAAATCACATTGCTAAAAAATCCTATTTATATCAACGGCATTAGCAGGTAAGTAGTTTATGAGCTCAGCTTCTATGTGTTCATTACCAATCTCTTTTTGTAACTGCTACTATTTTAGAAACAACAACAATGTTCCTACAATTTATGCTGCCTTTATGAAAAAATCCACATAGTCTTACCTTTATTTTATAGCACTATCTTGTATATACCTACTCAGAAGTAGGTCTGGTTAGGTATACTAGCCTTACTCCTGAGTACACAGTAGAAAGCTAATGAAACAAAATCTATTCATCCGAAATTAACAAAGCAATAACATTTGAATGCCATATTTGAAAGAACCTTTGTATTTTTAATTCCAAAAATATTATTTTTCTCATTCCACTTTACAGAAGGGGTTTGTGGCCAAGAGAGAATGGCCAGAGGAGGACAATTAGATTCTTTTTACCTTTTATTTGAAGACTACAAGGGTGTAGGGTATAAAAGACCCAGGGTATAAAGAGTATAACCCAGTAGCCCAAGAAGAAAAAACAGGAGTCTTCTACAACATACAGTGTAAGGACTATGACTGCCACTATGTAGGACAGGCAGGCAGAAGGCTTGCAGAGCGCATCCATGAACACCAACTAGCAGTCAGAAGACATGATGAAAACTCCTTAATCTCACAACACATGGACAGACTCAACCATAGTTTCAACTGGGAAACTATGAGCATCCTAGACTAAGCTAAATCTAAAAACGCTAGAGAGTTCCTGGAAGCTTGGCATTCAGACAAATCAGCCATCAATAGACACACAGAGATAAACCACATTTACACACCATTCAAAAGAGACAATAAAAAAGCTAAGAAGGAAACAAAAAGACAAGAACACATTCTCTTCAACAGCCTACACCCAAATAAGCAGGGAGTATCAAGCAGAAACCCCTTCATGGATCACTGCCTTGTCGTGGCGAAGGGGCTTGTGTAACTCAGTGAAGCCATGAGCTATACCGTGCAGGGCCACCCAAGACGGACAGGTCATGACAGAGAGTTCTGACAAAATGTGGTCCACTGGAGAAGGAAATGGCAACCCACTCCAGTATCCTTGCCAAGAAAACCCCATGGACAATGTTAAAAGGCTAAAAGATATGACGCCGGAAGATGAGCCCCTCAGGTCGGAAGGTGTCCAATATGCTACTGGGGAAGAGCGGAGGGCAATTCCGGGTAGCTCCAGAAGGAGTGAAGCGGCTGGGCCAAAGCCGAAAGGACGGAGAGGCGAAGAGAGGACTCTTTGGAAAAGACCCTGATGCTGGGAAAGATGGAAGGCAAAAGGAGAAGAGGACGGCAGAGGATGAGATGGCTAGATAGCATCACTGAAGCAATGAGCATGAAATTGAGCAAACTCAGGGAGGCAGTGAAAGATAGGAAGGCCTGGCGCAATATGGTTCATGGGGTCACGAAGAGTCGGACACGACTTAACGACTAAACAACAACAACAACAACATCAAGCAGAAAACAATACCCTAATCAAGGAACTACCAAGGAGAAAACCACACCCCACCAACACTGGCAGGGTAAGCTACTGTATATAAACAGGGAGCAAACCCCACACTCGCTAGCACTGATGATGTTACCCAGTCAGGTAATGAAACATCTGCAAACCAGCAACCTAGCTTGGAGAACACCAGGGACTCCACCATTTGAAGAATTTACTTCTGAATCCAAAAATTACCTCCTGGTCCAACTCAATGGCATTGACACTGGTTTTTTGTTTTTTTTTTAATAGAAACTAGGACGCTGTGTTACACCAAATGAAACCCACTGGGTTCAGGATTATGTGCAGTGTTAGGCAGCTGCTATTCTGAAGCAAGCAGTTATTCATTCATTCATATCCTCTTGCCTG
Organism: Liasis olivaceus; assembly: GCA_030867105.1. Taxonomy (NCBI): domain Eukaryota; kingdom Metazoa; phylum Chordata; class Lepidosauria; order Squamata; family Pythonidae; genus Liasis; species Liasis olivaceus. The sequence goes on along the minus strand of CM061348.1, from coordinate 27,041,860 downwards.
CTGCCCTTCCTGAAGCCATTCTTTGATGCAGCTAGGATGAATCCTGAGGCCAAAATACAGGGCCCCTCAACTCAAGGGATCCCCAAATGACTACCCAAAGGGTAATTGGTCAAATAGCAGCTACAAGGCATTACAAGATGAAAATTATTTTATATTATTTTTGTAACAAAAGGTGCTTTGAAAATGAAATTCCATTTATTCCTAGTTGCATCATGTCACTCTCACTGAATTGAATCTAAATGCAAAACTGTACATGCTCATTTCCTTTTCCTTTTCGAAACCCTAATTGGCCATCAGATTTCCTGCCCACAGTCTATCAAGAATGTCAAGGCTATTGCCATGTATGCACACAACTGAAGATGGAGGTGGAGAGGATACTACAGTATCTCATTTCTGCCTTAAGGGATAGAGGTGAGGAAGCTGGCTTCTATCAAGGGCAGCCCTCCAGGAGGAATGTAGAGGAGGCTGCCTGCAGATGGAAAACAGATCAGAGAGGACAGTGGCCAGAACCACTGAGTCTCCCTCTTGTAGCCACATACCCATTGATTCTTTCTCTCTCCCAGACATCATATGACTGACTTTCGAGTAAAGATGTAGAAGACTGCACTGTAGGGATGAAAAATAAATACCAATCGTGTGCATGAAAACCTATCCTTAGATACATCTCTGGATCCTCAAGATGCTTCTCGTTCTTGTGGTTGTCCCCCTCCCAGTGCAAGAACATTTATGTTGAGAAAATCAGAGGACCTTCTTGCAGCTGAAGCTGTTCCTGTAGCAGTTCTCTGGCCAACTTGTAGCTTATTTGGGAGCTTAATATGTTTTCTCATGGTACTGCAGGTCCTTGGGGCTCTTTATGCAGGTCCTATACCCACAAGTAGTCTGTTTCACACAGCATGCTAAGTCATGGTATTGTTAGGTCTAAACCCAGGTCATAGTTCTAACTAAGGTGGAGCACCATAACCATCATGGCTTGTTTTTACTTTGTGACTTAACCATGATGCTGTGTTTGGTCCAAACCTTTATGGAGGAAGGTAAATTAAGGATGATCTTCATGTCCATCTTCTAGGCACGCAGAGAAATGTGGCGACTCCAACCACATTGCGTCTGTTGCTCCCAGCATGAAATGAGAATGCCGTGGAATGTGGGCAGGCATAGCATTTTCTCACAGGCATGGGAGCTCCCATCTTCATCAGGCTGCTAGGATTTCTTTAATTACCAAACCGAGGAAGTGTCAGCCAGCTGCTACAAATTACTGGGATATCTATTGACAGAAATAACTACTCGCAAACTGCTGCTTGCTGTGATTCTTGTGTTAGCCAAGTCTTTTATCCCTAGTTCATTCTAAGCAAGATTTAGTATTTAATGCAAAAACACCCAGTAAATTGGGGTGGAGGTTTTCTTTCGAGAAGTATTATTGGGTATCTATGAGTTGGTATATTTAATATGTCATAAATTCCTTTCTATGTTCTAAAAGCAGAAGAAGGGTGATGGGGTATCAGACATGCACACAGGTGCACTTGGGCATGCAGACCCCCAGTTAAAAAACTGGTGGGGAGCAAAGGCGGGGGCCTACTCCACCATTCGCTCTGTTAAAGAACCATTTGTTAAAACTTGTCTCAGAAGACCATCTTTTTGTAATGTTATTAACCACCACTTGGCCTCTAAACAATAAATCAGTAAATAATGAACCAGCAAATCTGTGCCAATTACAGCTCAGATGCAGTGTTAAAAGAGAGGGAGCTGGGCAGGATGTGGACAAAAGCCAAAAGTGGGGAAGGTGTGGCTCAGTAGTGGGATCCCGACCATTTTTCTTTTAATCCCCAGTGCCTTTAAGATGGAAGAAGTAGGGGATGGCTTCAAAGGCCCTCATGTCTCCTCTCCATAGTCTGCAAAATGGTTTTAGTAAAACTTCAATTATCCCAGCGCTTTTTAATTTTTTTTTTTAGCAAAAAGGACAACCTTCCTCTCCTGGACAAGTCCTGCAATGAAATCTCAGAATAGCTGGAAATGCTGAAATAATTGCAGCCAGCTGTTTCCCTAATGCATTGCTTTGATTACATAGCACCTTTCTGTTTTTTAAAAGAATCCATGAAGAATGGAGACAAAGAACTATGGAAAACACTGATGCCACATGATGTACTAATTGGATAACGTGGTACTATCACCCTGTACTAAACTGGATATATGAATCATGGTTTTTTTTTCATGGGAGAGGAACATTTTAATATTTATTTATTTATTAAATTTATATGGCCACCCATCTCATATACATGACTCCAGGCGTCCGACAATTAAAACATAACCAATAATTATAAATGTATTTTATTTACATAAGTGTATTTCTGTGCTGCTTCCCATACAATCTCAACTGGTTTACAATAAAAATTGAAATATACTACTAAATGCCATCAATTCCGTCTATGTGGTCACAAGGAGTCAAAAACCACATTGGCATGTAATCAATCAAACATAAATTAGCTAACTGGTACCTACCTCTGTTCTTCTAATTTTAACAACCAAAACATTTCTTTTTCTTCTACAAAATAAAATAAAGTTGAGATTCCCAAGTTGCTAGACTGATGAGAAGCTATGTGCCCCAAAGAGGTGATATTAGCAAATCTCCATTTTTAGGTAAACAAGCATTTTGTATTTTTGCATCAACAGCCAAACTACGCTATGTTTGCCTGATCCATTCCTAATCTTGTATAGTTCCAAATAAGGATCAATTCCTCATCCAAACAAGTATACTGTAAGTTTCATAATACACTGTGATGATGATGATGATGTGAAAGGTTGTAACAGTGGAGAATATATGCAGCTCAGGGTTGAATTGCTGAGTTCTTGGTATTCCCTGAACTTACGTATGTTTCACTACCAGCCTAGGTAACATCATCAGTGCAGTGATTATGATGTTACTTAGCCTGGTAATGAAACATCTGCAAGAAAAAAAGCAAGCTTGGAGCATATCAAGAACCCAACAGTGGGACAGGTCCTTGCTCACACAAATAACCTTGCTGAACTGGGAATTTTGACTGAAAAGCAGGGATTGCGATCCCTGGACCAGGCCTGTGGATCCAGAGCCAATTCCCGTTAGTTAGTCAAGTGCCACTAAGCCATGTTTGACTCCTGCTGGCTGTATGAACACATCCTGGACAATTAGTAATGACTCATAGCTCTTCCAAGGACATGCCAGGAATCTCTGATTCCATACATCTATCTTATCTGTCTCTTCCCTTCTGGCTACCTCTGTCAAGCTTGCCAAGTACTATATAATTGTTTTTGAAGTCCATCACCTGCTTGCATCACATGTCCCAAACCGGTGGGGTTCTGCTTGTTGATCATCACTTCAAGGGCACTGCTGGCCTTTGAGCCAGACTCATCCTTTTCTTTTCCTCACTTTTTTTTCCCCAGGGTCCAGCTTTCACAGCCATACTGTGAAGACCACCGCTTTAACTACATATAATCCATGTTGTCATGGAAATGGATTTATCCTTCTTGATCTTGTCTGAGTTTTGCATAGCTTACTTCTGTAGGATTAATCCCTTGACACCTCCAGCATACTGTCCATCTGCATTTATTCTTGGGCCCAAGATAACAAAACCCTACGACTTGCGCTTCTTCACCATCAGCTAAGATGGGGTTGATTTTTCCATGTTTATTTTCACAAAATATATTTTTTTAATGCTGGGCCAACAAAGAGGCATTGCCTGCATATTCCACATTCTTAGTGTTTTGACCTTTTTATTCCCAGCTTTCTCCCTCTGCCCATGATTGATGTGGTCCAGACGTTTGTGAAAATACTTACCCATCTCTGCAGTGTTCATGAAACATTACCACGTATAGCACTCTTCATCGTGTGTTGTCTGTTGCACATTTCCCAAAGTTAGATTTGCAGGACAGGATAGGTTAAAGATTACACTAGATTACACTCTAATCTGATCGATGAATTTTGCATGGAATTTAGCACGACATAATACTTATTTTATATAACATGGGTACGCTGTAACGAGCAGCACGAACTTCCACAGGTCTCTGCAGAAGTAGATTGCAATTTTTTATGTGGGGCTAGGTTTTGGCCATAAAGCCCCGGTCATTAGTGATGGGGAGATCATCTTTACCACATGCAGTAAGAGTCCCTAAAACTAAACGCACACTAAGCTGCGGTGTATGCGGAGTCAACTTTTATGCATTGTGATAGGCTCCTGAACAAGGGGCAGGTTTTGAAAACAAAGGAGACGCCCCTTTATGAAGAAAAAACCCCCAGTGGGCATTCCAGTTTCGCGGCCACGGCAGCGGGACCCCCTCCTAGGCGTCCCCCCTTGAGGGAGGCGACTTCGCTCCGGCCAGCGATCCTCTGCGCACATGGCCCCGGAGCGCGCGCCCGCCCGCCGGCCGGGGAAAGAGGATTCCAGCTTCCCTCGGCGGGGCGGGGCGGGGCGGGGCCGAGGGCAGGAGGGGGCGGAGAGTCGTCCGGGCGCCTGCGCCAGCCGTTCCTATCGCTACTCTCGAGCTCTGCTCGGTCTTGGTGGAATCGACCCGAGTGAAATGTAACAAAACAAGCGGCGTCTTTGTATCTGCTTAAAGGAACCGCGGTCGCTCGGAGCCCATCTGAGCAGAGAAAGTATCGGAGAGGGGCAAAGAACAGCGGCACCAGGTGGGCGAAGGATCTGGGACCAGGCGCTCCACGGGAGACCTTCGGCGGGGAAAGAGAGGGAGAGGATTACTGGAGACGAAGAGAGCCAGCGGAGATCCACGCAGGGGAAAGCCGGGCGGAGAGCAGAGCAGGGCAGGACGGCCCAGTGGTTACGATGGGAACCTCGCCAGAGGCGCCGGTGGAAGAGGCTGCGGGCATGAACCGCGCCAGGCTGCTTCGGTGATGGCTTGAGCGAAGCGGCTGGAAAGTTGCAGGAAAGCTTGCTCCGTGCCCGCCGGGTTGAGTCCCTGGCCCGGAGCAGCCAGCGGTGGGCGACGGGTTTCCCGTCTCGATCCTTCCCCCCTCCCGGTGTGAGCCCCCCTTCCTTTTGCGCGTAACTTGGCGATCGCCATGTCGAAAGTGATCCAGAAGAAGAACCACTGGACGGCCAAAGTGCACCAATCCACGGTGAGCCGCAACGCTCAGGGCCAGCTCGGGGTCACCGTCCTCGGTGGAGCGGAATACGGAGAGTTTCCTTACGTCGGGGCGGTGGACGTCGAGGGGGAGGCGGCGCCGCTCAGCGACAACGGCGAGGGCAGGCTTGGCGAAGGGGAGCTGCTCTTGGAGGTGCAGGGGATCCGCGTCTCGGGCTTGCCCCGCTATGACGTGCTGGAAGTTCTCCGGAGCTGCAAGGAGCCCATTGTTTTCAGAGCCGTCAGACAAGGTGAGGGCGCGAGCGCGCGCGGGAGGCGGGCCGCTTTGCAGGACTTGGTGCGGACTTCGAGACGGGGCGGGGGGCGCCGCGCCGCGCTGCGCTGCGGGAGTCTCTTCATTGTTTCTGCCCGGGCGAAGAGGGCGAGAGGTGGCGCAACTTCGCGTTGGACGGGTGGCCGGTCCCGAAGCCTTTCTGGGGTGAACTTGTGAGACCCCCCCCCCCCAGCCCGCTGCATGAGAACGACTGTGAGCTGGGGGGAGGGGGGGTTATTCCCTGCACCGGCTGCGGAGACCTGCCTGGATGAGTGCTTTTCTTGTCCACAGGCAAGGCAGCAACGCTTAGATGGCCTTCTGACTTCTGTGGATTCGTCTTCCGTGAAATAATGTGATTGGTGGTGGTTATTTAAACGAAAGCATTCCAGACATGTTTTCCTTAGCCAGCCCGTGGGACTCATATGGGTGCATGGGACTTAGGAACTCGCTCTTCCTAGACTTTAAAACCTGGATTTTAGGTAAAATGGCATTCTGCCAAGGCATCAATCAAGCAAATGATATTCATCGGTTTGCTGAATCTGCAGGGACCTGACTGCCTTGGCTGGACTTTGCTGTACTTATTTGTGCAGTTCTGACTGGTTGTCATGATGGGCTCCTAAACTCATTTGGAGCATCGGATTTATTGTACGGTCCTGACAGATTGTTAGGGTTGACTCCTGAACTAGTTTATTGCTTCAAATCAGCAGTGTATTGGACTAGGAGTGAGGGATAATTTGCATGTGTTTTAATTTTTAACCTTTCCACCAATTCTAAAGTGAAACCTTTGAAGTATCAGCTGTGGTTTCACTTTAGAATTCCCTCCTGCCATGGCCATGGCTGAAATCCCAGACCTGCCAAAGCAGCAGTCTAAAAGCTAGCTTAGCTCTCCTAAGACAGACATTCCCAATCTTTCTGCAGTATGGAGCCGTAAATCCCTATTGGGTTAATCAAGAATGGGTGGCAAGCCTTGAAAAAAACAAACAACTGCTCAGAGTCAGTTCGACAAGTTTAGTTCCTACTTGGCTCCATGTTCAAGATGGGTAGCTTTCTTACATCTTTTGAAAAAGTAACAAGGATTTTTTGGTACCCTTAAAATTATAAATGCATTATGGTGTAGCTTTCATGGATTGCATGTCATTGAACGCATGTTAAGGATTAGTCAGTAGGTTTATCCCAGTCCAATTCTTGGAAAATTTGGAATGTGTGTCTTGGAAAAGGGTGAATTTTCCCTTACTGGGCAATTTTTGTCACTTGGCTTGGGTGCAAAAGGTTCTTGGGCTTCCATCTGTCACTTTGGCAGAGCAAACAAACTCTCCTTTTGCCTAGCGTGGGAGGTGTGCTTTCTCCCAGGCCCACTTTTTAGCTGGACCTGGCAGATGAAGGATGGTAGAATGGTGTGTTTGAAAGAAGGGAAGGGTAGTTTCTGGGAGAAGAAAATTGTTAGGTAATGCTGGGCGTGCGTGAGCTTCAGATGCTTATCAGGCTCCAGCTAGTGCTTTATCTCCTAAAACTCACAGGCAGCCAGGCAAGGAATAGGAAAGTTCAATTTGTTTGAGTGACTTCTGACTCATTTAGCCTTTTTTTTTTTTTAGGCTCCAGAATAATGCAGCTTTTCTACCTTTTTCTTTTTCCCAACAATTTCTGTATGTTCTGTTTATGATGATGTGAAGGTGAATGAATTGGTTAATTTGTTTTCGTTCCTTCTTGACTGCAAAGTTGCAAAGGGCAGAGCCACCTTCTGCGAACATTTTATTATTGTCCTTCCTTTTGTTTTGATTTGTTTCTAATGCAGACAGAAATCAGTCTAGTTCCTTTTCCCCTCCCCTCATCTTGGCATTATTAAAGTCACTGAATGAACTGAAGAGGGGAGGAGAAAGCACCAGTAGCAATCTGTCTTGTTTGGATGCTGGACATCAGTTGAGAGTAGTGTATTCACCTGAGGAACTCAAGTTTCCCAGTTTCTATCCCTTCCTCCTGTTCCTCTTCCCCTCTTTCCTCTGGGTATGTGGTTCTCTCCCATGTACCCAGACATTCATTCTCTTGGACCTAACTTAAAGTTTTACTGCCACATCCCCTTGGTCTATAAGTGACATGGAGGGTCAGATGTCCCTTTCCAACATGCATCCAAGCCACAGATGATCTTGGCAAGGTTTTCTTCAGTTCGCTGAATGGGGAGTTTTGAGGCCTGGTGGCCATCTCTGTCAAGGAGCCAAACAAATATTTCACTTGACTGGACCTGGAGGAATTTCCAGAGGGAAAGAGAAAAGCTCCTCCTGTGGTGAAGTATCCCTCTGAATTGGAACATTTTGATTCCTTTGCTGGAGGATGACTAACGTCTGTGTATGTGAGTTTTTTCAGTGGAAGCATGTGATTGCCAGCTGCCTCCCTACTTGGTGTCAAAAGGATGGCATAGATTTTGCATGGAGAATGGATTATTTTCCCCTCCCCTTCTCCCTCCATCCCAGACTGCTGCCTGCCAGGAATGGGTTATTTTCAGCTTTGCTGAAATCCCAAACATTCCTTTGAAGAAACTCCCCTAGCAACAGGATGCCTCTGGATCGCTCCTAGTCTGTGCAAAAACACATTTTCATGTTTTCCACCCTGGGACTGTTCAGATCCCAGTGGGCATTGGCAACAGCAAATAGGAACTCCTTTTGGACAAAGCGATTAAGGAAGCTGAAGATGGGCAGCCTGTGGCCCTTCAGCTGAATTACGCCCACCAGCGTCCCTCACTGTTGGCCATCTTGATTGGGGTTGTTGGGAGATACAGTTCATCAGGAGCAGCAAGGCTGTAAGTTGCCATCCTTGAAGCAAATCGAGCCTTTGTTGTCCACCAGAGGGATAGCAAGAGACTTACCAGCCTTGATAGAAGAGAGTTATTCGTTCCTGAAAGGATACTTAAGGGGGGCATACACGGGCATCTAGCAAGTTGCTTATCTGCCATGTGGATTTTATCCATATTATTTTTTATGAATATATAATTTTATTACAAATTTTTATTATAATAGTAAAATATAATGCAAACTAAACTTTAAGAAAAAAAAGAATAGAAAGGAGTAAAAAGTGCAAGGAGAAAAAAAGGAGGAATATAATAAGGAAAGAGAAATATATAAAGAAGTGACTTCCAACCTTCATCACAACAAATGTAAACAAATTTAGTTACTCTTCACCCCCTCTAAAGTTACATTTATCTCTTCATCCCATATTCCATCTCTTATCTATAAACAAATCTATAAAACATCATCTTAATGAGCAATTTCGGAAAGTGAGCTTTGTGAACTTAGTGTCCTTTAAAAGTTTCTACCGTGGTTGCAAGCAAGACGGCTAATCCCATGTCTCCCAGTGCTCAATCCACAGAAAACCATTGTCCCGCGGTCTCCTTGTGAGAAGCAGCTGTCCGGAGCACATGTGGGCAATCTTCCATCCTTTCCTTATCCGGAGAGGTTCCAAGGAACTAGTCTACCCACCAGTTCCTTGGTCTTTGCCGTGATCATTGGATGTCTTCATTTTGCCATACCTCTCCCAGAACAACAATTTTATCCATATTGTGTATGAGAAGCATGGTTTGACTTGCACTTACGGCCATTTGGATAATACATTGTTAAATGCCGTTAACTGTATTAATTAAACAGTGCATCCACAGCACATAGCCCTAACGTCTTTAAGTTTTAGAGACTACCTGAATAAACCCATTCAGTCTTTGGGGTAGTCTTCCTTATTCTGATGGCCTAGAGGGATAGTGGGATTGGATGGAACTCTCAGATTTCTAGCCAGCATAGGGTTTTTTTTGTTTGCCTGTTTGCTTGTTTGTCACAGCAGCTGAGAACTGAGGAATTGGAGTTTCAGTCCAGCTGGAGGATGTCAGGTTTGAGAGAGCTGCTTCATGATGGCCGAGTTCTATCATTAGTTAGGGCTCCATTTGTAAACTGGAGTTTTCCTATGAATATGAATAAAGACTGTCAGGCATTTAAAAAATATATATATATTTTTTCCACAGTATACCGTGGGGAGCCTTGAGCAGTTTTAATTGTAATTTAGAGACTCACTATTGGTTGTCATATATAATATTAAAATAATGTCTGGGTTTTGTTTTTCCCCAAATAGTTTTTAGATGGAGTTTGTATCTAGGGGATTCATGTGTGCATTGAAGAATATGAACTGCATTAGTTGCAGTCCAGATATGCATATTTTGCTACATTTTCTATAATGTCTTGGTGTTCATCATGGCTTAGAGGTTAAGGCAAATGCAGTGTTTTTCTAACTCTCTAACATTTTTTGTGGGGTTCACTCAAATGCACTGAACCACAAATCAACAAATCACATTTAGTATAGCAGCAGAAAAGCAGCAAGCTTGTTCAAAACCTCTAGAACATTCTAGCCTGGTTCACATAAAATGTGAAGTATCCTTTTGGTTTATTTGGTTTTGTGATTTTCAAACTATTGGAATTTTTTAAACCACTTCACAGATTTGTACTCCATGCTTTATGATTTCATGTGTGAATCTACTTGACTGTAGTTCATTAAACCTTAATTAAACAAATAAAGACTTAGCAAAGTGTGGCTGTTTTTTTCCAGTCAGTATCCACTGTTGCTCACTTCAGCAAGTGCAATGCGAGGTAGTGCCAGAATTTGAAGAGAAGTTCTGAAGAATGTTATGGACCACAGATGGTATCAAAGAGACCCAGGAAAATCTCCTTGCTGCCATCTAGTGGTCATATGGATGTTTGCAGCCTGGATTGAATAGCTGGTGCTATGGCTTGAAAGTCCAATTCATATACTTATGATTTGACTGCAGATCTCTGTCTTGTTTCAACATTATCCTGGAATTCGTAGACATTTTAGCCTGGTGGTGGCTCTGGAATCTGCCACGGTTGATGTAAATGATTTATGTATGGCAGTGCAAAACTATTTGTAACTTATGGCAGCAGCTAAAGTGATTAGAAAATGTAGAGGCTTATTTTGAAAGCACTTTTCTGCTGTTTATCCACAGTCTTATGTCAACATATTGAAATGAGAGGCAGACCTGATTTGCTTGAGATCATGGGTTACTTGTAATTAAGGAAGAGTGAAATGTCATATCCACAGTTGAATCTGTACCTAGTCTTTAACTGTAACTCTACGTATGAGTTGCTGGGAGTTGGGTGGCATATAAATTTAACAAATTGTTGTTGTTGTTGTTGTTGTTACTAGGGAGTTGGGAATGGTGGTAGTGAAAGTAAGGGTAGTTTTCCTTTCTGGTCTCAAGATACAGAGACAGGAGGCAGAAGAGGACGCAAAGAAGCCATATTAGCTGCAGTGCCTTCAGCGTTCCTAACTTTTTAATTGACCCTCAGCGGGTGGACATTGAGGTAGGCAGGCTGACCAGGTTAAGGCTTTTTTGAGAATAAAGCATTCAGAAGCAAAACTGTGCAAGGAAGGAGACTCAGCTTGCCAGGCACAGGAAAGGTGATTGAGATATTGCCAAAATGAAGGGAAACCAGCAAGGTGACTTGCTATGGTGTACTACTGCTAGTGCCAGTCCTGGCTTAGCATGCCAATATACTGACTGCTAAAATGCACTGAAAAGTCAGGCTAAGATCTCATTGAGAAATGCTAAGGCTTTCTTCGGTAGGAGTCTGTATTAAATGAATAAGGATTTTAAAAAATTGAAGTTGAGTTAATATTAGCTTAGAGCTAGATAGGTCTTGAAAAGCAACCTTGCCAGATTCTCTAGTGTTCCTGTCCCACTATAAGTTCATATACCTCACTTTACATGATGCCATAGGATCCTTTCTTAGGAGTGACTTTCCTGGAAAGGCTGTAGGAGATTGCAGTTGCAGGTGCAAAGGGAAAAAGCCATTGAAAGCCACCAGGAAGACCTCTGTTCTTCTATTTCTGGCTCTTGCCCAATGTGCAGTATGTAACATTAACAAGATATCAGAATCTGGCACTGTACATACCAAACTCTGAATTTGCTTACAATAAACAAACATATCTTTGTGTTTGATAAGGAACTTGAACCTCTTGATTCCCTTCTTTATGTGAGAGGAGCCATCACTATATCTAACTTGATCAGCAAGAGCTCCATTCAAGCATCTGGATGATAGTGTCATAACTCCATTTTATCTAGCCCAAGGCTGTAGAAGAAAATAGATTTTAAGAGCGGTATCTTTTCCCATGGCGTATAGGCACACTTCATTTTTTTCCAGTCCACTGGTCAAACAGGTTTTATGGGTTTATGATTCAGCGCAAAAACTTATGAAACTTGTTTAGCAGAGGCAAATGTAGGAAGAATGTCCATATCACTGAGCAGTGATTCTCTCTTCAAAATGGCTCTGTTTCCAATCAGAAGCTCTCCAGGTGGGATGGACTTCAACTCCCATATTCCCCAGGAATTATGGGACTTAAAGTCTAACACATATGGAGGGTGTGAAGGTGGGTAAATTGGTGTTACCATCATTCTCCACCAAAGACATACATGGAGAGGAATGATACAGCAAAGTGTAAATCCATAAAGAAGTACAGTAAATCATTGGGTGCTTTTTTCCTTACCTTCCCCTTGTATAGAGCCAGCCATATCTTTGCCTAAACTATAGGGTCAGTTGTCAGATACTGAGCAGTGGAGAGCAGCAATAAATGATTGGAAGATAGGATTCTTCATGCCACCATCCCTCCAAGCTATCCTGCTATCTTTTGGTGCAGTAGAAGATTCTGTCCCATCAACTCAGAGTTGAAGTAAGATGCAGCTGTCAGTCCGAGGCCTGTACTGCCTTGTAAATGTAGTCTGTGGTTGTCCTCCAACAATCTGGTGGTTCACCATTCTTCTTTTGAAGGTAGTATTCAAATCTTATTGCCAGGAGAGCCTAATGCTTAAATTTTTGGCACTGGTACTCTAGAGCGTGCTGGAATTCTGTTTCACTTATTAAGCATAATAAGTTTTCATTGAACTAAATGCCCATTTCCATATTTTTGAAAGGCTAGTCTGAAGATTGCATTGGCTGTGACTTGAAATGGTGCTCCCCTGTAAGAATAGATTTACAAATGGGTGGAATGCTTTGAATTCCAATAGGCAGAATGGTCAATAACTTCATTCTTCTCCTTTGTTTGCAACACGGAAGTTGATCTGAGACTTTTAAGAATCTGCAGCGAAACAGACAAGACAAGAGGCAAAACAAAACAGTCTCAGAGCATGTGAACAAACAGGCAAAGCTTGCAGATGAAATTAAAATGCAAGCTTGCTTGCTCAGATTTTACTAGTTGTCCTTCAACTTGTATCTGAATTTTAAAATCAGTCTTGAATTATAGGTTGGTGGTGGCTGAAAATTATGAAATTAAGGATGGCCTCTGTGTCAGTTTTTCAGTGGAAGGGAATCTGGTTTTCATAAAATTCATCTAGTCTTACATTCCAGGCTGAGGAGAAAAAAAAGTTCAAGTGCAAATCTTCCAATACATGATTCCTGTTTTATTCCAGTGGGAACATTGCAGCCTATATTCCAATGCCATGGTTTAAGTGATTTAATTCTCCAAGTAGTACAGCCACAGTATTAAAAAACTGGGGTAGTTTTTTGCTAAGGGTTTTACCTGGAAGTCTCTCTGATTGCATAGTTGAATGTGCTTTAATTTAGTCTTTTGCAAGCTCTTGAATTGTATCATTAAAAAAAAAAAAAGCTTGAGGCTTCCAAGAATATATTTCATTAAGCTGTTTTTAAGAACAAGCTACTATTGTGCTGTTATCATTTGCCTTGCAGTTTGCTCCTCTCTATTTTGCACCTGGTTGTCCCCAGGTAACTGACTTGCCCAACACAGAAGTTCACATCTGTGATTTTAGGGGCAAAGGGTTAAGTTTTACCATGAAGGTCAAAGGTGGAAAGTTAAAAACAATGGTTAAATTAACAGCTGCCCATTTGCGTGCTGTTGTTTGTTTCCGTGCAAATTAGAGATAATAATTATGTTCTAATAAAGCTGTAGATGATTCTTAGATATCTCAGTTTATTTTCACTGTTCAGGATCGCTTTCAGTCAAGTTGTGCAGCTGTTGTTAACCAAAGCTTTACGAAAGTTAAGAGCAGACCCTCTGCACTTTGGTTTGGGCTGTCTGTGTGGATATCTTCTCTTTCAATATCAATTGGGATGGAGCCAGAGGATGATATGGGACTAATACTTTTTAATAATGCAGTTTCCAGGATCTAAACAAAGTGCTCTTTCTCTGTAGCCTCTTCTGGTTCTGTTAAGCAGGTATATTAATGTCTACAGGGCAGATCGCTGTAATGTATGAAGACAACTGTATAAAGATCTTGATAACTCAATACTTTGGAATACCAGGATTTACTCTTGAGAATTGCCCTGATTTGGATTTGGGGGTGGGGGTGGGGTGGGACTGTCTATCATTAAAAGATGCCTGTACCTTAAAAATCTGACTTAGCCTCTTGTATCAGCTTTTTTTTTTTTTGTAGCTTTTGCATTTTCCATTCTGCTATGTGAATTAATCAGTCTAAAGTTACTACCAATAAAGATTTGTTTACCTGAGGGATGTATTTAAAATATTTTGGAGATGGCTCAAAGGAAAGGAACAAATGCAGCGAGTTAATGAAGTGAGACAGTGGTTCTGTTTTTCTGCTTGCCATCATATATATTGATTTGACAACATTAATTTGAGCCTGACCTGACTTTGAAAACAGAGAGAGGAAATGGTGGATTTCTTTGCAGGGCTGGCACGAATTAACCCGCGTCAGCTGTGGAATGTTAGGCTCAATTACATTTACCAGTGTGAATGAAACAGGCTCTTTAATTCTGACATCTTTCCCCCAAGGGTGTCTGAGAGGGATGTGGTAGCTTCAATAGTCTGTATTTTTTTTCCCCCCTCCTCGCATCTCCTCCCTGGAAAGCACTTGAGGGGTTTGCATAAGTAAGAGCAGGAGGAGAGAGAGAGAGAGAGGTAATTATCAGCACCTCTGAATTTTTGTACACGTTCAACAGCCTTATGTATACAAAGAAGTGATATGTCAGCATTGTTAATAGTTAACTTTGATAAATAGTTAAAGGCGTGGCTAGTGTGGAAAAGGTAACTGGACCATGATGCAGGATGCCAAAGCGTGGAACCATGTGCATTACGTTTTATATTGTATTTTGACAAAACCATTCTAGTTAAATATCAACACGATTTTTTTCTTGGTTTTATTTGTTCTCAGCATGGACATGTTGAAATCTCTCTGGTCATTGATACATCATCATCATTATTATTATTATTTATAAAACAAAGCATGGTACATCCCAAATTGCAGGAGATGCTCTTTCTTGAAAGTTGTTAGATGGAACTCCTTTTAAAAAGACTGGTTCTCTGGTTTATATTATTGTAATGCATGTATACAATGCCGTACTTTGAACCAACATGATGTGCAAAACCTGGAGGTTTGAACAGATGTATCTGATGGAAGGGGTTATGCTGCATATTTTAGGACTGTGGCTATGTGTATCAATCAACGGCTGATTAGCAATTTATTTTAGCTTACCACCAGTTCTTTTTTCCTTTTAACCAATGAAATAGAAGTTTTTAGTGTTTCACAGTATTAGGTTTTTGTATTGCTGAATGCATTCTTATTACTGTTCAGTTTTTTAGTTTTCTGTTTTATAGTTAAGATTGTTTACTTTATTGAGTGCTTTTTATGTGAAGTTCTTATTTCTGCTTGGGTACTGTGGAGAGTAGAAAACCAAGGTATGAGTGTATCTTTAAATAATAATAAAAATCAAGGTACCATGGGAAAAAAAATAATTGGGATAGCCTGCCCTACTTGCTTATTTAATTCATTTCTATACTGCTTTCTTGTATCTAAGTCCTTTTAGGTTAGTGTATATAGTATTCTGTTTAAATTAAAAACAAAAAACAAAGACCAACATTAGAACCATGGTGTTAATAGATAACTTTGATAAGTAGTTACAGGCATGGCCAGTATGGAAGAAGTAAATGGCTGTTAATATAGGACGTTGAAGTGTTGAAATTAATACATTAGACTAGGTTTTTCCAAGCATGGTCATTGCTGGGAATTAAGACAGGTGTGCATGTCTGTGGGGCACCCTCTTGGAAAAGGTTAATTCTTGTCTACTCCCCAAGATTATTGCTTTTTTCCTCCCATAAGATTCCTATTACCTTTTCATGTGTCATGATTACTACCAGCAAATGTTTATGGATAGCACATAGTATAGATTTTTAACAGGGCTTCTCTAGAATTAATATGACACTCTAATGGAATAAGATTGGGTTGTGTTTTCTGCAATATGGTTAAATCATTCAGTTGTATTATGAACTAATACCTCTAAATGTAAATTTTGGAGGTTTAGTGGATCACAGAGCAATTACCCTTCCATTACAAGTAACATTAATTACAAGCACTACTCCAAATTAATGACCAAAAAAATAACTAAATTATTTAATTTTAATAATCTTAAATAATTTAGCTGGGTTTTGGTTGTTGTCGTCTTATGTTTAAACCAAGGGTGGACTTTCTCTATATATGCTTTTACCCTTCCACACAAATATTAACATTTAGCTGTTCTAGGTATGAACTCTGAGTCTTCTGGCGTTAAGACAGTTGCTACAAATCTAAAAAAAAATCAGGGCTCAGGGCCATAAGGCATGCCTCAAAATAAACTTTGCTTATATTAGCTTAAATATCACTATGAGATTTAGGCATAGCTGTTATGGCAGGGTCTGCAACCCTAACACCCTCTCCGAGGCCTCTGAAATCATGCCATCAAACATTTCACAACAAAATACCCAATTTTTGATAGTCCTCCCTCCCTCTAAAACAAGGGTGGAAATGGGAGTAGAAAGTGTCTGGAAGGCAAGCTGCTCTAATTCATTCATGACCCTCATCCCATCCCAATCCATAAAGTAAAGTCCAAATTGCACTTCTGAAATTTGGCCATTTCATCAAAACACAATCCACTTCTGCAGATACATGAACTACCCTCAGAATGCTTAAATTAGTCTACACCAATGTGGAGGAGGCTGGGGGTGAGGGTGAAGGAGAATGGAATGTTCTGGATCATCTTCACCATGTTCCAGTTTACACATCTCTATTGGTAACCCTCAACTCAGGGGAAATTGCCCATTTCTGTACTAGCTTTCATACTAGGAACAATGCCTTTATTTTTTCACCTAAGTAACTCCCCCTCCCCTTCTTTAATTAATTTGTAATCAGGTTATTTCAAGACAAATCTCTTTCTCTTTAGTTACACCAACAGCCCTTCCAAAATTTTTTAACTTCTTCTTACATGGATCAGGTTTGACTAAAATGCACAAAGATTTAGATGGGACATGTGTGTGTATCACAAAGGGTTAAAGCCTCAAAGTTAGTAAGGTCCTGCTTTCAACTTCATGATCAGCCATTCACTCCAAATGTTCCTCAGGAGGTTGATCCATTTTATTACTTCTCTGCAAAGGGTTCAGTTCTAAGTAAAAGAGCAATATCAGCAATTTGGACATTTGGATCTGTAACATGAAGCCACAGGCCAGCAACAATCATGCAGATAGAAACACAACTAAGGGAACCATGCTGCTATTTCAACTCTGGTTTAATTGTAGAACATGTGACAAAAATATGGCCTCTGACTTCCAAATGGTTGTCACTATTCTCTCATTCAAATCATGATTCAAAGGACTTTAATATCCACCAGACTCAATGTCCTCATTTACACTTAGATAAAAGTGTAAATGAGGAATGTTACCCTTTTGGCTGGCAAGTTATCTACTGTACTTGATATCTTTAATTTTAGAGCTGAATCAATACTCTTTTAATCAGGAATCTGGATTTTTAGATGTTGCTAATGCAAAACATGTTCTAATTGAATAATATTTCCAACCCCCCCCCCCCAAACCCCAAGTTTTACAAATTTCTGGAGAAATGTTTCGGTTTATAGGGAGTATATGGGATTTATTCTAATTAATTGACTACTAACTATGAAGTAGTTTTGGTGTGGAACATACCAAATTATAAATAAAATAATAATATGTCATGAACTGTTTGTGCTCAACTCCAGCTGCTCAGCTGTTAGATTCCAAAATATTTTTGGTTTGTCTAATAAGAGAGGCCAACAATTCTAGTATCAAAGCAATTATAACATGAATCCCAACTCATTCTTCTTTGCTAGGTAAGTACCTAGCAGAGACGTATTCAGTTGTTCAGGACCCAAGCTTTACAGAACTTTTCTAAATGTCAGAACAAGAACAGTTCTTTTGTTCTTATCTCCTCCTTAAAATTTCTTTGGCTTACCATTTCTTACTCTTTTCTTGCACCTTCATTACTGACTTTATAGGCTGCTAAGAGTAATTTGCGACTAGAGCAACCTATCACTAAATCAGTCAGTCATTCAGTCAATCAACCAAGGTCACTTATCCTGAAAGGGAATATCATAGTGGGTATGTGTGATATATGTACTTACATGTGCCTCTGGGGTCTATGTGGGTCCTCGAAGCATCTTTTGAAATAAATGCTATATTAAAAGTGAGTGCTTTGTTTTGCAGAAAGAAAAGGTTCCTGTTATCTTTTTTCTTAAATGGAAAGAATATTCATCAATCCTTATAAGACCTTATCTGGAGCAGTGTGCCTGATCATTACACATGTTCAATAGCATATAGTTGGCTACGGGCGCTCCTGTTCTGGCTGGAAAAGATGTACCTCAGCTAGTCTTGTTGTACAGTGCTTTGAAAAACTGGTTTTGTTGACTTGTATGTAACAATGTCTGCCCCATATTGTGAGGATATGAAAGAGGGATGACTATTATTCAAATGTATCCTAAGCCTTTGGAATAAAGCAAAGAAAGACATGCTAATTAAATTTAAATGTAATAGCTGCCACTTCCTCTGATAACAATCTGCATAAGCTATAAATATACCATTACTTACTGTCCAAGCTGAATGTTCTATGAAGGGTATTGTCTCCAGGTATTATCAACAGTTCCTTGTTGATTATAGGCTATATTTTGAACTTTACATTTTCATTCTTCCAAATGTCTGGCCAAGGACAGAAATTGGTCCAGGGCTGTGGGGAGAGTGGGGAAAAATATAAGCATGCCTTTTGATGACGCCATTTTATGACTACAAGTCCTTTAAGAATTTAAGAGCTAGTAACATCTCTGCATCAATACTTTTTTTTTCTCATGACTTATGTATATGCTGCTTCATAGTAGGAGTTAAGAGTACTTTTCATTATTTAAGAATTGCATCGGGACTGAGGGGAAGTAATACTAAAATTGAGTTTCTTATGTTTTCAATAAAACCTTATAGTTAATACTGGAGCTTCACACTTGGATAAAAAGATGGATTGACTGTACACATCTGTACATTTCCAGAAGCAAAATTCAGAGTGGCAATTGCGAAAACCTACAATTGTTCCTTGTGGTATGACAAAGATTTCACTTTCTCTGTAAGGTCCCTGTCTAATATTAGGTTACAGGCAATTATTGGAGAAGCTGCAGTAATATCAGTATAGTTTTTGACAGGTTACTAGAGAAGGGCCTCTGAAGTCCAGTTTAAAAATTCTTTGACTGCTTTATTCTCTTACCACACCAGGCGACTGTAGTGCCAAGTGTGTGAGAGAACAAAGTAATGTAATTATGGTATATGTGACAAGGCTCACACCTTAAAATAGATGAGGTTATGGGAACAGCTTTAATCAGTCTGCTCTTTCTTTTTTTCCCCCACTGGCAAGCTTTCTGCATAAATAATTCTAAAATTGTGGCCAGGTGAAGTTGTACAGCTGTCTGTGACAATCTCTGCTTACCCACAAGTGATATATACGCATTTTGTATGTGGGTTAAGGGCAGATTAGGTGGAAATTACCTTTCTTTAATAAAAGCATGCTTTTAAAGACAAAGACATGTTGATATTGTTTTACTTGAGAGATGGGTTAGGTCCTTTGGCCTAAGGCTTTAAACTGCTGCTTATATCATACCTAGCCCATAGGGCAGAGATGATGGTGGTTGTATATTTGGAAGGCACCAAGCAGAGGAAAGCTATAAATAATTAAAATTATCATGACAATTATACACTGAACATTTTAATGCAAGCTATTCTTAAACTTAAATCTGTAGGCCTTAGTCCAGACAGTGATTTTTTTTTTTTACATTTATTCATCAAGGCATCAAATCCATAATTCCTGGAAGAACCTTGTAAACTATGACAGTATTACCCCCATATTGCAGCTAGACATCATATGTTTTCTCTGCTGCTGTGTGTTCAATAGTACCTTGATATTCAGGCATTATCATCTGCTTATACTGAACTTTTATGCTGTTGAATATTCAACTGCTGCCTTTAACAAGCTTGATAATGGTTAGTTGCCAACCTTGTTATTTACTTATTTTATTTTTTTGAGGGCAACATGTCCATCCAAGCATGCCTGATTCTGAATGGCTTACAGACCTGCCCAAACGGTAATAAGATTAAAACTAAAGTGTAACATCATAAATATAACATAGTAAAATAACAGTGTAATCAGATAATGTAATCAAAACAATGTAATAACTAACACCCCATGTGATGAGGAATGGCCATAACATGATCCACATGAGGAGAGACTAAAATAACTAAGATGACTAGCAGGTTTCTTATACAGGTAAGATCTGAAGAGGCAACTGCTTGATTACTGCTTAGTCAATATACTAACTGCAATTTTTTGATATCTGCAGCCATTTCTAATAGATTTGCACTAGATTTCTTCTTGGCTGGTTTGATCATTGCCCAGGGATCACACCTTGTCCCACTTTCATTCTTCAATCCCACCATGGTGTTTTGAAGCTGACTCCTGAATGTTGGGCGCAGGCAAGGAAGCAGTTGGGCGTGTGCCAACTGGTATTCGATGGAACATTGAGATCAGCAGTGTCCATTAGGTCAGTGTGCTGCCCCTGGGTCATGGCAGTTCCTGCAGCTTTGCCCCTTTCTAAACAGAGAAGGGAAAGAATAGGTTCTAGTCCCTTCCTCCAAGTTTAGTCTGCTTTGTGTAGTTGGCTGTTTTCCAAAAAGCCCTACATTGGGGTATGAGGGGAGAGCTGCTTGGCCATCCAAAGGTCATTTGTCCTGCATATAAATTCCCATTGCAAGTTGTGATGATACCAGAACACTGTAGCTTCATAGCCAGAAGCTTTTGGCAGCAACTGCAATGTCTGTGGGTCATAATGTTGAACCTGTGTGTGTGTGTGAGCGTGCATGTGCATTCTAGAGGAGTGTAAACGTTTGTTTGAGCTCAAAGCTGGAGATATGGAATATCAAGATGAACAGATTTTTATAGGAATTATGAAACTAAGTGAAAATAGCTATAAGAATCAAATCCGGGTTAATAAGATTTCCTGTGAAATCTATTGGAGATCTCTTAAATCAGATACCAGGAAATTGAATGAGGCAGGAGGCCCCACAATAGGAACACAACTCACTCCCAAGCCTCACAGAGCTCTAGCATGACATGGAAGTTAAATCTTCCAAAACAGAAGTTTTAGTTAATCAACTGCAAAAAGTCTCCCCAACATCCGTCATGTCCTTGGTACATAGGGACATAGTACCATTGCTTGATTAGCAAAACCTCTGGGTGTACTTGGGCTCTTTATGTAGACTAACTCTTGGGTGAGCTGTTATCTCAGTGTAAATTTGCCTCAAATTCACACTGAGTCGTGGCACAGAATATTGGCAAAGAAGTTATGCTGCTAGTCAAGAAGTCCTTAAGTTGAGTCTTGTATCTGCATTTTATTTCCCTCATGCTTCCAATTATTTATTTATTTAGGACATGCATATGGCCACCCAACTCAAACAATGTGACCCTGGGCAGCATATAAAATCATGAAAAATGCAAAAGGAAAATAATACAGACCATTGAAATAAACTAAAACCATTAAACGCTGATCAGGACTAAAATATACTATCTATATTATTTTTATTAAGAATTTTGATTATAATAGTAAAATCTAATACAAATTAAACTTAAGAAAAGGAAAGAAGACTAGAAAGAAGGAGTAAAAAGTGCCAAAAAAAGAAAGAAAGAGGAAAGTAAGACTATAATAAAGAGAAAAGAATATATAAAGAAGTGACTTCCAACCTTCATCACAAAAAGTATTAATAAATTTAGTGACTCTTCAGCTCCTCTAAGCTTACAGGCATTTATCTCTTCATACCATGTTCTATCTCTTATCTCTAAACAAGTCCATAAAACATCATCTTTCTCATCCTTGTCCATGTCAGAAGTAAGTTCTTGAATACTTAAAATAACTGTATAATGGAAAAACAATCTTAACTTGGCATCAAAGTTACTATCTTTTTTTTTTTTTAAAGGTAGTTTCAGCTTGGTTTTAGCATAGGATCAACAGCTAGCCTTGTGATTATTTGCAGAAAAAGTACCACCACTGAACACTCCCCCCACCCCCACCCTGAGGGGCTCCTGTCATATATCAGGATGGGATTATCCTTGAGAGCTTTGCATGGAAAAGGTTCTGTTAAGAAGCAGGTTTACCTTTGGTGTTTGCAAGCATATATGAGATGGGGATGGCTGAGATCCAAATCATGTGTTTCTGATTTCTTTTCTTGCTCATCCCCTACTTTCTTTCTATTATATTTAAAAGACTGAGATGGTCTCAGTGGTGAGAGACACCGTAAGTCATCCTTTCCAGACCAGCAGAGGCATTTATTGCTGCTTGTAAACAGGCAAATTACTCAGATCCAACTTGGGGTAATTTGGAAGACCTTGGGAACAGTGCCTTGAACTTTTAAAAAATGATGTATGATATTATCCTGTAATGGTGCTGCTTGAGATCTGTGGGGTTAACCTCTTTCACCACCACCACCCCCGCCTTCTTGGTAGGAATAGAAAGCTTGGGATAAAAGCTAGTTAAATGTTTGATCTAGCTCTTTTGTATAAAGTATCATGAAAGGTTAAATAAGACATTGAACTTACCAGTTAATATTAAACCTACCAATTGTGCAGTATGTTTGGCCCCACATTCTAATGACATCATGTCACACTTCTGCAACACTGAGAGGTTGATACTATGCAAGCACTCTTCTTTGTCTGTTTATTAATTATTTATTAGAAAGTATGGCCCACTTATTTGGAAAAAGTTGCCTGCCTCTGTTTTGATGAATGACTATATATGCATGGAGACATATATAGTAGGTATAGATCCTAGGTGATGGGGAACCATCCCCAACAGTCACCCCGTAGGGATCCAGTTTACTGTCCTCTTGTACTTCACTTAAGAACAGAAATGTTGGCTACTTACAAACTTCCGTCCAGTTGGTGATGCTTGTCTTTTTCTATATCAGACAGTTCCCTTTCTATTTCTCTTCTTTTTTTAGGTACTGCAAATTCTTGCAGCAGTTCTGTTCTTGGGAGATAACAGCTTTAAGACAGATTTTGGACCTCTTTGTTTTGGTTCATGCATACTGTTTTTTTGAGATTGGCAGTATAAAATTTTAGCCAGTGCTTGGAAGCCCTACAGTTTATTACTAAATGAAACAGATCTGTAGCAGCAAGTGGCTAGTGAATTCATCTTGAAGTTGCTGAACTTCAAGCCAGCGTGCTGGCTGGGGAATTCTGGGAGTTGAAGTTGCCAAGGTTGAGAAACATTGCTTTAGACTCTTGGTCTGATAATTTCTACCTAACATTCCCAAACATTTTGTGAATAGATAAGTTAAAATTGAATTGGATCTCTGAGAGCACAGGAAAGGTTAACTGTTTTGGAGAGGAATTTTTTACATTGCAGATCTTCAAGGTTTTATTTTGCTGCTGGTAAAAGCTTTCAAATGACTAATCCATTAATAAAGCTATATACTATTTCCTAGTTTCGGTAGTGCCTATTAATCCTGGAAATGATTCTTTCTACTGAAACCAGGAAAGAAAAAAAGAATAGGCCATTCTTCCTCGGACTGGGGATGGGTTGGGCATGCATCTCCCAGAATTCCCATGCAAAAGGGAATTCTGGGGATTTCCAGGTCAACAAAGGCTGGAACAGGAGCTTCACACATTAGGAGACTGGCAAGTGTGTTGGCAGCCGGATTGACAAATAGACACTTTCTCATTCTATTGTGTAACATATTAATTTAGAAATAGTCTACAGATTATTTTTAAAGGAAAACACAGGAAGACTTGAATCTATAAGCACATAATTTCTACAGATTTTTTTCCAAAAAGTAATAGACAAAGTTCTTAGCAGCATCATGACATGCTGCTGCTGGAACTTACCTTTTCACATGTTTTTGGTAGGCTGGTGGCTTCAAATGAGCAATGGACACACACACCCCATAGCTTCCCATAGTTGTTAAAGGTGTGTGGGGAAAAACCAGACTATGCTTGATGGCCACCCCAATATTTCCATTGAATACCTTTCCATTCAGAGAAAATAAAACCTGTATTTTATTGGTGGCGCACACATAATCCCACCTTTTCCAACACCTCTGGAATACACAAGAATAAGAGTCTTCCCTTTAGAATTGGCACCAACAATTGACAACTGTTGGCGAGAGAAAACCAGCTTCAGTTTAACCACGCTTTATTGAATAAGCCTACAGCTATGGTTTAGCGTGATGGGTAAGAGTGGTCTCTGCCACATTATAATTGCAATAGTGCACAAGTGAAGTTGCATCCTTACTATTACCTCCATTTTTAAGGTTACCTACTGTATGCAAGGGCAGCATACTGATACCATCTTCAGTGGTGCAGATCAAAATGCCCAACCTTTGATGTAATGTCTGAATAGGGATAAATAGACATGTAAACCCTCATGACTGAGCAGCTGGTAAGAAAAAAAAAAATCCTCACAGAAAGATATCTTACAGCTCCCCTACTTGAGGAAATGTTGCTGCTGAATAAGAACTGCTATAGTAGGGAGAGCCAGGGTGATCTGAGGGCATTCCAGACACATCTGCATGTGGTAAGCTGGTATTTCTATTTTTACCGACTTATCCCCCTCACTCACTAGGGGCACTGATTCCTTCTTCCATGGACACCAGTCATGCAGTATATTTTTTTCTTGCCTAGGTATTTTTGGCTAGCCATTGACAAGCATGCAAAAAAAATTTTTTTTTAATGTAATATTTAGGACAGTCTTTCCCAAGCTGATGTCCTCTACATGCATTTGGTTAATTCCCAGAATTCCCAGCCAGCATGATAAATAGTTGTTTGTGAATTCTAGCAATTGTACTGCCAGCATATTTGGAGGGTGGTAGAGTGAGAATCCTGATTGGAGATACTCAGATGTAGAGGTGTTTGCTGCATTTAGTTTGTATTGATCTAGCATTACCTGAATGGCTAGGTACCATATTCTCCATGTTTTTTCTTCCCCCCAGTTTTCCAGGGAATACCCAAATGGCACAATATAATTAAAGCTTTCCCAAAAGCTGGTGTGTACAAGTTTTAAGAGGTTGATAAATGCTTGACTTTCTAGAAAAAAGATAAAGATAAGCTGGGGATAAAGAGTTCATTGGCATGGGTGGATTATGTTGGGAAATAATCTAAAATGTTTATTTATTGACTCATTCATTCATTTATTCAATTTTTATGCTGCCCATCTCAGCAAGTGACTCTGGGCGGTGAACAATCTTAAAATAAAACAAATTCTTATCATCAGTACAAAAATTAAAATGCACAGCAGCTGAGGAAGATTTCACAATTGGTGGTTGTTAGCATAACCAGGAGATGGGTTCCTTCACACACTTGGGACCCCAGGCCTGGGCATAGAACCAGGTCTTTAGGGTCTTACAAAAGGCCAGCAGGCTTGGGGCCATCCTAATTTCTGGAGGGAGAATGTTCCATAGGGTGGGTGCTATGGCAGAAAAGGTACGCCTCCTGGGTCTTGCCAACCGGCATTCCCTGGCTGAGGGAACTCAGGGCATGCCCATCTTGCCAGACTGGATCAGACAGATAGAAAAGACAGTCCCTCAGGTAACCTCAGGTATTTACTATGCCCAGTAAATCATTGACTGTGGTATTATGACATTCGTTTTGTGACTATGTAATCCCTAATAGAAGCCATCTTGTGAAATCACACAGAGCATGCTATCAAAATTAACCTTAGCTGGTTGGAATGTTTTTCCATGTCAACATGCTTGTCCTATTGCATTAGGCTTAGCTTAGGCCCTGTTGGAGTTAGACAGGGAAGACCCAAATTCAAGTCCCTGCTTGATTATGGACTCAGTGGATCTGGACCAGTCATTCTTGGTCAGATGAACCTATTTCACAAGGTGGTTGTAAGGCAGTCCTCCCATATATGCAAACTTGAATTTTCAAAGATGGGTTATAAAGGCAGTAAGTCTCTAAATAAATTGCTGTTTATTAAGTAAGCTTCAATGAGGGACATTAACATATGGAATACTCACAGTTAGTAGTCTATGAGATCATTTGCCCCTTGAAGCTCTGTATCATTTGACCTCAGCTTCATGTTTAAATTGACTTTCATGCAAAAGGAAAGATCTCTCAAATGACCCATTTGAGTCTAGGAAGCAGTTAATGCCAAGTAATAAAGAGCAAGTTAGTCTTGGTCTGCCCAACCTACTAGTGTGAGAAACATAAGTAAATATTTCATTATTGCTGTGAATGTGCAAGGATTTATATTTCCCTCTGTTAAGTACCATGCTGCTTTAATGTATTCTTGAACGTGGTACTTTTTATCTATCAGCCAGCCTAATCCTTCTGCAAGTAGCATTAAGCCAAATAAAACTGGGTGCGTTCATATATTTGTATATAGAAATGTTTATAGGCATAAAACCTGTATTTGGCTGTTTATTTCCAGCTATTAGAACAGCATACTCTAAAGTTCATATCTACAACATGTTCTCCTCCTTAGAGAACAGCAGAGAGATTGTGTTCATTTCTGTCAGCATCTCTTATTTTCCATGGCTCTCATTTTCAGGAACATAAGATCTAGCCTGCTTTTTATTCTTTCTTGTAGGACAGAGATATGTGTGTTCATAATAGTATTTACTTTAGGGCGGAGGGAGAAACAAGTACTCTTAATTGCATTCCCAGGTCAGTATCAGCTCTCTTTTCCTGAGGGGAAATGTAATTAATACTTAAATTAAAAACACTAATAAAGTCTCTTCCCATACAAGAAAAAAAGTGACTGCTTTTGCTGAAAGCTCAGCATAGGGCATATGGTTTGCATTTTTCTGAACTCACCTGAAGGCACTGAATTGTTTCACTTATCTATCACCTACCTATCCAGGGTGAAGGCACCAAGGTCTTTTCAACGGCTGGAATGAAGCTAGAATGCCAATGATGGCACCCAGTGGCTCTTGACTGACCTGGTGGGAAAAATGAGGTCTTCCTCAGCCCAATGTTGTCAGTTCCAAGGGAGACCTTCCAAGGAGATGAACTTCAGTCTTTTGCCTCCCTTCCTCACCCATGTAAATTAAACTTCTTTGGCACTTCCTGAGGCTGAATTTCATTTCAAATTTCCATAATTGGTGGTTGTATACTGCTTTTAGAGACTGAGTGTTTGCATTTGCTGGAAGTGTTTCCCTGAATGAATTCCAGTGATTAATAGTCAAGCTGTCTCTGAAGATCCCAGTGAAAAGAAACAAAATACAATCTATTTGTTGTTGTAATCCATGCAAACATCCTGTAAGGTAGGCATATGTTACATTCATACTGCCAGAGGAGGAAGAGGGGATGATAGGTGGACTCTGTAACAACCTTGTAAGGACCTTTAGGTTGCATTGGCCTCTTCACACAGCCATCAGCCTCAACTTTTTACCTTCTGCAGTTTTGTGATAATCACAGGAATGTTCTCCCTGCTGCTCCCGGGATCTTGGAAGGACAAAGGAAGGGAGGGCAGAAAGACCATCTAACTAGCCAGTGGGAAAGTGGAAGAACTGGGGCTGCAGCCAGCACTCCATTCCCAGTCTTTGCTGTTTCCTTGATGCATTTCTTTTTACAACAAATAGGAGGGACCCACTGGGGATTGTTGAGGAGGATGGCAAAGACTTATTTATTTATTAAATGTTACATTTTTAATGTATGCAATTAACAAAACAATTGTTAAACTTAAAGAAAAAATAGAAACCAAAACAAAAGAAAAATGAGGAAAAAAACCCCCCAACAGCAAATGAAGATAAAGGAGAAAAAAAATCAATATAATATAATATAAATATAAATATAAATTCCTTGCTGCAAGAGTGTGGGATGGTGGTTGATACAGGAAGAAAGGGAAGTTCCTGCCAATGGGAAACCACCATCTCTGCAGCTTCAGAGGAACACTGCGAAACTGTCTTCACAGTCCTTCTTCTGGTTCAACAGTTTTGGTCACTGATTCACCATATTAAAACACACACACCCTGCCGAGGAGCCCTAGAGTGCTATTGTTAATTATTTATTTTTACATAGATTTATATAGCTGCCCATCTCACAATGGTTATGGAGACACAGAGGCATGGTGCCAATCCACCAAGGACCCCAGTGGGCTTCATGGCTAAGTGGGGATCCAACTGCTGTATTGCTAAATACATCAATCCTTTAACAGGGTGGGGAAATGATTATACCGAAGAATGAGGTAGCCATAATTTTTAGAACTAAAATTTCCAGGTAAGTGTTGTCATACTACAACTCCCAGGATCCCTTGCCATTGACTATGATGGCTGGGGTTGATGTGAGTTGTAGTTCATAATATTTGGAGGGCCATGGTTTCCTTATCCCTGTTATATTCTGTGGTGAAAGGGGACTTTCCATTTAATTCAGGAAGAAAGTGTGATCAGATAAAATTTATATGTATCTCACTTTGTTAAAATAACAAATTACCTTTATTTAGGTCATCACAGGCTGTTCTTCTGAACTGAAAGGTACATATAAAATTCATGATGAATGCGTTTTTTTGATTCATGTTTCTGTATTCAGGAACAAAAGGCCTGTAACTATAGCATATAAGTGGACTATAAAAGTTCCATTTCTTATATTGGATAATGGACTAGTGGTGACCCAATAATATATCTTTAAAAGTTTACTACTACAGTTTTATGAGCTTCCAAGGTTTTTGGATTGGATAAAATAAATTGTTATTTTAAAACGTCTCTTAAAAAAAAGAAAAGAAAAGTTACCTAAAAGAATCTGTTTTGAAAAATCACTGGATGAATGAACTCAGTAATTACTTTCCTTAATATGATACCCCACTGTTAATGGAAAACTCTGTGCACTGTCTTACAGTATCCACATTGGGAGATTATGAATCAGAATCTTAAATCATGATTTCAGATGTATGTTTATTATTAACACATTTCTAACCTACTCTGCCTGGATATACAGGTAGTCCTCGCTTACCAACTGCCTTGTGCAGAGGCCTTTCAAAGTTACGATGGTGAAAAAAATCCACTTTGTGATAAATCCTTGCATTTACAACTGTTTCAGTGTCCTGCGGTTATGTGGTTGCTATTGTGACAAGCAGAGTAAATAGAGAAGGCAGAAGTAAAATCATAAGTCACATTTACGTGATTTTCTGCTTAGTGACCATGGTGCTTAGCGACTGAGTTGCCAGTCCCAATTGTGGTCACTAAGCGAGGACTAAGCAAACCAATATGAAAACATAACAGTAAGTTGGTTTGTTACCTCTAAACCTGAAGCCACATCCCTAGTTTGTACTTTTAGGCATAATGTGAAGTTTGGCTAATGAAAGAACTTCTGAAAATTTTTCCATTAGAGGAAAAGAACCATTAAGGATTAAATGCTCGTGCAAAAGACTTTGCACATGTCATTTTTTATAATGTAGTATAATTATATCCATTATAATAAATGAATTAAGGTACGTTTAGGGGGGAAGTACTTGAACCTCATGATTAACATTCTGATTTCATCATAGTATCCATGGGAATCCTGATTGGAGATACTCAGATGTAGGGGAGTTTGCTGCAGTTAGTTTGCTATTGATCCAGCATTACCATAATGGCTGGGTACCATACCTTCCATATTTTTTCTTCCCCCCAGTTTTCCTGGGAATATCCAGATGGCACAATATATTTAAACCTCTCCAAAAAGCTGGTGTTTCTGTGTGTGCGCGTGTGTGTGTGTTTTAAGAAGTTGATAAATGCTTGACATTCCAGAAAAGATAAAGATAAGTTGGGGATAGAGAATTTGTTGGCATGGGTCGATTATGTTGGGGAATAACCTAAAATATTCATCCATCCATCCATCCATCCATCCATCCAATTTGTATGCTGCCCATCTCAGCAAGTGACCCTGGGTGGCGAACAGTCTTAAAACAAATTCCCATCATCAATACAAAAATTAAAATACACAGCATCTGAGGAATATTTCACAACTAATTGTTGTTAGCACAACCAGGAGATGGGATCCTTCACACACTCGGGACCCCAGGCCTGGGCACAAAACCTGTCAGGATTAGCCCAGGAAACTCCAGGAGACAGTACAGATTCAATCCAGCAAGGTTTATTGGCTTCAGTCCCGTTACAGAAATCTTCTCAGAGTGAGAGCAATTTCCAGGGTCACCCTCCCAACCTCCCTTGCATTCTTTAGGGAGGGGCCAGTCTCAGCCTCTTATCTCTTCCTCGTTGTTCTGGCGATGAGAGTACGTTCTTAACCCCTCTCGTTCTGACTGTCACAAAACCAGGTCTTTAGGGTCTTACAAAAGGCCAGCAGGCTCGGGGCCATCCTAATCTCGTATCCATGGCCATTTTTACAAATTGATGTAGGGTCACTTGGCCTCTATCAGACCCAACTGGGTAAATTCCCAAAATCTAATGAGGAATTTCCTTCCATCCCACCAGTTTTTATAAGCAGTAAGACTATTGACTAGCATAATATTAGCCTGGTGTTCTCTCTTAACCAAGAATTAATAAAATAATTATTTTCATGCTTTTGCTTTAAGAATCTTTTTGTATGGATAATATGCATATAGCCAGTATTGTGTTCCTTCCCAACTCTGTTTTTTAATGGTTTAATGGGATTTTCTAAACTGAAGGCATTTTCATTAAATGTCAGGGGAATCATATTAGTTGTTTCCAGTTGTGTTTTACACACACACACACACACACACACACAAAATAACATTTTAGGTGTTTTAAATATTATAATTGGCAAGTATTGAATGATCAGCAATTTATTAGGCAGATGAAGCAGGAGAGAGCAATTTATTTTTTAAAGAAATGAATAGGGAAATTGGGAGCCAAAAGGGTGAGACAGTTCAGAGGAATTCTCTTTAAATTGAATTAAGCAGTTGCTATACAGATTAATTTTCAAACATTGTCTATATTAGTGCAAGCTTATTTATTGGAGTGTTGAGGTATCACAGAGGATTTAATGGAATAGAGGGAACTTGCCAACAGTGCATTTTCATTAAAACATTAAAGATCCATTGTCTCTTCCTGAGTGTTAAACATCATTAAGATACTACTAACATAATTTCTAGTTTGGGTCTACAAAGTAGATGCTGGTAGGATTTCTTTTTTTCAGTCACAAGTACTTACAAATAAGCCTGTAATGTAGCAGTTCAAATGCTCAAGATAAGTTTAATTTGCAACTACCATTAGAATTATTAGAAAGTAAAAAACCCTAAAGATCTACAGATTTTTTTTTTAAACAAGCTGGATGCATTTTTTTTCTGGGTAATGCTGCATATACCAGAGAAACAGTCATAAGTTGACTCTCCTTAACTAACTAATAAGATTTATATTATATATTTATTTAATAGATATAATAAGACCATTTGAATGCTTTCAGATTTGTAGTCTCTCTTTCTGTTTCAAACTAAAAACATATTTATAGTTCAAAGTAGATTTCTCTGTCTTCTCCTCTACAAATCTCCCCTCTCCAGTACATAATTTTGCATATAATGTTTAGTTCTATGTCAGAGCATGTCCTTTAAAAAAATACTATATTAGCAATTAAACATATTCAAAATCTGATAATAATATTGCTAAAAAATGACAAAAGCACATTTATGTTACCAGCAGCGTACAGTAAAGTCACTGGATATGGGAACTGAAGGCTACCCAAACTGTCAAACCTGAAGAAAAAAATCTTTGTTGTTTTGGAGAAAAATAATTATCGAGTATATATATATTCATATACTCATTCTGGTAAGTATTCACGGTGGCTTAACAGGAAACAATGTATTTTACCTTTGTCCTTTGGGAAAATGCTCTTGTAACAGATCAGGAGAAGCTGAAATAGTGGTGAGAGCATGTTGTTCATCTGGGAAATAGCTGATTTAAATCTCTAACGTTGGTGCCTTTAGGCAATCTGTTCCCTCTATCTTGGCTTCCTATCTGCAGATAGGCCTTGTGTCATTCCTTCATCCTGTTGTTATATTGAGCTAGTGAAACAATGCATGGTTAGATGTTTGGAGATGCTTTTCTAAAAGTATGCTAGGTTTCTGCCAATGATCAGTAAAGCTGGTAATTACTCTAAGCTCATATAGACTGTAGGACAGTCTTGATTGGATTATAAATCAATAACAATTGGTTACGAAGCATGAGACTGATAGGAGATCTACAATACCTGGAACTCAGCATATTGCGTGGAAAGTAGTCTTTGAAGACTAGATTTGGGGGGAGGGGGGAAGGATTGGAATAATACGAAATTACCTATGTGTTTAAAATGAGACTTCCTTAAATGTTGTTATTGTATGAAGAAGTTAGCCTAATAAAACCTTAGTCCTATTTCTTAATTTAAAAAAAATATGGAAAATTGTTTATATTTCTAAAAACAGATCAAAACCCATTCTCCGCCCCCCCCCCCCCCAAAAAAAAAACACTGAGGAAACCCTTGGTCCAACTAAATCTCTGCACCTGATAGGTTCCTAGAAGGGGAAAATTCTACTTTTCCAAACTGGATAAATTAATCTATTCCCAGTTCCCAGGATGGCAGAATAATATTCCCAATAATCTACAATGACTAAGAATGACCTTGTAGTCCTCTTCAAAAAGATATAACTCTCCTTAATTACATAATCTTAGAAATAGGCATTAGGTTATAGATATCAAAGGCATATATTTACTTCTAGAATTGGAACTGATGGCACAAATCACAGATGTTCCTTTTTCCAGCTCCTTTCTCAAAATCACTTGGCATGACGTGTTATATCTCCTGCCCAAAGCAGGCCAGGCATTCTCATCTCTTTTCTCTCCCTGGAAACAGCAAGTATGTCACAGTATTGTGAATTCCCTCCCTTTTGCTTTATAAGTTTGTGGAGGTAAGAGAACTTCACTAGTTGATGATATCGTGTTGCACAGTTTGTGTTTATTGACAGTTCTTGATGGAAAAAGAGACAGATGTAATGATATAGCTCCAGTCTTGAATTTGTCCAATAAAGAAGGAAGTGCTGTACGGTTGAACATCTTCTTGATGATTCAAACAAGCCTGTCCACTACTCATGATTGGAAAATAATAATCTTTTGCCAAACACTGATAAATAGAAACTACAGAGTAACATTTTGGCAGGCAGCCATGGTCAACGTGATTGGGTTGTTTATAATGGAGAATCCTTTGAGAAAAAGTTCTTCCCCAGCTTGACTGGCAGGCCAGATAGTTAGTGTTTTATGTAAGGCATATGCTATTTAAGGAAGTGATTTCCACAAACTATGTAGAAACATTATTCTATTAAAACAGTAAGGACACAACTGGGTTTCATTTTCTCTCTCGTCCAATTATAGTTATTTGACAGAGAGAGCTAACGGGCACATTGCTGATGTGGAGGCAATCTTGTTGCCTCTATACCTTTGTACGGAGTACACCAAACACATATTCATGTTTGTTAGGTGACTGCAGAAAAAAAGATGCAACTAAAATCTAGGAACCTCTATTAGATAATTCTGGATTGAGGACTATGGCTAATACTTTTCTTTGCATATTACTTTGCAGTTATTATTACTGTAAAGTTATTATTATTATTGCAGTTATTATTGAAAGCTATGCAGAGCCCTTACAGTATTTGTGGATCTCAGGTTGAAGTCCAAGGGATCTGAATCTATGTGGCAAATTTGCTTTATTTCTTTTTCTGAATCATGCAGGAAACACTCCTTAAAATCATTTGTAGAAACACAGCCCATTCATAGCTTTTGTAAGCACAAACTAAACAGTTTGCATCAGACACTGGAGGGATTTTAGACATCTTTAATGGTAAGGGAGAAACCCTTTTGTGCTTGATGATTAAAAGAATGTTACTATTGTTCCCCATGGGAATGTTAGCAAGGTTGAGTGCAAAAACTACAGGGGGATTAGTTTGTTAATTGTGCCTGAGAAGGTGCTTTGAAGAATTCAGTAGAAAGGGTATAAGAAGTGACAACAAACTTGCCATCCAGAGTTGCTTTGGCAAGATGGGTGGCCATATAAATCAATTCAGATCAAATAAATAAATCAACATTTGGGAAGTGCAGTAGGCTTTATGTCAGGCAGAAGGAATACAGATCAGATTTTTGCAGTTTAGCAGATCACAGAGAAATATATGAATGTGAGAAAGAAAGTTTATTGTGTGTTACTTGAATAGCCTTCAGTTATGAACATTTTGTGTGAATATGGAGTTGAAAGGTTGATTTCTGAACACAATAAGAGTGAAGTAAAGAGGGAATCTTGTCATTGCACTTTGCTATTGTCCTGCTGGTAGCTGAAGTCTAAAACACTTGAGGGCATCATGCCTCCTTGAAAGTCTCAGCAGAATGAAGTCAATCTCATCTTTAGCCCTTAGGCAGGGATGTTAATTTTCTGAAATGTCTGGATTGTGAGCCATGTTCTGGGCTTTGCAGATGCATCTGGTTGGCTTCTGTGAAATCAAAAAGTAGATTAGAGAGTCCTTAAGTGTGATCCTGCAGGGCCACTTTTAGCGAACCACTGTAGTTGTTAAGTGAGTCATGTGGTTCCCCATTGATTCTGCTTGTTGGAAGCTGGTTGGGAAGGTTGCAAATAGCAATCATGTGACCGCAGGATGCTGCAACCATTGTAAATACATGTTGGTTACCAAGTGCCCGAATTTTGATCATGTGACTGTGAGAATGCTGCAACGGTCATAAGTGCGAGGACCGGTTGTCAGTCACTTTTTTCAGTGCTGTCATAACTTTGAATGGTTGCTAAATGAGTGGTCGTAAAGTTGAGGACTACCTGTATTGAAAGTACATCTCAATCAACCTACTGACTTCCATTTTGAAACAAGGGGCTAGAGTGAGGATGGCAAAATGCTAATGCTTGCACTGTGCAATAGCAGATGCTAATTAATATATACATAATACAATTAGTTTATAATGATTGAGACCCACTTGGGTCTAGTAGTTAATATGCTGGACCAGGAGCAGGGAAAGCTGAGTTCTAGTCCTTCCTTAGGCTTAAAGCCAATGGCTAGGCTTCCTGGGGCCAATAACTTCCTCTCAGCCCTAGGAAGAAGGCAAGGGCAAACCACTTCTAAAAATGCTGCCTAGAAAATTGCCTGGACTTGTTCATGTAGTTGCCACAGGAGTCAAGTCCAACTTGAAGGGAAAAAAATCCCCTTATATTTGCTTATACATTTGTTTGACAGTGTGTCAAACCTTAAATCATGTTGTGTTTTGAAACCCTGTAAGGAGCAAACCTTATATTAAGCACTGATAACATGTTCCTCTCAGATGGAATAATGTGGCTAAATACAGGGACCAGTTTCCATCTGGTGTTGAAGTCCTTAAAGTTGTTGGCATTTTTTTCTTGTTTGTTCTGCCCAGCTGGCTTTTTTTTTTTTTTTTTTGTGGAGAACAATAGTGCCTTGTTATTCTGGTTGTGCTGTGTTTCATTCAGACACAACAGCTTCTCATATAAGGGAAAGAGGAAATAGAAAGGGTGTTGAAATAGGTCCCCTTCTGTTAAAATATTTAGTTGCACTGGCCACATATTGAATAACAGAATTGTACTCTGATGTATTTGGCTTCTCAGGAATTGCTTCTCCTTCCTTCCTTCCTTCCTTCCTTCCTTCCTTCCTTCCTTCCTTCCTTCCTTCCTTCCTTCTTCCTTCCTTCTTTCCGGCATTGCTGAATCTTCTTAAAGAATACTGTGAGGTCTCACTATATTTAACAATTTTGCATTTGCTCTGATGGAATCCATTGGAATTATTATTATTATTATTATTATTATTATTATTATTTATATGGTTACCCATCTCACTTGCATGTAACTCCAGGTGGTGTACATAGTTCCCACCTTGTCTGTTTTCCTCTTTCCATGTTCCATTAATGGCACCATGGCTTGAAATGCTCTGTTATTGGAGGCCAGGATGACAGTAACCTTGTTTGCTTTGGGGCCTCTGGTCAAGACTTGTCCTTTTGTTCAGGGCTTAGTTATCCCAGCCTGCCCCTGCCTTTTGGTTCTCTGTAAAAACTGGGAACCTCCTTTACATTGCTTTATGATGATGGTTCTTTTAGCTTTTCAAAGAATTGTCTGTTCTTATTTCCCTTCATCATGCACATTTTATGGACTGTAATTTGCCCTGAAATCTCTGTGATAATCAGCAGACTATAAATATTCAAATAAACAAAGCATTTACTGAATGCACAGAAGGGACCTTGTTGTACTTATTGGGTCATCCATTAACTTGTGTACATGCTGCAGAAAGTGAGAGTGGGAATCGCATGACTCGTGTTTGTCTATCCTGGAATTTCTCTAATATGAAGATTCTTGATAGCGAGTACAGATTCTAGGACGTGGACACGTGCCTGCTTTTCTCTGAAAGGCTGGGGGTGATACCAGTGATGAAGTCAGAGCCTACTGCCTCATTATGTTTGAAATCAGTGTCTGGGCTGAATATGAGGAACGGACTTCAAATGAAGAGCTTTAAACCCTGTTTTAAGCTTTGCTTCTCACAATAATTGAAAGTGAGCCACTGTGGTTACAAGGCAAGGTTAGTCAAGAGTCTTTTAAGAACTGTACCTTGGCAGTACTTTTTTTTTTAAAATAAAAAACATATTTGCATAAGTCCAGCTAGATGAAGGGAGGCTTCATATTCCCAAGGAAGTATCATAGATGCTACCAACATTTTTTAATCTAGACTCCCCTAAGCCAAATGTTTGTCCAGCTGTGTAACGTG
This sequence comes from Liasis olivaceus, assembly GCA_030867105.1. Lineage (NCBI taxonomy): Eukaryota > Metazoa > Chordata > Lepidosauria > Squamata > Pythonidae > Liasis > Liasis olivaceus. The sequence goes on along the minus strand of CM061348.1, from coordinate 27,005,485 downwards.
TTATCAGTTATATCCCCTGCTTATTTTTTTCTAGTACTTTTGTATTATTATTCATTATTATAATTCCTTTGCCTGTTAACAACAGCAGATGTGTTGGATAAAAACAGCTGTGATGAAGAAGGCTAGGTCTTCCACCAAATGTAAATCACTGAATTTTTTAAAAATACCATCTCAGTTTTGGGGCACTCTTTCTTGTTCCTATTTTTTTTTAAATTGTTTGCAAGTGGTATGATGGCGTGTATCTGAACCTCTGAAATGGAGACAAGTATCTTGGAGTAGTTGCTTTTCAAAAGTCTCTCTTGCTGGACCTAAAATTAGATTCCTAGTATAGCCTTGAATCTCAGGTGCCACCAATCATCTCTTCAGGTTCTCTGGGGAGAGACTTCCTGTAAATTTCAGTACTTGGCTGGATGAGAAGAATATTACATAGGGATGAAAGAGAAAAATGTGGTAAGTAATTTCTAGGCTCTCTTATATACTGCAGGAACATAGCTAGAAAGAAAGATTGATATTCTCTGTAATAGGAGGCTCTCCCTCACCCCCAAAAGAGTGCCTTTTATAAACAATATCGGTTCAGAATTAGTTTTTAAAATACATAGACTTTTTTTTATTCTCTTAATTTTCTTACTAGCCTTGAAAAGGCTAATTTTGTTGTACTTAAAAATTAAATGGCTCCCTGATTATGCTTTAGGGCAGGGTTTCCCAAACTGTGAGGTGGACCTCCCTTGGGGAGGTGCAGACAGAGTCCAGGAGAGGTGTGAAGAACCTTTGCTTGTTTATTTTTTATGTCTTTATTAAAGATAAAGTTTCATTGTATTGTTTTCATTATTGATTAGTATTCATTTTGGTGTTTGGATTTTTAGGGGAGGTGTGTACATTAAGATTATATTAAAGGGAGATGTGATGGCAAATAGTTTAGCAACTCCTGCTTTAGGGTTACTTGTTTAAAGCAAAAGTATATTAGATCTGCATTATTAGCCTCCTACTCCTTCTGAAGCACCCCAGCAAAAGTTGCGATGGATTCAGCAATTTGAACTTCATTATTATTATTTTATTATTTTTTCTAAGTTGTGAATGACAGAAACTGGATTCACACATCACATTTCGCTGTGATTTGTTTGCTGAATAAATCATAATTGGCTGGAATCATGCAACATGCTAAGCTAGAAGCCATGGTTTATGAACTGCAAAGTCTGGGTTCACACAACACACGGAACTAAAACCAAACTATGTTGTGGTTTGGCACAGCATGTGATCCCAGTCCAGATCTGGAAACTAAGTTTGTCTGGGTGGTGAAGTGAGTCTTTTCTAGGGCTGTGAGATAACTGCGTAAGAAAAGGCAACGCGATAGAGATACGAATCTCTTCGGGGAAAAGAGCCAGCATGTTCTGCTATATCCCTGCCATAAAAAAAGTTAATCACAACTTCTAGGTTGCTGGGTTACCTGCTTTAATAGAAATGCACAAAGCTGCTGGGAATAATAAGAACAACAGAAGAAAAAACATGCAGATAAATAAAATGCCACAAGTCCCACAGAGATAACAGTTTGCTTCTCTAAAATAGTGGTTAGTAGGGGGTGTGGTTAAAATCCACCCACCAGTATATTATTGATTTGATTTGTGGTTGGGCAAAACAAAGCAGCCCTTTTTGCAGCTTGACTGCTTTTGTTTTGTCTACCTTGGGCAGAAGAATGGAACTGCTGGAGAAGATTTGCTATTTACACAGTGTAAACACTGCTTTGGGGGTGAAGTAAGGGGAATGTTATTTGGTGGAAAGACAGTTATGTTTTAGTTGGTATAAAATAGAAGCAGTTGGACAGTGTCTTCAGTGGAGAGGTGATGTATGGTTTTCACCTCCTGAAGTATGCTTTCTCTTGTCCTTTTCCACAAATACTGACCTTCCCAGAAATTAAGCTCTGTAGGCTCAAAGGATAAATGGATTGGGAGAAGGGTTAGCTGGCCCCAACACTTGTGTGCATATGCAAAATAGAGAAGGATCAGCTAAGAATATAAGAACCACCCTAGACTTGTTATATTGTTACAGTCAACAGAACTTCCCATAACTTCCTCCCTAGCAAGTTGAGAGGCGCAGTGCCACTGATTATGGATGGAATATGTAGCTATCATGACTAGTATCATCTGATAAACTTACAGAGCAGTGTTTCTCAACTTTAGCAGCTTGAAGATGAGTGGACTTCCGCTCTCAGAATTCCCCAGCCAGCATGGTGGCTGGAGGATTCTGGGAGCTGAAGTCCACACATCTTCAGGTCGCCAAGGTTGAAAAACACTGTTATAGAGGATAGAGCTGATCCTTTTTCAATGTGCCAGATTTGGTTCCCATCATTACATACTGTACATTCCATGGATTATTTATACTCTACATGAAGGAGTTCTTTTCTAACTCTCATCACTCAGCTTCACTGAAGAGCTTGGTAAAGCAACTGTTAGGGAGAAGCAGTGGAGGATGGCTCTTACCCACCTTTTATTGTTTGGAACTTTCCAGATGCTTCCGATTGGCAATTATATGACACAGAATGCTGGATTACATGGATAACCTGGTCCAGCAGGGCTCCTCCAATGTTCTTCTGACTTTATGGTCTCACATTCATAATTTTGCCATTTCTGTAAACTCATCCTTCCCCCCCATCTTTTCTCACTGGGGACTTGCTGTGTCATTTTAGTTCACTCTTATCTGTACTTTGCCTAGTGATATTAATTTTTGAGTGCAACAATCCAAAGTATAGAGTATTTATGTTTACACCATAAATCTGTATAAGGCATTATGATATAGGCAGATTCTTTTGGAGTACCTACACACATTCAAAGTGTACAGGTCAGTTTCTGTGAGTGGGCAGGAACCCGACACGTGCAAGGCTTCGGAGGTCTATCAATCTCCTCTTTTTTTTTTTTTCCCATGTCTTCTAGATTGTAAATCTTCACAGAGGGTGTGGCTATTAGATAGCAATTATAATGGGTAATCTTGGCTTTTTAAAATTTGAATTTGTATTTGTGAATATAAAGTCACAACAAATAACATAGTTGTCTCCTCAGTATTTCTGACATTAAAAAAAAAAGCCTTTCTATACTCAAGAGGAGACTATAGCTGTTTTAATAACACATAGACTTTCTCCAGGATGATCTGTTTCCAACCTGGTCCTTCAGAACTTTCAGTGGTACATTCACCAATACTATAATCGAGTCTATTAACTTTGGAGCTGTTCATCCTCTTCTTTTCTTCCTTCTACCTTTCCCAGAATTAGAGACTTCTCAAGAGAGTTAGGTCTTCACATGATATATCCAAAATATGTTAATTTGAGCCTGGTCATTTGGCCTTGAGTGAGGACTCCAGTTTCTGTATGGTCTAGATTTAATTATAAATTTTAAGGATTGAATTAATCCCATGTTAATACCAGATTGATTATATGGATCTTTTAAAATATTGTTTAAGTTTCTTTTAATCACTATAATGTATGTAGCCCATCAAATGGCTAGTGTAAATGTGTTGTCACCAGGGGGTTGGGGAGTATAGTGGGTTTTGTATTTGGGATTTTTATTCCTGTAAGCTGCCTGGAGTCACTGTGAGCGAGTTGAGCAGCCCTATAAATTGCTTAAATAAATTTCAAAAAATCAATAAATGTAGGGTTTTTTATATTGCATAATATCTAGTGCATTTTGTTATTGTAGTTGTTAATAGTATCTCACCAATATATATATATTTTTTCTTTTTAAAAATGGCCTGTAAAATGTGTAGTTATAATTATGAATGAAAATGCTAAAATGTCAGACAAGATTAATTGGGGTCATCTGGGTTCCTATGGGTGTATACAAATGTAGGAATCTATAGGGTGGTTATAGCTGCATCCTGTGAATGGTCATAGCAGAAGAACCTGAGGTGAGTTTGGGAAAAATTGTGCAATATTCTGAGTGATTGCAATCCATGCAGAAAAAATTATTCTGCTTGGTGTCATGAATGAATGGGTGGGAATGACAGAAGAGATTATAGAAAATGTGGCTGGGCCATTCTGAGACCAACAGATGAATGAAAATGGAGACTGTTCAGTGAGGATCTGCTCAGGAAAAGAAAGAAACGAGGGTGAAAATAGAACAACTCTAGGAAGTATGAATCCTGAATATTAGAAGATATTTAATAAATTCAAATCAATTGAATTTAATACATTCAAATAAATAATAAAACCATCATCATCTCGCAACAGAATGAATGGAATGTTGTCAAAAAGAGCAGGGTAAGGTTAATATTGAAGGAGGCAGAGAAAATAGAGTGATTTTGATTAAAATTAAAACAAAAATTGAAAGTGAGTGAAAAGAGCTAACCAAGGAGTTTCTGGTAGAGTGAATGGAAGTAAAAAATAAAGGAGATGAAATGATTTAGGATAAAACTATGGTGAAGGAATGTTAAAAGGAGTTGTTTGAGGATTTGGATAGGAATGATAGTGATACCTGAAGAGTGGAATTGAAACAAATACTGTATGTGTTAGTTCCCAAGAAAATATAATGGAAAAAAAGTCATAAATGTTAAAAAAATGATAAGGCAGCAGATGTAGACAGTATAGATCTGACAACTAGGACTTGCTTTGAAATATGGGTCTTTAGCAGTCTGCTAACAGAAGAACGGTAGAGGCACAGACATTGTCCATAACAGTCCAGGGTTGTAGCACCAAAAGACTGTACATGCCAGGTTGAATGTCAAGAGTCTAAATACAAGACAAGGAGCACGAATGACAGGAATGGAGGTCTGGAGCTGGACAGTTGTTTTCAACAGCAGGGCAAGGGCCAGGAGGCTGCTGTTACATAGCCCCAGGTACTGGCATGGTCCTATAGAGGCTTGCAGCTGCCCTCTCCTCTCAAGGAGACATGCTGACCATCTTTGCCCAGCCTTTCATAGCCACCAGTGTGTTCTTGGGCTAGGCACCCTATCGGAATCTGGTCCTTCATTGTCTGAATCAGGTTCCACCTGCTCAGACTTACTGTTTCCTGGAGTGGCTGCTTTCTCTTCAGCCTGATGGTCTGGCTGGTCTGGCTGTTTAGCTTCTGCCTCAGAGGATTCAGAGGGGACATAATAGGTGGTAGTGAACAAAATTTGAGAAGTACAGTGCAGCTTTATGTCAGGTAGAGGGTGCATAGACCAGGTTCTACTGTTTAGCAGGTAACTGAGAAATGTATGAATGCGAGGAAGAAAGTTTATGGTATGTTTCTTGATTTAGAGAAAGTGTATGATAAAGTAGGCTTGAATTATGGAAAGTGATGCATAAATATGGAGCTGAAGACTGGTTGCTGAAGATGATAAGAATATTTGATGGAAATAAAGCATGTATGAGAAAAAATAAAATGTTTAGTGAATGATTCAGTACAGGGTAGGCAGTAAGATCAGGATGTATGCTGTCCCCTTGATTGAATAAATTTATCCTTGTAGTATGTTAGAAGTGGAGGGATGAATTCTACATGTACTATATACAGATGATGTATTGTTGCTTGAGAAGTTTAAAGAACAAAAAGCTGTATTTAGATGTAGTAGAAGTAGGGTTTGTATGCAAGAATAGAACAGCATAGAGAGGTATAGTGAATGGCATTGGTGTAAGCTAAGTTTAGCTGTATTTCCTTTTCTTTCTCTTGTCTCAAATCATTATTTTCTTTTGTGTATTATTTTTACTCCTTCCTTTTACTTTTTTGGCTGAGAGAGACTTACCACTGACAGTTATCCTCTATTTCATATTACCCACTTGTTCTGTTTTGGGACTGAGACCTCTTTCAATTTACTTTTTTTGCCATGGTTTTGTTGCATGAATGGCCTTTAGCCCATAAATATCCTAAATGAGTTTGTTGCTTTATCTTATTGTAGTTGTTCAGTAAGTAAGGATGTTGCAATGTTTGAGATTCATTAAGTTTGAGATTCATTTTGCATATGTACCTAAAAGCATTCCTTTGGATGTATATGGATAAAAATTCAGGTACCTTTTCCCATTCATTTCATGTTGGGTTATAACTTAGACTCTTGCCAGTCTGAAGAAATTCTAGGAGCAATTCCTACAAAAGTGTATGCAAATGATGAAGAGACTGCGAAGGAACTGAATTGAGACGAATCCTGCACTTCAAAGAGCATGCAGTCTAATTAAAACCATCCATCATGAAGAAAGTGAATATGCTTCCAAGTTTTATTCTGCAAAAGGGAATGGTGTGAACTGCTAATCTGAATGTTGGCTTTCAGTTGCCAAGGAAATTAATATAGGTGTAATTAAAAATGTGCAAATGGATTTTAAATACGTTATTTTGGAAATAGGGAACAGAGAAACTGCAATAGCTTTTCATGTAATGTAGAGAGTAGCTGTTGAAAAATACTAATGAAGAGGTGTGTGTGATTTGGTTAGGACATGGATCTTCAGACTTCTGGAATTTTAGAGCACTATGTGGGTGCTGTCACAGAATGGCAGCTGTGAGAGGTTCCTCATTCACATAATGACTACTGTGGCAGGGATGGCCAGTCATAAAGCATAATTTTCCAGAAAGCAGATGAGTCCCAGAAAACACACTGCCATCTCTAAACTCCTCTTTGCCCCCATCTCTGTCTTTATTATCCTGGGTTTCATTTGTCCCTGAAGGGGAGTGGCCAACCTCCAAATATGCGGGTCTGCTGATCTTCTTGGAAAGAAAGATGCTGGAACTGGTACCTTATTTAGCAGTATGTTGGCTTTCTAACAGATATAAAAAGGTCAGGTATGGTGGCAACCTTGGGAAGCACTAGGAGATATTTCCAGCCCCATTGGTACCCATGAGCTCTGTGTGAATGGCCACGAGCTGTGGTGTATTTTGGCCATGGATTATTCCAAAAACAGTTTTGCCAGTAGTAAAAAGAAATTTACATTTTGAAATATGCTATATCCTATAGCAGGGATATACAACTTTGATCAGTTCAGGGGTCACACTACAAAAGTGGATGGTGTCAGGATCACCTGATGGGAGTTTCAGGAGTGCTTAGGCCAAAATGGATGTGCTTAGCTTAAGGCTTAAGCAAGGCTTAAGACACTTCCTCTAAAGATTCCCAGCTCTCTGAAAAAGTTAAATTCTTCTTAAAGTTAAAAGTTAAAATCTTTCTGTGTACCCTAAATGGGTTGGGGGCCAGAAGAAGTAGGTTGGTGGGCTGCATGTAGTTCATCATCTCACCATAATACTGAATTAATGACAGGAGATCATTTACCCAAGATGGTGGGACATTATCTTGTGAATACTCTGTTTTTGGGGCGGGAGAGCTTGTTCCATATGAAAAAAAGATATTTCAAAGTTGCTGGGGTGGGGCGAGGTGTCTGGAAGTTGAGTGATGGCATATAATGAAGAGCTTCTGCTTTCATATTTACAGTGGAAATAATAACACTACTCGCATAAAAAGACTGCCCTGCAGTAGAACAGATATGAAAGCTCTCTGAGCCTACAAAATAAGGAAGTTTATCAATTATCTGGAAAAGGACAATGTAAAAAGGCTATCAGTTAACTTCACCTTCAGGTTTTATCCCCATGGCTTAGCTGATGCAATGATGTGGAAGCTAAAGCTGTTGAAAGGGAAGTTGCGTTCCATGAACACTTGATTCTGCTTAGGTGTTAAAGTTTGTTTAGGATAAGAATGGAGGAGCACACATTGAAGGAGGACCCTTAGAATGTTTTCTGTTGGACTCAGTGATGGGAGTCTGAAGAATTTCTATACCACTTTTTAATCAACAAACAAGAAATACATGAGATGGTACCATCCTTGGGTGTCTACACTTTGTACTTGCGCTAGTGCCACCAAGGCAGCCTTCCAGTGAGGTCTATTTTGCCTTTTATGGTCCTTGTTGGCATCTTTGGAGGCAGGCGTGCCAGGGTTTTCCTCCAGCTGCTGCACCCAGAATTCTTGATGTGGGACAAACCTTGGCCTCTAGACATGCTCCATGTCAGCAAAAAGAGAAGGAGGAAACCCAAATTTGCCCTGTGAAGCTGGCAGGCAAAATACTAGTTTACATAACTATCCAAACCTGAGGTTGCAAGTATTTCTAAATTTGCTTACCAAATGGTGGAAGATGGCGATCCAATTGAGAACACAGGATTAGACAGGAAGAAGAAAGAATTGGTTGCTGAAGACCTGTGTAGTTTTTAATAGGTACAAGAACTGACCAAGGCTGACAATGTGAAATAGTGGTTAGACTTCAGCCTTGTGAGACATCCTTTTGTTTGCTTGCTTGCTTCATTAGCACCATGAGAACAACTAAATGGAGTCAAGTAGTAAACTCATAAACTTAGAATTAAAGAATTCTTTGTCCAGAAATGTGTTTTGTGTACTAGCACTGTGAAGAGTTCATATACATTCCACAATATGCAGAAATCCACTCCTGGTTGTCTTTGTTGATATTGTCAATTATGAATATCTCCAGTTATGTCAGAATAATGTCCTAATGTGGCACAAGGGTTGAAGAACAGTAAATAGAATAATTCAATAGTGAGGGTCCCTAATAGTGAATGGAATTCTTTAATAGTCTTCTGTCGTGTCATAGATATGACAGTCTTTTTTGTAGAAAGAGTGTAAAAAGTCTGTAAATTATAGTTATCTCTGTTCATCAGTGGAAGCTAAGCCTTTCCTCACCTAATTGTTCTTTGGCCTCTGAGAAAAAGGGTCATTGCAGTAGAAAGAGCTTCTGAAATCCCAGTTAACTAGCCTAGATTTGTCAGCCCTTCAAGGTTGACCAGATCAGGATTAAGATTCCATAAAATGACTCGTTCTATACTTTTTTGAGAGAGGCTATTGTAACAGAATTTTGCAAGCCTGACTGCATTTTCTCTTCCCTCTTATAACCTGGGCATCAGGGAGGACTCAGTCTGAGTCTTTCTCCAAGGTCACCTTTGTGGTTCCCTGCATGACTGTAGGGTCTTGTAAGACTCAAGTTTGATCTTGGGTACCTAAATTGGGGCCCTCAAGAGGTGCATGATACCCCCAAAAGTTGTTAGTGAATTGTAATTCTAATTGGCCTTAGGCCCAAATTACTTAAAGGATTATATTCACGTTCAGCATGGCTGCACCTTTGGACTTTCAGTTTGAGTTTCAGTGTAGGTGCCTGCAACATCAACGGTTAATTCAGCTTTCTCCAGTGGAAGCCATAGAGATAGAATTGCCACTACAATTTAGGGGTGAAAGTATACCTATCATCCATTTAATACTTTAATATTTTAATGTTAAGAATTTACTATTTTAATTGGCAGTGCTATGCATTTCTTGTTGTAACAATATTTTAATGATGGTTTTATTGTATTAGTTAATTTAAAATGTAATTTAAAGTGTAGTGCTTGGGTTGACCATTCTTATATTGATTTGGGCCCAGCTTGCTTTCTACAGTTCTCCTGTCACCCAAAGAACAAAGTGTAGCTCAGCCCTAAAACGGCTGCACATGATTAAGGCAGGAAACATTTTATGTCTTACAAACAGTTGAGAATGAATGCTTCATAACATATATTGGATACTTACTCCTTTTGTATTCTGCCCTGGGGGGGAAAGAGAATCTTTGTATTCAGAGGCATATCCTGATGGGTTAAGTGGGATTTTTTTCTTTAAAATTATGCTTCTTTTTTCCCAGGGCAGCTTCATTTTAATCTTACATTTCTGATGATACCTGATTAAATCAATGTATCTCCCTGATCCAGGGCAAATCTTGTTTCTGATCAGGACTGTACACATGCAATATTGCGGTTACACATGTAATCCTCTTTTTCTGAATGTTTTGAAATGCCAATATTATTATTTGTTCAGTTGTGTTACACTTTAGTCTGACTCTTTTCCAAAACGTTGAGAGGGATGCACAGACCCAGTTTAGACCATTAGCTCAATTATCCAAATTACAGAATAGTTGCGTCTATCAGATTTGTAAGCTTTCCATCCTCTGTGAACGTGAGAGTGGGAATAGCTTCTGCCTCTGGTTCAGAGCATCTTCCAGTTCCATTTTGGGACACAATGACTTAAGCCAGGGGACCCTGATAGGGTTGAGAATTTTGAGGCATGGTGTGGGCATACTTGTGAGATGAATACCTTGGTGGGGAGTGCACATACAGTAAAACCCCCATTTAGCTGAAAGTAAAGGGCTTGCCCCCTTGAACCTCCCCTCCTCAGGACATTCCCAACCGGTCCTTGCTTATCTCCTGTGGATGCTCATTTGGTAGGTTGACACATTTTCAGACAACCACCCGTAGTTCTAAGAATACCCATAGCATCATATCACCTTCTGCCTTCCCATTTAATTATGGTTTTAATTAAAAAAAATGTACATGCACACACACAGAGAGTCAAGTGAGAAAAGGAGCCCAAGAGATGCCAAGCATGTCCATTGACATCACACTGGAGAACTCAAGTTTAAATGATCCTCTGACTTCAAACGAAGTGGTTGGTTGAACTGAGATATGATGGCTTGATTAAGATAATAAATAATCTGTTTATGGCTGAGTGGATATTGAGCCCTTGGGCAAAGTCCAATATCTTTGCCACCACATGACTGTGATTCTGAATAGGCAGACCTGCTTATTGAAATAATTATACTCCTAAAATCCATTTGGTGATGATATGCAAAATTGCTATTGATGTGAACTGATTGATTTCTAGATGTAGCTAATTCCCTGTCAGATTCTGATAGAACATTTGACAAGATGAAATGTTTATATCAGTTTTATATGCTAACATGGAGAAAGTGTTTACCTCAACAGGTCATGGATTGATTTGGAAAGCAGCGAAGTCTAGCTCCTTGAATGTGGTTACTCTTCTCCATCAATACATGTTACTGTATTTTCTTTTCATTTGAAGAATATTTTGGATGTACATTCTGGGAGCAGAGGAAGGAAACCTGATCTTGCTATACATTCCACCAAGGTTGATGTGAATCTCTGGTGTTCTTAAGAAAGAATGTAGAGTGTGGCACACTTTGTATATGCATTCTGTGTATTTAATTTCAGCCACATATCCTGTCTCCAGTGATTGTTAACATACCCTGCCGTGCTTTAGTCTTTTGCAAAGATGTCCAGACATTGGGTGGTCCTATGGCTGAAATTCTAAGGCCTAGAAAAGCTAGGTAACTGGAATTCCAGTGTTAATTTTAAGATTGCTTGTGTTTGAAAAGTGAGGCTAGAACAATTCTCCATTTGATCAGATTTCTGGTTGAGTTTTGAAAAAAGATGATGCTGTTTTCTTAGCTCCCCCTCTCTCCTCCACTCTGGTTTTGTTAATTTTTTTTTTTTAAATGGCTGTTGGGGATTTGTTTGGGGAAAGCCTGTTCAGAAAATGTCTTTGAAATTACAGGGATCTTGATTGTATCCTGCCTGTAAGTTAGGGTGCCTTTTATTTTCTCAATTAAGGAACAAACAAAAAACATATTTGGCTCAACAGAGAAACACAGAGAAAAATGTGTTTGAGCATTTATTGTTAGATAAGTAAGGAATACAAATAGCTTTTGTGCCCTGAGATTTCCAGTGATGTTAATCATTTCAGAGTTCACTCGCAGTCATTTTAACAGCAGTCAAGGGAAGAAAAAAACAGGGTGGTGGACATAACAAATTCTGCTTTCTTTTATAGAGTTCTTGCTATGATCTTTGCCATTTTTGGAAGCTAGCCATAAAATAATTTTGTATGATTTAAGCCATGGGGATTTCTTGCAAATTGACATTATAGAAAAGAGCTACGGAAAACTTTCTTGCAGCAAGTCTATGTAGGGAATAAGCAGTGATGTTGGGGATAGATTAAAGGGTGATCTCCCAGTCTTGAGATCTGGCCTTTGTTTTCCTCTCCATTTATTTATTTTGGTGCATGAAGATCCACACTTATGTGCAAGAATGCATATTTCAGTATTTATTATGTTTTTAATACAACAACCCAAGTTCTCTGGGAAGATTACAAAATTGCTAGAACATTAAAAAACCCCCAACAATATAGTAAACAAACAAGTGAATAAATAAATAAGTAAATAAAGTAAGTAAACAAACAAAAATGCAATTAATTAATTCATGGAAAACATTAATATATAAAACAGATAAAAGCTATTGCCCCGATATAGTGCTGGTCCTTCAAATCAGCTGCACCACAATAAAAATGCATAGAAGGAAGGAAAGCCTTAGACTAGTGACTTCAGTGTAGACGGATGGTGTACCTTAAGTCTGATCAAATGGACCATCTGATCAAATCTCATCAAATGGACCAGTGACTTCAGTGTAGACAGATGGTCCACCATAAGCATAGATTGAAAGATCTGCTCCTTAGAGCCACCTACCACACTTCAGTCGCTGGAGCCATCTCTGAAGTTGAGCAGTGTAGGAGCAGACATACCTAGATATTTTTTAAGATGTAATGTTTCCAAGCCATTCAAGTCAAAACCAGAACATTGAACTGGGCCTGGAAAAGGGGTTATCCTTCTCCATCAACACACTTTTCCCCATCCCCCTTTTTCTGTACTTTTGTAAAAAAAAAAAAAAATTGCATGCATTCAGCTGACTAAGCACAGACAGCAGTTTTGAAGCTCTGTATTAGAAGCTGAAGTATCCCAAGTGCAGTGCAATAATCCAAGAGTAAAATTATTAGAGCGTACGTAACCGAAGCCAATCAAAGACATAGCAGTAAGGAATTATTGGCCACAGATCAGTCTATGACAGTGTTTCCCAATTTGGCAACTTCCAGTTATGGACTTGAACTCTCAGAATTCTCAACAATGGCCATCCTGATTGGAGAATTCTTAAAATTAAAGTCTATAACTGGAAGTTGCCAAGGTTAGGAAACATCCTAGCCGCTGAGATAACTTGTGTTTCCAGGGTTTGTGATGGATCTGGAAGAACCCAGAAATTCTAGACCTACTCATTCATGGAGAGCACAATCCTTTTTCAGAACAGAGTGAATATTGCCCCCTCCCAATACTGTAATTCTGTTTTATCTCATCCAGTTCATAACTGTATTCAGGAAAAGTCAGGAGTCACCTGCATGTTGATAACAATTCAGCCCACATCCTTGATAATCTTCTCCACTGCCTTCTGAGATTTCATCTTATACAACATGAACTTAAAACTGAGTCTGAAGAGGACACCTACTGCTGAGCAGAGTTAAAATCTGCCAGTACCACCCACTGCAAATGGCAGACCAGCTTGTAGTAGACCCTTGATAAAGTAATACCACCATCAATTTCCATTCCAAGCATTTGATCCAGAATATCATCATCAAAGGCAGTGATATAGTCATGACAACTGCCTGGATCACCACGTTGGGTTCCCCATTGCCACTAGTCCTGGCTGCATGCCTTTAACAAACCTCATAGGTGGGATAAGGTTATCACATCTGGTTTGCACAAATCCAAATAACAAAAAGATAACAACAAAGTGAGATGGAAAAACATTTTCCTTTCATCTAATGACCATTAGATTTATATAGTCCACATTCAGTATACCTAAGAGAGAAATATTCCAGGTGGTTGAATGGGAGAATGGGGTGCCTTCTGAGGATGTATGTGTGCATGCTATGCACATTTACTCTGTATTCTGAACGGGAGGGAAGAGGACATCCCCCAAGTTAAACAGTTGAGCAGGATGGGTGAAAATTGATATTTTTGGTGAATGAAGAATAAGTGGAGACCTTCACAGTGCAGTGGCAGAGAGGAAGTACAGAAAGTTCCCTTTCTCTTGCCTGCTGTGGGGCTGGTGACTTGGAGACCACTCTGACTTTGGGGCCCAGAGAGTTCTTATACCACTGATCAATGCCATCAAAAGCCTCTGTGAGATCAAAGAGAATTAATAGGATTGTAGGAAAGGATAACCAAGGCAGCTTGTATTCCCAAAGCATGTCCAACATTGACAGAAATGGACCTAGAAAGAGAGTCAGTTTGGCTGAAGAGAAAATCAGGAGGCAGGGCTAAGGTAGAACATCTGCTTCTCCTTCTTTTCTACTGGTATGTTGATTCCCCAGTGCTGTTCTTCCCACTGCCTATGGATATATCAGTCCAATTATTCTCAAGCACATTTTAAATAGAAAAAAACCCTCTTCAGAAGCTTCAAACCTACTAGCCAAATGTTGTCAGATATGGAGATGGAGTTATCTGGCAGCCCAAAATCACGTTTGCTGCTGGACATGAAAAATTGGGGCTGGGGCTGGGAGTGGAGTTATAAAAAATAATTTTCAGAGTTCTTCCAGGACAAAGAAATAGATTTGAGGTAGACATTAGGAAATAAATTCCTAACATTAAGTTCAAAGATGAAATAGACTGTCTCAGGAGATGAAACTTTCCTTGCTGGAGGAAGGCTAGATGGCCATCTGATGGGAATGTATTCCTGTACTAGAAAGCGGTAGATTCTTGCATTGGAAAGGGATTGGACTAGATGATCTTGAAAGTCCCTTCCAACCCTGACATTCTGTGATTGTCCACTATTTCTGTCACTGTCTCAATGGTCAGAGTCCTGCACTATTTCGGAGAGGCTTCATTCATCCGTTCAGAACTTTCTCCACCAAGAAGATATAGATCTCCTGGCCAGACTCTTTTAACAGTTAATTCACAAGATTTCTTTTTCTTTTCTTTTTTACTGTAACATACAATGCTGCAGATGTTGTTGGACTGAGATTGATGAGGAGATTAGAATAAATCCATCATTAGCTACCAAAGGCCTCTAGCATAAAATCCACTATTTATGTCCTTAATATTGTCATTCCTGGTCCTCTATTCCTTCTAATAGTCAACACACATTAAAATGACTGGGAACCTGGTTTAATCCTGCTGTCCCAATCCTTTGATCAACTAGAAGAACAAATCTATCCCAGCAGTAGAGATGCTGTTGACCAGACCTGGCTTGCCTGTTTAGGACAACAGTTCAGACATCTGATGAAGTGCAATTTGATCTGTAAAATTACTTATTTTGCTATAGTAGATGGTGCTCTTTTAAGATGCTGTCTTTCTTCTTTTTGTTCCTTTCTCAAGAAGTGATGTTTTTGCCCATTGCAGAGGGAAGAGAGTAGCTGTTACGCTCCTCAGATTCTGAACAGAAACTCTTAAAATGGATCTTGGATAGCAACAATTTTGTTGTTCTTTCTCAACTTCTAAAGACACCATAATTTCCGTTGCCCTTCTCCTTGAGAAGCTACAAACAAAACAATTAAAATTCATTTCCTTTCTGAACATCTCCACAGTCCAGCTTCTACTGCGGCTGGTGTTTGAATGGATTAGGAGCACCCACTTCAATGCTAGCAAGTTGAATTTATCATCTGTAGGATCGGTGAAATGTGCCAGAGAAGAAATGAGTAATATCAAAAATAGATTTGTGGTGAAGAGGAAAAATAATATTTTAAATGGGTAATTAACTGTCTCACTCCTCCCTTTTGATTTAAAAGCCCTTGGTTGGTGCTTTGTTACAAAATAGTTTTAAATGTCTTCAGGCAAACTTTATTCTGCATGTTAAATTGCATACAAGTTTTTTCCATTGCTCTAAAAAGTAGTTTTGATAGTTATTTTGAATGCTAAATTGATTTTAACAACCGCCTGAGCAATTTCAGGCACTTGAGTAATGTAACCATTGAGTTAGGGCAACAGTATCTTTCATCAAACAGGTATTTAATTAAATTTTCATTTATACTAATAAGTCTCCAGCAGCTGAGTAATTGTTGCAGTACCCTGGCAGTGCCTCTGGGTTAGCTTAACTGCTAAATCTTCATTTTCCCACAATATAAACTCTGAGTGACATCAGAATCTTTATAAATAAAAAAACCATAAGCCTTAACAAAAACGTGGCCATTGCCAATGAAAACATATCATAAGTAAGTGTTTAGTGAGTATATGATTGATCCCCCCACTTCCATTGAAATGGTGCACAAAAGCTGCTTTAGGGGTTAGGGTTAGGGTGACATCCAGTGTTGACTTTTGGGAAATCTGCATATTTGGCTCATACTACTGAAAAAAAAATCAAAGGGATATGTAAATCCAGAATGGAACAAAAATATTGAACTTATTTCAGTTTGCATGAATAAAATCAATTTGATCATAAATTTCCCATGTTTTATCCATTATGACCCTTTGTTATCTGCAAAATTGATTTGTTATTGGTTTTATTGAGAAGTTATGAGTAGTAAAGTTTTAAAGTTTCTTTAATATTGTTGTATTAATTACTTTACTGCTGGTTGGTCTTATACTGTATGTTATAACAGATTTGCATGCCCAGGGAATTGTGGTTGTTGGACAGTATAGAAATGCAGTAAAAAGGTTTTCATTGTAATGAATTTTTTTTTAATAAAAACAGAGTTAAATTGCCCTCTGTCCACCCCAACACCTTTTTGCTTAAAATGTCTATAAAAATGCAATGACAAAAACCTTTTTGTAAGAGGGGATTACAGTGAAAGATAAATGGCAGATAACAGCCATCTCAAATGCACCTCCATGGCAAAATTGGGGCTTTCAGAAAACACAATGCCTTATCCAAGAGTTCCAGGTTCTACACCAGCGTTTCTCAAACTTGACAACTTTAAGATGTGTGGACTTCAACTCCCAGAATTCCCCAGTCAACCACACTGGCTGGGGAATTCTGGGAATTGAAGTCCACACACCTTAAAGTTGCCACACTGGTCTAGACTTTTACGTGGAGTTGCAGTGTGCAATATGCAAATACAGTCACAATTTCCAATCATTTTTCCACCTTTGGATTAGATTCATAGGCCAGATCACAAATCAGAACCATTATTGTTGAGGTCTCCGACGGACATGCTTTCTGACCATTCCTCCTTTTGATGTCAGAACTTCACAGCCAGCATAGAACATGGACTTTATCGATTTGAAAATATGTCTTTTTCTTTCTCTGAGAACCTGACAGCTAACATTTGTATCCTTTTATTTTTTGATCTGATTAGGTACATCATTATTTCTTGTAAGTCTGTCAAGGATGTGAAATACTGACTATCTGTCCTTGGTGTAGTGTGTCCTTGCTGCCATCCTTGTGGACAAATCAGCTACAGTTCACTTTGGAGGGATATTTCCTTCTTTCTATTTGAGTATGCATAATATGGATCTCCTGTCTTGTCAGAAAGCATCACTAAATACAACATTTTGTTTATAGGCCCCTGTAGTTTATTCAGATCGTAAAACCAATAATGTTGATTTGTGACAGCACTTTGAACAGGTGTGTGTGTGTGTGTGTGTGAGCCTGATAGCTGGACTCCTAACTCCATTTTTGTGGATTGTATGGGGATCTAAAGCAAACCTTTATTTCCCCTTTATTGATTTTTCAAGCAGGCTGTTTAAACCATGCATATGCAAATTTTCTCTTACCTGACTTTAAGCTCAATGTGATGGCCAAATTTTTGGCTGCCGTGATTAGACACAGGAATAAACCATTTTCTGAATGATTTGTTTCCCTTGAAATGTCAAAATGTATGCTGCTTTGTTTATTTGTTTGTTCTTGGTACCTTTGAGTGTAATAAACTTTTCAACTCCATTCAACAGTTTTGAGGGCATGGAAATTATAGCTATAAGGTGTTTGCTGATTTTGGCTTCATGTGTTGTATAAACCCAGCCGTTGTGGGTTTGCCAGACATAGTTTATTATTTAGTGAATCTGGCCAGTTGTGGTTCAGTCAGTGAATTATGATCAAGCAAATCACAGTTTGTATGACTTGTTATCCTACGCATGAAGGGAACTGGGAACATGTGGGAACTGGGAAAAATGTGAGGTTCCAAATAAAGCTTTGCATGTTCCAGTACATTTTAGCTGGGATATAAAATTGCATGTAGACCAGCCTCTCCCCACCTATTCTTTACCTGTTCTTTCCTCAGACATCCATTTTTACTTGCACGAAAGGCCGGAGAAAATAATAATAATAACAACAACAGCGACAAGAACAGCAACAATAATAACAACCATGCAGATCACTAGGTTAAAGGCCCAAAAAAGTAAGCTGTATCCCACTTTTTCTATACCTTGTGGGAGTTTTCTCATTCTTTGAAGGGCAGAATAAAAGCTGAAAAGGAGAAGGCATTTAATGGCTGAATTCAGTGGCTAATGATTTTTAAGAAGAAAAACAAACTGTTTATTCTTTAGGAAATGGCAAGTTGCTGTCCTGTTTTACTAGCAACCAGCACAGCGAGTCGGAATTGCATTGCCATTTCGAAAACTGAAAAATCAAATTTTCTCAGTCCTCCGTAACACATGGTAACACCACATGGAAATCCAAAGCATTATTGGCTCCTAACAGTGAAATGCTGCTCTGTCGTATAATGGAGCCATTCTTCCTGGTCAGCAGAAGCCTTGCATAATCCGACAGATTCCTCTAGTCTAGAATACAAAGACTGGAAATGTTTCCTGTCCTTTGTAGTTTTTTTTCTTGAGCCTCCAAACTGCATCTCTCATAAATCGGACCTGCTGATTCAAGAGTAGCTCTTTCACGACAGGTCTGGCACTTAATGAGCTTGGCTTGTCTGTGCTTTTTATGTAGCTTCCCAACCTGGCTTTGGTGAGCTGTGTGCACCTGATGCCCTGGATGGACTGGTTTGACTAGTTTCACCTGTGGAGGGATCTACCTTCAAGCTGTGTTTAAAAATAAGTGTCGAAATCTTACCACCTTGGCAACAGCCTGTAAACAGCATGTAAGCCAAAGAATATGGCCACCTAGAAGCAGCCTCAGCCATGGGAGTTGCCCTTCCTTTGATACCGTCGCACGACTGCTGCCGAGACCAGATGGGTCTTATTTCATTGAGACAACTTTGGGATCTTGGAATGTGCCAAGCAGAGTTCTAGCTGCCAATATCGAGTGCAGAGAGAAAATCAAGAGGATATAGAAAGCCAGAGTGAGAGAGGGGCTGCCATCTCCTTTCCAGTGCATGTCCAAGCAAACAGTTTGCTTTGTGAAAAGTATCCAGAGTTTGGGATCTTGGTTAGCAATTGCTTCCAACATACTGAGAATCCCCAAAGACAGCAAGTTCTCCTTTATGTTTCCCACCAGTTAAATCACCAAATAAGATACATGATAAGGTTACTGAGATTCTACCTTAAGCTATCACATAGTTATCACGCTTCAGGGTTCAATGGATTTGTCGTTTTTTTTAACACTTGGTTAAATGACTGTATGAACTCACTGCATATTTTTATACCTATGTGAACAGGAAATAAAGGGAAACGATTGCTTTTCTTTTAACCTTTTTTCTTTTTGAAATCTTTTCATCTACCTCTCTTTCTGCTTTCTGGTTCATGAAATGATTTTGTGCATACTTGGCAGGGATCTTATATATGCAAATGCAAACATTGTTAGCGGTGCATCTGTTATACATGAATTCAAAGTAATGTGTGTTTTTAAAAGGCTCAAAATTCAGTGTAAATACATTAATAAGATAACTTCATCTTCTCCCCAGTAAGCATAGATTCAGTTGTAATGTTACCTGAAGGACCGCCTCGCCCCCACGATTTCAACCCGTCCCACCCGATCTCACAGAGAGGGCATGTTCCAGATCCCCGCGGTAAAAGAACTTCGATTAGCGGGGTCCAGAAGGCGGGCCTTCTCTGCTATAGCCCCCGCCCTTTGGAACATCTTGCCCCGGGGGGTGAGACAGGCCCCCTCACTCCAGGCCTTTCGGAGGGATTTGAAGACCTGGCTCTGCCATCTGGCCTGGGGCGAGGAGGGAGGATACCAGAAATGGGGTTGGCTGGCCCCTTAGTGGCCTAGTGTGGCCTCTATTGGCCTCTCAGATCTTTTAGCCTCTTTATTTTTATCCTTATTTCTGTAAATATAATTTTTACAACTTTTAAACTTTTTATAATTTTAATTATGTATTGATTTTAGTTGTTGTAAGCTGCCCAGAGTCCCCCGTTGTGGGGAGATGGGCGGGGACAAGTTAAATAAATAAATAAATAAAATAAATAAATGATGCATCAAACAGCTATATAAAGTTAATTCAAATTTTGATGACATATATATCTGCAATTAAACAAATTTCTAGTGCTAGAAATGTTAAGACCTTGTAAAATCATGCCTATATTGTTAAAGCCCCAAATTACGCCAAACTTAAGGCTGCAATCATATAGACACTTATCTGCAAGAAAATCCCACTGGATATAGGGATATAGAAAATGTTACTTTAAATTTGTTATAGTTTATGTGCCCACTTCAGTTCTCTATCTTCCTGGAAAATATCTGCATTGTATTCAGCAGAATCTGTCTACTGGTAGAATGATATCTTCCAGAAATGGTTGTGTAATGCTGGGTGTAAGTCATGATTGCAAGAAGGCTTCAAGACAAGTGTGTGAGCTTTTCCTATTCTTCAATCTCACCTTTTACTATAGTACTAGAAAAGTTTTTGTTCCCAAAGCATCCGGTTTTTGTTTTGCGATTTGCTTATTTGCAGCATTGTATGCGTTACTGGTTTTTGTTTTTTCCTGTTTTGTTCTAATGCTTTTTGCTGGTATCGTACATTGCCCAGAGCCTCTTTGGCAATTGAGGTTGCTTATTTATTTATTTAGTAAATAAAATAAACATTTTAGTAAATCCTTTGCTTCTTCCTCCCCTTTGAAAAACTGTAATTTAATTGTACCACAGGACTTCCTGTTTCATGACACCGTGGAGTGCATATTATTGTATTGCTGAATTAAAATAGCTGTCTTCAGTCAGTCTTGATTATGCCTTTGTTTCTTGCACTGATTCCAGTCCTGCATTATTTGGCTGTTGAGGGGAAATAAAGTTGAGAAGACCTTCCCAAAGTTATCTTGGGACAGGAAGTCAGTTATGTTTATAGAGGTCATGAATAGGGGGCTTGATATCCATCTTAATGTAATGTAATTTAATTTAATTTATATGCCACCTGACTCCCAGTGACTTCAGATGGTTTACAAACTGTTGAAAACATTAAAACAAGAAAAACAAGAGACAAAAATGAAGAGTTAAGATGGCAAGGGTGACAAAATCAGATGGGAACAAAAGAAAACAACTTGCCCAAACTAAAGGTGCTTCAGTCACCCCCCTCCCCCCAAAGGTGTGGGTAAAGAACCAGATCTTCAGGGCCCTTCAGAACACCAGCAGGGTGGGGGCTGTTTGGATCTCGGGGGGAACCTCATTCTAGAGGGCAGGTGCTGCTACAGAGAAGGTGTGCTTCTGGGGTCCCAATAGATGGTATTGTTTAATCAAAGGAATCCAGAGCATGCCAACTTTGCCATATCGGATCAGCTGGGCAGATACTATGGGAAACAGGTGGTTCCTCTGGGAAACAGGCCCTATGCCATGTAGGGCTTTATAGGTAACAACCTGCACCTTGAATTGCACCTGGAAGCAAACTGGCAACCAGTGTAGCTCACAGAACAGAGGTATTACATGGGCATACTGAGGCATGTCCATCACTGCCTGTGCCACTGCATTCTGGACCCCTTGAAGCTTCAGGGTGCACCCATGTAGAGTGCATTTCAGTAGTCAGGACATGAGGTGATCTTCTATCAGATGCCATTGTTGTTGCTAAAAATTGGACATAACACTGTGCAGAATATTGGACTAGCCTTCAGGAAACACTAGTTCAAATCTCTTTCAGTCGTGAAGTTCAGTGGGTAATTTGTGGCCATGCACTCCCTGAGCCTGATCTTCCTCATAGAATTGTGGTGAGAATAAAATAAATTGTGGGAGGAGAGAAACATATTGGTCTTCAGCTTGTGGAGGAAAAAAGAGGATTTAAGTGTAAGGAATACATAATAAAAACCACCAATGAATTCATCATACCCTTCATCAAGTATAGATCTTCAGGATTCCCCAGTTAGGGAAAAGCTAGATGTCTTCAGCCCTGCCACGGAAGATTTCTGGAGTTAACGCATCCTTCCCCTCCTCACAGAAAACTTACTATGCATCTAAGGCTTTTTTTTTTTTGGATTCCATGAAAAATTCCCATAAGATGTTTACTAGATATCCTTCCCACCTGAATAGAGTTTAGCTATTAACTGAGAAGAAACCAGGGATCATACTAGCTCAGAAGATAAAATCCTATCAACGATAAGCATTGTTGATAGAATTTCTCTGAAAGTTTCATCATCCTTTCAGGTCTTCATCATTACATTCCTGACTGGATAACTGACATAACTTTCTGCACAATCATAGCATGCTGTCTTTTTCAAGCTATAACATTTTAAGATTCTAGGTCCGAAACGGCTGTTTTGATCATCCATTGACAAAATAGGAAGGAAGTTCCTGTGTGTTGCATTGTGCATTAGAGAAGGAAAATATCCTTAATAGTCTCCCTTGATAATGCAGATTTTTTTTTTTTTTTTAAGTATATTGGGATTTTAAAATGTGACTACTTTGTCCTGCTAGAAAACCTATTTCATTCCAGAGATGATCGTCCAGGTGAATGTTGCTCCTGGACTGCCTGGGTACTGATAAATAATTTAATATCTATATGAAACTACTGGGAGAGGTCACTGATCAGTAGGCTTTATAGGTAACAACAGGTTTCAGATGATACGTCACCAATATGCTGATGACATCTGGCTGCGCATTGCTAACCTAGGCCCAACTGGAGATGCTGTAGACATCTTTAACTGATATCTAGGGCTGATATCTTAACGTTCCCAAGGTTGAGAAACACTGCTATAGAGAGTTGGTCAGATTGGGGTGGTCTGTAGATGTTGTAAATAAATAAGATAAATAATCAAAGTATTTTTAGGCCTCAGACTTTAGGTATAACAGGCCTTAAAATTTTTAAGAAGAGAAGTTTACCAAACCAAAATATAGGGAAGTGCTCCCAGTTTCATGCTACTGTCAGCTCAGGAAAGTATGTATAATACTGGGGCATTTCTAAACCATCCAGAGGTGCATTCCATTTGCCACAGATGAGCCACCCACATCCACAGCCTTCCAGGCCCCCAATGGCAAGAAAGCTCCCTGCCCCTGGCCTTGGTTCTTTCAGGTCAGGTTGAAAAACAGCCAATGGAGTAAAGTGAAGAGGCACCATTTTTGTCTGATAGAGATGCTCACTAAGACTGCTGCCTCTCTAATGTTGACTTGCAAAAGATAGACTCCTAATTTGTAAAGTGATGAGACCAAGAAACAGAGAATAGAACTGGGGTTTAAACTCATCATTTCCTGCGTGGGAAACTCCTCTGCTGTTAGATCAGCAGAAACTTAAGTTCTAAAACCTGTTTGCTTACTTACTAGTGAAAAAAATGCTGCATTAGCATTCCTTTTAGAGCTGTGCATTCAGGGAACAGTGCTATCTATTATGTGTAATTATGTATTACTGAAATAACAAAATGTATTTATTTTATTGCCAGGCCTCTCACCTGCATGCTTTCAGCAAGCCGCAGCATTAAACAATAAAGCCAACCATTAATAAAATATGACACTAAACCAATACTACAGATACAAATAAAGCCTCATAAAATATTACCAAAAGAGCCATTAAACATAAATGATAAATATAAAGTGCCAATCAGAAAGGGAAGGTTTATTTCCACTAAGTTTTTAATTCCCCAAAGGTGTTGGGAATTAATCATTTCAGCCTTCTTCTGCTCTTACCTGCATTCTGGGGCTCAATAATATTCAAAACAACTTTGTCCTTCAGGTACATATGGGCTATAATTCCCATGCTGAATGGGGAATATGGAACATGTGATCCAACATACTAAGAGACCAACTGATTTAGGGAGGTTGTATGAAAATTTGAAAAATTGACTCCCAATCCTACGTACAGTTAATACAGAAACATAAGAGCAAGCATATTATTCAGGAGTTCTTAGATTGGGAGTGATATCTGATGATCGGTGGCACCTTTGCTGATTTGAAATTGATGAAAAAAATGGCAAAACTGAAACTTTTCCTTTGTGTGTTACTGCTGTTGGCTAGCACCAAGCATCCATGGCTCTTCTTTATAATAAAAAACCTTGTATGCATTTTTATTTCAATCATTTGTAAGCATGCACACATTCTTATTATTTTCTGCTGACTCCTGCCTGACTCATGGTGGCTTACAAAATAACATCTAGTGCAATCAAACATCCAGAGTCCAAAACATCCCAACTATATAATATAGCAAGACACATTCAACAAAACCAAATTTATCAAGGTCAGTAGATAATAAATTATAATAACAGTATAAAAGCAACAAAACAGTTAACCAATGGTGAACAATAAGATGAGAATCTGGGTTCCCAGATCTTGCGCCTGAGAGACTCTGCCTCTGTTTTTTTGGAAATAATAGAAACAGTCTTTCATTCTGTAGAACAGTGTTTCTTAACCTTAGCAACTTTAAGAAGTATGGGCTTCAACTCCCAGAATTCCCCAGCCAGCATGCTGGCTGGGGAATTCTGGGAGTTGGAGTCCACATATCTTAAAGTTGCCACTGTTGAAAAACACTGCTGTAGAGTGTGGTCAGTTGATCTAATAACGCACTCTGAATCCATTCTCACAGCAGCCCAGAAATGGAGAACAATGTCTCTTATCTAATAGGTTCCCAGATATTTCCAGAAGAATAGTCAAATTACTATCACTATTTGATGCTCACTTGTCCAGTAGTTCAGGGTACCTCAGTTCCTTTATGTATACAGTACTGAAATGGCTTGGTATTTATAACCCATTTTGTTGTGTTCTGGTATGATTGCTTTGGTCTCATCTATAAAATTATGGACACACATATCATAGGATCTTCTTTGGTGTTAGTGACCAACAAGTTTGTAAGGGTTAAAGTGACCCATCAGGTATTCTAACCTTAAGTAGTTTAGAGCCGTATGTGTCAAAAGCAAAATCTTGAACCTGGCTCAATTGCTAATTGGCAGCCAGGCAGTTGCTTTCATGAAGGTGTGGCATGCACATGGCTAGGTTCTGGGTTCAATAGTCTGTCCATCACATCCTGCACTACTGGAGCTCTTGTAACAAGTTCAAAGGCAGTGCTACAGAGAATCTACTAAAGTATATATTTGTCCAAAAGGAAGACAAAGGTGAATATAAGATACTTTCCCCCAAGGAAGAATAGCTTGAACAGGTTTTTTTTTCCTCTGTGTTAATTATTCTTTTTTTTTTCTCCCCCTGATGTCCAACTTTCTAGGCTCACCACCTCTTAGGTGAAATCACTGCTGAAGGCTGTTCCCTTCCCAGTGTGATATGTTTGGGTATGTAGATGCAGATGTTTGCATCTGTGTATATCTGGGTATATGAGCAAACCTGCAAGCCCTTCCAGAAAAGGACTGCACCAAAAGAAAAGTAAATTTTATATTAATTGGATTACTACTAATTAGAATAATTGAATCATCGGCAGAGTTCACAAACCCATTAAACAGCCTATATGTTTATGCTGTTAAGAAAAATCAGCATGGGTTTGTTGCAAACAAGTGGCCAGACTAAACTAAAATTATAAGGTTGCTAGTTTAGTAGATTAGCAGATTACGATAGTCAAAATATGAAAAGTAATATATAATTTTAATAACAAAGGGTAGCCAAATTGTAAAATTAATAAATCCCCCATCATACCAGTCATCTTTCACACCCCCAAACCACTCTTGCCCATCTACAGCCATTTCTTGTAGAAACAAGGAAGGAAGAGTGGAGATGGGCAAAGATCTGTATCTGCCTGTGGAAGAGAAGAAAGATAAAGGGAGCAAGAAACAGTTTGAACATGAGAAGGAAAATATAATAGTACTGGGAAAGAAAGGTATGAGAGAGAAGCCTTTTCCAAGTGTTACAAAGAGGTAAATTCACCAGGCATATGGTAAAGCTAAGTGTGAGATTACCAATGTGTAGCCAGCAGCAGTTAGACTATCCCCGTCCAGGGGGTAGGACATAGTTGGCAAACCAACTCAAGCTGGTAATAGGTATTCCTGACTACCTCAATAATTTGGGCCTCCAGTGACAGTAATGACTCTAGGAATGCTCCTAAATTAAGTCTCTGTTCTTTCTGAAGCACTGGAACTCTGTTAATAACAGGCACATTTCCCAGTTCCCACAGTAGGGACCCTGATCGCTCTATTATTGCAACAAGACACTGCAGAGTTTCTTCTGACGTAGAGAAATACCACAGAGTATCCTCAGCTTATTGATGCCACCCATCCTCCACCTCCTGATAACTGCTCTTACCGATTTCATATAGTTGTTAAATAGTACCTATGTGCATGTTTAGGTCATTCAACCATTGCTTCAAATTGTGCATGCAATCAGGCTGTAATCACTATGTACCTTTCCCAGGGCACCAACTAAGGACAAGGTTAAGTTATTGTGCTGAAATTCAGCAGGTAAGGGTTGGTGAGTATTTGAATGGGACACTGCTTGGAGACCTCCAGTCAGGTCTACCGTCTTGACTTCTATGGTGGAAGAAAGGAAGCATAGGAAAGGAGCAGTGATTGGTAACTCACATGCTTATATCTTGTTGTCTGAAGATATTGGATGGTGGCCATAAAACAAGCTTTCTTTTTCAAGAGCTAGCAGCTTTTAAATGGCATTGAATTTAGCCATGAAGCCTTCTCAGTGTGGTACTCTGTGGGTTGAACTTTCATTCCAGGACTTCTCAGGCAGCGTGGCCAAAGGGATAATTTTGTATGTGTACTAACATCTTTCTCTATCACTTTATTTATAAAGACATAAGATGCTGATTTTTCAGCGTTGGGGTAAATTTCCAATCTTGGAGAGGTTTGTTTTTTTAAAGATATCATTTAATTAATGTTTTTTTAAAAGATACCATTTAATTAATGTTTTTATTGCATTTTTATTGTATTTTAATTATCTTTTTTTTGTTGTTTTTACTGTAAACTGCCCAGAGTCACTTCCTAGTGAGATGGGTGGTGACCAAATTTGAAATGTAAATAAATAAATAAATGAATGAACTCTACCACATTATTTTTATGTTTTCTATTGCTAGATTGTAGTAGTTGGTGGACTGGTTTTTGTTGTAAATCATGGATTGGACTATGCAAGTGAAGTGCCGGATGGATAGTTTGGAGGTGGTGGATTGTAAGGTCAGCACAAGGGCTTTAGTGAAATCTAGATGGGCAGCTTAAGGCGGCTCGAGGATATGTCCACTTAATTTTGTGCATGCCTGTTTATAGCAGACATCACTGACTGGATCTGAATTTCATGAAGCAATTTTATTTGAAAATATTGTCCGGAGGAAAGCTGGTAGCAACGGAGTTGGTAGAATCCACCTTTTCATTTCCCAGCATATTTCCAGCTGATCTCAGTCTTGGCTGTTACCAATAAAAGACCCTTTCTGTGGGTCTGTATCCTTATTTCATTTTGGTAAAACAGGTTATCCATGTACCGTCATCCTGTAATTAAGTTTGTTCCATCTCTGCAGCATAGCCTATTTTCTGAAAGCAAGAACAGGGCTTTGGCAAAGCAATGCAAGGGCATATCATACTGGATAAACAAAATTATTTTCATCAACAGCACTATACAAACACTGTAAACTTGATATTTGAAAGTCTAATACTGGTGTTCCCCAGCTGGAAGTTCTAGGGTTTGTAGTTCAACATATTTGGAGGAGTCCAGTTGAGCATAGTAATCACAGGGCAATTCCATATAGCCACCAGTCTCATTTCTCCTGCACTTTTGTGTAGTTATACCACATTTTCATGACTTCTTATGGGACTTTGGTGGATGAGAACAGAAATTGAAGAAGGAAGGAAGGAAGTCTGGTTGGCCAGTGGGGGGGGGAGTAAGAAAATCAGTGCTTTAGCGCATCCCCTTTCCTGTACTTATCTTCCTGACAGTGTTTTGTTTTTCAGTGAGGAATTAAAAAAAAAAGGTGACTAAGAGAAATTGCACCCTCCAAACATACTGAAGGTCAAGGTGAAAGTCAGTGCAGTACAGCATCTTGATTTCAGGCAGAAGAGTCTAGAAGTCAGGAGGTGGGAAAACAGGCTCCCACCAATGGGAAGCCATCTGTCCCCAGGCTCAGAACAAATGCTGGAGGGTTAAAGGTTAATTGGCTCCCCTTGCCAAGCTCTTGAGTGCTTTACCATGGCTGATCTCAAATTGATGCTGTCCTTCCATGTGGAAGGGTTCTTAAATGCAGGCAGTGAGAGCAAAGGAGGTTACATTAAAGCAAAGGTTGTCTGGAATGAAATGGATCTTTGAGTTCCAGAGCAGCAGGTAGAACTTTTCTCGGGTCAGGGACCTGGATGGTTTGAAGCATGTCTGGGCTGCATTCCAAAAAGCTGTGGGACGAAAGCAAAATCGATTGCATTCTATTTACATGCAACTAAAATTAAGTATAGTTAATACATTTAGTCTCCGGGCATATCTTTAATAAATTACAGTGGGGGAGCTACACCTATGGCTTTAAAGGTTCTGTTGGACTTTGAAGATCATGTAAATTTTGAGGGACCATCTCTGTCTGATTACATTTGCCCATCCCATCAGTCCAGCAGAAGAGGTATGTTGTGGGTCCCGTCTGTGAAGGAGTTATATCTGGCGGGACCCAGGAGACAGGCCTTTTCTGCTGTGGTACCCGCCCTGTGGAACAACATTCCCCCCAAGGTGAGACTGGCCCCATCCTTGATGTCCTCCCAGAGGTCACTCAAAGCATGGTTGTGTCAACATGCTTGGGGTCTCAAAGTAATGGTAAACTAGTGAGGTGGCTGCATCGCCTTTAACCTCTCTGCTAATCTGTTAATATTACATATGTCTGTCTGTCTGTCTGTCTGTCTGTCTTGTGATATGGGTGGCTATATAAATATGATAATAAATAAATAAATGGCTTGGGTGTAGCTCCCTGATTCCAATTTATTAATTATATTCCCAATTTCTGTTATGGAGCTGTTAGAAGCCATGGGAATAAAAATATAACTTCTATATATTATAAACCAAGAATGTTGAAACTCATATAGGCTGTGGGAGACAAATTACTTACTGATTAAGTTTCCAAGGGCTAAGCCTATCAGAGGGTCAGTGTGGAATGATGGTTAGAATATAGGAGGGCAGGTTTGGATTCACACAACAAACTAAGCCACAGTGTGGTCTGCTTGTCTGTGTCTTAGCATGTTATATGAATGCAATGTATAGTGGTTTAGTCAACAAGCTATAATTATGTTGAAACCTGGCTCACAGCAATGTATGAACCCAGTTTTGGTCTGGAGAGATTTAGATTTGAATCCATGCTGACCTGTGAAAATCACTCTGTAGAGCATAATTTTTGGCTAAGAATATCACAGATTTAAAGGATCACCATAAATATGGTTGCACCTGATGTCTATACATAAGATTCAGATTTCTGATAATTGTTGTTAACACTTGCTATGAATAAGTGAAATTGCTATGCTGAAGAAATGTTAACATTTCTGCACACTTACTCAGTTATACCCACTTATTTCTGTATTGCATTTGGTGAAGCTTCAATGGTTACACTTACAACCAACTGTATCAGGTTCTAACAGCATATAAATTAATACCACATTGTTTTTTATAAGCATTTCTTAGAAGTATTACTCTCATTTCTGTCTTTGTATATTCAGCATCTTCGTGACTGAGCTGAGCCTTCACTAATACAGATCTATTCTTATTTTTCAGTGGCTCATCAAAATGCATGAAGATATGTTTGAGGGGGTATGGTAAATATGAAAAATCAAATGTGTTAATTTCTTCCTCTGCACACTATGGAGCTGTAACAATCAGTACTTTCTTCTTGTGGTTCAGAATTCATCCCGTGGATCCCTGAGGATTTAAGAATGAGGAGAGATTAAAACAAGTGGGTGCAAGACAGGATTTACTTAACAATTTCTTTTTCCAAGTTCCAATTGCATTTGTAATCTAACTGCTTCTCTGGGGAAGCCTTCAGAGCTGAAATTGAATGGAAATACAGATTTTGGTTTTTAAATGGACTTATTAATAGCTGAATTATTTCTCCTTTGTTACATACTGTGAGAAGGTTCCAGTCAAGTTATGGTATGTACCACAATCCAGGAGGCTGAATGCTTTCCTCTCTGCAGTACAGGCATGCTCCTTCGCTCTCTTAAAGTCCCAGGGAACAACCCATAAGGAAGGAACGCAATTCATAAGGAAGGAAAGCTCAGATCAGCAGCCTTGAGTCTTTCCTTCCACGCATATTGAGAATGCCGATCTTCTGGGTTGAATGCAGTTCTCTTGCTCCTCTCTGACTGTCATTCTGGCTATATTTCCTGGTGCTGTTTCCATCGTCCTTGAGGGACAAATATGCTGGATTGGCAGGCTGTCAAATAGCACAGTGGATTATTGTCTCTTTAGACCTTGTTCTTATGAAGACATAGAACAGGTTGTTACTTCTGGCGAAAGCCCTGAGGGACATGTTGTGCTTCTGTGGGCAACAGAATTTTGGCTGCCAGTTCTTCGAAGAAGGATCAGCAAACAAAGCAGTTCCATGAAAATCCAGGCTTGGCTGTTTGCAGTCTCTCATTCCTTTCCAGTTAAACTGTTGCATGAACAGCCTCATGGAGATGTAACGCTTGCTATGCATGTAGTCCTTTCATTAAATAGCAGAGGTTCTGTTAAAAGAATCAAAATTGTCATACAAACAGTAGCTTTGAGAAACTGGGCTGTTTCTTCATACACTTCAAGTAACGCATGCATGAAGAGTTCAGAAAAACAGCTCTCTAAGAGCAACAGTACAATTCTCCTGCTTTTACTGTGCAGTTGCCTGGCTTGATTTATGGAGTTCTATGCACATTGCAGAAATCATCATCATTCGCTTATAACACATTGTGTTACTTTCACCATTTTTACACACACACACACACACAGCACTAAATCAAAGAGAAAAAACCCAGACAAACTGTGCAATGGCTTTTGATTGGGTTTAGCTAGGAGCTGTCCATTTGGAAGCATGCTTGAAGATTTGGAGGGCTTGGTAATTCAGCTTTGCTGAGTCATCTAATAATGAGTGTGTGGCTGATAGGGACATCAGAGGAATTTCCCCTTTTCTTCCCTCCTTTCCAAATTCCACCCAGCTTTCAGTGTAGCTTTGCCAGCATAGGAAACATCTGCTTTCCCAGCCAGTATTCAAGGAACAAACGTTTTATTACAGTCCAAGACCAGATCATGTATTCAAGGAAAGAGATGACTCCCATAGCTGAGTCCAGCTCCTAGACTTCAAAGTCCCAGTGCAGAATCTCTATTGCCCAGATGTGTGGACTGTAATTCCTGTAACTTCAAGGTACTATGGGGACAGTGGGGCTGGCTGGGGATGATGAACATTTATTCATTAGCTCTATAACTTGGTTTTACATGGAGAGCTCCTTTCATTTTACTTCCAGAAAAACTCATTGAGGTAGATTGAGCTGAGAGAGAATGATTGGCTCAAAGATACTCAGTGATTTTTCATGGCTGAGAGTAGATTTGAAACTAGGTCTCCCCAAACTTATTCCAGCACATTAACCCCTACTCCACACTGGCTTATATGACCTCTTGGTTTGCTACCTCCAGAGGGCATACCAGGCTGGAAAAGGCTGTGTTTTAGGGATTCAGCCACTGTCATCTTCAATAAATAGAATCCTAGCAATAAGAATCTCTGAGGAAGACTTTAATTAAGTTTTTAAAAGAAAAGCCCCTGCTGTAGCAGTGAAAGCCCACTGCTATTAGATGCACAGAAGAAAGCTACATTGGAAATATTTAGCTAAATTGTTAAATAATGTGGTGATGATAATTATGATTTTGGTATTCCCTTTGTTATATGTGGTAAAAGTTGATTATTCTAAGAAGAATCTTGACTGTTTCTATTTTTTCTTTTTCAAAGTCAGCATGTAAATAGCTTTCTTTTTTAAAGCTACTTCTGGAATCTTTTAAAAAATGTAATTTGGTTTGGAATTTGGCTTGGAAGAGCTATAGAGTTGTCATCTCAATTTGTGTTTGTCTGATCAGTTCAGAGGGCAGCCCTTTCCAACCTCTATCTCTGCAACAGTGAACCAAAGTCATGATTCAGAACTACACCCTTATATCCTATCATTGCTTCAGGATTATCCTGGGAAACCTCCCTAAAATAAAAAGCTGAAATCAGACCTCAATCATTTCCACTGTGAGAAATTCACTTTTGTTAAATTGTGCCATAATGGGGACCCTGGCAATTCTTCGGAATGATTGATTCTTTTGTGGAAATGTTTTTCACACTACTGAAGAAATCTCATTTTTACTCTGTAAAACAAAAAGCTTAAACATCCCAAACACAGTTGGGGGATTGGATGGAAATTCTACCGATTAAAATGTGTTCCTCTCAATTCAAAATGCCCCTGAAGTTGAGCTTTATCCAGTATGAATAATAATGATATACCATTCCACATGAACGAATGCTTCAGCATGTTTTTAGGTCTTGGTATTTTTTCAATGCTTCTGGTCTAGATGATCTTTTTTTCCTTTTTTGGTGTGTTTGTGTGGGTGGGTGTCTTTTTCTGTAGTTATAGTTAGCAACCCTCTCCCTTGCTGCTACAGAGCAGCAACGTCCAGTCTTTGCTTTTCTTCTGGAACAAGTAACTCTACCTTCCCAAGAGAAGCTAGAAACAATCAGTTTTGACAGAGTTTTATTAAAAAATGTTAAATAACCAGTTATATTCTTTTCTATAAGTTCAATATTTTAAAAAAAGCTGGCAAAGGAGCATTACATTGGATGTTTAAATGAATTCAGTCTTCTATTAGCTATGTTCACATGCAACCCTAACATTTTCATGAAAATGAAGTTATGCTCCACATTTTTGTGCATCAGACCTGTTGCAAATGTGTTCAGACATGCACGGAAAAACTGCTAATTTTCACTTCTTCTCTGACCTCTTCACTGCTATTTATTTCATCTTTTGTAAAACAAAAAAGTAGCAATATATTTGCCAAGTTGTTCTTTTTGAGATGAATCCACAGAGAGGTAAAATAGGATCCCAGGAACATGGAATGTATTTTGATTTTGCCTTTTATCCAGTTACCTTATTCTGTGACTCTTTAGAGGGCGACTAAGAACATGCAGATGTTAGTGTTAGGCACAGAAACCATTTTCTGCTCTTATCTGACCTTGATATACTCGATTTCTACCATCATGAGTGGGAGAGTTTGTATCAGGAAACTGGTCGCTAGTACATAGTGGAAAACATGCAAGTTCTTGAGATAGACATTTCATACTTAAGGGTTATGACAGTTCAAGGTGCCCTTCCCCAAGGAGGCTATCCATTATGTCTGATGATGCTAGACAGCTCTGCAGTTTCCCTACACCAGGTATCAGTGTCCCTACTGTAAGGTCTAATCTCGTTTCCTTCTGCAGAGAATCAATTGTGTATACAGAAACCCAGGGAGTGAGTGTACTTTTTGGAGAATATGTAGCCCGTCTGTTTACTAGAAGTAAACTGATTCAGCTATGCACCTTTAATTCAGAACAGTGCTTCTGTATGTTTCTGATCACAGCTATCGGATAGTATGGATAATTTTTTTCTAAGCCTGGAAATGTAGAAACCTTTCCCATATCATTGGATTCTTTTCCCTCAGTCTTTTGCTGTTTATTTTGACTGGGAGTACCTTTCTAAGTTTTCTGGCAGTTTTTCCCTCTCAAAGGGATAACTCCAAAGGATGTAGCAGATGCACTAGTCCAAATTTCTCCCCCTCCCTACTAACCTGGCTGAAACTTTATTGTAGGATATTTTACAGTTGCAAGAAAAAGTATGTGAACCTTTTGGAATTTCATGGTGTTCTGCATTAATTTGTCATAAAATGTAATCTGACCGTCATCTAAGTCAAGAGTATTGACAAATATAATGTGCCTAAAATAATAACACAAAAACAATTCTGATCCTTCATGTCTTTATTGAGAACAACCATAAAAACCTCATAGTGCTAGTGGAAAAAGTATGTGAATCCTTGAGTTGACCTCAAAAAAGCTAATTGGAGTCAGGTGTTAGCATACCTGGAGTCTTGTTAAGCCTTGGAGGTGTGGATTAGAGCTATGTTGACTGATAAAAACCACTCAAACTTTTTGAGTTTGCTCTGCACAAGAAGAACACACTTATGTGAGCCATGCCTCACCAAAAAAAGCTTTCAGAGGCTCTACGATCAAGAATTGTTGATTTATATAAAGCTGGAAAGGGTTACAAAGTGATTTCAAAGACCTTAGAAATTCACCAGTCTACAGTTAGGCAAACAATCTACAAATGAAGACACTTTGGGACTGTGGCTACTCTACCAAGAAGTGGGCACCCAGTCAAAATGACCCCAAGAGCACAACGAAGACTCATCAACGAGGTAAAGAAACAACCCCGAGTGACAGCCAAAGATTTGAAGGCATCATTGGACCTGGCTAACATCTGTGTTCATGAGTCTACAGTACGTAAAACATTGAACAAGCAGGGTGTCTATGGCAGGACACCACGAAGGAAGCCGCTGCTTATTACAAAGAACATTGCTGCATGCCTGAAGTTTACGAAAGAGCACATTGACACTCCACAGCGGTATTGGCCAAATGTTTTGTTGACTGATGAAACAGAGATTGAACTATTTGGAAAGAACACGCAGCACTACATCTGGCATAAAAAGGGCACTGCATATCATCATGAAAACATCATCCCAACCATAAAGTATGGTGGAGGAAACATCATGATTTGGGCCTGCTTTGCTGCATTAGGGCCTGGCCAGCTTGCAGTCATTGAGGGGAAGATGAATTCCCAACTGTATCAAAAAATTCTTCAGGATAATGTGAGAATGTCTGTACGTCAGCTGAAACTCTGTAGAAGTTGGATGATGCAACAGGACAATGACCCAAAACACCGGAGCAAGTCCACAACAGAATGGCTTCAGAAAACAAAATCCACCTTTTGGAGTGGCCAAGTCAGAGTCCAGACCTCAACCCAATAGAGATGCTATGGAATGACTTGAAGAGAGCCATACACATGAGACGTCCAAAGAATATGACAGAGCTAAAGCAGTTCTGCCAGGAAGAATGGGCTAAAATCCCTCCTGAATGATGTGCAGGTCTGATCCACAGCTACAGGAAGCGCCTGGTTGAGGTTATTGCTGCCGGGGGGGGGGGGGGGGGGGTCAACCAGTTATTGGTTCCAAGGGTTCACTTACTTTTTCCACTAGCATTTTGAATGTTGAATGAGTGTGTTCAATAAAGACATGAAGGATCAGAATTGTTTTTGTGTTATTATTTTAGGCACATTATATTTGTCAATACTCTTGACCTAGATGACGGTCAGATCACATTTTATGACAAATTAATGCAGAACACCATGAAATTCCAAAAGGTTCACATACTTTTTCTTGCAACTGTATATAATATATAGTAATCCCATTGCTTGAATTGGTTTGTTTAAATGACCTTTAAGGAGGCTTTAAAGAAGCCTGGACTGTATGAGCCAGGATGGGGAGCAGAAACTCTGGCAGAACCTAAGGGTTGAAAAGTCACAAACCACCTTTTCCATAAGCTCTCAGGGTCTTCACATGCAGGTCTTGATTCTTGCTTTGGGGAAGAGGCTAGATAGTTTCCCGTGACAGCACCTAGCCTCCAGAGTGCCTCATGTAGCATTTACCTCCTAACCCCAGTGTGTGAGAGATACGGCTCTTTCAATTCATGCTGCCTTTCAGAAGATTAAAAGGTAGAAAATAGGGGGAAAAATCAGGAAAAAAAAATCTATAGCGTATCCTTCTGGCCATGTAGCCTAGAGTCATGTAGGTATGGATTTCCACCCTTCCTATCTGAAAAAGAAAAGATAAACTGTAATGCCCTTTTTAACTTTAAATATCCAAAATACAAACTTTCAGTAGTGAGGGAGATCAATTACAGAGCTGTTCAGATTATGACAAAACAGCAGCTTGAGTAAGAAGGTGATTACAAAAGTAATACAATGCTCCAGGCAGGCCATGAGATGGTGATGATCTGGTACAAGTAGAGGAATTTAAAATCTCCATAAAAAGAGATAGGATGGAGAATTCCATGTTAATATCATAGACTTTTTTTATAGAGAAAAACTGTTCTCTGAACTCAGACTGAAGTCAGAATTCAGGCTGAGGTTTAAGCACCCAATTCTGTAGTTTACAGAACACAGTGAGAGTTACTTAGCAGCACACAGACACAAAACCAAAATCCTAATGCAAATTCCTTGCTAGATATATTTATCTATTTCTTCAGAAATAAAACTGTCTTAAATATCTTTTTCTCTGCTTCCTTTTTCTGACCTTCCTTTTTTTCCTAGAGATTCCAAACATACTTTGTGCTTTTCCCAGCCTCAGTTCACAGCTTCTAGAGTTATGCCTTTTTTTTTTTTCCCTTTAAAACCAATATTTCTTCACTCTCCAGTAGAGGGAGAAACTGGGATAATCTGACTGTACATGTGATGAAGAGACATGCCTCACCCATGGATGTAGATTTTATGTCTGTACCTGGCTGGCTTGTGGTCTGGCTGGCTGAGATTGCAACATACTGTTCATAACAGAATGCAGAATGGTTAGCTTCAGAAGAGCTCTGAATCTATTGCTTGTTGTCACAATAGCTTCATTAAAATAAATACATTGGCAACATAGCTTAAATCTATAAACTTTTGCTTTATTGCAAAGTTATTGCTCCCTAATGTTCTTATTTGCTCCCAAAAAGTAGTTGTTTTAAAGCCATTGCTTCTGTCCCATCACTTCTGAGTGGATTCACTTGGTTGGAGAGGCAAGGAGCTGGGTTTCGAGCATTATTCATGGGAAGCGTGTTCTACCATGAGCTATCCTTCCCCTTGAGTTGAGGTAGGACATACATTTTGCATGGCTCAGATTTGAAGTTCAGTTTCTAGATTTTTCAAGGGCAGACTCTGTGCCTGAAACTCTGGGAACACTGCAAGGAAGAGCAGTGCGGAAGGAGATGAACCAGTGCTGTGATTTGGAACAGGCAACGTTCAGAGCTGATTCCCAAGGTTCCCAGCAGGACTGCAGTTCTGTTTTAAGCTGAGGACACATGTGACCTTTGAATAGCTATCAAGGGCAGCCCTGCAAAAAAGTAGGTGTGGCAAAACAAAATCACAGTGAGACTAGGTTGAAAGCTAAGATTGATTTAAATTGCTTTATGTATTTATTGTAATTAAATTAATATAATCCATTTCCCCTTCAGCTATTACATTTATGTTCCCCCTTTCTTCAAAGCGGCTTAGGTGGGCATCTCCCTTCATATTATCCCTGCAATAAAAACCCCCGTGAAGTAAATTGCCTGAGGGTGTGACCGGCCCAGAATCTCTGAGTTGAGTTTTCTGGGCTAAGATGGACTTGTATCTTGGTGTCCTCAATTGTAGATCAGTACCTTAACCAGTACATCAGAATTGTCCCTTTCTGTTATAGGGGGAAAAAAAAAATAAGGTGGCAACTTGGTCAAGGGGTTGCACTTAATTTATCCAGAGTGGCCTTCTATAGCTTGATGCAGTTCAGATACTTTGGGACTGCAACTCCCAGATTTTCAGCCAAGATGGCCTAAGGAAACTCTGTTCATTACAATCTGACATTTTACAGTTATCCTGATGAAGATAATACTCATCTTCATTGGGATAACTTTAGATTCTTTTTTTAAAAGTTGGAGTTATCCTTTCAGTTGGTGCATTTCTGAATTAAACAAAACTTTCAGGATTCTAAGACTATGGGAATTTACTCTACAAGAAAGGTCTGCTGGCTTTTCCTTGCAACCAAGGCTGGGAAAACCTATATTGTGGGTTCATTGCTGCATTTCTTCCCATAGCACTCTCCCTTCTCAACAGCTTTGAAGATCCACGAGATATACCAAGACAAGAGAGATTTAGGACTTTGCTTTAAGTTTGATAGAGGAATGTGACTTAATCTTGCTTCACAATGGGAAAGCATACCATTTGCTTTGTGTCATTTGGTTTTAATTTAAGCTTAGTCTGGTTAAAATGGAATTGATCCTTGTCACAACGTTATTAGGTCAGCTGTAAATACAGCAGGCAGAAAGTATGTATTCATGCAGTTGGTCACATGAAGATTAAATGTATAAAATGCTTCCAGAGCTATAAAAGTCAAAATATTATATCTGTGGTGAGAGAATCAATCTAAAGCATCCTTCCTACCTAAAACACCCCTAATCCTAATGTATTTCCACTTTGGCAAATTCGTGGAACCCCATATACTATATAGCCCTTCTTCATTATGCTTGTATTAGAAAATGCTGAGGTTTTTTTCCCCCCTCCAGTAACAAATAAAAACTTTGACACATAGCTTCAATTCATATTGAAGTCAATTTTAAATAAAGTGTGTTCTAATAAAGTTGGGATATTTTGGACTAGAGTTGTCATGATTCCTTGCCAATAGCCATGCCGGTTGGTGTTGATGGCTGAAAACCAAAACATCTGGAGAGCTAGCAGGTTGCCTTCTCCAGCTGTATAAGAATATTGCAAATGTCATGAAATATTAAGCTGTGCTGCGCTGTGAGCTTCCGCCTGTCATTTTGAACAATATAAGTCAGGCTAAAGTGCCCAAGTTAGAAGTTGATACATCTTGATGCTTGAACAACAGGAAAGTAAAATAGAGCGTATAAGCATATAATAAGGCTTGGTGCCTGTGAACTTCCAATAAGGGGGATTGTTTGCTGACCTCCTTGCTTCTTTCTTGTGTTTTTCCTAGTTACTTAGTTGAGTTAAACAGCTTAGGTCCACTGGAAAAATACTGTGCTTGTATGTGTTATTAGGAAGCAGTTTTTCCCCAGTGATGGTCAAAGTAATTGATTTGGGTGTGATTTAACCTTTCATTAAAAATCAGTGGAAATGTCTCCTTGATCACAAAAGGCATACTGTCTAGAACAGTGTTTCTCAACTTTAGCAGCTTTCAGAGGTGTGGACTTCAACTCCCAGAATTCCCTAGCCAGCCATGCTGGCTGGGGAATTCTGGGAGTTGAAGTCCACACCTCTGAAAGCTGCCAAGGTTGAGAAACACTGGTCTAGAAACCCGTTGTGTTGAATACTGGTTTTGTCTTTACAGTTTGTTCTGTCATCGCTGTCTCATAGCTAGAAGCTTTTAGTGTCAGGAGGTTGTGAGTTGACAAGTTAATCATGTGTAAAATGAATGGTTGCTTTCCTTTGCTTCCTTGTTTGCTTTTATATCTAAAATAAGCTTGTTAATGTTTTTGAGCTGTGATACTTCTCAGAGTTCATTCTTCCCCTTTCTTGTAAAAGCATTTGTCTGCTGAGCTCATTTTTCCTCATTGTTTGAATCTGGAGTACAAATTGGAGCTAGTTTTTCCCTAGATTGTGAGTCAGGAATAGCTATTCCCCAAATAGCAAATTCAACATTGGGTAAGTATAGGTATCACATCTTAATTAAAATAAAGATATTAGCATGTCTTTTAGATATTGGATCCTGACCATATACATAAATATCCTAACAGTATACATGTTCATGTATTCTACATGTGTATTCTTATGTATATATACAATACTCATCAATGAATAAATCTGCTTATAATTTAATTCAGTAGTGGATAACTATGCTACATGTGTATTATAACTTAATTATAATATACGGATTCCTGACCATACTTATTCAGATTTATTTAGTTATGTAGTCTGATGCTCAAGACAACAAACAAAATTTTGTCAATTAAAAAAATTGTTTTACTTTTTTTTAAACATACACCTTCAGAAACTTGACCTTAGCTATGCTAGCTTCTTGATTATAGAGAAACATGGGCTACTAGAAAGAAAAGTAGATAAATATGGAAAGCAGGTACTAAGCATCTAAAACTGAAGTTTTTTTTTTTTACATCTTCATGTTATATTTTATGCATTTAAATACTCTCTTGCTCTCATGCTACTTCATAAATGCACTGGCCTGAAACAGCAACATGATGATGGGGTTAATATGGTTACAACTACAATATTTATTGCTTCTATATTAGGAAGTACAAAATTCGGCACACAGTAGTTTATTAAAATAGCCAGGGAATGGATTTAAAGTTAAATTTGTACTTCTTTTTTTTCCCTTGAAGGGAAAATAAAAATTGATATATTATATATAACCATTTTTAAAGCCTTATTTGGCATAATTCAAGTTTTGTATGAACTGACATGTAGAATCATATAAGAAAGAGATAGATTTTATTTTTATAACTATATATCTTAATTTCAAATTGTGGGACTAAGAACATGCAAAATTAGAAGATGATAGGATTGACATGGCCCATAACTAAAGTTCAGATACCGCTTTCATAATGTTATATGTTGGATTTTGACTTAGTGTGTTGTATGAATTCAGCCACTTGTGATATTTTTTCCCCCTTTCCTTTTGCTTGCCTTCAGGTAGAATAAGCAAAAATGAGGGATCTCCTTAACCTTGAAACACAGAGGAATAATATACACTATTAGTTGTGGGACTGAAGAGCATCTTTACAATTGTTCCTGCAACTGTAAAGCTGAATTGCAGGAAGTACAGATGGTCTGAAGCATTCTTTTAAAAAGATGAGAGTTTGCTTGACATTGGATTTCATGAATATACATTTTTTACCCAGATCACAAAACTTACTGATTGTTATTATTTTTCTTCACATTGGCCTATATCTTTGACTGAGTTATTTGATCATAGTTGGATATAAGAACCACTTCTATATTTTTAACTGTGTACCTCTTGTGGTTAGCCTTTAGGTACTTCCTTTAGGCCTGCATCTGGGCAAGGTGTAGTTCAGAGTTACAGGTTATGAAATCTGTCTTAAGCCATTCCAAATTGTTAGTCTTTCTAGTGTTGTATAATCTACTTTAGGTCTTGGCCATCACTTCCAGCATGATCCTTTTGACTGGTGATGGAAAAGCTGTATCTTGTGTTCTGCAGCAGTGTTGTGCTTCCTGTTGGTCATGCTTCATTGGCCGAAAGCATTTTAAATGAGATGGATGACAGGCCCTCCTCTTTGCAACAAGAGACCTTGCTGCTGGCCACTTCTGAATCCCACAGAACATGACAGTCTGTAGTATTTCATTCATAGTAGAAAGCTATGATGCTATTAAAATGTTCACTGGCACTGAAATGGTTTAAAATGTGTGACTTGCGAAGCATTTCATAGGATGCACTACATGGTTGAATGCTCTTAGATTAAAAAAAGATTGAGAGGAGACTCCTTGGGGATAATTTGCAAAATTTGTTGTAAAAACAACGCCCCCCCCCCCCGCAAAAAAAAAACAAAAAAAACAGCTTAAGAACCTTGGCTGGAGTGTTTCTGAAGAAACAAAAAAACTTTAATGTTATTTAGAGTTGATCAAACTGGGTATTTTGTGCAGCCATATTCAATTAATGCTGTAGATAACCCTGAATTGTTTTCATGCTTGTAATTAATTTATATTCTCTTTTGACTATTCAAATTTTAACTTATAGCCTCTGGCTTATAACAGCATGTAAATACTTCTATTCTGGTAACTGTAACCATGGAAAGCAGTATGATGAGGCTGTCCTTAAAACAGGAAAGAAGAAAACCTCCAGGTTCAAGTACAAATGAGAATACAGTGTAGGAATTGGAGGAGGTTATTGTTTTTTATTTTAAGATGCATAGTAAATTCAGAAGGGTACTTAAAAAGGTAGTTGGCATATTACTCAAACTTGCTTTTCTTGATTCTGTCAGGGATAGGCAAACTTTCAGTGTTGGGAGCTGAACTTAGCATTTTGTGGGTGGCTGAGGGCTGCGGTGTATGTGGAGATGGTGTGGAGGAGATGAAGCTAGGATTTTCAAACTTCCTTTGTTTTATAAATTACACAACCATGCCTATTTATTTAGTTATTTATTATATTTATTTATCATATTTGTATAGCTGCCCATCTCACAAGAGAGTGACTCTGGGTGGCATACAATACTCAATTAAAAAGAACCAATAAATACATATAAAACAATAAATTAAAACTATAAAAACTATAAAAAACACACCAAACAGGAAAGGATGATACTAACCATAGTAATGGAGCCATCACAAAATCTCCCTGGTCCCCTGGGACCCCCAGGCTTTGATCACATAGCCAGGTCTTCAGGGACCTGCGGAACTTTGAGAGGGATGGAGATAATCTCACTTCTGGGGGGAGAACATTCCACAAGGTGGGTGTTACAGCAGAGAAGGCCCACCTCCTGGGACCCGCCAGATGGAATTCCCTGGCAGATGGCACCCACAGCATGCCTTCTCTGCCAGACCTGATGGGACAGGCAGATGTAATCGGGGGGGAGGCGGTCCCTTAGGTAACCCGGCCCCATGCCATGAAGGGCTTTAAAGGTCAAAACCAGCACCTTGAATTAGACCTGGAAGCAAACTGGTAACCAGTGCAGCTCATGGAGCAGAAGTGTAACATGTACCGCTCTAGGAGCACACATAACTGCCCGCACCGCTACATTTTGCACCAGCTGAAGTTTCCAGATACCTTCAAGGGCAGCCCCATGCAGACCACATTACAGAAATCCAAATGGGAGGTGATCCAGAAGGATACCATGGTTGATGTTATTGAAAGCTGCAGAGAGGTCAAGTAGGGCAAGGATGTACAACCCCTATCCTGCCCTCACCAGAAATCCTCCAAAAGCGCGACCAATGCTGTTTCCATCCCATACCCAGGTCTGAATCTTGACTGAAAGGGATCCAGATAATCTGCTTCATCCAAGGTCCTCTGAAGCTGCTGTGCAGCCACCTTCTCAATCACCTTCCCCAAGAAGGGGAGGTTAGATACTGGACAGAAGTTGTCCAGTGTAGTGGATTCCAGTGATGGCTTTTTGAGGAGGGGGCGAACCAAACCCTCCTTAAGAGGTGAAGGAACAACCTCCTCATCAAGGAAGCATTAACCATCGCTAGAACCCACTCACATGACACCCCTGGGCTGCTTTAACCAGCCAGGAGAGGCATGGATCTAAAGAGCAGGTGGCTGAGCTCACAGCCCTAAGGACCCTGTCCACTTCCTCAGGTCCAACAGGTTCAAACCGTTCCCAGATAACGGCAAGATTCCTCCCTAGACATCTCTACCTCCCTAGGCATCTCCACTGCAACAAAGCCAGCATCCAACAGAATGAATCTGAGCAACTTTGTCCAACAGATGCTGAGAAAATTCCTCCACATGCCCCTGCAAGACCTAGGAGGGATCATGTCACCTGAAACAGGGCTGTGGTGTGACTATCTGTGGGTGCAATAAAAGTGGAGAAGTAATGATGCTTTACCACCCTTACTGCTACTAGGTAGGCCTTAATAGCAGCTCTAACGTGTGTCGAGTTGAGTTTGTCCTTCGTTGGGCACCAGCAATACTCTAGATATCTCTTCTCTCACTTCATCTCCCTCAAGTGTTCCATAAACCACGGGGAGTGCCAGTATCCTGAGAGGGGAGAGGTTGCATGGGCACAGTCCGATCCAAAGCCTCAGCTGCCCCCTTATTCCAAGTGGCCGTCATGGTGGCCATGAACTCCCAAGCCACCTCAGACCCATTCCTAAAGAAGGCAGATTGAAGTCTCCCAAAACCATAAGTCTGGGGAGCTCCACTGCCAGCCCAGAAATGGCGTCTAGGAGCTCAGGCAGGGAAGTTGCTGTGCAGCAGGGAGGCTGGTACAACAGCGTTAATCCCAACTGATCCCTAGAGCCCAGCTTAATTAACAGGGATGCCCCTGAAAGCCGTCAGAGATTCCCGGATGACAATTGCCACTCCGCCCCCTCGCCTTGGAAACTGCTGAAACCAGCTGGGCATAACTCTGAAAGGGCTCTCTCCCCCCCCCCCCCCAATATCCAGTCAGGTCTCAATGATACATGCTAGATCAGCCCTCTCATCAGTAATTAAATCACTGATGAGGGAGGCCTATTACAGACCAACCTGGCATTTAGAAGCAGCAGCTGGAAGCCAGAGCCTCTGAAGGTCGGCTGACAGGTACCGGGGTTGAGGAGCTGGAATGCAAAACTGGCAACAAACAATGGTCCTGCGTTCCCCAGGAATGGCCCGCTCCCCAATGGTCCCACAATATCTCCCCATGCCCATCACCACCATAATACTTTGGCTTGCCCCCCATTCCCCCCAACAGCAGCCCCATCCCCATATCCAAGCCCCTCAGTTCCCAAGACCAGGAAGCACCTACTGTCCTTACCAACCATGCCTGGGAGGGGGAAGCCAGGCGCCCTGAGGCACTTTAGCTTTGCCAGCTCTCAGCGCCATCAGGTATCCAGCAACCACCTCCCTACTTCACTGCAACACACTCTCACACACAACCATGCCTGGGCTTCCCTCCCTTGCTGCTTCCACCAGCAGGCAGAGGGCCCCCTTCCCATTCACTCGCCATCAGTTCCTCCTCTGACTCTCACCCAGAGGGGGGAATCAGTGCACTCTCACACCACTCACATCCGAGGCCCCCTACCCTGCTGCTCTCTCCAGCTGGTAGAAGCTCCCATCCCATCCCATCCCATCCCATCCACCCCCAACCCAAAGCCCACCTCTGGCTCTCACCTGTAGGAAGGCAAAGGAGGAAGGGATAATGATGAATTCACAGTGGGAAACCCACAGTCC
This sequence comes from Liasis olivaceus, assembly GCA_030867105.1. Lineage (NCBI taxonomy): Eukaryota > Metazoa > Chordata > Lepidosauria > Squamata > Pythonidae > Liasis > Liasis olivaceus. Next base: position 26,961,116 of record CM061348.1, on the reverse strand, counting down.
AACTCCCAGGCACTTCACCATTAAATGGAAGCTGCGGCATTTCTTCCTCGGGGTTGGACAGAAAGGTCTCCGCAGGGGAGGGGGGTCCATAGTAGTCTGCCACTCTACTACAACCCACTTCTGCCCCAACGCTGGTCCATAGTAGTCTGCCACTGCCCGCACCTCCAAAACCCCAGCATCCCAACGATAAAGCAGATGGTAAAAAGGTCATAAAAAGAAGCCTGTCTCCCCAACACCACTGAGCTCTGAAATGTGGCACAGCAAGTATAGCAAAAAGGTAGAAACAGCCCATCTTCTGGCCTGCTCCTCAGTCCACTCCTCCAAGAGACAGCCCGAGCAGTCCTCCAGGGCAGCCCAAAAGCCATGCCTATGTTATGATTTATGGTCTGCATGAGTATGCATGTGCGTATGGGTGTATACGGTGTGTGTACCAGACTACCAGTTTTTGATAGTTGTGGTCAGTAAATAAAGGGAGGTGGGGTGTGTGTGTCACAGGCTGCCCTGTGTCTTCAAGTTGTCCACCTCTGCGCTTGATGATGGTTGCAGATATTAAAAGCCGTGTATGCAGGACCCAACTTATAATTGGACCCCCTCTACTATTCACTGTAATGTTCTGGCAGGTGTTCTGGGTTAGTTTTATTCTTGGCATGCCCCTGTTGTGATTGCTGGATAGATTCCTGGATTTGGTCATGAGTAATTCTTAGTCCAGTACAGGTGGATTGAATTCTTTTACATTTACTGTCAAATACTCTATTTTTATACTATGCTATTGCTATTGCTATTGCTATTGCTATTGCTATTGCTATTGCTATTGCTATTGCTATTGCTATTGCTATACTATACTATACTATACTATACTATACTATACTATACTATACTATACTATACTATACTATACTAATTGAATTTAAAAGGTGCTGATTCCATTACAACCCTGGGTCATGTACAATGTGACTTCAAGACCATATGGAGGCCTCAGAAATGTTGCAACCCTTCAACTCATAATTGATTTCTTAGACCAGGTATTTTTAATAACAAACTCAGAAGAGGGCAGAACTGGCTGGCTGGTTGGCTGGAGCACTCTCCAGAAAGACTCCACAGTGGAATATTTTCCTGTAATTTCATTGTTCCCTTTTAACAATGACCCAAGACAGTCGACTGACCTTTTGGCGTGGCAGCAAAACACCAACACTCCAAGATGAGATAGTGGCTTATCCCTCACTTGCAGATAATATGTTACTTGCTGCAGTATCTCTGCAACTAAATTGGAGAAGATGAACTATTTTAAACTTCTAACATTATCTGGAAATTATCTACAAGACTTCAGGATACGAAGAATATTAAGTGTCTAGTGAGAAGAAACTGAAATAGGAAGAAAAGGGAGAGAGTCTGCCCGAGCCTCTATGCTGGCTGGGGAATTCTGGGAGTTGAAGTCTGCATATCTTAAAGTTGCCAAGGTTGAGAAACACTGCTCTATCAGCTTAGAAAAGGCATTCTAGTGGGAAGGTGAAAGTTAGTGTTAACTTCTCATTAAAGATGCACTTTTGTAAACCTTTTTTGTATTATTTCCCTGTTACGTTTTTATATACAGTGGTACCTCGGGTTATGAACGCCCCCCCTTACGAATTTTTTGCGATACGATCAGCTCCAGCCCCAAAAATTTACCTTGCCGTGCGACCTCCGCCTCGAGCTACAACCGGATCCGCGGCCATTTGCCTTGCTGCCACGCGGTTGCGGCTTCCTGTGGGCAAGATCGTGGTAGCAAGGAGATGTTCGGTGAGGCTTGTGGTGTGTTTTGTGGTGTTTGGAAGGTTTTTGGTGTGCTTGTCAGCATGGCTCCAAAGAAAATGCAGAGCCGTTTGTATTTACATTGAACCTTATGGGGAAATTTGCCTCGCGGCGCAACCAAATTCGGAGGGCGGATTAGCCGTATTTACATTGAACCTTATGGGGAAATTTGCCTCGCGGCATGACCAAATTCAGAGGGCGGAACGGATTAACTGTATTTACATTGAACCTTATGGGGAAATTTGCCTCGCGGTGCGACCAAATCAAGTTGCGATCAGAGTCACAGAATGGATTAAGTTCGTAACGCGAGGTACCACTGTATATATATTTTTAAAAGCTTTCCAAACATCTTTCTGCCTTATGAAAGTGTTGGTGTTTATTTCCTGAATTTTTGCTTTGTGTCCGCTTCATTTTTGGGAATTCATTTATTCTTGCTGATCCTTACCTGTGATACGCCATTGCACTAAGTGGAACAGTTTTTCTCTTCTGGACCAATTTCAGATTTTAGATTGGCTGTCTGCCCAAAATCACATCATGTTGGCAAGCCTAGTTGGAGATGGTGATCCCCCTACCATATTTCTAATGTTTATACTCTAAGACTCTGGTAATTAGCCAGAAGTTGTGTTAATATGTGCTCATTCCGTCATATCCCAGCACATCTGTTGTGTCTATATGTAAAGTATGATACACACATATATAAACATACACACACAAACACACACCCTTACTTTTTCCTTGGGGAACTGCTGTCCCATCTGGTGACCAAAGTTCAGCTAGACCAGTGTTTCTCAACCTTGGGAACTTTAAGGTGTGTGGCCTTCAACTCCCAGAATTCCCCAGCCAGCATGGACTTAAGGACTTAACAGGAGAGAAGGGAAGGTGTCAAGGTTGATGAATTAAGAGATGGAAGCAATCAAGAAAGTCTGGAGGCAAAAATAGAGATGCATTAAACAACCTTGGTTGAGCATCTTCTGTCTGAGTCACAAAAGTATACTTCCTTTTGCCAGCTGGTTAGAAAACCACCCAGAGTCGCTCTCTGAGTGAGATGGGCGGTGACTAAATTTGAAATGTAAATAAATAAAGTATTTGCCTCTTCACTGAAAGAGCTCAGTCCTCTCTTCTCCACTGGGCATTGCCTTTTCATTTTGTCTAGGTTGGTTTGTGTTTCGGTGTTAGAGCTTGCTTCACGCTGTTAGTCTGTGGTTACATATTGGTGGCATATGCCTCACAGGGCCTAACCACAGACTGCAAGACAACTGCATTATATGTGTGGTGGTTTCTAATCAGGTTTGATTATAGCAGCAAACAAGCCTACAGGCACATCTGTAGCAAGTAGATATTTGCAAGCCACAAGTATTTTCATATGCTACCAAAGAGGATTGAGTGATGATCTGGTCCCTCAGTAATATGCTTCTTGGTCTTAAATGCATTATTTCCAAAAGCAAAGCGAGTGATTATAGTGATGTTAAAAGCAAATGGCAAGGGAATTTTTTTCCCCCATGAAATACAGTTGCGGATCAATCCATTAAGGAGTAGGATAACTTTCTTAACTTTGTCTGTTTTCACTAACAAAACTTTTAAAAACGATGAATCCTGCACAATCCATCTTATATCCATAAGTCTTTTTATCAGTCTTTTCATGTTTTAAATACAGATGCCGTAGCATTCAACTACTGAAATAATTCCAAAATAAGAGACCTAGTTGCCCATACTTCCATTCCAGTGAAAATGAGTACTGTAGGGCAGAACTTCATTGCAGGAGAATCTGATTGTGTGAGTTGCATTTATGCATGGACATCTACTATCCTTAGATTACTTATAAAACAGAAGTGTCTTGACTTCATTCTTCAGTGATTAAGGTGGGAACCTTTAAAAGTTCATAACGTACAGAACAAGTTGCTACTGCCGTGTCTGTGGGTGGAGCCACTCAGGAAGCTTCTTAATCACAGCTGCATCTAGGAGGAGAGTGCACAAAAGAAAAATAAGTGCATTTACTGTAAATATCATAAGGGAGTTTATAGGTAGTCAGAAGGGACAGGGTATTCATTTCAATGTTATTTATGCGGCTACATTAAAAAGAGCCTTCTGCAACCTGGTTCTCTCCCCCCCTTGAAGTGTAGGACTCCGATTCCCATAATTCCCAATCAGGATAGTCCTGGAATTGAGTCATACAGGGCATACAGTCTCCTTTGCCCAAAACAGCAAAGATAACTAGAGAAGTTGTGTTAGGCAGGATTATGTGTTCACGGGGAATTTGAATCTGTGGCTGCTTAGGTTTTTATTCCATGTTATACTTAATGGATGGTTTGGTAATTTTCATTGCTTATTTAATTATAAGCATTACAGTATTTGTTAACACGGACCAAATCATTTTCAGCATAGTGATGCCTGCACCCTCTAGTGGTGAAGGGGGGAAAAACCTGTCCTGTCTACGTTTGAAATAAGTGTTTACTTCCATAAGATCTTCATGTAAAAGTCTCTCTGAAGCTAATATCGGTTTTGGAACAGTGATGCTGAAATTTTATAATCTTACAATCTTAGCAGTATGACAGCAATATGCACAATTAATTTGAGTTTGGTTAAAAAGCAATGGATCCAGGAACAAGGAAAACATTATTGAAGAGAGAATGTTCACTTGTAGAGAAAGTGCACTGTATGCCAAATGTCTCTTCACGCATTGAGTTATCCTATCCTGTATAATCGCAGAGATCCAGTCTTTTTTTTTTTCCTTGACGCCACCATAGCTTTAAAGTAATTACAATTGGATGGCATCTCTATTTTCTAATTGGTTCAGCAGATAAGCTCCAGTTTTTCTTGGCGTCCTTTGCGTAAGTTAATAAATTCACCCCTGATTGTTCAAACCAGCAGTGAGAATTAAAACTAATGATATTGTGCACAATCCTCTGAAATAGCTGTTGGATTTTTCTCCATTTTTACTGAGTTTTTCTCGCCTGGGTAACACCTTCATTTCTCGCCTGTGTAACACCTTCATTGGTGGGTACTCTAAAGTTGGCTTTCTTAGAGTGTGACAGTGAATTTCCTTAAAAGGATTGGAACAGGTGCGGGGAAGAGATCTGCATTTCTGTTCTCTCACTCCCTTTCAAGATACTATTTTCTCACAGAATATTGGATTAAAGGAGTGTGACATGGACTTTAGCAAACACAGAGTCCTAGCAGTCAAAGTAGGTAGTAACAGGCCGAGACAGAATATTTTACATCAGAATGTCTGAAGGATCTTTTCTGGTTTTCTGAACCTATAAGGGAGGGCCTCATTTTTCTTTTAGAATTATCTGGATGGGATAGAAGAATTCTGGGAATTCTAGTCTCATCACATCTGTATGGGACTGGCTTGAGGAAGGCTGATTTACAGTATGATAGGTAGATAGAATATAAATGACATTCTTGGCAGGGGCTCCTGGGCTTTGGAAAGAATTGTCTCAAAGGCCAAGAGGTCAAGAGGTGGTTGAAAGAAGAATTTTAATCTATAAAAAGCTATTGGTGGTTTTAAACTTCTGTTGCTGTTGTTTTACTTTGGATTCTGAATTATGTTTACACGTGATGTTTGGAGACAGCTTTTCCCTGTGGATTCCAAGAATATCCCTCTTTTATTTAATTTAATTTTCAAGTGGCCCGATGATAAATAAAAATAGTATTTAGTGTGCGGTACCAGAGTCAGGAATAGGATTAGTTTTGTGCCTTTAGTTTTGCTTTTATCTTTCTTCTGCTTTTTAGGCCAAGTTATTCAAGATGCATATATATTCTTCATAGCTACTTACAGTGTAGCCTGGTATCTCCATTTTTATTTCTGGCATTGAAACACCTCCTGAAGCAACAGACCAAAACAATAAGCAAAGTTATACACTTCCAGATCTATGGCTGTAATGTGAAACTTTATGCAGAATAAATTCTTCTCCTATGAATGCTTACACAATAATAATTAGTTAATGATTGGCAGCAAAAATAATTAGGCTGAATGTCTAGAAGCTGCTAATTGGGAAATCCCGAGGTGGTGCAAGAGGGCATAGACTTAATCTCTGTTGCCTCAGAAGTCCGGATTAGAACAGGTAGGTCAAATGTATAAGGAAGGAAATTCAGGCTAGCCATCAAGAGGAATGTCCTATCTGTATGTCAGCCTTGCAAGGTACTCCATACAAGAAGCACGCCCAGAAGTACTAGCTCTATATTTATTGTAAGGTTACATTAACAGAATCTTGCAAGTCTGAAAATACATCTCCCCCCCCCACCTTTCCAGCCCAAGAAACTAGGGAGGGTCCCTTCTGAGATTGTTTGCCATGCCCATATTCCTTCTTTGAGTTCAGCTGCCTCTTATCTGACCATTCCCCCTGTCTCCCAAGGTCATTCCCATATACCACTACACTGTATGAGGTGCCAGGCAGTGGAACAGTTGCCTCCCTGTGTGACTTCTCCTTTGCTAACAGAGGTTGGATGGACATTTGTCAGAAATGTTCTAGTGAATCCTGCATTGAGCAGAGGCTGGACTAGATGACTTCTCCAGTTATTAACACTCCTGAGCTTTGGTAAATACCCTAAGCAACTTAAGGTTGCATATGGAGGTGGATGGAATACCATTTTATTTTATTTAAAATAAAAGTCATGTTATGTTAATGATTCCCTTCCATATAGAACAGATCACCATGCAAGTAGCAAATGAACCAAACTGGCTATGAAACTCAACGAAACTCTCCCTCCTGCTGTGCTAGTCTGAATGTAGATGTTTGAGATTTTTTTTTTTTTGGTTGCTTCTGGAGGTTTTCTCTTAATTAGTCTTGTCCTTAGGTCTGTAGTGTCAATAATTTTCATTATCTGATACGCAATGTCTGAGAGAACAGGCGCTTGTATTTGTTTAGCTGTATTGACATTGGTTGGTGTAAGCCAAGGGCTCCAAGCATAATATTCTTTCTAAGGCTAGTATGATTGCTTACGAAGGAATATTATGAAGTAGCATGCTGGCGACGTCCCCTGAATGCAGTGATCATCACTTTGAAAATTCTGCACTAGAAGAACTCAATTTCTGTGCAAGGCAACCCAGATTCTGTGCAGAAAGAGCAGAATTTTGTGTCTAATAATGACACAGGGAGAGTTGCATGTTTCCTTAATTTGCACATTTCTGTTTACCGTAGTTTGTCAGGTTTTTTCTCACTGGAACTCTTATTCTGCATGGCTCGCTAAAGAGTTATTTATATACCTTCTCCTTTGGGGAATGGTGCTAGCTATGCAGAGTTGCATTGCCTTTGTACGTCAGAAGGTCCTGAGTTCAGTCCCTGGTATCTTCAAGTTAGGCTGGAAAATTTCCTGATTGAAATTTTGGGAGCAAATAGTAAGCAGAGTATATAGTGCTGAGCAAAAGGGACTAATTTGACTCTCAGTAAGGTAGCTTTATATAAACCTTACTCTATATATTTTGGGGAGTATTCTGAATTTCCAGGCAACGTTACATTTTTGCATTTGCCTCAAAGAAAGAAAACAACAAAAATGTACACAAGTTATATGTAAAAAAGAAAAAAAGAAAAAGAAAAAAATATGAGAAAATTCCTTGAGAAATGGAATGTCAGCATTGACGATACCCAGATTCTTTTGTATAATAATTACATACATGCACACCCGGGTTAACATTTAATTGCGCCTCTTTCTTCAATATTTAATATTATTTATTGTTGATAATTTATACTTGTATGTTATTACATGTAGCTATACTGTATAATATACACCCCCACCTCCCGCTGTGTTTTTCCTCTGTTTTGTTCTTTATGGAAAGAGTTAATCTCAAATGTAAGTAAATGATTGGATTGGCTGTTTCTGTTATCAGTCTTTTTTTAATGCACATTCCTGTGTAGAGCAACTGGTTGGCTGAATTGGTTGGATAAGGAAAGAATCCATGTGTGTGCTAATACTGTATGAATGCAAGTACTGATATTATATTTCAGATAAGGAATCAACTGCAGAAATGATTCCCAAGCTTTCACTAAAATAACCAGGAAGGCTTGGTTAAAGATTCCTGATGGAAGAAAGTGAGAAGTTACCTTCCAGTTCAGTACCAAAATACTGAGATGCCTGCTTTGGCAAACCTGAATCCGTGACATCCTCCATTTTGTGTGCATATCTGCCTTGCTTTTTATAGAAGAGTTAAAGGACAGGATTCCCAACCATGAAGGGAGGCCATCAAAAGTTCTTACTAATGAATATTCTGGCTGAATATTTGGAATGTCAAGTTTCACATGCATTTCATGCAGGATTTTTATGCTTTCCTCAGTGTGATTTATTATATTTATATTGAAATGTTGGTTCTGCTTTCCTATGCAACTCTTGTAATCGAACTGTTTTTACACCGTTATAACCACAGTCTAAAACAGACTTCCCCAACCTGTGCTCCCCAGATAAATAGGGATTCCCATAATCTTGAGTTTCATTAGAAGTCCAACGAATTATAGTCTCAATGCAACCAGGTTGGGAATGGCTGGTCTAAAATAATAGAAGCTCAGTTGCAGCAGGCAGCCATCCAGTGGAATTCTTGTTGAAATAATAGAAAAGTGGGCAGTGAAAGGACCTGGCAAAAGCTCTCTTTTGAGCACCCATTTGATATTCTAGGTGCAACAATAAAGAGGCTCAGAGTTGTGCTGACACAGCTCAGGACCTCTAATAGTTGTGGAGAAGACCAAGAAGAACTACCTCAAGAACAAATCTGAACCCTGTTGCTACTCATAAATGCAGAGACAATTCTTAAAAGTTCTCTGATCCCAGATATTTAGACTTTAAAGCAGTGTTTTTCAAACTTGGCAGCTTTAAGCTGTGTGGGCTTCAACTCCCAGAATTCCCCAGCCAGTGTCCTGGCTGGGGAATTCTGGGAGTTGAAGTCCACACAGCTTAAAGCTGCCAAGTTTGAAAAGTACTGCTTTAAAGCTTATATAACCAGTATCTTGAGTGGATGGAATGGAAACACCATTCAACTCATATGCAACTCTTTACTTGGCAAGGAATCTGATAACTGGATACAGTATGACTAATTAGCTGGCATCAGAAAGAACCCTGATCATCAAGTCCTGAAGTAATTGGAAGTTTCCAAAGTGTCTTAAAATGGGAACTCTACAAAGACTGCATTAATATAGTCCATTTTGAAAATTACTTCATGCATGGCCAGGCCTGTGAAAGAATTAAGTTGGTATATCTGGTGAGTCATATAAAATTCAGTTTAGCCTCTGCTGCCTCCTAGGTTGGATCTGCTATCCAAAGGCTATCCAGAGTATACATATCATGCCAAGCCACTATTCCTCCTTGATTTGGAATTTGTTCATCTATTCCAAGCTTCCTTCATTCTGGATACTAGTTCAGAACTGGCTGCATGGTAGGACTGAACTGAGACAGAGAATGGTTAGTATCCAAGTTCATGCCCAAGCCTTGAGCTTAGATTGATCTCATGTTGTGCTAAAATGCATGGGAAGCAAAATGAAACCTCATTGCAGGCAAAGGCCAGAGACCAGCACAGCAGTTTGAGACTTGCCTTCAGAAGAAATTAAAGCCATTAAGCCTTGTTTAGCTTGGATCTTGCAAAAAATATTAGGATCAAAAGCAAACAGTCCAGAATGGTCCACAAAGTACTACTTTCCGTCTTTAAATTATGATGGAATATGTCCATCAAAGTAATCAAACCCATTTCTAAAGACATTTGGGAAAGAATTTGAATAACTGCCATCTTCCAAATAAATTAGTAGAGAAAATTTGATATGGTCATTTAGGTTTCATACATGCATGCAAATAAGCAGTTGACATTTTTTGTAATATAAAACAGAGCATCTCAAGTAATTCCTTGTAGCCCTGTAGTAGAGAGCTGTAAGAGTAAGCAATAGTACATAACTTGGGTACTCTGCTAAAAATTCCCAAATGTTGGCTTGATAAAAGATACATCACATTGAATTCAGTCTCCCTACCTGGAATATTCTATAGGATAAGCATTAAGGTGTTCATAAAGGGGACAGTACAAAAGGAAGCAGTTCATTGTTTCCACATCTTCTAATCTGCAGGGCTGAGCATGTTGTAACTAGGGAATGTTTTGATATCTTCCTGGTAACAGTGCTGAGGGCAGAACATTAATTCAGGCAGTGTGCATGACCAGTGGTGCTTCAACAGTGTAATGTTAGAGAAGAGGTCAGAGTAAAGTTTTTTAGATGGCCCATACATCAGGGTACGTAAAAGCTACACTAATACCTTTTGGAGATTCATCTTCTGACTTCTTTGATTAATAATGCTTTTTGCAGTTTTATCACTTAGTGAAATGATGAATTCTGAGGAGTGGTTGAAACCTGATGGTTATCTAGTAAGCTTCTTATTCAGCTGGATTTAAAGTTACATTAGTGAAGTCATAGAGATAGAAATAAATACAAGGCTTAGCCATAAATTAAAGGTGTATATCCATATATCTCCTTAATTACTACTAATGCCATCTATACTATTGTATATTGGAATATACTTGGGTATTGCAAGAATAGATTGTAGAGATTTAGATTATTTTAACTCTAGTGCTCCAAATTTTGAGTTAGTATATTTTTGTACCTCACACACACCTCCAAATCCTTTAGAAATACTGGTTATGAAATAGTTTCATGAGAAAAGAGTTAAGAATGACAGCCACACTTCTCTAAGTACTCTTAACAGAGTATTTGGTGTATGCCTTCATTGCTTAATTGAAAACGAAACCCAAATTTTATGGGGTTTTTCACTTTCAATTTAATTTGTAATACCAGTGAAGAGAAATAATAGTAATAATAATAATAATAATAATAATAATAATAATAATAATAATAATTCTCCTCATAACAGCAATGGACGTGGATTGACTGCATTGTCAACATACGATAAGTCAGCAGTTTATTTGCCTATTTAGGAGGATAATGAATTGATTTAGAGAGGCTTCTAATCAAGGAACTAATATAGTTACTGTCTATATGCCTCTAGAAGACTTTTTTCCCCTCACAAACTGATATAGAATTAAGGATTGATCTGATGTTCTTAGACCTGCCCTAAAACCCATCTGTTCCTTTGCTGGAATATTCTTTCTATCCAACCAATCCAGAAATTTTCTATAGAAATGTCTAGTGTAAAGATATAATTACATTTAAAATATTAATTGGGATATAGTTGGCAAGATTGGCTTTTCTCCCTTTTTTAAAAAATGGAATTATAACAAAGTCACCACTTCTTAGGGCTGTCTGTTAAACAACCAATATAGATAAAGAGAGCTGCAGGTACTACCACTGAATGTAGTTTGAGAGGGATTAATTTTTTAAGTATTTTTTTTTCCCAGCCATTTTTACCTGTAGGCAACCACCAATTACATGGTAAAAAAGTGCAGAATGTTTTGACTCGGTATGTAGCAGAAGGTAGTTAGGCCTCTCTAGTCTGGCTGGTGGACAAAAAGTGTAGAAAAAGAATAAATAGCAGAAGAAAGTAAAGGCAGGTAATTGGAGAAAAGAGAAATAAAATCTAGCTTACACCAACACCATTCATGATACCGTTTTCATACCTTTCTATCCTTGCAACTTGTTTTTGCTTCCACCATGTTCAATATATCTCTCATTCTTTAATATCATCAGCTACATCCACAACTTTCTTGGTCTTCCCCTTCCTCTTGGACCAATTCATTCCTCCTTCATATACTGACTTTGTGATTTAATTCTCATTCATTGTTTCTCTATGGCCAATCTACCTCACTGTACTTCTTTAATATTAGTTACACAAATTAATCTACTTGCCCTTATTAATGCTCTCATGATTACTGACCTGCATGACCCATCATGGCTTTCAACCAAGGCCCTCAGAGTAAGATCAGAAAATATGGGATAATTTGGAAATTGTATTGTTGATTTACTAAGGGTTAATGCAGAGGCATTTCTTATCATAGCAGGCGATGGATTTTGATGATCTAGAGCAGTGCTTCTTAAACTTTTTTCTCTCAGGACCTCTTCACACTTAAAATTATGGAGAACCCCAAAAAGAGCTTTTTTTTGTATGGGTTATATTTATCAATATTTATTGTATTAAAATTAAAACCAATGCACGTACTGCCACTACAGCTTCTCACTATTGTTTAATTGGATTTTAATATTGTGTTTTTCAGTATAGGTTGGCAAATAATTTTTATTTCACTGACTCCTGACAGGATTTTGGGGGACCCTCAGGAGTCCTCGGACCATACTTTGAGAAACACTGATCTAGAGCTATGTTCACCAGTTTGCCACCAGACCTTGGTTATGGAAATCATAGGATTAACAATATAATTTTATGAATTTATACCTTACACTGATAGCAAATATATTCTACCTTGGTTGTTCTTAGCAGGAGGAAGATTTAGATGGTAAACATCCATTCTGGTCAGACCAAAGTTCCAATGATTGATTTAACAGATTTATATAGCCTCCTATCTACACAGGGAAATCTGGGTAGTGAACAGAAATAAAAACATCAGCCAAACTATATAAATCAATTAAAAAGAAAATGGATTGAGACCCCAAAAAATCACTTTATAAACACATAAAACAAAGAAAACAAAAAGTTGTTAATAGGAGCACAAAGAGAGTTGAGCTCTGTGGCCCCCTGCAAACCTAGGGCTGGACTTTCCCCACCCCCACCCCCACCTGGAAGCAATAAATCCACTAAATAAAATTTCAGGTACTCTTTTTTAATGGAATCTTTTATCTGACAAATACTCAGAGTCCATGGATGTTTACTTCTGAATGTAAGAATTGGATGGGTCATGGATGTAGAAGGTGGTAGGACCAAGTCATATACACCAAACAATTGGTCTATTCTCTCACAAGTGTCATACTTACAGAAGACACATTATAAAGCTCTATTAAGGAGGACCAAGATAAGCTCTCAGAGGTGGGATTGGCAGCTACATCCAAGATAATATGACAGATTGTGCCTTCTCTGGAGGAACGTGTAGCAGTGCTTATACTTCGTATATATGTTTGCATGGAGACTGTCCTCTTATTATCATTTTTGCACCAGTGCTAGAATCCTATTGTCTGATCTGAGGGCATTAGTACCATCAATTTTAATTCTAAGTTAATACATTGACGTGCAAGTCTTTGTGAGCATTGGGGTCACTGAGTTGGTGGGTGATATTCTATGTTTTTTCTTTTTATGCAAGGTTAGAACAGTTATAAGAAGGGAGGAAAATTATGGTGCACACATCTCTGACACTGTGATGTTTATTCTGGGAAAAGTATTAAGTTTCATGGACCTTTCTGAAGGGAAGTCTTTTAAGTTTCCTCTTCGAAAAGGCATTGTAATAAGGTTGTTTTTTTTTTTTCCCTGTTTGAAAGATTCGTGGCTCTTTCTTAGTACTGCTAGAGAGTACTAAGAAAGTACTATAGTACTTCCAGTATGGGGTCCTTCACATAAGCTGCAAAGTATACAACTTACAAATTCTCAGACAGTGTAACCTATTGTCAGCCCTCCCAGGTAAACCAGACAGGAAACATGACCAGATGAGCTCATTCTACTGTATTGTAAGGCTACATTAACAGAATCTTGCAAGTCTGAAAGTACAGATCTCCTGCCCTCGCTGTTTACCACATGAGTAGTTAGGGCTGGTCCTTCCTAAGTTTCTTTTTCTAGCTGTTACTCTGTTGTGGACTCCTTTCTTGTTCCCTAAGTGGCATCTCTTCCCCCCATCTTCCAAGGTCACCCTCACATTCCATAAGACCTATATGGAAAGAGAATTATGGACACAGCACTCAGAAGATACCTAGAGGATTCTTATTTGGGGAAGGTGTTACTGTGAAATCACTGCATAGGCTGAGAAATGGTGTGAGCCACTCTGATTGTTTGTGCCTTATTTTAACTGGCTTATTGTTAAATTTATTAAACTGTTTAAACACATGTGATGTGTTGATGGATTGTAACCCACCTTGGAATGTCCTCAACGATTACTAGGGAATGCATCAAGTAAAGAAATAAATTTGCAATCACTGTTATTCAAGAATTTTGAAAATGAGGCAGGAACAGACAAGTTAGGAATACCTGTTAAACTTCATGGTTTTTCCAGTACCCCATGATCCTAACATTAATCATGGAGCTTAGAATAATAGTTCAGACTTGTAAAAAAAACATTGAGAGTCACTTTTGATCTACCTTTGAAGACACTGACAAGCAAAACAGCTCTAGACATGCTCTTGCAGTGCCCAGAACCGAACAAGGCAAGGCAATACTTCATCAACATCATCTTCTTCTTTTTCTTCTTCTTTTTCTTCTCCTCCTCCTATAACTACGATTACAACTAAACTAATTTCAGCCGGCTTTGCTGCAAACCCTATACGTACACAGGGATGCAGGTAAGGAGTTCTTATTCCTGTTCTGTAAGGTTTTTACAGGAAAGCATTCTTTGTTGTTGCTCTGCATGGAAAGGAAGCAGTCATGTCAATCTTTTGCAAAACTCAGTTGGGAGAAAGCGCTCCGTACCCTTTGTTGAACTACTTCTTGGATATTTCTTTCTGCTTGGAGCTATTGATAATGTCTTCTTTGTTTGGGAAGCCATCTTGCAGACAGTTTGCGTGAACTCTTATTTGAGGAATGTTTTTAAATTTAGTGACCTTGCTCCTGCTGAGAAAAGTCCCCCCCCTCCCCCGGTCAGGCAAATGAGCCTTACGTGATGCTAGAATGGCAACTCTAGCTTTTATCCAAGAAGGAAGTAGTAGGAGCAAAATAGTTTTATTTTGTTGTATCTTTTCATTTCACATACATATATGTGCAGTGTGTGTGTATCCCATCTGCTTTACTGGTTAAAAATTAAACAAAATTCCCAGCCACATTTTCCTCCCCAAGACCGAATGTACTTAGATTTTCACCTGATTTCATTTTTATTTATTTTTTTAAATGTATTGGTCTCCCAACTCCAGTGGACTCATGTTTTATTAATATTAATTAATGTATTGAAATTAATTAAATTAAAATTTCAAAATTAAAATGAATTTATTAATATTAATGTTCTATTAATAGCCTAAACCAAAATCATATTAATTTCTCATTTTTTCCCTTCCTCGCTGTAGTTCTACTAGCCATAAACATATTTAAAAAGGTCTTAAATATTTAAATAGTGTAATGACAGGCAAAAGAGAACTGAGAACCATTAAAACTTCTGGAACATTACAGTCTGGTATTCTAAGTACTTATACAAGCTCAGTTTCTACCTTTTAGAGTCATTTACTGTATTTTATAATGGGTGGGTGTAAAGTATTCACAGCACTAGCTTGAAGAATGTACCAAAATAATCGTTACAGAGTTGCTCGCTTTTAAAAAATAACATTTATTATTATTTTTACATTTTTAAAGAATTACCCATTTGCAAGCTGTGTTCTAATGCACACTATGATTTGAAGGGCATTAAAACATTATTAATGTCTCTTTGAACCTTACACATTTTGCCATACTAATACTAGCAATATCCATTTACTTGTCAAAATTTGAAATAATTGCAGTAAATGAATTTACTTAAGTTTTACCAAGTTTTAAATAAACGTTTTTAGTTCTTTCTAGGTCTTTCTGTGGGGAAAGAGAGGGGCATACAGCTGTGAGAAATTGGAATAGGAATTAGAATGAGATTGAAGCCAGGGCCTGGTGTTGGGGGAGGGGGGTGGAGGGAAAGAAAGGTGGAGTAAGATTTTCTAGTTGTTCATGACGTAGCTTGCAATTGGAGGACATTTTCTTTCTTTCTTTCTCTCTCTCTCTCTCTCTCTTTCTTTCTTTCTTTCTGCAATTTCTATAGCTGACCATCTCAGTCCAAGTGACTCTGGGTGAAATAGAGAAGAGTAGGGGAGGGGGAGGCAGCCTTCCCCAACCTGTTTATTTTGTCTGTAGGCCTAATTCAATGTGCCCTTCCCTACCCTTCCCAGCTTGGCACATGCTAATGTATTTGAAGCAGTTTTCGTCCAGACATAGATTGTGATTAACCAAGAGAACCAAGTATGCAGCCATTAAACAATTATAGGTAGTCCTTCATTTATGACCATTCGTTTAATAACTGTTTGAAGCTATGACAGTGCTGAAAAAAGTGACTTATGACTGGTCCTTGCACTTATGAGCATTGCAGCGTTTCCACGGTCACGTGATAAAAATTTGGGTGCTCGGCAACCAGCATGTATTTGTGATGGTTGCAGTGTCCCAGGGTCGCATGATCGTCATTTGCGACTGTCCCAAGGGGCTTCTGACAAGCAAAGTCAATGGGGAAAGCCTGATTCACTTAACAACCACATGATTTGCTTAATGACCACAGCAAAAAAGGTTGTAAAATTGGGTGCGACTCACTTAATGATTGCATTGCTTAGTGAAGGAAGTTCCAGTCCCAATTGTGGTCATAGGTCGAGGACTACCTGTACATATTTCCATACCTGGTTGTGTTTTAGGTAGACTTCTATAAAGATAAGTAGATTTTTATTCTTTCTTCCTTTAGTTGGTTTTTAAGGTGCCAGAAGACCTATTGAGAGATTTTTCCTGCTATAGCAGACTAACAAGTCTACCCTTCTTGAAATTACAGCAGAACTAACATGAGTTTCATTTAGAAAACTCATAAAGGGAAAAAAAAAGAACAACTTCTCTGCATGTCAAAAATGTATTTTGTAGAGGCAATCTGGATAGAAATATACCTTATTTTTCTGTGTATAAGACGATACTTTTTTCTAAAATCATTAAACTAAAAATTGAAGGTCGCCTTATACAAGGAAGTAAGCCGAGGAGAGAACTGTGTGGTTGCGAAACTGCCCATACTTTGTTTCTGCAAACAGGCTTCCTCCAATCACAAGCCTCCAATCACAAGTGAAATAGCTTGTCTCTGCAAACAGACTTCCTCCAATCAGGAGCCTTATGTAACTAACGTCAGCTGATGCTGAACAAACCAATTGGAGGAAGCCTGTTTGCAGAGACAAGCTATCGGCAGTTTCACTTGTGATTGAATGTAATCAGTTATGCAAAAGAGCATGGAAATAGAGCTGCAGAGAGACAGTTTGGACCTCCTCCCACTAAGTGTATCATGTAAATGTTACCTAATTACTAAATAAAAATGTCTTCTGCTTTATCTTTAAAATATTGATTTCTTAATTTTGGGTTGGAAAAGTGGGGGTCCTCTTATACATGGGGGTGTCTTATAGATGGAAAAATATGGTAAATGTTAAAAAATAGTGATATATGACCTGGATGTTGGGATGTTGCTGGTTGGGAGCCACCCAGAATTTAATATAAGATGGGCACCTATATAAATGTTATAAATACATAAATAAATAAATAACTTTCCTTTTAAGTGTTTTCTTTAGGTTTATTTTTTTCTTTCTTCATAACTGTTGTAACATGTATAAAAGCATGTTTCTTTTCTTCTTCTTCAACATGGTCTCTACTTGTTATTATCCTTTGGTACTTGGGGGACAAAGCATTTTGCAGATATGTCTGTAGAAGCAATACAGCACCTGCCCCCTCAACATTGGAGAGTTCTTGCTGGGCACCATTGGTCTAAAGATACTCATCATGGCTTCAAGATGGATATTGCAGTAAAGGTTGTCCAGGAGCGGAGATGGTATTCATTACTGGTGCAATATCCTTTGTGAAGGGAAAAAGACAGTCAGGGCTACATTGCTTCCAAAATCCATCTTAGACTGGATAACTTTGAGCCGGTCACTGATTCTCAACCCACACTGCTTACAGGATGTTTTTGTGATTCATAACTGGCTGACATTATGCTGTGTGTGTGCTGCGTTTGCGCTTTCTGGGTTGACATAAAGATTCCCTTGAGTTGTGCTTGACACCTCATAACTACATATGCCCACATAACACCTCTGCTTCGCGAGCTGCATTGGTTGCCAGTCTGCTCCTGGGTGCGATTCAAGGTGCTGGTTGTTACCTATAAAGCCCTACATGGCCTAGGGCC
Source organism: Liasis olivaceus (assembly GCA_030867105.1). Taxonomy (NCBI): domain Eukaryota; kingdom Metazoa; phylum Chordata; class Lepidosauria; order Squamata; family Pythonidae; genus Liasis; species Liasis olivaceus. Next base: position 26,943,400 of record CM061348.1, on the reverse strand, counting down.
TGGTTACTTGAGGGACTGCCTGTCTCCCATAGCATCTGCTCAGCCAATCTGATCTGGCAGGGTTGGTGCGGTCTATATTTCTTCAATTAAACAATGCCATCTATTGAGACCTTGGACATATCTTTCTGTTCTGTAGCAGTGCCTGCCCTCTGGAACAAGGTTTCCCTCTGAGATCAGGATGGCCCCCACTCTGCTGGTGTTTTGAAGGGCCTTGAACACCTGGCTTTTCACCCAGGCCTTTGGCAAGTGTGCTTGAAACCCCCTTTAGATTTTGTGGGTTTCTGTATCACCCAGAAACACTGAGAGTTGGGCAGCATATAAATGTAGTTGATGATGATGATGATGATGATGATGATGACCTGGACTCATATGTGAAATTTTCTTAGCAGCAATCGTTGCTTTGTTCTGGGATGTTTTTGCATCTCCCAGTCTAGCCTACCCTCCAAGGAGTAACCAGATCAAACCCTGGTTAACATACCTTTTTTCAAACTCATCTGAGTGCTACAGGGAAGGTGGGATATATAGCTAACTAATACAAATGCAAGTATTAAAAATGTGAAGAGATAGTTGAAACGAGTGACTGCAGTCAGGCAAGGGTGCCTTTTTTCCTTATTTGAAGCCTAAAACAAATCTCTTTTACTCTACTTCACTTCAGTTATTTGGTCCCTGATGGCTTGCAGGATTTCATGGTTAGGAGAGAAGGAGAGAGAGAGAGAGGTCAGACTGTACCACATGTGAACAGGCATGCCGCAACCCCAGTTTTCTTGCTGTAGACATGTGACCGGTGAGAATACAATAATGAAAGCTGTAGATCATCTATGGTAGCTGCTGATGTTGCACAATCTTTTTTTTTCCCCTGGGAAACAGTCATTTAAAATAGTAAGTGTCACATGCCATGCATTGCTTTATGAATTCTTAAAGCTCCCTGTCCCCCAGTTGTTGGACTTACAGAATTTTATCCTTAACAGTGGAAACCTTCCACAGCTAAATATCTACTCTCAGCTAGGATTTTTTTTTTTTAAAGTGGCAGGTTATATGTTATTTCCATTGAAGAAATACTATCAGAGCCTTCTTTATCCGTAGAGAGATCCCATTTTAAAGTTCTTGGTTCCATGTACAAAGAAGATTTAAGAATTGTGCTGTTGAGTTTCAAAAAATGTCTTGCTAATTGGCCCTTTCAAAACATTATTTCTACCTAAAGTATTGCTATAAGCTTTATGTAGCACCCATCGCAGTTTCTAGAAATCGAATTCCTCGTTAGATTTCATTATGGTGAAATCATTTCAGATAGATGTGTTAGCCGGCTGGTTGCTGGTATAAGGCTAAGTATAAGATCAGAAGTGCTTTGTCTTAAAGGGGAGGAAAATCTGCATTGCCAGGGCCTTGTGGTTTCATCTCCTGCTCCCCAGTGATGCTAATTGCCTTTGTTGCATGCATGTCTAACCTGTTCATCTTAGGTTTACAGAAGAATGTTAGTGATATATTTCATGCCTCTCTCAATTAGTTTGACATGTTGTGTCCATTGCTAATCCAGTTAGACTCTTTGAATGTCGCCGTAGCATTTTTTTACTTGGATACTTTTGCAGACAAGCCACTGCCGAAAACAACAGTCACAAGTCCATAGCAGACAGGCAAGCTGTTCTGTGGAGCCTTCAGTTGTAGTCACTGGGGTCCCTGCTCCACCTGATTTTATTATTACATTTTTAGATTATTTTAATGAAAGTGGGGGGGGGGACCTCCAATAGGGGAAGCTTCCTGGTGCAAAGCAAAGCTCCACCCTTCCCCCCCCTCCCCAAATGCTGCTGGGCCAATGTAGAATGCATATTGGTGTTCGTAGAAAATAGAAATGATGGGAAGCTGCAAAACACTGCTTTACTTGGAAACGTGCTCACATTCTCCCCTCCCCCCCAAAGGTTTCCAGGGTGGTTTGCAGAATTTGAAATGGAAAAGTAGACACTATTACAGAACCAAAGCACATCAAAAGAAGTAAGGAAAACAGATCCATATGCATTAAAATAAAGAAAAGGCCTGGTGGAAAATGTTTTATCTCCCACCTAATTTGTTTATTTTACACTTTAAAAAATACTGGGTGATAGAAGCATGTAGGTGAATGCACAATTTTCTTTCCTGCTAATGCTTGCACCCCTGGAAAGCAGAGACATATTTAAATCTATCTATCCATCCATCCATCCATCCATCCTGGCCATTTCATTTTTTGAGTCTGGCTGACAACATACCATACAAGGCTGAATGTATCTCTTGGCTCAAAATACTTTACTCACCACTGGCTTTAAAGTCTTACCAAAAGATCTCCTGAGCTCCTAATGTCAATATAAGAAGGAGCGTTGTGTTATTTTTTCTCTTCTATTTTTTGAAATGATTTTCTGCTCACTGGAATCATTTTTGCCTGCCTTTGGGGTACGTTTTTACTCCTGGGTACCAAAACCATCTACCAATCAGTTCATGGTCCTCCCTTACATCTTTCTGCTTTCCCCAATTTTGATGTTAGAAAATGTTGGAGGAGCAAGGACTGCTAAGATTTTCTTGGGGAGAAGGTAGCATTCCCTTCCCTTCTTTCTTACCTCTCTGTCAGGGAGATCTGAAATATCCTATGACTGTAAGTTTAGCCCAAATATCAGAGAAACAGCTGCAAAAATAGTGTGAAAACACCAGACCTGACTAAAGTTTAATATGCACGAATGTATTAAAGTGGTTTTGTCTAGCACTTGACATCCTTGGTGTTCTTCTTAGGGACACCATCCAGATACACTTAAGAGTAAGCCTCATTTAACTCAGTGGGATGTTTCTGAGTAGGCATGCTTAAGATTCCGTGATTACAGTTGTCTGTATTCCAGGAAGCTGTTTCCCCAGAATTTCAGAGTTATGGTTTTTATTCAGTTTGGTATCTGATGAAGAATATAGTGATTGAAGGTTTTTCTTTCAAAAGGGAATGAGGCCTTATCCACAAAGGATATAGTTTATTTGTTTTTTTTTCAACAATAGCAAAGTACATAGCTGACCTTGGCTGGTCTAGAAAACTAAGCAGGATCAATCCTGCTTAGTATTTGGATGGGGGACTATCTAGAAAATCCAGAGCTGAAGGCCAGATTAGGTAGTTGAAAAACCACCCTGGAAGTAGAAAATGGTAATTCAGTTCTGTATCATGCTAAGGAAACTGTGTGGAAGTATCCATGTAAATCACTGGTAGCTGAGCTTGACTTTAAGGCAGATTTACTTTTCGTGGGGAAGCTGAATATTTCTTAACGCATAAGATGGAAGCTCTATCTGGTATGAAACAAGTGTGTGTCTGCAGTATTTCTATTTTGTACAGTGTGTTTGTAGTATAATTACACTATGATTTCTCCCCTTCCCAATACACACACAATTAGGGATGAATAAGAGTTATCTGAATATTATTCATCTTTTCAACCAGAATTCTATTTCAGGAATGTGGTGAAGCACCTACTAAGCTTATGATTTATGAGAGGACTAAAAATGAATTTTGGCAGAGCACTTCTGAAGAACTGGGGTGTTATAAAATATGCTCGTATAGAACATTTGATTCTCAGAGATCAACCACATATTTTAGGGAAGGTGCTTTCAAACATTTGATTTGGCACATAAATACAGGGATTGAGACGCTCCATAAGAGCATGGCTTAAATTTTGGATTTCGACTTGAGTAATGTATTCAGTAGTTCTTTTTGACCTTGCCAAAGCTTTGTAAACATTCTTAAGAACTGCAACCTAAGTCTTCTGGGTCTAGATTAATTAATAAACAATAAGTGCATATATGAGATAGAATCTAGTTTCTTAAGAATCATTTATTTAGATAAGTTTCTAGCTCTTTTGGGGTCTTGGCAGAGGACTGAGCCTGTATTACTGCTATTTCTGCTTGAGGTTTCACTGTGCCAAACTATTCAGTGATGAGAAAATCACTGTAACCAAATTGGAGCATCTATTTATTTAGATCATCTACTGTAGTTTTTCTTGGCAGTGTATTTCCATCTGATGAGTGAAATAATTTAAAATATTTATAAAAAATCCCCCTGTACACTGAGTGTTGAAACATCTTCTGTTGCTCTTTGTCTTAGGTAACATCTAACCAGTGTAGCCTCAGTACAGATATAGCCTGCCTCACTAATGAAATCTGAACCCCTGTTTAAAGCAGACCCACCAAATTTCAGTTTTGGGATTTTTAGTTTAATAGGCTCAGATGCTTTTGAATGTCACTGCTGTTTCTGGAGCCCTATTTCCAATGTCTACCCAATAGTTGCATATATGATAAGATTGTTACCAAAACAGTACCAGAAACAATCCAGGACATGTGAGGGCAAAACATATTACACATCTAGGAATGCAAACAACGTAGTCAATATGATTTAACATTTGCTCTGAGGGTAATTTTGGCAGCAGCCTTGATGAGATATTAACTAGCTAATTTATTCCATTTTGATTTTGGTTCTGAGCTGCAGCCTTGGCACTGTAAAACTGGATAAAATTTGGATTAAGCAATCAGAAAAGAACTTTGCAGTGAGAAACCATAAATTACATCCAAATGCTTCCTCCTCCTCCTCCTCCTCCTCCTCCTCCTCCTCCTCCTCCTCCTCCTCCTCCTCCTCCTCCTCCTCCTTTTGCATTAACTTCATTTCCATCCCTTTCCATCCCTCCAAATATGGAATTACAGAATGCACATAACAGGGTGATACAAGGATTTTTCCTCTGTTCCAGTAAATCTATGTGTAATTAAGATAGTGATTAGGCAGAGCAGTTCTCCAATGTTAGATTTCATGATCAAGGTTTCTCAGTGGGATATTTGCTTTTTTTTCTTGGTCAGATGCTCATGACAGTTTACATTTGGAATTTTCCTTTCAGAATCATTTTGTCTCATGTTGAGCTGACAGCAAGGAGTGTCTATGTTTCAGAAACACAAAATTCAATCTTTAAATCTTCCCTAAGATCATGCCACTGAAATCTGGTGATCAAAGCCTGATTTCTTGATTTTTCCCTTTTGAAAATAATGATGAAGAGAGGTGTACTAAGCCCCTGCTAGGCTTATCATACCTATTTTGATTTGGGCTCCTTTTTCTGAGAATTTCCCTTGCAAAGCAGGAAACAAAATCAGCTTTGCCCATTCCAGTGAAGGCACTGTGTCATTAGCCATGAAACAGTGAAGGTGAAGTTTCCCATCCCAAAGATTGCCTGTTCCTGTATTGTGTGAAATGAGGAAACCAAATGTAGCCTTTGTTTCTATATTGTAGGCTTGCCCTAGGCAATGAGTGGAGAAACTCTGAACCTCCAGATATTGCTCAGCTAGAAATAAAAAAAAAAATCTGAATATTTTGAAGCAAGAGGGAAATAAAACAGGTTCCCCCCACCCCCCCTTTCAAAGAATGAAATCTGGAGAATTGGGGACATATTAAAATATATAAAGTATATATATATACAGATGTATCAAAAGTCAGACCCTGTAGACAATGTATTATATAAAGTACAACTATTAAATGTTTGCATAGTTGCCATTTTCTTCTAAACACTTCCTTACTTGTATGACACACGACCTTTGAACATTCTTAAACACAGTAACATTTTCTCTGAAAAATAATTAATAAAACATATTGTGATTGGTCTAATAATACCCTGTATTATACACATGGACACACACTTTACAGATATAAACAAACTGATGTTGCTCTGAGGCTTCTGGAGGAGGGAATCAGAGTCTTCAAAGTCTTGCTCTACATTCAACAAGAGAGTGAGCAAAGGACTAAGCCCTTCGTTCTGTTGTGAAAATCTGAAGGACTTTGGAGGAAGAAAAGGACCCTTATTCTTGCCTTTGAAAATGCACTGTATGACTTGTCCTCTTTGATCAATCAGATACGGTAAAGTTTTCTATAAAATTGTTCCTACTGCATAGTTTTTAGAAAGGCAGAGTAAAATCTGTGTAGTAATTTGAAACACTTTTCTTCACAATTGTAAGACATGTCTTCATTTAAAAATAAAATGTTTAAAAGTATTCCATAGCCCTTCCTTTCCAGTTTTCCAGTGGTGGGGAGATGTGCGGAAAACCGCTTTCCCCCCACATTTTTCCATCTTTTTACTGAACTGCCACATCTTGGTGATGAATGACTATCCGCAGCTGTCCCATTCATAACAGCCAATGAGGGATGTCAGCATCAGCTGGAGAGCCACAGTTTCACCATACTGCTGTAGGAATTGTCCCCCTCCCCCAGAAGAAAGACGATGTGCTAATTCAGCGCAGCGTTACCTCTTAAAGACTGGGTCTCCTAGGTTATATATGCATACTGTACCATGCCAGGGTACACATCAATACTTTCGCAGAGGGTATCTGGAACATGGAAAAGTTTCCTTAGCAGAAAGAAAAGCTGCTTTATAGGATTTGGGAGAGCCAGAAGAGAAAATCAAATATATTTCATTTGTCCTGGTATTTAATCCTATTTTGTCAGCAAGTGGGATAAGTATGACTTCTTTTAGCAGCTGATATTGATATGCAGTAGAACTGATCTTTTGAAAGGGATAAGTTTGTTCGCTATTAATTGGCTTAATGTTCAATTTTGTCAAGGTAGACATAACTTCTGTAGCAATCGGCCTTTCTAAAAATTCAAGAATGGTTATATCTAATTAGTTCTCTGGGGAAATTATATTTTGTTACTTTAAAAAAAAGATAAAATACTGATCCATGTTGAAGTGTAAGATCATAATTGCTACCCAAAAAAAAGCAGATTTCTTTTTGCTGCTGGTGATGTAGGGATTCTAACTGTAGTTTTAATACAGACCAAGTGTGTTGATATAAGCTTTACTACTCCTTTCAACCATACATATAGCCATTTATTTGTTTATCTATTATATAGATTTAAAGAACGCCCTACTCCAAGGACTGTGGGCTTTTTACAATAGAAAAAAGCCAGAAAAATAAGGTGACCATCATTTTAAATACATAGATTTCAGCACACATAGTGAACAAGCAGCAGTAAAAAAAAAAAAACAGAACTTGATTCTTATCACAAAAGTCCTTTGGGGTGGGTAAATCCATGCATATGTAAAACTTGGGAATCCTGTGTAGTATTTGTATCCTGTGTGGTATAGACTGCCAAATTATGCTGTGGCCTATTGTGTATATTCTGGAATTTGCTTCTATTAGCATTTTCCCTCTCAGTTAGTTAGAATGCTAGGAAGGTATCGTCCCAATGTATTTCAGGGTTCCAGATTGTGAGAGGCTGACATACAGAATTTTAACAGATTTTTGCATTTGAATTAATCCAGAGGATGGGGATTACTGACTGATCCACATCATTAGTGCTGACATTTCTGACATCAAATGAAAGTGTACTTGCATCTGATGATGTCATTAGACCTTCAAAGTCTCTTGCTCTCTGTGCCAGCTGCTGAATCTCAGTTATTCTTTCTGGTTATTGTCTTCTTCTGCTCTTCATGTAAAACAGATCTGTCTGAAGGAAAAGTATTATAGATGATGGTGATGATAATGATGGATACATGTCTAGAAAGTACCAGTTGTTTTAATATGTATAATGACTATGGATTTAAAAGATGTTGGGTGTTGAATAAGGAGAAGGGAAACCCAGATTGAAGTCCAACTTCAATCATGGTAACTCACTGGGTACCTTTTGGCCAGTCACCTCCTCTTAGGACTGTTGCCGTGGGAAAATTTAGCTCCTGAAGGAAAGGTGAGATATAACTCTGAGAAATAAACACTGAAATTTGCAACAGATTCCTTAACATTAGTGGTGCAATGTCCTTCTGGCTTCCTTTAGATAGATTTAACTGAAACAGAAACTTTCTTTCCAATCCAACACCCACAAAAACACTGAAAGCTCCTCCCCCTTCATAACATTATAATGAAAGTTCCCATCTTTGCAATCTTTGTTCGCTGGAAGGAAGGGGAAGTTCCTTTTTTCGCGGGAAGAAGTTAGTCCTATCCTGCAATAGAGTTTAGCTGCCTTGATACAACCAGGCTACCAGGTAGGAACTTCCCCTTCACTATTTTTGTGTGTGCATGTATGTATTATGATGATAAATGTGTGGTCCCCCCTTGCCCCAACAATCACTTTTCTTCCACTGTTCCCTCTGCATGGTTCCCTCTAAACTTCTGCTTGCAGTTGGCCCTGCTGTTTGCAGGAAATCATCATATATAAGTTGCGTTGTCATCTGAAAGTGTCTGTTATTCACAATCAGTGGGACTATTTTCCTTAAATACATTGCATATAAGCAGCTCTGGAGTGAAACAATTTAATTTGAAGGGTGAAATGTAAGGTTCTTCCCCCCTCCCCCTTTATCTCTAGCATTCAGAAACACTTGCATTTCAATGGAAAATTAGCCAGAGATAACTTGTTCCTTTTTGCTATCAGTCTGTAGGGATAAATATCCTATGAGATATGTCAGAAGTGCCTGAGCATAATGAGAGATGATGGCAGATCTATTTTTCTCCCATTCTGGTGGTGAATTGAGATGTCATAAGTGTTTCATTTGTACTAAATCATGAGTGCTTGCCGATATCTGAATCCCATGATTTTCAGCTATTTATGTGCACATTATACAGCCATTATGGTAGAGCTACTACATTTTGTGATAGTAGAAATTTTGGTTGCAAAACATCTGGACAATGCTAGATGGCAGCAAAGAGAAAACAAACAACTCTGTACTACCATCTATTGGTAATCCGTTTTTTTGCAGCAAAGATCTGGTAGTCCTAAATTACTACAGGTAGTCCTCACTTAACAATTGTTAGTTTAACAATGGTCCGGAGTTATGAAGGCCTTGGGAAAAGTCCTTTATGACCCCCGCGGTCATGTGATTGTGATTTGCAACCTTTTTTACAATGGTCGTCACTGTGGTTGTTAAGCAAATCATGTGGTCGTTAAGCAAATCACATGGTCGTTAAATGAATTCTGTCAAAAAGTCCATTGGGGAGGCTGGATTTGCTTAACAACCACGTGATTCACTTAACAACCATGTGATTCACTTAACTGCCATAAAAAGGTTGCAAAACCAGCTCCAATTTGCTTAACAATCAAATTGCTTAGTGACTTAAATTCTGGTCCCTATTGTGGTTGGATAGTGAGGAGTACCTGTATAAAACTTGGGAGCTGTCCCTAACTCTTAAGGGGTTAGTTCTTCAAAGTTGTCCTTCCTTGCTGCCTTCTGATAAGTTTCTCAAACACACCCAATCAACATCTCTGTATCTCTAGCCGCCTCCTTTTTTCTTATACCTCCTAATAGCCACTATCTGTACACCCAATAGATGTGGTTCCAGCAAAGTCAGTGAATGTATGAGAAAAGTTACTATGGTGTGACTGGTTAAGAAGTCAAGAATTTGTAAAGGCCAGGGTCTTCAGCTTGTCTTAAACACTCTTTTAGCAAGCTAGTCTTTCAGGCTTTTGCTGTAATGTTTTGCCAAGCTATGTGTGAAAAGAAAAGAAAAAAGAAAAGGCAGAACTGGTATATGAACAACAGTAAAGAACAACTTCTAATACTCTTCTAATTCTTTGGAAGTTACATTATTAGGCAAGGACTTTCAAAACATGTTGTGGTTTAGTTTTAATATTATTAGAAAAAATGATTTTTAAAACAAGGCAATGTAATATGAGCATGTTCATTTATTTAAAAGACTTATACAGCCCCCTATCTTTTATTTATTTATTTATTTATTTATTTATATATATATATATATATATATATATATATATATATATATATATACATGGACTTATCCCCGCCCATCTCCCCGCAGTGGGGGACTCTCGGCGGTTTACATCAAGTTAAAACAATAAATACATGATTAAAATTTATAAAAAGACAAACACATCTACACAGATGGAAAGAAGAGAAAAAAATCCAAGAGGCTGATGGAAGCCACACTAGGCCTCTATGGGGCTAGCTAGCCCCATTTATGACAACCTCCCTCCCCACCCCAGGCCAGATGGCAGAGCCAGGTCTTCAACTCCCTCCAAAAGGCCTGGAGTGAGGGGGCCTGTCTCACCCCCGGGGGCAAGATGTTCCAAAGGGCGGGGGCTACAGCAGAGAAGGCCCACCTTCTGGACCCCGCTAGTCGAAGTTCTTTTGCCGAGGGGGTCCGGAGCATGCCCTCTCTGTGAGATCGGGTGGGACGGGTTGAAATCGTGGCAGCAAGGCAGCCCTTCAGGTAGCCTGGCCCCCTGCCATGTAGGGCTTTAAAGGTGATAACCAACACCTTGAATTGGACCCAGAAGCAAACCGGTACCCAATGCAGCTCACGGAGCAAAGGTGTTATATGGGTCCATCTTCAGGCCCCAAAAATAGCTCGCATGGCTGCATTCTGGACCAGCGGAAGCTTCCGGATACTCTTCAAGGGTAGCCCCATGTAGAGTGCATTGCAGTAGTCTATCTGGGAGATAACAAGGGCATGAGTGACCGTTTGAAGGGCATCCTGATCCAGGAAGGGGTGTAACTGGTGCACAACCCGAAGCTGTGCAAAAGCCCTCCTGGCCGCGGCTGCCACCTGCTCTTCGAGCAGGAGCCGTGAGTCCAGGAGGACCCCCAAATTATGCACTGGGTCTGTCTGGGGCAGTGCTACCCCATCCATCACCAACAATGACAACATCCCAGATACAGAGGAGCCATTAACCCACAGCCACTCCGTCTTGCCAGGGTTCAGCTGGAGCCTGTTGTTCCCCATCCAGACCCTCACAGCCTCCAGGCACCACTAGAGGACAGTCACGGCATCACTTACCTCACCAGGGATGGAGATATATAATTGAGTATCATCAGTATACTGATGATACCTCATCCCATGATGACGGGTGATCTCATCCAGCAGTTTCATGTAGATGTTGAAAAGGAGCGGAGAGAGAACCAAACCCTGCGGCACCCCACAGAGGAGGGGCTGAGGATGGGACCTCTCAGTCCCTATCACCACCGACTGGGACTGGTCCCGAAGAAAGGAGGCAAACCAGCACAGAACTGTGCCGCCCACCCCCAAATCCCTGAGCCGTCCCAATAGGATACCATGGTTGACGGTATCAAAAGCCACTGAGAGATCAAGGAGAGCAAGGATGGTCGCACTTCCACCATCCTGCTCCTGCCAGAGATCATCCATAAGTGTGACCAATGCCGTTTCCGTTCCATAACCGGGCCTGAAATCTGACTGATAAGGATCCAGATAATCTGTTTCCTCCAGGACCCTTTGGAGCTGTGATGCTACCACTTTCTCAACCACCTTCCCCAAGAAGGGGAGGTGGGAGACTGGACAAAAATTGTCCGGTACGGTAGGATCCAGGGAGGGCTTCTTGAGGAGGGGGTGCACCAACGCCTCTTTAAAGGGTGCTGGAAACACTCCCTCCTGCAAGGATGTATTAACTATCCCCTGGATCCAACTACATGTTACGTCCCGAGCTGCTTTTACCAGCCAGGAGGGACATGGGTCCAGATGACAAGTGGTGGCCCTCACAGTCTGGAGGATCCTGTCCACTTCCTCAGGAACAATGGGATCAAATCGTTCCCAGATAACTGGGCAAGAACGATCCCCTGGTATCTCCCCAGACCCTGTGCCACACTCAGAGCCCAACTTGGAACGAATCCACACGATTTTATCCTGCAGGTGCTCTGAAAATTCTTCCATGGGACCCTGCAAATGAATCTCCATCTCCATCCTACCGAGGAGGGATCTAGTGATCCCAAACAGGGCCGCCGGGCGGCACTCTGCGGACACGATAAGGGTGGAGAAGTATTGCTGCTTTGCCACTCTTATCGCCACAATGTAGGCCTTAATAGCGGCTCTAACATGTGTTTGGTCGGATTCGGTCCGTGTCTTCCTCCAGCGGCACTGGAGGAACCTGGGAAGCTTACCAAAAAAAAAAAAGCCAAGAAAAATAGTAAAAAACATTAAACCATCACAAAAACTCCCAGTGCCCCCCAAAACAGCACATCCCTACACATCAACGAAGTTTATTGGGCTCCATCCTCACTTTTTCCATAATGCTTGCGGGAAAAGCCAGTTCTCCAAGGCTTTCCAGAAGGCTAGGAGGGTAGGGGCCTACCAGGTCTGAGAGAGAAGGGTGTTCCAAAGGGCAGGAGCCGCTACCAAGAAGGACACTGCCTAGGTCCTGCTAGATGGCAACATGGAAGGGACCTGGAGTGTGTCCATGCTACTGACCTGGTAGAACAGATAGGTACCCTCAGTGAGAGGCAGTCTAACAAATAGCTTGGCCCTGGGCCATTCAGGGCTTTAAAGATGATAACCAGCACCTTGAATTGCACCTGGAAAGAAACTGGAAGCTAGTGTAGTTCACGCAGCAATGGCGTGACATGGGCAAATTGTGGGGCACTCAAAAGTGTGTGCTGCTGCATTCTGGACCAGTTGTATTTTCCAGATGGTCTTCAAGAGTAGCCCCATATAGAACATGTTGCAATAATCCAGTCAGGAAGTGACCTGGGTTTCAGTGACCATGAACAAGGCCTCCCAGTCCAAGAATGGACATAGTTGGCACCATATCAAGATGTGGTCTCTAGAGCAGACCACTTTCACTTCTGAAGATGCCAGCCACAGCTGCTAGCGAAACATCAGAATAACAAATAATTAGACCCAGGCCTATTAGCCTAGAAGTTCACCAACATCAGAACTGGTAACCTCTTCCTTTTCTTATTTTTCAGTTCCAAAATAATGTTAGTACTTTGTGATGACTGTTCCTCTCCCCACTGAATTTGCATAAATTTTAAGGGACCACGGTAGATGGTGGATGGGGAAGTTAAAACAAAACTTGCTCAGTTAAGGTCACTGATGTTCCGAAAACTGGATGTTTGTGAAGAAATGTCAGTCTGAATAATGGAAAAGTTTGTGGGTGTTCGTACTTGATGACTGAGAGGAGATTTTATTAATTAGTCCATTACAGATAGCTATCGTGCTCCAGTGTTCTTTTCTTGTTCTTTTTCCTTTCACTATTGAGTAGTAACTCAGCAAAGAAAAAGAATACAGCTCATGATTTATAGGGTATGCTTAGATAGGCAACAAAACATCTCAGTTAAATTGATAATTTATGAATAAAGAGACAGATATTATAGATCCAGTGGTACAAAAGGAAATAAATTAGCACTAGCTACAGCATTGCATAATGGTTGAAATAAATGATGTGCAATGAGGGGTTCATTTTGATTTCTACTCCCTTTATTTACCCCCCCCCCCTTTAGCATTCTAACAAAATATAATTATACTGAATGGATTCTATAAAACCCTAAAAAGCTGCTGACTTCTTTTGTACAAATCTTATCTGGAGGTCATGAGTTTCTGTGGCAACTGAAAATCTGCCTAATATCTTAAACCTGAAAAGCAATTCATTTCTGTATTGCATCTTCTGTAAAAGAAAGATACTGTATGGAGTTTCTGTTTTACACAGATAGAGAAAGCATTCCCAGTCTTTTGAGGAAAGTGAAAATGTTTTGGAAGCATGAAATGGCTACTGACCAAATTCATGGTGGCCAGTAAGCAAACTGTCCATTTAGCAGAAGGAGCTGGCTCCTCATTTTCCCCTCTAGGTTACAGGGTGCTCTCTGTCCTGAATTAACTTCACTCTTTTTTTGGAGGGGGGGGGGTCAATTAGTACACTTCCAGATGAAGTACTGGGCTACAGCCCACTATCATTTCTGTTTGTTAATCAGAAGTTCTGTGCAGAGGCCAGAAGCATTCTTGAAGATTGTTCCCCGTTAATGAAGTCAATTTTAATTGCCCATTCCAGCCTTCCTCGATCCAGGTCATCCACTATAGCTTCCATTGTAGTCAAGTATCATTATGTCCTGATTGAGGATGATAGGAATTGTCCAACAGATTTGGAGTTCTGCAAATTGGGAAAAGCTGGTTTATCTTGGTTTTAGGCATATATTCAGTTATAGACAATAATCTGCTGCTTTGTGAAATGAACTTTCTTTATACATGCTAACTAACAAACCTAATAAGTGAGTCCCTAATAATGTATTAATGCAAAGAGTTTCCGCTAAATTTGCTTGATAGCACATTAACGTTCTTACTGTTTCAGCCAAGATACGAGAGAGTGTGTGATATTCTTTTAAGAGAGCTAGCTGGTTAGCAGAATTTATAATGTGGAATCCCCCTTAAAGCTTTAAAATACAGGTTAGTAGCTTTTATAAAGCTAACTGTTTAAGTCCAGTTGCTTTCTAAGCCAATCAGCAATGGCAGAAGCACAGAGGATTTAATCAATGGCTGCATCTGACAGAAAAGTGAAGAAAATCAACCTGTCTGATTTTTACAATGCTATTCTTGTGTTATCCCTTTATTAGTATTGTGAGAGAAATTGCTTGGGAACTAAACAATATCAAACATCCTGATCTCAACTGTTCTTAGTTTGGCTTGCCTGTAGCATCTTAGAAATAGCTTTTAGATAAAAGTCTATTAGAGAGAGACTTTTCTGTTGTAGACAAATACATCTGGAATAACTTTCTACAGTCCTTTCTTTTCGCATTTAGAAAAGCACTGAATACATGATTTAATCCAAATTTGGATAATGTTCCGGTGCAGCCTTTTAATCCCTGTTTGTTTACTGAACTTAATCTGTTGTACTGTTTCAATCATTTGGATGTTGGTGTATTATTTGTTATTGCCCATAGTATGAGCTGCTGTGTAAAAATAGATACATTTCCAGAGACTTTAAAGCCAGACAGAAGAATTCTGGGAGTTGTAATCCAACATGTCTGGATAGCATCAGGATAGGGAAAACAAATGTAAAAGGAGTGAATTGCCTCTGACATTGAAGTGACAATTGCTAAGAATTCTTCAAAATAGTAAACAAATATGCAAAGCACACACCTTTTCCTCTAAATGTCCTTGAGAAAACTTTTTTCCCCTTGCATCAACAAGTTTGCAAATTCCCAAGAATGAATTCAAGTTTGTCTGTCTCTGGTGTACAGAGCTGACTCATCACCAATTAAATAGTGTTCTACTGGGGATAAATGTTGTTTATAGAAGATGATTTAAAAGGGAAAGGAAAATGCTTGATGCAGAGAAGTTCAGGACAGTGTGCCAAGAAAAGCTGTGGGACTTTATTATTTATTTTTATAAAAGGGAGTGAAGAAAGCTCTCCCAAGTTTAGGGGTGGGGAGTTAGTAAAGACTCCAGGCAACTCTAGCCAACATGGCCAGTGTTGGGAATTGTAAGCAAGCAATATTGGGAATATCACAGATTTTGCAGTCCCTGCCCTACATCAGTGCTACACTGTGGCCAGTTATAACCCTGGGAACAGCAGATTCCACCATCCTGTGATTTTGTTTTATAAGGCTTAGTAAAAAATAGGATGACATGTCTGTTTAGCCTGCCCAAGTAATAAGTTGTGTGGAGGCTTACAGTACTGATATGTTTTAGGAAGGATCAGACTCAGCAATATTCAGTTACTACTGCTTCATGAGGAAGACAATTCTGTGTCAGAAACAGCCAGTGAGCACTTGAGGATTGGCACACGTATTTCAGGATAGTCTACGCAGGGACTTCTGTCTCTGTAAAAAGGTGATAAGTGAGTTTATGGTTGTTACCCATGCTGTTACTTCATGTTAAGGCAACAGTGCACTTCCATGGCTGGAGGAAAAGAAAAGGAAGAGAAAACCCCCCTGTCCTCACTGTGTGTTGCCCTGCTGTAACCTAGATAATAGGCTTCCTCATGAAGAAGTTGAAGCTAATTTAACCTTATGGTTCAGGTTAATGATAATGTAATATGAGGTGAGGATTTCTGCAGTAAGGTTCTGTTGGCATGTTAGAAGTTAGGCGTCAAAACTTGCTGTTCAAATAAGGCCTTTACCTGTCTTTGGGAGCATTCATCAGCATGCTGTCTACTACCGCATAAAAAGCCTCATATATTTATTTATTTACATTCAAATCTGTCACCACCCATCTCATTAAAAAGCGACTCTGGGCGGTTTACAGAAAAGATAAAAGCAATTAAGATAGGATATAAAAGCAACCTTAAATAAATAATAAATAAGTTCCAGGAATTGATGAAATTGGGGTGTAGCTCAGTGTCGTCAGGGTGCCAGCCACCCCCAGGATGGATGCCCTATCTGGAAAGCCGAGAGGGTGGGGGCCCGCCGCGTATCATATATCCTATAAAAACAATCCCCCTAAAATATATTTGAAGCACGGATTGAATAACCCAGGCTGCAAATGTGGTAAGATAGCTTTATTCGTTCAAAAAGACTGTAAAGGAAACAACAGTAATTAAGACCATCTTAGCATAACTCACTGGTAATGTTTGGCTGGAATTAGTAGTTTGGATTAGTAAGATCTGAAAGATTTTTGAACTGCAGTCCCAAAACACCGGGGAGGCACCAAATTGTGGAAGGATGGATTTGGTGGGATTGAGTTAGCACAAAAGTAGGTTACGTTTTGGGGGCTGAGGGCTACATTTAATTTTAGGGAGGAACCAACAATCTGGAGTGGGTAGAAAAATACAAATAGGCAAACCCAACACAAAAATCCAGCCTTGCCTGTTTGTATTTTGTGGCTTTTGATATGTTTTATAATGTTTAAAGTAATCATAGAATTTAACTTTTGTACCATTATAAGGTGCGTTAAACATTTGGGTTATCTAAGCAAACTTTAGCAAAGTTGAACATAATATAACTCACTATGCTGTTGTAAAGAACAATTCCTACAACATCTGCATAAAAACTGGGGGCTGTTTCCAATGTTGGGTGTGGCCATAACTCTATTGACCTTCCTATTTCATTTTGCCTAGTATTCTTTAAATATGAATGAGTCATGGACTGTAGATCATGTATTTATTTATTATAATTATACCCTGCTGCATTCTTGCAGGACTCTTGGTGGTTTGCAAGAATACAGAATCACTTAATGCTGATGTGCAGGGTCAGCATTAAAACAATGATAGGAAAGCTTAAAAACATATAACATAAACCAAAATCCAGGTGTCAAGTCCCAAAAAACCCTCCAGGAGAGCTCTGTTTTTAGCTGCTTTTGATTGGCGGCCAATGTCAAAGCTAACCTAATATTTAACAGAAGGTGATTCCAGAGGCTGGAGCTGCTACTGAAAAGTAGTGCCTCCAAGTCTCAGCTGTCTGCATCTCCCATAAGTGGTGAACTTCCAGCTGCTTTCCTTGGCAAGATCAAATTGGTCAGTCAGATTGTACACCTTGCAGGTATAATGTGCTTCCACCACTGAGTGCTGTGTAGTACATGGATTGCTGCATTTTGGACCAACTGAAGCTTCCAAGTGGTCTTTAAAGGCATCTCCATGTAGAGGGTGCTGTAGTAATCAAAATGGGTGGTGAGGAGGGCATGAGTCACTGTAGCATTGTACCTCTCACTCTCACCTCTCAGGGCCACAGCAGATATACCAGTTAAATCTGGGCAAAGGAGGACCCCCAGGTTGTAGACGTCCCTGTCCTGAGATGCCACTGGAGCCACCTGAGAACTCTGATGGACAAACAATAACTGCATCTTGCTGAGGTTCAGTTTCATTCTGTTCTCCCCCATGCAGAGCCTCACAGCTTCCAGATATTCAGCAGTACCACCAGCATGGCCTGGGGTAGTAATGTAAAGCTGCGTATTATTAGCATACTGCTGGTAACAAACCCAAACCACTAGATGACCTCTCCCAGTAGCTTCATGTAGATCTTAAACTGAACAATGAGGAAGAGGAGGAAGTACTGAACAATCCCACTTCCAAGATTCTGATATTGTAACCAGTCTCAATAAAAGTAGTAATAGCCTACCTGTGGAGTTGATTTCCTGGTCTGGTCTACCTAGAGGGACTGACACTGGTCCATGCAAGTGGTACGAGACCTATATTCCTGACCTTCCTACTTTCCACCAGCCACTTAAGCCCCTAGTCCAATCACTGGCCACCTTTATCAGAGAGAGCTTCCCCTACGTAAAAGGACTCAAGTCCAGTCCTGAATCCACAGACATCTACTCTTCCTAAATTTTGACCACTCTTCCTTGTTGTTGCTGTTGCAAGCCTTGATGGTAAAAAATGCCACATTCCCCCACATTGGTGCCACTGCTGCTGTTCTAGTTCCAGATGGCAGTCCCTGGTTATGGCACATGCCGCATTCCACTGCCACCCCGATTCACTCTTGTAGCTAGTCCACCAGGGCTCCACTCCCCACTGATGCTCCGTTGTGCATTGAATAGATGATTTAATCCAAATTTAATCCATTTACATATGGCAATGATGGTAGCTGTCATATCTATTCTTCCTCCTCCCATTGCTCTACCAGTACTAGTAATGTTTATTTAGCCAGTGACCAGCAAAATGTACAAAATATACAACTCAAATGGATAAAATCAAATGGATGAGATAAAATACCAACATAACAAGGAGTCTCTGTAATAAAAGTATAGTATAAGCTACTCTAATGATATATGTTAATAAACTCTGCAAGTATAAGTCTAAAATATTACAATCTATGAAGTAAAAATCCACATCACCTAAAACAAAACAACTAACAATTGCGGAATCTGCGTACTAAATCTGAAGTGGTAAATAAAACTAAAGTGGTTAGTCCTAAGGCCAATTATGCCTTATATTCATTGCGGTAACACAGAATTTGGCTACTGAACAAGTAATGGAGGGTTTTGAATCTTCTAGAAGATACTCACATAGAAAATGTCTGGCCTTTGGGGGAATTTACATACAGTATTACGGGCAGAATGTAAGTAGGCCCAATATCCCTGCAGAATGTGCAGCATAATAATACATGAGAAATGGACTCAATTTCCTTGTCACTACATGGGCAGATGCACTTGGTTAATGGGGTTTTGGAGTATCTGTCTTGCTGCTGCCACAGTCCCTCTGGCCCCAGCTGCTGGCCTCCAATACTAGTAGTCACCACACCTTGCCATTTTGACCACATCATCCCCACCGCTGCCGCTCCACTCCAGAATGGCTCTTTCCTTCTCTCTGCCAGATCCCCTGACTATCTGCAGTGAGTTCTAGTCCCATCTTAGACATGAAAGCCAGCTGGGTGACCTTGGGCCAGTCCCTGTCTCTCAGCCCAACTCACCTCACAGGGTTGTCATTGTGGGGAAAATAGGAGGAGGAAGGAGTATTAGGTATGTTCGCCGCCTTAAGTTATTTATAAAAATAATAAAGGTGGGATAAAAAAAATCTTAAAAAAAAAAGACATTTCTCCAGATGCCTCCAGATGTCTCCCCACGCTGGGGACACTCCACACTGTCCAGACCTTTCAGGCTAAGTCCTTTCCCTCACAAGGAACAAACTTCACACAAATCCATTCCTCCAACTCTCTGTTTGTCTGCCCCCAAGCTCACATTGCATGGGCCACCCTCTCTGATGCCATCTTGGGGGGGGGGGGGAGACCAGGAAAAGGATTTTATATAGAATGTATTGGTAGCAATCATTTTTTTTCAGCAGTAAACCAAGAGAACAATTTTTCATCAAGCATGCTTATCTTTTGTAAATCTATTTCATTTGCATAGTTTAATTGGTAACAGAATATAGTTTTTCTTGAAAGTAAAATTTGGGGAGTACGTGGTATTAACTATTGGAGATTCTTAAAGAAAACCTGAAAGAAAAAGATTAGCATTTGTAGTTCCCTTGAAATATACCTGAACTAGCTTTAATTATCTAGTGATATGCAAGTTAGGTATTCAGTAGAAGGAGAATAGCAATATTTTTCATTTCTGAGAAATGTTTATAATGCATGTGTGTAACATCAGCAAAATTATCAAAGTCTTATCCTTCAAAAAATTCATCTTTCAATCTTCCTACTTTTAAATAAACAGCTACTTTTCCCCTTCCTCCAGTAAATAAGATTATTTATTTATCAATCAATTGATATAGCTGCCCATTTCACACATGTGACTCTGGGTGGCATAAACAATGTAAGCAAAACAATTGAAAACAAAACCTTAACCATTAAAAACAACTAAAAACATAAATGAAATCACGGGAGTGTGCATTCGCAATCTTACATGCAAGATAGCCATTTTGTGGGCTCCCTGTTTCCCTGGGATCCCCAAGCCTGCTGACAAAACCAAGCTTTAAGGGATATCTGGAAGATCAATAGGGTTGGGACTGATGTCACCTCTGGGGGAATGATGTTTATGATTTTATTTTATTGATTGCATTTAATTTTATGCTCAGAATCAGTCATTATTTAAATATGGTTTTCTACTTAATAATTCCTTAATTATTCTGGATGAAAAATCTAGTGAAAAAAATTATTCTATGCCTCGGTGTGCTGTGTATGTGTAATGGTATAAAGGCAAGAGAATGTATGTATGAATCACTCAATGGGGAAGCTGGCAGGGAAGGTCGCAAGTTGCTGCAGTACATCACTCCTGCTTTTTCTCTCGCCTGCAGCAGCACCACCCCCTGACATGCGCTAGCCCTCCCAAGCCATCTCCCGGCCTCCCACAACTTGGGTGTGGTCTCCCCTGGCCCTCCCAGGCCCTCTCCTGACCTCCCCCACCCCCCTGAGGCACCCCTGCACTACTTACCTGGGACTCCTGCATCTTCCTGCTTAATGACCCGCATGTCTTGGGGTTATGACAGCAACTGGGACGGCTTGGGATTGCTGTTGCTAAGCAATGCAGTCATGTGACTTCATGTTTTATGACCACATTGCTTAGTGATGGCAATCCCAGTCCCAATTGCCATTGTAACCCAAGAACTACCTGCATAGAAATCTGTAATGTCTTTAATTATCAGAGTTCATTGTTCAAAAATGGAATCTAGATTAAATTTTTGAATCTTTTAATATTAATATATAGTTTGCTGTGAACCCCCAGGGCCGTCTCACCAGTTGAAACTGAGAAAGACATCAAGCAAGGCTCATATTGGCCCTACTCTTATTCAATTTCTATATCATCTCCATGGTGGGCCATCTCCAGAACACGAACTTTCACTCCCCAAAACTTGCTGGAAGACATCTCTGTTCTATTCTATGCAGACGATGCAGCAATACTTTCAAGAACACCTACTGGCCTTAAAAGAGTACTGAGAGCACTAACACGGTACTGCAAGGAAGAGTGGCTAGAACTCAATTATCAGAAAACTGAAACCATGGCTTTTGCCAAAAGGTCCAAGGTCCAACAGCCACTCCTGGAGCATAGATGGCCACAAGATAGAGCATGTCTCCTGTTTCAAATACCTGGGGGTAGTCCTTCATTCTGCTGCTAGTAGGAAAGCCCACAGGGGCTACGTTGCTGAAAATGCACAGAGGAGTTCATCTGCCATCCTTAAATTCTTTGAGACAAGAGGTGGCCACTATATACCTGCAGCACTCAAATTATTCGAAGCCAAGTCAATAGCACAACTTATTTATGGTCCCCAGTTGGGCCCCTTCTCCAATTTTGCACCATTAGAACTTGTACAATCCAAATTTCTAAGGTCCGCCCTTCCAATCCCAAAATGTATCTCTAATGCCACCCTGAGACTAGAGACAGGCCTCATGAAAGTAGAGGCTAAACTGTGGGTGACCATACTCAATTATTGGCTCAGACTATCCTTTTTTCCCCTTGGCCTTGCCCTATTAACTATGAGTGATGATTTTCAGTCCACATGGAAACAGGCAGTGGCAACTAAAGTCTCATCCTTGGGCTTCTCTCCAGGTCTTCTATTCAGCATCGGATATGATCAGGCCAAAGCACTCATTAAATAGCGGGTAGCTAGCAGACACAGAGCGTCAATTGGATCTAGCCAGGACCCCAGCCTTTATTGCCAGTGAATCCAACAAGTCCTCTGCCTCCCCTATGGCATACATAACTAAACTTGAAGGATCCTTTACTCTGGCACAATGTCATGTCCTCCCCTCAGCTGTCCTTGAAGGCCAATACAGGAAGATTCCTTACTTGGAGAGACAGTGCCCCTGTGACTGGACACACAGAAACAACAGAGCAGGTGCTTCTCCAGTGCCTGTATTACAGAGACATTTGTATAAGCCTTATCTCACCAAGACTGCATAAATACCCAGGGCTCACAGTACAATTCTACACCTTCCTGCTGCTTTCAAATACCAACACTGCTACAATATACATTGTTGTTAGGTTCTGCACAGCAGTGCTTAACATTTGCCAGATGATGACCTGTGCCAGGTCAGATGATCACCTGTGCCAAGACTTAATGAGCATCTAGTTCACCACACTAGCGTGCTCTGTAATTTGATAGATACAGTCTTCCACATACTAACCTTTATGCTCCCCTACACCCATCTAATCCGCCTACCCTTTCTTTTAGATTCTTTTAGACTCTTGTTTTTTATGTATACTTTCTGTTTTAATACATTTTTTTATATATCTTATAGCTTTTTATAATTTTTTTAGACTCTGATGTATCTTCTGTGCTTTCTGATTGACTGTATCCCACCCTTCTTATACTGGTCTATGACCATAATAAAGATTTGATTTGATTTGATAGTTTCCTGTGGTGAATATATGCTGGGGCATTATAGTAGAGGCTCATATTGGGACTGTGAAGGGCTGAGGAAAGTATGGTGAGGTGCATTGGGTAGGCTGTTAGAGGAGAAAAGGAATATGCACATTTTATGCCAGTTGCCCTATTCTGGGCCCAGGAGGTGAAATTGTCAGGTGCCTTGGGCCTTAAGCCTGATCTGAATGCAGTTAAGACCCATTCATCTACAGTGTGGTGATGGACAAGTGTACAAGGCTGACATGTATTACTGAGATATGACTAACAGGGATGTAGTCCTTTTGGAAATCTGCCCACTCTGGTCTCAGGGCCTGCACCAGCCATGATGGCATTTACTATCATGCTGAGTTTTCTCAACTTTTGCTTTCATTACACTTGTGCAGAGTGACTGTTCTTGAGCCTTTAAATGAGCTTTCCATTTTCTTCTTTGATGTGCCCTTTTTAACCATTGCCATGTTTTTTTCATTATTAGCCTTTCCTTGAATATTGTTAAAGAACTGGGCATGTAATGGCTTCTTTTGTCAATTTTGCCTTCACGTCATCAGCTGCTCATTCTTATATACATCCCTGATTTCATTGCTTTTCAAAACGACATCCTTTATTGGGTCATTTAGTATAATTTCTTGGCTACTCAGCCAGAGACCTTTTTTCTTCCACTGTTTGTAATAATCATAATCATAACCTATAGATCTATAGATATATTATTAGTTATGCTATTTTTATTCATGGATATAAATTTTTATGAGTTTGAATGTATTTTTATTTTTCTAATGCTGTGCACAGCCCAAAATTCTATGATTGGAGCAACGTATAAGGAGAAAGAAAGAGAAAGAGAGAGAGAGAGGAAGGGAAGGGAAGGGAAGGGAAGGTGCAAACTATGGAAGTCGTGGTGATTTTCTTTTAAGATGGTAGAAATGTATTTTTGCCCTGGGTAAAGGTGCAGCTTCTGGGACTGATGGGGCAGATATTAGAGGAAGAATAGCAATTTGTAAAATCTGTTTATTGGATTTATAGCAGGATTTCCTTCAGAAGTACTGTTTCCTCCAATTTCCCACACAATTGCAACCTTGTGAGGTAGGTTGGTTTGTGAATGAGTGTCTGGTTCAAGTGACCAGTGAGCTTCCATGGTTGAGGGTAGACTTCAACCTGTGTCTCCCTGGTCCTACACCACCCTGTTAATGACCATATGCAGTCTCAAATAGTATATGTCCCAATGTCTTGAGACAGTCTTCAGTGACTGTCAGTGCCTACTTAATCAAAGCAATAAATGTTGCCTTCCATTGTCACTAAGTGTGTGTATGTATGAGTGATGGGATTATAGTCTCTCCCACTTAATTCAGCCTTTTCCAACCTGGCACCCTTCAGATGTATTAGGATTGCAAATCTTGGAATTCTGAGCCTCAAAATTGCAGCCCCAGCATCTCTACAGATACTAGGTTGTAGAATTAAAGCTTTTTGCACTTAATAGTGCATTGAGTTCAGACTAGAACTGGGGTCTCTCCAGTTCAAATCAACCTTTGGCCATGGACATTCACTGGGTGGTTCTAAGCCAGTTACTATCTCCCAGCCCATCCTATTCCACAAGTTTGTGTTGTGGAAAGAAATGAGTGCTAAGTATACTGCCTTTTGTTCCTAGAGGAAATGTAGATGTAAATAATAAATAAAATACATTTGGATGCAGAGGGATATTGGGTTGTACCCCAAACTTTTCCAGGGGCTACTGAGATGAAGAAATGTTAACAACAGTCAATTTCCCATGTTTCAAAATTAAAAAACAAAAACAAAAACAAAAAATTGCTGTTAATTCAAATGTGTTTCCATAATTAAGTGAAATATGCAGGTAATCTTACTGAGTAACAGAAGTAGAGAGAAACCTACCAACCTGATATACCAAGGATTTATGTTTAACTATATTCCTTTATGACTTGCTCCATTTATTTAGAAGCACCTTCTGTTAATAACCTTAAGGTAACTTAGTGTTCTGAAACATGAGGAAATATATGCACTTTAGAGGTTATAAAATGCACAAAAAGACATAAATGTATTTGTGACTGCATTTGCTGTTCTTCCAAAAGTAAGTTGCGTTCTGTTTTTGCACCTGCCCCATAAATTAGAGAGAAATTGACTGTTGTGCTAATGATTTGTAATTTAGAAGAAGCCTAAGTGGAGCAAAGGGAACTAGGGGAGTTATAAAAGAAACATGCACAGAGTTTAAAGGAGCAGCCTGTATTCTCCAGTTCTCCTCCAACAATTTTTAATAGAACGCATTGATCATTAAGTCTTACTGTTTAATATGCTCTTTTAAAATATTATCTGCTAACTTTCCCCCCCTCCCCCAGATTCTGTTCTGGCAAGAATAATTCATGAGCATCATATGAAAGCCATATAATCACCTGATTGCACAGCAGTAAAGTGGGATCAGTTTTACTGTCTGTATTTTAGGTAGAGCTGTGTGTGTGTATGCACATTCATCCACAATAAAAGGGCACAAAAAGCTCTTTTCTAACATAGAATGGAGAATTAGACATTTCTCCTTGGCGAATCCATAGTTGTATACAGAGCTTCTGCTTGATGAGCAAGTGCCTGTTAGGTCAGATGTAAAAAGAAGCATGAACTATTTGAGCTTGCTCTGCAACCAATTATTTGTGATATACCTTCATTATAATCATGCTACTGATAATACCATATGAATAAAATATGGTACATTATATTCAGTGGTGGCCTTTGGTAGGGAAAAAAAAGGAGGGTATTCCATAGAGTAAACTTTCTAGTTTAGTTTACTGAAGGACTTACAGGATGTGGTGTAGCCAAGAGGATCTTTTGGTATAGTTAAGAGGATGATCATGGTAGTTGGAGGTAACTTTATGGAAGATGTTTTATCTGGGGTCCTGGTCTATATTATATCTCCACATTTTGTCAGAAATTAAAGCAATTCTGCACCTTAAATACCAGGTTCACATCACAACTGTCATCAAAGCAATCATGAATGTATGAGTCCTTAAATTCTTAGCCGAGTTTGATTTCTAAAAAAGCAGGATGTATGAAGCCTCCCATTACTTGTATTTCTCTCCTCTTTGAAAGCTTGGAAATCTGATCTAAGAAGGCATCACCCACGACCAAGGAACATTTCAATATTCTGTACCAACGTTTAGCCTGTTACAGTAGGGCTGAATAATAAGATACTACATGTAGGCCTTCTCTGCATTGAGATTTGCACCGAATCTGTCTATGAGTGCTCTCTGTAAACACGGGTATTAGTAGATTCTTCTTTTGTGTCTGTACCAGAGAAGGAAAGTATGTTTTAAAGTTATGTATAACTGTTGCAAAATTTGCAAAATGCTATGAACAGCTCTGCAGCATCAAAATGAATTTTATGACAAGTTAATAAAACTTAGATAGTGTTAGCTAATTATTTTATTCTAAGCAATTATAAGCCCTTTCTTTATTGACTTGTTAACCAGTTTGTATTTTATTTCTTTACTTGCTTGCTTGCTTACTTACTGTATTTATAAGCTGCCACAATCAAGTTCAAAGTTTGGCTTTTCCTCTATGCATTAGGCCATGGTGGTAGATGAACCTATTTGCGGTGGTTTGAAATTTAATCGATTGTGGGTTGGCCTCAGTTATGTCGTGTTTTCTTTTGTGTTGTTTTCATCTTGTCAACTTTGTTTCTGGTCTTCAGTTGTATTCCAGAGTTGTAATATGCAAGCTGAGCAGCCATATCTAAATTGTTTAAAATAAGCTAGGACTCTGGCTGGTGAACAACCCAAATGGTATACACAGCTCATTGTGATGGGATTGTGGGTGTGTTCACATATTTACTCATTAATTTAATTGTGGTTTATTTAATTAACTCAATTTTCTGGTTTCTCAAAAGATACCAACGCATAAATTAATCACAAGGATTGGCCATAGGCTACAATGTGATGGCTACCTTGTGGCTCCTG
The DNA here is from genome assembly GCA_030867105.1 of Liasis olivaceus. Classification (NCBI taxonomy): domain Eukaryota; kingdom Metazoa; phylum Chordata; class Lepidosauria; order Squamata; family Pythonidae; genus Liasis; species Liasis olivaceus. The sequence goes on along the minus strand of CM061348.1, from coordinate 26,917,027 downwards.
AGTTGTATGAATTCAGCTTTCATACGCAAGATGTTTCCTTAAGCTGGCCTAAAAATGTATATTGCGATAACAGTAACATTTGAAAATTGGCAGGGGATAGTCAGAAGCTTCAAATTGTTTCACCTTACAATTCTTGGAAGTTTGCCTCAAACTTATTGGGAGTTAAAGGAGCTTTTTCTTCCCTTGTGCTCTAGGAATGCTGTTAGCATCCAAAGTTTGAAAATTACAGCCGGCGTAATTCATGAGCAATGCACAACCAGGTCTCCTGCCCTTTTCATTCCCTCTGTCAAAAGAAGAGCAAACAGCGCATTCCCACACACAGTCAATCGCACCTAGTCACTTTCATAATGGGTTTTAGTGAGTGGATGACTGCTTTGTCTGTTGTGCCTTTGTCAGTTGTCGTATGTGTTTCCCTTTTATATTTATGATTAGGCAGCTGTATTAAACTGGCACTTAGTCATCTTTGTTAGCAGATGCATTAGCAAAGTGGTATCTTTCAAATAAAAAACAGATGTTGCAGAGGCTAATGATATGGAGGAAATTGGAACAGAGCCTCAGTGTATGGGATAAAAGAATGGGGAAATGAACAGGAACAAAGAATGACAGAGTTACATGTCTAATGAATTAATGGGGAAATGCTTGTTTGTGGGGTTTGGATTTTTGTTTCAGCCAAAATAAATTGTCTGGCTAGGTCAGAATATTAGGGTATCCATTTCTGATATTAAAATTGCTTAGAAAGAGTCTTAGGATCTGCCTAAACTCGACCATTTTATTTTATTTTCTAATGAAATTCAGCGGTTTAGTTTCTAATGAAAACCAGAGTGCCCAAGTTCCTTCATTTTTCCCATGACCTATCTTTGCCCTTGGCTCTTCCTTCAGGTCTGCACATTTCCAGCCATTATTGACGGTTGGGCAGGGCAGGGCAGGGCAGGGCAGGGCAGGGCAGCGTCTTCTCAACCATTAGGCAGAATGAAACCACCCTGTCAGGGGACAGATGCTGGGGAATAATAGCAGTAGCCATAGTTGTCAAGGCTTCATACCAGGTACAGCAATTACTCCACATTCTCAAGCTGAGTTAAGAAGTTTAGTTAAGTAGATTTATTACACAGAATGAGGAAGTTTCCTGTCTAACAACGCCCATTTATTTATGTCCATTATATATGTTGGTCTCTGGGTCTGTTCCTCCTGGCTTTCATGACAGCAGTGGTGTGGCTGGTTTAAGGCTTCGGCCCTAGTGCACCAAACAGCTTTCTCTTGTGAGAATCAGATCCCAACAGCTTTAACTTTTACAGTGGTAGCCTCTGAGCCATTGCTCCTGAGGCACATGACCATTATTTGTTTCCTGGAGAATAGAGCCATGAGGCATTGTCTGCTGCTTTCACATATGGGGAAAGACACTCTCCCACTGACAGGGTGGAGGTATCATCAGCTGCTGAGCATAAAATGTTGGGGAGGGCCGTTGGGCAACTCCTGGAAAAGGACTTGAAATTGTGAAATTTCACAGGTCTTAATATGCCAGAATTCGGTTCAGCAGGTGGGAGTTTCTGAAGGTGCAAGAAACTTGGCTGAAGTTATTGAACTAATACCTTATTAATGGGATGTTAAGTAGACGGACAGCCCTATTTATTATCCAAAAGGCCTCTTCATTAACCTTTTCTTTTTCTTTTTGTATTATGTGGTGAGTAGAAGATAGAATCTTCCAGAAAATGTGTTAATAAAATATGGAAACGCATGGTTGAGTTTAAAATTACTTGTCACATCTGACAACACAGTCAACAAAATGGCTCAGATACTGTAACGATCTGCCACTTACTACTCCCAACTCCAGTAACTTTACTTGCAACCAGTAATGATTCAAGAGAAAGTTCATTTATTGAGAACAAGGGTACAGTCCCAAAGCATTGCTAAGACTGAGCCTGTGCGCGCCAATGATTTTTTAATAGAGGTTGAGGGCCACAAGGCAGGAGGTTCTAGTGATCTGATTTGCTGGCCGGTGTGGGGAAGCTAGGCAGGCCCTTGTTTCTATTAGACGAAGTGGGCCTTTCAGATGGGCAGCAGAGTTGGGGAAGTCCACTGTGAAGGACAGGTCATCAGCTGATAAGAAGATGGAAGGTTGGGGTTTCTCTAGGTCGCAACTCCCTTGTAAGGGCTGCCCTTGGGCTGTACTGTGAGCTGGTGAGGAGGCTTCTATTCTTTGGTCTAGATGGGATTGCAGGGGGGCTTTGTCTGGGGCAAGGAGAGTCAATTTGGCTCTGATGGGATTAGGCAAAGAGATGAACTGGGTTTGACCCTGGTCATGTCCAAAAGATGGGGATGGGGAGTGGGTGTGCAGCTTCCATTTTATTTGTTAGATTTATTTTCTCCACTATAACTGAATGTAAATTAATTTCCTGAGTGATCTTAATCAAACACTATGCAGTGCTAAAGCTGGTTCCAACAGTGTTGCCTGTGCCAGATTGTGTACATTTGTTTTCTTGCAAGAAGCTACCCATCAGATACAGTAGTGCAAGTCAGTAGTTGACTTCTTGGGGAGCTTACCAAGATGGGGTGCAAACCCACTGGCCTTATTGATATTCCCAAAAAAGGCAATTCACGTGTACTTCGCTGAAAAATGCTATATCACTTCATTTCATTATAGAGTTTGTCTTAATGCAAATCTGATACATACTGTGGAGTTTATTCCTTATCTGTTTCCACAGGATTAACTATTGATCAACCATATTTGTACCCATTTGATGACAAAGTGACTGGGTTCATATAATATGCTTAACTTGTCTAGTGAATTAAGCTATTTTCAGAATTCACAGAATAAACCATCAGAAGCCTGACAAAGTTTAAATCTAAGTTTGGAATGTTGTGTAAATGTAGCTGTTAGCTTCTTTAACTGACCTAAGCATGTTTTGCAAAACCAGCCATTTTGTAGCAAATTGGCAAAGACTAGTCTGCTTATAGAATTTGCTCCAGATGACATAATTTGTACTTGTCTTTTTTTTCTTGTTCTAAGTATAGAAAAGGAGATCTACAACACACACACACACACACAAATACACACCCCTGAAGATGCTAAGAAGTGACCTCAGCCTGCTTTTTCTTGGTTAATCTAGATATATTTACCTTTTGGTAAAGGGATGTACCTGTTTTCTGATCTGTGGTAGACACGTAGTTTGCCTTAAGCAGATGGGAACTGGAGGGTGATCAATGATTCTGTCTTAAGGTGGCTATTTGAAAATATGTAACTCTGCAATTTTACTTTGAAAAATAGAATGTTAGACTAAAAAGCATTTTTTTAGCTTTATCTTGTCATATACATCTGTGCAGCCACTTGATATGATCTAAATTGGCCATCTAGGAGAACAAATAGATAGAAATTCTTCAACGGAGGATTTGAGAAAGATTTTTTAAAAAGGTTAAAGCTTTTTCTTTTACTAATATTTGTCCAGTTAAATATGCATTTTTACTGTAGTGTGTTTGCTTTCATGTTGAATCATTATTGCAATTGCAATTATAACCTTTACCGTACTTAGGGAAAAAAACCAAAACGTTCTTCCTTATGCATTATATCATGTGCCTAAGTGTTGTTTAGTTCTAGATCCTCACAAAAAAAAAAAAGTATTATTGCCATTTTTAAAAATCAGATAGGTACCCATATCAGCAAAAATAACCGAAATTTACTCTCATTTTCAAACTGGTCGACTTAGAGAATTTAGTATTTTGAAAATCCATAAGAGGATTTAGGACTAAATAAAAAGGCATAATGTTTTACTTTCTGAAGTCTTTATGGAAAGCAGGAGGATAAAGAGGAAGGGAGAAGGCTGATCTGTTTTAATAATAAAGTCTGTATGATGAGAGTGTTAAGAGAAGGAGCAGATATTTTTTTTTTTTTTTTTTATCTGCTTAACAGTCATTACTGACCCTGCAGTGACCGCCCCCTAGCGGTTTTCAAGGCAATTGCATCTTTCTAGTTTCGGAATTAGACTTTGCCAGAGCCTAATTCCTAGAGCGTCAGCCCAGCTGGCAGCACAGGAGGCGGGATTTCCGTTGCTTCGCGCCCCTTTTTCGGACGAGCGCGGTTTTCGCGCTTTTACCGGCAACTTGTCCCGTCTCTCTCTGTTGAGCCGTTGCCAGCATTTTTCCTCCCACCGAAGTGAGAGTCCTCATTTATCTACTCACGTACGTTTTCGATCTGCTGAGTTGGCAGAAGCTGCGGGTATAGAAACAAGAGCTCACCTTGTTAACGCGAGGCTGGACTCGAACCGCTGAAGCTTTCAGCCATTTCTGGCCGGCACTAGATATAAAGATAGTTAAATAGGTTTCAAGTTAACTTTGAACCTTCAGCCTCCAATGGCAGCTAGCTTTTAACTGGTCAGTTAATAAGCAGGTACATCTTCAATAATATGGTCCCCAGATTGGGAGCTGGGCCATACTGCCTGAAAATTCTGGCAGTTGGAAATTCAAGATATCTGAAAACAATAGATTGATTGATGAAAGCAATAGATTGATGAAGATTGGGACAGACTGTGTTTGCCAATTTCAGTCGTAAGCCAGGAAGTTCAGTGAATTTTTATTCATCCTTTCTATATTCTGAACAGCAAAAGACATGGTTCTTCCAGACTTTAATTTCTTCCTGCACCTCACAGCGTTATATATGCTAAATATTTTTTTTATGTTTTAGCAGAAATAAGGTAATACATTTTCTAGTGATTGGTTGTCACTAATACCAGAAAAAAATCAGCATATTTCTACAGTGTTAGCAGGAATATCCTGTGACTAAAATGGGAAACAGCAGAATCGAAAATCTTCCCTCCACTATTAAAGTAACAGAACTGATCTTTCTGAAACACTAAGAAGGATGGAAATCTTTTGTTGTTGAGGTTACAAATGGGATGGACAATCATATAGCTTAGCTAGGAATTTATATGTAGCAGATTGCCCTTTTTGGTGATATTAGTCCGATTCTCAGGGTTTAGGTACTGTAGTTTTGTCGAATCACAACGCTCAGTAGTCCTATCTAGCGTGGGCAATGGTGAAGGATCCTGAATGTTTAGGTTAGCACCTTTTAGAAAGCCAGAATTTCTCTACTCATGGTAAATTGATTTATGTGAAACTAGATGCTTATCAGCAGATGTTGCACTCATAATTTGCTACATATTTTTGGCAGTTTCCTCATGAGAGCTATCTTATTAGAATTGGCCCAGTGCTCATTGCTGAATAAATGAGTATCTATACCAAGTTAAAGAACTATCTTTTGAGAGGTGCTAATTAATTAATTAATTTGATTTATGTCCTACCTTTTGTAGAGGAGCTCAAGGCAGCACACACAATGTTCCCTTCTCTTATTTTTCCCCAAACAAGCCTATGAGGTAGGTTGAGTTGAGAGAGAATGAGCTTTTGTGGCTCAGGGTAGACTAGAACCTGGGCCTCCCCAATCTTAGGCCAACACCTTGACCATTACACCTCACTGGCTGCCTCATTAATGTGAAATGAGATGAAATTCTGATTCTCATTTCTCAGATGAATTTGGAATGCGCGCAGCAAATACCAGCTTAAACTGTGAGGTTGACTGTTGATGCTGGAATAGCAGATGGTCTGTTGTCATCACAACAGAAATTATGTGAATATATTGCAAAACTCAGTTTGAACATTTTTTTAAAAAATGAACATGTGATTATTGACTTTCCTGAAAGTCAAAGGTTAACTTGAATCAATTTATATTTATGATAAATTTATTTGCATGATGACCAAGAGACGTCTTCCAAAATAACCTTTTAGAAAGCTCTGTCTTGAGTGACATAGCAGCAACTAAGACAAAGCATAATTGATACAATGGGCAATGATACTTTTAGGAAGCCTTGGGTGGGGGAGTAAGAAAGAGACCACTGCATAAAGCTAGACCATATGCTTTTTGTGCAGAAAGATTTTTTAATAATCCCTCTGTGGGTGGTATGTATATATTCCATATAAATCAGAAAGCAGTGGCAAAGACTATGCTATCAGCTTTCCCCAGAGAGACGGCTAATGCTGTCCATGCTTTTTCTCTTCTCTGCTTGTACTGATAGATTGATTGATTGATTGTGTGCCAACAAATCGGTGTTGACTCTTTGCAACCATGTTTGTTCTTGTACATGGTTCCTTTTCTGTCTTATTTGTCAGGACTCTCTTTAGTCATGGCCCCTTACTTCTGCAACTGAAGTGGTCACTTCACCTAGTTAGAAATCTGTCCTCTCTAGACCAGGCAAAACTGTGGGGACATTCAGTTCCTTCTGCTCTTTTTGCAGGTTAAGTAATTTATGTAGAATGTTTTTTACACCATGGCTATTCACATGGCATGTGTGACATGAGAAGCTGGGCTTATTGGGTATTTGTGAATGCACCTTCATGCATCTTTTTACTCTTCTCCTGTAAGGTGTGTGGCGTGGAAACAGCAAGACTCAGTTTGCATAGGGCATAGAGCATAGATTTCATACTCCATGGACTTTCAGAAGGGCCAAACTAGAGATCACTTCCCTGTATTCCTTTAAGAGAAACTGTAGTCTAGATGATGCCTTCAGTATACTGAATCTCAAATAGGATCTTTCTCCTGTTTTCTCCTCTTCTGAAGCCTCTGATCTAACTGAACTAGATTACTGGACTTGCCAGATGTTGCTGTGTATAAACTCCTAGGACTCACATGCTGCTGATAGCATGCATTGTAACTGTCTACTTCCAATTGGAGTGAAAAGGGGCATTAATAGAGGCGGTGAAGGGGGTTTGAGTGCAGTTGTTCCTCATAGGTCCCCTTAACATACTGTTTGATTATTTTAATGAAAAAAATCTACACATCAGATTTCTTTGTAATATGGAAATTAGAAATACACTTTTTATTTGAAATCAGTGAAAAGTATCTCTCGAAAGTTAAAGGGGATCCTCTCAGCCTCCAGTTTCTTTCTCCCATTTTTCCCCTCTATTTGGGAGGGTTAATATATCTATTTTTTTCTTATAATTTATTTAAAACAATTGGATCACTAAATGTTGATGGATGTGCCAAATGTTGGGGGCGTAAACTGGGGTAGCTCTGGGAAGCCACCAGAAAGGATAAGAGAACTGCCTTCATCCTGTAGGCAAAGACTAGTTCATTCCTGTTCTAGGCCATGTTCTAACACAACATTAAATCAGCATGCAGCCTTTTGCCTCTTCTTCTAAGCCTGGATACAATTTATGTATGTATGTATTTAAAAGATTTGTAGTGCCATCCATCTTAGAACAGAACTCTGGATGGCTCACAATAGTAAAACCAAAAAGAAGTAAAAAAAAAACAAAAACCTGTTTGGATGCCTCCAGTGAAACCACCCACAGGCTACCATATCATCCTATCCCAGTTCCCCCTCCTGGGGGAAGAGCCAGTTCTTTACCAACTTTCAGAAGGCTGAAAGGCTGGGGATCTGCTGGATCTCAGGGGGAAGGGTGTTCCATAGGGTAGGGATGGCCACAGAAAAGGCATGCTTCCTAGGTCCCATTAGGTGGCAGCATTTAAAGGAGGGGACCTGGAGCATGCCCACTCTATCCAGGCAGATATCATCAGGGAGAAGTGGTCCCACAAATAACCTGGCCCCCTGCCATATAGGTGATAACTAGCACCTTGAATTGCACCCAGAAAGAAACTGGGAATCAGAACAGTTCATGCAATAGTGGTGTGATATGGGCAAACCAGGAGGGTGACAAACACTGCATGCACTTCCACATTCTAGAAAAGTTGTAACTTCTGGGTGGTCTTCAAGGGTAGCCCTATGTTGAACTCATTGCAATAGTCCAACTGGGAAATGACAAAGGCATGAGTGACTGTGAACAAGTCCTGCCTGTCCAGGAATGGGCACAGTTGGTGCACAAGATGAATATGTGCAAATGCTCTCCTGGCCATGGCCGCCACCTGCTCCTTGAGCAGGAGCCACAAGTCCAGGAGGAACCCCCAAATTGCACATCAACTCTGTCTGGGTAAGTGCAACCCCATCAGAGATCAAAGCTGACACATCACCAGATACGGGGGGCGGGGGGGAGGCAAAAGCCCAAAGCCACTCTATCTTGCTAGGGTTGAGTTGGAGCCAGTTCTTCTCCATCCATGCAGATTTTCATGAAGATGTTAAAGAGGAGTAGTAAGAGATCTGAGCCCTGAGGCATCCCTCACTGCAGGAGCCTAGGGCTGGACTTCTACCCTCCACCAACACCAGCTGGAACAGACCTCAGAGAAAGGAGCAGAATCACTGTAAAATAGTGCCTGCCACTCCCAGTCCCCGAAGCTGGTCCAGAAAGATACCATGGTTGATGTTATCAAAAGCTGCCAAGAGATCCAGGAGGGCAAGGAGAGTTAAACTTCCTCTATCCTGAGCCTTCTAGAGGGCATCCACAAATTCAACCAATGCTGTCTCAATACTGTACCCTGGCCTGAGCCCACACTGAAAAGGGTCCAGGGTCCTCTGCAGCTCAGTGCCAATCGCCCTCTCAACAATCTTCTTTAGAAGATTATCTTGGGAGTTATCCAAAATCATAGGGTCCAAGGATGGCTTCTTGAGAAGGGGGTTTACCACCACCTCCTTCAAGGCATGTGGTACAACTACCTCCCGCAAAGAGGCATTAACCACCACTTGAACTACATGTCACCTCCTGGGAGACTTTGACCAGCCAGGAGGGGCATAGGTCTAGAGCATAGGTGACAGAGCTCACAGCCACAAGGGCTCTGTCCACTTCCTCAGGATCAACTGACTTGAACTCCCATCAGATAATTGAGCTCTGATGTGTCTTGGTTACTTCCAGAGGACCTGCCCAGCCAGAGTCCAACTCTGAATGAAGTTGAGTGACTTTGTCTAACACATGATGAGAATATTCCTCACACCAGCCCTGCAAGGGTTCCTCTGGTTTCTCCTTAACCTATTCATCCAAAACAGGGCCTCTGTTGGCAATCTGTAGATGCAATAAAAGCAGAGAATTAGGTTCACTTTGCTGCCTTTATCGCCACAAGATAAGTCCTAATAAAGGCTCTTACTTGTGTTCAGTCAGCCTCACTCTTTGTCTTCCTCTAGCAGTATTCTAGGTATCTTTTGCACCACTTCAGCTCTTGAAGTTCCTCAGTAAACCATGGTGGTCTATGAGTTCTGTGACCAGAGAAAGTCTGCATAGGTGCAATCCAGACCAAAGCTCCTGTCACATGCTCATTCCAAGCTGCAACCAGGGCCTTGACTGAACTGTGCACCAGAGCTTTGGGAAAAACCCCAAGCTCCCTCTGAAACTGCATAGGTCCATCAGTCACTTGGGGTGGACCAAGAAATGTTTTCTGTGTTGCTCAACCCAGAGATTCTGGGTTGCTGCTCCCTTTATATCTCAGATGTGCAAAACAAATAGCCAGCCAGCATTTGTTTTGCAGTGACCAGAGTCTCCCCAATGGGCGTTTGTCCCTTCTTTTCTGAAGGTTTGGAAGGTTTGTGGAGGTTGAACAAAATGGCTCTCTGATACCTTGTAGGTGCTGAACACACTTATTTCATTTCTTAAACTTCCTCCCTTTTATGAATCTTGCCCCTGTTCTCCATTTGGAATTTGGTTGTCATTGTGTTCTGGGAAGTCTGATGGCTGTGGGAATTGCTCATGTTAGACCTTCTGTGACTAGAGCTGGAAATATAGTAATTAAAGAAAAAAAAGATAATTAATCTATGCATAAAATTAAGTTCTGAGACAGTAATGGTGTCATAATAATATTTAGGTATGCAATTTTGGAGAAATGTAATATATTAGAATGAATGCTTCTGGCTTTAAAAGGTTAAAGTAAAATTAAATTGGAATTCTGGAATTTCCTTTATATGCAGTTTTTGATCATTTTTTTCTTATTCAGAACACTTAATTTTCAGTTTAATTCCAATTCCAACAACTTCTAGCATTTCTGAAAGAGCTTAACAGTATATTTTATATCTTAATGCTGCAAAGTGTCACATTAGGCAGATGTGAAGATATGAATCAAAACATTAGTGAGCCAAACTGCCCATTAATGGATGTTATAAATCTCTTGATCTTGGCAAAATGGGGTTGAACAATCTGTACTCAGTTCACAACCTGAATTTGTAAAGTTTAACAATACCACTTATTATACGGTCTTGAACAGGTAAATAATAATTCCAGCAAAGGGTTTTGTCTGGGCAGAAATTTGCCACCTACGGAATTTTTCTACAAATTAACTTCTTAAGGCAGAGCCTTCCATTTATATGTAAACAGTGGCGTTCCTATTCTGTAGCTCACTCTAGTTATAGGTGGAAGTTTTGACTCTTTGGAGCATAGTTCTGCATTTTTTCTTATTTATATTGCTCTAGTATATAAATGCATATCATGTATCGTACTGCCAAAACTGCCAGAGATCAGGAATGAGATCCCGTGCTGGAGAGTGGATGGGATGATGAAACATTTTTAATGACACTTGGACGCTTCTGCTCTGTCTCTGAACTTATTGACTTGAAGCCCCACTACTTTTTGCCATGGAAAAGAATGAGCAATTAGTTAAGAGCTCATGTTCTTCTGTATTGTCAGTTCTACAGAGACATTACCCCCCTTTGATTTAAATTTCCGGGGCATAATTTTTATTTGCATTATCTGTCAAACAACCAAGATAAATTTATTTCTCTAAAAGTAGCAAAATTCTTCTACCTTATGTGTAAGCTTCACCCACAAATAGTTGCCAACAGTTATTGATCTTAAGGGATAATTTTGCTTTGCTTGCTTTATTGAATGTATTTTTATTGGTCAGTGACCGAAATAAAGATCTGTCTGTCATTTTGCTAAAACCTAAGGTTGCAAATAAATGTATGAATGAAAGATCTGTCTGTCAATTAGTTAAGAAACTTTTCTTTCTTTTTTTCAATGGGCTGAGAGTGTAGGATGAGAAACTGGTAAGCATTGGGAAAGTTGTCAACAAGTCTGAAAGAAAGGCTCTAATAATTCAGTGATGCTGGTAAAACAGAGAGGAATTAATTGTGACCATATTCTCTGTGTTTGAAGCTTTAGCTGTCATCTGTGTTTCAGTACCTGGATAAAATTATATAAAGCCATGTAAGCCACAGAACCAATACCTGTCTCCTCAAAGCCAAACAGATTCTTGCTTTCTAGAGCCATATAATTATAGTGCTATGAGTTAATTCAGTTCAAGTTTGGTTCCCCCCACCCCCCATTTTGGGATTCTCATTATTTCCTGAAGCAGGATTGTGATGCTGCAGGAAGATCAAGAGCTACAGGACCAAAGGCTGAATATATTAGATCAGTGTTTCTCAACCTTGGCAAATTTAAGATGCATGGACTTCAATTCCCAGAATTCTCCAGCCAGCCATGCTGGCTAGGGGATTCTGGGAGTTGAAGTCCACACATCTTAAAGCTTCCAAGGTTGAGACACACTGTATTAGATACCGAGTTATGCACTCAGGCAAGAGTAATTCATTGTCAGAATAAAACCTCACATTCTAGCACGTTCAATTTGCGCCAAATGGGAATATTTTATGTGCTTGTTTTATGACTTTTGTAAGGTCTAGAGTGAGGAGTGAGAAACAGTTGGTCCATCTGGTTCAGGCTTGATCATTCTTTGCTTGCAGTTTATGAAATATCCTTGGATTTTCTCCCATACTTTCAAATGTAGCTACCTAGAGAAAATTCAGTTGGAACTGTGGGATAACAGTGCACCAGTAACAAAGGCTTGGCTCTTATTTTAAAAATGAAATGAAAAGAAGCTAAGAGATTTAGGTTGTACCCATTGTGGTATTGACAACTATCAAATTCTAGCTTAGTGAACTATGAATTATTCTCCTTGTTTATGCTGTTATTTCATCCATGGCATACCAGTGTTTAAGATGGAAAGATAGGGGAAGCAGTTCTTCACACAGTGCACAGTTAAACTATGGAATTTGCTCCATAAAATGGCTGTCAACCTGGAGGTCTGTAAAAGGGGATGACATGAAATAATGGACAAGGTACCAGGCTAGAAAGCAGGAGACCATGAGTCCCGCCTTAGGCATGAAAGCCGGCTGGGTGACTTTGGGCCAGTCAGTCTCTCTCAGCCCAACTCACCTCACAGGGTTGTTGTTATGGGGAAAATAGGAAGAGGAAGGAGTATTAAGTATGTTATTGAGTTATTTATAGAAATAATAAAGGCGGGATTAAAAAAAGTCTTTAAAAAAGCATGACTATCAATGACTGTTAGTCACAATAGGTATATCTTTTCTTAGGATAAGAGGCAACAGGCTTTCCAGTATCAGTTACTGAACAATATATGGTAAATTAGTTTACTGAAATGATTCATTTGGGTTTCCAAGTCAAGGATTGTGTTCAACATAATTGAATATGAAAGGCTTGGTGTAGTGGGATGGTCTTTGTGTAGTGGCATGTAGCTGGAATAAAGCTGGGAATGAAGTTCAAGAAAATAATGGACAAAAATTGGTTTTTCCTTGCCAGTGAAGGTCTGCTTTGGTCTATCTCATGACAGAAAATCTTGCTGGATCCATTTTTTCCCAGACCTGCTGTTTTCTTGTTAGGATGTTTTCCTAAGAGTTGGAAAGAGATTTTTTTACAGTTCTTTTCTAAAGTCAAAAGTTGAAGTTAATACTACAGTCTACTGGTTTCACATACAGAAGGGCAGACTGTATATATAATAACATTCAAAGCATGTGGTTCTGGGCAATTGTAGGGTGTGATGCAGCATTGACTAGGGGTGGAATGCTTGCATTCTAAAAGTTTGATGAACTGATTGTGATTGTGTGTGTACAACACACAATGTCTTGGCACTCTTAGACTTGTTTTATATGCAAACCAAAGGCATGGCTTAAACTGTAGCCAGGAGGAATCCTTTAACTATAATCTTTACTCATGGTTTGTACTAGGCTGACTTACTTTAGTCATTGGCAATGCGGGTCAAAAAAACTTGGGTGGGAAAGTTGATCTACAATTGACTGTCACATCTAGTCTTCAGGCATAGGGATGGAAGGAAGGAAGAGCTCTACTTTTACTCCCAGCAAGTGCATAGGGAATGAAATATAGACAGCAACATGGAGCGGAGACTTCCTAGTTTCCCCTATCCTTTGTGTTTTGACCTGACTGGGCCACCATAGTCTTTTTCCCTAAATGTAAAGAAAAAAATCACAAATGTAAACAAAACCCAGGAACTGCTAGCTGACTGGATACCACAAATATTGTTGATATTCTAGATGAAAGAAAGAGGCACTTCAGAATACATGTGGCTGTGGTTTGCTGTGTTCTCTGGAGAGCATTCAGTTGGGGTTTCTCTTAATTATGACTACAGTAATCTAGCTTAGGTTGCTGTGGAGAGGTCCTCCTGTGAGAAGAAGGGACAAGGAAGTGCCAGCGTCTCCATCATCAGATGTCCAGCTTCCCTGAGTCTGGTATCTGCTGTTTATATGTTAAGCGAGGAATCTGAGCCCAGAGGATCCCATTGTAGATAGGAAGAATGGCTCCCATAGAAGTCTGCATTTCTGCCATGTTTGGATGGTCGTGCCTGATGCAGACACTTTGAAAGCTAGGAAGCAGGGCAGTGTTTGGAAATAGGAAATGAGGTGGCTCTTGCTATGGACCTGATTGCCAATGTAATGCCTCACAGATTGGAATCCTTTGTTTTTGAATGCCATGGCTTAACTTGGAACTCCAGTGATTTCCAAGATTCCAACCCTAATGTTTATATTTTGTCTTTATGGGGAACTTTGTGAATTGAACTTGTTTGTTCAGTTTTCTGACCCAGAGGCTAATCCATTGCCTATTATATAAATATAGTTCTTTGTTTCTCAACTTGCCATCCCCAGTATTAGTCTGTCTGTAATATTCCATTATGAATAACTTCCTTGGGTGGGTGCAGAAAATCAATTTTCATGGTTGTTAATTGTGTCTTCATTTGTGCTTACTATGCAAATAATGTTGGAAACCTTTTCTGATTCTGTTGTCGCTAATGGTATGATTCATGAATCCATCCTCCATTCACACTAACAAGAAAAAGTGTAAATATTAGAAATAGCATTGTTCTTTTCTAGCCTATTTCTCTACTTGTTAATAAAGCAAAATACAGAATTTGTCTTCACTTATATTAAGTTTTTCAGAAGTAGGCTTTCATAAGCATGCATTCTTTTAATATAATAGGCTAACAAATTGTCTTCCCTCAGTCTGCTAGCACGGGCTCTCTTAATGTTTATCTCTGTTGGAATCAATGTCCTTTTGAAGCACGTGTGTATTAGTTGTTGTGCAGTCTTTGTGAAAATGCACAGAATTCAGATGTAGCTCAGCACTGTCCACCAGGGAGAATATTCTGAGTGGCATGAAAGACACCTAAGTTGGAAGATACCCTGAAGCCAAATAGAGAGGAAGCCATCCTGACCGACAGTATGTTAAGTCACTATTACCACATGTGAAGAATTTCTGATTATCATCAGAAAATCATCCCACAATTGAATTATTAACATATTAAGTGTTACAATATATGTGCCAATATCTGACAATATATACAGGTAGTCCCCAGGTTAAGAACACCCAGTTTAAGGATGACCCATAGTTAAGAACGGAGCCTACTGTAGCAAAATTCAAGTTAAATATACAATGATTCGAATTAAATACACAATGGTTTGAATAATTACACAATACTACTTTTACAGTATTATACAATAATACTGTTCTGGCTTACATACAAATTCAACGTAAGGGCAGACCTTGGGAAAAGAACTCATTCTTAAACTGGAGACTACTTGTATGTACCCATACATTATTGCTTTCCCATCTTGCTTGGAAAAAAAGGCAACACACTTGTTTTTCAGTTCTTGGTTTTTCAGATTGAGGGAAAAAGGTTGATACCACTGATGCAAAGTAGGGGCTTCATTACTTGGGCTTATTTGCCATTCCAGTCAGACAAACTCTGAGAGGCTTATAAAATTCAGACAAAATAAGCCTTTTCCAGCTGGAAACAGTTAAACACCTGATTTTCAAAGTGATATTATTTAGAGCTTTGCTATTATAGAAAACATGCTGAGCTGGTCCTGAAACAGCTGCAGCAGAAACAGATGAATGTTTGGATTGTACAGCCTGCAAAGTGTTTTGTGGTCTGGATTGTTTATAACATCTAGAAAAACTGGAATTATTGCCAGAACTAATAAATCTAACAAACAGCAATGGAATAAGAACTTACAAAATTATTATCAAGGAAGCCCTTAGGTGGTGGTGGCCACATCTGGGCTTCCTAATAAATGAGAGTTGCATCCGGTTGGTGTTGGGCCACAAACCACCCTGCCATTAGGCAGCAACTGTGTCACCAAAGTTTCTCTCAAAGGATTGTCAGACCTGCTAATCTCTGTATTATGACATGGGAGTACACAGATGCATTTGAGGTTAGCCAACCAACTGCTCAAGTGCTGAATGAAAATATTGTAAATGGTACAGCTTCATTATGCCTGTTCTAGTATGCAAACCTTTCTCATAGGTAACAATATTAAATGTGTAATCTTTAGAAAGATTATAATTAGTAGATGCTACCAATGGCAACTAGCGTGAACTTCAGTATCATTTTTCAGACTTGTAAATCTGGCACACTGTAGAAAATGTGGAGTGTTAACTCACTAAAATAAATGTCTGAGTTCTTGAAAGCTTAGCTATGGGTTCTTGTGTTAATAGAACTGGGAAAAACCTATGCTGAGACCCACAATAACAGCCATGGGAAGAATAGACCAGTGATCTGGATTGAACATTTCTTAACTTCATATCTTTTCCCCTGCAATGGTATATAATATTGTATCCCTGCAGAACCGATTGCTGAATACCTTCTGTATATTTTACTTTCATTCTTCATTGCTTTCTACTCTGCATGGTAAGCTAGCAGCTTAGTATTTAGTTTTCTCAGTGCGTGCAGACATCAGTCATGGTTCATAAGAATATTTAATAAGTAATGTGCACTGCTTAGGCAAGGCACCTTCCGTGAAAATGCAAATTGGACATGCTCTTTTTTGTTGGCTAAAGGTAACTGACCCTCAGCACAGCTGGCAGGGATTGAAGGCAAGTGCCATCTAGTTTATCTTTTAACAGCTGTAGTGAATCATGCAAAAATCAAAACTTATTCTAGGCACAGAGCCTCCTGGAATCTCCTCTAAGGCTTTGTGGCTTTAGAGGACTGAAGACTGGTATAGCTTCTATGCCAGAAAACTTTCATTTCTGTTTGATGCACAGAGCTGTGGGTCAGAGCTAATAGGCTCTTAAAGGTCTCTGCCTTTTGGTTTCAGCAAAACTTGGATTTCACTTTAGCGTTATAAGTATGAAGGTCATTTGCAGGTATTTAATAGCAGAGACCTCAGGGAAGGAAAATTATGACATAATGTAGCATTATTTGCAAGGAATCTAGCAAGCATGATACTGAGCTGAGAAGTATTCATGCTTCATCATTCTTATCACCATGCTATACTTCCAAATATGGCTACACAATTATATATTCATTTCTTTTTTTCTACCACCTTCACTAAAGGCTGCTTCATTTCCTGGAACTCCTTGGAAAACCAAGGTGCCTTCTGGGATCTGTAGCCAAGGACCACAAAGATTGCTTAGGGACAGTCTCATTAAATGCCTGTGTTGCTTCTGAATTCCAGAGGGTAAACAGGTATGTAGCAAGATTGCCTGCCTTATCACTGGGGAAATTCCCAGGGACTCTTATAAAATAATCAGATCCACCAAGTACATTTTAATTGGTCCTAGTCCTTCTGAATGGAAGTTGGGTGCAGTGACAATATGCATGTTTAGCAGAAAGTGATCCAGCTACAATAATGGACTGAAGACAAGTTCCTCCATCTTCAGACCATATAGTCCCTGCTTTGAGATGAATGCCAGGTCTAAAATGTGATTTCTCACAAGCGATGGGCCATAGATCACCTGGGACATCTTGATCAGAACCCACCCAAAAGGTATAGAAATCGAAATTGCCCAGCGCTGCCAGTCTGGGAGAGAGACCCAATACCAGCCCAGATATCAAATAAGACTTGCAAGAGTGATGTCAGCCCCAAGATGTAAATCAGATGAAGAAATCAACTTCACATCTATATACCACTAAAACTTTCATTGTGTTTATCTGTTTGTATCCTCATGTTAGCCCACATGGTGCATTATAGCACAAAAATGTTTGAATCAAGGTACCTAAAATCCGCTAACTTAAAGAATGTGTAAAAAATCCGGGACCTATTACTCCTATGGAATTGAAACTGCCATGGTGTTCAGACCAGTTTTATTTGCAAAGTTGTGGCCGTTGCAGTGTCCCTGCGGTCACGTGATCATGATTTCTGATGTTCCCTCCCAGCTTCCCACAAGCAAAGTCAGTGGAGAAGCTGGCAGGAAGTCTGGAGTCACTCGCACTCCCACTGGTCATTCTGTTTATCTGTTTAGATAAATATTGATTTATTACTGAAGTTCATTTGCCACTACAATTATTTTTCTATTTATGATAAATACTCTTCTTAGATGATCACAGGACCATCCAGCATTGGGGTAAAAGAAATATGATCAGCCTGAAATTTAATGTTGATTCTGGTAACATCAGACTGCACTATGTTTCTCTGAAAGAATGACACAACAGGTCACAGGGTTGTCTAGTTAACACTAAAACTACTTTTATTAAGATGAGCTATAGTAACAAAATCTTGCAAGTCAGATTATGCTTTACCTCCTCCCGCTCTTATACTAATGTGAATTAGGAATGTCTCAGATAGACACATTTTCTCATTCCCCCTTCATCGATTGGGCTTGCCTCCTATGTTTCCCTCCTTGTTGCTTTGGTAATGGATCTCCCTATGGAAAGTGAAGCTGCTGAATGGACTGATCCAGGCTGAGACTGGGATTTGTGCTCTTTAACTATTGGAGGCCAAAATACAAATAAAAAATCAAGTGCAATTGAAACAGGTTGCCCACTCCTAATATACACCCATTTTTCAAGAACTTTCCAAATGATTAATCTTATAAATGTTGAGACCAGTGAACGAGGATCCTTGTAGATTGGTTGGAAGGTGAATACTGGTTTCATCAAGTGTGCTCTTGTAAAAAAAGAAGAAATTGAGTGTCAAGAACAGCAGGTGTACCCTTCCCCTATAATCATTCCCCTCCCTACCATGCCTGTTACCCAATGAATAATAAAGTGATTAAGGAGCAAATATAAAATCTCAAAGCCTATTGTTGCTATGGTTTTGGTTTAGGGGGAGAGAGGAGAGGAAGAGAGAGATGATGTGTGGGATTCAGTCTAAGTGGAAAAGGAAGTGCTTTTTTCCTCTTTTGTAAGAAACATTTCTGAACCTTTATGGCTAAAAATTCTTCATCTGCTAGTGATTGGGATGTAAGATTGCTAGAAGTGGGATGGTAAGTTTCTGAGGCTTAGGAAAACTTGTGTTAGGGCAGGAAGAGGTAGGTTTTCAGGCTCTGCAAGGCTCTGCCTTGAAGTAATAAGTAACAGGCAACCTTCTGTGTTCAGAGCAAGATTACATTAAAAGAAATTAATCAAGTTTGCAACCTTTTCATATCTTTCAGAAGTTGGCTGCAACTTTAATTGAACTCCCCCCTCCTTTGTTTGTTTGTTTGTTTGTTCTGTATGCTTTCAATCTGCCTGAAAAAGAATAGGCCTGCTTTCATTTTCTCTTTGGGGTATATCCATTATCATTGAAGGAATGTGATTCCTTAGTCATATTCAAAACTAGAGGTTCAGTCTGTTTCCTT
Organism: Liasis olivaceus; assembly: GCA_030867105.1. Lineage (NCBI taxonomy): Eukaryota > Metazoa > Chordata > Lepidosauria > Squamata > Pythonidae > Liasis > Liasis olivaceus. The sequence continues at coordinate 26,898,307 of CM061348.1, read as the reverse complement.
TTCCAAAAAGGCTGAAAGTGATTCCTTTTGCTTGCTGCTCTTTGATTTTATTAAATGTAGAGTTGTGCTAGCATTTGGCAGCCTTTCCTGAGCTATTATGAAAGAGAGAGGTATTTGGATTCTGTCAGTCTGTGAATCCATTCATTTACACACCCTTGCTTATCTTGGGCCAGTTGGAGGATACTCAAGAGAAATGCTCCAAATTGTTTTGAGCTGAATAGTAGATTCCCTCTGGACTAGAGAGGCCTTTTCTGTTTCGGTCCAAGAATGGGAGGGGTTAAAATAATTTTTAGCTAATGTTTTCAGAAATCCACTGCAGTATATTTCAGATACTTCCTTCCCCAACCCAGAATCTAGTATGATACTTCTGTTCTTGTTCCAGGAAACAAGAACTACGAGGGCTGAAGTGTATATCATGTTCAAAAAAGGGACTTGGAACACTACAGGCATTGGTTTTGTGTAGCTCGGGTTGCAGTACAAAATGAGGGTGGGTGGGAGGAAACACTACAGGGGTGGAGCAGTAACACAAAATGGCCAGGACCATTTTATACACGGGCTCTCCAGAGCTTTTTGGTGGTAGGCTTGGAGGATTTTCTTGTTAAGGCCAAACATTGTGCTGCTGTTTTTTAGCAACAGAGGTCAACCGAGTCTCCAGGGCCTTCACAGAAGGGGATTAGGGACTATAGCATGCCCACTTCTGCAACAGATAAAGGCAGCTGTGCCTAATTTGGCTATAGCCCAAATCCCCGGGGCACTAAATATCCTTGCCTTAGCAAACAGCGAGGTACACAGCTTTACAGTTCCTGTTATTCTGCAGCAACTCAGTGAAGTAAGTTGCTCTTCTAGCTTGGAAGCAGGTGGGAATAAGCAAGCGAGAGATATGGTGAAGGTTAAGATTTTGATGAGTTTAAAGTTGAGTAAATGTGTTTTGCTTGCTCGATTTATATGCTGCATTTCCTTCAGGAGCCTAAGTGGTGCCTGCTTGAGGGTATATGTATCCCTAGGCTATGCTGGCTGATGGTGCCACCTCCTGCTGTTGCAAAGATTTGCATGTTCAGGACAATTTGGAAGGAGGGGTGGCTTTGGTGCCCCCTAAGCTTTGGCACCCTAGGCCAGTGCCTGTTCAGCCTTAGCATAAAATTGGCCCTGAGCGCCAAGGCACCATACATGATATAACCCTCCCCCTTTTTCCCCACAACAATCCTGGTAAGGTTGGGTTTAAAAGAAAGTTAACTGGCTTCAAGTCACCCAGTGTGCTTCTTTGCTGAGCCCCAGGCCAAGAGAAAAAAAGCAGTTGAGATTGCAGTGTACATGTCACACTTGCATGGGCTATGATTCTCATTATGATTGGGGCCAAAATTATAATTTGCAGAAACCCTAGTTTGCCTAATTTAGCAGACAAAACAATCATGACTTGCCGAGACCAGGAGAAGGGACTGCAGTTGAACCTCAGAATAATTAATTGAATTGATTTATTTATGATGATTCTGGACAGTGTACAATATAAAGATCATTACTTTAGAAGATACAAGTAAAAAACAAAATAACTCAAACCCACAGATGCCCAGAAGAAGAAAAACCATTGATTCTAAAAACAATGCAGAACACAGGGCCCACTGCATATTTGGGAATATTGTTCCAGAGGGCAGGTGCTGTGATTGAGAAAGCGTGTTTCTTGGGATGAAAATGCTGACTCTGTCCAGTGGTACAGGATGGGCAGAAATATCAGACTATCACAAATCTCAGCTGCCATGCCATGATTGGACAAAGCCCCAGCAATTGTTCCTGATGATAATTTTTCAGGATACTGTATTTCTCACCTTACTACTGCAAGCTTATTTCCTACTCCAACTCAAAACATTGTTAATATGTAACTGTGGGTTGGGTCCTTCAAGTAAGATAGAAGATTCATGAACGCCTCATTTGAAGCTGGATAGGTTCATGAAAACAGTGCGCCTAGTCCTTAAAGAAAAATGATTTATTCGTGGAGACCCTTGAAAAATGGAAGCCCCTCAAGATAAATCCCTTTACACTGCCATGTTTTGTCCTGGGGGTCTGTGTGAAAAGGAAAATTCTAGGGTCAGAGATCAGGGGAGTTGTGTGAAGTATGAAATGGGGGATGTTTTTAAAGTCTGTGTTTTTTGAATGTTCCCATCCCTTCACTTGGCAAGTAGGGTGTGTTGATATCCCACGTTCTTTATACCCATCCATGTTATTAGCCATGTTCTTTATACTCATCCATGTTATTAGCCATTTGTGCCCTGTTGAAATGGCTGAACAATGTTCAGTTTCTGTGGGGTTTGTAGAATAGCAAAAAAGAGTTTGTATTCTGTTTTAATTAACAAATGAGCAAAACATTTTGGAGGGAAAGTGAGCAGACGGTATAGTCCAGTGTTTCTCACCCTTGGCAACTTTTAAGACATGTGGACTTCAACTCCCAGAATTTCTCAGCCCTCATGCTGGCTGGGGAATTCTTGGACTTGAAGTCCACATATCTTAAAGTTGCCAAAGGTGAGAAACACTGGTATAGTCAGTGGCTTGAAGGGAAGAAAAACTCTGCCCACCTTCTCTGCTTACTGGCTGAATACTTCAGCTGCTGATTTCCTCCTTATATTTGACTGTAGCTCTATTTGCAAATATAAGCTGATAGCTCCTCCTGCTGTCAACAGGATGTAAGACTCCTCTTCAGAGGAGTTTCAAAATTCAGGAGTCTGGTAGTGTGGAAGGATTTAAGCCATTTGAAGATGAAGAAGTGTTTTAGCATGGAGCACCTGAGCATAGTAAGAATTTAAACTGTAGCAGCAAATATTTTGAGCATGAAATTGAGCAAACTCAGGGAGGCAGTGAAAGATAGGAAGGCCTGGCGCAATATGGTTCATGGGGTCATGAAGAGTCGGACACGAGTTAACGACTGAACAACAACAAAAGCAAATATTTAGCAAGCCGGTAGGCTTCATAAGGAAGTAGTTTCTATATTGTATTAGGCTGGTAGAGCAAGATGTGAAAGGAAGTGGGCTACACTGTTAGAGTTAGTGGAAAGTTTTGCTGTTGCACAGCACAAATGCAGCCTGACCTATTTATTTTTGGTCTTTGGGTTTCTGTGTAACCAATCCCATTTATAATCCTGTAGTTTCTTGTTGCCTGATTATAAATACACCCTGTTTTCTTTGTTTTGGGGTCTTGCCCATGGAGTATTACTGAGCATATCCGTGTGTGCTTGACCTGGCTTTGCAAACCCATAATAAATTTTGGAGACCGAAATCCTCTGTTGTCCTGCTTGAGCAGGGAAAAGGAACCCCATCCTGTCCCTGTGGGGCCAAGTGAGAAGCGAGAAAAACTTGTTAAGTCAAAATCAGGATGAAAATGAATTCAAAAGTTCCTCTCTTACATATTTTTCTCTGACAGTGACACCTATTCTGACTAAGAATTTTTATTTAAACGGCACAATCACTTCATCAGTTCTGCAGCTCATGAAAGCTTACTTCTTTCAGAAAAGGTGCTACCAGACTCCTCCTGATTTGGGGTTACCATTGACTAACATGGATCTCCTCCTAGAACGTCAAAAATCTCCATTATTGTTTGCTTGAAGGGGATGGATTATAATCTCTTCTGCACCCAAGTCTTTCAACCAAACTTTCTTTTGTTTATACAAATTGGTAGATTAGATTAGATTAGATTAGACTGATATTTGCCTTACTTTCCCTTGTGCCAGATGTTTTCAGAAAGTTCATTGTATCACCTTTAATGTCTATGTAATCACAAATTTTCTTCTCGAGATGGAATTATCAACCTTTCAACATAAGAGAGATTAGCTGAACTGTATGGATGTTTCCTGCGTTGCTGCCCAGAGTCACTTGGTTGAGATGGGCAGCTACATAAATTAAATAAATAAATAAAATAATTTTTTACTCTTCATATGTGATTTTGGAGATCCTCAGTACAGTATTGAAGCTGCTGAACAGACCAGATATTTTCAAGCAGGAAATGCTTTTTTCATTCAAACTACTTTAAAAAATCTCCATGTTAGGTTGCAATCTTATGTTTTGTTACTTGGTAGGAAGGCCTTTTTCATACAGTGAAGGAAGGGCTGCACAAAGCCATATGATGCCATGGGCTTGCATATGTAAGTTGAAGTGATTAGCTTTCCACCAAGCTGTTTCTCCAAAGAAATCCCTGCTAAGACAGTTGGTAGTGTTTCCTTTGGAGCTGTAGGTAAATAGTTTCCTATGGACCAGATTTTATTCCACCTGTCTGCTCCTCAGAGTTCCATCCTCCCTGCTGAAGCCAAGGCACTAGGGCATATTCCTTGTGTACTTCCTGGTTGCTTCCCACATAGTGGCCTGTTGAGTTCTTTCCTACCCCAAGGAATGTTGAAAAGAAATTATGGTAAAGGGACTCTGGACTTCGCCTGTTGGTCACCATAATAACTCTCCAAACCCTGAAAAGAATTGAATCAAATTTGATTGGGTATGTGTAGGGAGAGGAACCAGAAAAAGAAAGATGGAGTCCAAAAGATGGGTCAGCTCCAGCTGGGGAGAAAACTCCCTCAATGAGTTCCTATGGAAGAGGGAACTGATGCTGGTTCAGAATGCTGCTGCCTGCTTCATTCTGAAGACCCACTCCCTCCTGGTCATGTGGCCCACAGCAGAGCTGTTTTGAAAAGGTTGGGAAGCGTTCCAGAAGCCAGTTTCTCCAAGCTTTCCTGTCTTTGTTGTTGGTTGGTTTTGTTGTTTACCTTGCCACAAACTGCAGTTAGAGCAAGGGAAGATCGAGGATCGAGAGATCCCCTACCCGCTATTTCTCATGCTCCTGCCTCAGCCAGCTGGAGATGGATAATTTCTCAGTTCAGTGAGAGGTCTGAGCATGCCAAGGAGGGCAGTAATGAAGATCATCTCATGACAGTATGAAAATGCTATCAAGAGTGCAGGGCAAAGTTTGGAGCATGTGTAGAAGTGTCCATAATCAACTGGAGTCAAAGATTGGTACAGCTCTTAGCAGGCAAATACCAAAATATCATTGCTAGTTGTGAAATGTTTTTTGGTGACGCATCACCAACAAAAAATGCATATGGGAAATTCTCAAAGACTTTGTTAAATCACATGGTTTATAACTTTATAACTATATGCAACTTTTGCTAGACAAATTTATTGTGGTTTCTTTTCCAGGGCTGCCTTGCTTGCTTTCTTTACAGCTTTTATAGCCTAACCTAATCAGAAGACTCTGAACAGGTAAAAATGTGAAATAATGCAAAACAGTGTATGAACTCTGACCATGTCCCCCAAGATGGACATCTCTAGCAATGAACCAGGGTTAAACGTTTGGTGTGTAAGGGTGTTTGGGCTGCTTTTCCAAATGCTGTGAGGGAGGAAACTGTTCAGACACCTGGGAGTAGAGAATTCCTAAGTTGGGGGGCTACTACAGAAAAGGCCTGTTGTCTGGTTTATATTCCCCTATTTTCCAGTGAGCTGGACTTTTAGTAGACTTTCTTCAGATGTTCTTATCACATGGGCAGATTCAGTACTGGCAAGGAAGTGTCTGATGTATCCTGGAGCTATGCTGTGTAGTGCTTTCATTACATATAGCATAGTGTTATGTAATCACAAATAAATCCGACTGAGATCAGCAAACTTTACTCTGAGTAAATGTGTGTGCAGAATGATGTCAATCATTATACAATGTACATGGTACATTGTTATAAAAGCTAACACAACCTCCTCCACCCCCCAATGGCTCAAGGACAGAACAGTCAGTCTAGGTGCCCTTAGGTAATACTGTTTAAGTGACACTGTACTGTGTTAATAACAATTCAGGTTGCTTCCTGGAATGAGGATGAAATATTTCAGTGGAGCCAGTTAATTAAAACCTATGAAAATGCTTTTTAGTTGTTACTATCTGTTTTCCTGTATTATACCAAATCACAGCTAAATATTGTTGACCAAGGTAGAATTGACTGAATTTGCACATGATACTAAATCATGATGTGGTTTGTTTGGTTTTGGCTCAGGTCACAGTGTGAATCTGGCCATTATGGTTTGAGAAGCATGAGGTTTGGATTCACATGTTACTGTTGTAGTTTATTCAATAAATTATGATTAAGCAAACATTACTTAGCTTAATGAATGAATCTGATCTTTGTATGTATGAAGATGACTAAATTCTTGGAAGATGGACTATAAATTTTAAGCTATGCAATGAGTGATTTACTGTCATGGTCTACACTTCAGAATTGATAGAAAGCATAAAGACATAGATATTCTGTCTTTTATAGTGGTAAACCACTGTCTTTGAAGAATAATTAAATCTGTCAATTCCAGCAAGACATGGAAGTAACCAGTGTTGTCCTAAAACTAAATCTGTGGCCTTATCACTAAAGCAGTTTGTTGCAAATTAAACTGAAAATCTAGCAAAAAGGAAAATTACTTGACAGTGAATTAAAGAAAAAGCAATCAAAGATTTTAAAAGATGCCTTAAAGGAAGCTGGCTGGAGTTGCCTCATCAGTCAAATAATCTGTGGGATTTTAATGAGAATTGGTTGGGGTCACCTTTACATCTGTGACTGCAAAAATAATGAAATCTTATTTTCAGCATAAGAGTTCTCTCGCACCAACAATCTTTTAACTAATCAAATAGCTTTTCTGGAGATAGGGGTGTGTGTGTGTATACACACACATACATACATACATACATACATACATACTTTATAAACACAGCTCTCTTGATCCCCTGTGGAATCAAATCCTGAGAACAAATCAGTCTAACTTGTCTGTCTGTCTGTCTGTCTCTCTGTGGCCATAGTTTAATAGTAGAACACAAATTTTCATTCCATAGAAGGTTCAATCCATGATGACTTCAAGTAGAGTTGTGAAAGATCTCAGTTGGAACCCTTGGAGAGCCACTATCAGCTAGAGAGACCTGTGGTCTAACTCTGTTTTTTAGGTTAGGAGATCTGCAACTTACTCTAACAGAATCCCAATGTATTCCACATAGAACATGTTTGAAAAAGAATAAGAGGAGCACATGCAATAAAGAATGGGCAGGACACCATCACTTTGTTTTCCCCATTCCTGGTATGTGATTTGCTAACCAATCTGTTTTAGCAAGATGTGTCTGCTCATCAATTGTGAGATTGCTGACAAGAGTTGATCTGTGGAAATGGACTGCCTGATGAATCGATGGTTGTGTCTTTTTGCAGGAGTTGGACAGTTATATTTACTGCCTTCTAGCAGTAAACCCTATGATTCTTTCATTTTAAAAGGTAGAACCTTCATAGTCCATGTGACAACAGGATTTGCCACATGTATACTGCTCTTTCCTGCAAAAAGAAAAGGATAAGCATGGCACTAGTCTTCACTCCCAAGCCTGAAATCCTTTATGACATCCCAACAACCTGGTGGATCTATCAGGTGTCCAGGTTGAATTATTCAAAATGATTCCTCCTCATTTCTCAGGCCAGAAAACTCTGAGAATCCAAATCACATCATTGTGTATGACATTTCCTTCACTGTGGTCAAAACAAGTGACAGAATACATCAGGTAGCCTCAAATGTATACAGAGCCTCACGGCTGTTGTAACAGTAAATTACTGATTCATTTCTGTTCTCCTAGAAATACTACATTCCACTGAAAGAAAACGAAACAGATGTACAACACAGCTTTAAATAACATACGCTCAGAAGAAGGGATGTGGCTTTCTTTAATTAGCTTAAAATCTAAATGATGCCTGCCAAAGCAAAGAACGATTAAGATTGTTTCTGCGTTTGCACTTTGCTCCAATTTGGGTGTGTGTTGTAAATATCTTAATTCATTTATAGATTGTAATAATTGTCCTTTTTTTTTTTTTTCCAAATAACTTTATTGGATTTTAAAATAAGACAAAAACTAACAAAAACTAATATTAAAGGTAAAGAATAAAAAAGAGGGAAAGAAAGGAAAGAAAGAAAAAAAATAAAGAAAAGAACAATTTCTGACTTTCCTCACAACAGATATAAGTAACAATTTGCATTAAACTCTTACTCTAAGTTTACAACTTAACTTTCATTTTATCTATTATCCAATATTGATTCTAATCATCAAATCCATACAACACAATTTCATTTTTTTCCTGTTTCACGCAAAACGTCCAAAGAAGGCTTCCAATTAGCATTACAATTACTCAACGTCTTTTCTCTAATCAAAGCCGAGATTGTAATAATTGTCCTATTGCAATACAGCCTTTTGAAATTGAGGCTTAATACGGACCTCAAGTATTTTGTATGTGTGCATAAGTGCAGGAAGAGAGAATGTGACAAGCATCTTCCTCATACAAAGAAGTACATTGAAGATCTATTTTTGGCTGCAGCATCCCATTGAACATAGTCCGTGAAATCGCTCACTTTCTTCTGTCACTGCCTTGGTAATGAGCCAACCCAGGTTAGCTGATGTACTGTAGCTCACCTATTCACACAATTGTTAAAATTAATGTGGATGTGTCACGTTCTTTGACTCAAATGCTTATTTGTCTGGCAGGGAGAAATCCCACTGCATTCATTATATATATCTGGTAACAGCACCCTCCCACCCACTCACACAACTATAATGAAAATGCTGAAAACTGTCATAAGTCAAAAGAAGTTGGAATCTGACTTCATGGTGGCTGGCATATTTTTTGAGATACAATTCATGCGCTGTAAGCAGGTTCTGAACTGTCAAGAGATTCAGCCGGTATCCAGTGTGGAAACAGCTAGCATTAATTAATGCTTGTGCAAGCCGGAGCCAGCTCTTCTACAAAAGCTCTCAGTCCTATCTCCTTTGCATTGACTCTGTTGACCCTATTTGTTCCATCCCCTTTAGTGGGAGATTTGGTGTAGCAAGAGGTAGCCCCATCCTGCTACCATCTCATCCGGGAAGTGACAGAGGCTTTGTAGGAACAGTTCTCACAAGGTCAGAACCAAACTCTCTGAAACTGGAGTCATCGGTTACCAAAATGAGAGGCGGGTGGTGTCAAGCCTGTTACACTGTGCAGACAGGGAAGAAGTGTGAGAGTTTAAATCTTCATTTCACCGTAAATAGTTTTTGAATTTGAGATGCAGCAATAACTGGAATTTTTCATAATGGCTTCATTAGTGTTTCTACAATATATCCACTTATTAGAAACTCCTGTGTTCTTGAATGCTTGTTGTGCTTGCTTTCCATTCATTTTCTCAAGGAGAGCCTGACAGATTTCTGGAACTTATGGATTAATTTATGGATCTTGCAGCTTCTGGAAGATTCTTCACTGTAGCTTCTTGTGAAGTGTTTTATTCCTAAGAAGTAAAAAGTAAGCGTTAGTAAGTAAGAAGTAAATATTCCTAAGAAGGAAACTACATCTGGGCCCTGAAGATATCCCTTCTTTGATTTCATGCTGCAAATTAACTATTCGCCTATTGGAAGAATGCTGGCATCTCAGGTTGCCAGATGTAACTATGATCATCTAAGGCTGCTCATAAGTAGGATCCTCCTTATACGTAGGAATTTTCTGAACACTTTCATCTCGGCTTTGGAAGAGTTTCAGAGCATGTGTGCAGGAAAGACAACATGTATGCGATGAAGTCATCCCACATATGCCATAACTTACATACTTGCATTAGAATTGAGTCGCAACTATGCAATTGAGGCATTTGTATGGTATCATTGCATTTATGTCTTAATTTGCTCAAACCAGCAATTCACCACCTACATCTCAGAAAGGTCTAGGTGATATACCTACTGAGTACATTTCAGCATAAACTCTCCTATGAAATAATGCGTCTCCTTTCTCTGACTACATAATAACTAGAAGTTACTGTTTTAAAAATAGTTCAATCTGAGAAGACTCATTAAGAGCACCCTCTTGTGGTAAAGGAAAGAAATTGCAAACAATTACCGTTCTGCAGTAAGATGCCTTTATGAGCTATTTGTGGGACTATAACCTCTGGGTGAAACCCCTGCACTTACTGCTCTTCTGTCCTATTTGAATTTATTTTCTTCTTTGAATTCTGCACAGATAATATATGTTCATCATTTTTTAAAAATTAATATCGTTATTTTTAATGATATATTCTTTTAATCTTATAAAAAGAACTTTAAAAAATAATTCAAACTAAAGATACAAACTAAGAAGGAAAAAATCTATCTTATATTTTATACTTATCAATAGTCACTGGTTTACCAATGAATTTACTGCTATAATATAAAAATACAAGATGTGTATTATTGTAAGACATCGCAAAATCTCTGCCATAATGCTGCATCCTTTGGCAGAAAATATTGCCTTTTCTAAAACAGATAGATCACACATTTCTGACAATCATTACTTCATATCTGGAATAATGGAATAATTGGAATAATTTCCAATTTCTTAATATAATTCTTTTTGCCACCCCTCCCCCCTCCGCTCGATGCAACCTGACAATTCCTGATAAATTCCTGATGAACCATTCCTGATAAACAGTAAAATTCCAAAGCTCATCAATTCAACATTACATTTACATCTTTAACATTTAAAGATGTCCCCATAAATCTACTAATATACATTAATGCAAAATCCCAAAATGATATTAAATAATCACATGACCATATCATGTGTGTCCATGAGCCCTAATGAACATTTATCATAATTTAATCCTTCAGATAGCCTTTTATTACTCAAAGTATGAAGCTTGAACAAGTTCTGTGGTATATTTACAGGATATGGGTTAGGTGTGGAGGGAAGACAGAAATAAATAATTGAACGAGTACTTGGAAACCTACACTGGAGTGTTCCATTCTGCAACGTATTGTTGCAGTACCTACCTGTAATAAAGATACTACATGCTTTAGTGAAATAGGGTGGGCTTCTTTCTTTATTGCTCTGAATATTTTTTTTTGTTTAATTTGGAAACATAACATTTGAATTAATGGAATTGGTTCAGATGACATATATATTTAGTAACTAAAGTTGACCACACAGTACACAGTGAATATGCTTCATATTTAGCATACTTTCTGCTTTGATTATAATGGCAAACAGTGATTTATTGTTCCTGATTTAAGGTCCCTCCTCGTGTTGTCTTTATAAAATGTGACTGGAAAGAGGAGTTGAAAGCTTTGCATTCATTTTATTCTAAAGGCATTCTTACCTGTTTCGTCAACCTGGAAAAACTGAAATTAGAATTATCTATGATTAGCTGCAAGAAGCCACTTTTAAACCTTAGATTACAAATCTGCCTTATTTTCAAAGTATCTCACTGAAAATGAATCACAGTGTATGTTTTAGTTGGGACACTCTCACCTCATCGCTTTTTATCTTGACTGCACCCTCTGTGTGGGGCAGCCTTTGAAGACAGCTCAGAACCTGTAACTTGTTCGGAATGCAGCAGACAGATTGTTGCTGGGTGGAATTTATTGCTGCAGCGTCACACCTATTTTGCAGTTGCTACATTGCTTGGTTTCCAGGCCCAGTTCATGGTGCTGGTTCTTACTGGTAAGCCTACACAGGGCAGAATCCGGTGCTATAAGAGGGTGCCTTATGGAAATTATTCTGCCTGTCCCTTGAAGTCCTTTGCAGCAGTATTTCTCAACCTTGGCAAGATGTGAGGACTCCAGCCAGCATGGGGAATCCTGGGAGTTGAAGTCCACACATCTTAAAGTTGCCAAAGTGGAGAAACATTGATCTGGAAGAGGCCTGCTTACGGTCTTGTCTCTTAAGAAGTGAGAGGAGTATGGTCCAGAAATGGTGGTGTCCTGGCCATTATGGTGCGTCTGGCTCCCTTGCTCCTGGCTTTCTGAAAGATGCTGAAGGTGCTTCCTTTTCAACAAGCATTCAGTCACTCAGTGACTGGGTGAGTCACAAAGAGTTTTGTTTCATGTTATTTTAATTGAGGGGTGTGGGAGTTGTGATTTAGGAAATGTTTTAATTTAATGTTTGATGTTTTTTACTCACTAAATTGCCCAGAGTCTATATCAGTGTGTGGTATAAACATTTCATCAATCAATTAAAAAAATGGTTGAATGAACTATGAAAATATGAACTAAACAACCCTTGTACCAGTGCTTGCAGAACAGGTGGGGGCTGCATGAGCCTGAAACTTAGGAACATAGCAAATTGTTTATGTTTTATACAAACTGGCTTTTAATACTGAAAGCTTAATTGAATCAAGATTTGACAAGACAGTATGAATTTTTCCACTTTTGGAAGGAATATACTTATCAACGACCCATTCAATAGGGGTCTGCACTCTTTGGAAATGATGATGATGAAGTGCTGTGGACCTTGTGTAAGTGCACCAACTCTCTTGTTTCAGCCACAAGTATAAAACAACTGTATTAACTACTTTCAGGCTCATGCAGAAGGCTGAAAAAAGCGAGGCTACTGAGCAAATGGGTATTTTAAGGTACCTTCCGTGTAGTTAGACTCACTTAAATCATATATAGACACAAAGATTTTATAACAAATTTTGTTAGGTATGTGCTTGTTTCACACTCCCCCAAGCTGCTGTGTTTAATTTTTTATTAGTGTCTCAGCAAAACGATGGAATCTGGAACTGATGGCAGTCTCAGTTTTTTTTAGGCAGTCGCTTAGACATATGGTTCCTGTTTCAAAGAGGGTTGTATGACACTCATTAAAAGTAATACACAAAACTGTCATATGGTATTGGGCTTGCTGTTTTGGTATTTGCCGTGAAGCTTCAGGAAAACAATGAGAAACCAATGCAATATTTTGATGCTCTGCTTCTGCTACCCACTCAAGGCTCCCTCCCCTCCCCCCCAATCTTTGGGTTTCAGTATCCCAGCACTCCATCTGTCACGCATTGCTCACTGCTTTGTTCTAGGATTAATGACCTTTACAAAGCTGTCTCTGGCTAAATTGGTTGGCTTCCCAATGTTGAGTGAAAAAACTTGGTTCCATTACAGATCTGATCATAGCCATCAAGACTCTGTGTTTAAATTTTTCAGCTGGTGGGAGAATTCAGCCCTGTATCTTTAGAAGGCTCCACAGATAACGAAGGAAGGTGGTGACCACTTTGGCTGTCTTTATGAGTGGGGCGATGTGGGGGAATACACACATACACACACACGCTGACGGTCTTTTCTAATCCACATGAAAAATTGAACATGACTCTAGTATTTCATAATTTAGGAATGTATCCAGTTGGGCTTTTTTTAAAAAAACAACAACATTTTTTAAAAGTTTCATGGCAAGAAGGTTTTTTTTTTTTTTAAAAGCACAGTTAGAGCAAATCCCTGATGAAATTGACAACCTGATGAGAAGACATTGCCATATAGTATTCTTTGTGTAACTTTGATGGGACCAGAGTGAAGACCCAGTGGGCTGTTACTGGAGGAAATTTGAGATTGCCAACCTGCAAGCTATGGAGTCATCTGGTGTTTCTGCTACTGTCAGGTTTAGCCCAGGAAACTCCAGGAGGCAATACAGATTCAATCCAGCAAGGTTTATTGGCTTCACTCCCGTTACAGAATCTTCTCAAACTGAGAGCAATTCCCAGGGTCAGACTACAAACATCCTTAGCATTCCTCAGGGAGGGGCCAGTCTCATTCTCTTATCTCTTGTCCGCTCCTCTGGGGATGAGAGTCCATGTTTCACACCTCTGCTCCACACTCCCACATCACCCCTCCCTCCATCTTCATCCTCTCCCCTTGAGTTCTCAGCAGAACTTGGCAAAGCTGGGAGGGATGACATGTCAGATGATGAAAGGCTCTCAGCACCTCCTGCCTCCTCCATACCATCTTCCGATGGGTCCTGAAAAACAGCTGCAACATTAATAGAATCAGCCCCCCTCCCTCCTGCCATCTGCCACCCTGAAGTAGAAGGCTTTGGGCTGCCAGCTCGCACTTGCTCCCCCCTCCCTCCTGCCATTTGAAACCCTGAAGTGGAAGGCTGTGGGCTGCCAGCTCGAAGTTGCTCCCCCCTTACAGTCTCCACCAAACCTTCCTCCAGCGCACTGTCCCCTCCTTCTTCTTCCTGCTGATTAACTGCTGGTGCTCCGGATAGCTCTCGAGGTTTGGGTTTGTTAGGGAAACGCCTATGGAAAGCAACTACCAGCTCTGGGGCATGAACGTTCTTCGCATTTTCCCAAGAATGGTCTGCTTCAGGGTAACCCTTCCAGTGAATCAAATATTGAATTCCTTTCCCTCTCCTCCGAGAGTCCAAAATTGCCTCCACCTCTTATTCCTCTTCTCCTTCGACCACAACCGGTGGGGGTGGGGATGAGTGGGTTCTCAGAGGACTTGGGGGGGCCTCCTTCACTAATAAGGAACGGTGAAAAACCAGATGAACCTTCATAGATGGAGGCAGCTGTAATCGGAATGCTAAGTTATTCACTTTCTACAATATTTTGAATGGTCCTACGAACCGGTCATTCAATTTTCTGGATGGCCTGGTGGAAGCTAGAAACTTAGTAGATAACCACACTTTGTCCCCCACCGAAATCAGCGGACCCGCCTGTCTGCGGGCATCGGCATTCCTCTTGTATGCCTCCTTTGCCTTTGCTAAGTGGTCCCGCAACAGCTGCTGAGCTGCTTGCTGTTCTTTCAGAACATGCACTGCCAACACTTCTGGAGTCAAAGCCGCTCCCTGCGGATCTGTAGCCATGATGTATCTCCTTCTACTGGAAGGTAGTTTAGAGTCTGAGAAGATTGAAGTCAGGTTTAGCCCAGGAAACTCCAGGAGACAATACAGATTCAATCCAGCAAGGTTTATTGGCTTCACTCCCGTTACAGAATCTTCTCAGACTGAGAGCAATTCCCAGGGCCAGACTACAAACATCCTTAGCATTCCTCAGGGAGGGGCCAGTCTCATTCTCTTATCTCTTGTCCGCTCCTCTGGGGATGAAAGTCCATGTTTCACACCTCTGCTCCACACTCCCACAGCTACACGTGCACTTTCTCTACCAGACTTACTGTTTTTTAGGTCTAAGTCAATCCCTGCACAACTCAACCACTGAGAGACTGGTTGACACGGTTGTGTCATAAAATAGCAGTATTGTGTAGAAATAGTCATCTGCTTATCCATTCCTATTTACAACTGCCAAGGAAGAACAAAGCAAATATCCAGATGCTCATGTTCAATATGGGGAGGCCAGAAACTGAGAACCATCTCAGATGATAACTTAGGCAAAGGTCCTATTCAGACATAATGCTTAATGAAAACACTATAATTCCAGTTAGGTTTGAATCATAACTCAGAAAGCAAGCATTAGTTTCTGTCAAGTTAGCAAAGGAAAGAAGCAGGGATCTTAGTTAAACACTGATTTCTTTAGCAGCTCTTGTTGGAAGAATGAATTGGATTGGAGTGATAGAACGTCATGGACAGGCATTCTTCCTTGTTCCCGAAAGTATTATGACTGAAAGGGAGAATGTTAATGATTGGCAGGAATGTGGCAGTCCAGTTTTGCCTTCCCTGATCCTTGCCATTTAGTTTGAGTTGCAAGAATTTTCAGCAAAATGGGTATAAGTTTGGAAAAAATTTCAAGAATATTTCACAAGACTTAAGGGCATTGTAAACCAATAGTGTCTAATTAAAAGTACATATAAATGGACACTTTTCTTGTAAGAAACACGGCTGACAGTATTTGATGCTTTTTAAAATTCTATTTTAATACTTATTTTGAAAATACAAAAATTTATAAAGTAAGATTAGCCGAGGACAAATGCAACTAAAAGGGAAAAAAGGAAATAAAAGTTATATATACGGTATGTGTACATATTTTCTGTCTCTCTCATATACACATGATCTTAAGGAGCAATAAAAAAACATTTTAAACTATTTAAAACAATAATATTTCTGCCTACATGATTTGTTTTGAATGTGCGTTTGATGTTCTTAGTTAATGGAGTTGGTTGCAAATTGCCACGACTGGCTGACTGATTATTATTATGTGTAAAGGCAGCAAGGCTGTGGATCCAAAGTGCCTTTTTTCTTTACTGTGGCTTTTTTTGCGAAGGCAGTCAACTCATTTCTCATTCTCATCCTGCGTGACAGAAGGTTATTGGGTAATTGAGTCTGTCCTTGAAGAGAGATGACAGCTTATGCTAGAAATTTGACAGTTGACTGTCTTTCAAAACAGCTGCCTTGCTGGGTGACTTTAGGAGATACTAGTCTGAGTGCTCCTCCTTTTTCCTGTTAAGGATCTTGAGAATTTGTGATTTGATGAACTTAAACAATTGTAGCCAGGAAATAGTATCATATACTTGAATTTGCCCCACTTGGACATTTTTATTAAATTGATTGATTATGTGCCATCAAGTAATTTTTTACTCCTCGCAACCACAAAGATAGATTTCTCCATGACAATCTGTCCCTAACTAGTCCTTCAGGTTTCCAACTGTGCACTCATTGCCACTGTAATTGAGTCTGTCCAACTTTCCCTGCATTACTGTAGAGCCTTTTCTGGAGAGCTAGGTCAATAATAGAGAATACAGGTAGTCCTCGCTTAATGACTGCCCTGTTTAGCAACTGTTCAAAGTTATGACAGTGCTGAAAAAGTAACTTTATGACTGGTCCTCACACTTACGACCATTGCAGTATTCCTGAAGTCATGAGATCACCATTTGTGCGCTTCACAGCTGGCTTCCAACAAGCAGAATCAGTGGAGAAGCTGGCAGTAAATTTGTAAGTCATGGTCATGAGATGTCTTGCTTAACAACTGTGGGTGATTTGCATAAGGACCATGGAGGAAGTGAGGTCATAAGACCATTGCAGTCATCTGATGTCTCATTTAACAACTATGCCACTTAGCGATGGAGTTGCCACTCCCAATTGTGGTCGTTAAGAGAGGACTACCTGTACATGTAATTCATGGTTGAGCTGTTGGGTTCTTGGTGTTCTCTGAATTAGTTATTTTCCTGCAGACGTTTCATTTTCAGGCTAGGTAACATTATCAGGGTTATTAAATTTCTGGTGCTTATTTTCAACTGCTTCTAATGTTTAGGACTTAAAGAAAAAGGAAAGAATCACAAGCAGGTCTGTATAGTTGTGACAGTGGTGCTAATGGGTCATAGTTTTTCACACCTATTCTGCAGTAACTTCCTGTGCAAACGGTTCTGGGGCAGGCAGGAAGGGTGAACCTGTGACTCTATAGACATTAATGAACATTGGTCCACTCTGTTTCTCACCACTGGCCAGGCTGATTGAAGTGATGGAGCATTGCTGTTCAGTCACATCCAGAAGCTTCTTATCTTGTTTTTAGGCATTATATTGAGAGAATATATGTAATGTACCTTGTTCACTTAAAAATTGCTAAGCTGAAAGCAAAATCTGTAGCAAATATTAGGAATAGCTAGCTCACTCTGAATCCTTGGCTTGATACCACAGTGATAGTGATTTATTGTATATCTAGATGACTCATTAACCCCAATCTCACTGTGGTGTACAGATCATTTAAAACATTTAATTTAATCAAACTGGTTGTACTGACTACTGAGACCTCTCAGAAATACATTGTAAGTTGCTCTGGGGACACTTGTTTTTGAAAGATATCATATGATGTTAAAAAACAAAACAGATTAAAATGAAAAGCTAAATGAAATCCAAAGTTATAAAGCCCAACAATTAAAATGGTAATTAAAACAATTGAAATCAACAATTATTTTGAAAGTTCATTAAATTCAAGAATAGTGATAAACAATGGTATCCAAAATCAATTGCTTTCCTGTAAAATAATGAGAATACAATGAAGTTATTGTTACTGTTATATGTCACATGTTTTACAGTTATAGGTGAAATATATTTTATGAAATAAGATTGAAACTTATCCTAATAAATGTAGGTCATTAAGCATCAGCCCTCCCCCTCCTCCAGTTTAAGACCTCTCTTAACTTACTCTTTTTTGGGGCATCATTTTAAAAACCTCTGTCACCTTTGTATGGATTGCTGTGTTTATATAAGCCAAAATTACTGTCAATTGGGTATTCAATTCTAAAAGCTATACGATCTGATTGTATGTATCTTAAATTTGTGTTATTGTTTCAACACATCGTCTTCTTATCAGGTGTTTTTTGTCTCATTGCTGCTGTTATATTAAAAGAGATCTTTCTAGGATGATCTGTAGCTTTGAAATGAATCTTGATAGAAAAGCAGTGTGCTTATATAACATTACCACAAAGATGTCCCTAATTTTTTTTAAGTTGATTAAAATTAACTACGTTAAGTTTATTTTAAGAATTATACTATCTGCATTATGGGTCCAAAACAAAGATAAATTTGTTTTAGATGAAAACTAATATTAAGAATTAAATACCATTACTACCAAGAGTTGCCTTTTCAGTTCCTGTAAAAGGTTGCTATTTGCATAATAAATCATTGTATTGCTTTCACCACAGAATAATTTCACACACTGATCATAGTCTCTAACCAGTTTTGATATGAAATGTAAACACTAGGAAATCATAACAGTACTATTAAAGTCATCTACATTTTCTCTCCAGAAAGAAACAAGCCATTAAAGAACAAAAATGAGAGCCATGTTAACCAGCAACAATTACAATAATAAAGAGGAATAGAGCACTTCAGGTATTACAGTAGAAAAAAAAATGCTAATTAAAATATCCTTATCTAGATAGCACATACTCCATTTGTGGAATATTACCCTGTATGTTGAGAGCCCAATCTCAGTTATTTGAAAGAAGTATAATATTACAATCTAGTCTCATTTAAATTGACACTCACTGTCACAATTTTTGTCCATTTTTAAAGGAGGATAAAATAAGATATACCATATGCACTTTGCACATGTATATGTGTAGGTATGTATTTTACATTCTAACTAGGAGGGCTAAAACCCCTGGAATTTGGAACTTTAGCTAGATAAAAAATCCAGTTAAACAAACTATTTGCTGTGAAGTTTAATTAAATATTCTTCATAAGTAGAGAATTTTGAGGTTTTGAGAATTACTACTTTTGCAATTTATTTACCTAGGAATTCTTAACACCAACAGGGCTTCCCATCATAAAAACAAATGGCTTTGTTTACTACATGGGAAAATGCCCTATTCTACTACTTTTCTATTTAAAATGCTCACCATATACCTCAGGAGTCCACAGGACAGTATTTACTGACATCACTCTTAATCCTGCCAAGGTCCATGATGCATATCTCTTTGGTTTTTAAATTATTTTATGTAATTTAAAAAAAAAGCTAGTATTTTGCAAAGAAAATTACCCTTCTTTATTTCCATCTTTATTATTGCCTTAAAATGTGTCCACTTGCCTAAATGAGAGGAAGCTAGAGAATATTCTAGAAAGGAAGAGCGATAGTAAGGAATCACGTCAATAGTTTTATTTTCTGATAAATGGGTATTTTGAGATTAGCAGTGCCCATCATCAGATCCAGTTTGTGTGTGAGCGAGAATCACAGCATTCTCTCAAAATTCCATATGTGCTCACTACTCAAAAAGTTTCTTATTATTATTCCAGTAGAATTCAGAACTGTTCAAATTTAGTACACTGTGGTTTTAATGTACTGCATTCTATTTGAGCGTTTATCTCAAATCAGCAGAGACACCTTGGTTCATTTAATAATCCCGCTGCCATTTCTCCTTTGCATCTTTATGTGTTTTCTCTTTCAGGTAGGAGAATTTGGGTATCCTGGATAGTGACATGACTTTTCCTATATCTGTGCCGAGCATCTTCAGGGTCTTTCTGATTCCACCGACTTTGGTCTTTAATCTGTTTTTCTGACTTGCTGTTTATTTGCTTCCTCTCTTCCAAATCATTGTAGCCTCCTACTAGGACAACGTTGCAATCCGCTTTTTCTCACTGGATGGATTTTACATATTTGAAAAATGAATCATTATGAGCAGCTAGGAATTCTTATTGCTGATTTTAAGGTGTAGTTTGTTTGAGTCTTTGATAAGTTAGGATAATAAAACTAAATAAATGTTAAATTAATAATTCAATAAAATTCTTCAAGCATCAGTGAAACATTTCCTTTCAGCTAAAAGGAGATGGACCTACTTTGTTTTAATATCATTTCCCCACACTGTTTGCTTAGCTGTTCTTGTCAGTGTGCTTCATATAGGAGGCTTAGTAAAAATGAAAACCGCCAGCAATAACATACTGGCAGTTTCTCCACAGTACTGTTTTCTGTTCAAAAGGTGAAAGAGATCACAGTACACGATGGTCCCTTTGTTATATATTTTTATGAGCACCTTTTAGAAATGAACCTAAATTCGTATCTACAGTACTATCCTGCCTTGTGTTAAGTACATCTAAGCTGTATCTTACTCAAAGGGCACTAATACTGTGGTTTCCTTTAGAAGCTAATGTATTGTGCATTTTTCTAGTTAACCCCAGTGGAAGTTGACTAGATGACATCTGAGAGTGCTACTCATATGGGATAAGTGTCTGATTTGTTATTTCCAGAACTGGGCAGTTGAAAGTTCCTAATGTTGTGGTTTCTGATCCTTTAACAAGTATGCATCTTTTTTAGAAAATATATTCATAAGAAAAATAGTGAAAGTACCAGGAATTTGATGATTAGGCATATTGCTTGAACACGTATGGCTCAGTTAAGAACGAGTTCCATTCCCAAGATATATCCTTAAATTGAATTTGTATGTAATCTGGAAAAGTATTACTGTATAATAGTATATAAGTAGTATTGTGTAATTAAATCGAACCATTGTGTACTTAATTCAAATCGTGTATTTAACTTGAATTTTGCTACAATAGGCTCTGTTCTTAGCTATGGATCATCCTTAAACTGGGCGTTCTTAACCCGAGGACTACCTGTACTTATGCATGTGATTTCTTTCTCTCAGTGGAGATCACAAGTTAGTAAGCCAGCTTCCACAGGGGTTAATCACATCTAGATGGTACTGCAGAACCCTAAAATTAAATTAATTTATATTAATTTAAAGAATTTAATTTAATTTAAAGGAATATTTGAAATCTCATGAATTTGCAGAATTTTAAAATATTGTGTTGTTCTTATATGAGTTTGCACAAGAATGTATTGGTGAAATTGCCAAAGTGGGGTGGTGACAGTGGTGGTGTCCAACTCTGGAAAATCTGTAGCTCATTTTTAAGGAAATCCCTCCAGCTATCAGCTGTTGATCATAATGCTTTGGAGGTAGTCCAGGACATATGGCACGTACCAGATTGGAAAGGCAGATTTCAGAGAAATGGAATAAGTTGTGATTCGGTGTATTCCCCCAAGGCCTTCTCTCTTTGGAATCTATCTGTTCTTCCCTAAAATATCAAGGCACTCATTTTAACTGAGATGTATGCTTTTTTAAAACTGCTGGATGAGGTTGTTTGGGGGCTTGGATGGAAACAGTATAGTAGTATCACACTCTGTCTTTCAACTTTGTCTTCTAATCCTGGAATGGAGGCCAGGATAGATAACTGGGATTAATCCAGGCATAACCACAATGAAGAGCAAGCAAGAACAACTGGATTTCCTGGATTGTTTTATTTGGAAAGTTAGTTCTTTTCTCATCCTGTATATTACAGAAATAAATTAAATCCAGAGCATTATTTTTGTTCTCAAGGAACTATCCTGTAAGCTTCATTTGCAGCTTTTCTTTAATACGTTTAATGATTGGGCCTAGCCTCCAACCTTTGAACATAGATAGAAGGCTGGAATGGCTCCAAATGGGTTTGCTTTAGCTTCAGTTGCTTTTCTGCTCCTGCCCCCCTCCTCCATACACAACATGGGTATTCACAAGGGGAATGCAGACATATACAGTAGGAAGGTGGGGCAATTCTCAAATGAAGCTGTTAAAAAAAGACACGGCATGTTGGTTCGCCAACTCTTGTGAAGATATTGCCCAAGAACCCAGTAAACTATGAATACCTGTGATTTGCCATGCTACCCAACGGTTAGTGTCATGTCTATAGTTAGCTCATGTTCTGGCTTATCATGTCACATGAATACTCTCTGTAGTGTAAAATACACTATTAAGTGGTTTAAAGGAATCTGCTGCAAAAGCTTATGAATTTGCACAGAGAATTTCAACATAAACTTTTTGACAGATCCCTACCGGTGGGAAATATGGGGCCATTTTTATATGATCTGACCAAATGCAAGATTGGGCTTACTTCGTGTTGGGTCTGCATTAAACAGAGTGTGAGTTTGTGATGGGGATGGTGATGCCAGACCACAGGAGAATAATCTGAGTCCTAATCTTGTTTGGATTATATGCCAATCCTGATTAGCCACTCCCAAGTGCAATTCTAGACAAGCAAGGCATAAATGCTTTATTAGTTCTGACTTGTTTGGAGCAGAAACCACAATAACAACTCCAATTAAGAAGATAAGTCTCACTGACTTCAGAAAACCTTCTGTAAAATTAGTTAAGACTCATTTCCGACTAAACACATTTAAAAACTGGTCGTACATTTTATGGTTCCCCCCCCCCCCCCAAGTTTAAATATGAGCTTTGGAAGGACATGATATAAATGGTTATCTAGATTAATGCTGTGTGCAAATGCTTTGCTTTTTCATAAATAGTACAACAATAGCCTCCTGGATTATTTCCCTTCTATCTTTAGGAATGTGTATTGTTATAGGTTTTAATTGTATATTTATTTATTGTTTTAACATGCTGTGAACCGCCCAGAGTCCCCCATTGGGGGGAGATGGGCGGGGGGGGGATCAAATAAATAAATAAATAAAGATTGGTAAAGCCAGTTGTTACAGGGAGGGTTAGTGTGCTGTAGTGGTTTATGGGTTGGACTAGGATTGGAGTCACCCCATCCAAATCCAGCATCTTCAGTTATGAAAGTTCTTTGCATGACTGTGGACCAGTGAATGAATCTTAACCAAATTTACTCCACAGTAGGCATTGGGGAATGCCTACTGTACCAATAGAGTTGAATATGTGTAGCTCAGGGTTGAACTGTGGAGTCCTTGGGGTTCTCTGAGCTTGGTTCTTTTCTTGCAAACATTTCATTACCCGGCTAGGTAATGAATAATTACCCATTATTAATGAATTATCAATTAATCATTAATCATTAATTAATTATTATTAATGAATAGGTAATCAATAATGAAGAAAAGAACCAAGCTCAGAGAACCCCAAGGACTCCACAGTTCAACCCTGAGCTACACATATTCACCTCTATTGGCTAAGATACTGCCCAGAACTCTCAAACTCCTGGGGTTCTCTGAGCTTGGTTCTTTTCTTGCAACCTCTTGTGACTGTGGTAACCTTTGCTTATCTGGGTGATGATTGTTGGTGAGCCACCAGGTACACAAGCAGTGAACAATACCCTAATCAAGGAACTACCACAGGAGCAAAACAGAACCCCCACCCCCACCAACACTGGCAGGGCATGCCACACTATATAAACAGAGAGCAAACCCCATCCCATTCTAGCACTGAAGATGTTACCTAGCTGGGTAATGAAACGTTTGCAAGAAAAGAACCAAGCTCAGAGAACCCCAAGGACCCCACAATGCCTACTGTGTTGGAGGGAAAATGGGAGGCATCAGGCATTTTTAGAGGAAAGATGGAACATAACACAGCCCAATTTTTCTAGGGCAAATTTCACAGTTCCTCACTATGTTTACTATATAACCTCTTACTTCTGCCCTTATTGACTTGTGTTCCATTTCCTGCTAATGCATAATGACAAGCAATTGATCCTTCTCATTTGTGATATTTATTAGTCACCTAATATGTTGCTATGTGCCATGATAAGGAACTTTACAAGATTAATAAAAAATTATCAACTTAATTGCTAGATCAATTCATGTCATTGCTAGTTTAGCAGCATAGTTATAGTCAGATAATTGTTTGGAATTGCTCCAAGCTTATAAAGTTCTCTGGATTGTGCTGCAAATGACTTGATGGGTAGCTCTCTACAAGTGGAAGAAAGTTGCTATATTGTAAGTAGCCATTGTGAGGTTTGTAGACCATTCAAGAAGTTCTGTGCTTTGGACAACAAAGTCTGTGGCTCCCTGCAGCAAGCAATGAGGCTTATGTACACTGTTGGTATGTACTCCTGTTTTTTTATCATGGTGCTGTGGATAGGGTTAGGATTGGGAAAACCCAGTCTCCAGCCAACCACAGATAAAAGGTCTGGGCAATTCCTTTCAAAGAGGGACTTCGTAGTGTGCAGCAGGGCATAAGACTTGAATTGTTAAAGCAGCTGTATTGTTTTCCCCCAGGAACAGCTTTTGGCTGCCTCTGCACACTCGGCCCCTTTACTTCAACAGCAGTTTTCCAAAAATCTGATTGAGCCTAGAAAAAGGCACAGCTGCTTTAACAGTTCAAAAAAAGATGCTTTGTGCCCTCCAAAGCATCTCCTTTGAAGGATCTGTCCAGCCTTATTAGAAACCTTAGCATCTTGCTCATTTTGTTTCACACAAATCTGCCTGAATTCATCCTCTTCTGTGTGGTCTTTCTCTTTTCCATCCATTTTGAATGGAAAGAAATCTATTGGTTATAGCAGCCCATCCCAACCATGTAATCCCTTGATTTCAGCTTTAGCCCTACATGTCCATGCCATATAAGCTGATTGTGGTGGATTTGTGTATGTGCTGTTTTATGTGTGTAGTTTGTTATAGAAGGCTACCTAAAAATTAATGAAATTCAGTTGTTTGCTGTCATTCAAGCTAGCCTGCTTCACGGGAGGGAGAAAATGGGTGGAGGAATAAAGAAGATATGCTCACTTCTAAGGTCCTTGGTCAAGGACAAAAATAAAAACACAACAGTAAACAAATAAATAATACCTATAGGAATGGAGCTTGTGACACAAAATATCAAGCTGTCCCAAGCTTATGTGTGATGTGTTTCTATTATTGTTGTGTATCCCCTGCAAATATTGGCATACGTGTTAAAAGAAGCAAGAATCTTTACATTTTGAATAACGAATTCTTGTTACATAGCTTGAGACACATGTCCTCCTTCCTTCAGTGAAATGTTAACAAGTCTAAGCAGAGATGGATTTCTTTGTTGTATCTACATACTGATTTTACTGCTTGATCCTTGAGAAACGTGGACTATTCAGCGTAGAACTTTCATGGGCCTTTAGAACTCTGAAGTTTTATAGCCCAGGGTTCCTCAACCTCAGCAACTTTAAGATGGGTGGACTTCAACTCCCCGAATTCCTGGCTGGGGAATTCTGGGAGTTGAAGTCCACCCATCTTAAAGTTGCTGAGGTTGAGGAACCCTGCTAAAGTCCTTCTTTTCCAGAAGTGCCAATGCCTACAGTTTCTCATCCCCATCCAGCAAAGTAGAGAAGTCAGAGCTTTGTGGAAAAAGACATTCCTGGCATACAAGTACCTTGGCTTTCCACCTTTGGTAGCACTTTATACATTTTTATTTTGATGCTCATTTGCAGTTTCCAAACACTGGCCTCTGATCTTGATCCACAGTCCTAAATTATAGTCTTTTCTTTTTAAAAGGGCTTTATGTGAGTTGTTGATAATAATTAATGATTTTTTAGGAACCTAAATTGTGAACCTTATTGTGCAAGACATACATGTCCATTCATTCATTCATTCATTCATTCATTCATTCATTCATTTCTCGTTGTATGGGTGATTTGGATGAATATTATTAAACCTACTTTCTATAAAAATGAAAACTAAAAACTTTACAAAATACACAGTTATCTCAATATCTTGCATCTAGGGGCAATGCAGAGAGGCAGTGTATTGATTATGCTGTCCCATCTCTCACTTCTTGGGAAAATTATAAATGATTCTGAAGATATTCTACTGGGAAGATGTGCACAGTTTTTAAATCATGTTTTGACTGGTTGATGTAGACATCTTTTACAAGGTAGGCAGAAGGGGCTGATTGTACATATCTTTAAAAATTGTAAATATATGATTAGCTTCTGCAGAATAGAGTGTAAATGTGAATTTCTTCTTTATGTTTTTCAGGTAAGGAATTGCATTCATTGAACCCAGGATGCCTTTGGAACTTGACAGATGTTTTCATTTTACTGTCATTTGTAAGCTACTAAATCATGCAGAAATGTTCTAGATTGTGAAATTAGGGACCCACTTGTAAGTATTTTTAAAAATACTTCTTGATGAAATATTTTAAACGGCTGGCCAACTCCTGTTATTTTATATGAATGGTTTCCTCCACATTGTAGAGGGTTGGCCTAAATGATCCTTGTGGTACCAAGTGAATAGTCGTATCATCCTATGATCCCTTAAGAGAGCTATCTTCTCTTTTTTTCCATAAAAGTCCATGTCTGTTTATAGATACAACTAAACACATGGTTAAAAAATATATATTATTTATGGTCTATAATGAAGAGACAAGAAATGCATAAGTAAACAAAATTTCCACCTTCTGGGAATAACCAGAAGACTAATACACATAGAAGACATATTAGAACTAGAAGCATTCAGTTTTTTTCAATACCGTAATGTTTGAGGAACCAGGAATGATTCATGCTGTCATTGGCATATATCCCAATTGTAATTGCAGTAAAGGAGTGTCTGCTTTCAGAGACAATGACTACAGATTCTAGGAAGCTTTTAGTACTAAGGAAATTGACTAATTCTTGCCTCAGATCAGATATTCTTGATAAGATAAAGTAATAATCTATCACTGAGAAATTTGTCTACTAAAAATAATGCCATACTTCTATAGTTTCTGTGCATATTTTATAGAATATTTTATGAGGTTGCCCATGATCTGGTTCCCACGAACTAGAGAATGCTAGGTCAGAAGCAGTTCGGAGAAGCTTGGCCAGCTGGCTGGATTCCCTGAATGGTGATTGTTTTATTAACTAGGCTGGATGGCACGCTCTCGTTGGGGTAAGGGCAGAGAAGAGGGGGGAACCAGTATTTGGGGGGGGGGAATAGGGCAGACAGTAATATCTCTATCGTGGTGGGCAGAGGACAGGCTGCTCATGGGGACCTTAGATCGGTAGTGTGTTCCAATCCAGGGCCAGGGACGTTATGGGAGGTTCAGTGACCTGGATTCTGGCTGCTTCTACTGAATGTCAGGTTGGTCTGTGATAAGCCTATCCTCCTCCATGGGTGAGAGGGAGGACTTGGCATGCATAACCGAGTCTTAAATAACCACTGGCTCGGGGGGTGGGGGAGGAGTTCTTGTCTGGGCCAGCAGTGGAGTCTCCCATGCTGATGATCCTGGGAGACTGCCTTCTCTGGATATGACGTCAGAAGCAACTCAGGAGTTTATGGTGTTCCTGGCAACAGTGTACCTGTTCCAAGTCCACCCAGCAGAGATCACATGCTGTATCTCTGGGAAATGGCAATGTGATCTGTTTTTGGGAGATATTAACATCTGTCCCTTGTCATGGTCAGATCACTCTTTGATTGCTTTGGTGTTCTCTAAGCCCTAGAGGGAAGTAGGATCTATTCATTCATTTCACCCCAGGGACCCAGTGGTCGCAACTGAGTTTCCAAGGGAGTTTGGGGTTGTTCCTGAGGCTCTGGTATATAGTTTCGATATATGGATATGATTGCACCTGGGCGGCCTCTCCTTGTCTGTCATTTCTGGGAAGGCACAGGGGTTTTTTGAAGAGTTTCCAGCAGATGATACAGCAGAAGAGGTGACTAGAGCACCATTGGAAGAAGAGAAAAAGTTAACCTAATCAAACATGGGTGAGAACCTTTATTAAAGATTACCTCATGGTAATAAGGGCAGCTAAATGTAATAATAGTTGTTGCTGCTGTTCCAGCTTTCTTGGTGCTCAGCAACATCCCTGCCTGAGCTGCTAGATTCTGTTGCTAGGCTGGTGGTGGAAACTCTGAGGTTTATAGTTCTTGGGACTTCATTCTTCCACAGGATGGTATGGAGTTGGGACAGCTCAGAAATTCATGGCTGCCATGGCTCAAATTATTTAATGCCCAGTACTTATCAGGGATCACACTTTAGACTTGTTTTTGTCTTGAAGCAGTTGCAACATGATCTGGGAGTGGCAGATACTACCATTCATCCTTTGCCATGATCCAAACACTCTGCTTTCTGGCTCACTAGTGCTGACCCCATCTTCCCCAGTGAGGTAAGACCTATTTGATTGGGCCACCTCAGGTGACTAATGGACCCTACGGGGTTTCTGAGGAAGCTGGGGTTTGTCTTGAGGATCTGACAGGCAGTTCAACTGAGACCCTTGTCACTGCCTGGAATAGGTGTCTGACAGGGGCCCTGGTTCAGATTGTCCTTGTGCTACCTCTCATTGTGTTGATCCCACTGGCTTCTTGGTTTTCCTAGGAACTTTAGGAGGTGAAATACCAGAAAAGGCACCTAGAGTGCTGTTGGGGAAAGACACAATGAATCTGACTGATCACAAGTAGGAGCCCTTAGTAGCAATTACATCATGATAATAATGGTAGTAGCACTTATCTATTTCTCCTTTATTGTGTCTGCCTGGTGGTCCTTTTTTCTGTGACTCATTCTTCGCTGGGGTGAGGTGCAGGTTTTTTAGTGGGCTTCTGTGCTGAGTATTCTGAATGTGTGGATAAAGTTGGCATTGGTCATGCTTTTGGAAACCTTTGGTAGAGCTGGGACCGGGAGAGTACATCCATCCCAGTTCCACTTGATCTTTTAGTGGCCTTTGACAACTTTGACAGTGGTGTTCATCTGGACCAGCTGTAGGGATTAGGAGTGCGGGGCACAGTGTTCCAGTGGTTCTCCCCCTTTCTCTGTAGTTAGATTCAGTCAGTGTTGATATCAGGGAAGAGATTGAGTTAGAGATCCTTCCTCTGTAGGGTGCTTCAGGGCTTGACACTGTCACCCCTCCTTTCTAACAACTGCATCTGGATGCTGCTGAAAACAGTTATACATCTTGGCCCCAGTGGTCTTGTCCCAGTTTCTGGAGGCTGTGTAGGTCTGAATGGGGAAGGTTGATTAGCTGGACTGCCCCAAATCTGAAGTAATAATGGAATTGCACTCTCCTCTTCAGGACTGGTGCAGAATCTGGCAGGCTTCTTTGAACGATAATAAATAGCTCCTGTTTGAATGATAGGTGGCAATGTGGCCCCACATTCATTAATCTAGTGTGTCAATTGTACTCATTCTGTAGAGTGGGAGGCCTTTAAGACTGTCACTCATGCTGTTGTCACCTTGCAGTTGGACTAATGCAATGCACTCTATATGGGGCTGCCCTTGAAGACTACTTGGAAGCTGCAGCTGGTCTAGAATCCAATGGCATGTGTAGTTATAGGCACCTCTGCTTCTTGGGCTGCACCAGTTGCCCGTGCAGGGTATGTATATATGTATGTATGTATCAGTCAGTCAATCTTCAAGGCTTCCTGATTTCTGAAGGACTCTGGGTGGCTTATGATTTTAAAAAAAGCCAAACATATAAATAACACAACTGACTGGAGGAACAAAGTAAGAGCCATAAACCTACCAGAATCATACCACACCAAAACAAAAGAGGGCTCCACAATCATCCTGTCCCCAAGGCCTTGGAGAACAACCAGGTCTTTAATGATTTCTTAAATGACATAAGGGTGGGAGCCACATGAATCTCTGCAGGAAGATCATTCCAGAGGACAAGAACTGCAACACAGGTGTGCTTTCTATTGCTATTGTTTAACTGATGGGACCTGGAGTGCACCCATCCTGCCGGACTATACCTAGGCTTCCAGGTGCAATTCATTGTGTTGATTATCACCTACTAGGCCCTTCTTGGCATAGAGCCTGTTATTTGAGGGACTGCTTATCTCCAGTAGTTTTTGCTTGTCCCACACATTCTGACAAAGTTGGCATGTTCCATGTCCAATAGATAGACAGTGTCACCTGGTGGGACCCAGGAATAGCTAAACTATGGTTGGTGGTTAGATGTAACAAGCTGAAACAAAAATGGTAGTAACTTCACTATGACAGATTCTAGTTCTCCCCAGGCAGGGACAACTAACTCAATTTTTTTCCTGCACATTTTTTTTTCATCTATCAAAATAGTATGTAAAACTGTAATATAAGTAATACCTTGTGGAATGGGAGCTTAGGCTACACAAATATGACTGTCACTATTAACTTTCTGGCATACTTTCAAATCTGTTCCTCCTTCAGAAGAATTGCTAATGGCCTTATGCTGTGGGATCTGTTTTCTGTGTGACATTTGCCATCATTCTTTTGCAGATATTGGATCAGTCAATACTTTTTTTTAGTGCTGGCCAGTGTATTGGCACATTTAGGTAAGCTGTCATCTAAACAGATGGTCAGAAAATATTTGGCAGCACAGAACTCCGTGCATATTAATAAATATTTTTGCATAAATATAAAATATAATGGACAAACTTCATCCATGTTGGAAATAGAGCATGTACACAGAATACTGATTTACACAAGCATATGTGTCTGCAAATGTAAAATATTTAACTCTTACATTTTAATATTTTGTGTTTATGTCTGGGGAACCTTTTATAAAAAAACAAATTAAAAAGGTGGTTTTGTTTCAACTGTCACTTGAATCAAATTATGGATTGACCAGCAAAGTTACCTGAAAAGAAGATTTCTCGGTGAACATAGTTAGGTCTAGATTTGTTTAATTGGCAAATTGCCTGAAAAAAATGGAATGATTTGTTTTTACCTATGCTCAGTGGAGTAATCCACATTGAATCATGCTTATGTTCATAAGGAAACCTCTAATGCACAATTGTTCAGCATGATATCTAGCATGTTTTCAATCTATTATAGTTCTTGATTATTTACAGATTATTTATAGATTATTACCTGTCTCCTGTGAAGAGGAGGAGGTAGAGATCCATTTAGAGAAATCCACTGGACAGATATTTGAATCTTTGAAGGCCCAGGCAGAGACATTTTTTATTCTCCCAGAACTTAAGAGATAAACAGTAATATGTAAATATTCTAAATTTACATATTAGTCTGTGTTTGTGTGTGTGTGGTGTATATATTTATTGCGGCAAAACTGTTACTTATTTTACATGATTCCTAAACCACCCCAATTATAAGACTGTGGGTGGCTTTCGTATGCAAACCCAGAAAAAAGGAATAGAAATGAACTCAGCTGGTAATGCAAAAACACCCCCCACCCCCCCAATCCATGAGATTTGGAAGCCTGGTGAGAAAGGATTGTTTGCACTTCTCTCCTCAGTGTTGATAGGAGAGGGCGAAGGATTCTGTAAGGCTGGGGCAGCCCCAGAGAAGGCTTCAAGAGCAGGGAAGGAAGATACCTTTGTGACTTGAATATGTCAGATGGGCAGATTCTGCTGGAGTAGATGGTCCCAAAGTAACCAGGACCATTTTAAACAGCGTCTCATGTTGTAAGATTTTATGGTTTATATATTTTGTTTTTAGTTGCCATTTCAGTTTTCGTTACGATTTATGACTGTACACTGCCCATGGTCACTATAGAAATTAAATAAATACATGTTTAAAATTAGTTTTCAGCTTCTAAGGCCTGACTTGCTGGGGGTTGCTTTCCTCCGCTGTATGATGGACTAGATGTTTCTTTCCCCTCTGCACTGTATTGCCAGAATTTGCCTTTTCCCTTTGTACAGAGTTCCAGGTGAGGAAAAATTCATTCTGCTACTTCCCGGTCTGTGCATTTGTAAATGTCTGAAGTGTGGCTACCTGATGTAGCCTTCGGGGACCAAAAGATTGACCCAGAGGTTCAATCCAGAGGTGGACAAAGTTCACCAATTTGAGACGGCATGGTCCAGGAGAAGTTAGTGCGTGGTCTGCAGGAGATGGGAACGTTCCTCCTTCCATTGGAATGTTCTGTTCCTGAACTGGTAAGCTTTGTTCATCGTTAGTCACTCTGTTTATAGATATGGAAGGGAAGATCTTACATGGCTTCTCCTGATAAAGCAGCTAACAGCTGCTCTGCATCATAGAGTTTGCACCCTGTTGCTTGTAAAGAATGAGGCGCTTCATGCTGAAAAGTGCGTGTGGCCCAGACTCTGCTATTCCATGTGAACAAGATGCAAAATGGATTGCAACGTAGCGATCCGAATCAGTAAACCAACATACCATGTGAAAGGAAGCTTTCTGAAGCTTAAGAAATATTGCTTAATTTTGCCTTTTCTTTCAATATGGCCCACATACGTACCTTTTTCAGACACCAGGTGGCAACAATACCACCAATGTGTTCATTTAGAGAGAGAGAGCGAGTGAAAGAGAGCAAGTGAGAGCTTAAAACTAATAAATCCTAAGAAGTGTGAATATCTAGACATCAAGTTTTAAAGAGCCACTAAATTTCTAGGTACTGATTAGATTCTATTCTAATATGTTCCTTTTTACATGAATATAACTAAGATATAAAAAGTAAAAGACTTTAAAAATGTATTAATTAAGGTTGTGAAAAGTTGTTTAAAGCCTGAAGTTCCATGACGTTGCAGTTCACCAGTACAAAACAATTTGTGGATATTGCTTTTCTGATACTAATGCCATTTCTTTAATAGATCCATTTACTGTATATACTTTCATTTTTGAACTTAATTCTGAATCAATATTAGTACTTTTCAAGGCTTGCACTATATTACGAATGGTCGTCCCTGCTTACATGCTTATGAATCTAGATTTGCTTGGTTTTAGCTGATTAACATTTCCATCATATTTAAAAGGAAACACCTTCAAATCAAAAGTGTTTTGGTTTAAGTGATTCCTATATCAAAATTATTTTAAAGGCTGGATGGTTGCCACTCTTACGCCTGATTTCCATCTACTTGGACAGTTATTGCTATCTTTTTGAAGCAAACAGTTATATGTCTTTAACAGTCACCATGGCATTCCCAACTAGGAGAAGCAGCAGCAGAGGAAGGAGATCTCAGAATTCAACTGACAGGGTGGTGGAAGAAATAAATATCCCTCCCCTGGCTTGTCCCTATTCAACGTCATAGACTGTCTTTGTTTCCCAGGTCATGCTATTCTTGATCAATCCTCCCTAGGCTGGACTGGAACCAGCCAGGGTTCCAGAGGCAGCTTGGGGTTTTCCTAAAACCTGGTGTGAAGCCTTAGTTGCTGCTTGGAATTAGAGGGCAGCTGGGACCAGATTACACTTATGCATCCACTCTCCATCTTCTTCCACCCACCTCCCTGTGATCCTGGGGCTGCCCTTGGTTTATGGGGAGGAGTTGAGGAAGATAAAATGTGTGAAGAGACAACTAGCATGCCACTGGAGCGCAGGCTAGAGCCATTCTTAAGGCCTGCCTCATGCTGGTAAGGGGAGCAAAGCATCAATACCATGTTTAGGGTGACCCGGTCCCTCCTGGGGAGGGGGGAACCAGAGTCACCTTTGCAGGGCTGCTGTGAGCAATATGCTAAGCATCTGTCAGACAACATCACTCAGATTCCCTCCAAGTTGGACTCTGGCCTTGATGCAGGTCTTGTGGAGAAGTTCAACCTTCCTTGGTTATCTGGGCTGAGTATGATTCTGTGACTCCTGAGGAACTGAGAAGGGCTCTCAGAGCTGTGAGCTTGGCTACATGTGTGTTAGATCCATATCCCTCCTGGTTTACTAAGGCTCCTGTGAGGTGATGTGTGGGTGGGTGCTGCTCCTGGTAAATGCATCATTGAGAAAAGAAATGGTCCCACCAACGCTCAAGGAGGCACTGGTCTGCTCCTGTGTCAAAAAGCTTTCAACAGATCCCACCTTTTTAGACAAGTTTTGCCTGATCTCTAACAACTTTCAGAAGGTGGTTGCACTGCAGCTTCAGAGAGCCCTGGAAGAAACGGATTTTCTGGACTCTTTTTAGTCAGGTTTCAGACTTGGACTTGGTACTGAAACAGTTTTGATTTTTGTGGATGATCTCTGATGGGAGTGGGCTAAGGATAGTGCAGCCATCTTTGTTCTCTTTGACTTCTCAGTGGCCTTTGATAATCATAGTATCCTTCTAGACTAGCTTTGGGGGGTAGGTGTGGGAGGCACAGTTTTATGCCAGTTCTCCTCCTTCCTCTTAGGTAGGTGTCCAGTTGGGGTTGATAGAAGGGGAGAGGTCTAGCCTTCAGTCTCTGCTTTGTAGCATGCTTCAGGGGTCAACACTGTCCCCACTTCTATTTAACATCTACATGAAGCCACTGGGTGAGGTCATCTGACAACATTGGATGAGGTAAAGTTAGCCCCCCTAATTAGACCAGACCAGACCAGACCAGACCAGGAAATCAACATCACAGGAAAGCTGAAACTACTTTTATTGAGATTGGGTATTATAATAGAATTTGCAAGTCTGATTGTAGTGTACCTCTTCCTCCACATTATACTAGAGAATTAGCCAGGTGTCTGCCTAAGCTACTTCTGAATGTTCTTTTGCTGTTCTGGACTTAAAAATTGTTTCAGCTCCTTTTGCCTAAGTAACTGTTCTTGCATATTTCCATCAAGGTCATCTTCCTTACAATTTACAAGAGGCTGTGGGGTCTAAATGGGGAGTAACAGACTGTAGCTCAGCCTAGTAAGACTGGGTCTGGTGATGTTCCATCTTTAGTTCTAGGTGGGGTTGCAGTACTCCAGAGAGAACCAGTATGTAATTTGGGGGGGCCCTTGATTCACGGCTCCTGCTTGAAGAGGGGGGCCAGCTTGGGATTATGTGCTAATTACATCCTTTTCAGGACTGGGATGCACTCATATTGTCACTCATGCTTTGATCACATCCAGAATGGATTACTGCAGTGTGCTCTTCATGGGGATGCCCTTGGAGAGCATCCAGAAGCTGCAAGTAGTCCTGAATGCAGCAACATGGGCAATTATGAGTGTTTCCTGATTTCCTACAGATGACATCCTCCTTTTTTTTTGAAATGCTACTTCCCCTGAGGTTGTTTATAGCTGTTCCAAGGATAAGAAACAGCAACCAAACAAGAAATGTTTACCTTGGAATAAGCCCCCAGTGTACTAGGTCAGACCCAGAATTTCATGTTAATCATCATTTTGAACAAGTATGTCGTCTTAGGGCATTAAAGTAAAACACGGTGAAAGCCCAGAACTTTGCATTAGTTCATGAAAGACATGGAAATAGGGATCTTGAAAGCTCTTAATCCAGAGCTGGAGTTCTCACTTTTTCTGAAATGTACTCTACATTTGCATATACCTACAAATTACTATATGCAGATTGTATGCAAATTTATGCAATGGGTATTGCATCCTCTGACTTTGAATAGCAATATGATTTTGAATTTAGGGTTGGGAATGACTTTACTGTGTGTTTTCCATTCTCATTGCATGTTAGAGCTCATCCGCTCTTAACCCCGGTTCAACACAGAAGATGTAGCACCAAAACAGCATCAACTGATTCAGTTCTTCGGTTCTTCCTGTGAAACTTTTCCTGATATAAAAAAGCCCCATGGCTGTCTGTGCTTAATGAATAATTATACTTTTTAATAATGAACTTCCCTTGTCTAGAGCTTTTTTTTCAGTTTAGCAGTAAGGAAAGGTTGGGAACAACCCTGCAATTGCTGCATATATATGCTTAAGCAATTATGGTCTCATTTTCAAACCATGATTGCAAAGTTATGGCCAGCTCATATTTGTTTCCTTCCTTTCGGTACTATCAAATTGAAGGGACATGCTGCCTGCCAAAATCAACAGTTCAGTAGCATCCAGATGGTTCAGTTCACCTGCTTGAACTGTGATTTTATTCCTAGAACTTGATTTTGAAGTTGTTCTTGAATTTCTGATGAAGAACTAAAACCTCTTTTGGTTAGAACGAGAATTATGGGTGAGGTGAAAATTACAGTCGTATGAAAAAGAAAGTACACCCTCTTTAAGTTCTATGGTTTTACGTATCAGGACATAATAAAAATCCAGTCCTTAGCAGTTCTCAAAAGTAGGTAAATACAACCTCAGATGAACAACAACACGTGACATTACACCATGTCATCATTTTTTTTACAAAAAGAAAGCCAAATGGAGAAGTCATGTGTGAAAAACTAAGTACACCTTATGATTCAATCGCTTGTAGAACCACCTTTAGCAGCAATAACTTGAAGTAATCGTTTTCTGTATGACTTTATCAGTCCCTCACATCATTGTGGAGGAATTTTGGCCCACTCTTCTTTACAACATTGCTTCAGTTCATTGAGGTTTGCAGGCATTTGTTTATGCACAGCTCTCTTGAGGTCCTGCCACAGCATTTCAATGGGGTTGAGGTCTGGACTTTGACGGGGCCATTGCAACACCTTGATTCTTTTCTTTTTCAGCCATTTTGTTGTAGATTTGCTGGTGTGCTTGGGATCATTGTCTTGTTGCATGATCCAGTGTCGGCCAAGCTTTACCTGTTGGACAGATGGTCTCACATGTGACTCTAGAATACTTTGGTATACAGAGGAATTCATGGTCGACTCAATGACTGCAAGGTGCCCAGGTCCTGTGGCTGCAAAACAAGCCCAAATCATCACCCTTCCACCACCATGCTTGACAGTTGGTATGAGATGTTTGTGCTGATATGCTGTGTTTGGTTTTTGCCAAAAATGGAACTGTGCATTATGGCCAAACATCTCCACTTTGGTCTCATTTGTCCAAAGGACAGTGTTCCATAAGTCTTGTGATTTGTTTAGATGCAACTTTGCAAACCTAAGCCATGCTGCCATGTTCTTTTTAGAGAGAAGAGGCTTTCTTCTGGCAACCCTTCCAAACAAACCATAGTTGTTCAGTCTTTTACTAATTGTACTGTCATGAACATTAACATTTAACATGCTAACTGAGGCCTGTAGAGTCTGAGATGTAACTCCTGGATTTTTTGCAATTTCTCTGAGCATTGCACGGTCTGACCTTAGGGCAAATTTACTGGGACGTCCACTCCTGGGAAGATTGGCAACTGTCTTGAATGTTTTCCACTTGTGAATAATCTTCCTCACTGTAGAATGATGGACTTTAAATTGTTTGGAAATGGCCTTATAACTCTTCCAGGATTGATGGGGAGCAACAATTGCTTCTCTAAGATCATTGCTGATGTCTTTACTCTTTGGCATTGTGTTAACACACACCTCAATGCTCAAGACTAGCAAACTCCTAAAACTTTTAGAGAGGAAGTCACATTTGCTGATGATCAGTTGATCAGGGGCATTTGATTAGCAGCACCTGACTGCTACTTAGCCTCTTCATACCTATGGAAGCAGTAAGGGTGTACTTAGTTCTTCACACATGGCTTCTCCATTTTGGCTTTCTTTTTGTAAAAGAAATGATGACATGGTGTAATGTCATGTGTTGTTGTTCATCTGAGGTTGTATTTACCTACTTTGAGAACTGCTAAGGACCAGATGATTTTTATTATGTCCTGATATGTAAAACCATAGAACTCAAAGAGGATGTACTTTCTTTTTCACACAACTGTATATGGATTTGGGAGAAGGAATGGATCAAGCTTAATAGTACTGAAATATGAGATGAAATATGGATCAGTCCTGCACTTACGAGATCCACTGATTGGATCCACATATCATGCTATACCATTTTGCACTTTGTTTGGTGCTGGTTCCATGTGTTTTGTGCTTCCAGTTGTGGTGATTTGTTTTGAATTTATTCAACAAACCATGGTTAAATAAATAACTTAACATGAGAAATTATTTTGATTTGTATTTCAGAAGGCCTGATTGCCCACTATTCTGGGTTTCTTGTCCTACATTCTTGTCCTACAGACAAACCATGATCTGAACAAATGTATTTTGGGAAATCTGGAAGTTTTAATGCAAGGGAAATAACTTACACCGCAGCTCCACCAGCCCAGAACCATGGGTCAGAGAATCTGAAATGTAATGGTCCTAATTCAACCTCAGTTGCGTTTATATTTCATATTTAATTTTTGTCCAGAAAAGATATGCAAAGCAAATACAGAATAGTGCTATAGTAATATTTTTAAAACCATAACTGAAAAGGAATATAAAAACTCAAGAATATTACCTTTTTGTTGGCTTTGCTAATATGTACTTTATAATTAACATGAGTGCAAGGAATTTCTTCTTACTGTTAAATATAGGATTTATAATTGGCGAGGGATTTTTTTTAAGAATCCACAAATTTGTGGGGTACCATAACATTCTAGGCTAACTTGTGAATAAAAAGGAGAGGAGAATAGATAATATCAAATATACAAGCAGAAATGTATTAACACATTCGATACGATATATTGTATAGAATTATATATAGATATTGTGGCATATCCCTTTGTGTAATATAGCTATGATTTTACTGACCTTGTAAAGCAGAGTCTTCAAAGATATTATTTAGCCTTAGAGCAAGTCTCTAGCCTTGTGAGTTGTTTATTTTGGCTTGTGCTGTGTTCAGAGAGATCAATCAGAACAGCAGTAGAGCATGTTTGGTCTTATCAACTTTGATTATTGGCATGCTCCTTTGTTTCAACGTCATTTTTATTCAAGGATTAGTATGAAGAGTATAGTTACAAGAATGGCTACTTCTTTGATAATATAATTTTCCTCCTTTATTTCATACAGTAATGTGGAGTGCGTGTGGTGTGCATATTTGTGCACATTAATCTCTCCATCTATTTCAGCTATGTATGGAGACCATATCCAGATGACATTGTAAGCCAGAATTCTATAGAAAACCATTGTTAATTACTTCACTTCATTAGGAGAAGAATAAGGCAAGTTCCTGATTCACTAATCATGCTGTATTAGCCTTCTGTAACTGGCACTCTCCAGACCCGTTGGCATGTCAACTTGGACAGTTCTTAGCCAGGGTGACCAAGGACCATGGTGGCTCAGAATTCTTGGGGGTTTCTGGAGGTGCCAAATTGCAGAAGGTTGTGCTAAACAAACCATATGGATCCATCCAGGTTTGTTTATCTGGTCTCACTGACAAGAAGAGCTCTGTAATAAAAGACTTTGTTTGACTCTCCTAATAGAGAGGATGAGACATTTGTTTTAATGTATACAGAAAGCAGGTAAGAGTATAAAAGAGAGAATAATGCAGGTATTATTATAGACAGGTAGTCTTTGGGAGAATTGATACTATAATGCTGTCACTAAGCCTAAGAATCCAGAAATAATAACCTAACCCACAGTGGTATTTCTGGGGACCTGTGTTGGACCATATGACTGCTCCAGACCCTTGGTTGCATGTAGCCAAGAAACATCTACCTGATGGTTTTGATCCTGCACACTAGAATGTCTGGACATTTCCCTTCACAGTGGCCAAAGACTCTCATCTTTCTCTGCAAGAAAAAGATTTTGGGAGCTTGCTTGTTTGGTTGTGAGGTGGCATAGTGGCTCAGCAGTGCTGTAGTCAAAGACCTTCAGCCTGAGTCCTGGAGAGGCCTTGAGCATCAGGTTGCAAATGCCAGGCTCAGCCCCATCATTGTTGCATCTCTAAGGATAAGTTGAAGCTCATGGATTGTAAAAAGTGCATCATTGGTGTCATGATTAAAAATGTGAAAACCTATTTGCATAACTTTAACTCACAGGAGCATAACAGCCCTGCTGGAACAGGCTAAAGGCACATCTAACCTGGGTCTAAATTGGATTTTGGATCACACAGTAGCCAAACAGATGCATCTGGGAGGTCACAAGTAAGACAGAAGTGCAATCTCTGCCTTGGATTCTGGAGTTATTATGCAGCATTAAGTCTACTCTGCAGCTTGAAAGAAATTGATTGCCCAAACCCATAATTCTCTCATGTTTAACTTTTCATACATAGTGAGAGAACAGCCAGAGTTAATACTCTGCCAATGTTGTGCGTCCCAGCAGCCTAACTGCCATTTTCTAGAGCTGAACTTAAAAGAACTGGGGGAACCTAAAGGGAGGATACTTATCTTAAGTAGTCAGAGGTTGCATTCGATACCTTGTCATATTGTAGTGATTTTATGGCTATTTGATCAATAGCAATTTCAGAAGGTTTTAATCCAGTTACTTTGGTTTGCTACTTAAAAGAAAACTCTGCAATGAGAAAGGTATTTATGTGTAATAAGTTTCTGTA
Source organism: Liasis olivaceus (assembly GCA_030867105.1). NCBI lineage: Eukaryota > Metazoa > Chordata > Lepidosauria > Squamata > Pythonidae > Liasis > Liasis olivaceus. Next base: position 26,858,538 of record CM061348.1, on the reverse strand, counting down.
TAAATTCTTGATGTAATTGCATGTGAGTTCCAAATTATTCTGTGCCAGACACATATTTTTTAAAGGATGTCTAATCAAAATTACTCTAAAACCAGGTGTATAAATATAAAACTAATTTACATGAAATGAAATAGAAATGTGAACCACACAAGGAAAATAACAAACTAGCTGTGTGAAAGACTCAGGTTAAAAACAGACAAAATGCCTACACAATATCAGTGGAATTTCAGCAGACTGCTTTTTCTGTTTTAAAATTAATTTGATATTGAGACTTTTTGGAATGTATATATGACCCAAATCAGAGTCAAGCCATTTAAATTAATATGCATTAAATGTAATGCATTAAAAATAAACCCTCTGAAATATGTAACAAAAACTCTATGCAATCATCTTTTCTTGTTTGTTTCTTTGATGTGTACACACATGATCTCATATATCATTTTGTTCTTTCTTTAATTTTTTTTATCAATCTTTATTGCATCTCCTTTTATTGCCCACTGAAGTTGGTGGCTTATAACATTCAAAAAATAAATAAAGGTAAAAATATTTCACAACAGCTAGGCAAAGATTTATTAATGCTGCTTGTTTTTACATATCCTCTGCATTTCATATGATACTTGCAAGTTTTGCTTAAGATTAAAGGCATTTCTGACAATCTGGGGATTTTATAATTTCAAAAGAAGTGAAATCAGGCATTGACTGGATTCAAGCTTAATGTACTACATGAACCCAGGCAATCATTGTAGGGTGTAAACCATTGTTTATGGCCTAGAGAAATGTGTAAAGCCATGTATTTTGTTAGCCCTTCATGGATTAGCACAATACATGAATGTATTTCTTTGGTTCAGCTGCCCTAGGTTCTGCTTAAAAACTCCATAGTTGCTCCAGAATTAATCCTGTTCTTACCTCCTGTACTTGGGCTTCAGTGTCTGTATCAGTTTCTCTTTCTCGTTCCTTCTTTCAACTTTGCTCAAAATTCAGCTTGACAAAGAGTTGCAGAAACCCTTCAAGCTAATTAATTCTTCGCAATACTTGGTTCATCTGGGGATGATTTCTCTTGTGACTTGTGACAAAATTAAATACCTTCAGAAGGAAATTAGAAAAAACGCCATAAAAATCAATTAAATCACACAGCAAACCACAGTAGTAAAGGGGGTGGGGAGGAATGAAAAGAAATTAACTTCCACAACTAGGACTTTGACTGCACCAAAGAATGCAAAAGTTTGCCCAAGCAAAAATTCTAGTGAAAGAATTGCAAAACTATCTTGTCTCAGATGATAGTGATGGTACTTATTTAATGCTGTGACAAGGCCAGGCATCCTCTGTGATTTTACTGAATGATGAATACTATCAAAGCTTGTTGTGACGACCCAGGTAAGCAGAGAAATCTGAATTATATATCAGGGTAACCAGTTGAGATTAAGTTGATTTGCTCTTGGTCTCTTCATAATCACAATGTTGCATTTTTTCAATGAAGGTGAACAATTTTTTTTGTTTCTGTTCAAGATAGGGGCTGTCATAAAATAACTGCAGAAACTTAACTAGATATGCACTCTGTCTACATGGAGTTATATGGGTGGTTGTGTTCTACTTAACCATCTAATTCAATGAGTTACTGAGCTGAACTAATTGTAACAAAGGGCTGGGAGCCTGAGTGCTAATAGTGCAGGCTGTTCCTTTATAGGAACTGGTATCTAGTTGTTGGTAGGCACAACATGCCAAGCTTGTTGCCCATGACCCTACATAAAAAAGAGAGCCAGTTTGGTCCAGTGATTAAGGCACTGGATTAGAAGCTATGAGACTACAAATTCTAGTCCTGCCTTAGCCATGGAAGCCAGCTGGATACATTTTGGGCCAATCACTCTCTCTCAGCCCTAGGAAGGAGGCAGCTGCTTCCAAAATCTTGCCAAGAAACATTTGGAGCGACCTGGCCTTGTAGTCACCAGGAGTCAGCGTTATCATATGTAGAAAATCAAGCCAGCCATTGCTGCTTATCAAATCAAACACTGTATATTTAGAGGTATAGACAAACAGAAGACTATATATATTTTTTAAAAGCCATTCTCTGATCTAACCTGCATCTACCATCATTTGTTATTTTTCAAAGTAGGGCTCTGTTCTACTCTAATGAAGCTAAAATAGCTGGACAAAGTCCAGGATCCTAAGCTTTGAAACAACCTCTCTACAATATCAAAAACTATTTTCATCCCATGGAGTATTATTACTATTTTTCACTCATTGACTCATGCCTAATAAACATTTTAACTGTTTCTACTGTATTCTCTCCATCCATGCTTCCCTAAGCAAATACAAAGAGAGATTTATGTCTGTTTTCTCCCCAAGGGATGACTTGGATTAGACCTTCTGGATTGTATCAGGTTCTCTTGTGTTGTGATCTGGGTCATGCTTGGAAACCTGTGGGAAGTGGAGAGTATGAATTCTTAAAGATTATTACAATCCATAATCACCTTTCATCATTACATAGATGAAACACATTTACAATTCAACAGAAATGCCACTAAAATATTATAGTCATTTACAACCAAGACAGAGGTTCCATGAAAATATCGCAGCAGATTCTCTAAGTACTGAAACAACTTTTCTCTACTTTGCTGGTGATGCCAGGGTGCCTTTCTGCTAAAAGAAAGCACATCATGAGCTTCAGGATGCCCTGGAAGAGATAGTCAAGACAAAGTAAGTTTTATGCTGAGTTTCTTTTCAAAGGAGCAATATAAATGACCTTAACCAGTGGTTTCTACTGCTCTTGACTCACCAGAGCAAACATAGTCATTATAAGTTATTGAACATATCCTCTAGCAGAGCCGATGGAAGGCTATTAATAAGGGCTTGAAATGATGCTCTCCAATATTTAGGCAGACCCAAAGTCTTAAGGTAACAGGCTGACTTAGTGCATAGGAGAGTTATTTCATTAAAAAAAATTGAGGTTTCAAATAATCAGGCAAATGTGTTTGTCTGCTTTTATACGTGTATTTGCTCAACCTCCCAAAATGCAGTGGACCCTGCAGTCAGACTCAGTACTAATTAGGTTTTGGATATTTAAAAAAAAAAAAAAACATTTTTAGCAAAAACCAGGGGTCAGCTTACTCTGCTGTCTAGCTTTGTGCTACTCGTTTAGCTATTACTCCAAACTATACTAAAAGTTTTGGTGTGTTTCTGAATTAAAGCACATTATTTTGCTTGAATACAGTTTCAGAATCTTACATGACAACCTGCTGCAAAGGTTGCATTAGTGTAAATGTGTGTTAAATGCTCTGCAAAGAAAGGTGATGTAAGGTAACTGTTAATGCCATTTTCTAAAAGTAGATGTTTTTCCCCCACACCCAAAGACATTCTTATACTAGTTCCCAGTGGGTGACAATGTATTAGCTTTGGAAGCCTTCATTGATCTAATTCCTCTTCTCTCTCTCGCTCGCTCGCTTTCTCCCTCCCTTCATTATTTTTCTGAACCTAGTTTCCATGGTGATCACTGCAGCTTTGATGCTTGTGAGTCTGGAGGAGGGTGATAGTTCATTAAAACTGAGCTGTAAGAAGCATGTGGGTACCTGAAGTGTGGCCTTTCCATTAAGAGTTCCCCACCACCACCACTTCCCAGAAGCTCTTGTTGTAAGAAAGAAGCTATCTTTAAAGAAAGGAGTGGATCAATAGCAGAATAGAGAAGAAAACAGAAGAGATTCCGCTCTTCTTGTGTTCTGTGATCCCCTTTCTCTCCTGAGCTACCACAGCTTGGAAGAAGCACATTTTAACGTTACATATGAAAACGTGGTATATCGTGCTGTACCAGATTCCTGCATTTTTTCAGGCATAAGCTTGAAAAGTCCTCTAGGAGAACTAAGCTTGAAATATAAAGTTGTGCGACTCATTGAACATAGTGTTGCACACAGAGAGGGCAGAAGTGCGTGAAGCCTGCACTCACAAGGATTCCTTGGTTGAGCATCTAAAAATGCTGTTTGTGTGACTGAACAATGCCTCTGTCTCTCAGCTCCATCTAGGAAACAGGATTAATATTGCTATATTAATTTTGGTGACTGAGGACTACATGTCATGTGTGTATGCATATTTGCCTGTGTTCAGGGAGGCTGCACTGGGCAAGGCTGTGATGTAAAATGGGCAAGACTGGGCCCAGACATGTTGGCAGGGCTGTTATGATTTTTGGAGGGGACAAGTTCTTTTGTTGTTGCTGTTGTTCAGAAATGATGTAAAAGCTTACACAAAAAGGATAGCATATTACCTGCCTCAAAATGGCAAGAAACTCCACCACCAATTTTTGGAAACTGATCCAGGAGGGCTCCAGGATGCATAAAAAAGTAGACTGTGAATGCTGCATTTGGCTCTGAGGCCAAAGGTTGCCCACCCTATTACAAAGCCTTATTGGTGAAGATGAAGCATTTTCTTCTGTGCTAGGAAGTATCACAAAAATTACAGAACTTTTGTTTCATCTCCATATCTTGCATTTCTGAACCTGACATTTTAATCCATTTTTCCTCGAAGCTTTGACCTTTTTCATTTGTCTTTTTGTGTCTGATTTTTTAACCTGCTCTTCTTTCTTACACTTCATAAAAATCATAAATATGTATGATATTCATACGATATTCATATTCAGTAAGCAAATGTTCTAATTTTGATTTAGTGGTATTTAAAGACATTAATTCATTGTAACTCTGCCCAGAATGGCTTGTTTTTATGCACAGATAGCAGTGTGCCATGAATTGAATGCCCAGCTACTAGAATTAATATATTGTCATAACCAGTTACTATGTTTATTATATCTATTAATAAACATATGGAAATAAGGCTAATTCTTTTGGTGATGTGTATTTTGGCAGATATTTACACTATGGTTAAGAGAACACTTATCAAGAAAATTTAGCCATGTTGGATTGCAAGGTTGGTAGCAGATGGTAATGTGTGTATCTGAATCACACTCATAGTAACAGAAAATAAAAGGTATATTATACCTGGACAATTCTTAAATTACATTAGATTTCATTTAAGAAATAATCACAGGCATAATATGAGTGATCTACAACACAACCATCTAATGACAGCCCATACATATTTTATTGCTCATCTGCATAGCCTGCCTACTGTGAAGACATGTTCTCTATCTCTGTCTATGGGGTAGAAGACATGGAGCCTCTATTTCATATACAGCCCACTACTAAGCCAAGCTGAGGCCAGTCTAAAGTATTCTGGCATGGAAGTAGTGTTTTCCCTGAGAAAATGGAAGATGACTTGCAGTGCTGTTTTGAGTGCGAGAGAGACTGTGATGCTTGGTTCTGTTGTCACTTATGGCACGAAGATGTCCACGTGTCCTCACTCTTGAGCCTCCATATCACGGACAACTCACTGCTGAGGCAAACTGAAGCTGGTCCAAAGTTTCAGGAATGAAAATAACATTTTCCTATTGTTCTCAGGGAAGTCCTAACTCCTTACTCTTTTCATGAAATGTTTTTTTAGAAAGTTCACTCATTCATAAAATGGAACCTGGTTCAGATATGGCTTCAAAATACAGACACTTTCCCCCACCATTCCTTCCCTAGGGATGGTCAGAGCTGTATGTATATTATTTTTGGAAAATTATGTGGACATACCTTAGAGCACTCCATAGCTGAACACTTCTCTCATACACACAAACTCCTTTCTTGGAGTCCAGTTCTAACAATATTTATGCAGCAGCTGGATTTAGGTTGCATAAATCCAGGTGACCACTATGTTGCAGTTAAGAGAGATAAACTTTTGCTGCTGTCTAGTGGTGGTTGCTTGGCCAACAGTCCCTTGGGGGGAAAAATGATGGGATGGAACGGCTGCAAACTACAAGCACTGTCCTGGCATATGTTCTGTCCAAAGATTGGTGGCAACTTTTCTTGCAATTAGTGATATTTGAATTTCACCCAGAGAAAACTACCAGCCACCACCCTTATAATGCCCCACTGAGGAGCTGCACAGAAAACAGCAGAGCATGGTCTGTTCGAGGTGCATATTAAGAACATTCTGGAATGGGAGGCAGAGTGGCTTTATGGATAAGTTTTTGGTTTGTAAATTTTTCTCTGATTTGGGGGAAACATACAAATGAAATTTAGTTATATACTGCTGGTTATTTATAAAGCCTAAGAAACCTGTAAGTAACTTACAGTATTTTTTTAAAATGCTTTTCCAGCAGAATAAAGCTGAAAAACTTACGGTATAATTGCGTCTGGTGTCTGTAGAGGGAAAAGTTGCTATTAAAAACATTGCCACCTCCAGCAAGATTTTGCTGAGGGCAGGAAGACAAATTCTTCATCAAATGAGTATCCCCAAGTAACGATCCTTTTCTAAAGGAAAGATAAAAATAACATTGAGGCAACCTTGACTCTTGGTGACTATATCCAAGCAATTTTCTTGGTAACATTATAGAAACGATTTGCCATTGCTTTCAACTGGGTTGGTTTTCCCTGGATTTCCCAGATGATCTCCCATCCAGGTAACAACCACAGCTACTCTGCTTAGCTTCTGAGAGTATCAAGGTTGGCTTTCTGCTGCCACCTGCTGAGGTTTACAGTATGTTGTTTTCTCCCAGGAAACTGATAAGCAGCTGTTTTCACCTATGAGCCTTGTTAAGGTGGTTTAAATTTTCATTTGAAAATGCTGTTTGCTGATGAATGATTATAGTGAGATTTATCTAGAATTACCACCCCATGTACATTGTGTTATAGAAGTCTATACACAAGGTAAAAAGGACATGAGTCAGGGCTATCATGAACACCTGCAACATTTATGTAATGATTGTTTATATATTTATAGTTTTATTGGATTGTTGTACACCACCCAGAGTCACTTTTTGTGAGTTGAGTGGCCATATAAATTTGATTAATAAATTAGCACAACTGCCAATGCTGGGCAAAGTGACTCTTAACCAAAACCTACACTTCTAGTCCAGAAGGAGTACCCCCAATCACAGCCCTGATCCTTTATGGAGAGTGTGATCCTGTGTAGAGTCAAAGCTAGAACTGGGCTCAGGTTCGATCAGGCATTTTGTCAGGCCCAGCCCAAGAACAACTGGGAAACAGTCCAGCCAAGTTCAGTTCTTTTATTGCTTACACCATGGAGACAGAATCTTGCTGGACTAAATCTGTACTACTCTAACCTAGTGGATGTACCCTGGGAGATTCTAGGGAGTGGCTACCTTAAATCTCTTCCTCTTCCTATGCTCCTGCTCCGGACTGTGCTGCCTGTTTTCTCCCCCACCCCCCTTCCTGGATTGTGCTCCCTCCTGCCTGGGAACCTGGTGCTCTATTGCGTTCCACCACATTGACAACAATTCTGTCCTCCAGAGATTTAATTTAAGCTTGTTTTTACCTATTTGGGTCCTTATAATCTCCAGGCATACTTTCCCACCTCCTGCACTGATCTGGCCATTTTGACTGAATTGTAAGGAAAAAGAAACTTTGAAGTGACCCATCTGAGGCAGTTTTGTGGGAGGGCTACAGTATGCTAAACTGAAGTCCACAAAATCCAGGAAAATGCGTTTCCTTTTTCAAAGTGAAGTTCTATTAGGTTAAATTACATTTCATGCATATCCAATGGAAAAAATTGATCAGATTCACCTCACCTCTGTGAAATTTTAATTTTTTTGTTATTACTCAGTTGTCAGCCTCCTCTGACTCTTCATGACCCAATGGAGATCATATTACCAGGATAAGAAACGAAGATAGAAAGTATATGCAGTATTCTCCAAATGCATTACGTTTCACACTGGTTTTTTTACTAACAGAGTACAGAACCTTCACAAAAAATCAATATAATTTAGTGAAGGGGGTGGAACTCTTATCTGCTGATCCTCCTAGTATGGAGCTGAGAACAATTGCCAAATACCCTATATGTACATTTATATTTTCTATATATTTTAACCACATGCATGTGTGGGCAGAAGCATAGTATGGGTCAATTTTTTTGCCAGATCAGATTCTGATGCCTGAGCTATTCTACAGGCCTTCCTGTCAAATATTCTTGTTGGAGTATAACCTAATATACTGTATGAAAATAAGGTGGTAAAATAAGGAGTGCTGAATGTAAATCAATATGCAGGCTGTTTCATGATACAACATATTTAAGTTCTATAGCATTCCACGCTATTTCTACTTTAAGGATTAAAATATGCCATGGTGAAGATTCCCTTTTGGCTTGCATATTGACCTCCTGTTGTTGAATGTAGCACCAAGTTCTGGGATGCATCTCTGCTAGACTGCTCTCTTTCAGCCACAAAGTGTCCTTAGACTGGGCAAAGCATTTAGAAGGGGTGTTCATAAATCTGTTGGTGTGAATGAAGAATCCTTCCCTGAAGTATTAAAGCAGCTGCATCTTCCAGAAGGCTCAGCCAGGCTGTTCATGTATGTGTATGTGAACAGCTGCTTCACTTTGCTGGTGGTCTCATGAAAAGTATAGTCTGTTTTCCCTGCCCACCTTCTCCAGGAAAATGCCTAGTGTTTGTACCAGGGAAATACCACCAACACATCATTAAATCTTAGCCCCTTCTCCCCCAGCTAGGCAGGAAATAGTAGGTGGGCCTTGATTACTGCAGTCAATGTTTGGGAGGTTTGCTCCCAAGGCCTTAGCAGGGAGGTTGTAATGCAGGGGTTAGTTTTTGTCAGATGCTCTTCTCCAGCACATTCACACTTATATTCTCATTCTCTCTCTCTTGTTTCTTTGGAAGGGCTTGGTAGGTAAAATGGGGAAGTTGATTGGGTTTTGGTATTCACCTGACACAGATGATAGGATGGAATTAGTTTAACCTTATGCCAGACTGGTTCTGTTTGGGGCCAATTCTAGAGAGTTATATTTAGCCCAAAGTGAAACTAACCCAGTTTTGGTGCTCCTACAACTTTTGAATCCATCATTAACTCAGTTAAGTGTGTAGTAGGAATATGTCTATCATTAGGCAGTATTTGTATCAAATCAAATCTTTATTACGGTCATAGACCAGTATCAGTATTTGCATTAAAAAACATATTTTCAGGTTTATCATTGCAACATGGAATTATGACAGGGTTTTTTTTTTTTAGTCAGAGCATAATGAAAACTCATAGCTATTGATCCATAAAGATGTTTACATTGTTTGGATTTCTTTCAACAACAATTTGCAATTTTATTTTTCTTCCAAGTACTTCTCTTTCAACAGTATGTCATACCATCACTCCTTTATTTTTAATACTGTAGTTCTGTATTGCCTTATTCATTTTTCAAGATTGTTTCTAATATGAGTATGTTGATTAAAGGAAAGGAAATAAATGTTTAATGAATTGATCAGGAACCAAGTGGCCTACTGGAACAAACCATACATGGACGAGACAAGAGAACTTGGAATTGATGGAATGCTACTACAACAGCAGACCTAATGAGAGGGGATATATGAAACGTATGAGGGAACTATGGATAGACAGAAGACCTACATCCACACTAACTGAGGAACAACTAGTTACCCAGCGCTTCAACATAGTGAAGAGGAAGCTGCTCTCACAACTTGAGATAGACCAACTCCACATTACAACCCAGACTCAAGCAAACCTGGAAGAACAACTGGATGTGCAGCCAGCACCTGAAGCTGGAATGTCACTGCCACCCCTTCCATTACAGGGCACAGCAACTGATATGAGGCATACAATCCTGAATAAACTAGCTACAGTCAACCCTTGAGTCCGATTACCAAGGCTCAATGGAGAAGTACCATCAGATAGTATGCTAGAAGATGCCAACAGAGCCCTCCAGACAATCCCTATACCACCATAGCTGAAACCAATGAATTGGTATACGCTACAGCCGCTGTAATCCTGGAAATGCTTGGCTACGTGATCAAGAAAAACAGCAGTACATACCCACCCTGGAAAATGAGATTGGAGGCTAAGATCAAGGCAACTCGGAGAGAAGTCAGTCAGCTAGTGGAACTACAGAAGGGTGTGGAGATTAAAGATAAGATTTGGCTGCTGAAAAAATACATGGGCCTGACTCTATCTGAAGCCTTAGAGACTGCTAAACAAAGGCTCGCAGCACTGCCTGCAGGCTAAGGAGATACACTAGAGAAGCAGAGGCCAAGAAGATAAATGCCCTGTTCTCCAAAGAACCATCTAAAGTGTACTCCCAACTGCAGTGCAACAACACAGTAACAGCTGATCCACCAGCAGTGGAAACTGAACAGTACTGGAAGAACATATGGGAGAAAGAGAAGACACATAACACCAGTGCAAAGTGGCTGCAGGACCTGAAAGCAGACCATAGCAATCTCCCAGAACAGGAACCAGTCACCATCACAGTAGCAGACATCCAACAGTGGGTCAAGAACATGAAGAGCTGGACAGCACCTGGCCTGGACATGATCCACACCTACTGGCTAAAGAAACTAACAGCAGTGCATGAACGCCTAGCAGCACAGATGAACCAACTGTTAGCAACAGGCTCCCACACAGACTGGTTAACACAAGGAAGGACAGTGCTGATCATGAAAGACCCTCACAAGGGAACAGCACCATCCAAATACTGGCCAATAACCTGCCTCCCCACAACATGGAAAGTTCTATCAGGCATCCTAGCTGTCAAGCTACAAGACCATATGGGCCAGTACATGAGCACAGCTCAGGGCATTGGGAACAATACCAGAGGCTCAAAACACCAGTTGCTCATAGATAGAGCAGTCACCTGAGACTCAAGATCTAGGCAGACCAATCTGGGCACAGCCTGGATTGACTACAGGAAAGCCTATGACTCAATGCCACACACATGGATCTGTGAATGCCTGGCACTATATAAAGTCAACAGGACACTAAGGACCTTCCTCAAGAACTCAGTGGGACTGTGGAAGACAACACTGGAAGTGAACTGAAGACAGCTCGCGCAAGTGGCCATCAAGTGCAGCATACACCAAGGTGATTCACTGTCCCCACTGCTGTTCTGCATAGGCTTAAACCCCTTCAGCCAAATAATCACAAGGACTGGATATGGGTACAAGTTTAAGAGTGGAATCACCATCAGCCACCTCCTCTACATGGATGACATCAAGCTGTATGCTAAGAGTGAACGAGACATCGACTCACTGATCCACCTGACACGGATCTACAGCAAGGACATTTGGATGTCATTGGACTGGAGAGGTGTGGCAGGATGATAGTAAAGAGAGGGAAGATAGTTAAGACCAATGGAGTGGAACTACCAGTGGGCCACATAGCAGACATAGAGACCAGCTATAAATACCTTGGTGTCCCACAGTCACATGGGAACCATGATGAGGCAAGGAAGACAGCAACATCCAAGTACCACCAAAGGATAAGAAAGGTCCTGAAGAGCCAGCTCAATGGGAAGAACAAGATCCATACCATCAACATGTACACCCTGCCAGTCATCAGATACCCTGCCAGTATAGTGAGCTGGCCAAAGGAAGACATGGAGGCTGCCGACGTGAAGACCCACAATGTACAGAGGTTTCCACCCCATGTCCAACACCCAGAGATTGTACACCAGCCACAAAGAGGGTGGGCGGGGTCTAATGAGTGTCAAAGCCACTGTCCTGGATGAAACCCAGAACATCTAGGAGTACATCACTAAGATGGCACCTAAAGGTGAGATGCTGAGAGAACGCGTGACGCAGCAGCAAATACAGGAGGAAGTTCAAGTGGAGGAAGTACCATGGCAAGACAAGCCCCTGCATGGGATGTACCATCAACAGATAGCTGAGATGGCTGACACTGGGAAATCCTATCAGTGGCTGGAAAGGGCTGGATGAAAAGACAGCACTGAGGCACTGATCATAGCAGCACAAGAACAGGCACTGAGCACCAGATCCATAGAAGCAGGTGTCTACCACACTAGACAGGGCCCAAGGTACAGATTGTGCAAAGAGGCCTCAGAGACAGTCCAACACATAGTGGCAGGGTATAAGAGGCAGTCAGGAACAGCATACACTGAATGGCACAACCAAGTAGCTGGCATTGTGTACAGGAATATCTGCGCAGTATATGGGCTAGACCCCCCCCCCCCCAAGTCCAGATGGGAGATGAGAAGCTGGAGAAGTGCCAGGGCCTGAAGGAAGAACTAGAGAGGATGTGGAAAGTAAAGGCCAAAGTGGTCCCAGTGGTGGTAGGAACACTCAGGGCCGTGACTCCTAAGCTGGGAGAGTGGCTCCAACAGATCCCAGGAACATCATCAGAGCTCTCTGTCCAGAAGAGTGCAGTGCTAGGAACAGCTCAGATACTGCACAGAACCCTCAAACTCCCAGGCCTCTGGGAGAGGACCCGAGACTGAGGAAGACATGCACCACCCATTGGGGTGAGAGGGGATTTTTTTTTTCATATTCATATTCCAAGGGTTTATATTTAATAATTTGATTTTGGGTAATGAAAACCCTAGGCAATTATAATTTACAGGCTGACTTACAAGCTGGTTCCAGATATGACTGTTTCAGTGCAAAGAGCATACCAAATATGGAATAATCATTTGCTCCCAGTAAAAAACAGTTCTGTAAGGAATTTTTTTTAAGAATTTTTTTTTCTTTATAATAGGTTTTAATATAAAGTTATTAGTGAACCACAGTTGCTAAAGCACATGAGTACTGTGCTAGTTTTAGTGCATTCGGTCAAAGAATGCTGAATTCCTCTTTTTTTGGTGGTGGTGATCGTGGCAATGGAAATTGAGACCCAGCACATCCCTCAAGCATCTAGGGCAAGCCTTCACTGTGTATCTCTGATGTAGGCAGTGCCAGGAATAATTTTGCTTCTACCTTATCTAATTGTCTCACCAAGCAAAGATATGCTTTTTCTGAGTAAGACCCCAGCAGGCAATGAGTGAAGCCAGGATCTGTTTTGCTTACATTTAAAATGTATTAAAAGCAAAGATGTTTAATAGCTTACCTGTTTAGTTAGGTACTTAATGTCTCATTAAGAATTACCATTTGGAGGTCTCTTGGAGCCATATCTTAGGGTTTGGGGGCTTGCACTTGGCCCTAGGGCCAGAGGTGGAGCACTTCTGCTGTATAGATAGTCTCCAGTTTAAGAACGAGTTCCATTCTCAAGTCTGTCCTTAAGCTGAATTTGTATGTAAGCCAGAACATTGTATAATACTGTATAAGTAGTATTATAAGTAGTATTGTGTAATGAACTCGAACCGTTGCGTATTTAACTCAAATCATTGTGTATTTAACTCTAATTTTACCAGAGTAGGCTCTGTTCTTCACTATGGGTCATCCGTAAACTGGATGTGCTTAACCCGGGGACTACCTGTATTGTCTTAATATGATTTGTTAAAACCACAAACTGGTTGGACCCTGACTGTAACAATGTGCTAGATTACTCTTGTGAACATTTTGAAATAAATAATTTATAAAACCAAGAGATCCACTCATCACAAACCATACTGTAGATGATGGCACTAAAAGGAGAGAACATACATGTATCAACTCAGGATAGTGTATAAAATAAGGAGAACACTGAGAAGGGACATTTGGGGAGAGAAATTTGTATTACCTGAACAGTTAGGTTCTAATAAAACACAACAGATTGTAATAAACAGGAACAGTAAATACAAGTTGTCTTCTAGAGGAAAGATCATAGTATAAATGGCAAGTTAGAAAGGAATGGTAGAATTTAGAAAAACAACTAGGAATCAGGAATCAGGTTGGAAGTGGGATAAGAAATTGGGAAATTAGCGTTAGGGTCCACCGTTTTCTCTAAAGCTCTTCAAAAGTTCCTGGATGGACAGAACAAAGAAAAGATTTCAAGAACTTCCCTTCTGCACAGCAGTATGATAGCAGAGCATTGGGTAAAGGTAAACCTGAGAATTACTAAGCTCCTCTCCCTTCCTTCTATTTTGTGTATTTGAAAATACAAAGCAGTGACATAAAAAAGTGAAGTCTGCCTGCCTTTTTTTCAGCTCTCCAAAGTGCTGAATCAGTGAAGAAGCTGCAAGGCAGCCAAAATTTAGTTGTAGTCGCTCTTGAGGGAATCCTACTTCACACTGAAACACTGTTTATCTTAGCACTAATCTTACTTAAGGTTAGCGATCAGGTGTTTCTAGCAACCATTAATTCCTCACTCTCCTACTCAAGCACTGCATATTAATTAGAAGGGTAAAAATGCAACTCATTTGATGTGACGCTACGCTGCACATAATTCATATATAAGTGGTTTATGATCATTACAGCCTTCTGTGTCCCAGAGCTCTTCCTGCACTGTTGCTTTAGTACCCTTATTTTTTGCCCTTGTTCTTCTTTATCTTATTTCCCTTGTTATTTTTAATACTGTTATTTGCATTCCTTATCTTCAGTCACAAACCCCTTTTAGATGAGATGTCAAATTAGCATTAGCAATAGTTAATGTAGGTGCAGACATATCTCTTAATTATGTTTCAGGTTGATGGAGGAAGTTCTGCTAGAAAAATAGTGAAGGAGTAGAATTCATGATTTAGTTGTATGCGGTGGTTAGGCTTAGTGAGCCGTAGGGGCGATAGTCAAGTTGATCCAGAGTTATCTGTAAACTAGTTCTTTATACAAACAAAATCAAAGGCAGCCTTGTATGTCTGAGATTGAACAGAAATACATACAATCGTGTCCAGTTCTTGGAGACTGCCTAGACAAGTCTCTGCAGTTTTCTTAGCAAGGTTTTTCAGAAGTGATTTGCCATGGCCTTCTTCCTAGGGCTGAGGGGGAGGGACTGCCCAAGGTCACCCAGCTGGCTTTGTGCCTAAGGCAGGACTAAAACTTGTGGTCTCCTAGTTTATAGCCTGATGTCTTAACCACGACACCAAACTGGCTCTCAAATAATATATTTTATATTATTAATATATCAATCATTATATTAAATTATTTATATTATTTATATTATATAATAGTATGGCTCTCAAACTGGCTCTGAAATAATATGAAAGAATAAAAATAAAGGACATTTTCATAAAGTCCTTGGATTGGGAAGCCCATTATAACTCAGATCAGAATTCTGATGTCAGTGAAGCCTCATCATTTCAAGTAGCCAGGACTAGTTTCAACCCTCTTATGCATAATAATATGCAGGTTACCAGTCCTTCAGCCTGTTGTTTGGAAGAGAGAAGAGTCAGGAAGAGGAAAAAAAGGAGGCAGCAGAGAGAGCATTCTCCCAGTGGGAGCTGTGATGCCATTGATGAGTTGCCTCTGGTGACTTTATGGCTATGGCTTCTCACAGAATGCAGAAACAAGATCTTCAGCTGAAAGGGAGTTCTGCTTTTGCTAACTAGGAATGGGCATAGGCTTTTTGTGCATGCATGATATATTTTAACAAATTCTGAAACTAACTGGCCAACATTCACCCATTGCTCAAAGCAGATATTGTTCAAATTCAGGTCTGCCTTTGCTCCAAAATGATGAGGAGTGCCACTGTCTTATTGATGGGTGGCTAGCTTGCATCTCACCATCTCAGTATGTGCTTTGCTTTTAGATAACTACAGTGGGAAGGGATAGAGGAATCTTTCAAATCTTCATAAGAGTACACAAATTAAAATAGCACTGTAGCAAATTTGTGGCTAACAGATGGCCTCTGTCCATGGTAACAGAATTCAGTCTTTAAAGTTACGCGCAAACTGCTGCACAGTTTGTGCTCATCTGAGAGCTGTACTAACCAACTAGATGGCAGCCTCTAGCTGACTTTGGATGATTTTAAAACAAAGCTGAATTGGACCCGGTTGCTACTTGGCTGTCAAGCCACCAGGGAATCCCTGTAGGTTAGTATTACAGCTAGCAAAATGGCAGTGGATGGCTGAGGGAATGAGTTCTAAGTAGCTGTTTTCAAAATCACAGAGATAGTATAGAGTATGTTAGCCATTTTTAACTTTTTATGCAATGTTATAGGAGAACATTTAGGAGGTGCTTCCTAAACCTCACACGTTATCTTGCAGTAGAAGCACTGAAGGGTTTGAATGCATAACAGCTAACTAGCCACAGTGACCATTAAGTGATAGGTAGCAAGATCAGAATAGAGTTTTCCAATATGTCTGTTATCTCAGTTTATCTGGAAGTTAGACTTTGAAGAAGCAGGATAGGAAGAATATTGACACTTCTGAACTTTGGTGTTAGAGGAGACTCCTGAGAAAACCACAGACAGCCAAGAAAATAAACAAATGGATCATGGAACAAATCAACCTAGAGTTCTCACTTGAGGCACAAATTACCAGGCTCAAATTATCCTACTTTGGACATATTATGCAAAGACTTAGTTATCTGGAGAAGGCTGGTAAATGCAGAAGGAAAGAAGAGGACAACCAGCAACACAAGGGACCAGTTACAGTAGCAATGGTACACCTTTGAAAGACCTGAAAGACTGCCTTGCTTCAGGTTTCCATCACACATACTCATACATGGTTGCTTATGGAGTTTAGCAATTCTACTCTAAGTCTGAAGAGATAACAGCAAACAAAGGAATGTAAACAAAACTCAGGCTTGCCTGAAGAGTTTACTTTCTAATAGGAGCATGCAGAGTAGTCCAAATCTAAGTCCAGGGTTCCAAGAGCCCAGTCAGGGTTGTCAACCAGACCAGAGGTTCAGGGTTTCAAACACAAACAAGATTTGCAGGAACGCTACACAAGTCAGAGGTTGTTTCCAGAAAAGAGAGCACAGCTTAGAGCTGCTTCTTAAATAAGGATGCAGCCAGCTGTCAGTAATCAGGAGATTTACTCCCTTGCTTGGCAAGGAGCCTAATAGACCTTTGCTGCTCTGCTCTCTTCTGGTTGGGTGCTGGGAGGCCTTATGTCATCCTCATCTGACTTCTGCTGCTGCTCAGGTGGTGCCTGTGTTTGATCAGCTTCATGTGATTCCTTGCTTTGTCTTTCCTGAGGCTGACATTCCACAGGCTCAGCTGGAGCAGCTTCTTCAGTGTCAGATTCAGAATCTGAGCCTGGGCCTTGACAAAGACCAGGTTAGGAGAAAATCTATCTATCTGGTCACTAGGAGTCAAAAATGACTTGATGGCACACAGTCAGTCAATTATGACAAAGGACCTGACAGGTTCATAGAACTTCCTAAGCCAAATCACGCAGACCACTTGGTGCCTCAGTGCAAGGTG
This sequence comes from Liasis olivaceus, assembly GCA_030867105.1. NCBI lineage: Eukaryota > Metazoa > Chordata > Lepidosauria > Squamata > Pythonidae > Liasis > Liasis olivaceus. The sequence goes on along the minus strand of CM061348.1, from coordinate 26,841,475 downwards.
TGGATCTGGTGAGAGCCTTGGTGTAAGAACTACTCGTTCTCCCTCTCCATCCCCTCAGCAGCTGCCGAATTAAGGCAAGGTTTTGCACAGTTGACTGATCAAACAAGTTGCTGTTTTTTTTTCCTTTTTATAGTGAAGCACTTTAATAAAAAGCCATTATTAGAGACAAAACCTTATCTTCTGTCTCTAATAATAGCAGTAGTTATTACGGCAAAAGAAATGGTTTTTGTCCAAATGTAAAAGCCAGATTCAGACTTCGGGTATGTCTGACACTGGCCTCTTTGTTGTAGCATTTGATCTCTATCAGTGGCAATTACTCCTCAGCTGAATTTTACTCAAGATAACAAAAAACTATCATATAGCAGTTTCTTCAGGGCAAAAAGTAGTTGAGTGAGTAGCCAGAAATTATTTTAATTAAGTATGTAACTTTTTCCCTTGAGAAGAAAGAGGTCAAAAACATTGGTTGCCTATTTCTTTCTAGTCTGATTTAGATGAAATGGCAAAATTTGACTTTCCGCTACGTGAACGAACTGTGGCAACCCTTTTCTCCTCTACTAATATCTTTTGTCCCTCTGAGGAGGCAATCAGAAAAGCAATCTATTTCAGATTTTATATAAACTTCATGACCTTTGCACATGGAAAACATAGCATGCTTTAACCATGGCTGTTGAGAATGAACTTGGATCTCTATGGAAAACGTCCTCTGGGGGGGACCAGAAATAGAAATCTTGGGATTTGTTTATACTTGCATTGATACAACAAATACATTTTTTGCTTTAAATATTAGTAAACCTATATCACTCTGCCTTCCCTCCTCCACAATAATATTTTAAAATTAATGGATTCTGGGGAAATAACAGGTTTGTCTGTCCTCTTTGAACTGCCAGGAACTTTATGAAATAGAGGATTCTATCAGCTTTATAGCTTCAGAATTTTACATCCATAGATACTTTCCCCATTTTTGCTGTGCATGTCATATTGTTACCACATATTTCTTTTTATGGTATACTCATGCACAACAATACCCAACAACATGTGCAAGTGGTGGTTGCCCCCCCCCCCAAAGTCTGGGCAAAATTTTGGGCTATCCCGATGGCAGAATATAAGTATACAGTTCGGCAAAGCTTACAATAATTAAACAAATGGTTTGTTACAGAAACATAAAAAGTATATAAATATGCAATGTTTGCATATAGCTGTTTACAAAAATATATACATAAAGATTGGAGGCAGAATGGGAGGACCAAAGAACAGGGAGAGTTTTCCTATAGCCCTTAGTATAGCCTTCCTAACCACAGGAGGCTAAAGGTCCAACATATCTGGAAGCCATCGGACTGCATAAGACAGAGGGGACTATCGTGAATTGTTGTAAGCTTGAGTTCTATGTAGCATGAAACTCAAAGAAAACAGAACTGTTTTTTCCAGAATCTCCTAGGAGGGTACAAAAATATGCTTTCTCTCTTGCTAGACAAGGGGAACCTTGAGGAGGCTAGAGGAATCTCATGAATGACACCTTTCACCCTACCTGGAAACATTCCCTGTTTAAACCTTTGATCTGGAATTCAAAGTTGATTTGAGAAATTGTATGTTGTGAACAGTACAGAAAATAGTTATTTCCTCTTTGAGGAGAATGCTATTGTGTGCCAATGGGAGATTAAATGGTCCTGTTCTAAGTTAGTTACCTAGTGCCTCCCAAGTGGAAAGCATGAGACTGCCAATTAAAGAGGTGTTCCTAGATGATTTGATTGTGTTAGCAATCTGCCAGAGGGTAAAGTGTCTGTTTTGGAAATCTCACATTGCTTACATAAATAATAATTAATGTCTGTGATTTGTATTACATCTGAGTACACTGCACTTTTCCTATTTTCTGGCTTGAGCCTGTTCTTCCCAAATATAATGGAGATAGAAGTGGCAGTGAAATACTCAGAATCTATACAGTATGTAAAACTGTAGAGTCTTCTCTGGACTATTTGGTTATCCCAAATATCAATTTTTACTGCAGGTCAGTATAATATGTCCTTAAAGAGTTAAGGAGCTCCTTTAACTGGAGATGTGCAATGTCAGAATTAGCAGAGATGGTGAACTGACCTGTTTGGTCCGGGTCAAAACAATAAGTACTTTTATAAAAGACTGAAAACCCTGTATGGACTTTTTGCTGAAAATGAAAACAGTGAAGTGATGATTTATGGATCTGATGATTGAAAAAGGATTAAATAAGGGGCTAAAGGGTTCTTTGTAATACCAAGAGAGAGGAGGGATGAGGGGTTTATTTGTTTATAACTGTTGAAAAGAAGGTTGGAAGTCACTTACTTTTTCTGATTCTTGTTTCTTTATCATTCTGTTTCTGTTTTTCTTTCTTTTCTTCATATTTGTCTTTTACTCATGTAAAAATTCTTAATAAAATTATAGACATAAAAAAATCTGGAGGTGTGTAGGAGGAATCATGTCATTTCTTGGAAAATATAAGACTTGGTAGAAAGATTGATTTCAGAATTAAACAGCATTTGGTGTAATTTTATTCAGGAAAAGTGTGTGTGTGTGTGCGCACACAAAAGTAAAAAACCCCCACTTTCCCGCAATATATTCAAAAATTGCTATGCTTTTTATAATTATTTCACCTACCTACTATTTGTTGTTGTTACTATTATTATTTTATTACATTTTACCTTTCCTTTTCTCAAGGCAGTAGACAAGCTGAATATCTTTTTGTGAGATGGGTGGTATCTAAATTTGAAATATAAATAAATAAATCTCCTTATCTTATCTCCACATCACTGAGAGTCCCAAATCCCAGATAAGGACCATGGCTGAGGCAGGACTTGAACCTCTGTCTCCTCTGTTGAGTCCTACACCATCATCACTGTACTAGCTCACTCTATTCCTTTAAAGATGTCATATTATTATTTGAACATTGTCACCACTCCCTCTTTAAAGAAAGTGGTCTTTTTTTCCTGGTAGACTTTAAAGTGGCATTGGAAAACAGAGCTTGAAAGAGATCTATGTAGTCAATTTTATCAAACATTGCAGGGAATAAACTGGAATGAACTGTTCCTGGTTGTTCTAATACAGGGTTTCTTAAACTTCTCTCAGGACCCTTCCCACTTTAAAAAATTATGGAGCTTTTGTTTATATGGGTTATATTTATCGATATTTACTGTAATAAAAATTAAAATTGATGAATATGCTGCTGCTACTGCTTCTCATGACTGTTTGATGGAATTTTAATATTGTATTATTTTTCAGTATAGGCTACCAAATAATTTTGATTTTGTGGACCTCTGAGGGAGTCCTGGGGGACTTCCAGGGGTCCTAGGACCACAGTTTAAAAAACACTAAATATTCTAATAGACCTTCAAGATTACTTTTCTTGAAAAGTTCATGCAGCGTACAGGTTCCTCTTTATAGAATATTATGTTTTTATGCAATAGAGTTTTTTCCCCCCAATGTTACATTCTCCATCTTTCTGTCACACAGAAACTCACAGACATACACATCTATATTCCATGATTAGATGGGAATGGTAGAAATGTTAGTGGATATCCCATCTACCATCTTGGTGTTAATCCAGTATACAGGATTGGAAAGCAAAGCAGGACTTTCTTAGACTGAGAATACACTCCCTCCTGTTTCCAGAAAACCCAAAATGCTACATTGTTTAAATCACTGGAATCATGCTTTGCTACTGTCTGCAGTTTCCATTTGTGCTCTTTGTTTGCTACCTTATTAACTTTTAAAGCTAACTTATTACAGCCAGCAAGGCCTGGACATGCACAGATATAAACTTCTTTTTCTGCAGGTGCAAAAGACTTGCAGTCTTGAATAAAAATAAAAATAGAAGTAACTGAAAAGATTTTATCCTCTTGCATAGTATGTAGTATGTTTTCCCTCTAGTTTTAGTGTTGAGCTATACAAACTTAATTTTGATTGTTAGGCTATAGGGCTAAAATTGCTTTGTTGTTCTTTCCTGTACTGCCAACAGTCACCTGTTTCTATGTATATAATTTTTGGCTCCAGAGTATATCAACAGAGAACTGAAGTAAATGTGTTTTTTTCTCCTACACATTATGCTATTCTTTGTGACAGCATTCAATATCGGTTGATGAATGTCAAGCCTTTATGGATAAGACCTTTAATTTCCTAATGTTTGCAATTGGAAAAGCTGCTTTGGCTTGCATTGTATGTCCTGAATTCAGTGATCCGTATTATCACTAGTGAGCAAGTCAGCAATCTGCTAGTAATATTTCTGACATTTAGGCAGTAGCTGCAGCCATGGAACCTGCACTAAATGTTCACACTTCAGTGGCAGGACTATAAAGTAGCAATAATGTGAAGTAGTGTATACTTCTCCATTGCACTGCCATTCAAAGACTTAATTTCTCCTTACTATTCAATGTTCTGGGTAAGGAACATTGACTGGTGAAGTACTGGAGCTCCTTCAGAAGACCTTGGGATGCTGTCCAAGGTGCTACTTTTCTTGATGTGCTGCAGTTAGAATGCCTAATGCTGTATTTTAATTTTCTCAGGACAAAAATCCAAGATTCATAATTAGATAGTATATTCATTGGGCTCCTCAAAAATGACACAAAAACTTGTCCTCAACTACAATTATTACTGTAATGCTTCATGTTCTGTGAAAATGTGAGATAAAACAAAATAGAACTACATCTTCTTCAAAACATATGTTCATTCAGTAAAATCCTTCAATTGAAGCTTGTCATTGCTATATTTAAGATAACAAAATATTCACTTTGAATCAGGATACTATGCAGAGCTTGGCATGTAAGCACTCTTGGCACACCAGAGAATCCTACACAGTAGATCTGAAGTTCATTCAATATTTATATCTTCGTTGAAGTGAAAAAGAGAGAATCTTTTAACTTCTCTTTTTGAGCATCATTCTAGAGAAGGAAAGACAGACAGACAGACATTATGATCCACTCTAAAGATGTGCCTGGATCTATATCATCAATACAGTATAGGATATCTTTTCTGTCTTTATACATAGTCATCCTATCCTCCTTAAGTAAAGAAAAAAGATATGCAACAATTGGCCAAAGAAATAATAGATTAAAGGGATGTGGAAGCAGATACAAAAATGTAGACTGGCATTAGTAGTACATTTTCTTATAAGATTAAACCTTCACAGATTTCAGACAACTGCTATAAGGATCAGAATACTGTAAGAGCAGAGCATGACACAAGCATTGTCCCCCATTAATTACCAGGTTCTGTAAATTAGAGCTACCATAAACCCTTGATTCTATGGATCTTTATTCCGTGACCTTTGTATATAATGGATACAGTCTAGGTTTCAGTCAATAATGGCCTTCACCCCAAGCAGTGAACACACTCCGTCATTTGATGACTCAGTCCAGACAGTGTTTGTGCATTTTGTGTACTTTATGTAAGATTTGTAAAATCCCATTCACCCTTTATCTCGAACAGATACTTTCCCCCTCTAGCAGTTCATTGAATTGAGAATGTTTTGGATATAATGTAGTGTAGTGTTTAAATTGCAGAGCTGGACCAGAAAGACCCAGATTCAGCTCCTCATTGACCATGAGTTTTGGGTCAGTTGACCCAATTTACCTCACTCGGTTCTTTTTTGTGAGGATAAAATGAGCAGAATTCCCCATGTGTGCCACCTTCAGTTTGCAGAGGGAAAAATAATAATAAAGTGTTAATGAAAAATAATAAAATAATAATGACTGATACTGTTGATGGGATAGATAGAGCTTTGTGCTGTTAATTTTAAGGCATTTATTTTCTGTTATATCATCCTACAGCAAAGACATTGTAAAGCATGCAGCCATCAGCATGCATTTGAAGCAGTGATGATTTATATATTTCCAACATTTATATACTCAGGTTTGTTTCCAGGGCAGAAACAGTAAAAAAAAACCAAATCAATAGTTGAAAACAGGGTAGCCATCAGGATTTTAAAATGTCTACAGTATTGGGTGGGGGATGCCCAACTTTGACACATGACAGAAAACACCATAGGTGCCTGTTGATTTTTTTGCCACGGCCAAAGAAGGCCTCTCCTTGTCCTCATTCTACAGAGAAAAAGTCCTTGATGATCTTGGATGGTAGGCAAGGAGATATATTATTTCAGATATTTGTGTCCCCAGCTGTTACATCTGAATATGAGTGTTTAAACTGTACTCAGAAAAAGTTCACTCATGTTTTTTGCCATGTGTTCCCAAAGGCATCAGGATAGGAATATTTGCATCGGGAAAGGAATATTTCCCAAAGGCATCGGGATAGTTATTGTGATTAGAAGCTCCAAGAAGATCAGAAATGCAAAATTAAGAAAGAGCCTTGGGGGTTCCTACAGAGTGTAAAGTTATCATTGAAGCAAGTCCAATTCTTGGTGACTTTGTGAACACCTTGGTGCAATTTGCTTGGATATAATGCAGAAGTAATTTATACTGCAACTTGTGTCTTGCTGGTTATAGATGCTTTTCACAACCTCTTCTTAAGCTGAAATGATGGATAAGATGTTAATGTTTCCTATTCAGAAGTGCAATTTGAAATTGAGATTTGCATTTCTTTCTATACAATATTTACATAATTGAATAATGGCATAAATACTGCATGAAACTTTCATATCTTTTCATCCTTTGGAATGGGAAAAGTAAAAAAAACATGCTTATAAGTAAGCATTAAGAACCTCTTTCCTAGCAGCCGTTGACTAAAAAATAATTGTGCTTCAGAGTTTCCTAATGAGGATTTCTCAGCTAGTCAGGCCACCCAGAAGGTGGGTGTGTGTGTGTGTGTGTGTGTGGGGGGGGATATGTCCCTGAGAGATGCATTTATTACAAAGAGCTTTTGAGATGTTGAAGAAAATGTTTAGCATGCAGCTTTACAAATTACAGTATGCATCTCTGTGTCATAAGTTAAAATACTGTTTTGAATGGTTCTTTCCTCATTTTTTTCCAAAATAGATTTGGCCACAAATATTCATTCTGCTCCTGATGTGCACTCTGGGTAACAAATAAATTTATGCTAGACTAATTATAGTTTAATTCATGGCCATCCAATGAACATGATTCTTGGGAAACTGAAGAAAGACAAAAGAAACTGTTCTTTCATCCAGCTTCTAATTAATTTCTGGGGCTGGCTTCTGGGAGATGAGATGGGCCTGGTTAGCGTATTCATGAAGCAACGGTCTATCAATGGCTGGTCATGATGGATAAAGGCAGATTTAAATACCAGTCAAATACCAACAACGGAACAGAGCTGCTTTTTAAAACCCTGTTGCAAAGGAAGCATGAAATTGGCTGCTGCATGAAAAAGATTTTTGTACCTCATGGGCTACGTGCTGGCTACTTTTTGCCTTCCTGATGTCTTAGACTACACTTCCCATAGTCCCTTATCACAGGTTGGGATTGATGGGAGTTGAAGTTCAGAATATATGGAAGGCATCAAATTGCCTGTCCAACTTAATTTTGGGGTATGAAACAGTGGAGAATTGGATGATTTGTTTATTTTATTTCTTGCCACATCTGCCACGTCTCACAGGTCTTTGTGACATGGATTAGTTCTCCGTTCCTAGCTTTCTTTTATGCCTTTCTTTTATTCTTTTAGTTTAAATTTGAAATCACTATATGTGTGTGTACCTGTGGCACACACATATAGCTATTTGCACATTTGCACATAAATATAGCACATTTATATGCCATACACACATACACACGCACACACATCCTTATATGTGTGCCCCATGGAACAAGAAGGCTTTATTAATGATATAGTTAGGAAAAGAAGTAGCATAGATAATTTGGGACTACTATTTCTATGAAGAGAGACAGTTTAGTATAGTGGTTAAGGTACTGGGCTAGAAGCTGAGAGACTGTGAGTTCTAGTCCTGCCTTAGGCACAAAGCCAGCTGGGTGAACCTGGGCCAGTCACTCTAGCTCAGCCCTAGGAAGAAGGCAATGGCAAAGACTTCTGAAATCTGGAGGCATCACACTTGCAACAAAGGTACATACTGTCAAGGCCATGGCTTTGTAACATATGTAACATATGACTTGTAATATACAGGTAGTCCTTGACTTATGACCACAATAGGGACTGGAATTTCCATTACTAAGCAATATTGTTGTTAAGTGAATCATGCCCGATTTTATGGTCTTTTTTGCCATGGCCATTAAGTGAATCACCACGGTCATTAAGTGAATCAGGCTTCCCCCATTGACTTTGCCTGTCGGAAACCCCCTGGGAAGTTGCAAATGGCGATCACATGACCCCAGGCACTGCAACTGTCGTAAATACATGCTGGTTGCCAAGTGCTCAAATTTTGATCACGTGACCACAGGGATGCTGCGATGATCATAAGTGCAAGGGCAGGACATTTTTTTCAGTGCCATTGTAACTTTGAATGATTGTTAAATGAATGGTTGTAAGTCAAAGACTACCTGTATGGTTCTGAATTCGGGGTCATCAGAAAGCCTGAATAAAGAAAAAAATGCCTTTGAATTGTGATGCTGGAGTGATTTGTTGAGAATATCTTGAACTTTAAGAAAAAGCAAAAAACATTAGATGAAGTAAAGCCAGACTGCTCACTGGGAGCTCTAACAAGGAAATTAAAGCTTAAATACTTTGGATACATAATGTAAAAGCAAGAGTCATTGGAAATTCCTGATGCTTGGAAAAAATGATGGTTATTGAAAAAGAGGTGGACAGAAGGCAAGGCAGCTAGACACTGTCACTAAGGACACAAACAGGAGCATGCAAGAACTCAAAGAAGCAGTCAACTCAGAGGTAGACTGTCTTGGCAAATCATTGTCCATCATATCGCAAGGAGTTGGAAATATGATCCTTTGAGGAACTCAGATATATTGTTCCATCTTTTTACCATCTCAGAACAATAGTTACTGAAACGAAGACTTTCTCTGATTTTTGTCCCAAGAATCTCAGTCTCACCTCACCAGTTCTTAGCTCTTTAAGGGTTTTTATATCTCACCAGCCAACTTGGGCTGGATTTAAAAACAAACCTTAAATAAATCAAAATTGGGTCCAAGTTAAATTCAGGGAACATCGAATATAATCCTGCTTTATGCCACTCTGGTCACCATCCTGCCATTATGTGAATCCAGAGGAGAAAATACACGGGCCAAAGATTTTTTGGTGATGTCATCTAGGGTTCTGCTGGCCTGCGTTTTCTTCCATATTTTAAAATGTATCCAAACTTTTGTGGTTTCAGGAAGTCAATGGGGTTTTAATCTTTTTTGTCATTTCCTCTACCCTTTTATCTGCTGGTGTTCTAGCTATTTTTATTTTTATTTATTTATTGAATTTTGAGGCCACTTGACTCCAAAAAGATTCTGGGCTTACAGTATTTAAAGGAACACATAATTTAAAGAAACATGATCACCTGGACAAAACTGCATCAATAACCACCAGGGGAAAAAAATGGCTGGAGCTCCACAAATACCCTAACTCCAGGCCTGGGAAGAGCCAGGTCTTAAGAAACTGTTGGAATACTTGGAAAGTGGGAGTTGTATGCATCTCTAAGGGGATGCTGTTGCAGATGGCAGGGGCTGTGACAGGCATGTTTCCTTGGCCCCACAAGATGACAACATTTAATTGAAGGGACCCAGAGCTCATCCACTCTGCCTGATCATACCAGATGGGCAGAAACAATTGGAGAGAGGTGGTCCCTCAAATAATCAGGCCCTATGCCTTGAAAGGCTTTATAGGTGATGACCACACTTTGAATAGCACTCAGCTGGCAGCCAGTGCATTTTGTGAAGCAGCAGTGACACACAGGCATAATGAGAAGAGCTCATTGCTGCCCACACAACTGCATTTTGGACCAGCTGTAGCTTATGGATTTAGTTATGTTGATGATTCTGTGCTATTTACATTGCTTTAGGATGTTTCATGAATGTACTGTTTAGAACAATGTTTCTCAACCTTGACAACTTGAAGATATGTGGACTTCAACTCCCAGAATTCCCCAGCCAGCCAGCCATGGCAATTTGCCAATTTTGTTTAATAACCTATCTTTTAAACAAGCCAATTTAACTTGAGAGGGGAGAGCAGAGATATAAGAATCAGCTGGGATGAAATGCCTTCATTGATTTGGAGGCCCTTGTTTATTGAGCCAATGCTGAAAACCCACCAATAAAGAAGAAATGATGGAGAAAGCGGCCTCAGTGCCAACCAGGGATCAACGCTTTTGTTCTTCATCTTTTCATTCAGTGACTCCCTCCCCCAAGTCTTGGGAAGTTATTCATCATAAAGCAGGAACTGTGCTATTCTAGCATCATTACAGTACTGAAGCTTGGAAGTGTCTGCTTAATCAGTTACAGGTGGTCCTCAGTTAACGACCACTCATTCAGTGACCATTTGAACTTGCAATGTGCTGAATGAGGGTGACTTACAACCGGTTCTTGAAGTTCCAGCCATCATAGCAGTCAGGTGATTGTGATCCAGGTGCTCAGTTATCAGCTCAGATGTGGGAGTGTGGAGTAAGGGTGTGAAACATGGACTCTCGTCTCCAGAAGAACGAACAGGAGATAAGAGAATGAGACTGGCCCCTCCCTAAGGAATGCAGAGGGTGTTTGTGGGGTGACCCTGGGAATTGCTCTCACTCTGAGAAGATTCTGTAACAGGAGTTGAGCCAATAAACCTTGCTGGATTGAATCTGTATTGTCTCCTGGAGTTTCCTGGGCTAATCCTGACATCAGATTTCTGACCATCACAGCATCCCATGGTCACAAGATCATGATTTGTGACCTTCCCTGCCAGTTTCCCATAAGCAAAGTCAAGGGAAAGCTGGTAGGAAGTCAGAAGTTGTAGTCACATGAGGTCCTTGCTTAATGACCCGTGGTGGTTTGCTTAATGAAAGTAACCGGGGACTGTTGGAACTGCCATTGCTAAGTGGTGTGGTCATCTGATGTCACACTTTATGACCACTTGCTCAGGGATGGAAATTCCGCTCCCAATTACCATAGTTAAGCAAGGACTACCTGTATTTCTTTTTAGTTCCCAATGCTTTGTCTCCAAAGCTGTGGTTTCAGGCAAAGGATATGGGCAAGCATAATTTATACACTGTTAGAATACTTAAAAGAGAATAGACTGCAAGGTTCCCAAAGAATCAGTTATTGCTTTGGTCTGAAGAAGTCATCCAGTAAAAACTGGTTCTAAGAATAGTAAATGAAGATTTCCCTTATCAGCAAATTGGTGAGTGATGAAGGAGTAATGGTGAATTGAAAGAGAAAGAGAGAGAGAATTTGATTTTGTATTCAGTCCAACTTGAAGCTATTTTCCTGAGGGTGCTTTTTCAGGCTTTTACCAAAAGTTCTTAATGATCCCTTATATTTTGGTTGAAAGGACAGAACCTCTGTTATGATGGTGTGCCAGTAAATATTATCTTCTGAGGAAATGTATGGAAGACATGGTTGCCTTATACATATTTCCAATGCTGAAGACAGTTTACAACTAATGTTTGTTCTGTCATGTGTTCTCAATATAAAGTAGTCACTCTTTTGCTTTAAGTTATGAAGCAATAAATACCATTTCAATTATTAACTCTTTTTATTTCGTTAGTGGTAGCTATATAGTGGTAATATTAAGTCTGGAGAAGTAATTTGTTTGCACAGTTAGGACCTCTGATTGCAGTGATATATGAATATCATAAAATAAAGAATAAATAAATAAAATGCCTCAATATAGTAACAAGTAACCCTGTTAATAAGAGAACAGGAAAATTCTATTGGAAATTAGTGTAATGGACAACAACTTCTTTATAATCTTCTGATCCTTAAATAATAGTGTGTGTGGCGGGGGGGGGGGGCTCTGTGGTCTGGTTTCATTTACTCTTCATATGATTTCCCACTGTTAAAATGACAACAAGGCTAAGATTGCTGGAGAATTTTGTTTAGGCAGAAGTTAAAGCAATTGGATCTAATTTGCACTTTCTGGACTATGGATTAAAACAGTTTGTTTGGAATTAAGCACATCTCCCCATTTTGTGATACTGACTTTTATGCAGCTATTGTGTAAAAATGTATCTGAAAAGTTTCATAGAAAAAAGTTCAACTTTCTTGCTTAAAAAAAAATAGCAAGATTATGTAGAAATGGGACAGATTGATGGTTAAGCATCTGCAAATCAAAATGGTAGGACCTCTTTTCAAGGAACTTTTTCTTTGAATAAGTGCTAGGATATACCTTAAGATACTAGGCTTACATTGTCTAGAAGCTTAAAAATTTGACACTGACCCATCACATGATTTTGACTGGAAAATATTACGTTTCCTTTCATAGCAGTTATTTCTCATGAAGAAAACAAGGTGTTCAGTTTGCATGGAGAAGTGATGTGGATATGGTGCAAATACTACTGCTACTTACATTACAGGGTCATTATTTAATAAACTTGTGAAGTCTCACTGCAGGATTGTAAAAGTTACTAGTAGTCCGTTGCTCAGCATAATCACTGTTATGCAGGAGACATAAAGTAAATAAAAAACTTGAAATGTGCCTTTTTTCAACTTTCTCAATTCTTTTGTGGGGGTTGGATTTATCCTTGGAAATAACTTGCCCTTTGCAAACTGCAACTCACATAATGGAACGCTCGTGAAACTTGCTTCTCAGAGGAGGAAATTGCTGTGTTAGTTAATGAGCTAAACTTAGCAAGCAAGAAATTAAGAAAAGTTTTGAGGTGAGAAGGCTGAACAAAGGGAAGAGGAAGGAAGGAAGGAAGGAAGGAGGGACTTTTCACCTTGTTTTCTAGTTTCACCTAGAATAAAAATGTGCTCAGTTCACAAACCTTTAGAAATGTGTCAGTGTAGATTTGACTCTGCTGTAATCAAAACTGCAAAATTGAAAAGTAGGGAGGCAGAACCCTTGACTGACTGGTATATAGAAACTGATGTACCTACAGGTCTTTGTTTTGTTGTAGTTTTGCACTGAAATTTAAAGCAGAAGGATGCCAATAGCAGCATGTGTGCAGTAATTGCTTCAAGCAAGTAAAAACAGAGTATTTAAGTATTGGCCAGTAAAATAACATTTGTTAATTCTTAACATGTCTTGCAAATGAGAAGAGAATGTATCCAACTACATCAACATACACATATACAGGTGAAACTCGAAAAATTAGAATATCGTGCAAATGTTCATTTCTGTCAGTATGGCAACTCAAAAGGTGAAACCAATATATGAGATAGACACATTACATGCAAAGCGAGATATGTCAAGCCTTACTTTGGTATAATTGTGATGATTATGGCATACAGCTTGTGAAAACCCCAAATTCACAATCTCAGAAAATTAGAATATTTTGTTGTTGTTGTTTAGTCGTTAAGTCGTGTCCGACTCTTCGTGACCCCATGAACCATATTGCGCCAGGCCTTCCTATCTTTCACTGCCTCCCTCAGTTTGCTCAATTTCATGCTCATTGCTTCAGTGATGCTATCTAGCCATCTCATCCTCTGCCGTCCTCTTCTCCTTTTGCCTTCCATCTTTCCCAGCATCAGGGTCTTTTCCAAAGAGTCCTCTCTTCGCATTAGGTGACCAAAGTATCTGAGCTTGAGCTTCATTATCAATCCTTCCAATGAGCAATCAGAGTTGATTTCCTTTAAGATTGACTGGTTTGACCTCCTAGCAGTCCAGGGGACTCTTAAGAGTCTTCTCCAGCACCACAGTTCAAAGGCATCAATTCTTCGGCGTTCAGCCTTCTTTATGTTCCAGCTCTCACAGCCATACATTACTACTGGAAAAACCATAGCTTTGACTATGCAGATCTTTGTCGGCAAGGTGACGTCTCTGCTTTTTAATATGCTATCTAGGTTTGCCATAGCTTTCCTCCCAAGGAGCAAGCGTCTTTTAATTTCATGGCTGCAGTCTCCGTCTGCGGTGATCTTGGAGCCCAAATAAATGAAGTCTGTTACTGCTTCCATTTCTACCCCTTCTATTTGCCAGGGATTGATGGGTTCAGATGCCATGATCTTAGTTTTTTTAATGTTGAGTTTCAAGCCAGCTTTCGCACTCTCCTCTTTCACCCTCATCAAGAGGCTCTTTAGTTCTTCTTCACTTTCTGCCATTAGGGTGGTATCGTCTGCATATCTGAGGTTATTGATGCTTCTCCCTGCAATCTTAATTCCGGCTTGTGATTCTTCCAGCCTGGCATTTCTCATGATGTACTCTGCATATAGGTTAAATAAGCAGGGTGACAGTATACAGCCTTGTCGTACTCCTTTCCCTATTTTGAACCAATCGGTTGTTCCATGACCGGTTCTAACTCTTGCTTCTTGGCCTGCATACAGATTTCTCAGGAGACAGGTAAGGTGGTCTGGTATCCCCATCTCTTTAAGAATTTGCCACAGTTTGTTGTGATCCACACAATCAAAGGCTTTTGCATAGTCAATGAAGCAGAAGTAGATGCTTTTCTGGAACTCTCGTGCTTTCTCCATGATCCAGCGAATGTTGGCAATTTGATCTCTAGTTCCTCTGCCTCTTCGAAACCCAGCTTGTACATCCGGTAGTTCTCGGTTCACGTACTGCTGAAGCCTAGCTTGTAGGATTTTGAGCATAACCTTGCTAGCATGTGAAATGAGTGCAATTGTGCGATAGTTTGAGCATTCTTTGGCATTGCCCTTCTTTGGAATTGGAACGTAAACTGACCTTTTCCAATCCCGTGGCCACTGTTGCGTTTTCCAAACTTGCTGGCATATTGAGTGCAGCACTTTAACAGCATCGTCTTTTAGTATTTTAAATAACTCAGCTGGAATACTGTCATCTCCACTAGCTTTGTTGTTAGCAATGCTTCCTAAGGCCCACTTGACTTCACTCTCTAGGATGTCTGGCTCAGGGTCAGTGACCACACCAGCATGGACATCAGGGACATTAAGATCTTTCTTGTATAGTTCTTCTGTGTATTCCTGCCACCTCTTCTTACTCTCTTCTGCTTCTGTTAGGTCCCTGCCTTTTTTGTCCTTTATCATGCCCATCTTTGCACTAAAGGTTCCTTTGATATCTCCAATTTTCTTGAAGAGATCTCTAGTCTTCCCCATTCTATTGTTTTCTTCAATTACTTTGCATTGTTCATTTAAGAAGGCCTTCTTATCTCTCCTTGCTATTCTCTGGAAATCTGCATTCAGTTGCTTATATCTTTCCCTTTCACCCTTGCTTTTCCCATTCCTTCTTTCCACAGCTATTTGTAAAGCCTCATCAGACAGCCATTTTGCTTTCTTGCATTTCTTTTTCTTTGGGATGGTTTTAGTTGCTGCCTCTTGTACAATGTTACAGACCTCCGTCCATAGTTCTTCAGGCACTCTGTCTACCAAATCTAATCCTCTAAATCTATTCATCACCTTCACTGTGTACTCACATGGAATATGATCTAAGTCATACCTGAGTGGTCTAGTGGTTTTCCCTACGTTCTTCAATTTAAGCCTAAATTTTGCAGTAAGAAGCTCATGATCTGAGCCACAGTCAGCTCCTGGTCTTGTTTTTGCCATCTGTATAGAGCTTCTCCATCTTTGGCTGCAAAGTATGTAATCAATCTGGTTTCGGTATTGACCATCTGGTGATGTCCATGTGTAGAGTCGTCTCTTGTGTTGTTGGAAAAGGGTGTTTGCTATGACTAGCTTGTTCTCTTGACAGAACTCTATTAGCCTTTGCCCTGCTTCATTTTGTACTCCAAGGCCAAACTTGCCTGTTATTCCGATTACTCCTTGACTTCCTACTTTAGCATTCCAATCCCCTGTGATGAAAAGGACATCTTTTTTTGGTGCTAGTTCTAGAAGGTCTTGTAGGTCTTCATAGAACCGGTCAACTTCAGCTTCTTCAGCATCGGTGGTTGGGGCATAGACTTGGATTACCGTGATGTTGAATGGTTTTCCTTGGATACGCACTGAGATCATTCTGTCGTTTTTGAGGTTGTACCTCATTACTGCCTTTCCCACTCTCTTATTGACTATGAGTGCAACTCCATTTCTTCTAAGGGTTTCTTGCCCACAGTAGTAGATATAGTGGTCACCTGAATTAAATTCACCCATTCCCGTCCATTTCAATTCGCTGACTCCCAAGATGTCGACGTTCAGTCTTGTCATCTCATGTTTGACCACATCCAGCTTGCCTTGGTTCATGGATCTTACATTCCACGTACCTATACAATATTGTTCTTTACAGCATCGGACCTTCTTTTCGCTTCCAGATACATCCACAGCTGAACGTCCTTTCGGCTTTGGCCCAGCCGCTTCACTCTTTCTGGAGCTACTTGGAATTGCCCTCCGCTCTTCCCCAGTAGCATATTGGACACCTTCCGACCTGAGGGGCTCATCTTCCGGCGTCATATCTTTTAGCCTTTTAACATTGTCCATGGGGTTTTCTTGGCAAGGATACTGGAGTGGGTTGCCATTTCCTTCTCCAGTGGACCACATTTTGTCAGAACTCTCTGTCATGACCTGTCCGTCTTGGGTGGCCCTGCACGGTATAGCTCATGGCTTCACTGAGTTACACAAGCCCCTTCGCCACGACAAGGCAGTGATCCATGAAGGGGATTAGAATATTACATGACATCAATAACACAAGGATTGGAAATAGAACAATATCGGACCTCTGCAAAGTATAAGCATGCATATGTACTCAGTACTTGGTTTGGGCCCCTTTTGCAGCAATGACTGCTGCAATGCGGTGTGGCATGGATGCTATCAGCCTGTGGCACTGCTGAGGTGTTATGGAAGACCAGGATGCTTCAATAGCGGCCTTCAGCTCCACTGCATTGTTCGGTCTCATGTCCCTCATCTTTCTCTTGGCAATGCCCCATAGATTCTCTATGGGGTTCAGGTCAGGCAAGTTTGCTGGCCAATCAAGCACAGTAATCCCATGGTCACTGAACCAGGTTTTGGTACTTTTGGCAGTGTGGGCAGGTGCCAAGTCCTGCTGGAAAATGAAGTCAGCATCCCCATAAAGCTCGTCTGCGGAAGGAAGCCTGAAGTGCTCCAAAATCTCCTGGTAGACGGCTGCGTTGACCCTGGACTTAATGAAGCACAGTGGACCAACACCAGCAGATGACATGGCTCCCCAGATCAACACAGACTGTGGAAACTTCACACTGGACTTCAAGCATCATGCATTGTGTGCCTCTCCATTCTTCCTCCAGACTCTGGGTCCTTGGTTCCCAAATGAGATGCAAAAGTTGCTCTCATCAGAAAAGAGGACTTTGGACCACTGGGCAACAGACCAGTTCTTTTTTTCTGTAGCCCAGGTAAGACGCTTCTGACCTTGTTTGTTGTTCAGGAGCGGCTTGACAAGAGGAATGCGACATTTGAAGCCCATGTCCAGGATCCGTCTGTGTGTGGTGGCTCTTGATGCACTAACTCCAGCCTCAGTCCACTCCTTGTGAAAGTCCCCAACACTTTTGAATGGCCTTTTCCTGACAATCCTCTCCAGGCTGTGGTCATCCCTGCTGCTTGTGCACCTTTTTCTACCACACTTTTCCCTTCCACATAACCTTCTCTTGATGTGCTTTGATACAGCACTTTGGGAACATCCACCTTGTTTTGCAATGACCTTTTGGGGCTTTCCCTCCTTATGGAGGGTGTCAGTGATGGTTTTCTGCACAACTGTCAGGTCAGCAGTGTTTCCCATGCTTGTGATTCCTACTGAACCAGCCTGAGAGACCATTGAAAGGCTCAGGAAACCTTTGCAGGTGTTATGGATTCGTTAGCTGATTAGAGGGGGACACTTTGAGCCTAGAATAACCTGTACTCAACGTGTTATTCCTTTTCAGGGTAAACAATGTTATGCAAACCACAGAAAACGAATATATAAGCCAAGTAAATTAAAAACTGTGAGGTAAGAAAGAGGAAGTAGAGCTAAACGTAGTTTATAGCAACTCCATTCACTACATCTCTCCATATTTTTCTAGCCTTATTTCCATAAATTGCTTCATACATTGCTTTTTATTCCATAAGATTCCCACCATTCTCTCTTTCTTCACGTATTTGTTTTGCAATTTGATTCTCAGTCATTTGCCCTAAATGACCAAATTATGACACTTCTTTGTACTGACAACTCACTTCTATATTTAGTCCACATTGAGCTCCTGTTCATTGGAAGATTAATTTATGTTCGAATACTTTCTCATGTACTACTCATACTTTCTCTTCCTGCAATAATTCTATTTTCTTTCCTTTTCTTCCAGGTCCATTTTTTCCCAAGAGCCATTCTTGACGCTACCAAAACACAGTGTGTCCCACCTTCCAAACCTCCTTATAGTCTTAACTCTTCATCATAAACAAACAATTCAATCACGTTTTAAAATTTTTAGTAATTTTTTTCCCTTCATTATGCATGAAATGACTTATGTTTAAACCATGTCTTCAAAATAGAGAACTTTATCTAAGCAATTATTCACCAAGCGGTCATCATTCTCATTCATTCTTGAGTATCTGAATGTCCCAACCACTTTTTCTTGTACTCTTGCATCATTCTCACCAATCTTTTCATGTCACCTATCAAAATAACTTGCTTCCCCTGGACCACATTCATTCAGAGCATTACACAGTTTTCTCCAAAATAATCTTTGGCTCTATTATCACCATTCACTGGAATCTAGCATGCAGCTATCACTAACCTACAGATTCCTATTTTCATACACACAATAACTTGGTTTTTGCACCTTGTGTGGTAAGGTGGTTAAGGCGTTGGACTAGGATGATTTAGTTCTAGTCTACTGTCAGCCCTGGCAACTCACTGGGTGACTTTGAACCAGTCACCATCTTTCAGCTGAACCTCCTCATGGATTTGTTGCTGTGGATGGAATAAAAAAAATGAAGAGGGAAAGCTATGCATGGTAGTGTGAACTCCTGAATAAAATAAATAAGGTGCTTTGTTTAGTTTGGGTTTAGCATGTTGTATGAACCCAATTTGTAAACCATGACTTCTGGCAAGGTTGTAGAAATGCAGCCTGGGAGCCATATTGGCCCATCACCAATCCTCTGGAGGTCTCCAGTTTGCAGAAGGCCAAAACCCTAAGCCCTTTATTGGATTTTGATGGGTTTGCAGAGGTTTTAGGAATGAAATGGATGCAATGGCTTCAGGCACATATTTTGCCTCTTAAGACACCTGAAACCCCTCCCAAAATGGGCCCTACTCTCATTGGCTTTTTCAGGACGGCTTCAATGTGCCATGTAAATCCTGGTGCTACCCTTAAACTGATGGAAATTGCAAATCCCTGACTGATGTGGTTGATTTAAATGGTAGCTTAGTGTGGTGCATGAAGCAAGCAGTGACTGTGTCTTGCACCAGTCTCTCACTCATACCCCTGGAATTCAGATTGAGGGTGGCAAGCTGAAGCTATTCTATTTATCCCTTGTCACTGACTGCATATTAAGCTTTGTTTTCAGTAGTGTATTGTGGTTGAGCTTCCGATACTGCAGCTTAGCTCATCAGCACTTATTTGGCATTTTCCTCTTCCACAGTCATGAGAGAACTTCATATATTTAAGGATGAATATCTGAAAAGAGGAGCTTTGCATATACTTTCAGAAGGAAGGACATTAACTGCTTGTAAGCATTTTGTCCGGGACGCGGGGAGGATATATGTTGTAGTAGAAATGGAGGAAAGAAAACTAGCAAAGAATGCCAAATCAAATTTCAGGCAGAGCTTCACTGTCTTCAAAAGAATCAGAGTCAGAAATGTGTAAGATATAAAATATTTGATTGTAAAAGTAATGAAGCTTAATATGCTTTGGGATATAATGCCTCTCTTGGTAGTGCTATGACACTTTTATGCCAGGTGCTTTCTGGATAATTCAGTTACAAAAAATATTCAGGTAGTAGAAGACAGCTGCATGGTCAGTGCAATTGCCCTGGAGCTGGAGAGACTGAAAAAAGCTGAAATGTGTTTGAGTTCCTTTTGCCCAGCAACAGAAGCCAATCTCTCTGCTGCCTGGAGCTTCCTTTTATGTTGATTGAGTGGGAGAGGAATCAGGCACTGCAGGATTCAAAGCTTTAAATACTGGGTGACCAACCATTGTACTGCTCATAATCAGGGTACTTCTCATAGCATGATTCAGGTTTATACCTGAAATGTCAAACAGGCGTCTGGCAAAGGAAAGGAAAGTGGACAGATCTGGTTGCCTTGAATGAAATAGTCTTGGGTGTCTGAAGCTTTTAAGCTTCTGTTTGGTGTCTGAGCTCCTTCTCCAAAGAATTGCAAAAACAAACAAACAAATACAGAATGATGGCTGGTGTGTCGTATGCCGGCCGTGAAAGCCTTCGACAATACATTAAATACAGAATGCCTCATCTGCATCTAGAAGAAATGTTCCGCATATAAATGCTTTTTAGTTCATACTTTAGTACTTTGATTTGGTTTCTTAATTTCACATTATTTTAATATGCTTTCACCTATTCTTATGCATAGGTGTAATATATTATTTAACCTGCTATACTGCCAACCAGTCAGATCCATGTTTTATTAGGAGCAGGTGAGTTTAGTCTGTGAGGCTTTGTGGATGGAAAGACCATCTCACGAAGCCCTTATTTGCTAGAATTGCTTTTCTCCATGAAGTCGGAGAGTGGAACTGATTGTTCTCTACCTTTTTCATGTGGAGAAAATAGTTTCAAAAACAATGCTCACGTCAGCAAGTGGTTAGAGGTAAAGGCTTTTCTCTGCTGAGGAGAAGAGGATTTCTGGGTATAGTGCAGGAGCTGATCAAAGACAGGGTTGTCAAGCTCAGCAGGGTCTGGAGGAGGGCCCAAGAAAAGGGGAATGATACCAGCAGGCCATCTCTAGCCATTAGCTGGAACTTCCCCATGTCTGGGCCCTGCTGATTGAAATTGGCTCTCCAGCTTTCAGGCAGAGACTTGTTAAGGTGGTTCTGGAGACACCAGGAATGGAGTCTGGGGCTTCCTGCATGCAGAGCTTCTACTCTTATCACTGAATTCATTACATCAGGAAAACTTTTGTAAGGTGCAATTGATTTTCTACGACAGAACTCTGGCCAGATTTTGTTCACAAGGTGTCTAACTTTTAAAAATGTAACCACTTTTAACCGGCTGGCTAAGAGTTGTTGGAATTCTTTTAGACTGATTTTTTTTTCCCTCTTGGAACTTTTTGACAGAGTTGTTTGCTTTCCTTGAATTGCTTTTGGTGCTCAAATATTGGAAATCACGTGCATCTGTATAAATTGGGGAACTTGTGTTAAAATAGTAATGGCCTTCTGCAGACTGTATAGGTAAATATTCATATAGAATTTCCTTTGTGCTCTGCTCGAGATATTTCATTTGCAAAAATGGGATGGGAGAAGAGAATGGTCCTGAAATGCCATCTGTTGCCTGATGGAACAAAATGAAAAAAATATTGCCTGTGTTAGGAATACTGCTTCTTCTGGAGCTCACATATTTGGATACTCTGTAAAGCTCTATTTGGAGTTCATACCTTTATCACAGAAGGGGCAAATGACCTTTGGATACTTCAGAAAGAGAAGCTTTACCTCTATCTTGACTAGAGAACAACCTCAGCAACAGGGTTCCTTAACCTGGATAGGGTTAGAACAGGGTTCCTCAACCTCAGCAACGTTAAGATGGGTGGATTCAACTCCCAGAGAGTTGAACAGGGTGTCAGAACAGGGTTGGAACAGGGTTCCTCAACCTCAGCAACTTTAAGATGGGTGGACTTCAACTCCCAGAATTCCCCAGCCAGCATGGCTGGCTGGGGAATTCTGGGAGTTGAAGTCCACCCATCTTAAAGTTGCTGAGGTTGAGGAACCCTGTGTTAGAACACATCTAATCTGCAAGTGTTGGGGTCATTCAGCTGTTGCATAAAAAAAAAAAACTCTTTCAGTAGCAGGAGAAATGGTGCTTTGCTGACTTTCTTTACTCTGCTTGTTTTATAAACAGTGCTTATATAAATAAACCAGTCATTCTCATCCCATTATCTCCATTTCATAACTAGAGGATGAGGCAGAGAAAGGGGGAAGCAGAAGTGAATTTGGTCTGATCCAAAAAGGAAGTATTTTTTTTCTGCATATGAACTAATTATTTTCCAAAGGTTTGTGTTTCTTAGTTTTACGTATCTAAATCTAGAACTGTTTATCTACTAAATAACTTTTGGCTATCACTGCTATATGACAGGAAAATATTGAAGACTTTTCTGCAAATTTCTATAATCTGTGTTTTGTTTTAGTAAACAAATATGTATAAGCAAAACTAGAAAATACAGCCAATTACAAGTTCACACTTGGGTTTGTAAGGGGTTTGTTTTCAGGAGTCTGCATTCTTACATAATGTTACCATCCTTATTTTGTGTATAAGGAATCTTATTAATTCCTATTAAATTGCTCGAATGCTCTTGGAAATAAGAGCCAATATAATAGAGACATTTGGCTAGGACGAGCAGACCCAAATCAAGACCTCATTCAGTCAGAGAATTAATTGATTGACTTTGGACCATCACTTTCTCTCAGTTGCACCTAACTCACAGGGTTGTGGTGAGGATTAAATTAAGGGAGATTTTCAAGTAAGGTGCCTTGAACTGCAAGAGGAAAGCAGAATGAAAATGCTAATGAACAGCACAACAGCAGCAGCAGACGAACATGGAGACCAGGTGAATCGAAGTCAAGAGAGAGTGTCTGTCTCCACTTATAGCATGTTTTTATGCTGCATTCAGTATATAAATGACTCAAGCAATGCCGTGAAGGTGAAGAATCTAAAGAAGTAAACGAATTCTCAAGAGTCGTTTGAATGCAATCATTTAAGACTCCTAGGCCACATACTAGTTTTGTTTTTTTGTTCTCCCTTTTTAAAGTGTTTGTTCATTTATTTATGTAACAGTATTTTCTTTCTGTTAACAAAATTAGATGCATATATACAATCCTAGTTTCAGATCCAATCTTAGCACAGGATTTGGTGATTATGTTTTAGGAAGCAGGGTGGTGAGAACATCCTGAGGCATCCAGAGATGCACGTCTTGTCATAGCTATATTTTTAATGTTAGTTTCTCTGCTGTCTGATCGCTCTTTCACTCCTGAGCACTCTTTAAGGAAGTGGTTGAAGTGACTTTGGAACACCTTTTAAAAATCTATAATTCAGTTTTTGATGGCTAGAAAGGACACTTTTTTCCTGTTTCGAATCTGTTATTCAATGGACTACAATCTGAATATAGACCTATGATGCTAGCAGGTTTACTCATATTCACTTGTTCATTCCCAGTAACCCCATTTGTTCTCCAGGGCAGATATGGGGCAAGGCACTGCTAAAACTATGCAGAAGATTGTTAAGGGTGAAGAGGACAGAAATAGAAATATTTTTTTTTCCATACTTTCTTAAAGAAATATTAAATAATGTTTGTGGCAGTTCCTGCTACCCATTGCTGGAAATACTTGCTGGATTTGTTGAGACTGTAAACCCAGTGAACATCTGTAATAATGCAAAGAAATAAACATAAACAAGGTATGGAAACATGCAGCGCC
This sequence comes from Liasis olivaceus, assembly GCA_030867105.1. Lineage (NCBI taxonomy): Eukaryota > Metazoa > Chordata > Lepidosauria > Squamata > Pythonidae > Liasis > Liasis olivaceus. The sequence goes on along the minus strand of CM061348.1, from coordinate 26,818,044 downwards.
TGGCTTCTGGAATTTTTTCCAACCCTTTTAGCATTAGTGCCCATAAGAGGAATCTGTTTACTCCTGTGTAATGAAGTCCTCGTGTGCACATGTTCACTGGGAAATACAGGGCTTTTAATAGCAATTGGCTATCCTGTTCCAATAAAACAATGCATTTAATAAATCAACAGCAAAAATGTAATTAAGATATTCCTTATCTCAGGCAACATGTTGTTTTTGTTCCTCTTGCTCCCCAGCAAAGTATCTTCTTCGTATAGCTTGTCTTAAATGCTATTTTAATTTGCTCAGGAAACGTTGGTAGTGGAGGCACCCTATCCGTTTAAATAAATGGGGGCAGGACAGAAGGCTGCTTTTAGAAAGCCCCATTGTGGGAGGGATCTTTCATTCTACAGCAACTTCAGCAGGTGGCTTCTTGCTCTAGTGGACTGGGGTTGAAAGAGCAGCTGCTTGAATGGGAAAAGGGCAAACTCAGCATGTCCTTTGTTTTTTCTTGCCCACCCACGTGTTTAAGTCTGTTCCAGGCATGCATCTACTTGCAAATAGGTGCATAGAAATACCATATGCTGCAGTGTCTGAGCAGAGAAAATCAAGTTTGGGTCTGGACTAGAATGCCAGTGTTTATTACTAAGGTAGTGATTCTTAATGTTAAACTCTCCTAGGAAAGTTAGGTCTGCTTTCTCTTTTATTCAGCTATACTGCAGGTACAAACAGTACCTTGTCCAAGTTTTTCCCGGCAGGGCCACCTTCCTCCGAACAAAATGTAAACTCTCAGCCAAGATCTCTGGTTAATGTCAAGCAAACATAAGGCACTAATATATATATATGAACAACCAAGTAGTTGGTACATATGCAAAGGTTATATGCATCTTGGCTCTTGAATGTTTCCATGCTGTAGGCATTGCGTTTGAATATGTAAACCATGGGTCCATAACCTGCAAAACCAAAACTGAATTCTTGGGTGCAGCACCCCAAAGCATCCAGAACCTGTTACCAAACCGTCTATGTAATATGAGAGAAGGGGAAAATGATTAAATACATGGCTGGAGAGAAACTGGGTTAATACTTTTGGGATGTGATCCCCCAGTCACTTTGTAATTTATATTATAATGAAAATGGATTTGTAAATTGTTACATTTTATTACTGTGCATATGTAATGAGCAACCAACATGCCATCTCAAAAGTAGGAAGGAAGAAATGGTTGTTGAGGTGGGGAGGAAAGGGGAAGGAATGTGTTGAAGACTCGGAGGGAAAAGTTAGCCAACCAGTTTTCAATTAGCATTAGGTTAGAGATGTTTCCCTCCTTTTCCCTAAAAATGCAAGTGACAAACTTTTGTTGTTTTGTATTGTTTGGTTTTCTTTCAATCTATCTTTAACCCCATACAATTTTTTTTTTTAATGAGGAAACACTTCTCACAATTCAGTGCAGGAATAATAGACATGTAAGTGTACAAAATGACAAAGCATATTGTTGCCTTTTCCCCCTGATTCTAATGCCTTAAACCCGGGAAGCTTGGACAACCACCTTCCCTATTGGAGAAGGTGATAGAGAAGGTCTTGGCACAGCAATGACAAAGAACTTTCAGTGAAATAGATTAGCTAGACCCCCTGACAGCTGGGATTCAGAGCTGAGCATGGAATGGAATATGCACTGGTTACTTCACAGATAAGTTACGGTGGAACCTGTTTGTTCTCTCAACATCCTTCAAATTATCCAACATAGCATACTTACGGTTTAGTAGTATTGCTAACTAGTAGTTCAGGGCACTGTTTTGAGGTAGTTCTGTTCATTCCAAGTGGGCATTCACAGTTGGTGATCATGGGGGAAGAGAGATTGAGCTGTCAAGCACTCTAGGTGTGGGAAGCTATAGAGAGTAAGGAAGATTATCTTGATGAAAATATGGAAGAACCATTACCTAGGCAGAAAGGGCTGAAACCTTCTTTAAATCTCAGGAAACAGGATAATGTTCAGAAGTGGCTCAGACAGAAACAACCCTAATTCACTGAACTATAAGGAGGAGGAGGTACAGCACAAACAAGCTTGCAGGACCCTGTTATTATAGCCAATCTCAACAGAAGTAGTTTTAGCCTTCCTGTAGCTAAAACTACTTCTACTTCCTCCTGTTCTGGTCTAGTGGGGCTGTCAGAAGCCTTAGGGTTTAGTCTTCTACCCTGTTTTATTTAACATCTGCATGAAGCCTTGGATGATGGTGTCCAGTGAGACATCTCCATCCCAGTCCACATGGAAGATGCAGCCATAAACTTTGGGCTGTGTTTGTAAGCTTGCTGAGTTATCTGGCTTACCACTGTGGTAATATGTGGGCCTTGGACAGATCCAGTAAGGCAGAAGTTTGTATTTTTGTGCAAATGTAAGTGTGTATGGATGAGTAAAAGGGTTGACAGAGAAGAGATGGATTTCTGTGGCCTTCCTATGTGTCTAGTGTAGAAAACAGTGAATTGCTTGGAAAAGAAGGTTTCTCTTTCCAATAGAAGAGAATATGTGTAGTTCAGGGTTGAACTGTGGTGTCTTGGGGTTCTCTGAGCTTGGCTGTTTTCTTGCAAATGTTTCATTACCCGGCTAGGTGACATCTTCAGTGCTAGAATGGAGTGGGGTTTGCTCTCTGTTTATATACAGTGGCATGCCCTGCCAGTGTTGGGGGTGGGGGGTTTGTTTTGTTTTATTTTTTCCCTCTGATAGTTCCTTGATTAGGGTATTGTTTACGGCTTGACTATATGTCTGGTGGTAATCTTGGTGTTAATCTCTGCTTATCTGGGTGATGATTGCTGGTGAGGAGATGTTCTGATCTTTTGTTTTCCTTTCTACTGTCTTCTACAGTGGCTTGCCCTGCCAGTGTTGGTGGGGGTGTAGGTTTTGTTTTGGGGGGAAAAACATAAAAAAACCCCAAACCCACACCCCATGGACATGCCACTGTATGTAAACAGAAAGCAAACCCCACTCCATTCTAGCACTGAAGATGTCACCTAGCCGGGTAATGAAACGTTTGCAAGGAAACAACCAAGCTCAGGGAACCCCAAGGACTCCACAGTTTCTCTTTCAATGGCCATCATAGAAATGCAGTAGTCTTCACCTTCCTTTCTCAGACTTCTGCAGGGCTAGTAACTTTTGTTGATTTGTTTTATCTGCTTGATTCAATATATTTTCAGCTGGATTCTGTGTGTGCTGTACTTTTTTCTCCTGACTGTTTAAACACATAAACTGTATGGCCACCACCTCAGATGCTTTCTGAAGGAAAAGTCATTGCAAGGAGTGCTGAATGACAGAAAATATAAGTGTGAGACATTTCACCTCAGTTTTTCCTTTATTTACATTAGGAGATTGAAGAACCATTTGAGTATAATTTCCTTTTTTCACCTATCTCTCTCTCTATCTCTCTCTAGTTTACTGATTTCTGACAATATTGAAATGGAGGCATAATACTGTGCTCCATTATGATGCATCCCCACACTGTAGCTCATGCCAGATTAAACGTAAATAAACTTACATTGTTAAAATATGAGCTTAATTGTAGATTCTTTTTTTCTGGAGGTGTGGAGCAGGTGGGCTTGAGACTTGTATCACCATTATTTTACATCAAGGCTAGAGGAGGAAGCCTAGTATAAGCTTGATTATCAGGTTTTGTAATTATCTTTCCAAGAGAGAGGTAAGAACATGATTCAGTAGGAAGCGAACAGGTTCTAAACACTTTCTGTACATGAAAGAGATTTTAGAAGTATTTGTTTGTATTTTAAGAATAGAAGGAGGATTCCATTATAAGACAAGACAATATAGGTGACAAATGACATATTGTAAGATTTCTCTAGAGTCACATTGTTTAATGTTTAATTGCAAGTTAAGATAATGCAATCCATACTGATGTCCAGCTATCATTTAAATTCAGTTTAGTTAAATTGGTATGAAATTTATCAGCAGTAACAAATTTATTAGCAGGAACTTAAGTGTCATAAATTTGATAGAAATTGGTCTAGGTAGAAAATTAATAAAATACCCAACTTTAAAAAATTACTTAATTAAATGAAGGTAAACAGTCCATTATGCTCTAATGGAAGAAAGAAATGTTGATATGTTTCAAAATATTTATTTTATTTAATGCAGTTTTATACTGTTTCTCATTTAAAAAGCAATCTTGAAGTGGTTTGCAATAAAACAGTACAGTAATACTTTTATTCAGCCAATTTATTAACTGAGTACTTAGCTCCTCTGTATATTCACAGGTATCTACAGCAAACTGAGATTACATCAAAATGATGTCACATGTGTGGTGATGTCATGGCCCAAATCCTACCATTACATAGTTGTGTCTCAATGTCTGATACATCAGGCCCCTGCTTGCCCTCTGCAGATGCCTTTTTAATAGATCTGCTGATATCTCATCTTCTTTCAAGACATGTAATAAATAATACCCACTGTTTTGTCATTTATTAATATTAATGTATGTGTAATTCTTCTTTGTCCTGCAATAATTCATCTTTTATGGTTAGGATATTGACCCATCTGTATTAGTCATAACACTTCCAATCTTAGATATCTCAACAAGTGTTAAATATGATTGGCATTTTAATACATGGAACATTTCTCATTTGAGCAGAATATCCACTTTGAACTGATTTCTTTGAGTTGTAAGTGCAAATGAAAATATATGATTTTGAGTTCAGCTAAAATTTTGAAAACCTGAGGTTATGAGAAAGAAAGAAGGCTTGTGTTGAAAAGAAAAAGCATTCTGTTGGTTGAGTCTGGATGTAAAAATGTGCTCATTTGGAATATCAACACTTGCTTATTATATGTATTAATGTATTATATGTATTAAATTAAATTCCTCATTTGTAAGATTGATTTTACATGTGGATTTTCAAGAATTGCAATTAATATTTACAAAATATCATACATATAATTAGCAAGTGTTGATACCATCTAATACTACCCATAAACTTGAACAAAATGGCTACATCCTTGGGACTCATTTTTAGCTTAGGGAACAGTTAAAAGTTGTGGCTTGTTTTAGGGCAATGCTCTGCAGTTTGGAACTTTGGCTTCCTAGTTTACTGATCACAGCTATATGCGATGCACAAAGAGGAACATGTTTCAGATTTATTTCTGGCTTATTCATTGACCCTTTCCAGCTCCACAGATGTATAAGCCAAGAGGAACAAAACAGAGGAAAAACAGACCAGAAATTCACCAGAAAAGCCATGACTGCTGGGCTCATCTGCAGAACACATTCTGGTTTGTTTCTGGCTTGTTCAAATTATTATTAAACCATATAGTTGCTTATCTGTGATATGTGTATTCAGGCAATTACTATGTACTGTATTTGTCTATTACTGATTTTGATAATTCAAATGCATAAGCACATATATAATACATTAAGCATAAACTGATTTCACCACAACTGATTTCATCACACACCACCATAAATGCCAAGGATTAAACTTAAACCCTTTCTTTTTATGCTTGCTTTCCATGCTCATGAGTATATTTTCTAAACGGACAAGCTTTCCAAAATATCATCCTACCATCTGTGGCTCTATGCAAACTTATCCTTGGTGGCTAAGGTAAAAAACAAAACAAAACAAAACACTAGCCCCAGTTAAAACATAACATGCTGTGCCCAAACAAAAGTCATATTATAGCTTAATTTAATCTCCTGATTCACATGACATATTAAGTTTTGTTTATATTATGTTGAACCACAAATTACCCCATCTTATTTTAAAACATTCCCACCATTTTTTTTTAACATGGCTCTGGTGGAATGGAAAATGTTTTAATCCAGGTAGTTTTAGAATTAGAAAATAGTTAGGGAACTTTCTTTTAGTTAGGAGGTGTCAGGCCCAGCCCAAGAACAATAATGAGGCAGTCCAGTCCGGTATAATTCCTTTAGTAGCTTGCACCTAATAGACAGAATCTCGCCAGACTAAACCTATGCTAAAGCAACTAGTGGCTGTACCCCGTGAGACTCTAGGGAGGGGCCAGTCTCAGCTTCTTCATCTTCTCACGGTCCTGCTGTGGGCTGAGGAAGTGCTTCCCCTGCAACCTCTCCAGGAATGCTCCCCCTCCCTCCTGATAACCTTGATCCTCCATTCCAGTATCCTCCTTGCACATGCCTTCCATTACAGGAGGTATATGAAGAGATGCTTATAGTTGCTTTTTATTTATTCATTTAAAAGACTTAACCCCATCTCTGAGTGAACCACTAAACAAAGGTTGAAGAAGAAGATCAACAGGCAGTGTGAAAAGACTGGGGGAGATGGAGTTGGAAGAGACAGATTGAAGGAAAGCTGACCAGGTCAGTAGTGAACTGGGACAAGATGTATGCTGGCTGGAAAGACAATCAGCAGAATCCACAGGGCTGTGAGTGTAGGCAGCAGGAGCGGCAGCTGAAGAGAAGTGTAGAATACTTCATGCAGAGTTGCTGTGCTTGAAGCTGCTAAGAATCTTGCAGGGTGCCAGTAAATAAGTATCATCCACCATTTAGTACCCAGCAGAAACATGCCATGTCAGGAGATCATTGGCAGCAGGAGCAGTGGCTGCAGAGAAAAGCGGGGATGGCTTTCTTTAGAGCTCCTGTAACTAGAGCTGTTGAGGATGGATGAATCTGAAGATGCTGCTGGAAGAATTCCAGCCTTAGTAATGGAGCTTGAATGGAAGGAAGGGCAGAAGAGAGTTGTAAAAAGATTAGATTAGATTAGATTAGATTAGATTAGATTAGATTAGATTAGAGGATTGAGTTAGGACATGAGTGGGCAAGTGTGAGGAATAGAGGAAGGTGTTGAGAGATTTAGGATATAGGAAGAAGGAAAGAGTTATCCATCCTCAAGGAGCAATCAGAGAATAGAGTTAGAAGAGGTCCTTAGAGTTAGAGGTAGCAAATGAGGTATTTGGAACATCTTGCCTGATTGAGAGTAGTCCAAAGGGAGAGGAAGACAACAAAGATGCTTGGTGATAAAGGAGGGTTGGAATTCCAGAGCTTCAGTAGGAAATAGAGTTGGGTGTTTTAATCAAGGCTGTAATGTTAATGCCAGCATTTAGTTCCCAGAATGGCCTGGAGTGGGGGAGGGATAAAGAATAGAAGGAGAAGATTGTCAGGAGGGGAGGCTCAATCATGGCAGTGACAGACGGAGTCAAATATAGCAGGAGTTGACAGCCTCCACAGGGAGGTTGGACCTAATAAAGTGTTCTGCTCTAGATGCTTGAGGGATCTGGCTGGGTGTGAGAGGGTGCTTGGAACAACCTGGAGGGCAGCTCTGTTGGTGTAAAGGTATGTGGGAATGACCTTGGAAGAAAAGGGGATGAACAATGGCCAGAGGAATGGTCAGATAAGAGGCACCTCCCTAGTTTCTTGGGCTCTAAAGGTGACAGGGGAGAAATGTACTTTCAGACTTGCAAGATTCTGTTGATGTAACCTTACAATAAAGAATTAGTTCATCTGGGTGTGCTTTCTGTGTGGATTACCTCACAAGGCTAGTAGTTCAGCTTTGCTGAACTCTGGAACAAGGAGGTGATGGAGCTCTTGACAGGATTGTTCCTGAGTGGCCTTTCACTGGATCCCAGGGATCTTCTTGGCACAATGCTAGCAGAGGATGAGGATCAAAGTACATGCTCAAGTACATGAGTCACCCTTTGGGGGAGATGGGCGGCATCTAAATGTAATAATAGATAAAAATGAGGTGTAACTACTACTCCACCATTATTGCATCCGCGCTATCCAGCAACCTTTTTCAAATTGATTCAGATCCTATTAGAGAATGATGAGCCAGAAGATTTGTGGTCGATGGTGTGATATGTTAGCTAAGCATTAACTTAGAGTTACAAACCAGTTGAACAGGGTCTGAATTGATGACCACAACGATGCCTTGTGATATCTGGAAAGAATTTGAGGCACTTAAACCTGAGAAAGTGGAGAGAGTCATCAATGAGATAAGTTCTATCACCTACATGGCTTGAGACTAGTTATTTGCAAGAAATTGCCTCCAAATAAATTCTCCCTCCCCCCCCCCCAGGAATGCTGATAGAGAAAGCATATTAAGAGTCCCCATTCCCCACAAGGAAAGGCAGGAGGGGACTCAGAAGCAAGCATTCTCTGCTGGAAGTCCCCTCCTCTAAATCAGTTGCTCCCGGAAATAAAATTGGTACCTTCATTATTAACATTTGAAAATAACTTGATTGTTTAAGATGGCATTTAAGGATTAAAGAGTTGATTATTTATATACCTAGGATGTGTGGAGGTACTGCTTATTGTTTCTTGTTGTTATTGTATTGTAATGGCTTTGGTCTATTTATCTTTTCTTCTATATGGTTTATTTTTCGTTATATTGTTTTGGTGAGCTGCTTAGATTGGCTTGATTGAAGCCCCATAAGAGTGCTTGTAATAAATGAATCAGCAATTCCATCTCTCATCTCTTACAAAGCAATATGAAATCCACCTTCTATCTTCTGCCAGCCTTAGAGCACAGAGAACACCATGAAGCCTTTGCTGCTCAGCTGTTTGCCCTCCAGCTGACCAGTTGGACAGGAACATCATTCATTATCTCACTCTCAGAGCTGCCCCCAATCCTGAAGTAATATGAATCTCCTCAACCCTATTCCCACAAAAAAGAAATGAAAATAAATGCCCCCCTCCATGTTTTAGTCCATGTGTTTTTGTGCATTATCTGGTGGTTTGCAGAACAGATCTGTATAGTTGTTATGAGAGGAAGCTATATGTAAGAAGGTCTCTGTGAGAGTTATATCTCATACTAGTAGAAAGACTAGCCAGTTACCAAAACAATGAACAGATAAAGGTGGATCTGCCTTCACAAAATAGGCAGGTCTGCTCCCCTCTATATAAAAAATGGAATGAAATGGACAAGAATTTTGCCACTACAAATTACCTAAATATAGGTGTCTATTTTGAAGAAGAGTACTTGCTCGAATTTTTGTACTATAATCTTAACCTTCCTTCTGATCCTAGATTCTTGTTGCTTGGATTAACTGATTCCAGTATAGACTACAGGGGAAAAATCTGACAGTCTGCTATAAAAATGTAAGCAAAAATACTGAAATTTCCCAAGCCTTCCTTCCCACCAGCCATCATTCCTACAGTATTGCATTAACGATCCCTGTGTCTTGTGAAGACGAAATCTTTGTTACTTGGTAGTTTCAAAGACAGATGCCTTTCTCAGTAGTAACATGTTGGTACATAGTTAGCCATGGGAAAACAGGAGCTAGGTTGTGAAGAAGCATACAGGAGGAGAGTGAGTAATGGGAAAAACTGGACTGCCACAAGGCCTGCAGGATCACAGCAGTTCAAAGGGAAATGTTGGAACCAAGGTAGAAATAAATTGACTTAATACCCCCAAGTGGTAATAATGTCAAATCAATCAGATCTAGAGTTGATCCCAAAATAGTGCAAAACACTGATGCAGAAGTATCCTTAGCTTGCTTTAGTATGTCGTACAAACCCAGCCAGTGTGAATTAGAGAAAGACAGCCTCTGTAAATCCAAATGCATTTTATCTTTATAATGGATAATAAAAAATAACAGAACAGCCCTCGGTGTAGTCATTTAATACTTGTAAAAATTTATGTTGGTGTGTTTCTGTTTAATTTTGCTGCCTTTAATTTTATTGACATGTGCTTTCGCTCATTTGTGTTTGTATTTTGAGGTGGTTTTTCCATATTTGCTCATCTTCTTTGCCAATTCTATTATGTCCCAATGTAGCCAACTAATTTTGTAAGCTAGCGGCTGAAGCTGCTTAAGGTTTTGTTCATAATGATGATTTATTAACTGCTTCCAATGAAAAACAGTAAACATTCTGACAATCGGCTCTCAGAATGGTTTTTCCCACTGTTTCCTACCTTGGACTTTGTAAATAGCCAACATCTTTCCTTCCCTTTCCTGACTGCAAAAGGGCTGGCAAACTTTTCCTGCATGTTGACCAAGAAGATAAGGTTGGAGAGAAGGGGCTGGGGTTGTTTTAAATAGCTGAAGTTGCCGAGATCCTTTTGTAGGCTTACTGAAGTTATTGATGGTCCTATTTAATGTAACTCATTCTCTGCTGGAGAGGAAGAAGTCATAAGAGTATCTTCAGGGGCACTGTGAGGAATACTCTGGCACCAGATGAATAAAGTTGCTAGGATCCACTTGGAGCTTGACTCTACTGGACAAGTTTTTACAAGCTGACTGAGGCACTATCTTATCCTGTTACCTGGGAAGTGTTTGCTGTGTAATTCTTGAGGAAGTGGATAAGATCCTTGGAACTGTTAATCCAGCCACCTGTCCATTAGATTGATACCCTAAGTCAAGACTTCCTGAGAAGTGACTTGTGGTTGGGTTCATGCAGTGGTGAGTGTTTCCTTGAGTGGGGAGTGCTTCTGCCCGCATTGAAGGAGGTTGGCCCCTTCCTCAAGAAGCTATCACTGGACCCAACAGTTCAGGAAAATTTTTGTCCAGTCACTAACCTCTTTTTGGAAAAGGTAGTTGGAATGCAGCTTCAGACATCCCTGCAAAAAGTGATTTATCTGGACCCTTTTCAGTCAGGTTTCACTCTGGGGCATAGTACAGAAATTGCATTAATTGAACTTGTTGATGACCTCTGATGGAGTAGGGATGGAAGTGGTGTGACTGTCCTGGTTCTCCTTGATCTCAGGTGGCCTTTGGTACCCTCAATCACAGTATTCTTCTTGACTGATTGCAGGAATTGGGAGTGGATAACACAGTGTTGCAGTGGTTCTCTTCCTTTCTTCATGGCTGGTTCCAGTCGGTATTGATGGGGTGGTGGTGCAGAGAGTCAAACCGAGGCCCATGATTTGTGGGATGCCACAGGGCTTGATGCTCTTGCCTCTGCTATTTAATACCTATATGAAGCCACTGGGTAAGGTCAGGGACCATCACCGCGCAGATGATTCTCAGCTATCTATCTCAACCCTTGGTCAAATATCACTGTCAAGGTCTTGTTTCAGTGTTTGGAGGCTGCTGAGTCTGGATGGAAAGCAACACACTTAAACTCAACCCTGACCAGACAGAGTAGCTGTGTGTTCCTGGTTCTTCTGGAACCATAGATTTTCCACCTTTAGTTCTGAATGGGATTACACTCCCCCAGTCAGAATTGATGTGCAGTTTGGGGATCTTCCTGAACTCATGGCAGGTAGCGTCTGAGGCCATAATGGTATACCAGTTATCCCCCTTCTTCGTTCAGGAGTCCATTCTCACAGCACTTATGCTTTAGTTACCTCATGTTGTGGACTATTACAATGTGTTCTGTATATGGCTGCCTTGAACACCACTTGGAAGTTGCTGCTGGCCCAGAATTTGATAGTGTGGGCAGTGATGGGTGTGCCTCAGTACATCCATGTAATGCCTCTGTATTGTACCTCTGTATTGCTCTGGTAACATCTCTGTACTGCACTGGTTAACAGAAAGCTTCCAAGTGTAATTCAAGATGCTGGCTTTTGTCTATAAAGCCCTTCATGCCATAGTGGCTGGTGGCCTAAAGACCCACTTCTCTCACATTGTTCCTTTCCATCCAGTAAAATCTGGCTTGCTCCAGGTCCCATCTTTAAAGTAGTCCTGTCTGATGGAACCCCAGACGTGTCCTTTCTCTGTCAGAGTATCTACTGTCTGGAATAGTATTCCTCCCACCCCAAGGTTTAAGTAGCGCAGATCCTGTTGTCCTTTAAACAGGCCTTGAAGACATGGCTTTTTCTGCAGGTTCTGGGTTAGGTGGAGTATGTATCCCCTGAGTGAGATTGTGTTAATGTGTGAAGTGTGTTGGTTCCTTAGTTATAGTGATCTTTTTCCTATTTTACTGTTTTACTGATTTTAAGTTGTATGCTGCCCAGAGTCATTGTGAGTTGGGCAGCCTTATTAATTAATTGATGGATTGATTAATAGCCAGCTAGTTGTAGAGAGCCAATCTGGTGTAGTGGCTAAGGCATCAGGCTACAAACCAGGAGACCATCAGTTTTAATCCCATCTTAGGCACAAAACCATCTGGATGACCTTGGCCAATGGAAGAATCTTCTGCAATAATTCTGGTTGATTATTTCTGGTTTTATATACACTTAGAGAACAGACAATGGTTTTTTTATATCTATTCTCTGTAAATAGCCACCTACATTTATTCATTATTATATCTATTATAGTGAACTAATGTATCACATTAATCAGTGATTAATCAGAAGATCATTGCCCATAAGAAACTTAAGTTTTATAAAGTTAGATAATTTGAAAAATACACATTTTAACTGCAGTGTAATTTATGTTTTAATCTCAGATTTATCTTTGGGAACTTTCTTTACTGGCATTTTTTAAGTCCCTCTGCAGGGAGGCTTCTGCAGCAGCTACATCACTCTGGAAAAAGGTGTGTCTGGTTTAATGAGACCTTTTGTTCATGCCCCTGAATGTTCTGAAGCATCCCTTTCAATTCACATATGATGCATTGCGCAGACTATAGATATACAATATACGACACACACTACATTAAAGGAAATGCTGAGAAGTCTTTGCTTAAGAAACCATTTCTGGACCTAGTTATTTTTAATAACTGCAAGGCATTGTTCAATATTCCATTTTAGCCAAGGTAGTGGAGAAGTCAGTGGTGCTTCAGCTCCAGGAATTCTTAAGGAAACTGAGTATCTAGGTAAATGTTCAGATCCAGATTTGCATAGCCCTGACAGTGCAGGGAGAGAAATAGGCAGTGTGATGCTGATATCGATATTGATACTCCAGGTATTTCAGCAGCTGTTGATTCCCTTGACTATGGCATATTTTTGGAGGTCTAGGGAACTGGAAGTTAGAGGTGCTGCTTTGGGATAGTTCAGAACTTACACCTACTGTCAGAAGGTTGCATTGGGAAATACCAGCCTGACTCCTTGAGGACTGTAGATGCTGGGATGTTTCTTAGTAGAATAAACTCTGTTGGAGATGAAATAGCTTCCCCCTTTGTACAATTTAAAAAGGAGCGTCAACATTTATTTAACCAGGCCTTTTAAACTTTTAATGCTGCTGTTTTAATGTGTGTTCTTATATGTTGTGATTTTATGGGTTTTCTTTCTGTGTTATTGTAAGCCACCCAAAGCTGTTGAAAGAGTGAGCAGCATAGAGTTTTTTTAAAACCAGATAAAGTAAGGTAGGTGCATTAGGCTCACAGGTCAGGAGAGATACCAGAACTGCCCTCTATACAAGTGATCTTCTGAAAGTGTTTGTGTGTTTGTGGGTCTGTGCCTTTGACTCCTGAGTCAGTGTTGACTCCTGGTGACTGCCTGGACAAGTCCCTGCAGTTTTCTTGGCAATGTTTTTGGAAGTGGTTTGCCATTGCCTCCTCCTTTCTAGGGCTGAGAGAGAGGGACTGGCCCAAAGTCACCCAGCTGGCTTTGTGCCTAAAGCGGGACTAGAACTCACGATTTCTTGGTTTCTAGACTTAACCACTGTGCCGAACTGGCTTTCTGTCTGGAAGCATAATCCAAGCTAAAGTACTGTAGGAGAAAGGTAGAAAGAGTTAGGCTGTCAAAAAAAGCAGAGAAAGCAGTAGGTCCAGCTTCATCTTCACTCTGGGTGAGAATCACCACCCCTGAGAGGCTTTGGGGCAGAGGCCTTTGCCCCAAGCTCTGTCTCTGAGATGATGACCTTGATACAGGACATTTTTGAACAAGCAATATGACCTTTAAGAAGATGCAGTCTTATGCAAGCACCATATGTGTCTTAAAAATTAGAAAAGTTTATATGTATATATATTCAAATATATTGTGTATGTATTCAAATATCTACAAATGCCCAATAACTCCATACGAAATTTGAATTTAGTGGGGGACGGGGGGAAGGCTGCACTGAACATCTTCTCATCTCTCACTGTCCAGCCAGGTTGATGAAAAAAGACCCAGATGTCAATCCCATCAGTGCAAGTCTGAGCTATTTAAAAAATAAAGTATAAAAGTAATTTGCATCTTTGAAAGGTTTTGAGATGGCTTTTACAATAAATTAATCCCCCCTCTTCATTATCTGCTGTCCTTTGACACCACAGAACGTAAACCTTTATTTCCCGTTCCACATATACAACCTTCAATGAATTTGCAATATGTTTTATCTTCTATGTTGAAATAAACACAGGTTTGAGTTTAGGGAGTAAATGGCAGGTATTAAAACTGCATTTTTTTTGGTGTGTGTGTGAAACGTTCTTTGGCATATTGTTTATTAGGGACTTACTACAAGTTTAGCTTTATGTATCTGAGGCTTGGCAGTTTAATATTCCTTTTTTTTTTTTAATAGACTATGTTGATTTGAGGCATGCAAGGTTCTGATTTGGTTATTATCACTCAACATGTAATGGCTTCACAAATTACATTGTTTCCTCCTAAGGATATTAAAGAAATGCTTCCAAGTCTTAACAGTGTGATGTAGTTGTATGGGAATCTAGTGGCCGATCCTGCGTCTTGCTGGCAGTGAATCAAGACATCATGGGCTCATTAGATGGTAGTTCTGCTAAGCCTGCAATCTTGTGCACACTCACTAAAATACACTGAAATAAGTGGAATTTGCTCCCTGTAAAGTTGCAGAGGATCAAGCTGTTACTTGGAGCAACATATTCATTGAATGAGGACTCTATTTAATAGAAGTTCTTGCTGTGCTTACAGATTGCTTGTTGTGCTTACAGCTTTAGTAGCTAGAGCTGGTTTTTTAACCTTAGTACTGGACTTTATTGTCATCTGTTATGCTCCGATTTGTTTACCTTCTTGGGAAGTCATGTCTTAGCAGTTTGATATGTGGACTGAATTGGAAAATTAGGAAGCTTAATAGGAGAACCATGTAAAATAAAAATGTAGAAGTTATGCTGCTGACCTTACAAATGTATTCTATGACTTCAGGGATTTATTAGTAAGCCACCAGAGAATTTCACAACTGACATACAGCAGTAGCATTAATAACTCATGCCACATCACACAACTCTTGTCTTCTGCCTGTAGTGCAGGGCTATGTATTCTCCCCATGTATCATCTGGGAATTTACATTCATCTTCCCTTTTTTTTATGTAGAAATTCTTGCTTCTACTTTGTGTCACAGCCAAGGGTCCCAGCAGATGCACCATATGAAAAAGGAATAATCTTTGCTCGTTCTTGTATTGTAAAGCTCTAACTTGCATAATGTAAATCAAATGTATTATTGTCTAATAAAAGTCAGAAAGCAGTGGACTGATTACTACAGATTTGTGCCATAGTCACACTTCTGTCCACAACTGTAAAGATTTTAGGAGATGTTTTATGTGTAACATGTGTCCAGGAATTCTGGACACATGTTAATAAAATTATTGCTTAACAATGGCTATTGATTTTTTATGCTCATTCTCACAGGGAATTGGGTTCTTAGCATGCAAACTCCCATCACACAAAGACCTCTGGAGGGCCAATTTTTTTAAAATTGAGAAACTATCGGTCTTATTAGCCATGTAAGGCATGTAAGAGTCAGCCAAACTGCGCTTCCCCCCCCCCCATTTGATTTAGAAGAATCTTGACATGCAATCAAGCAGTAAATTGCATTATAACTTACCTCCTTTTACTGATTAGATCTCTGCCACCAATAACGTAGTTTCATCACCATTACAAAGAGTGTATTTAACTTAAGCTACAGTATATCTATGTGTGTACAGCTATTACCTAATTTACCCCTTAGGGACATTAATTAAGCTCAACTGGCAATATTTTGTGGCTAGCAGAACACTGGTTTTCTTCTTGGGTCTTCTTTGGAACTACTTCTCCATCAGTGATTAGTTAGACATAAATTTTCAAACATCTTTCTCTTCATCCGGGAACTCTTCAGTGGTCTTCCAGGGTTCCACTCTGGGACCTGCCTTCAGCTGCCAAAACTGCCTAAATCCAACTTAGTTTGCAAGACATTCTTTTCTTTTCCTCAGCTCCAAAATTCCAACTCCTTTTCTGCCAGCACATTAGCCCATTTTTACTTCCCCTGCCCGTCTTGGGAGAGGCTTTTGCAGACAAGTTTATAACCATCCAAGTACAGCTTGTGTGTTTGAGAAATCATTTGATCGTGTTATGTATTAGGAAGATAATTTATTCATGTTGTTTTTCATGAGGTACCCATACATCAGCTGCCAAAGGTTATTCTATATCACAGATATGGAATTTCTGGTAAGAATTCAGAGAGAAAGAGTTATTCTACATCACCAAATGAGAAATTGTAGTTCAAAAAATGGTTGTTAATTAGGGAGAAAAAACAATATTTAAGGTAAAACGCACAAATTTCAGTCCCATGGGCATTATGCAGGCACAAATATCAGTAATGAAATATTTGCTGTTTGACATCTTGACATTTTCAATTGCAATTGTGCCCAGATTAATTATGTATTTAATTCAATTAAATTATAACATTTATTATAACGTGACTCTGGGTAGCATCACATTAATTTTCCTTCTTTGGGTGAATAATATTTGTAACATTCACAAATCCAAAACTATCTTTGGCCCAGTGGGCTCACTTGGTATTTTCATAGCATGCTTTGGGCAGTCCCACAAAATGGTTGCCATAAGTGAGCTTACTTGTTCACAAAATGGTTGGTCATGGTATCTTTGGCTCATTATGAAACTCCCATTTAGTGGAATAAAAACTGATCAAGTAATTCTGACTCTTCTAGCTGCCACCCCCCCCGCCCCCCGCCAATGCTCTTTACTATTCTATCTTATTTTGAAGTACAGTAAAGGTCAGCACCCAACATTTATTCGGGGTTTATGTAGGGCCCAGTGGCATTTTTGTCTGCACAAATGCTTTGCTTTATATAATAAAAAATAAAATATAAAAATCAGGGAGGAGTAGAGAGTCTGGAGGGATACTAAGAGATTGGTTCATAGATGTATTGTTGCTGATTGCTGACTTCAGTTCTAAGTATTTTCACTGTTAGTTTCCAATACCCACTGAATACTAAATTGATATCAGCTCCCTTCATCATTGCAGTTCATCTCCTCTGTAGCTGTGACATACAGGAGTTAATGGTTTAAGTTACTATCTGGTGCATGTTTAATTGGGAGATCACCTTAACCAACCCCATGAAACTCATTCCAAGTAAACAAAGGTTGAATCATTTCTCTAAAGGCAGCCTCAGAAGTGGGGGAATCTGTTTTCAAATCTAGCAGTACATGACCCAAACAAGATAGTGAAATAATATATAACCTGTAAAAATATTCATTCTTGATTTTAGTTGCAGTAAATGGAACTCAGTAAATGAAATACTCTCAAATAATAATTAATCCTTAACAAGATTGTGACAAACTACCTTGACACATGTTCACTAATTACTGTTAGCCTATGTCTACCCATGGCAAACACATCCCTGAACAGTTAGCCTGTAATGCAAAAGCCAGAACTCTGCAAACTGTGAGAAGGAACTCTCTTTTATCACTTTGGCATTTGACCAGTGAGAGTGCTAATGACTGCACAATTCTAACAGCACCGTTACTTACCAATTTTGGTCTTCGGTAAGAAGACTGGAATGGAGCAGGACAAAGTAATGCATCAGAAAATGTTGCCATATCTGTCACAGCTCCTGGGATTAGATATATGCCAGAAACAATCATTTAAATAGGTCTGGTGGGTTAATATGTAGTAAAACAACCACAGGTTGTGCTTGGATCCAATGGTTTAGATCCTCCGGTGGTGTCTGCTGTACTGTCTATATATTTTTGATGGGCTAAGCTGAAGCTATTCACTTTGCTAGAAATTTATAGCAGATTTATATTTAACCAACATTTCTAGTGAAAGTAATTTGCTCTAACTGAAACTGAAATACACACAAACACACATATGGGGCAACTGTGTAGTGAGTGTATGTGTGTCTTGGATCAGAATACTGCAGTGATGTGGATGTTATATAAATCATTACATTTTGAAGAAATAACTTCCCCACGAGTTGGACCGTTGTAAATTTTATTACCTTATCCTCCCAGTGGTCTGAAATAATATTTGGAAAATTACCAGAAGTCATTGGAGATGTTTAAGCAGTTGTAGCCTTGTTTTGTATTAAGTGAAGCCAGATTGGAAAAGACTGCTATGGTTTTAAAATTGGAGGAAGAAACATCAGTAACCTGTGTTATACTGATGACACTGCCCTGATAGCTGAAAATGCAAAGGATCTGCAAGCTCTAGTAGTATGTCAAGGAGCACAGTAAAAAAAATTGGACTAAAATTAAATATAAAGAAGAGCAAACTAATGACAATAGGCAGAACAACCAATCTTAAAATTGGCAATTGGCAATGAAGTGATGGATAAGTTGTGCCTTTTAGAATCAATCATCAGTCATAAAGGAACAAGCATTTAAGAAATACACTGCAGACTAGCACTTGGCAGAGCGGTCATGAAGGCCTTGGGAAAGATATTCGAATGCCATGATATGTCTATACCTACAAAGATCAGAATAGTGCATGCCATGGTATTCCCTGTGTAACTCTATGGAAGTGAAAGTTGGACCTTGAAAAAACAAGAAAGAAAGAGTATTAACACTTTCAAACTTTGGTATTGGAGAAGACTCCCGAGAGTACCATTTTTGTTGTTGTTCAGTCGTTAAGTCGTGTCCGACTCTTCGTGACCCCATGAACCATATTGCGCCAGGCCTTCCTATCTTTCACTGCCTCCCTGAGTTTGCTCAATTTCATGCTCATTGCTTCAGTGATGCTATCTAGCCATCTCATCCTCTGCCGTCCTCTTCTCCTTTTGCCTTCCATCTTTCCCAGCATCAGGGTCTTTTCCAAAGAGTCCTCTCTTCGCATTAGGTGACCAAAGTATCTGAGCTTGAGCTTCATTATCAATCCTTCCAATGAGCAATCAGAGTTGATTTCCTTTAAGATTGACTGGTTGACCTCCTAGCAGTCCAGGGGACTCTTAAGAGTCTTCTCCAGCACCACAGTTCAAAGGCATCAATTCTTCGGCATTCAGCCTTCTTTATGGTCCAGCTCTCACAGCCATACATTACTACTGGGAGAGTACCATAGACAGGCAAGAAAATGGATCATTGAATAAATCAACCTAGAGTTCTCATCTGAGACACAAATGATGAGGCTCAAATTATCCTACAGGTAGTCCTTGACTTACAACCACAATAGGGACCAGAAAATTGATCATTAAGCGGTGTGGTCATTAAGTGATGCATCATGTGACCACACCCAATTTTACAAACTTTTTTGCCATTGTTGTTAAGGGAATCACATGGCCATTAAACTAATCCCACGGTTCCTCCCTGACTTTGCTTGTCAGAAGCTGGCTGGGAAGGTCGCAAATGGCAATCATGTGACACTGGGATCCTGTAATACATGCTGGTTGCCAAGTGCCTGAATTTTGATCATGTGACACTGGGGACGCTGCGATGATTGTAAGTCACTTTTTTCAGCATCGTTGTAACTTTGGATGGTTGCTAAAAGAATGGTCGTAAGTTGAGGATTACCTGTATTTTTGTCAGACCTAGCCCAAGGAACTCCAAGAGACCATGCAAATTCAGTCCAGCTATGTTTATTAGCTACAACCTCTAGCAAGAATCTTCCCAGACTAAAACCCCAGTTCCCAAAGTCCTCCAGCCCCAACAGTGTGAATTCCTCAGGGAGGTGCCAGTCTCATCCTTTTGTTCCTCCCACGCGGTTCTGGTGAGCTAAGAAAATGCTTATCTCCCTGAGCTTGGCCTTCATAATTCCATTCCATCACAATTTTGGACACATTATGTGAAAGCCTATCTCTCTGGAGAAGGCTGTAATGCTGGGAAAGGTGGAAGGAAAGAGAAGAGGATGACCAGGAACAAGGTGGATGGACTCAATTACAGTGGCAATAGGTGCACCATTGGAAGATCTGAAGGACCAGGTTAGAGACAGATCACAATGGAGAAAAACTATCTGTGTGGACACTAGGAGTCAAAAATGACTTGATGGCTCATTGACCCCTTCCTGAAGTTTCAGATTGTGCATCGACCCCCAAACATTTATTATGTGAAAATAATTTAATAAATGCTACTTTAACTAATAGTACTATAAATAACAATAACAGTGACATCAACAGTAAAGAATAGTCCCATCAACCCTTGAGGATTGATATTGACCACTTTGGGGAACCCTGATCTGTGTGGTCGCTGAGTCGACACCAACTTGATGGCATATAATCAATCAATCAACCATATCAAAAGGAAGTCTCTGCATTCTTTTCACTGTGAGCCAATTGAAAAATGGCTAGATTAAGGCCTAAGAAGCAAATTCATACATGCAACTTACACCTTGTGTCCTACCCATCAGTGTTCTCATGCAAGATGCTGGTTTGAATTAAAAAGATTGAATGACCTGTGCCCTGGAAGACTTGTGTTCCTGCATTTCTGAAGATCCAAAAAAAGCACCCTCTTAAGGGGGCATTTTATAGCAACAGTGAGGGAGAATGGCTTTCCCAGTTAATTAAAATAGAATCATTGTTGAGAAAGCATTTGAACCTGGATTTCCCATGTGTACTGAATATTAATGTTCTTCCTTTACTCAGCACTAGGCAACACTTCAAATGTATAGTGTCAGCAGTTACATAAATAGCTTTTTTCTTATGAATTCAATAAAGTAGGTGTTTAGAGCTTTCAGCTCTGCAGTTTTGTTTTAATAGGAGGAATGATCATTTTTAGAGGCATTTGATCCACCTGCTCTTTAAACTTTGTTTTCATATGCCAGTTACAAGATAATGTCAAAATTTCAAAGATTCCATTCTGGGATTTTCTGATAGAGGAGGGACACACAGGGAGTGTGTATTGTATTTCTGATACCAGTGTTAATATGACTATTGATTAATAATTCAAGAAATGGTCCAAGAAACTCAAAAGGCAGCTGCTGCTTTTGATAAAGAGAGCATTGGCAGAATACAGTTTTTACTTTTCAAAGCCAGCTCTTGGAAGCCATGTAATTTACTTTCCCACCAAGCTCTGAGAACTGTTTATTTATCCAGGAAACTAAATGATATAGTGAGCATATTCATCTGTAAAGAGTCCTAATGTAGGTCGCAGATCATTGTATGCTGACCTTGACTTGCTCAAATCATATTTTTCTACCTTGCTATATAGTTTATGATCCTGATTATTTAAATACAGGAAGGAAGGGGAATATTTCAGAAAGTTGCAGTGATTACTTTCAATATTCAAACCTATATAATAACCACTGGCTATTTTATTTTTTTTTTCAACTTAGAAGACCAAAATGATCCTGATTTCTGCGTTCACAGTATTTTTGCAACTCTCCTGTCTTCAGGAAGCAGAAGTTCTGGAATAGTATTGTTGTTGCCAAACAAAATATTTGTTTTATTATATTCTAGTTTTCTAAAACAAAAACAAACCATCATAATGTTATCTAAAAATTTAAAACGTTAAAACAGGAGTCACAGGAATAAAACAACGATATTAGTTTAAAAATAATATTAAAAATCCCCACAATTTAAAATACAGGTTAAAAAAAAATGCCTTGGACCCCTTTGTTGAAAGCACAGAAAGAGGTGACCAGTCATTTTTAGAGGAAATACATTCCATAATTTGAGAGCAATGCAGCAGAGAGCTCTTTCCTTACATCTGCATTTCTGCAAGTAAGGTATCCTGAAATATGTTTCCTCTAAATCTCAACAGCTTGTTAAGATAGTCGTTTGGGAGAATAGTTGGCCCTTAAAGAGCTTGATCTTGGGCAGTGCTTGATCTTTACATATAACAGCAAAACTTTGACTTGCGCCAGAAGACAGTCTGAAAACAGTGCCAATCTCTTTGGGTTGGAGTAAACATTGGCACCCCAAGAGTAACTTTATGGAAAACACATTGAAATGATTTAGATGTTATTTCACCAAGGCACAAATAACTGTAGAATAATAAACATACAATGGAGTTATCTCTTTCTCCAGCTCTGTATAATTAGAAGATGTAATAATGTGGAGTCCTTGGTGCTCTCTGAGCTTGGTTGTTTGCTTGCAGATGTTCCATTATCCAACTAGGTAGCATCATCAGTGCAAGTGAATGTGGGGTTTGCTCCACACCAAGGACTCCATAGTTCAACTCTGAGTTACATATATTCTCTTCTATATGTAATAAAGTTTTAGAAAATAAGGGAGATCCATTAAGCTGAACATCATCATCTTAGCTTTGGCTTCTCTTATGATTGTATTTTTATTGATAGAGACACATTTATTTTAATGAACCTACTTTTCATGTAAAGCAGCCTGATGGGCAGCAGATAGCAGGGCAACCCCAGCTGAATTGAATAAATTATAAAAAAGTCGTTTCCAGGCAACTGTGGCTTTTGTAAAGGATATCTCTCTTTCATGAAATGCAAAGCCCGTAGAGTTATTTTTTCATGAAATGATTGAAGGATACACAGTCAGATTGAAACATGATGATGGTGGAATTTGAGAGGGTATATTCAGACCTCCGGGTGTTTGCCCTAGTGGAACAATTTCATTTCTGCTTAATCATTTTGCAGGTCTGGAGAATGAATTTGCCAGGCCTTCTGGGACTTATAAGGAATAGTTGACTATGTACCAAAGAGAAAAGTTTCTTAATTGTTCCCCCTTTAAACAAACAAACAAACAAACAAACAAAAAATGATGGATCATTTGCTTTGGAAGGAACTAATTAATGGGAATTCAGTTGGGATATCCATCCATCCATCCATCCATCCATCCATCCATCCATCCATCCATCCCAGAGCAGTGATTAGTCTTAAATAGAGAACTGTTTCTATAGAAAAACTTAGAAGATTCTCAATTATTATTTTTATTAATTCAATTTTAACTACTGCATGTTAAATCCCTACTGGTCTCTGACCAGATAACTAATAACTGCATTTACTGATGTATATGATTATGAACATAGAGGAAAACACATGATTTATATTCTACATCGTTCTCCTATGCTGATGCTGCAGAATATTCTACCATAATATTTTACTTACTTGAATAAACATTTCATTACCCTATAATAAATTTAACTTAATCCCTTGTATCTTGCTTGGTCACTAGAAGAAGTAAGATTCATTTCTAATGTAGAAACCTGAAGATTTAAAGTGGGGAATGCATTCTTTTTATCTACTGTACTTCCATACATATTTTTATTAGACTAGGGAAGCCAGAAAGCGCTCACAGGAAAAGCTGCCATTCCAGTTTACTTATTCCAGCTTGGATATCGGTCAAGAATGAATAGGAATCTATGTGCCTTGTCTTTTGCCCTTGAATGCTAACATTTGTACTTCAGTTTATGTACTTGGCTTTAACTGGTTCATTTAAACCAGACATTCTCTTATGCCAAATTGGCTTCATGTTGGTTTATAAACTAAGATCTTAAACTACAGATTCAGTTGTTCCCAGTGATATTGGTTTATATTTGCATGTAAGAAGTCCATTTGGGATGAAATCTGCATGGATTAATGAGTATAATATGGGAGCAACAGATTCTTCTCTAATATATGTAAAGAAGGGTAGAACTTAATGTTTGTACTGTACCTAGATCCTGTTCTTGTGAAGATCATGTTAATACTGTAGCTCCTACATTTGAGCAACATAATTCCTATAACCCTTATCATCTACATCTTTGTCTAAAACCTATCACAGGTAGATGTGCTGCATTAATTGCTTTGCCTTTTGCTTAGCTTGGTGAGTAGGACTGAAGAAAAAGAAATATTGCTCTTTTTAATATTTTCATTTTACCTATGTCCTTTCTTTTTGTGTTAACAAAAAAGTACTGTGATGTGATGGGGGGGGGGGGATAAGAAAAAAGAAAGATGGGTTACAGAGCCACTGACATCACATCTTTGCAACAAATTATTTTTTGATAGTCAGCCATCTATAGAAGAAAGGAACATATCATAATTCAGAGCAGCTACAAATTGCAAATCTAATGTTCACCAGACCTGAAGACATTAATCCCCTTTATGCTCAATTGTTGACATTCTTCTTTCTTTCTTTCTTTCTTTCTTTCTTTCTTTCTTTCTTTCTTTCATTCATTCATTCATTCATTCATTCATTCATTCTAGGAAGTCGTCTGAACAAAGACCTGAGACATTATCTCAACCAAAGGTTTCAGAAAGGATCTCCAGATCATGAGCTGCAACAGACTATTAGAGATAACCTTTATCGCCATGCTGTGCCTTGTAAGTAATTAACAACTCTAATATATTTGGCATAACAAAATGTAAGGCCTGTTGGGTAGTAGCCTTTTAATAGCAGATAACTGTGCTGCTGTATGTAGTTGTTTTCATTTTTTTCTAGTAATATGATTATTCCTGTGACAGTGAAAAAATGTTGGGATTGCTTTCCTAGTAGTTAGAGTGCTTAGATGTGGGATACCAAGAAGAAAGAGAGTAAAATATATGCTTTGCATCCAGAAGGTCCCCAGTGTAATCCCTGACCTCATCATGATTTAGACCCTAAATGGTTGTAGTTATCCAAGCTGCTGATTCAGTCTGGTTCAGTTATTGGACAATGAACCATCTTGGAATTTGATGGGGAAGATATTCCTGTTGCTATCCTATTGCTATTCCACAGTTTGGAAATACTGTGTTTAACTTATGGGTGTGGCACAGAGTTGGACTACTTGTTTTACCTGTAATATTTTTTCTTAGTTTTGGGGCCTTTGAGGCATGATTGTGACATTGTGAAGTCACCAAAAGGAGCAGGAGTATTATGTGTTTTTTTTCCAGTTGGGGAGGTGAGCTGCAGAGTCTCAACATACCTATTTTGCAGTCCTTTTCAGCACTGTTGCTATTTAACAGTAACAAAATATGAAAAATCACATTGTCACAATTGGTGTGGGATTGGAATGGATGCTATAGATGTTAGTGTTCAAGAAAAAGTTGATGAAAATGATGTCATGAACATGGAGAGGATACTGAAAAATTGTAAGGCTGTGTGAGGGAATGTATCTACGAGGAGGAGAGTGATGTGGGAGATGAAGGCTTTCAGGCAGGAGGGGGTGCATTCCAGCAGGGGAAAGGAAGCAGGAGGCAACACAGTCCACAGGGGGAGCGTGAGAAGAGTAAGAGGTTCAGGAAAGCCACTCCCTAGAATCTCACAAGGTATATCCACTAGTTGTTGTAGTATAGGTTTAGTTTGGCAAGATTCTGTCTATAAGGTGTAAGCAAATAAAGGAACTGTACTCAACTGGACCGTTTCATCATTGTTCTTGGGCCTGGGCCTGAAAGGCTGCAAGTCTAGATGATGTAACTGAAGAACCACTAAATAGGGATGTATACTGAGAAATGTATATAATGAGAAATGTATATATTGAGTAATGTATATAATGTATGAATATGAATGTATTATGCCAGAAAAGGAAAGCCTTTAGACAGTGTAGCACTCAATGGGTGAAAGTTGTTAATTGCATAAAATGTGCCCTAAATATGTTCTTGCTCTCTTCTGTGCGCTTAACAGAAAGGTAAGATTGGAATGCTTTGTCTTGCACAGGGAAATTCCTCTTAGTTTAGAAGAGATTCCAAGATTACAGTCATTCTTAAACAAGAGGAAAATAAGTAGTTTTATTGAATGTTATCTTATTCATCAATCTGCGAGGGAGGACCTGGCATTACCTTGCGATGGGGCTGCTCCCAGACAAGGCGGACCTGCTGTGGAGCCCTTGGACAAAGCCCAATGTCACATACATTGAAGTAGGATTTGCTAGGTTAATCATACTATAATCAAACCATGCTTCTTGCTTACATTCTCTATTTATAAGACATAAATAGCCATCTAACATATGCAGATTCTGTGATAGCCATGCATTGTTTGTACTGGGGATGTAAATAGTTTGCTTTCAATCACTCTGGAATCAGCCATTTTCCTCTCTAGTAATGGGATTTAGATGGACCTTTAGGTGAGCTTTTAATTCTAAATGATAGAACCAAGATAATTAGCTGATTTTTCTGTGACAGTATTTCCAGAGAATTTCCTCAGACTACATTGAGAAAGAAAGGTTAATGTATATTTGTTGGTTTGGACAAAGAAGATGATAAAATGAATAGGTCTGAATTATGAAATATGTTGTACTAATATGGAGCTGAAAGTTAGTTGCTGAACATATTAAGAGTGGTATATGACAGAATTAAAGCATGGGTGAGAATAAATGGAATGCTTAGTAAATTGTTCAACATTTTGCAAGGAGTAAGACACAGGTGTGTAATTTCCCTGTCATGCGGTGTGTTTAGAAGTTTAGGGTCCTTGACTGAAAGAAACAGTACAAATACTGTTCCAGTACAAGTAGGAAGATTAGGTAGGGATAGAATTAGAATAAAGACATTGGAGAAATGATTACAAATTATAAATCAATGGCTAAATAAATAAATAAATAAATGAACAAACCAAGGTAAATGGC
The DNA here is from genome assembly GCA_030867105.1 of Liasis olivaceus. Classification (NCBI taxonomy): domain Eukaryota; kingdom Metazoa; phylum Chordata; class Lepidosauria; order Squamata; family Pythonidae; genus Liasis; species Liasis olivaceus. The sequence goes on along the minus strand of CM061348.1, from coordinate 26,791,703 downwards.
AAATGGAAGATGAATTTCTGTTCAAATATTTACTAAAAGTAAGAAAATGAACACAGAAATTTTGGTAGAATTTTTCTGAATATTAAAAACTATTTTTTTACTATGTAAATTTTTAGATAGTAGAGTAAGAGGCGAATATATGCTGTATCTATACCTTATGTTCCCTCTTCTTCCCTCCTCCCTTTTTTCTTTCCCCCCTTTTTTTCCCTTTCTTTTTTCTTGATTTTTCTGTCTTGTAGCTATTTTTGGAAAACATAATAACATTTATATTTTTTAAAAAAGTAATTTTGGTAGAATTGTAATGTGGCCTGTTGTGTGGAATGTATATTTGTCAAAAGAAGCAAAAAGGCTGTATATTAAAGCATGCTTCTGCCCACTTCTTAATATATGAGAAAGATGGATATGCCAGGAGAAACAAGAAAGTTGAATGCAGTAGGGATGGGGTACTTAAGGAATATGTATGGTAAAACAAGAAGAGATAAGGTCAGGATAAATTGGTGTTGAATGTCACACTTCAAGACAGATTCAGCAATAAACACCTACTCTTTAGACACTTAACCCCATACTCAGGGACTTGCTTACCAGAGAAGCTCACAGAATCCAAATTACTAGCTAACCTGTTTTATTGCAGACAAGATTAGATAGATATGACCTGCATCCTATAGAACATAGAAATCAGATCAGTTCCAATTTAATCTTAGAACTTTTCCTCTCACCTTTCTGAATCAACAGAAATTTGGCTGTTTTCTTCCCAGCCTTGAAATTGAGGGACATCTACTCAGTGTTTAAATGATTGTTCTGTCTAGCCTGAGAACCACTGGTTCCTAGTCCATCAGTCTCCATAAATGAACTTGGGTAGAATATAAATATGAGTGACCAAGATGAAATAAATATATTGAGGTAGTTTGCTTATATACAGAAAATGAATAAGGACTGAATAACAAAACAAATACTTGAAGGAAGCTTGCATGAGTAAAGAGGAAGGAGAAAACCAAAAAAGTCATATGGTTGGATAGAGTTGATGAGATCTTCAAAGAGAGAGAGGTGAGAAATTTAAAGAAAAAAAGGCAACATATGAAGCAGTTTTGAAGGAAGCAAGGGTGGTTTGCAAAGATAGAAAGGTATAGGAAAGAATAGTGAATATAAACTCTTAAAGTAGATTTGGAGAGTATAGAGAATGGCCTTGAAGGACAGGAGGAAGAGCTGCTACTAAGGAACGATCAGACAAGAGAGCTTGAGCCCATTCCAGGAAACTAGTTTGAATAGACATCTCAGACAGGTTCACACTAAGATAAAGTGAGGGAGGGGAGAAGCACATTCAGACTTAAAAGATTCTGTTACTATAGCTGACAATAAAGGTAGTCCTGACCTATAGGACATTGATCTTTTAGACTGGTCTACCTTTTGGGCTGACAGGAGATTTAGCTATATTTCCCTTTAATTTTCTTGTCTCATGCTCTAATGTAATTGACTTACTATTTCTTATTGCCATTTTACTCTCTGCATAATGTTGCTTATCCTGAAAGGGAATAGCATGATAGATATATGTAATATCTGTATGTATGTGATTGCAATTGCAGTTCTAATACATCTGGAGGGCACTAGATTGGGAAGGGCTAAATGAAAATGTGTGCGGAGATAAATGTCTTCTATTTAAGCCCTTTGTATCTGTAGTTTCTTGCTGCTGACTTCGTTGTGAACGTCCCTTTTCAGTTCCAATTTCAGAAACGACAAATAAAGCAAAGGAGGCTAAGTTCTGTTGGTTCATTTTTCTGCGTTGCCAAGGTTACATTTTGAAATGCTTGTGATCTGATTCTTTTCTGTGATTTATTGGGCATGGCTAGGAGCTAAACTACTTTGCTTGCTTTTAAATCTCACCCAGGGCCGTGATTATAGAAATAGATTTCTGTTTGCATGTTGGATGGGGATGGAGAAATGCCCTTTGCTATATTATTTCCACCCTTCCCTAAAAATAGGAAAAGGAGCAGTGATGGTGAACGAGAGATGTTTCAGTTTTCCCATTAATATGAATATGTGCATTTGTACCACACTTCTAGGGAGGAGAATTAGTAGTTGTTTAATGCCACCTTTACTGAGCAACTTGTCCAGTACTGTCCTGTCTTTCCTGTCCATCTTTTACAGGGTTTGGCCGTGATAAACATGCATCGGCTTGTATTAAACTAAAGCTACTGTACCTATGATTGTCTGCAGCTGGGAGTTGATGTAGATGGAGAAAGAGAAGGAAAAGAGGGATTTTTCTTAGAGGTTGAAGATTAATCTGGCTGCATACTATTTTTGCTTTAATTCTTTGATACATGTGACCAGAAAATCCAGTGCTCTGGGCCAATCTCTATTGCAATAGATTATGAGGTCGTGCATTTTGAAAATGGAATTCCCTGCTGATTATGTGGTAAAGATGTTAACGGCTCAGAAGGTCGCTTGTGCTGAGCAGACCTTGACTGCCTGCTGATTGTTATTGCTGCAACCAGAGGACTTGCAGAATTCATGATTAATGGCCCAGAATATGTAAAACAGATTCTTGCCTCAGCATCCTGGGTGATTTGTTTGAAATCTTTGAATTTGAGTCTAATAATGCAGTTGCATATTGCGCTACCACATTAAGAAACATATCTGTTTAATAAAAGGATTGTGCCGGAAAAGTCTTGCTGGGTGGCCACCATACAGGCTCTAGTGATACAATGGTAATTTATCTAGCACACCTATAATTAAGCGCTACTCTTTTTTTTCTCAGGTAGGAAGAACTTGCTTGAAACAAAGAGCTAATGCTAGAGTTGGACAACCACATATATTCTGTGTTATATTTTTTAGATAAAGCAGTTGGATTGTTTATGATATGGCGAGGAGGTAATTTCCTGGGAGATAGTTAATACCTCATTGTGGGAGGGAATGTAACCAGTGACCTTGAAGGAGGCTGTGGTGTGGCTGTACCTTAATAGGCCCTTTCTGGATCTGGAGATACTAGACAACTATTGCCCAGTCTCCCACCTTTTAGGGAAGGGTTATTGAGGCAGTAGGGAATCAGCTACTCAGCACCTAAAGAAAATAGATTATGTTGCCTTCCACAGTCAGGGGTCAGGCTCGGACATGAAAAGGAGGCAGCGTTGGTTGCACTAGTAGAAGATGTTTGTTGGGACCTGGGTGGAAGAAGAGTGTCCATCTCAGTCCTTTTAGATTTTTCAGTGGCCTTTCATCCTGTTTGTTTATGTATTTAAGTTACTTATTTGATTTATATGGCCGCCCATCTCACATATGTGACTCTAGGCAGATTACAATAAAATAGATGAAATACATAATATAAAAAGTAAAACACATAACAGCCAAGCACCATTAAACAACTATCAACATAGCCAGGAGACAGGCTCTGTCACACATCTAAGGCCCCAGGCTTGGGCACAAAACCAAGTTTTCAGGACCTTATGGAAGGCCAGCAGGATGGGGCTATTCAGAGGGGATGATGTTCCAAAGGGCAGGTGCCACGACAGAAAAGGCTCTTCTTCTGGGCCCCACCAGCCGACGCTCCTTAGCCAATGGTACCCAGAGCATGCCCCTTCTGTAGATTGAATAGGATGGGTAGAGACAATTGGGGAGAGATGGCCCCAAGCCATGTAGGACTTTAAAGGTAACAACCAGCACCTTGAATTGCACCCAGAAGCACACTGGAAGCCAATGCAACTTGCCGGGCAGTGGTGTCACATGCACCCAGTAACCAGCACCATTAACTGCCCAAGTGTCAGGTTCAGCCCAAAGAACTCCACGAGACAGTACAGGTCTAGTTCGATAGGTTTTATTAGCTTTCACCCACAAGACAGAATCTTGCCAGACTGAATCTAAACTTCCCAAGCCAGCAAGCAAACACCACGAATTCCTTAGGGTGGTGCCAGTCTCATCCTCTTAACCTTCCCACGCTCTTGCTGGGGGCTAAGGAAATGCTTATCTCCCCGAGAGCGGCCTTCACCAAACCATTCCATCACACCGTGCACATTCTGCAGCAGTTGAAGCTTCCAAATACTCTTCAAGGGCAGCCCCATGTAGAGTGCATTCCAGTCTGGAAGCCACAAGGTCATGAGTGACCATGATCAGGGCCCCTTGGTCCAGGAAAGGGTGCAACTGACACATAACCCGAAATTGCGCAAAGGCCCTTTTAAACATGATTGCCATCTGTTCCTAGAGCAGGAGCCATGTCCAAGAGGACCCCCAGATTGTATACCCAGTCTGTCTGGAGCAGAGCCATCCCTATCCAGAGCCAAAGATGAAAGGTCCCCGGAACTGGTCCAAAAACCCAGAGCCAGAATCTTACTTGGGTTGAGCTGAAGCCTGTTGCACCCCTTCCAGGAGCCCACAGTCTCCAAGCACTGAGATAGAACCTCCACAGCATCACTCGGGCAGCCTAGAACAGAGATATAAAGCTGAGTATCATCAGCATACTGATGAAATCTCACTCCAAGCCATCAGATGACCTCACTCAGCAGCTTCATGTAGATGTTAAATAAGAAGGGAGAAAGTACCCTGCAGCACCTGACAGATACCTGACAAAGGAGAGGTCACTTCTCCCCGCCCCCCATCACCACTGACTGGAACCAGCCCCAGAGGGAGGAGAAGAACCAGCACAACCCCATGCTGTCTACCTGCAACTCCTGGAGCTAGCTCAGAAGGATACCATGATCAATGTTATTGAAAGCCATTGAGAAGTCAAGAAGAACAAGAATGGCTGCACTACCCCCACCCCCACTCCTGCCAGAGGTCATCCAAGAGTGTGATCAATGCTGTCTTGGTCCCATACCCTGGCCTGAAGTCTGACTAAAGGGGGTCCAGGTAATCTGCTTCTCCCAGGATCTCTGAAATTGCAGGGTGACCACCTTCTCTTCAACATTTCCTAAAAAAGGAAGGTTGGAAACTGGATGAAAATTGTCCAGGATGCTGGGGTCTAGCAATGGCTTCTTGAGAAGGGGTCATACCACCACCTACTTAAGAGATGGCAAACCATCCCCTCCCTCAAAGAGGAATTAAGCACTGCCAGAACCCAACCACACATCCCTTCCCAGGAGGCCTTGACCAACCAGAAGGAACATAAATCTAACATAGAGGGCCATGGTGTCCTTCTGGACTGCCTGTGAGATTGAGGTAGTGTATTACAGTGGTTCATCCCTTCTTTAGTCGATGGTTCCAGTTGCTGTTGATGGCAGAGGAGAGATAGCTCTGATAGCTACTGTCTTGTGGGGTGTGAAAGAATGTATGTCTGGCCTTGGGAAGGGAGAAGAGAGCAGTGAACTGCTAAGGGAAATGGCAACTCAATCCTGAGCAATTGGAAGCCGTGTGAAAGAAACTCAAAATTCCCCACCTTGATTTTGTTTGGTATGAGATAGGGCAGAGGAAAAACTCTGCCAGGGTTTCCAGATTCTGTTATTCTACCCTGCAACAATCAAGGGCATTCCTGGAATCCTTGCTGCTTCTGATTCTTGACCTGGCCTACCTTGAAGAGCTTAGATGGGGTGCTGTTCAGATATTTTTTTCTTTCTTCTACAGGTAGTCTTCACTTAACATCCATTTGTTCAGCGACCATTCAAAGTTATGATGGCATTGAATGAAGGGACTTGCGACCAGTCTTCAAAGTTCCGGCCATTGCAGTGCCTCCATGGTCACATGAACAAAATTTGGGCCCACCTGCATTTACGATTGCCCCCCTGCCACCACTGCCCCCCCCCAGCTGACCTTCATCATTGTCTTCGCCTGCTTCCCCTTTGCTAGGCTTACCATCCTGACCACGTGCAGGGGAGGTGTCATGGAAACGTCCTGCAGGCCGGTGGGTGAGAGCTGTAGGCGGGTGTGTGCCATGCCACACGCCACTACTGGCTGGGTCCTTCTTTCATGTGCTGGCCAGGCCTTCTTTTGTGTGCTGGCTGGGGCCTACTTTCACAATATATAGGCTGAGCTTATATTAGGCAATTCAGAAATGGTGTATGAAGCCAGAACATCAAATGGGAAGCAATACAAAGTCTTAGTTTTAGCCTCATCTTTATTTATTACCCCACTTTTACCATTCAGAGAGGAAATATTTTAAAAATGTCCTACAAAACCCGAAAGCAAAAACAACAACAAGAAAGCAATCACTAAAAAACATGTATCACAAGCTAAAAGCATCACCAAAATTGAATCAGAAAAACCCACAACTAACAGTAGATAAATAAGCATTATTACACTTCCATGTGAGTTTCACAGAGGCCTTGTAAAGTATGAATAAAAAGAAAAACAAATAGGAAGAATGCAAGGCAAGCAGAGAGTCAATGTGAAAAACAGATTAGGTGGAAATGAAACTTATATTTCATACTTTTTTCGTTCTGCCTGGAGAGAGTTCCGTTCAGAGCCTTCTTAGAAAAGGCCTTCTTCTCTCTCACAGCTGCTCTGAGGTTATTATGGCTTTGGCTCTTTCCTGTTCTGTAGATTCCAATTCTTAGAGGAGGCACATGTTGTGGAGAAATACAAAAGGTTTATCTACCAGTTCTACATCTTAGGCAAGTAAGTTAATTATTTCACCCAATTTGCCCTAGCTTTCTAAGCAGCTTATTGAAATGGAACATTTTTATGGTATCCTTATCATCCATTAATATTTTCAGAGATAAATTTAATTACTCCATGCCCTCTCTGGAATTTACTAAAGCTGTTGAAGACTGTGTAAGTTGCCAGCACACAGGAAGTACTAACATATACATTATATTAAGAGATTATTTTCTCTCTCTTTTTTTTTCCCACAAAAATCATGCCCAAGAAAGGTAGTCCATCTGAATCAGCAACAACTTAAGCTGTGTTCTAAATAAGAAGTAAAGGAGGTTAACAGAAACAACAACAACCGTGGTTGCTGAACATAGAAAAGTAGTCATGAGGCAAAGAAGCTAGAGTCTTTCAGTCTGACATTTAGTTTTCTGTGTGAAAGCGATATTTGGAAGACTCATTCAGGGGAATTAACCCTCACCATAAGGTGATGTAACTTTGGATATAGATTACCATGCCTGATACAGAGCTTACAAGTTTTGAGACTGAGGCAAGTAGACTGTGACTGTGTTTGTGAGAAGATGTCTGGTCTGCATTTTGGAATACTGTTGCATTGATGTACTGGTTCTTGTTTAACTGCATCACTGATAAGGAGCAAAATAGCTGGGCAGCGGGATAAAAGTATGAAGATGCCTGTTAAAAGAATAGCTGTCTTTTCCATGAGATGTTTCCTGAATATCTGCGTATGATACTCTACGGATCTAGAATGTGTAGACAAGTTCTAGATCTTTATTTTTAATGTTGAGGAAATTGTCACCATATTTCCATTCCCTGCTATCTGCTTCATTATCCAATGGATCATTCATGCAAGCCATTTACTTTCTGCCCTCTAACATGCAGAGTTGCAGACAGGATGAGATACTCACTTTAGGTTAGTGATTGCGTCCCTATTCCACTAATATGGGGGAATACTGTGACCTGTGGAAACTCATGCAACAGTAATACAGCAGTAACATGTGTTGCAAAAGACTGTAACCATGGATACAGTATTGGTCATGGCTTTTGGATACAAACTGGGAAGTGGTGCTGCCTCTTGGGCATTGCAGAGCTGCCAGCCTGGACCAGCTAGGAAAGATCCCTCAATTTAAGACGCTGGATGGGCAGCCATAGGAAATGGACTGCTGTGTCTCTCTGGAGTGGTCTTCTTATGGGGAAGGTTTTGAGCAGAAGATACAATGAACCTACTGACTGCATCCCTGAAATGACATGTGCTGCAACAATAAGAAGGTCATTGTTTTTTCCTGCAACATCCATCAGGTGCAGTATCTCATTCTGAGAAATCCTCCCTTGAAGCAAGGCATGGGGACTTTGACTCTTATGCTGACCTGGACTGCAGTGCATCTTTCACACTAGGAGACCATTAATCTGTTTAATTTTCCAGGTTTGGAGGGAAAAAGAACCCTCTCCTCCCACTCTTTCTTCTACATTTTTTGCCAACATTATAGAGTTGCTCCTGCTTGAAACTGGCCAAAGATTAAAAGAAAACACAAGAATCAATGAACTCCCTCTTCCACTTAGCTCAAAGTTTTTATGTTTTTTGCTAGTAAGCTTCTCAATAGGGACTGTGGGAAGATAGTTAATGATTTAGTGGCTTTGTTTCTTTATTAATTCTCAGCACTCCTCAGTTTGCTCCCATTATGACTAAATGCAAAGAGGTTCAGAAGATTACTTTGTCTCTTTATGGTGAGGAGTCTGCACTGGGGTGCTTAAATAGTTCGTAAAGATATTTGACTGAAAATTAGGAACCAACAAGGAAGAAGTTGAAGTCTATGGCTGATTTATTAGTGTACTTGATTGTTGCTGGGGCATTCAAAGTCTGAAGCCCAGGCACTGGAATATTTTTGGAATCAAATGGACGTCTCTTCCTCAGAGGAACAATGAGTTCAAGTGGCAGAGGACCACAGGAGTTTTTCTTCCTTCTACCAAATTCTAGTGATGCAGGACCAATAAGGGAAAGTTAAATGAGTTAAGGCTGAGTATGAGCACTACTTTCAGTAGAACTGGATAGCCATCTGGGAAAAGAGTCTTCTCTGAACTAAGGCTTTGATAGTTGAGAGCAGCCCACCAGTATTTGTCTATTATGCTTCTATTGTTACTGTTCCTTTTGCCTTCTATATTCTTATCCCCCATCCTTTCTCCCAATAGCTGAGGAATAAGTGGTGTGATAACTCCAGGCATCAATGGGTATGCAAATACCACCATTGGTACCATCACACACTCTGCCTTACTTTATATTTTTATTGTAAGAATAAATAACACATTCATGGGAAGCTGACATGGTACAAAGCAAAGCTCCAACCTCTAGTTTAATTTCTATTTACAAGAATGCCCTTGGACCTCACATAGGTCCAAACGGCAATCTTTGAATGCTTCTTTTGTCAATCTGCCTGCTGTTCAGAAAAAGAGACAAAGATAAAAGGGTTTGTAGAGACCTCTTGGGGGATGTTAATTGCAGATTGGGGAATGGAAGTCCTATGCTAATTTGCCTGTCCGTTGCATGGCGTTTGACTGGCCATACTCATCATTGCAGCCATTTTGTGAATAGGTAAGCCCTCTCTTGGCAACCATTTTGTGAGGGCCGTCATGACGGTCTCTCACTATGCCAAGTATGCTCTCAAATATTGGCTATCTCTGTCCTAACATCCTAATGTCTTTTCATGTTTTTTTTTCTTTCCCTTTTCTTTAGCTGTCTGGCATCTTTAAAAAAAAAATACCACAATTTAACCTCCATCTATTTCCATCAGCATAACTTTGCCTAGTTATAAACTGTGTTTCCATAGTTGGATATTTTGGCTGCAGTCCTAAGCATATATTTTTTTTGAAAGGAAGTCCCACTGGTCTGACTGGGATTACATTTCAGATAAATGTGCTTAGAATTATGCTCCTGTGACAGAATGGAATCAAACATATTGGAGTCCGGGCTGCTTCTGTGATCAAGATAGAATTCCTGGGTTAAGCATGCCCAGTTTACAGATGACCCATAGTTAAGAAGGAGCCTTTTGTAGCAAAATTCAAGTTAAATACACAGTGATTCGAGTTAAATACACAATGGTTCGAGTTCATTACACAATACTACTTATACAGTGTTGTACAATAATACTGTTCCGGCTTACATACAAATTCGACTTAAGGACAGGCCTTGGGAATGAAACCCATTCTTCAACTGGGGACTACCCATACTTAAATATTTTACACATTGCTGCAGATTACATGATAATGCTGCATCATTCAGAAGCTTAGTGTATGGGGTGAAGAACCCAGATTCTGCTGCCCTTGTGAAAAGATTGTGTATGCATGAGAAAGAGATCCAGCTGCTGGAAGTCAAGTCCTTAAATTGCTTAGGACCCCAGTAATTAAAGGCTGCCCCACCCAATACTATCTATCTCACATACCAAGATGAGCTGCAAAAACCCTGCTTGGACCCCAAACACTGAATTTTTCTCCCAAGTATGTCTCGTTCCCACAGTGTCGTGTTTTGACTGCAATCGATGTGATGCCTCTTTGCTCAGGCTTTTGTAAGTTAAGCTTTATTCAAGCATCAGATTATTTTATTTCAGGTTACTTTTCTTCTTTTAAAAAGTGTCTTTAATATATATATATATATATATATATATATCTTTAGTCTTTTTGTAAATGGGTTTCCTTATTGATTTATTAGATTCCTAAGCCAATGGCAGTCAAGCAATTCTCAATGGTGAATCTTTTATTTCATAAAAATCTTTCACTGAAGCCCCCCCACCTCCATCAACTGTGGGAATTAGATAAATTAATGGAGGACGGGTATTGGGGGGAGTCTTTTCTTGAAGTTGCAAGGGAAGAGTGGCAGATGAAGAGGGATCTGTCTGCATGTAGGCATCTGAAGAGGCATTCAGTTGACAACTGTAAGAAATAAAATCCGAAGATAAGATGGCCCTTCACCTGATGCAGCCGGGCTATTTTTATATTTGGTTTTCCTCTGAAGAGAATGGACTGCAGATATCTGGATAATTAACAGAGGGCAGCAAAGACGTATGAAATCTCTTACTCTGTGCTGCCGTCTAGTGGCCAATGGGAGTGTTGCAACCCGCATCTGATAGCTCAAAGGGAGCGGTTTATGAATACTATAAAATAACACAGATGAAATATCTTTGGTTACTATTCCTGTAAGAAGGAAAAAAAGAAAACCTCTCTCTGCTTCAGATGTAGTGCTCCAGATGTATCGATAATCAAAGACCTGTCTTCCATGAAGAATTACAGCTTTGAGTTATGAAGTCAAGGTTGCTGGAAATTTGCCAAAGCAGATTTGTTTACGAGTGGACAGGAAGCGCTTCCCACTCTTGCAGCTTTTAAAAGACATGTTAGAGGCTGCACTTAATTAGTGATTTAAGAGCAAATTTAATAAAATTGTGAAAATTATTATTTAATTGGGAATGCATAGCTAATAACTTGAATGGCAAATGCATCTTGAAAGTGATAGCACGTATTGTAAAATGATCTGGTAGATGTTAGACAACTTTGCACATAACACTAAACCAAACTATGATTGCACCTTCCTTTTTTCTTTTAACCACGACTTGCCTTCTTTTAAAATAACAGTTGCTGTTACATCCAAGCTCAGATGGACTGTGGTTATTTTTAGTGTTATCTACAGAATATGGAAACAAGCCAAATTCTACCTTGACTAACCATGGTTAATTGGAGATGAAACATTCTAATGTTCTCCTCACAGCTGCACTGAGATTATAGAGGGGAAGGAAGTATGCACTAGCCAAGACTTGTCTCCATAGTACTAAATTACAGTTTAATGTTGGATGAATAATAAACTGTAGTTTAATGCTGCATCAAGTTTAAATCACTGGAGACACGCAGAAGTATCACATCATAATCTATTATATTAATGTAATGGAAGTTTGTTGAGGGCCTTCTCCAGTGGCTGTGTGCTAAATTTTAGTCCTGTCAGAACAAAAAAGCAAAGTGATTGTTAAATATTATCAGAGAGATTGTAAAGTGAGAAGAGAACACAAAACACTGACCCTTTAATCTGAAGTGAACCATCTGTGTTTCATTTCCACGTCTTGCTGAGTTTTCAGTTAATGTGAATTCACAGTTTGATTCTCCATTTGGTGCTCCCACATGCTAAGTGAATTGGTTCCAATATGTACTGATGCAGACGTTTGCTTCACCCTAAAAGCCATCATATTTTCAGTGTGCCATGAGCATTAAAACATAAGTACCTCATTTAAGCACTTGCAATTAAATGGAACTAGGTGAGGTTATATATGCAATTTCCAGCATGGAATGTTCTTCTGAACTGTATGTAACTATAGCAAATATAAACTAGACAGATGCATTATTTTCATTGGTATGGTATTTACCTTTCTAACACTGGACCTTGTACCATACACAATTTTACATTTTGGGGTAATGCTCAGTATGAAACTAAATGGTTGGAAGCTTTTTTAGTTTGTTCAGCTTTGCCTGGGTATGTCCAAATGATCTTTATTCTTATTTCTATATGTAGCAGACTTTCTCCTATTGAACAAAGATTACTGTCAGGTTCCAGTCTAAGTCCTGCAAAGTATACTCAGCCCTACGTACTATTTATTTATTTTATTAGAGAATCAGATTTATTACTAAATCCTGTTTTTATTAAATTGGGTGATTCCTACTGCTGAATGAGTGCTTCTCTGGCTATGATGTTTATACAGTATGCCAAATTCATATCTTGGCAGCATTTCAGACTGATTTCTCCAAATACAGCTGCTGTATGGTAAAGGGGCCACACAGAAATCGTGAGAAACATTTCCTCAGTTCCTGACTCCTTCTCCTGATATATCCCAAAGCCTTTGTTATCTTTTAGGTACTCTTCTAAGACCTTCCTATTTGAACTGAAGAGTAAAGTATTACTATTTTTAAATGTAAAGGCTGAAAAATGTATCTCTCTTGGGGATAATACTCCTATTTACCTTCTGCATGAAAACTCTGGGCAAGATCATCCATTGGCATGTGGCAAAATGCCATCAATATGCTGATGATCTCAGCTATATATTTCCACCCCTGGCCATTCAAATGATGATGTCAAGGTTCTTACCCACTCCTGGAGGCTGTGAGCATCTGGATGCGGGAGAACAGGTTGTTGCTCACTCCTAGCAAAATCGAGTGGTTTGGGTTTTTGGGTTTCCTGGATCAGGTGATTTTTCATCTTTAACTCTTGATGGGGTTGCACTCCCCCAGGTAGAGCTGGTATACAATCTGGGGTTCCTCCTGGACTCATGGTTCCACCTGCCAGAGGGGTCTTTGCATGGATTTGTCTTGTGAGCCAGTTGTGACCCTGCTCACTGTCTTTCATGCCTTAGTCACTTTCTGATTGAACTACTGCAATGTACTTTACATGGGGCTGCCCTGGAAGAATGCTAGGAAGCTTCAACTGGTCCAGAATGCAGCAGTATGTGCAGGTTTGGGCACTGCAGAGTTTGTCTGCATCACACCACTGCTGCATCTGTTGCACTGGCTTATGGTACGCTTCTGGATGCAGTTCAAGGTGCTGGTTATCATCTTTAAGGGCCTTCATGACATGGAGCCAGGTTACTTGTGGGTCCACCTATCTCCAAGGGGTTCTGCCTATTCTGACAGGGTGACCATGCTCCATATCCCTTCTATGAAACAGGGTCATCTTGCAGGACCAAAGAGGCATGTCTTCTCTGTCACAGTGGAACAGACTCCCCTCCCCCCAAGATTCAGAGGGGCCCAATCTTTTTGGTCTTCTGGAAGACCTGTTTTTTCCCCCAGGGATTGGGGCTGGGATCTTGGGGGAGACCAAATATCTATCTATCTCTCTGCCTCTCTATCTATCTGATTTATATAGCCACCCATCTCACACAAGTGGCTCTGGGTGGCTTACAAGATTGAAACACAGAAAAACCCACAACATATCTAATTTATGTGTGTCTGTTCGTGAATTGATTATTGGGTGCCTGTAATGGAAGGCATGTGCAGGGAGGATACTGGAATGGAGGATCAAGGTTATCAGGAGGGAGGGGGAGCATTCCTGGAGAGGTTGCAGGGGAAGCACTTCCTCAGCCCACAGCAGGACCGTGAGAAGATGAAGAAGCTGAGACTGGCCCCTCCCTAGAGTCTCACGGGGTACAGCCACTAGTTGCTTTAGCATAGGTTTAGTCTGGTGAGATTCTGTCTATTAGGTGCAAGCTAATAAAGGAACTATATTGGACTGGACTGCCTTGTTGTTGTTCTTGAGCTGAGCCTGACAGTGCCTTGGCTTTCTCTTTCTTTGTATTGGATTATTTTTAACTTTGTTGGCTATGGATTTTTGTTTCATTTTGCTTTGTAAATTGGTTGTTAGCCACCTAGAATTATATATTTAAAATGGGTGGCAAAATAAATTCTGTTAAACAAACAAACAAACAAACAAACAAACAGGGTTTGCTTTTGGGATTTGAATTCTGAGTGATGGGCCAGAATTATTCTTCAGCACTCAAGAGTATGTAGGAACTCTGCATCCTATGAGACCTTGGATTAAAATCTGGAGCACCAGACATTCTTCTCAGGATTACTGGCGGTGCAAGAAATACACATTTACTTGAAAGGAAAGCTAGTCTTTTCCCCAAAAGAGTCACCTTTAACAGTAGAAAGTCATTTTAGATTCACTCAGAATGCAATAGGAGAGGTAGGGTCTCCTTGCCTCCTCCCAGTTCTTTTTGTGTTTTGGATATGTATGTGTGTGGTGCATCTCAAAATCATTTGACTTTTTGCTATACCTTGGTTTAGCAAAATGTAGAATGTAGCCTATAAACTAGGGCTTTTGCCTAATTTTTTGTTAATTAATTCTGTCAGAGGATTCCCATGGTATGATGATACAATCACTGTATGAAAATATCCTCAGTTGCTCTTCCTGCACAAGTAGTAATTTTAGGAAAAAGTTCATTGGCTCCAAGTAGACTTAAAAAAAAAAATTCCCTAAAGGTCCAAGCTAGGAATGTGGTTCTGTCCCAGGCATGAGCTGCCTAACCCATTCCTCTCATGAGATCCAAAGAAGATGGAGGTGTGGAATGTATAGTTTGGCTCTGAGCAAACAGCTGAGAGCAGGCCTTCTGCACAGACCGTCTGTCCAGAGTTGGCAAGCAGATGGGGAAAGCAGTTGAAGCAGGGCTAGGAAAATGGCCCATTTCCAGGCAAAAGGCAGGAGAGCCAGACAAGCAAATGAAATCTGCAGATTATACCAAGAACTTCACAGTGCTGGTAACTTGGATGCCTTGTGCAAAACATGCCTTGATTTTCCAAGGTTCCCAGGGAATTGGCTGAACTGATAAGACAACAATTAGCGGCAGGCAAGTGAGGTTGAAGCAGTGCAGGCTGAGCCAGAAAGGACCTCCCAGGAGTCTAATCATAGAAAGACCTGAAAGTGCCTTTGATGAGTCAGACAGTTATGGACACAGCCTAATAATGGTGAATTGATCAGCAAGGATTTAACCTGTTTTACTCAGAGAATCCTCATCCAGATTAATACCGTCTCCCCTTCCCATAATTGGCCACTGTTATGGACTGTAATTAGGACACTTACATGTTGGCCTTAGCCAAAAGTGGTGTGATTTTGCAGGAGAAGAGAGCATAGCAAGTAACATAGCAAGTTCCGTCTGATTTGGGAGGTCCTGCCTGCTAATTGCAAGAAGTTGGGCCCAAACTAACCCGCAATGTGATATGTGTGGAGAGAGAGGGCAGGGAATGTTCCAGTTCTGGACTGTATTTGCAGTGTTGGTTAGCCCAAAGATCAATACATTTTCAGTATGAAATGTTCTCACAGCTTTTTAGAAATAGGGACCCAAGTGCCCTGCCTCCTTTTGGGGACACTGTGACAGTGTCTGCTGTTCAATAGGAGGGAATGAGTAATTTTACCACCATAATCTGAAATGAATTAGATACCCTCTGATTAGAAAACACTGATTGTAGAGAAAAGGACAAGCAGCATCTCCAAGGGAGATTTGGGTACACGATCTGGGCCTATGAGAGAAGCTGACACGGATGAAAGAAAGATTCAGAAAGTGGGATTTTCTGCTTTTGTTCTAAAATTAATCTGGGGCTTCTGGTGGGAGGGCAGGGACACTTTAAAAAAAGCGGGACTGCTGCCTTGGCACAGACCCATATCGGGCATCCATAGATGCTCAGCCTTTGGTGCCATTGCCTTGCAGACGAGGGCAGTACCATTGTGGCTCTTCTTTGGGAGTTTGCTTTGTGAAAGTGGCAGAGAAAAGGCTGTGGTGAAAGGAAAGGGATTCCCAAACCTGTCTCTTGGGATTTCACTTGGCAACGGTCGCAGGCGCCTTGGGCTCCTGTTGGCCGACATCTCCAGCCCCGGAGGAACTGTGCTGCGAGGCTGCCTTGTTCACACTCCTAGCTTTCCACACAGATGGAAGTTGTTGTCATGTGTTAGAAATGTCACCAATAATATAAAAGACTGGCTCCTGCCTTTCCTTTTGGTGCTGTCGGCTGCCGCCCCACCGCCACTCTCCCCTCCGCATCTCCCCCTTTTTTCCATGTCATGTGGCAACATCTCTGATGCAGTAAGCCCCGACCACCCCCGCCCCCCACCCTCACTCGTGAGCCTTGCCAGTCTTTCCTCTGGCGCTCTCTTTTCTGGAGGGGGGAACACCCCCCTTTTTACCGCAGCGGCGGGGATCGTTCCGTGCCCCGACTTTCTAGAGGCGAAGGCGGCACCCAGGGAGGATTAATCCGGACTGGGCTGCGTTTAGAAGGAGCCAGGCAAGTGGGAGCGGAGCGGAGCGCTGCGCTGCGCGGCGGACGGAGGGGGCTTCGTCCGGCGAAGGCTCAGTGGCGAGGCTGCGCCCGCCTTTCCCTCCCGAGCCGTGCGGCTTCAGGGCGGGCGGGGGTCGCGCCGGCTGCCTTCGCCGGAGGCCAGCCCGGGAGGCCAGATGGCCGGTGGGACGGCTTTTCGGGGTCCCTCAAGCGAACTTTGCGGGAGGCCCGTCCCTCGCTCGGGCGCGCCGTGAAAGAGCGGGGTCAGTGGAGGCGAATAGGCTGGGAGCGGGACCAGATGCCCGGCGCACAATGGGGCTTTTGAGAGCGCGGCGAGGGGAAGCGTGGCGCGGGTTTTGTCTTGCCTCCGCATTGCAGGTTGGAATGGGGCCGCTCTGCCTTAATGAAGTGCAGGCCGAAAGGGGGTCGCCCCTCGGGGTGGGGGCTCCCCCTCTCTTTCCAGGGGAGGAGGGGAAGGAACTTGTCCGAGAGGGTCGGGCTCCGGGGAGGAGGAAGGCAGGCAGGCAGCTGATGGGTCGCGGGGGGGGAGGAACAAGGCGGTCTCAGTGCTGGGGGAAGAAAGAAAAGGCGGTGGGGGATCTATCAGTGCCGCCGCTTGCATATTAATGGGGGACAGCAGGTGTTGCCCAAAGTATCCCCCTGCCTTGGGATCTGACTGCGGCTTATCCAAAGGACGAGGCGGCGTAGCGGGCTCAGAGAGGGGCAGGGGAATCTTTGTGCCTGAAGCAATTCAGTTTGAATTAAAAAAAACAAACGCCTAGCGGCTCTTCAGGCATCCCTGCGTGTTTGAACTGGGGGGGGGGGGGGGAGAGAGAGAGGGCGGAACCACCAACCCCATTTTCAGCTCATCCACGGAGCCTGTATTTGGTCTGGGAAGCGGGGAGGCGAAGCATGAGGGTAAGCGCCGCTTGTGCCGAGAGGAGCCGGGCTCCGTGAAGCCAATCGGAGAGAAGAGCTGCGCCCCGGAACGCCCGCTTTGGGCGCCTGACGCTGGCCGCGGCGGTCGGAGCTGGACGATTCCTTAAGGGGACAGCAGAAGCGAGCATTTCCGAGAAAAGTCCTAGGTACCTAGTAGAATTAGGGAGATTCGTGTCGCTGAGGGAGACCGGGTCGGCTGCGATGCTTGGCAGACCGACGCTTCGCGAAGGGAGGTCATGCTCTTGTATTGGCTGAAGCGTTAGCATGGATCTTTTGCATGCGTTTTCTGTTAACCCGTTGTGTGTTCAGCGGTGAGGTCTTGTGCGGTCTAAACGACGAAAGGTTACAGTTGCATTAAATAAAACGTTAAATTTGACTTCCTCTTCAGGGTCTTTCTTTCGAGAACGGGGGTTGGGATTCTTCTATATTTCCCCAGTCGTTAGGGCAGCGTTAACCAATAATGGACAATTGTGGAAAAATTATCTCTCTCTGTCCTTGCTTTTGTTGATATACCCTATTTCCATTTCACTAAGATCTGCTTGCCATGGTGAGATGTCTTGTGTGTCAGATTGCATTCCACCGTTGGGAAAAAGCGTGCAAATTGCCTTGTTCCTCCTTTGTAAAATCCCATAGTTATTTTTCCCCAGTTATATGTGATATACTTGTTGCAGAAATCTACTTTTTATTTGATCTCTGTGCTAACAATGCCTGTCTCCCCAAACTGATGCTTTGTAGGCACATTGGACTGCAGTCCCCTTCACCCTGTAGGTGAGGGTGGGATGATGGCAGCTATAAACCAGAATATCTGTAGCATTGGGTTTATACTGGGAAAAGATGCTTTTGTTTTGTCTAGGAATTCACATTTGACTTATTTTCAAAAATGTTAATTTGTGTGTTTTAAGCATGTTGTGAAAAATGGTAAATATATTATTTAGAATGGAAAGATAGAATATCCCTTTGCATTCTGCTTTTTGTGGGAATAAAATATAAGAAGAGTCTTGCTGGACCAGATTTAAGAACCCTCGTGTCCAATGCTCATTTCTGATACTGTCCAACCAGGTGCTATTAGAAGCTCACAAGCAGGATCCAAGCAGGATATCACTCCCCCACTCATCACTGGTGTGAAGTTGCATGATGCCTCCCATCCTGTGTGGATGTTATAGCTAGTAGCCATGACTAGTCTTAACTTCACTGATGTTTATAGTAGATCAATTTGATGACCATCACTATCTTTTGTAATAGTGATTTGAATTCCATATCAAGTCCATCTATCCATGTGTGATTTGTCTGTGAAGAAGGACATTGATTTTGTTGATGGTCAAGCCTTTTGAGATCCTCCTCAATCAAATCCTATTAATTTGATTTAATTTCACTGCATTTCATTTCTCTTCATGCTACTTATTTATCAGCCTGCTAAGCTACTTAAACACTATTCTTTCTGTGCCAGCAGGCAATATTTACAAGTATAATGTATTTTTAATATTGACATCAATGGCAGGAACATCTCAAGATTAACCCCTGCCTTTACATATCTGCTATTTAAATTATTTGCTTTTAAAGTAGGACTGGCAGAAAATGGGTCATTAAAATGGAAACATGAGAGAAAAGCCTAGAATGGCATACTATCAACAGTATATGTAATATACTGTGAAATATACTTTTCTCCCCTTGGTTATGGATGGACAAATAAATCTATAGCTGATCTGCTATTTTTTCAAGTTTTTAGTGGTGTATATTCCATATTTCAGTATTCCCATTGCCATGTTAACTTGCATTAAAGAAAACTCTTCTGTAAATAAATGTTTTGAAAACATTTTATTTTAAAATGAATATGAATTTAATTTAAAACTTTAAACTCCATGTGATATGTCTCCATCACGGTCTCTGTGATTCATTCACATCAGATTATATCCCTCTGCAAGTCTTACTCAGAATTTCCCAAAGCTCATAGAACTGTTGGTGGGAACTCTATCCCTGTGTGTTAGCTCCCACCAAACTCCTTCAGTTTCTTTATCACTTCCACAGCATTAGTATACCCTAACTCTAACTCTGAGCCGATCATCTTTCTTTATACAAATTCTTGTACTTTTTCCTTATTTTTTCCTTATTTTATTTTAATCTGTCTTCAGCTTTCTTTGAACATTCTTTACAATTATTTGTTGGGTCATGTTGTTCTTCCTTTGCAGGCGTCCAGCCTTCAGCCTTACAGCCACTTGGTGCCTAATGGCCAATGTTACAGGACCAAACTCTGCCCCTTAAGTGGGCATCAATTGTGTCTGTTTTGCCTAGGTAACACAATAGACACTTGTAAGCATTAGACAGCTTACCATCATCATACTTTCTCTTTGGGAGCAAGCTTTAAGGGTGGCAGACTTCAAAGCTATTGTAGCCCCCTCCCCTATTTTCTTCAAGCCTCTTACAGTGTCCCTCAAATTGTCTAGTAGCTTCTTTGTCTCTTCAAGAGATTGGCCCTATTTTTCGGGGCTCTCAGGATTCTCAAGTCTCTGCTGTGTGATTATCAGCACTGAGGAAAATACTCATTAAAAGCTCAAAGCCTTCTAAAGAGTCTACCACACCCAATGCCAAACAGAAGAAAAAGAAAAAGAGGAGAAAAGCCTGTATTACCCCTCCAATTCCAAATCCAGCACCTCTGGGTGTTTTTTTGGCAGTTCTGCAATTGACTGGATTTTCCAGTTTGTACTGTCCTGTCCTCACTGACTTCTGTTCAAGCATAGCAGTCTCAGAAGAGGAGATTTGGAACTGATATCCTATAAGATCTACTCCTTCAGACTAATCTCTACTCTATTGGGGTAGTTAAAACTAAGACCTTCCATTTCAGTCACCTTAAGATCATCAAGATTGTGACCTTATGCCCATTCTGCTTCTAAAAGTTCTCTCTCCCTGATTTTGTTGCTTTTTTCCCCCAGAGGTTCATTGATCCTTTTGGCACCAAACCTTTCACCATCTCATTCAGTTGGACCAGTACTCAGTGGAAGAGCCCAAGATATAGTAAGGCAGACTATTTTTGTATTAGCTAGTTACAACCACATCAGCAACCCATTTCTGGTATTATCCTGTCATTCTCTAGCAGAGCTAATATTGATTTCTGTGAATTTGACAATTATGCCTCTGATGTTTACTTGGTCTGTCTGACTTTTTCAACGTAATCTCATGTTGCTTAGGTTGGGGACTAAGTGCCAACTTTCAGTTGGAAGGCCTCCATTCCATGGGGTGGGTGGTAGTGGTGGTGGCAGAGAATAGTAGAAGATCAGGCATATCAGTTAGCCCAAGGTACTACTGCTTCAATGGTTCTCTTGTCAATGTTTCCAGTCCTGTCAAGACAGATTTTGTGAAATCAACTTCTTGTCACTTTGAGAATCTTTATAAAGGAGGAGGGTTCTGTTATTCCAGCTCTATTATAATAAAGGTATCACAGTCAGGTTCCCATCATTATTAGCATCCAGGGATAAGAAGGGGCACAATTCACTCTGTTGCTCTGTCTTGCCCTTCAGGAGTACCTCTGCCTTCTGAGCTGATCCAGTTTCCCTCCATCCATCAGGGACAAGTCTTCCATTCAGACATTGATTCCCTCTATTTTGCAGCTTCAAGGATACAATTCTGTAACCTCTCTGGGACAAAGGAGAGAAAGTTATGGTGGCTTTTTGGAAGTCTTCTAACTAAATGATAATTCTTTCAGGGCTTTATCTGAGAATAGTTTTTTTTAATTCCATGTAACATCAGGTCAATCAAGTTTTAACTATTTTCTTGCATTTGAAACAGAGAAGCTTGGCTTTTTTACAACTCTCTCCTTCATTTTTTCTTACACTAGGTGGTACTTCTCTTTATTTGTAACCTGATAGTGAAATGTTTCATGAAAGAGCTATAATTCCTGCCTCTCCCTTGTGTGCTCTGTGTCCAAATCCTTTGAGCCCATGGCTACCACAAAGCATCTGATCAGATATTTTCTTCTTGCAAAAGCCTCTACATTCCTCTTGAATCAAGGTGACATAGTGCCTACCTTTCTCTCCAGTCGTCCAGAAATCCTTCATACTTTTGATGTCTGTCATGTACTTGCTTTTTGCCTAAACTGTACAGTAGCATTTTGCAGGCAACAATGTTTATTCCTGTCCTTCTAAAAGCACAGATTGGTCTTTCCTTAACATTTCTCCAAATGAATAGTGGCACCTATCAAGCTTTGGTATGAGCTGACCAAATCTTTGGAAGGACCATCGTCTTTTCAGTTACCTTATGATAACCAAACCCTGTTCCAGTTATTGCTGTCATCCATGTATATGAATCATAGTGGCCACAATCAAGAAGTTTTTACTTATCTTTAACTGTATTCTTCAAGTGATTATCAGTGAACTCATACAATGTGCCCCATTTTAGGTGCACTCACTGTTCCTTGTGTTGATTTTGGAAAGTGAAGAGGTTTGGCAGGAACTGTACCTAGTTGGGTGAGTTCCATCAAACAATTCTGAAAATCCTAGAAGATTTCAAACAGTACTGTGTGCAAGTAGAAAACCCATGTGTTTGAATCCACAGATGACCACTTGAATGCTGCAGTTTCAGATAAGTAACCAGTTTGTAAAATGAGTTCCATTTTAGGAGACCTGCAAAGTCTGATTTATACATTTATCTGGAAAATACAGGTCATTGCAATTTATATTGGTATATTAGTAACAATCTAAAGCATCTTTGATTTGTCCCACTCCCAAAATATTATAGGGTTCTGCCTCTTCATTATTCATATATCTAATTGCTCAATTAAATGTATATTCTTTCCTCAGTTGTTCTGGTCAACTATGTCTATTAGTCACGTTAGTATAAAAATAAGGCAAGACAATTATATGGGTGGTGGAGAATAGGCATTTAATTGATGGCTATATGCAGCCTCCAAGGATCAGATCATTTGAGTATCAGTTGCTCTGAAGATTAGCTTGGTTGGCTATTGCCTTCAAACCCTGCTAGTCAAAGTCCTCTGATTGACCACTATGGGCAAGAGGGTGCTCAATGCTTTGATTTGATCTTTCAGGGGTCTTAGGTTCTCAATAAAAGTCTTGAGATGGAGAATTAATGTGAATTTTGTAATACTGAAAATGAAGAATAGATACTGAATAGAGGATGGAATGTGAGGTATGCTTAGAGTTAAGAGACCTAATTGTTTAGTGGGGAAGGGTAATTTTTCCCCTAGTTGTATGTTTCAGAATAGGACTCTCTGTGCAGCCACAGAGTATGAAAAAGAAATCGGAGCACTGGAAGTTCTGCTCCAGGAACAGTTCCACTCTGTGGCCAGCCTGCCACACAGCTCTATCCAGAGGCCAACAGATTGAGTTAACCTAAAACAAGCCGTGGTTTCAGTCTTCATGCCAGAATCTGAGCCATGGTTAGAAGTTAGATAACATGCTGGAGCAAAATGATTTCAAGTGTCATGGAAATTTATTTACTTATTACATTTATATCCCACCCAAATAAAAAATTACTCTTGCAATATGCTTTAATTTTGAGCTTTATAATTATGCAGAGAAAAACAATCCTGGAGTTAAACTTTGAAGATACAGTAATACTTTAAAGTGTCTTTCTTTCTTTCTTTCTTTCTTTCTTTCTTTCTTTCTTTCTTTCTTATTTATTTATTTATTTATTTATTTATTTAGCATATTTGTCACCACCCATCTCACTGAAAGCAACTCTGGGCAGTTTGCAGAAGAAATAAAATCAATTAAAATACAATATAAAAACAATCTTAATAATAAATCAATTCCAAGAATGATGGAGAATTGGCAGAAAATTATATGGGTTGAATGAATGAACCTACCAATTCTACAACATAAGAATTCCAAGTACAATTAATTCATGATGATCTCAGTGCTATTACCCTGATTGGAGGAAATAGAAATGTAGATATTCCCAAAATAAATGTGTATCCAAATAATGCTTTAATTATATCTTGAAACTACATTTCTCTCCTGTATTTTTTCTGCAGATTTTTGAGTTTGGGCAACTCTTTCAAGGAGGGGAATTACTTTATTTTTGTCTTTATTTTTGTTTTGGTTATTTCTTGTTTACTTGGTTTTAACCTGAAGTTAGCCCTAGAGTCACAATTGTTGAGCTGGGCAGCTATATAAACTGATTCAATCAATCAATCAATCAATCAATCAATCACAGGGTTAGTACATAAAAAACAGTTATATGGGATCAGACCAACCCCTGTGTAATATAGCAACGATTTTTCTGACAGTGGCCAACAGCTAGATGTCAACGGCAGGTGTCTTCAACCCTTTGGGGTGGTGAGCACATTTGGAACTTTCAAACCTTTGGGATTATTTTTCAGAATGTTTGCTAGGTCTGGGAAGCTTGACCACCACAGGGACATAGCCAGTTCTCATAGTATAATCCCTACTATTCCTGCTTCTCTTTGTGCTTTCTCTGGGCAAATGAGTACACTTCTACACAAAGCACTTAGCTCCAGTCATCCATCCTTTGAGGACAGGGGCATTCTTGTAAAGAAGATGCCATCAGGTAGAACATTCCTTGAAGCCTACCAGTTTTTTTTTTTTTTAAATATTAGATCAATCAATCAATCAATCAATCATATTTATATAGGTGCCCATCTCCCACAAGGTGACTCTGGGTGGCGTACAACAATTAATAGTCTGGGTGGGAACATGGAGGGCATCTAAGAGACTGTTTGTGGACACATTACCCCCCCCCCCCCCAGATCTTTTGAAAGCGCAAAATCAGGAGATGGATGTGACAGCACTCTCTGCTTATATCCCTTAGCAACTGGCATCACAGTCATATATAGCACGTTTTTCCTTTAAAGTAGCTAATCCTCCTTTAAAGCTATCCAGATTGGTGGCTACCACTGTATCCTGTAGTAGTAAATTCCAAAGATTAGCTCTGTACTGCATAGTCTTCCCTTTTCCCTTTATCTTTCCCAAATCTCCCATTAGTCAGATTCATTAGATAACCAATGAATATTTAAATAAACCTTCATACTCATCTTTTAACTTCTTTAAAAAACCCTCAGGTGTAATGCCTTCCATAATGGGAATTGCCCGAGTACCTTCTTTATTCTGATTGCCCGGTCTTGTACTTTCCCCCCATGTCTATGATAGCTTTTTTGCTAAAGCAGTTCATCTTTAGATTACTCTTATTAAGAGCTTCACCTTGAAAGGGGCTTAATATTCCAAAAGGCAATGGCAATTTAAAAAAAAAAGTAAAATCCTTTTACGGTGCTGCGGTGTTAGAAAAGAAGGGACGGGGTTATATATTATGGAGTTGTGTACTAAAAAATGTGAGAAGATTTCAGTTTGGGGTGGCTTTATTTACTCTAACCTTCTTGTTCTAGATATCATAGGAGGAGAGCTAAATTAGTCTATGGTGATAAAAAATTAGGAGTATGAGTATTTGCCTTTTAATAAAATTTGTTAGTCGGAAAAGGTGCTACCAGACTTCTCCTGATTGTTTACTTACTCTAGTCTTGTCTTTTTTGAGAACTGCTGGAGTCAA
Organism: Liasis olivaceus; assembly: GCA_030867105.1. Classification (NCBI taxonomy): domain Eukaryota; kingdom Metazoa; phylum Chordata; class Lepidosauria; order Squamata; family Pythonidae; genus Liasis; species Liasis olivaceus. The sequence continues at coordinate 26,766,938 of CM061348.1, read as the reverse complement.
AACACTTCCTGGATGAAATGCATAACAGCTGATTTCTTGCTGCTTGGCATACTGCAAATTTCAATCTACCTCTGATTTCTAAAGAGCATCTCTTAGTCTTGTGAAAAACTGTTGTTTTCGACGGAAGGGAGCTAACTATTAAAAGAAAAATATTACAAGGGAGTCTAAATTGCATAGGTTCTATTAGTTAAGTACAGCTGGGAGAAAAAGAACAGAAATCATCATTAGGCTAAAGCTGAATTAGCCTTTAAGAGTCCTTGAGTATTACAACTTCTACTCCTGCTGTTCAGGAGGCACTTTCATTCAGAACTTCTAACACCGCTGCAGAATGTTGATCTTTCTAAAATTCTGAAAGGGCTATATGTGGAACATTTAGTGTGAGAGCTGGTGCTGTTCCCAGTCCTACTCTGCACCGTAACAATATGCATCTCCAGGCTCTGCTACATCAACAATCAGCAATCAAACACATTGATTGATTTAAAAGTGTATACTTCTTAAATGAATATCTAGATTCATGTAGTCAAGCGTACATTGTTGAGTACAAATGGCACAGCATGGTGAAAAGGAAAAATGCAACTGTTCAAAGCATTAATTCAGTAGCATAGACTGATTAGATTGCTCAGGGTTTTTATTTTATCTACAGTAAGAAAATTGGCATTGAATTTCAGACATATTTTTCTTCCCTAAAATCTCTCACAAGGAAACCATGTACCTTAACTAAGGTTTGTGCTTCAGAGATCTCACATTGATATTCTTGTCATCCTTCCATTTACATTGCCAGGGAGACTTGGACATAATTTATGATATAAATGCTTGCAAAATTAATGTATAAAAAAATCTGAGCTGTTGACCAAGAGTGTTGGAGGTAATTGTGTTGGGGAAAAAGTGATGCGTTCATTTCTTTGTCATTCAGATCTCTTTATTTTTTTTAAAAACCCTCAAATCTATGCTGCTCTTAAATATTCTGGTAGGCATCATGATAATCCTGCATAGACTCCTTGGTTGTTAATCCTGAGCTGCTGTCCATTTTTAATATCCATTAGAATTTCAGCAGCTTGCTTGCTTGCTTGCTTGCTTGCTTATTTATTTATTTATAAGATTGATATTGATATTGATAACTACAGGTGGTATACATCAAATAAAACCAAAAAAAGAACAATGGTTACAGGTTAAACAGATCATACAAAATTAAAAGAAATAAAATTCATAGCCAACATATCAAACAAATCATATGATTGGGGCAATCGAACAGAAACTCAGCCTCCAAGAAGACAGGCCCTTTTATTATCCTGGCCAAATCAGGATTTTAAAGCTTTCCAGAAGGCTAACAGGGCCAGGGTCATCTGAACCCTGGGGGAAGGGACAGATCATTCCACAGAGCAGGATTGCCACAGAAAATATTCTTAATATATTACACTCCTTAATGACGGCATGAAGGTTTTTGATCTAGTGAGTTCCATGATGATAATGATTCAGATTCTCATTCAGGTTGAGGGTCGAGTTGTCCAGAGGTTAGTTTAACAAGTTCAGGACTATATGAAAATTATTGTTGGAAATAGATATTCTGATCTTGCCCCTTGACACTTTTTAGAGTGTCCTAGTTTTACTCAAAGTTTTTCTTCTTTTCTTTCAAAATAAGGATCAAGGATTAACAGTGGATTAGACATGCTAACAGTGGGTTAGGCATGCATCGTGCAGCAGCTATAAAATTACTGTTATAATCAGTAGGTAGTCAAGCTGTACAGCAAGTGCAACTGAATTAAAGAAGGCTAACATAATAAGATTCAGGGAGCAGGCAGTATCAGGTCCTATAAATGTGTTTTCTAAGAATTCAGATCCTTGGTCTATCTAGAGCAGTGCTTCTCAACCTTGGCAACTTTATGATGTATGGACTTCAACTCCCAGAATTCTCCAGCCAGCATGCTGGCTGGGAAATTCTGGGAGTTGAAGTCCACACATCATAGAGAACAGTCCTGATCTAGAGAACAGTTGTCTGATCTGACTAGCAATATGTCTGTATGGTCTTTGTTAAGTTTAAGTTTACATTAAAGCGGATATTTTTGTCTTGGCCCTGCCCATTTGCCAGACTGTTGTCCCAATGTGCCATTTTATGTCAAAGGATAGCTCTTTCCAAAAAAGGCTGAATGCTCTTTCTTTCTCGAGGTAGCTTGCAGTTATCTCTCTCCAAATACACTTCTTAAAAACTTCAATCAAGTTCAGAGAACCTGATCTAGGTTACAATGCTAAGTTAAGAAGTAGGAATGGTTCCCAGAAGGGGAAATTTGTTGTGGATTTTTGAATTTTTGAAGGCAAATTTTTATTCCTCAGAGATATGCTAATTGTAATTGTTGATGTCTCTGTTTTTAATTGCAATTTCCTGTCTGGAAACAGTTTGTTATTAATACTTGTTCAAATATTCATCTAGATATTTGCATACGTTTAGCAGAACTTCAGTAGCTGTATAAGTTTGGTGGAATGAAAAAGAGTTGATCTTTTGCAGCTAAATATATAATTGATAGAGAAAATTGTTTTTTATATAATTTATTAAGAATTTTGATTATAATAATAAAATCTAATACAAACTAAACTTAGAAGAGAAGAGAAAGAAAGGATAAAAAGTGCAAGAAAAAAGAGAAGAAAGAAGAAAGTGAGAATAGAATAAAGAAAGAGAAGCATACATAAAGAAGTGACTTCCAACCTCCATCACAACAAATATAAACAAACTAAGTGACTCTTCACCCCCTCTAAGGTTACAAACATTTATCTCTTCATTCCATATCCCATCCCTTATCTATAGACAAATCCATAAAGCATCATCTTTTCAGTCCTGGTGTCAGCAGAAAAGTCCATAAAGGGTTGCGAGAAATAACAATATATCTTGTTTTAACCTTGACCAAATAAACCACTTTATATTCCTTCCTTTTACTTCTAACAGTTTTAATCTTTAGTTCATTCAAATATTGTCATAGGATTTTATTTCTCTTCATTTCTTCTTTATCCCATCGCACAGAGTTCTTCAAGGCTTTAACAAGCCTCTTTTGTAAATCCCATAGGAAAAAAATTGTTCAGGTCACCCTCTTGGTTTGTCATTGTATTTCCTTTTTGAATTTTAAAACGTCATCATCCAAGAACTCAGTTAATCATTCTGTGTCACATAGTGATGAACCAAATGCATTCAGAAAGTTCACAACCATCTAAAGGGGGTGATAATATTTTACCAGCATTGTTTTCTAGCATTTGGTATTTAACATATGGTATTTAGTATCCATAAAGAGCCATCAAGACTAGGAATCACTGCTTTGATCAGACTCTTAAAACTGCCTAAATTACATCTAATGGTTGCAAATTCCACAGCTGAACTATGCACTGGGTGCAAAACAAGAAATTGTGTAAAGTAGCAGAAGGTTCAAATTTGTTTTCCTTAGCGGTGGGTGAAACTGGTCAGTTTTTCATATGAAGGCAGTTCGGACAATTCTGAGAACAGGTTCGACAGTTCCAGCCTGTTCTTGAACTTTTGCCTTGAAGGATGTTTATTAGTGTCTTCAAGAGAAGCAGTCTTAAATAATAGTTTTGCAATGGAATTTTTTACCTGTCATTTAACCTAAAGTGGTTTTCCTATGCCATCTTCAGTGAAAATATTGTTTTCCTTGTTTTATCATTCTTTTAAGTATTTCAAAACAGGCAACATTTCAATCCAGACTAAATTGTTTTCTTTACCCTCTCAGTTCTATATATAGTGTGAATCTGAATTCTGTGTTAAGGTAATGGATTGTACCATATGCTCTGCTAATCCTTTGAGATCTCTACAGTCTAAAGTTGTATTTACCCTGTGAGCCATAGAAATAAAAATTGGTGGTGATTTTATTTTCTTTACTTAATTCTGAAAGTGTAGGCCAGCATTATTGCATTCTCATAATAATACATAATCAATGGAAAATTATATTAAAGCCTTGTAAATCATTGCTGTGTGGCAAATGTGGATTTCCAGCATCTAAAATGGTTCATTACTTTAAGTTGGAAAAAACAGCCACTTTTCTCCCTGAGCTTCAGTATCACCAATAGACAATCTCATTTCAACCATTATTTTTCTATTTGTTGAACATTTGAAGAGGGTTAAATATTACTAAATGTGTAATGTGCTAATCTCACATAGTTTTATCCATTTAATTAGCTGTTAACCTTTTGAATGAAGTATTCTGAAATGTAACATTTTTATAAATTTATACTTGGCCAAAAGATTGTGTTCAGGAATACTTTCAAGGCTATAAAAACAGATGCCAAATTCATTTACTGCCATGTTCAAAGCCTTTGGGGTATTCTGTCTTACTGTTCATAGTTGGGATTTTAAGTTGTTCTTATGTGTGGATCTGCAATGCTCTTAACTGTAAAGGGAAAATAAGGCTCTGTAATATTATAGTACTGACAGGCCGTGCAATAGGGCAGCAAAAATTGGTTAATTCAGATTACAGCAGTGTTTCATGTAGAGTGACTTCATAATTGGAAGAAGACCATCTCCTTGTTCCAAGACATCCCAGGGAGACAAGTGATTGGATTGCTGTCAAAATTAGCTTTCTCCTGTTCTTAACTATGCCATGCCTTTCCCTTTCCAATATTTTCCATCAATAAATAGATGTGCCTGTAGAGTCAAATTAGACTCTTCAAATTTTGATAAAATAATTGTTTGAGCATTTGCTTAAGAACTGGATATTGTCCGCTCTCCATCCAATCCTTTGTTGAGTTGATTGAAAGCAGTTGGAAAGTCAGATTATTGTAACTGATGGAAAATAAGCCACTGAGAAAGATCATTCTACTTTCTGGCCATGTTAAATTAAGTATACTTGCCTCAGTGGGTGGGGGTACCTAGTCAGCCTTAGCTAATCCTGGAAGCTAAGAAGAGTTGGCTCTGGTTAGTATTTGCATGAGGGCCATCTGGAAATTCCAGGGCTGGGATAAAATAAAGAAATTAATAAATCCTGCTTCCAAGAAGACTGCATGAATGTAGTTACAAGGAATCAAGCTCAACTCAAGGGAGTCTTTACTTTGTGAAGTGAGCTCAGTGAGAAACCTTTTAGAAACAGATTGGTCCTGGATCTAGATACGGAAGTAAAAATTCTTAAATATAATTTTATTGAAAATTTTAAACACAAGAATAAGACTAATACAAACTAACATACAAGTGGTCCCCAGTTTAAGAACGAGTTCCATTCCCAAGGTCTGTCCTTAAGTTGAATTTGTATATAAGCTGGAACAGTATCATTGTATAATACTGGATAATTAGTACTGTGTAATTAATTCGAACCACTGTGTATTTAACTTGAATTTTGCTATAAAAGGCTCCATCCTTAACTATGGATCATGCATTCTTAACCTGCAGACTACCTGTAGAGCAAAAAAGAAAAGAGGAAAAAGAAAAAATGAAAGAAAAAACTAAAGGTGCAAAAACAAAAAGAGTAGCAGAAAAATAGAAAAGAAAGAAACAAGATATAAAGAAGAGGCTTCCAATCTTCTTTATAGCAGTTATAAGTACAATTATAAATTGACCTCTCTCTCTAAAGTTACATCATGACTCTCTTCTTTCTATAATCTATCTTATCTAATCATCAAAACCATAAATCATAAGTTCATTTTTTTTCTTTTTTATGCAAAAAGTTCATAAGGGGTTTCCAGTCACCAATAAACACAGATATTGTCTTTTCCAGATACAAAAGTATAGATTGTACCTGGCATTTGTTGATCCCACAGTGCCATCCTGAGAAGCACAGTCACTTTTCTATTTTCAGCAGTTTATTCTTAAATAGTTATTAGATGAATTTCAGGCAGAAAGGGAACAAAAGGTTAGGGAGAAAACGTCAGAGGATTATCAGTTGAAGCCCATACTTTCTAGCTTAGTTTAGCAGCCAACCAATATTTGCAGTTACTCTCAAATCCATCTCTTGGATAATTTTTCTCACATTTGTTTTTTGTTGAAGATTCAAATAAGTGCCTAGAAAGATAAGAAGAAAAATATATAGGGATATTCTTGATTGAATTTTTGTGAGAAAGCACTTACATCTACAGGGACCTCAAGTGAATTTCAGTGCTGCCACTGCTTCTTCCTCTTCTTCCTCCTCCTCCTCCTCCTCCTCCTCTTCTTGTTCCCATTTTTTCTCCTCCTCTTCCTTCTCTTACTAATCGTTTTCTCCTGTTAATGTTATTGTTCCGAAGTTTGTAAATTGCCGTAAGGTTTTAAATAATATGTTGCCTTGAGGACTCAAAACAGAATTGTGGAAATTCCAGCGGAACACCGTACTTGCTCAAAAAGGGCAAATGCTGAAATACTATTAAGCAACATAATAGATTTTAGAATGTAAGTCAGGATAGGAGCTCTGTTTCAAATATTTTGTACAAGATTAGAGAGGTTTGGGAGATTGGTGTTTACACTATGCTTAATACTAGTGTTGAAGCAGGCCAGTGAATTGACTGAGACATTGGAATAAAAGCACTGAGCCACAGCTGTGCATAAGCAAGTATTTCATGAGCCTTGTGAGATCCCCAAGTTATTTGGTTACCCAATTAGAAAACGGGAGTTCTTGATTGAAATCTCACTGGGTAGCTGAACATAAAATGTGTGTATTGCCGTTCTAATGACACTGATCTTTTTAAAGGGTTTAAACATTTTTACTGGGAAAGAACTTTTAATTTCATTATCTTTAAGCATCATAGTAGCTCTTAGATGAAGAGGCTCTTCATCACAATTTTCAGCCATTCATCTCGCTAATAATGCTTTGTGCTATTCCAGTTTTGTTCATTCTGTATCTTTGATGTCTTCAAAGCCTAATTATATTAAGGTTTTTGAGAAATTCTTTGTGAGAAACTGTCCTTGATGTCAATTTTCTTTCATTCTTTCTCCCCCCTCCCCGCCCCAATTCATATCTTTAAGTCTATTGGGGAGTAGTTCTTTTAGATAATAATTTCTGAATCTCTTTCGGGGTGTATTCACTTGAGTTGTGCAGTGGTATCTGTTAGCCTTCTGTATCACCAGTGAAGTGCAACTTCTCTTGAAAATTATTTTTCCCCCACATACTGCTTTGACTTGGTTCGCCGCTTCAGTATTTGAGGCAGGGGAGGCACATTTGCTCGCCATTGTCTCAGTAATCAGCTGCAGATTCTTTTAGCATTATGAACCATGGCATTGAGTTTGCTGTTTGGAAGAGCCGGGGGATGGAGAATAGATTTTTGTATCCCTCTTTTTCCACTCCCTGTTAGTTTTGCTACTTCTTTCTGCCAGAAATCGATCCAAACAAATGTCAGAGCCTCCAATTAAATATTTCAAAAAAATGCTGACAGATCAAAGGTGCTGAAGATGTCTGGGAGGTTACCATCTGCTCCATCACTGCTATTCTTTTTTTAAAGGTATTGGAAAATGTCATCACTGGGTACGGCGAAAAGGAACTCTGGATTCCTATAAATTCCTCACTAAACCTATCATAGGGCTACATTTCCTGTACATAAGAATTGAGTTGGTAGAGTCCAAATAGTATTTCTTTTTTTTATATTCTTGGGTCAAATGTGACTTCTTTGGCCACTACCAAAGCTGGCGGTGCTTCAAATCAGATACACGTCTTCGGCAAGTGTGATTATGCAACTATTGTAATGTGTTGGTTAAGAAGTTGCACGTAGACTGATGAAGTGGGGCTATCGTTCCCTCTTAATTGTAGAGCTCACTGAATGGCTTTGGGTCAATAATTTACTTTCAACAGGGAGGGTTGTTGTTGCTTGGGAGGGTAAAATAAAGGGATCCTCCTATGTAATCTGCTTGAGTTCTTGGAAAAGGTGGGTTGTAATGCAAACCATTATGGTCACACAACTTTCTCTCCATGTTATGGGTGCAGGTGTGTGAGATGAACAAAGGAAGGCAAAGCCTGCATTACAGGTGCCTGATAACATTTCGGAAATTGCACAGCTTTCATTTTCTCTGTGGGGAAGCTTTGACTTAAGAATCGAAGAGACCTTCCCGGGCAGGAGTGGTGGAGTCTGCAGGTGTCTATGGGCCTTCCTTCTCCTGCGATCCTTTGAAAGTACATCTGCAACCCTGTGTGTAGGCCTCTGTGACCAAAAGAATCATGGCAGGACTGCTGAGGAAGATAGGTAATGAAAGCATTTTTTTTTTTTTTAAGGAGGAGGAAGAAGAACTCTGAAAAATGCAATAGTAAGGAGAGGGAGTGATTTGCAGTGCGTGAGTGGCATTGGATTGCTAATGAAGGATATGCTTGTGTTATAAGAGAATCTCTGCTAGCCATCTGTGTAGTCCGGCATTCTCTGCCTAATAATGGCTATCCATTTTGCCTTTGGAAGCTCTCACTGAGGGAGTCAGCTACTCCTGTTTGTCCCTAGTACCTGGTGTTTTGAGGTATCCTGCCTTGGGATCTGTAAGTTCTACTTAACTGTTGGTAAACCTATCCATCACAAATATGTTTCATTGTTTTTAAAAGATGATATACAGGTAGTCCTCGGTTAATTACAGTAATTGGGACCAGAAGTTCCATCGCTAAGCAATGCAGTCATAAAGCATGACATTACATGACCACATTGCTTAGCAATGGAAATCATGGCAGTCCCCGTTGAGGTCGAATCCCACCTGTTGTTAGGTGAGGACCCACCCCAATCCAAGCCATTCCTGGCTTGGTCCCTCCCAGTCCTGAGCCTTGGTAAGGTAAGGGACTGCCTCCTCTTGAACTCCCCCCACCCACCTGTCTCCCCTGATCTCTGCCCTTTTGGCCACCCTGCACAGTGGCATTCCTTGCCGGCAGTGCTGGTGTCAGTGGGGCTGAAGTAGAGGCCCAGGGCCTTCAGCAGTCTCAGTCAGCCACCGCTACCACCCCCGGGCCTCTACCTCAGCCCCAGTGCCACTGACTCCACACCTGCTGCCAAGGAGTGCTGGTTCAAACTCCACACCACAGCCAGCCACCCCAGTGCCACAGTGCAAAGACCCAGCCGTCCCCCACAGCCCTGCCCTCCAAAGCATTGTAAGAAGAGGGCACGCAATGTGGAGAAATATGCACGGCCTCAGGAAGAAGGCCTGGTGTCAGCAGCTGCCTAGCATAGTGCCAGGCCAAGTGGACCTCATCAGCAGGAGGAAGAAGATGGTGAAGATTAGTTGGGGGCAGCAGGGCTGCAGTGCAGGGCTTAAGGCAACACTCCTTGGCTGCAGGTCTCCACTTCAGCCCCAGCCCTGAGCCCCTACTTCAGCCCCGGCATTACTGGCACCGCCTCTACCGCTGAGGAGCGCCATTGTGCAGAGTGTCCAAAAAGTCAGAAATGTGAGAGAGAGGTGGGTGGGGGGAGTTAAAGCACCCCTGTGGTCATTAGTGTGGGCAGGCTGCCAAGCGCCTGAATTTTGATCACATGACTGCCAGGGTGTTGCAATGGCTGTAATTTTGGGGACTGGGTGTAACTCCAAAAGGTCACTGAATGAATGGTCATTAACTGAGGACTACCTGTATGGTAGCAGTTTCTCACTACACTTCATGGCACTAAGCCTGCTGGGATGTACAGCTGCCTGAATGGAGCTTCTGTTTTCTTCCCATTTACTTCTGCAAAATGGGGAGTTTCAGGTTATAGGACAGGGCTACAGGTGAAACTCGAAAAATTAGAATATCGTGCAAATGTTCATTTATGTCAGTATGGCAACTCAAAAGGTGAAACCAATATATGAGATAAACGCATTACATGCAAAGTGAGATATGTCAAGCCTTACTTTGGTATAATTGTGATGATTATGGCGTACAGCTTATGAAAACCCCAAATTCACAATCTCAGAAAATTAGAATAGTGTGAAAAGGTTCAATATTCTAGGCTCAAAGTGTCCCACTCTAATCAGCTAATGAAACCATAACACCTGCAAAGGGTTCCTGAGCCTTTCAATGGTCTCTCAGGCTGGTTCAGTAGGAATCACAAGCATGGGAAAGACTGCTGACCTGACAGTTGTGCAGAAAACCATCATTGACACCCTCCATAAGGAGGGAAAGCCCCAAAAGGTCATTGCAAAAGAAGTTGGATGTTCCCAAAGTGCTGTATCAAAGCACATCAAGAGAAGGTTATGTGGAAGGGAAAAGTGTGGTAGAAAAAGGTGCACAAGCAGCAGGGATGACCGCAGCCTGGAGAGGATTGTCAGGAAAAGGCCATTCAAAAGTGTTGGGGACTTTCACAAGGAGTGGACTGAGGCTGGAATTAGTGCATCAAGAGCCACCACACACACAGGGATCCTGGACATGGGCTTCAAATGTCGTATTCCTCTTGTCAAGCCACTCCTGAACAACAAACAACATCAGCAGTGTCTTACCTGGGCTACAGAAAAAAAGAACTGGTCTGTTGCCCAGTGGTCCAAAGTCCTCTTTTCTGATGAGAGCAACTTTTGCATCTCAATTTGGGAACCAAGGACCCAGAGTCTGGAGGAAGAATGGAGAGGCACACAATGCACGATGCTTGAAGTCCAGTGTGAAGTTTCCACAGTCTGTGTTGATTTGGGGAGCCATGTCATCTGCTGGTGTTGGTCCACTGTGCTTCATTAAGTCCAGGGTCAATGCAGCCGTCTACCAGGAGATTTTGGAGCACTTCATGCTTCCTTCCACAGACGAGCTTTATGGGGATGCTGACTTCATTTTCCTTAATTTTCTGTTTTGTATTTCCTGCCCACACTGCCAAAAGTACCAAAACCTGGTTCAATGACTATGGGATTACTGTGCTTGATTGGCCAGCAAACTCGCCTGACCTGAACCCCATAGAGAGTCTATGGGGCATTGCCAAGAGAAAGATGAGGGACATGAGACCGAACAATGCAGCCGAGCTGAAGGCCGCTATTGAAGCATCCTGGTCTTCCATAACACCTCAGCAGTGCCACAGGCTGATAGCATCCATGCCACACCGCATTGCGGCAGTCATTGCCGCAAAAGGGGCCCAAACCAAGTACTGAGTACATATGCATGCTTATACTTTGCAGAGGTCCGATATTGTTCTACTTCCAATCCTTGTGTTATTGATGTCATGTAATATTCTAATTTTCTGAGATTGTGAATTTGGGGTTTTCATAAGCTGTACGCCATAATCATCACAATTATACCAAAGTAAGGCTTGACATATGTCGCTTTGCATGTAATGCGTCTATCTCATATATTGGTTTCACCTTTTGAGTTGCCATACTGACAGAAATGAACATTTGCACGATATTCTAATTTTTCGAGTTTCACCTGTAGATAGGACTTAACAATTTAGAGCATTATATACCATTATATTGTACTACTGCTGATTCGAAGAGGCAGTAATTTTTGAAAGGAGGAAATAGAATTATATTGTATATTGTACTACTGCTGATTCGAAGAGGCAGTAATTTTTGAAAGGAGGAAATTGTTTGTTTCTTTGCAGTAGTCAAATATCTCTGTGTTGTATTCCTGTTGCAGACTAGTAGCCCCAAATTGCTCTAAGAAGCTGGCAAACCAGGTGCTAGTCGCCTATTTGTTTATGTCATTCTCAGAAGCATACCATCTCTGAATATGGAGGGTTGGTTGGTTTGCTTAAACAAACATAGGATTAAAACCACAAAGAAACAAAAACATTATATATAAAAGTAAGCATCTACACCATTAATCCAAAGTAGTAATGATAAGGTAGCATACACCGAAGGTCTAAAAATCATTGTATTTCAATTGATAAAGACCAGAACAGACAAATCCACCAACATGGCTGGTTTACTCTCCCAGCACAAATGTCTGAGGGAATGTCCAGGTCTTCATTGCCTTACAAATGGCCAAGAGGGTTGGGGCATCTGAATCTCCAGGGGACCCTGTTCCATAGGGCAGGTGCTGGGATAAAAAGGGCATGACTCCTAGGTCCCACAAGAGGACATTGCATAGTAGAAGGGACCTGGTGCACTCCAGCCCTGCCAGTTCTGGTGGGGCAAGCAGAAAAATGGTAGGAAGGCAGTCCAGCAGCTACCCTGGCTATATGCCACGTAAGGCTTTATAGGTGCCAAGAATTTCATTTATTTCATTTATTAATTTAATTCGATGTTGGTGCTGCCCCACTCTAGAATGCTTAAGAATAAGAAGGGGCAGGCCAAATGAAGCCAAGCAAGCAGCAGCAGCAGCTGTATAAGGGGCGAATAAGATGGGAAATCTTCCTAATATTTATGATATAGAAAACCTTAATCTACCTCTAGACATCTTTGCCAAAACTGTTAGTTAATTTCAGCAGGAAAGGTGGGTGCTAACAGATGGATGAGCTGTTCAACTGACCAATATTCTGTCATCAGCAGAGCATGATGAGATAATTACGTCTCGCACCCAAGATTTCAAGTCTTCCATTTAAGCTTTTAAAGTCTAATTAAAACAAAACATTCACCTAGATTTCCAACTCTGCCGTTCAGTGCCTGAATGCAAAATTTGAAATTTAAATTTCAAATGACATTTTGTCTTAAAGTTGTTTTAGACTTGTTGGCATCCGTGGGTAGTTTTGATTTTGGCAATGTCAGATATGAAATGTTGTAAGCCGTCAATTATAAAACAGTAGATATTGTTATGTAAGCTTCAAATATTGTCAGATATAAAAATCAAATATCAGTCAAACATTTAAACATCAGTTGCCAAAGACAGATAATATGTCTAGTGAAAATTGGGAATACTTAAGAGAACAGCTTGTGAATATTCAACATCAAATTCACACAGTTCTTTCAACATACTGCCATTTGGGATGGTCTTATGTTGATTTCTTGTTTGCACACTTTTCAGATGTGTGCTTCTGGTGCTCCCAAGATATTTTGATGATAAAAAGAATAATAAGTCAGAATTCTTCCTTTGAGCATCTGACATTCATGGTCTGTCTCAAATGGTTTCTGGAAAGTGTTGCTTTTCAAAGGCAGCTTGACAAAAAGTATCAGGATGGTTGATTGTTCAGGAGTTTCACCCCATGTGCTAAATCTGGTGTTTAGATTCTGGCCATTGTTTATCCTTTAAGCTAGTTGGCTAGGTTCATACCAAGTCATAGCATGGCTTGTTGGCTTTGCTTAGCATATTATATAAGCACAACCATTGTTTGTAAATTATGGTTTATGGCTGAGGTGTTGGGTGAACCCAGCCCACTGTTCTTTATGTAGTAAACCAAGCTTAAGTAAATCATGACTTAGCATGATAGATGAACTCAGTTTATTAGAATAGATTGTAATAGGATTATTGAACTCGCTTGATGAATTTACCCAACAAATCAAGGAGCAAATGCTTAAATCTTTAGCATTAACATTTTTTAAGCAACTGGAATCTGCAGGGCAATGTTAGGTCCAGAATTTCAATGATACATCCATTCCTTCTTCTGGGACATTCCATTCCATTCCATTCCATTCCATTCCATTCCATTCCATTCCATTCCATCCCACCCCCCGTCTCCTGCTTGTTTTATAGCTACTTGGCATGGAAACTTATCTTTCAGCTACTTTTTGGGTGGGAAGAGTTGACAGATTAGAATGCTGTTGTTGTTTTAAAAAAGGTATTTTGTGCAACACATAGTTTCTCTACATCCATATCCACGGATCTCATTTATCTTCCCTCATCTATTTCTCCCTCCTTCCTTTACCACCTCTTTTCCAACTTTTGTCCCCATCATCTGTAACTGTCTTTTCCATCTTTACAGTATGAATCTGCATAGGCTGCTTGAGTGAACTGCCCTGCCCTTTGTCCTCTCCTTTTCCCCTGTAATCTCAGGCACACAGTTTTGCTTCTGGATTTTTGAGTGGGGGTAGCGTACAGCTTCTTCCCTTCCTCTCCTTTTAAAAGCCTCAGATTTTCCCCAAAGATACAATTCTGTTTTCTTCTGTTGTGCCATTATAGGTTTTTTTCCTCTATGTGTGTGCAGGGGTGTGTGTCTTATTACCAGCTGAATAAATGTACCGCAAGATAAAGCCCTCTTCACTGAAGGTTATGGACTGTAATCTGCCATGCTGGTTCAAAGCAGGTTGGTAGGTTGATGTGGCGAAGACTGAGAGGAACTCCAGGTGCCAGCCACCATTTTAAAATAAATATTCCCTCCCCTACTGATTCAAGGAAACGACATCTAAAACAATGTATTAGTGCTATTTTTAAAATTACACATTTTTTACCCAAGCAAATTTATTCTTATCAGATTCTTGTGTTAATCTGCTAGATTTTATTTAATTGGTTGCAGCTGTTTTCTTTGAAAAATGCAGGAGTAGGCTACAAAGTGACTCAGCTCATCCAGAAATTATGGATTATAAATCACAATGGTTGGCTCCTTAAAACACACTAAACAAAACTGAAACATATCAGATTATCACTATGCACGTGTGTATGGATACACAGGTAGTCCTCGCTTACCGACCTCAATTGGGACTGGCAACTCCATCACTAAGCCACACGTTTGTAAAGTGAAAAATCACGTGACCACGCCTGACTTACAACCGCAGTTTGCAGGTCCAGTTGTGATTGTTAAGTGAATTGCCGTGCGTCGTTAAGCATGACATCATGTGACTGCAACTTGTGACATCCTGCCAGCTTCCCCATTGACTTTGCTTGTCAGAAGCCAGTTGTGAAGGTCTCAAATGGTGATCACGTGACCATGGGATGCTGCAACTGTCGTAAATGTGCACTGGTTGCCAAGCACCCAAATTGCAATCGTGACTGTTGGGACACTGCAATGGCCACAACTTTTGAGGACTAGTTGTAAGTCTCTTTATTCAGCACTGTTGTAACTTCAAATGGTTGCTGAACAAATGATTGGTAAACAAAGACTACCTGTACTAAATTTATCCTTTAAATACCCATCCTTTAAGAATGCAAGGCTGCATTTATGGGACACGCTCCCTGCCCAAATTTAATCCCCCATACTGACAATTCTGTGAGGAAGGTTGGCCAAGAAATATTTATGAGTTCTTTTGGAATGACCCAACAATTGCTTACAGGATAGGTTTCTAACTCCAAGGATGAGTATGAATCTGGGCAGTAAATGAGCATTCTGTTAGAAAGTGAAATTACAGTATTTTCTTAGAAAGCTAAAATCAATCCATCCTTCCTTCCTTCCTTCCTTCCTTCCTTCCTTCCTTCCTTCCTTCCTTCCTTCCTTCCTTCCTTCCTATCCCACACAGGTAAATCTACTGAAAATGGTTTCTATCTTTATTTTCCTGAATCTAGTACCTACTGTTCTATTACTTTTATATCTGTTTCCTTAAAACTATGTTTCTATTTCTATACTTTGTTTCCTAAACCTATTTCTTATCTCTCATACTTATATCAGTACTTTAATTCTATAATTCCTGGTTTCCTTTTATTTTATTTTTTCTCTGACTGCCCCTCTGTTGGGTTTTTCTGGCCTTCTCACTCTCTATAGAATTTAGTGCAGGTAGTCCGTGGTTAACAACAGTAATTGGGACTGGGACCTCTGTTGCTAAGTGACATGGTCATAAAGTGCAACATCATGTGACTGTGCCAACTTGCAGTGGCAGTTCTGGCAGTTCCAGTTGTGGTCGTTGAGCGAATCCTGGTTGTTAGGCATAACATCATGTGATCATCACTTGCGACTCCTGCCGACTTTCCCATTGATTTTGCTTGTTGGATACCAGCAGGGAAGTTTGCAAGTGGTGATCATGTGACTGCGGGGTCTCGGCAACCATTGTAATTGTGAGCTGGTGCCAAGCACCTGAATCGCAATCATGTGACCTCAGGGACACTGTGACAGCCACAGCTTTGAGGACTGGTCATAAGTCTTCTTGTTCAGCACGTCATATTCGAACGGTCACTGAATGAATGGTTGTTAACTGAAGACTACCTGTACTGCCACTGGCATTGCAGGGTTGCTGCTGCAGCTGCAGGAGAAACTACTGTTGGCTTGTGCTTCCAGCTGCTGCTGGACTGGGGTTGCTTTGCTCTTGGGGTCTCCATACTGGTTGTTCTGCTAGGTTGACATTGTCCCCTGCAGTGCTGGGCTGGTTCTGCCCCTTTTGCTAGTAAACCTATACAGTTGCCCCTTGTTCTGCTGGACTGGTGTCGGTTCCACTGTGTTGGTGGTACTGCTGGCTTTATGGCCATAGCTGTTACTGGTTGGAGGAGGAGGGTTGCTGCTGATAGTACACTTTGCTCTTCTGCCAACTAGATATTGCTTTCCTTTTTTTCTTCTTGCCTCCACACCAATTTTCTATAGTTTCTTCATGCCATTACTGAACTTCCACTTCCATCTCCTTATGTCTTCTTGTCCTCTTCATCACTCTCCATGCTGTCCTTCTTATCAGCAATGGTTTTGGCACTCACCCTTCGTAGCAGGGTGGGACTACTTCAAAAGGTGGGGGGAGACACAATGATGGTATGCATTTTCTGTGCTGTCCTTCCATAGGACCCAGAATAGCAAGATCCATTGATGAATGAACTTGAACTTTCTTCTCCCCCACCCTAGTCCAGTCTTAATGTCCACATCTGTGTATCCAGTCAGGATGTTTCTATAGTCTCCAGTCCTGTAGCTGGGAATGCCTGAACCAGGATCTGGATCTTACACACCACTTTATATTTTTGTGTATTTTTGTTCTGGCTACATTTGGAAGAGATCTTGACACACAGATAAAATTCTTTCTTCTGCCACTACTTTGCCACCAAAATTAAACGTATACAGCTGAGTGGTATGCAGTGTATTTTGAATATGAAATGCATTTGTTTGTTTATTTCACTTGATATACCACTGACTAAGGTGTATGCCCAAAATGGGAAATGTGTTTGGATTCACACCCCAAGCAGACACACTGCATACTTGGAAGTTCTGCTTAACTGTTCCTGATTGACTGCAGTTCAGTATAAACAACAACAACAACAACAACCACCATGGTGTCCCTGGTTTTGGCTGAAACAAAACCTGCAGGAATCCTGGAATGATTCTGTGAAGCAAACAGATGAACACCATTCCCATCTCTTCTCCATCATGAACAAGAATACCCGGTGCCATCATTGCATTCTCTGCATCTCCTATGCACCTGCTTCTTGTTGATCTCAGTAGGGAGTAGCATAGCATATCCCACTGGCTCACCAGCTTGCCCTGCTCTTCCAGCACATTCCCTGCTCCCCCTAACTACCCCTGCCATTGTTAAGGAAACCGCTTGGCTTTTGCTCACTCTCATCCCCCCAAAAACAATTCTGTCCTGAACAAACATGTTTTGGTCCATATTCAGAACAAAAAATCCCCATTTCGTTCTGTATCTGGACCAAATACATGTGTTTCAGCTGTCCCAGGCATGGAACAGTTTATGCTTTAACATTTCTACTTTTGAGTGAACTGATGCGTCTCAGCACTTTGACCTCAAAAGAAAACAGATTCACGAAAGTGTTCTGATACCGATCCAACCGTACGAGAAGCCCCACAGGCTCAAAATACCTCAACAGGATCTCAGTAGCATCAGAATCTTTCCTATGCAACCTGAACAATCAATTCCCAACCCTTCTAAACTATCTCATGTTCAAAATATTTTGCATACCTGTAATATAGACCCATACGCATGTGGACTCATAAGAGTTCAGACTCTTAGGCAGTTCATTCAGATAAGAAATTTAGCAATGAATATGCTAATATGGATTTTAGTTATCATAAAAGGATTCTTCTGGTATCTTTTATATTCCAGTGTAATTAAAAATCCAACTCAAAGAAGATTTTTCCTCTATAGAATACGAAGATCTTTTAGACTCTCTTGCATTTTCTTGCTTGCTCCAGTATAATTCTCATCCTTTTAAGAAGTTAAATAAAATTCCATATATATATATATATATATATATATATATATATATATATATATATGTGTGTGTGTTGTATGAGCTTGAAAGACATGTTTGAAAATGAGAGTGCTATTATCTTAGTGGGATTCTTTGAATATAAAATATTTAGAAATAATTCATTGCCGTTGAATTACCTGCTGATACATTCTTTTAGAAGCTATATGATTTCATTTTATTAAATAACTGCCTGTTCTTGAATTTTCTGAAATTTTAAAATGTCTGACTACATTTAAGCTCAATCCAGATACCCCCCTTTTTTCTGGGCATACTTTGGAAATTCCTGTGAATGTTTTGAGAATTACAGACAAAGAGTGACTGAGATTTGTTATTTTCTGATCTGCTTTCCTATATAATCTTATTCTTTCTGCAGCCAAAAAAAAAAATTCAGTGGATGCACTGTAATAGTTCTTCAGATAGTATTTATACCATGGTCTCAAATGAAAACAGTTAATAAAGATGGAAAGAGATGCTTACTTAATTATTTTATACTGTCTTTTAAGTAGGTCCTGTGAGGTTACAGTAAAAAAGCAAATACAGCAACAAAGTTATTGCAAGGGCTAAAACTGGCAGAGCAGGAATCAACCATTCTCAGTCCTGACTGAACTGTTATGTAAACGGGGAAGGCCAAGGAAAGAATGGCCTAATCATTTTGAAAGTCACTTGGAGGGGCAGGTGGCGAAGCCTACTCTATCTGTATCTGTTTTGAATCTTCTTTGTTGCCTACAAGAAAAGGGTTGTGTTGAATCTCTGAAGTTTCTGCTATTTCTGAATGCAGGGTTGAATTTCTGACAGTTATAATGAAATCATGAATGCTTAAAACAAGAAAGAAGGAATAGAAATTTTAGGAACATCTGTGTTATGAATTGCAAGAATCTTAATTTTGGTGAAAAAGAAATTAATCTGTATAACATGGGTTTTTGCACACCATGCTAAGCAACAGTTGGTTGGAGTTTAGGTTTAGCGGTAGTATATACTATGGTTTGTAAACTACACTATATAAGACGCTAAGCCAACAAAACCAAACTACCTTTTATTTTATTGAGATATGTGAACCCTTCCTACATTTGAAAAGGCTGCAAAGTTAATTCTTTCATTTGTCAAGATATTTTGATTGGGAAGAATTAACTCATTTAGTAAGTTTATTGTAGTAATAGTAATAATAAAAAAAGAACTTCAAGGGAAAAAAGCAATAAAACTGGTGATGCTTGTCAGATTCACTTGTCTATCTTGGGAATTTGCAGCTGTTTAGGTAATGTAATTGCAAGCCCTTGGCAGCTCCATTTCTGGCATCATCATTTTCATGGCCATTAAGTTTGAATGTTTCTCTCCACCCCCACCTCTGCTAAGGTGAAGGCAGGGTGTGTGTTTTTTTTTTTTGGGCTAAGAGAGAGACCCACAGCTTATAAAGAAAATCTAGTATGTGCAATTTGCTTCTTCAGATACATAGTTATGAGAGTGAATTGGCAATTGCTTCAGATGCTTTGTTGCATCTTCCCAATATGCTTTTCAGAATTTATAGTTTCCAGCATGTATGGATAATTATATAGATGGATTCATTCGTATATTTCTGTTTTACTGCTGAATTATATACATTTGTCAAACAGGCATGAAATAAACTTTTCTGTCATTTGGGAAAGGTAATAACAATTTATAGTCCTTCTGAGTTTATGTTTCTTAATACAAAAATGTTACTTTTATTCTTTTACTTTTTGACAGGACAGAGTATAGCAATTCCTTAAAGGAGTTATTCATCAGTAAATAAATGACAAAAGTAACAATTCAAAAGATTTTTTAAAAAATGGATAAGTGACATGACTTCTCTTTGGATCAAAATATCACTTTATCTGTTATAGATTTGATATAATAGCATAGTACTCTTCTTTCTATCAATGTTTCCTCTTGACACAATGTAAGCTGGGGTAGACAATCTTGTATTCTTTGGATCTTTTGGATTACAACTCCTATATTCCATAGCATTAACCTGTGCTTATGGGATTTGTAGCTTAAACATCTGGAGGATTCCAGGGTTGTTATCTCTCTTGTAAGTTCTACAAGGTGAAATCAAGGTACAGTGGTACCTCAAGATACGAATTTAATCCGTTCCGTGACTCTGATCGCAAGTCGAATTGGTCGCATCCTGAAGCACGTTTTCCCATAGGGTTCAATGTAAATACGGTTAATCCGTTCCACCCTCTGAATTTGGTCGCATCCTGAAGCAAATTTCCCCATAAGGTTCAATGTAAATACGGCTAATCCGCCCTCCGGATTTGGTCGCATCCTGAAGCACATGTCCCCATAAGGTTCAATGTGTCAGCCAGCGTTGCACGGCTAAGAAATTCCCCAGGCGCGCTTTAGTCAGCCCTAGCGCAGAAAAAGGAAGTGCTAATGAAATCTGAGAAAGGCTCCCGCGCGCACAGCCGGGAGCGGGAGCTTCCCCCCCACACCCCGTGCTGATTCTTCTTAATTCCGCGCTCTTTCCTCTGTGCATAGCCCTTCGTGCGCACGAGAAAAGCACACTGAAAGCAATGGGGGGGAAGGCTTATGTCGCGCGCACAGCGGAGCGGGAGCTTCCCCACCCCCGTGCTGCTGCTTCTTAATTCCGCGCGCTTTCCTCTGTGCATAGCCCTTGGCGCGCGCGACAAAAGCACACTGAAAGCAATGGGGGGGAAGGCTTATGTCGCGCGCACGCACAGCCGGGAGCGGGAGTTTACCCCCCCCCACTGATTCCTCCGCGCTCTTTCCTTTCTCCATAGTGACAAAAGCACAGTGAAAGCAATCAGCGCGCTGGGGGGAAAGGCTTATGTCACGCACACGCACAGCGGAGCGGGAGCTCCCCCCCCCCCGATTCCTCCGTGCTCTTTCCTTTCTCCATAGCGACAAAAGCACAGTGAAAGCAATCACCAGGCCAAGGGCTATGGCCAAAGGAAAGAGCAAATTTCCCCATAAGGTTCAATGTAAATACAGACAGTTCTGAAACATATGCATTTTATTTTTAAACCACAAAAACATGAAAAAAAGCACAGTATGAAGAGGGAGAATGGGGTGGGGAGGCAGTTATTGTTTGGAGGGAGAGTCCCCCTCCAAAGGGACTTCGGGGAGATCTCCTTCAGGGGTTTCCTCTCCTCTTTGCCTCTTAGCTGCAAAGCCTTATTTTTGCCACGCCCGCTCTGCATTTTCTTTGGAGCCATGCTGACAAGCACACCAAAAACCTTCCAAACACCACAAAACACACCACAAGCCTCACCGAACGCCTCCTTGCTACCGCGATCTCGCCCACAGGAAGCCGCGACCACGTGGCAGCAGGGCAAATGGCTTTTCCTTTTTCCTTTCTCCATAGCGACAAAAGCACAGTGAAAGCAATAGCGCGCACGCACAGCCGGGAGCAGGAACTTCCCCCCCCCCCCGCGCACTCAGATTTCATTAGCAGTTCCTCTTTCTGCATTGCTTTCCTTGGGCTTTTGTCCTCCTGCTCAGATTTCATTAGCACTTCCTCTTGGAAGCGCAACCACATGGCAGCAGGGCAAATGGCCGCCGATCCGGTTCGTAGCTTGAGGCGGAGTTCGCATGTTGAGGTAAATTTTTGTGGCTGGAGCTGGTCGTATCTTGAAATTTTCGTAAGATGGGGCGTTCGTATCTTGAGGTACCACTGTACTAGTTACACTGCCCAGCGCTTGGAGTGGGAATATATGTAGTTCAGAGTTGAACTATGAAGTCCTTGGTGCTCTCTGAGTTTGGTTGTTTGCATGCAGACATTTCATAACCCAGCTAGGTATCATCATAGTTGGGTAATGAAATGTCTGCAAGGAAACAACCAAGCTCAGAGAGCACCAAGGATTCCAATAAGCTATTCATACAGACAGCATAAAAATTGTAACATTTGTAAAAGATAGATCTATAAGATTTTGGTAGCTACTTTTTAAAAATCTTAGATATAATGGTACTGATAGCACAGTTTTTATAGATAGGTGTGTGGTGTAATGACATATTGCATAGCCTAATCCATGCCTCAGCAAATGGCGGCACTTAATCAAACTTGGCTGATTTCAGAAGTTAAGCTGAATTAGCCCTGATTAGAATTTTTGAAAGAGGACAATGGCAAACTAAATGCTACAGACAAACAACCAAACAACCTCCTCCCCCAGCATGGATCTAGTCAAGAGTTAAGCTTGAGTCAAGGATATCTTTAGGTACTGCCATTTAGCTGACTTGGCTGATCTCAGAAAATGAGACAGGGTGGGATCTAGTCAGTTCTTGTATGGGAGTCTACGAGGAAATTCCAGGGATATGGGTTAGACTGGGAAGTCAAAAAAATCCCAGAAGAAAATAGAAATCAGTTTTATAACATTGCCAAGAAAAGTGTGAATGGCAGTCTGGCAGAGATACAAGTGTTCAAACATGACACTTAAAAGAATTAGCTTTTAGGGTTACTATACAGTGGTACCTCGGTTCATGAACGCTTCTGTACATGAACGCTTTGGTTCACGAACAGCTCCGGTCACAAAATTTTTCCTCCGTTCACAAACTCCGCATCGGGTTACGAACAGGATCCGCAGCCATTTTCCCTCCTGTGACACGTGATCGCGGCTTCCTGTAGGGAGGGGGACTCTCCCTCCAAGCAGTAACTGCCTCCCCACCCGCCTTCCTGTCCTCCATGCCAGAAGTCGCGTCGAGCAAGGTTAGCTTTCTCTCTCTTCGTACTGTACTTTGTGTCATATTTTTGCGGTTTAAAAAACAGCAACATATGGTTCAGAATGGATTAACCGTAATTACATTGAAACTTATAGAGAAATTTGATTTGGGACGTGATCAAAAATCAGTTGGCGATCAAATTCCTAGGGGTCAGAACGGATTAACCATATTTACATTGAACCTTATGGGAAAATTTGATTCAGTTCACGACCAATTCGGTTCGCGACCAGAGTCACGGAACGAATTAAGTTTGTGAACCAAGGTACCACTGTACTTGCAGTTGCCCAGATTGAAATGCAGTTGCCCTGGTTGAAATCCTGCCTGCCACCTCTTGGAAAGTACTAAATACCCAAAATAAAAGAGGAAAACAAAGATTCTTGTGGTGTTGAAGGCAAACTAATTCATCAATGGCAAATTGCTTGGACTGAGAAAATGCAAAAGATTTTGGAGGTTGATAGTGGTCCACAGTTCACAATAGGCTGCCTGAGATGAACTAATTCTCATGGTTAAAACTACTGCTATAAATTCTGCTATATGTCTATATCATTCAGATAGAATTTGTGTCGAACCTGGTAACATTTGGTGTCAACTTAAGATGCATCTGTTTACAGTGTATTGTTATCCTATATTATTAAAATGTTAAACTGTTTCATCATTTTTAAGCTGTTTATGGTTTCAAATATGTTTTTATAAGTGTCTTTATTGAACTGTTGTTTTTAATTTATTGTTCCCTGTTTTGGAATTAGTTTTTTTTAACAATGCTTTTAACAATGTTTTTAAGAGATTGATTAATGTATAAATAAGGTCAATGCATATTATATAACTGTCCTGAAACATTTAAGGTTGTAGACATGTTATGAAATCAAATATGAAGAAGAAATTCCAGGAAATGGTAAAAATAATTTATATATATATATATATATATATATATATATATATATATATATATATATAGTTCCATCCATATTACAGTGAAGACAAAATTATGTATTGTTCCACATTCAGACTAAAACAGAATATGGTTTGGTTTGTATTGGTTTTGCTTATAGTGTGCACCTAGTATTTGCAGCTTCGCAAATATGTGAAAACAGCCAGTTGTGACTTATTTGATATATCTCTGTGGAGTTATTCTTGATTTCAGATGCAAACGTTAGGTTGCTAACCACTGTAAGATACAGGAATCATGGCTGAATGGAAAGATCTGCTACCGGTTAACTGGGCACAGTTTAAGATACTGGTATTAACTTTTAAAACCCTTAATAGCTTAAGATAAGATTCACTGATAGATCACCACAGATTGCAAATCTGCCCAACCATCAAGATCTGCAGGAGAAGCTCTTTTGAGTACACTGTGGCTGTCAGAGGTGTATTGATCTAGCACACAGATAACGTTCATCTCCTTGTTCCAAGGTTATGGAATACATTCCTTCAGGAATTGTGTTAGTACTCTCTCTCTCTCTCTCTCTCTCTCTCTCTCTCTCTCTCTCTCTCTCTCTCTCTCTCTCGTTGAATATAGAATCTGTAAAATTAATATTTTCAACTTTTTGTGCTTTGTTGTTTGTTTAAATTGCTGGTGTCTTGATTTTTCATATGGATAGACAAGTGAGAGATAAATAATGAGCTATGACCACCGTCCTTAATCTGATGCTTTCCAGATGCATTAAGGTTAGTTGTATTTTTGAAATGCAGTGCTGTGAGCGTCACTTAGAAATCAAAGGATGGAATCCTGTAGGCAACCTAGTCTTAACTCTTCGTTAAGTACAAAAAATCTAGACCTAAAGCATCCTTTGCAAATAGTTATCTAGCCTCTGCTTGAAAATTTCCAGTCAATGTCAATAAATTACTAGGTAATGGCTTCCAGGATTCAATTGCTGTTAGAGAAGAATAAAGTGAAAGTATTTCTTCTCATAGGAACTTATTTTTCTATGATTCTCAAGGTTGGGCTGATACTCAACTTGTTGATCCATATGATAATTGAGCTAGAAACCAAGGGTGGGATTGTTAAATATATTCTATATAACTCTTCCACCACTCAGATCAATGTTTCTTTTCAATTAAGACCACTTAGTAAAGACTTGGCAGATCCTTTGTTTCAACCATTCACAACCTTGGGTTTATATTTCTGTGCACAGTACTTTTTTAGATACTGGGGAGTCACCAGAAATAAATTCAAAAGAAAAAGAAATTAAATATCTTTACTGGGAATGGTCAAATTGGGTATCATTCTGATATCAGTTACTATCATAATTAGTAATACAGTGAAGCCTCGATTTAGCAGATTTCACCACAACACACTTTGCATGTAATGGAACCCATTTCTGTTGCAGTTTATCTCATTTGTATAATAACATCATCATTCAAATGACATAAAACACTGAAGTAAAACCTTTTGTATATAACAGACGGTGAATAATGGATACTCCTTCCCTAAATTACTCAATTAAAATGAAATTTCACTGTAGTGTGAAGATTATACACCTAACATTTGTTCTCTAAAATTGATGTAGGGTTTATTTATTCTATATAAACAGTGGTCGTAAGGACAAAGTCAGTTATTGGAGAAATGCATAAAGTTTTTTCTTTCAAATGAAACTGTATCAGTGTATCAAAGAACAAACGAATACAGGTTTTGTGAGAAAAATCTTACAAAAGCTTCTACACATAAGAAGCCAATTTGTTTCTGTCTAAGTAAGTCATCCATTCTTGCTGCATGATATGATTTCCTGTATATCAGTTAAAGATGGGCAATTTAAATTCTCAGAGTTATTCTTGGCTAATGTAAGAGTCTGAATGGAACAAAAAGGGAAACGTTTTTCTGTGGTGCCTTAAGAAAAGGAAGTGAATATTGGCATGACCCATGTGATCTGCAATGTTTACACCATGCTTATTATGTTCCTTCCTCAAAACAATCTTGCATACGTTCCTAGCAAATGCAGGCCTATAACACTGCTTGAAGAAAAAGAAGTGGTTACATTTCAGCTGATAAGAGAGGATAAGGATTTCTCATATCGAACAAAAGAGTTACTTGAAGAGGAGCTTACAGAGGAAAAGAAAAAAGAACTATAAGGAAGAGAATCAAACAAAGGAACGTGCCTTTGGATGAGAATAATACCAAAAGCAAGAGATGTAAAAGAGATGTCCACTGCTGAATCTTAGAAACAGTTTTGACACCTCTGTACAGTAGAAGAAGCAGGCTCTGAATTTCATCAAAAGAAAGGACTATGTGGACAGAAGACATGACAGTAGAATCTGGATGAGAAAAAGAGATGCAGCTGTACCTCACATGAAGACAGAGAAAAGAGCCATGACGTTTGGTGACTTATTACTATGAGGAACCAAAACAGAAGTGTGCTAACTGAATCCATTGGCTGAGAAAATGGGCTGATTGCTTGAAATATGGATTGAAAGAGAACAGTTTCTAAGACTTAAAAGTAGATTGGCAGTTATCTCCTCCTGCTGATCTATATGGGCAAATAATATTGTGAAGAACTATAGTGCCAGGACTTTTGAAGATCTAGGAAGAATGTTCTAGAATCTAAAGGCTGGAGTGATGTTTTCATCTATCCTTCCAGTGCACAGAAAAGGACTGAGGGGGAAAAAAAAAAAACAATACTAGGAGTGAATGATTAATGGTACTTGGTTTCTGGAATCATGGCTTGAATTATCTGGAGGATAGACTCCTGGCAGGGGTAGATGACATTTACAAGCACTGGTAAAGATATACTTGAGTGAAGCATGGCAAGCTTGGTCAGAAGAGCTTCAAACTGAATCCTGTGAGTGTTACAGGCAAATCCCTAAAGTAAGGAAAATCTTTCACATTATAGAAACCATAAATAGAAACCACTCAATGAAAGATCAGAAATTGCCTTATGAAATTTCATTGCCTTCACTGGCTACACACTAATGCCTGGAGAACATGAAATAAACAAAGTGAGTTTGAACTCTCATTTCAGGAGGGTGAATATGACTTAATAGATTTAACAGTGGTCTGGTAGGGTGATGCTATCTTTACAGATTTTGTATACCTGTATGCAAAATTTTCTGATAATGATAATTATCATTATTTCATATATTATTTGCAAATTATTTAAGTGTGTTAGTTGGCATGAGCAGTGAATTCATAGCTTGATAGTGGTACTGAAAGAGGGTTCATCCATGATTCCTCATTAAACTGGGATGAGATATCATATGGGTGCCACAAAGTTCAGTTCTGGGCTCTGTACTCTTGTTTTGTTTTGTTTTGTTTTTTGTTTATTTATTTATTTAAACAAATTTATATAGCTGCCCAACTCACACAGTGACTCTGGAGTAAAATCCCCAATACAAAAAGCCAATCAACTCCCACCCCCATACACACACATATAACATACACACACTATGTGTGTGTGGGGGGGGGGAGGGAGGGAGAGATTTGGATGAATATGAAGGGGGAATGTTTGGCAAATTTGCAGATAACACAAAATTGGGTAAGACAGATATAAACTTCAAAATGATTTTAATAGGTTAGAAAAGTGAGCTGAAAGTATCAATGGTTTTTAGCAGCAACAAATGCAATGTTCCTCCTTTAGGAAAAGAAATTGAATGGATAGGCATAGTATGGAGACTATCTAGCTTGGCAGTCATTTTTCTGAAAAAAGGTATTGGGTTGGTAGTCAATTGCAAATAGTGGATTAGTGTGATGTGGCTGCAAAAAAGGCAAATGCAATTTTAAGTTGCATCAATAGAAGTATAGTTTTCAAATAGTAAAATTTTGATCAAACTATAATTTGAATGTTACATCTAGTTCTGGATCTTACGCTTTAGGAAACATTCAGAGATGCTGGAACAGATTCAGAGAAGGACAAACAAGATGATCATAGGACTGGTTAAATCCTAGGACTGAAGGAACATGGTATGTTTAGCCTTATGAACAAAAGACTGAAGAGAGATGTAATAGTAGCTGAAGGATATAAAAGAGAAGATGGTCAAGATATTTTCTTTGTTACTTTGTTAAAGTGCGAGATATCAAATAATGGGTTTAAGTTACAGAAATGCAGATTCTGACTCTCTGAAGAGTAAAGCACTTTGACAGCAGAACCAATTCAGCAGAGAAGCAGAGGACTCTCCTTCACAGGATGTGTTCGGGTTAAGGCTAGAAACCATACTTTAATTTGGATTCTTGCATTGAGCCGTAGGTTAGATTTGATGGCCCAAATGGTTGCCTCCAATTGTAGGATTCTAGAATTTTTTTCTTACTTGGGTCCAGCTCAATGCAAGGGAGGAAGCAAAGGCCAGCTTCCTTCTAAGTGCAGTTTTTAGAACAGTCTTTCTCTCTCACACAACCTTAACAACTTTAAGATATCTGGACTTCAACCCCCAGAATTCCCCATTGCTAAGGTTGAGAAATACTGTCTTAGAGTGTAAAACAGATGTATGAAGAAATGCTTTGGGGAAAGATAGAGCTCTGTCTCATTGCTTTCCAGCATCTTAAATGTTACTAGCCATTGTATTTCAGGAGTATAATATTTGACTTAACCTCAGATATATATGCAGTCATTGTATCAACTATATTTAATTAGCTGAATTTTTATCAAATGTAAATTTGATAAAATTTTGATAAATTTTATATTATGTATATTTATAAATTTTAACTTTGATAAAATTGATAAATTTTGCTTTGTTCCTCTGGGCAGGGCAGCCTTTTGGTTCACTCTCCAAGGTTGTGATAACCAGGTTCTCGGTTTCTAGGACCAGGCGCTGTGATTCTGAAATAAGCTTTTTCCTTTCCTTTGTAAAAGTTTAATGGCTTTTTAAAGGAGTTTAAAAGCCCTTTTATTTGATGAGTGGATTAGTGTGGGGTCTGCTTATTCCTGTCATTAATGTTGGCAGTTCCCTAGGTTAGTACATGGCTTTATATCTTCTTTGCCACCTTGCAGGGTGTGGTTTATTATATAAGATTGTGTTTGTCTTAGCTATAAATATTTGTTCATTTGGTTTGGTAGTTAGGTTGTGAACTCTTATGTAACATTATGAATGTAATGTTTGTCCTGATGGACTTTAGATGATGTACAGATATTCATTATAATAAACCAGTAATGCGGTATACAAATAATAGTAATAAAACAACAATTAAAAGCACATGATGGTTGGGATACCACTAAACCTTCCCAGGGCTTTTTGCAAAAGCCAGATCTTTAGAAGTCTCTGGAAGTCTCTGAGAGTGGGAGATACCCTCATCTCAGGGGGCAACTGTTCCAGAGGAGGGGAGCCCCCAGAGAAAATGCTGCTGTTGAATCCCCTCTTGTTGTACCTCAAGATAGGAGGGGACCTCCAGCAGGCTTTTGCTGTCATCTGGACTGGGGTGGGGAGCAGAATCCATCTGGGAAAGGCATTCTCACAGATACTCAGACCCTGTGAGAGTATGGGCAAGAGGGATCAAGAATGTACTTTCATCCCCTGAAGAGCGAGGGAGAGATAAGAGGATGAGACTGGCACCTCCCTGAGGAATGCTAGTGGTGTTTATGGATTGACCCTGGGAACTACTCTCAGTCTGGGAAGATTCTCTGTAAAGGGTGAAGCCAAATAAACCTTGCTGGATTGAATCTGTATGGTCTCCTGGAGTTTCCTGGGCTAAACCTGACAGACCCTGACCCACATAGGGCTTTACAGGTAGTCTTTGCTTAACAACCACAATAGGGATCGGAAAATTGGTTGTTAAGTGGGTGGTCGTTAAGCAAATCACCATATGACTGGACCCAATTTTACGACTGTTTTATCATGGTTGTAAAGCAAATCACCATGGCCATTAAGTAAATCACATGGTCAAGTGAGTTCTGGCAAAAAAGTCCATTGGAGAAGCTGGATTCATTTAACAACCACATGATTTGCTGAATGACCACAGTGATTCACTTTACGATCATAAAAAAAGTTGCAAATCGCGGTAATGTGACCCCAGGGGGTGGTGTGATGGTTTTCAATGGTCGTAAGTGCAAGTACAGGTTGTAAAGCACTTTTTATGAGGCTGTCGTTAAAGGGTCATTAGGCAAGGACTATCTATATAGGTAATAATCAGCACCTTGAGTTGTATTTTGAAACATATCAGTAGCCAATGCAGCTCCCACAGCAGTGGTGTAATGGGCAGTAGTGAGATTGCTCAGTAAGCTTACATACAATTTGCATCAGATGAAGTTCCCAAGTGATCTTCAAGAGAAGCCCCATGTAAGGCAAATTTCAGTAATCCATACAAGATGACAAGGTCATAAGAGACTGTCCTATCCTTTCTTCTGCAGCCTCCTGTCCACAACTTTTGTAGAAAGGCACCTGAACAAAATATTTGTAGTCCTAGGCATTTATTTGTTTATTTGTTTATTTATTCATTTATTTATATGCTTTGTCTAATTAAATGGGCTAGAAACAAGGAACTTTCTCTTTTTTCTCTGCATGACTGCTCTCTTTGCTGACATCTATATAAAAACCTCGTAGGAGGAGAAGAAATATGTAAGGCAAGTAGAAACAGTGAGAGAGACTGAAGCAGCTAATTTGTAGGTTATTGGGTTGAATGCTCAGCCCTGAATGTCTTAAACCTGTAATAAAAACTACATAGCAGAATGGTTTGCCCACAGTTTGATAGCAACAAGCTCTGAAGGAAGCCTCCTCCATGCTCTGAATATCTTCAGTTTTTGATACCTGGATCAAACTCATGGGTATTCTCTTGCCTGGTAACAAGTAATTAACTACTTAATTACTTAATAGATTTCCTGAAGCAAAATATATATTTGATTACCCTGGCAACACTTTCTAATACGTAGTGCCTTTATGGGAGAGCAGGCGCAATACATGGAAGCTAAGGCACAGGAGAGCAGTTTAGGTAGTGATGTGAATAGGAGGTTGCACAGTTCTGGTAATTTGGATTATTGTCATAGGGATAACCAGATCTGGACTGCAAAATTCTGGACAGCCCCTAGGTAGCTACAAAATCTGGGTAGAGAAAAGTCTAGGTAGAGAAGAACCACGGCCACCTAGTATCCACGTTTGGGTGGCCGAGTTACGGTATACTTGAGTGTTTTATTTGTGTGAAAAGTTCAGCACTCGTGGAATCGTTGGATATAATAAGTTGCCTTTAGTTCCACTCATTCCCTTAATTTTGACAAAACATAGCTGTCAAATTTTTATATTGGGTTGTTTCCAAAAACAAAGCAAAGGCGAACAGAGAAATCCAGAAGCACAATTGCAACCAACCTTGGGTAGAATCCAATGCTGGGGCAGATGAAAACATAATTAGGGTCAGGTCTAAATATACTTGCCTCTCTGGATCAAGAATTTAAGAGCGACCTAATGTCCTATTGGAAAGTGACTAATAGCTGATCTACACTGTGAGGCAATGCCTCTTTTTCTGACATAGCTTGTATTTTACAGCAAGAATTAACTGCTTGAAATCAGGTGACTAGCTGGTCTAATTTTAGATTACCTATATATAATACTTGGAGACACAGTGGGAATAGGCTTTGCTTAATTTAGATTCATTTTCTTTCTGTTGTACAGTTCTGGCTCTACTGTGCTGTCCTTATTTGGAGGTTTTATCTTTTAAAGATAGCAACACAGCATCTTCTGTTGTATAGTAGGCCTTGCTCAATAGACTAGCATAATTGTCCAGAAAGTATTTAATATTTCACAGAGGGGAAGGTGAGGAGCAGATAGTGATAAAGAACTAATTAGCCACTGTGTTAAATGGAGTCACGTATTGGAAGGCGAGATAAATGTGTTAAAAAGTCCTTTAAACTTTTTAGAGCCACATTGCTGGCTTTAAATTGAGCCAGGACATTATGTCCTCATTCATACAAGTAAACAAATCCATATATATGGTGATAAACACTTTCCCCAAAGGTTTGGTATGTACAGCAGACCATGCACAGTACTCTAGTTAATTGGGGAAACACATCTTGCAATGGGGAAAATTTCCTTGATAGCAACTGTTACAAACTCGACCCCAAAGTGTTTTACTGAAGAGAAAGATATATACCTGCTCTCTAGTGTTTGGATTGGCTCATTATTTTTGAAGACAGTAGGCTGAGGGCAGTGTTTCTCAACCTCAGCAACTTTAACAAGTGTGGACTTCAACTCCCAGAATTTCCTAGCCAGCATGCTGACTAGGGAACTCTGGGAGTTGAAGTCTACACATCTTAAAGTTGCTGAGGTTAAGAAACATTGACTTAGAGGAAGGCTGAGATACAGAATTAGTTTCTGCCAAAAAAATAGCAAGAGCACTGTAGAAATGGTGAGGTTAAGTAAGAAGCACATTAGAACATGCAAGAAATGGAATCACTAAATCAAGAGAAAGTAGGGTAAAAACTCAGAGTGAATATATTTTCTTTATTCCAGAGAAACATGGAACACGAAGGACCTGATATCCTTATAAGTCATGGATACCTGGATTATCACAGAGGGCATAGCTTATCCTATCAGTTATTGGCTTTTGTTTGTGAATTCAAAATGGAGAATCATCTATCCCAAATGTCATCTACTCAAAATGTAGACAACGTCCTGTTCCTCAGGTGCTTTTTATTCTGATTAATATCCCATGATGGCTCAGCAAAACAGTGTAGATGTAACTTTCCATAATTCAGCTCCTAATTCCTCTTTCTCTAATATTTTTGCACAAAGCAACATTTCAGCAAGTGTCCAATGCACTTAATATATTTTAACTATGCATTATGTGCTATTTTCACTAACTGAGAATCAGAAAAAGAGCAGGGGTGCTTATAGGGGGGTGTACATAGCTTTTGAGAAACATTTTTTCTGCACTGTTTCCCAAGCATTCTTAGCAAAGTTATCCATCCACAGTTCTCAACACCACAATATTTGCAATACATTTCTATGCTAATTTATAGCCCCCTCCCTCATTAAAGGCAGGATCAAATAGTTGTGTGATAAACTTTATTTGATTTCTCTTTAGTGTAATAAAATTGTTTGATCGCTTCTAGTTTCTTTAATTACATCACTAGTTTTGATTCTAATGAGAGCTGAAACAAACTTTGAGCACAATTACTCTCTTCTTTATGTGCATTTTTTGCAACATGAAAAATGAATTTATAATTCATTATGCCTTTTTCTCTGATTCAGTGGTGTGACAATGGATAATTTTATAGTGCTCACCTCTCTATGCATGTCTGTGAACATTATTTCATGTTTGAAATAATTGTGTTGGACACATACCGGTCTATCAGACTTCACAGTTGCTATAGATAACAGTACAAATTTCTGAAGAAAGGGCTATTATGCTTCAGTTGTAAAGGTTTATAAGAACACTTTGAGAAAGCAATAGTCATTTTAAATTTTACTTCAGTCTCCTTGTAATTATGTAATTTGTATATTATCAATCCTCTTAGAACTGTACATATCTGTAAAAGGACTGTATCGGTATAATAATAATAATAATGGTAATAATCAAAATATAACATGGGAAGAATGAACTTTCCTTTCTCTGTGAGTGTACATGGGGAATGCCTTTTTGAAATTGTGTCTTTCAACTGTAGTTGCTGCAAATAAAATAAATGTGGTAATAAAAAATTTCCTCCAGTGTTACCTGATAGAGATTTTAATTGATCGAATGTATGTCAGTGCACTGCACATGCTTCCTGTTTGGTGGGATGTGGGCAGTGTTATGCTGCCTTGCAAGATAGTCTCTACATTAGAAATCCTAGCTTGCAAAGAATTGTGTGAGCATGTCTACAATAAATCCAAACTTGGATTGTGTATGCGGAATATATTTAATATATCTATGGGTAAGCATATAAGGAATGTTTGTGGTGAGATTGGAAGTGTGTTGGTTGGGAATATTAATGTATGTGTGTTTTTGCATACAGATAATGCCGTGCTAGCTTAGAATCTGAATGATTCGCACTGAATGTTAGATAGATTGTATGATGCAACAAAGATTATGCATCTAATAATTAATGTAACAAAGATCAAGGAAGTGTCTGAGAGGGAAAATGAAGTGATTGCAAGTTGTTTGTATATCCTGGTAGAATATTAGCTAAAGCTGGGAAGATTGGGAGATTTTAAGATGTGCAAATGCTGGTAGAAAGATCATGACGGTAGTCTATTGTGTAGAATAAATGTTTATTGAAAGAAGCTAAAATGGCTCTGTCTAATAGTACACTTCTGCCCACTTTGTTATGTAAAAGTGAGTATCGGTTATTCAGGAAAAACATAAAAATAAATTGAGTGAATTGGGAATGGAAAACTGAAGAGAGATATGTGGTAGGACAAGAAATAGCATCAAGAATGAATAGGTGTTGAGTAAATGTGCACTGAATACAAAAGTGACTGACTACTGTGCAATAGGTTGTGATGGTAGGTAATATAGACAGAATGAATGAGTATTGAATTGCAAAATAAGTGTATAAAGGAAGAAAATATTGATCAGGAGGAAGGGGGGAAATGGGAAAGTCATAGCTATATAGAGTTGAAGAGATCCTGAAAAAAGTGGTGAGAAGTTAAAAGAGCAAAGGACAATATATGAAGCAATGTATAGATGTGATGAAAACAAGGAATAAATTGTAAGGACACAAAGCATGATGAGATATAATAAATGTTTTGATGTAAGCTAATTTGATCTATGTGTCCTCTTCTTGTTCTTATGTCACACCTTTAATTAATTTGGCTTACTTTTCTTACTCCTTTTCTATACTCTGCATAACTTTGCTTAATCTGAAAGAAAATAGTGTGATAGGTATGGATGGGTGATTTCACAAAATGATTTGTGTAAAGGTTTCAACACTACAAACTTGGGTTTAGTCTATACCACCATGTATCCATACCAAGTATGGTTCAAACCCATCTAAAGGGCAAAAAGTGGATAGCACATATTAATTATATACATATGGATTAAATCTGTATTCTTGTCTTTATTCATGCCAAAACGATATGCAAAATACTTCCAGAAAGATTAAGATTTAAATTATACAGAGCATCCAGAGGAAGATAAGCAATAAGAGTAGCAATAACCAAGAACAACTCCAAGACCAAAGTTTGTTTGTTTGTTTGTTTATTTATTTAATAGACTTGTCCCCGCCCATCTCCCCACAATGGGGGACTCTGGGCGGCTTACAACAAACTAGTTGTAACTAAAGTTGCAAGCAACAATAAACCCAGATTCTTTCTTTCCTCTGAATGATCTATGCATGACTGTATGCCACCTATTCATTCTTCTTGTACTTTCCTCATTTGCACAAGTGGGTAAGCAAACAAAAAATGTTCAGCTTCATGTTAGATTTGAATTCACAATATGGGTTTGTTTTTCTCAAACAAGAGTAAATTTGTAAGCAACATAGCTTGTTGCTGGTTTGGCATACTAGCTTTTATTTTGGGAAAACAACAAATTGGAATCACAGCTTTGAATTTAACAGAAAGTTAACATTTCTTCTGTCTAATCAGTTCTTGGAAAGAGCAAAATAGGAACCATTGGTGTGGGTACGCCGTCATGCAATTCATTCACAGTTAGCTAGGATAAGGCAGGAAATCTTGCTGGCTTTTATGTGGAAATGCTGTTAGCTTTTGCACCAAAATTGTGCCCAGAGAAGCCCAAAAATGCATTTTCACTCTGATAGTGTGGAAGAATTATTAGATAGTTTTTAACATATTCTCTGATTGCAAAGTATATTGTAACAGAGTTTGCTTTATGTATCTCTGTTATGTATTTATGCACCTACCATTGACATGATACTGTAAAATTAGGGAGCCTCTGGCAGAGCAGGCAGTGGTATTATCTTATTCAGTAAATGTTTTGGTGTGTAAACTTACAAGAGCTGGGAGACAGTGGGTGTGATTTGTCTCAAAACCCGCTCGTGCAATTAGTTTTACAAAAATGCCATAAAATAACAACTGAAGTTAGGAAAACTTCCAAGAAACTGCAAGAAAAAGAAACCCAAAATGTAAATTGAATCACTATAAATAGGCCAATATAAATTGAATTTTGATAAATAGTCAAACGGTTCATTTTCAAACTGCTCACTTATGAATGTCACTTTAAAAACCTGTTTGCAGTTTTGATACCCATAAGGATTGGTAGCCAAGTCTGCGCGCAATAAAGTTTCCTTGCCCATTTTGCTAAGTGAACAAAACATCCCTTAGTAACTGGAATCTCATATATAATTGGGAACAGCCTGCTCTGACTTTCACCTCAAGAAAGACCTTGATGGCTATAGAAAGCACAGTGGCTTCTGTTCTGTAGGAGTCTGTCTAATTACCCTTCATAGGTGAGAGATCTTACTCATTTGGGACACCTATATTTCTGAAGGATTTGACAAGAATTTATGGTAGTCTGGGGTGATGAGAATCAGATGTTATTCTGTTATTGTTAATTGAGCCCAGAGAAGATGGGGACTCTGCCTTTATCTTTGAATAAAGATGGTCATTTCAGAAACTGAATCAAATGCTTAGAAACCTCACATAGCACAATCCTCTAGGAACTGTACTATAACCTTATATTGCATAGCATATAGGAAACTAGCATTTAGTATAGAAAATTAACTGGGGGTATGCTTTTTAAAGCCATTAGCTCTCCTTGTTCAGGAGAAGGGCATAACCATTACTAATAAATAGTTAGGAGTCTGGTAGCACCTTCTCCAACTAACAAATTTTATTAATTTTAATAATATTAAAATTTAATTTTAATTAAATTTGTTAGTCAGAAAAGGTGCTACTAGTCTCCTCTGGATTTTTGGCCATCATAGACCAACACAGCTTTCTTCCTACAATGTCGATAGTAAATAGTTGAATTTGTTCTTGATTAACAGAATCAAGTTAATTCCGGGGTTATGATGTCTGAAAATATAGATCTAATTTGATTGAAAATGATATTTCAATTTGAAGAGTCACACCTTCATTTTGTGGAAATTTTTCACTTCCTTGTGGATTGCTACAACATGTCAGAAGTCCTGATGTAATCTCTAAAATAGAATAAAGTCCAAAACTTGTTCACAGTCCCAATCTTTGATGCTTCATCCCAACAGAGAACATACCAGGTAAACGTTTCCTGAGCCAGAGAATATATATGTGGCTTAAATTATCGCTGAAATGGTTATGTACATTCTATACCAGTGTTTCTCAACCGTGCCAACTTTAAGCTGTGTGGACTTCAACTCCCAGAATTCCTCCAAACCACTTAAAGTTGCCAAGGCTGAGAAACACTGTTCTATACTCTATAAATAACTTTAGCAGTAAATGCAACTTGGAATATATCAGTCTCTCATGCACACAATAAAATGTGAGGACTTTTGTTCCTGAATAAAGGATATTGTATGACTGTCAGTATCGAAGCTGCTTAAGAATAAGAGATGGATGGGTTAGTTGCTTCCCTTGTAGAACTCAGAATTGCATTTTAGCTTCACCACAACCCTGACCATTTAATACGGGTAAGATTGAGTGGCTTGCCTAGAGCAATCTAGACCACTCTGTACTTCAGCTAGGTCTGAATCTGTTTTTCTGCATCACACTTGGTACAAACAGAACATTAGGGACCTTGTAAAGCAAAGCAAATGTTTCAGCTAGGCTATGTCATTCATCACCCTGAGCTTCTTCTCATATACAAGGTGTCTACTGAAACCAGTCTTAATATCTCAGTCCTAAAGCAAGGCATCAGCAGCTAATAAAACTGCCAAATCCATGATTTCTGATCAGTATTCTATACTGGTAAGATGCCTCAAATGCCCCACAGCTACATAAAACAAAGTGAAGCCAAAAAGAAATGAATGCTGTTAACATCTGCATGTGGTTGATACAGATGAAGCAAGGCTGGTTTTTAACCAATCTCTAAGGTGTTCATGCTTTCAGACTGTTTATTTTATTTTTTATCAAGGCCATCCTTTGCTATTTATTCCATAATTGTGAAGTAGATTACATGGGCTCTTGTTCTGAGCAATAATTTGAGATCCCAAAGTTCTTTGAATGATGTTCTTCTCTATCTGCATAGGCACAGAAAAGCATTAGCAGAGAAGAAAGCCTTGCAAATATGCAGTAATTTCACACATTTTATAGTACTTCTCAGGTGGGCAAATATAGCCACTGAATTGTACACACAGAAAGCAGAATAGTCAATTTTAGATATTGGTGGTTCTCCTTTCTCTTTTCCTCTCAGACTTTGTACATATATAAATTATTATTTTTAAATAACTATATCAAATGCCAATTATATGGCTCAGGCAATCGGAAGCCAAGCAGAGTATCCCATACTTATTACTGAAATGACTTATAATATTAAATCAGCCTCACAGTGGCAAACCAGTGTAGATCATGTGGGAAAACCTGAAGAAGAGCCCTTGTTGAATAACCCTTCTGTAAAGCAAAGACGGAATGGAAAGGGGGAAAAAAGGAAACCTCTTGCACTAATAAACATTAAGTTAATTGACTGATCTAAGTTGATATGAGTTAATTATTTTTATTAAAAATAATGTAAAGTAGTTAATAGAAACATAATTGTTGTAATATAAATACGTTGAACACACTCTCCCAATTTCCCCCAATCCACCTTTAAAATTAGTCCTCATCATTTCCCCTTTCTATTTTGTTTACAGGTGTGTTGTTTACACACACACACATGCACACTCTTTCAGTTTCAGTTTATTAGGATCAGACTAATAAATTGCTCTCCTACATGATTACCGCAGCAAGACTTATTTATGCACAATTTTGGAAAACCCAGACACTACCAACAATACAAGAATGGTTGTTAAAACTGATGGAAATGGCAGAAAATGACAAACTGACTTGCTTATTAAAAGAAAACTCAAATAACTTATTACCTTAAAGAATGGAAACCATTGATGGACTATTTGCAAAATGCAGGTGGGATGAAGCTTACATGGGAATTTGAAGATTAGATTATAAATGTAATGGGATATGTTTTGATAAAGAATTACTCCTACTTGATGTATTAAAAACTAGCACTTATGATAGTCTTACTATTCCTATGACCAGAGATAGATTGGAAGTTATCTATTTTTCATATCTTTTTTCTTTTTCTTTTACTTTATCTCACTTTTTCTTTTCCTTTCCTTTATAATAATAAAAAAAATAAAATAACATAAATTGCTCTCCTATTCCTCCCCTCTTCTGCATATCCTTGGTCCTGTAGACACATTACAATTCCCCCTCCCCCGCATGTCTCCCTTGTCTTCCAAGGCTTAGTAGAGCAATCATTCTCCTAGCTATCCAGACTGCGAAACTGGGCAGGATCTGTTGAGGACCCTTTCTTGCCCCCTCCCTCCTGCTCTCTGTTTGCACTGTTGTGTTGATAATCAAGAACATGGGTGGGGTGGGGAGCAATTGGCGTGAGGAGGAGGATTTTATTGATTTACAAAATTGCTATATGCCTCCCATTAAAAGAAATCTCAAAACAGTTTACAGTTACCAAAAAAACAACAACAATGCCATTAAATGGAGTGGGTGGAAACATAATTTATTTATTGCCTACACAATCCCCACTATCTTGCCGAAATCATGAATAGAATAAGTCCTGTAACTGAGCCTAAGAAGAAGCAGTCTTCAAGACAAAGGTGGGAAGGGATATTTGCAACAATAGAGTGGAGTCAGGCATGTAGCTCTATGTCTTTTAGTTGTTTCATAATGGTAAGACTGGGTTTAAACCCTAAGCATGAGCCAGAAGACTAAATTGTAAGCTTGAATATGTAGCTAAAATCAAATTTCATAAAGCTACTCAGCAAGTACGCACAGGAGGAAAATGGACCCCATCAGTGAACCAGAACATAATCTGCTCACAGTCAAGGGTGAGTGAAGAGAGCAGGAGGGGACAGGGCTGAGGGCTTTCAGGATGTGTGGTAGGTCACTGCAAATGCACTGGCATCTCTGGGTATGATAGAGCTAAAATAAACTAGAGTACAATTATTTTAGGAGAATCAATTGCTTGCTTATTATATGCCCCTGAATCTTTCAAGATAGCTTACAATAACAATCTTTTAAGTCCATCAACTCAACCCTGACTCCTGGTGAATACAGGGACAAGTCCCTGGCAACATTTTCAGAAGTGGATCATCAGGACCATCTTCATAGGGCTGAGAGAGAGTTGCTGCCCAAAGTCACCCAGTTGGCTTCCATGCCTAAGGCAGGACTAAAACACATTATCTCCTGGAAATCCAGCACTTTAACCTCTAGACCAAACTGGGTCTCAAACAGCATAATGGTTTTTATATGTTTTTGTATTGTATTCTGGTGTTTTTTTCCCCCCTTGTTTCTGATCTCATTGTAAGCCATCCAGAGTCATGTATTTGAGATGGGTGGCTATATAAATTGAAAATAACAACAATAAACAGGAACAACAATAATAATATACAGTAAAACAACCATGGTAAGAAATAAGAAATTGAACTATAATCTCAAATAATACCACAAGATTACTCTGTGACCCAGATAGATGGCAATACCTAGTCAAACCTTTTCTAGCCTCAAAAACTAAGCAGGATCAGGCCGTTGCTACTTGGATGGAAACCACTAAGAAATATTACAGCTTTAGGCTAGACTGAGAAATTAAAAAAAAAAAAAAAATCTGAGAAGGAGAAAAAGAGAAAGGGCTTTTGTATTGTTTCCCAGAAGGCTACGTAGACATGTCTGATTAGTCATCAGGAGTCAAACTTGGCTCAAAGGAGACTAGCCTTTTCCTATTCTGTGATTTACATTGATATTTTTTTTTAAAAAAAGGTAAGATTCAATGTAGATTTTTAAAAGATATTCTAGGTAGTGTGGCGTTATGTTTCAACCCCTTTAAGTTGTCTCATTTTCCATTTCTAAATGAAGATGGAAAAGCTAGAGTAAATATTTCTAAGGAGGAGGATATGTATACACCATCTTCCTTCCTTCCTTCCTTCCTTCCTTCCTTCCTTCCTTCCTTCCTTCCTTCCTTCCTTCCTTCCTTCCGTAATTAGCTGAGAGGTTTTGCAATAAACTTTCAGAGTCTGCCTTGCACCATCCTCCTTGTTGATAGCCCTCAAATCCAGACTGTTCCTGTTTGTGTTCATCCAGTGTGTCCTGTCAGCCTGGCCAAATTAACACATTGTGGTTTAACCCTCTGCCAACCATAGTATTTATTCTGTTTGGAGGAGTTTAAAAGGAAGGATGTGTGGAATGAAAAATTATTGTAGTCCAGACTGGCAAGAGCTAAGTTTTCAGCAAGTACGATGCCTAAAGAAAGAGTGTCTGGAATCATTTGAGGACTATTATTTACACTGAGATGAATTATATAATTGTGGTGACATGTCACATGAAGCTTTATAACAAACATAACTGCTACTGCTTGAGTATAATCAGGCCCATGTGAGTCATAAAAGAGTATTGACCATTGACCTATTTCAAAATGAGCTGGATCAGTTTACATTTGGGTATGAAGAACAGTCTGGACCAGATTTTTTTTCTCCCTGAGATAATTATCTCAAAGATGATACCAGGGATCATTCTAAACACTGAAAACAAAACTCTTGCATATGTCCCCCTACAGGAAATTAATGTTATAATAAGTCAAAATGATAATTAATAATGAGGAAACAAGAGATACATATAATTAACCAAATTAATTTGATATCATATTAACCAGATTAAGGAAGCAGTCATGTTTACAACAATCAATAATGGATATTCTAGCAGTTATCTAAATTATACATTTTGGAGGCTATAGTACATAAGAAAGAAAGAAATACAGGGTGGAGAAGAATCCATTATAGAATTGTTTTGAACAGTAGGTGGATTGTATAAGCAATAGCCTCTATTGATGCTATAAAATTTTAACCATAAAGTTCACCTAGTTCCTGGGACTTATCTCCAAGACTGAAATTCAAAAGGAGGAACAAACATCTTAGATGGGTTTATGGATCTCCTACTTTAGAAGCTACCTTTGTTTCCTAAATGCACCCAGTTAGTGACTTTGACAAACAGGATGCTTTACCTCTTAAGCCTTGGTCGAAGTCACTAATTGGATGCATTTAGGAAACCCAGTGATTGGGGTTTAGTGGCATATACTTCTAAATGTGGGAGATCCATAATCCTCTCTAAGATATTTAAAATTTGTTCAGTTTATTATTATAATATCTGCATATTATGATTCTAGATACCACAGTTTAAGAAGACTCTAGACAAAATGAACAGAAACAAGGATGATCATGGGATCAGAAATAAAGTCCAGCAAGGAGGGATAACAGGAACTGGGTATCTTTAGCCTAGGGAAGAGAAGATGGGCTGAGGGAGATATAATAGCAGTTTTGAAATATCAAAAGTGGTATCACATACAGGAGAGGGTTATGACCTGCTCTTTATCATCACAGAGTGTAGGACATGAAGTAATGTTGCCAGAAAGCAAATTCTAGTGGAATATTGGGGAAAAAGTCCTAACAGTAAAAGTTGTTCAATAGAGCAACAAATTCCTTGGAGGCTTGAAATAGGCTCCTCACAGGAATTTTTATTTGGACAAGCATCAAACCATAAAATGCATTGGAAATTAGAGAAAAGTCACATCTTAAGTTTCCAGATTCTAAGTAATGGCCCTTATGGAAACCATTCAGATATGCT
Organism: Liasis olivaceus; assembly: GCA_030867105.1. Classification (NCBI taxonomy): domain Eukaryota; kingdom Metazoa; phylum Chordata; class Lepidosauria; order Squamata; family Pythonidae; genus Liasis; species Liasis olivaceus. Next base: position 26,724,915 of record CM061348.1, on the reverse strand, counting down.
CATAAAGTGTTTGATACTTCAAGTATAAATGCATCGGAATATGGTCAGTATATTTGTTAATTAAGTACTGAGCAGTGTTAACAAATGCTTCTATACTTTTAATATAATTTTTAAACAAATGATACAGGTGAAACTCGAAAAATTAGAATATCGTGCAAATGTTCATTTATGTCAGTATGGCAACTCAAAAGGTGAAACCAATATATGAGATAGACGCATTACATGCAAAGCGAGATATGTCAAGCCTTACTTTGGTATAATTGTGATGATTATGGCGTACAGCTTATGAAAACCCCAAATTCACAATCTCAGAAAATTAGAATAGTGTGAAAAGGTTCAATATTCTAGGCTCAAAGTGTCCCACTCTAATCAGCTAATGAACCCATAACACCTGCAAAGGGTTCCTGAGCCTTTCAATGGTCTCTCAGGCTGGTTCAGTAGGAATCACAAGCATGGGAAAGACTGCTGACCTGACAGTTGTGCAGAAAACCATCACTGACACCCTCCATAAGGAGGGAAAGCCCCAAAAGGTAATTGCAAAAGAAGTTGGATGTTCCCAAAGTGCTGTATCAAAGCACATCAATAGAAGGTTATGTGGAAGGGGAAAGTGTGGTAGAAACAGGTGCACAAGCAGCAGGGATGACCGCAGCCTGGAGAGGATTGTCAGGAAAAGGCCATTCAAAAGTGTTGGGGACTTTCACAAGGAGTGGACTGAGGCTGGAGTTAGTGCATCAAGAGCCACCACACACAGACGGATCCTGGACACGGGCTTCAAATGTCGTATTCCTCTTGTCAAGCCGCTCCTGAACAACAAACAACGTCAGAAGCGTCTTACCTGGGCTACAGAAAAAAAGAACTGGTCTGTTGCCCAGTGGTCCAAAGTCCTCTTTTCTGATGAGAGCAACTTTTGCATCTCATTTGGGAACCAAGGACCCAGAGTCTGGAGGAAGAATAGAGAGGCACACAATGCACGATGCTTGAAGTCCAGTGTGAAGTTTCCACAGTCTGTGTTGATTTGGGGAGCCATGTCATCTGCTGGTGTTGGTCCACTGTGCTTCATTAAGTCCAGGGTCAACGCAGCCGTCTACCAGGAGATTTTGGAGCACTTCATGCTTCCTTCCACAGACGAGCTTTATGGGGATGCTGACTTCATTTTCCAGCAGGACTTGGCACCTCCTCACACTGCCAAAAGTACCAAAACCTAATTCAATGACCATGGGATTACTGTGCTTGATTGGCCAGCAAACTCGCCTGACCTGAACCCCATAGAGAATCTATGGGGCATTCCAAGAGAAAGATGAGGGACATGAGACCGAACAATGCAGCGGAGCTGAAGGCTGCTATTGAAGCATCCTGGTCTTCCATAACACCTCAGCAGTGCCTCAGGCTGATAGCATCCATGCCACGCCGCATTGCGGCAGTCATTGCTGCAAAAGGGGCCCAAACCAAGTACTGAGTACATATGCATGGTTCTACTTTGCAGAGGTCCGATATTGTTCTATTTCCAATCCTTGTGTTATTGATGTCATGTAATATTCTAATTTTCTGAGATTGTGAATTTGGGGTTTTCATAAGCTGTGCGCCATAATCATCACAATTATATGAAAGTAAGGCTTGATATATCTCGCTTTGCATGTAATGCATCTATCTCATATATTGGTTTCACCTTTTGAGTTGCCATACTGACATAAATGAACATTTGCACGATATTCTAATTTTTCGAGTTTCACCTGTATTTAATTCTTATACAGTTAAATGAGAGCAACGTATTTCTTTTCTCTGTGTCAGCTGGTTGGGGATAACAATCTGTGAAGAATAGACGCTGGTCATCAAAAATCAGGATTGTTGTCTAAGTACCAGAATGGAGAATTGCATGATTTAATAACAATATTAAAGAGTTATCATTCTGTACTGCTTAGTCATTTATTTGGATTTTTCCCAATGAAAATGGATCTATTTCCACTAAATTAGACACTGAAAGCTATTCTCTATGTACTGTTTAATACTATGGAGGCAAGGTTTTTATTTTTTTACATTGGTAAAAAATCTAGTTCAGTACTAGGTGGGGGTTTCCCTTCTTTTTATCACCATCACAAAGAAACAGTGAGGTAGGTTGGGCTGTGGGAGAGTGACTGGCCCAAAATCACTCCCCAAGGTTCCTTAACTGTTACACTACACTGACTCTCCTGAAGTCTTTTATCTAAATAAACTACATTCTTATAGTTGAGAGGGTAAATATTTGAGAATTTCACCAGAATGAAGTAAACTCAGATTTCCTGAAAGCTGAAATGATCTAAATAGTTTTTGCCCACCCAATTAGATTGGAAAGAGTGGGCTTCCCGCAGATTCCCTCTCTTCAAGAATGTCGTCTAACAAAGTTCTCAAAGGTGGGACTTTTTTATCACTGTCCCACTTTTCTAGAAAAACGTCCATATGAAGATTCAACTTGCTCCAACATTATTGGGATTTAGGAAGACAATAAAAAACTGGTTATTTCAACTGGCATTTGAGGAAGAAATGATTTGAGAGTGAGAATATGATTGTAAAGGTTTTATTATTCGTTAGCATAGGGATATTTTATGATGTACTGTTGTTTATTATTTGGCTATTTTTACTATTTTAATCTTGTTAACATATGGTGGGATTTTAAGCTGCTGAGAATCAACTGATGGTTGGAGCAACATGGATGGATGGATGGATGGATGGATGGATATGTTTTGTACTTTCTTGCATGGGCTAGCCATTTACATGGTTGATTCAGAAATCAAACTAAAAGTATTTCTCATGAAACAAACGGATCCTTGGACCAAACTGTTAATATCAGTATGAATGTTGGGCCACATTACCAAAGGTATTGTTTCAACTGTCTCTGAGTGTGTAGGGGAAGCAGTTTGTCTTTGGGAGGAACTAACTTCCTATCATAGTGAATGGACATTAGTTGTTCATGAGGGATATTAGTGATTCTTGAGAGTACAAGCAGAGAATGTTATTTTCTAAAGCTATTTTAAAATGTGCATTTTTGGAGCTTGGTATTGTTACTTCTGGTCACTTCCCTGGACAGTGCATTTCCTTCACCCATTATTGATGGCAGAAAATATTTGTTTTTATGCTTGTGAAATATTGTAATATCCATATCCATATATTCTTGTTTCAGGAATTCCTCATGGCAATCCACCATTTTTCTATCCATTTGTTCACAATGCACCTCTCCTCTGGGGAGTTTGCAACATATCGGTTTTCCCAGTGAGTAGGAGTAGGAGTCAGAGTCATATTTCTATAGGGATTGTGGAAGCCTGCTGCAGACTCATATGCTTTTCTTTCCACCATTTTTTCCTGGCAACACTTTCCATCCCTTCTAGGAATTTAGCGTTACGTTACAAGTCCTCAGTCTATTTTTTTTCTGGATTGGACTTACTTTTTGCTCAAATTATGAAGACTGTAAGTGGATATTACCACAACAGCTTTGGTATATTTTTATTCTGCAAACAGAGGGTTAGGGTTAGGGTTATATTTAGTCCTGAAGCTGTCTAGTTGGCCATCACTTTTCCTTGCCAATTCAAGGAAAGTTGGGGACATGTTCCTCAAGATGACATCACCATATTTTTTGTAAAGTTTTGGCTTTCCAGTTAGAGACTCTTCTGTGTGGATTTATTCAGAGGGCATCTCCAGAATATTTTCCTTGTGTGATACTCCAGTGGAAATAATTAGGTTGAAAGGATTGTCTTGAATGCTATTTTTGGTGGCAAATGGGATATAAATTCAATCAATCAGGTAAACAGCCCTGAGTGATTACTTCCTGAGACTCTGGACAGTAGCTATTTGTCAGAGTAGACATCATTGGTCTGTATAGATCAATAGAGTTAGTTGGCATAAAGCAACTTAGTATTTATGTATAGGGTTTGTTTTTACAGTTGATTTTTAATGGATTAATTAATTTTAATTATTTATGGGGTATTTTAATTGTTTCTGGGTTTTTGATTTCAATTGTGAGCCACCCAAAGTCACCCATTGGGGGAGATGGGTGGCATACAAATTTAATAATAAATAAATAAATAAACTTCCTGTATTTCAAATCTCCATCAAGTAATCCTATCCCAGGTTTGTCTGCTCCTCTGTCCCACTATTCTTGTTTCTAAATAAGTGTTCACTTTGTTGTATTTATTCTGTAGCAGCCTGTCTAGGACTGGCTTCTAAGGCAAGTGTAATAGTAAATTGATTGTAACTTAAAAAAAAACTGAACAGAAAACACTTAAAATGATTAATGGAGTTTTAAAATCTCACATCTTGTCCTACTTAATTTAATAGCTCCTCTAATTCAGATACAATCTTTGCTATTTGCTTACAAGTAAAAAGGATGACAGAAAGAGAACCAGCTGATGTTTTGCATCCCATACTTTAAAATGGGCGTGCATCCCCTTCCAAATTCTCCATTAGGGGCTGATCAGACACTGGGTTTAACTAATTCAGATACCTCTAGGTAGCATTCCTAGAAAGTAAATTCAGTTAGCATATGTCAGACGAATACGTTTTATTAAAAGGCATAGGCTTTGGTGAGCCACGGCTCCCTTCATCAGATGCATGGAGGGGCTGAACAGATGTAAGATTTAATTGGGATGAGGAAAGGGAAGGGGAAGACAGGATGATGCAATTGCAGGCTACATGTGAAACAGAGTACAAGTACCCTGTCAATTAACAATTGCAAAGTACTAAACACCCATTGTGTTTGTTGAGACTTTCTCAGAGTATATGTATCCTTTTCTTCCTACCCTTCTAAGCGCTGATCTCTATTCGACTTGCTGATTCTTGTTTCCAAGTGTTAGATGTTTCACGAGGACGAAATAAGTTGCAAGGCAGCAGGCGCAGGGGGTAGGAGAGCGTTTTATGTACGGCCTTCGACACTCAGCCCAACATCTAGATAGGCTTTCTCTTTCTCTCTTCCTGCTGATTGCCAGGGTCATGTGATTTGCTCAGTGGGTGATGTGAAAGTCTTGTTTATCCAAAGGCCATGTGGAGGTGGGTGGGGGCTTGTCAGGGGGACAGAAGGGACTGGCTTCCTACGAGGTTTTGGTGGCTGAATAGCTGACACGGACTGAATTGGATAACTGGGCAGGGGACTAATTTCCTGTGCCTGGGGGCTTAATAAGAAGAAGCAGCTGCTGCTAACGGGTTGCTCTGATGCATGTAGATGAGACTGTGGGCTGCAATAAAATAAAAGGGGGGTGGGAGGAATCTCAACAGACTTTTTCCTCTACATTAGCTCCAGAATCTCTGCTTCTCTCTCTCTCTGTTTCTCACACATGAAGTTGCGCTGAATCAGGTAAAAGGATCTTCAGTTCTCTCTCGGATAATATCTTTGTTGGTTTATTTGATTGACGGACAGATGAATGATGGAATGAATTGGGTGAGTGGATGGATGGATGGATGGATGGATGGATGGATGGATGGATGGATGGATGGATGAAGCTGTGCTGGAAAAGATTCCAATTATATTGGCCAAGCCTTTCCAGCAGACTCCAGTTGCTTTGCCATGTTAATAAACGAAGACATGGCTCTCATTAAAAAGGGAAGAACTGTGCCGTGCTTGAAATAAGCCTCAGTCAGTAAGTTCTTGTTTGCATCTGTCGATGCACCAGCCAGCCATGTTTTTCATGTGATTATCTACTCTGTTGGCTCTTGCTGAGGTGCTCCCAGCCCTTTCAGAGGCGATGCTACTACAGCTTCATGCAAAGGTGAGGAAAGAGAATAATCTGCTGGTGGCTGGTATTACTGTTTGTCTGTCTGTCTGTTTGTTGCCCTCCAAATGGAATAGTGAAGAGGTAGGAATATTTAAATTATATACTTGTAGGCAGCAGTGAAAATCCCTCCCCTCCCCCCAGCTTTCTTCGTTCTGTTCATTGTTTCTGGTTAGTTAGTTAATTTTCTTCCATTGTGTTATGCTCTGTGTTTTAAAATGTTGGAATAAAGCTGTATTGCAGCTAAGGTAAAATGGAGAGGCTGGGAGGAAGAAAAGGCTGGCCTTTTGCATTAAGAGCTATTGTGCTTTCCCTTTCTCTGTCTCTCCACACACACCCCCCTTCTGCAATCCAGTTGTCCAGCAACCCCTCTTAGTTAACTGTCTCTTGCCTGCAGATACAGGTTTGCCAAACCTTGCAATCTAAATGTGTTTTAGAATCTCTCTGCTGGAAAAGGCTGTGCATCATTGTATGCGAACCTGTTTTTTTTTTTTTTTCTCCACCCATTTATAGGCAAGCTGTTCTCCCACTATCACTTTTGACTCCATGAATGGTTGATATGCCTTTCAAATTGTTCTCAATTGTAGGCTGTCACGTTTTATAGGCTGAATGTAATAAAACCTGGTGGAAATATTTTGTAGATGGTATAAAAGGCATGCTATCTCCTTTATACAGAAATGCTGAAGATGACGTACTAACACATACACATGCGCGCACACACATTCATGTATACTTAAGACGTGTGATGTACTCAGACAACATTGACTGAAAAGATCCAATATTTAATTGGTGGACTGTTCCAAAACTACAATGATCTGTTTACATCACCTTCTTGTTTTGAATGATTCTGCTTCTTGTCACTGAATTGTTGATCTGACCCTAATGTGTTACTGCTACCCTGGAATACTAAATATTATAGGTTTGTAACCTATAATAAATACAGTCAAAAGCAAATGGGTGAGATAAAGAAAGTCTAAATGCATGCTTGATGATTTAGGAGAAATTGCAGTGAATGTGCACAAATATAAAGGAACCTTCTTTTTTACCACAAACACAAGATTTTACTTTTAACTGTAAAACCTTTTCACGGAATGAGGCTTTAAGTTTCGTTAAGGAGATCTTGATGTTGATTGTCTGTATCTCAGAATTGGAATCTGAAGCTTTTGTTTTGCCTTTGCAAAGGGAGAGGGTTAAACACGCTGATAGTGCCTATCGTCAAACAGATGGGAGCCTTATATTCAATTGGAAAATGCCTATAGTTACTGTTAAGCTTTGGGTGACAAATGGCCATGCTTCTGCTGAATGTTGTAGCAGAAAAGCATCTTACGATCTGCCCAGCTTCCTCTCTTGCACGCACGTACTTGATTAAACATTCATAGGAGAAGTCTTCTTTTGTGCTTACTATCAGTAAAAGATAGAGTGGTAGTTGTAATTTACTGACACTCAGCAGCTACTGTTCCAGGGTTATTATCACATGATATTGATGCTTTGGATTATTATTTTGTTTCTAATTTCTGCCTATACCAAGAACAGATGTGAAAGCTCTCTCATAAACCATCTGCCTTTCTGTTCCTCACACTTAAGAAAAGTTTGAACTATTTCCTGACTTTGTATCATGAGGCTTTTAAATTGTGATACAGGCTTCCTCTAAGAAGAATACAGAGAGGTTGGAGACATCATTTCCATGTTATTTTTTCCTGCCATTTATATTGTTTCATATTGATGAAGATGATGCTATCTGTACAGTCATGTCTGATTCTTGGTGATTCTATGGACCAGCTCTCTCCACATTTTCCAGTCTTGTACGGCTTCTTTGAGTTGCTTTACGCTCTGTTTCGTATTATCTGGGCATAAAAGTAGCCTTGTCGGTTGTTCCCTAAACCAGAGTATCAGAAGTGTTTCGTGAATCCTGTAATGCTACTGTAGACTACCATGTTTCTAGATGTTCATATTAGGTCTTCTTTGGGGCTCTCATATCATATCACAATCCAACATGCTGTTCTTTCTACCAACTTCTGTTGAAAATTGTGCTGGGAATTCATATTTTTTAAAGTTATATTAGTGAAAGCCATCATTCTTTTATTTTACTGAGATGTCTTATTAACATGCTTTTCAGGACAGTTAGGGATACTGTTCTGTTGATCTCAAAGGACACATGATGAATTTTATTTATTTATCATATTTATGTAGCTGCCCATCTCACATAAAAGTGACTCTGGGCAGCGTACAATGCTCAATTAAAAAGAACCAATAAATACATATAAAACAATACATTAAAACTATAAAAACTATAAAAAACACACCAAACAGGAAAGGATGATACTAACTGTAGTAATGGAGCCATCACAAAATCTCCCTGGTCCCCTGGGACCCCCAGGCCTGATCACATAGCCAGGTCTTGAGGGACCTGCGGAACTTTGAGAGGGATGGAGCTAATCTCACTTCTGGGGGGAGAACATTCCACAAGGTGGGTGTTACAGCAGAGAGGGCCCACCTCCTGGGACCCGCCAGATGGAATTCCCTGGCAGATGGCACCCATAGCATGCCTTCTCTGCCAGACCTGATGGGACAGGCAGATGTAATCGGGGGGAGGCGGTCCCTTAGGTAACCCAGCCCCATGCCATGAAGGGCTTTAAAGGTCAAAACCAGCACCTTGAATTGGACCTGGAAGCAAACTGGTAACCAGTGCAGCTCATGGAGCAGAAGTGTAACATGTACCGCTCTAGGAGCACACATAACTGCCCGCACCGCTACATTTTGCACCAGCTGAAGTTTCCAGATACCTTCAAGGGCAGCCCCATGCAGACCACATTACAGAAATCCAAATGGGAGGTGATCCAGAAGGATACCATGGTTGATGGTATTGAAAGCCACAGAGAGGTCAAGTAGGGCAAGGATGGATGCACAACCTCCATCCTGCCCTCGCCAGAGATCATTCAAAAGTGCGACCAATGCTGTTTCCATCCCATATCCAGATCTGAATCTTGACTGAAAGGGATCCAGATAATCCATTTCATCCAAGGTCCTCTGAAGCTGCTGTGCAACCACCTTCTCAGTCACCTTCCCCAAGAAGGGGAGGTTAGATACTGGACGGAAGTTGTCCAGTGTAGTGGGGTCTAGAGATGGCTTTTTGAGGAGGGGGCAAACCAAACCTTCCTTAAGAGGCGAAGGAACAACCCCCTCATCAAGGAAGCATTAACCATCACTAGAACCCACTCACATGACACCCCTTGGGCCACTTTAACCAGCCAGGAGGGGCATGGATCTAAAGAGCAGGTGGCTGAGCTCACAGCCCTAAGGACCCAGTCCACTTCCTTAGGTCCAACAGGTTCAAACTGTTCCCAGATAACAGGGAAAGACAATCCTATCCAAAGCCTCAGCTGCCTCCTTATTCCAAGCGGCAACCAAGGGTTCGGATGGATCATGCAGCAGACCAGCAGGAACAACCTCCAGCTCTCACTGAAACCCTTCTGGGTCTATTTGTCACCAGGGACAGACCAATATAATGGGTCTAGCCTCCCTGCAGTGGATAGTGGCACTAGAGAATGCTATCATAATGAGGGCGTGATCTGACCATGACAAGGGAACACCAAAAGCTCCCCCAGTTTCAGATCACATAGCCACTGCTCCAACAGGAACATCAGATCAAGTGTATGGCCACTGTCCTGTATTGGGCTCTGGATGATCTGGGATAGGTCCATGGCCGTCATGGTGGCCATGAACTCCTGAGCCACCTTGGACCCCGTCCGTAGAGAAGGCAGCTGAAGTCCCCCAAGACCATAAGTCTGGGAAACTCCACTGCCAACCCTGAAATGGCATCAAGGAGCTTAGGCAGGTAAGTTGCTGTACAACAGCAACAAACCCAACTGATTCCTAGAGACCAACTTAATGAACAGGGTCTCACATCTGGTGACCTGTGGTGCAGCGCCCCTGAAAACCATAAGAGATTTCCAGATAACAATCACCACACTTCCCCCCTGCCCCCGCCCTGGGATCTTGGCTGATGCCACACTCGGAACCTGGCTGGGCATAACTCCAAGAGGGCTACCCCCTACCCCACTCCCCGGATCCAGCCAGGTCTCAGTCATACATGCCAGATCAGCCCTCTCATCAGTAATTAAAACACTGATGAGGGATGTCTTATTACAGATGACCTAGCATTCAGAAGCAGCAGCTGGAAGCCAGAGCCTCTGAAGGTCAGCTGACAGGGTACTGGGGCTGAGACTGAGGATCTGGAATGTGAAACCAGTAACAAACCAGTCCTGTGGTCCCCGGGAATGGCCCCATACCTGGGAGGGGAAGCTGGGCACCCTGAAGCACTTTGCTTTGCCAGCTCTCAGCACCTTCGGAACCTAGCAACCACTTCCCCCACTTCACTACAACAGCCTCACACACAAATATATACCGGCTCCCCAAGTATATTCCCGGCAGACAGAGGGCTCCCTACCCATTCACCTTCCATAAATTCCTCCTCCGACTCTCACCCAGAGGGAGAATCAACACACACCCACTCACACACCACTCACATCCAAGACCGCCTATCCTGCTGCTCCCACCAGCTGGCAGAGGCTCCCAACCCCTTCACCCCCCACCAAGCCCACCTTTGGCTCTCATCCAGAGAAAGGCAAAAGAGGAGGAATAACATTCAATTCCCAGTGGGAAACCTACAGTCCAACTCCCAAACTTCACCATTAAATGGGAGCCACGACGTTTCTTCTTCCTCAGGGCTACAGGAGGGAAGGCAGAAAGGCCTCCACAGGGGAGTGGGGTCCACAGTAGTCTGCCACTCTACTGCAACCCACCCCACCCCACCCCACTCAGCCACTGCCCATACCTCCAAAGCCCCAGCGTCCCAATGATAAGCTGATGACAAAAAGATGGAAAAAAGGCTACAACACCACTGAACGCTAAAACGTGGCTGGAGCAGCTACAACTGCTCCTCAGTCCATTCCTCAAAGAGACAGTCTGGGCAGTCCTCAAGAGCAGCACTACGTTCCAAGAGGCTGTTTATAAGTCTGTTTTGTCCTTCCCTCCGGCAGCAGACTCCTGCAGCTAAGCCAGTCCAAGGACGCTGCTCCCAGATTTAAAAAAAGCCACCAAGTTTGCAACCGTGGCAGACACAGCAGACGTAGCTGATCCCAGCAGCAGCAGCAGCCAAGCAAGTCCAGAAACATCACCACCAAATTTAAAAGAACCGCCAAGTTTTCAAGTGCAGCAAACTTAGGATCTTTTTTCCTCCATTTGTGTTGAATATTGTCTATACTCAGAGGTGCATTTTTTCTTTTGCCTGATTTGGAAATTGGACATGAGTCCATCTGGAAGACACATGATTGAGGCAGAAGGTTGAAGGACTAGAAGTGAGCAAAGAGTTGGCTACTTTTTATATGCATGCCCTTTTTTTTTCTTAGATTGAACTCTGTCCTGTTTTGTTCTGTACGTGATTGGATCAGATCCACTTTTAAACACACATAATTCTAGCTGGGAGCCAAAGACCTTCATTTCAAGTATAAGTTGGGTTATGCAATGTTCTTCCAGGTGTCCCAAAATAACAATACATTACTGCAGAATATGTTGGGTTTACAAGAGTGCCTTTTGCTTAGGTCTTATGAGATTATATCTAACTGTTCCTGATATTTTTTTCCCCCTCAAGGCCCTTTATCATCTTGGTTGATGACTTCTGGACATCCTTGTTTGCCAGTGTCATTCCTAAAATGTTATGACCAGAACTGGATACAATAGTTTAGATGCAATATTAGAAGGTATAGGAGGAGGAGGATTTTAGTTTCAGTTACTGAAGCTTAAGAAAATAAACAAGACTACTGCAGAGGTTAGGCCAACTTTTGCTGGTCTAAATTTTTGCCCATTGGGAAAATGGGCAAAATTTACTCCCATATACCAAGAGACGTTGACCACTCCTTGGACTGATGTCCCTGTTAGGTCCAAGGAAAGATCAATAATTCTTGCCCTATTTATAATATTTTTACCCTGTTTTATCATTAGAAGCAATCCTAAAATAGATTTCTTCTAATAATAGTTATAACTTGCTAAAATCAGATGTTTGTACAGAGGAGAATTTCTGAAGTAGTATATCTTTATCTTATGTACTCACTTTCCTTGCTTTTACCCTTCCTTCTTCATTCCTTCCTTGATCTGTTTTCCTTCATGACACCATAGGTCCACTGTACCATTCTGACATTAGATATTCTGACTCAAAATTAGCTGAGCTTTCAAAAATGTTCTCTCTGCTTAGGATTACATTGCATTACTTCTTTCTGAAAAACACTCTGCCATTGGAGTTGGAATTATATTCAGTGATGGTCTGCCATAGCACTGGTTGTGTTCCAAAATGTAAAGTAGTTTCTGATAACAATGTGTTATATTACTTTTCTTTTACAAATCAAATTTCTTGAGGGTTGTAAAACTAAGTAATGTTCTCTTATGGATTCCCATAAACCTATATATTTCCCCTTTTTCATTTTTCCTATAGGTATACAGAAGAGAGAAATAAATATTACATAGTTTCTAAGCTTCACAGTATGAAGGAAGGTAGATAAAGAAAATCAAATGTCATTGTAGAATTGTGAATTCTTCTCCTGAACTTTAATAACATGACTATATTACAGTTTGCACTGAAATTCTTTTGATTGCTCTTTGTGTTCAGAACAATCATAATGGGCACGTATACAGGACCTATTGTCTGCATTATATTATATTGCATTATATTATAGTGAGAAGGATCAAACTGAGTTGAAAAGAGATTATGATTTTCTGGGCATAGTAGACACACTGGCTTAGTTCATACTCCAACAAACTATAGATTGTCAGATTAGGAATGTCTCCAGTCTCCACATACTGTCCCCTTCTGGCAACTTGTTCAACTTCATTTCATGTCTGACTAACAGTTTACTGTTCCAGTATTACAAATCATAATTTGATCCTTGTTTGTAATCCTGGATCCTAGTCTATACTTGTTATGTGTAGAAGTGCTCAAATTCAGTTTGAGTGGCATGACAGACTGCAATTCATCAAAGCACAAAGTCTTCTTCTAAGCCTGTGAAAGGCCAGAGAAGCATACGATACATTCCCACTCTGACAAACTATGTTTTTGAATTAGAAATGTGATATTGGATTGAGCTGTTAACTCATTTGGATGAACTCCTGGTGAACAAGCTGGAGTTAAAAATTTAACACAGGCCCCATTCCATTGCATACAGTTGAAAGAAAAAGTATGTGAACCTTTTGGAACTTCATGGTGTTCTGCATTAATTTGTCATAAAATGTGATCTGACCACCATCTAAGTCAAGAGTATTGACAAATATAATGTGCCTAAAATAATAACACAAAACCAATTCTGATCCTTCATGTCTTTATTGAGAACAACCATAAAAACCTCATAGTACTAGTGGAAAAAGTATGTGAACCCTTGAGTTGATCTCAAAAAAGCTAATTGGAGTCAGGTGTTAGCATACCTGGAGTCTTGTTAAGCCTTGGAGGTGTGGACTAGAGCTACGTTGACTGATAAAAACCACTCAGACTTTTTGAGTTTGCTCCGCACAAGAAGAACACGCTTATGTGAGCCATGCCTCGCCAAAAAAAAGCTTTCAGAGGCTCTACGATCAAGAATTGTTGATTTACATAAAGCTGGAAAGGGTTACAAAGTGATTTCAAAGACCTTAGAAATTCACCAGTCTACCGTTAGGCAAATGATCTACAAATGGAGACACTTTGGGAGTGTGGCTACTCTACCAAGAAGTGGACTCTCAGTCAAAATGACCCCAAGAGCACAACGAAGATTCATCAATGAGGTAAAGAAACAACCCCGAGTGACAGCCAAAGATTTGAAGGCATCATTGGAACTGGCTAACATCTGTGTTCATGAGTCTACAGTATGTAAAACATTGAACAAGCAGGGTGTCTATGGCAGGACACCACAAAGGAAGCCACTGCCTACTACAAAGAACATTGCTGCATGCCTGAAGTTTGCGAAAGAGCACATTGACACTCCACAGCGGTATTGGCAAAATGTTTTGTGGACTGATGAAACAAAGATTGAACTATTTGGAAAAAACACGCAGCACTACATCTGGTGTAAAAAGGGCACTGCATATCATCTTGAAAACATCATCCCAACCGTAAAGTATGGTGGAGGAAACATCATGATTTGGGCCTGCTTTGCTGCATTAGGGCATGGCCAGCTTGCAGTCATTGAGGAGAAGACGAATTCCCAAGTGTATCAAAAAATTCTTCAGGATAATGTGAGAATGTCTGTACATCAGCTGAAACTCTGTAGAAGTTGGGTGATGCAACAGGACAATGACCCAAAACACCAGAGCAAGTCCACAACAGAATGGCTTCAGAAAACAAAATCCGCCTTTTGGAGTGGCCAAGTCAGAGCCCAGACCTCAACCCAATAAAGATGCTATGGAATGACTTGAAGAGAGCCATACACATGAGACGTCCAAAGAATATGACAGAGCTAAAGCAGTTCTGCCAGGAAGAATGGGCTAAAATCCCTCCTGAATGATGTGCAGGTCTGATCCACAGCTACAGGAAGCGCCTGGTTGAGGTTATTGCTGCCAAGGGGGGGGGGGGGGGTCAACCAGTTATTGGTTCCAAGGGTTCACTTACTTTTTCCACTAGCATTTTGAATGTTGAATGAGTGCATTCAATAAAGACATGAAGGATCAGAATTGTTTTTGTGTTATTATTTTAGGCACATTATATTTGTCAATACTCTTGACTTAGATGACGGTCAGATCACATTTTATGACAAATTAATGCAGAACACCATGAAATTCCAAAACGTTCACATACTTTTTCTTGCAACTGTATATGTAAATCAATGCACAAACCATTCATTCTTAACTATGGGTCGTCTGTAACCCGGGCATTCTTAACCCGGGGACTACCCTGTACTAGGTTTGGTCAGGCAATAACATTTTTCACGTTTGTTCCCCAGTGAAACAACTGCAAAGAACAGTGGTAATTCCAACAACTCATATTCAACCAAGTGCTGCAATTCACAGCTTTCTGTCCAGATAACAAGAGTACCATCCCTTCCTTCCTCATGCCAAAAAATATATACATTTGTTAAGAATTCTAAGACTGTTTTTGAATTTTGGAATTAAAGTAACTGCAAGTTTCTGATTAATAAACACAACTGCTTGGACTTTTCTCTCCTCTTGTAAATACCATGATCTTCTCACAACTTTAGATAATGACTACTGGAAAATGAAACCTAGCCTGATGAAGTGAAGGAGTGTTGTACTTCACGTGACTTTTGACATGTTCAGTCTTAGGCCTCTATTTTGCTTTTTTTTGTTGTTTTGGCAGTTAATAAGAACAACCGTCTTCTGGGATGTTGCCATTAGGTACCTGAGCATACAAACTGATATGCTTTGCTAACTTCTCCACACTTTACTGTCAACGTATATCATGTGGTCAAAGTGTTAATAAGGAAAAAATAGCTGGGTGATTACAGTTATACTTGCACAGATGGACACCTGTACATGCAATATTTTAAAGAAGGAAGGCAACCTGCGTGACAGCTTAGAAATGCAGGACCATTGACATCCATACTTGCAAGCCAGCTTGTTACAACCATAGCTATTTTCCTTTCAAGTTTGGCAGCTTTGACAAATGACTTGTCAGGATGCAGAATGTTATAGTAGGATTCAGTAGTACTAGGAAATGTATTTTGTGATTTAAGAAATATCCCTTGGGCTTTGCACTGTCAACCTGTCTCTTATTTATAGTTTTCTTATGGAGCATAAGTTTGCATACGCTGCCATAAAATGCAGGGATTATGTTAGGAGGCTTTTCAGAGAAGATCAGAAAAACTTGTTGAGGGCATTTCTCTCACTCACTGTTAGCATGGTAGCTTAATTAAAACTTGATATACAGAAACATCGATTACAAAATGCTAAGAATAAGTAAGAGTGCCATCATCTTCCTTTTCTGTTTGCAAACTTCTAAAACAGCCTTCTCAACCCTGTTGCTCAAGTGTGATTCAATTCCCATGATTCCCAATTACTTGGGTATTTTGAAGGCATTCAGAATGATTGGTGCTATAAACAGGGCTAGGCTGCACTTGATCTGATTCAGCCACATAATTAATTTACATTCATTTTTTGGGTCATGGCTCTTAATTATTTTTTATCATGTTGTACATGTAGAAGGATAATAAAGCAGGTTGCTCTTTTTGGAATCTTCTCCTATTATCTCCCTTTTTAGCTTGAAGAGGTCATCATTGTTACCTGGAAAGACTATCATGTATATAGCACTCTTTCTTCTACTTTTCCCCACGACAACCCTGTGCCATAGGCTGGGCTGAGAGAGAATTGTGCTTTTGTGCTTGAGGGTAGACTAGAATCTGGGTCTCCCTTCTCCTAGTCTGACACCTACACTACAGCAGTCCCCGGGTTAAGAATGTCCGACTTACAGACAACTCATACTTACGAACAGGCTATCTATTACTAAAAATAGTAGACAGCATTATCCTTCCTCGAGGCGACGAACCGCTGAAGCTGCGCAATGTTTCCATGAACTGTTGAAGCCGCGTGTTTTTAATATACAGCCTGTTTTCTGCGGTTTTCAGCAGTTCATGAAAACATTGCGCAGCTTCAGCAGTTTGTTGGCTCAAGGAACAAGAACACCGTCCATCATTTTTTAGTAATAGGCAGCCCATTTGTAAGTACAAGTTCCGACTTACATACAAATTTGAGTTAAAAGACAGGCTTAGGAATGGAACTCGTTCTTAACCCAAGGCCTGCCTGTACACCACGCTCTCTCTTATACATTTTTCTGTTTTGTTTTGTTTTTAATGTTGCTTCTAGTTGTAGGACTGGAGCAGTATGTGCTATGCCCATATATGAGGGACAAACGACACTGAGTATGACTACTTCTAATATAATTACAGTCAATACAGCCCATAAGATTCAGGAATGTCAAATAAGAATCACAAAGTAATTTTATTATAGTTCATTTATTTATATATTGCATTTTTCACAAAACATTGATTAATATTGCATGAAATCATTGTGAGTGATAAAGAGATAGAAATTCATCAGGGACCCAATACTTTTGATTGTGCATGAGATAAGTAGATTGCAAACTACTTAGAGTGATTCACAGAAAATAAAATGACAATAATTAAATACTGTGTTAGCAGATATCACGAAACAATTAAGGTGAGTGTCTGTGGTTAAGAAAAGTGGTTAAGAAGCTAGAGTTAGGATCAGGGAAACCCAGGATTAAGTTAATGTGAGCCATGGAAATGTACTCAGACTAATCTGCCTCACAAGGTTGTTGGTGTGAGGTTAAAATGAAGGGAGATCCCAACCCATAAGCCACTTTGAGCTCCTAGAGAAATTGGATGATGATGATGAATTATTAGTTAAACTAATTATGTAACTACAAAATTAAGTAAACTCAGTGAATAAAAATAAAACCTACCAATATTATCAAAGACTACTAATATTAGCATCAGAGCTACATTATGCAATCCATTCTATAATTAATATTAAAGGACATAAAAATAAAATACTTAACCTAAATGAAAAATAGTACTAGCAGAGGAAAATACACAATATGACTAGACTGCAGTAGTAGCAGCTCTAACCAAGTCACTCCAAACACATTACAATTCCTGACACTGACACTGACACAACCCAGAAATCTAACCCAAGTCTGGGTTTTGTCCTAGGGAAAACCCAACAGTGGAAGCCAATCTGTATGCTCCAAATAATCAGCCTGAAGACCACAAGGAACTTCAAGTCAGGCCACGCTGAGCCCAAAAAATAAAATAGCACCATGAGAGGAAGACAAGATGACAAAGCCTGTCCAAAGCTGTATGTTATTATTTTTGTCAGTTATTGGGAACTAATCATGATTAGTGATAACAACAGTAACTATTATCTTTTTGTTACCATAGAATTATTCCCCCAAAGTATCCCTGAGGGTGATGGGAAATAATGAGATGCTCGCTTAGTTTTCAGACTCAAATGCTTCATCCCTTTAACCTCAGCACCAGTTTTTATCAGCAACAAATGCACACGCATGCACATTTCTCCCACGGGTGAAGTTTCACAAGTCTTACTTCTGACATTTTTTATTTCTCAAAATTAATGTAAGAAATGAGGGAATGTGCAGACCTGGTATACATTTCTTTAAAGAATAGCAAACATAGTTTGTTAACTACTGGTGACTAGTTAACCAGCATTGCTGGAATGAATGACATAGAGTTCTTTCACCGGTTTGAGAGCTGTGGGTTCAGCACATCTTTGCTATTAGTGGTGTTTGTTAATTCTCAATGTTTTTCCATTTGAGAAAAAACAATACAGACTTGTGCTTTCTGCTTCTAGGTTCTAACAGAGGTAACAGAACTTCCTAGTTTATTTTTCTCAGGCAAAGTAATCCTGCCCTAGAACAGCCAGAGAGATTACCCTGTAATTCTGTGACTCACCCTTGGGAAAATCTTGGTTCCAAGAATATGAATAGGATTCAAGACTGACTACTGCCAAAATAATGAGTGCCTATAAATAACTCAAGAGAACTCTGTCGAACAAACATTGTGATGAGCTGAAATCACAATGGAGCCACGGTGCCAACCTTATTGGGCAACTGGTTGTTTCCATGAACAGCACATATTTTTGGCAGTAGGAGATCTGAACAGAGCAGAAAATGGAATGCATAACTTAATGGGGGATTTTGTAAAGGGAAGAGCTGCAGCCGTTACAAATGGAACGTACTGATAATTGCTTTTTCATTCTGAAATGTGCTGTCCTAGGATGCCTGGAATAATTGTGTTCAAACATGATTCATTTAAAGGGCAGCCTCCTCTTTTGGCATATCAGTGGTTCATAGGTGGTAGAAATGGGAGTCATCTTGAGCAGGAATTCTAAGCATAATTTACAAGGTCTGCTTTTCTGGGTATGATATTGGAGTTAATCACCGTGTGAAATTTCATTCTGTTTTGGCTAACCGATTTGCTAATGTGCAGCAAGCTTTTTTTTTTTTTTTTCCTATCAGACATGGTTGAGGAAGAAAGACTTAGGTAGTCCTGCCTGACCACAACTGCTGAAAACTATCAGCACAAGATTCCTGAATAGCTTCAAAGGACAGACAGAACTTCTCCTGTCTGCAGGGAAGTGGTGGCGATATCACTACGAAGGAAGAAAAAAACCAAACCAAGCCAAGAATTTAAAATAGATTACTTTGGAAATGACCACCAAAGGAAAGGAGTGACTGAGAAATAGCCCTATTTTTTTCTACTAGGTTTCTACAACAATAATAGTGATAGATTAGATACCACAGATCAGTTTTACAGATAAACACAATAATCTGTGGAGAGAGCAATTGCTGCATGTTATCAGAGCTCTTCTATGTCAGAAATGGAATCTATTAAGAAAGATCCAAAATTGATGGCAATTTAGATTTTCAACATAGTACAACAACAGAAGGCTGCAACTATAGACCATTTTGTGTGTTTGTGTGTGCCTTCAAGTCACCATTAACTCCTGGCAACTGCCTGGATTGGTCCTGCAGTTTTCTTGGCAAGATTTGTCATTCCCTTCTTTCTAGGGCTGAGGGAGAGTGACTGGCCCAAGGTTATTCAGCTGGCTTTGTGCCTAGGGCAGGGCTAAAGGTCATAGTCTCCCAGTTTGTAGCCTGGTGCAACACCCATTTCCCTGGACATAAACTCAGTGACTCTGGTTCTGAGTAAACATGTATGTAAATTATTCCATACATGTTTACTCAGAACCAGAGTCACTGAGTTTATGTCCAGGGAAATGGGTGTTGCACCAGGCTACAAACTGGAAGACTATGATTTATCTTTGCTTTTTCACATACAATTATTTTCATTTAATAATAATATATACATAAAAAAGACCAATCCAAATTTGGATTTATCAGGTGGAGGGGGCTGCATCAAAAAGATTTAGTGGAACTTAAAAGTATGCCAGTCTAGAACTGCTACCACAATTAGGAAAGGTGTGGTCAGAGAATATGCAAATATGGCTTTCTTTGAAGAATTAGAACTTTATGTTTTTCAAAAAGTCTTTTTGAAATGTTAGATTAGGCTTAAGCAAATTTTATTCTATTTTTCAACAAATTCATCCCTTGCAACCATTAAAAGATAATTTATTGGAAGGTGAGCTAATATCCAAGTCACCTTATTTGGAATACTAATGCAGTGCTTTTTAAGACAATATACTGTATATAGAGTTGTATAAAATACATAGGTAACTTAGTCAAACACCAATTGCAGTGCTATATGGACAAAAGTCTTTATGTTGTTAATCTCAGCATAACACAGGTAGTCCCCAGTTTAAGAACAAGTTCCATTCCCAAGATCTGTCCTTAAGTCGAATTTGTATATAAGCCAGAACAGTATTATTGTAGAATACTGTATAAGTAGTATTGTGTAATTAACTCAAACCATTGTGTATTTAACTTGAATCATTTTGTATTTAACTCAAATCATTGTTTCTTTAACTCGAATTTTGCAACAGTAGGCACCATTCTTAACTATGGACTTACTAAAACCCGGGCTTTCTTAACCCGGGGACTGACTACCTGTAGAATTTTATCAGACAAAAGTAAAATATTATCTATATTTGTCAAATATACACACAAAGAATAGGAAGTATAATAAAGACAGAAAGCTTTTGTGCAAATGATTTTTCCCACCAAAATTGCATCTTGCCTACTTTTCATGAGAATTCAGGTATGTTGTGAAATATGCAGTAGATCATATTGTGGAGGAACCAAAACACTCCTTATTTGTTAATTCTCATATTGTTCAGGTTCTCAAATTGGCACTGGCTTGTCCTGGGCATATTATTAAAGCAGATCACTGCAATTTTCTCCTCATTTAAAACTGCTTGTAATTGAGTTATGTTAAAAATATTAGATTGTGTTTTCAATTGTTTAAAAAAAACTTGAAATGACCACAAATTTATATAATTTGATATAAATTGCATTTTTACACAGGAATGAACAAGAGGCTCCCTGCTTCATTAGAACTTTAATGTGGTACAGTCAGATCATGATAGTTAACCAAAACCTTGAGAGCTTGGCCTGGTGTACGGTGTTTAAAAGGTTGTTTTACTGTTGTTGTCAGCAAGGCTACATAGGAAAGTTTACAAGGTTCGAATGAACTGATCTCCAAATTTTCTCCTTTAAACATATGGAATAAGTGGCTGAACCATGCAAAAGTATTAAATCAAAGGCAGTTTGATTGCATTTCATTAAAAAAAGTAAAGAAAGAGAAGTTGAGGGGGAAAAAAATCAGTTGCTAAGAGTTTCCTACCGGGAACACATATCCTAAGAATAGAGTTTTGTAGGTGAGGGATGTTTTGAATACCAGTACCTACCTGCCATATCTGGGCCTATTTCCACATCATGAATATATTGAAAAGAAGGACGGTGGCACATTGCCACCAGATTCAAGGATTATGCATTGTTGATTCTCCCTAAAAAGTGACCACAAGATTGCATTCTTAGTCTCTTGATTTCATCCAGTATATTTGCAGGTAGTCAAAAACTGGAAATAAGTCTCATTTTCAATGCTGGCCAGCACTGATGTTAATAAGGGCTCAGCCATTCACCCCCAGTGCTTTGACAGATAAACCATATTTTGGTATACTGGTGTAGGCTTTCATGGCTGGCATCAATGAAGCAGTGATGAGCTTTCGGGCTGAATGGCCATGGTCCAGTTTTCTTTCATCCTGGCATTTCACCAGCAGCTGTGGTTGGCATCTTCAGAGGCAGGGTGCTTTGTGGTGTACCTCAGGCAACTAAACAAGGACTGGCTGGGCTCTTGTATTTGAACCAGCAAACTGATCTCTGATTGACCCATGTCACAGGAGTCCAATAAATAAGTTGGTTCCATACTTTGGTAATTTGTTTCCAAAGAACCCTTGAATGCTTAAGCCAATCAGTCAACATGATGAGGCCAATTCTGCAATAGCTTTGAATGTCCTGGGAGTTTTCCTGTTGTACTGAGCTGAGGGCTTCCTGTAGGAAGCAGGGAATTGTTACCATTTCCTGGAATGCCAATAAAGACATGCTGTACCAAAAATGATGTATAATAATGTGAATTCCCCTGTTCTGAGAAGAGGTCTCAGTTTTTTAACGACTGAATTGGATACCCCAAGCATTTACAAGGCTGAAGACACTGGTTTGGCTCTTTAAGCTTTCTCCAAACCGATCTAAACATGCAAAGAAAAGGTCTAAAATTTTGGCCTTGGGCCACAAAGAGATATTTGTCCCCAGACTACACCCCCATTTTAAATCAGAGCTTAATATGTCTATGATAGAGATAAATAAATACCTCAACAGCTGAAAACTAGACATTTTTTTTGTAAATTTGCTGTAAACAGTGTTTGTAGTGTGATAGTTCCAAAGTTCTTGTGACTATGATATCAAGAGGTTAGGAAACATGTCATTAACATCTGTGAAATAGATCACTATCATATAAAAATTTTATTTTTTCAAAATTTCTTAAGAAAAAGAAAAATTAAAAATTAAAAAACCCAGAGTTGAGAAATACTGATATGACTCTTAACTAAAATGCCACAAATGGATATGCGATTGATTGAATCCTACAGAATGAATCAGTTATAAGTTCATTCTCTCTCTTTTTTATAAGGTTTTTATTCTGAGCAATAATAAATATATAAGCAGATAAACAGAACTGTAGAAAAGTCAGAGAATTGAATCATATTAATATTTAGGAATACACATTCAGTATAAACTTTTAGAACATTGAATTGTGTCATCTACAGGTGAAACTCGAAAAATTAGAATATCGTGCAAATGTTCATTTATGTCAGTATGGCAACTCAAAAGGTGAAACCAATATATGAGATAGACGCATTACATGCAAAGCGAGATATGTCAAGCCTTACTTTGGTGTAATTGTGATGATTATGGCGTACAGCTTATGAAAACCCCAAATTCACAATCTCAGAAAATTAGAATAGTGTGAAAAGGTTCAATATTCTAGGCTCAAAGTGTCCCCCTCTAATCAGCTAACGAATCCATAACACCTGCAAAGGGTTCCTGAGCCTTTCAATGGTCTCTCAGGCTGGTTCAGTAGGAATCACAAGCATGGGAAAGACTGCTGACCTGACAGTTGTGCAGAAAACCATCATTGACACCCTCCATAAGGAGGGAAAGCCCCAAAAGGTAATTGCAAAAGAAGTTGGATGTTCCCAAAGTGCTGTATCAAAGCACATCAAGAGAAGGTTATGTGGAAGGGAAAAGTGTGGTAGAAAAAGGTGCACAAGCAGCAGGGATGACCGCAGCCTGGAGAGGATTGTCAGGAAAAGGCCATTCAAAAGTGTTGGGGACTTTCACAAGGAGTGGACTGAGGCTGGAGTTAGTGCATCAAGAGCCACCACACACAGACGGATCCTGGACATGGGCTTCAAATGTCGTATTCCTCTTGTCAAGCCGCTCCTGAACAACAAACAACATCAGAAGCGTCTTACCTGGGCTACAGAAAAAAAGAACTGGTCTGTTGCCCAGTGGTCCAAAGTCCTCTTTTCTGATGAGAGCAACTTTTGCATCTCATTTGGGAACCAAGGACCCAGAGTCTGGAGGACGAATGGAGAGACACACAATGCACGATGCTTGAAGTCCAGTGTGAAGTTTCCACAGTCTGTGGGGAGCCATGTCATCTGCTGGTGTTGGTCCACTGTGCTTCATTAAGTCCAGGGTCAACGCAGCCATCTACCAGGAGATTTTGGAGCACTTCCTGCTTCCTTCCGCAGACAAGCTTTATGGGGATGCTGACTTCATTTTCCAGCAGGACTTGGCACCTGCCCACACTGCCAAAAGTACCAAAACCTGGTTCAGTGACCATGGGATTACTGTGCTTGGTTGGCCAGCAAACTCGCCTGACCTGAACCCCATAGAGAATCTATGGGGCATTGCCAAGAGAAAGATGAGGGACATGAGACCGAACAATGCAGTGGAGCTGAAGGCCGCTATTGAAGCATCCTGGTCTTCCATAACACCTCAGCAGTGCCACAGGCTGATAGCATCCATGCCACGCTGCATTGCGGCAGTCATTGCTGCAAAAGGGGCCCAAACCAAGTACTGAGTACATATGCATGGTTCTACTTTGCAGAGGTCCGATATTGTTCTATTTCCAATCCTTGTGTTATTGATGTCATGTAATATTCTAATTTTCTGAGATTGTGAATTTGGGGTTTTCATAAGCTGTACGCCATAATCATCACAATTATACCAAAGTAAGGCTTGACATATCTCGCTTTGCATGTAATGCGTCTATCTCATATATTGGTTTCACCTTTTGAGTTGCCATACTGACATAAATGAACATTTGCACGATATTCTAATTTTTCGAGTTTCACCTGTATGCCTTAACCAAATTAGTGCTTCTCTAGTGATATTGTTTTAAAGTTGTTGCGTATTTCTTAAAAGTAGCAAATGGTGTTTGGATTTACTTTCATGGGAAAACTCACAATACCCAGTGGTGCCCTCTGATGTTAACATCTACTTAGTTAGGAACTGAAAGGGCTCATTAAAGTGGAAAGTCCAAGGCAGGTTTCTGAGAAAAAACATCCCTCACCTGTTCTTGAATTATGAACTTGGGGGTTTAAAGTGACTCTTTCACATGTCAAAGATATGGGGTAGCAATTCTATATGTGAAACTCCCCGCACCCCCAAATTCTGTAGCTGACAATTCACAAGTCCTATAGAAAAACCTTTCTGAGAGTAGAGTTTTGTTTCCAAACATGACCTGTGTCTCTTTGGAGCCCACACCCATAAACACCTACATTCCCAATGGCTTCTCCATCCTACTTAGGCCTGAAATCATCACCCTTGCAGTGTGCCAAGCAGGATGAACCTGAGCTTTCTGAGTGCTTTGCTCCTGTTTTGAAGGCAAACTGGGCTTATGGCATTTCTCACTTTTCATTGTCATTCATTCATTCATTTGATGTGTCCCCTAGAGGAAACATGACAAAAAAGGGATTTTGCTGGTTTTAGGGGTCAGAAGAAGCTCTGGAATAAATATTTACAAAAATTGTTTCCTTAAACCCATACATCATCCACATTTTGAACATTTGATTTCAAATGCAATGTAAATGTAATTGTTGGTACGTTTATAACTAAATCAGGTATCTTAACTTGATTAGAACATCTGTCTCCCTTTCAAATTGAATAAAAGAAAACATTACTTTCATATTATTGTTTGTTATACACGTGCGCGTGCATGCGCGCATGTGCACACACACACACACACACACACGTAACAAACAAATATTCTACCTTTTCATAATTTCTCCAGCATATTCCCTTTATTACACCTATCGCTTTAATCTCTTGATACAAGACCCTGCTGCTTCTTCCAAAATAAATGGGATAGCATGGAGCTTTTGTTTAGGCTGCAAAAGTACTTTAGGCAAGACATCAAATAGCCTTTTCTTGTCCGGCACCTGGCAGTAGGTTGGGAGCAAGTCTGGAGAGTACCAAGTTATAAAAGATGGGTCTAAATAGTGGCATGAAGAAAGTATACCCTGGAAATGTGTGTATTCCTGTGGAACAAAAAACCTCATCTACTTTTCATCAGATTTGATATGTACAGGTCTATGTGAGTTGGCTTCAGCTCTCAGCAACATTTCCTGCTGAATTTTTATTTGGTACATATTTTATGACTTTATTTATTATTAAATTGCCAACTACCAAAGTCTCACACTGGCTTGGAGTAACCCAAAACCAGGATTATTAAAAAACAAAAGTTATGAAAAGACAAATAGAATAAAATAATTAGGAAAAGCTGTGTCAGTCTTGATACCAGCTCCTTGATACACCAGGGATTATACACTAGAGACCTGGAATAGCAAAGACAGAAACCCTACAGTAGGAGACCACAGCAGGTGTAGATGAACTTCCTCAGGCAGCATGGGTTATATTTCATTTTTTAATTTACATTGTGTAAATTTATTACATTTTT
The DNA here is from genome assembly GCA_030867105.1 of Liasis olivaceus. Lineage (NCBI taxonomy): Eukaryota > Metazoa > Chordata > Lepidosauria > Squamata > Pythonidae > Liasis > Liasis olivaceus. The sequence continues at coordinate 26,699,192 of CM061348.1, read as the reverse complement.
AAAATGCTCTTGTTCCAAGCATTTTGTCTCCCAACAGCTGTGCTCTGAAGCAGGAGTGTAAGTCAAGTTGTCTGGGCACACCAAGACACACCTCTGAAGTAGGCCCCCAGTGATGAGAAAGCTCAAGTGTCAGGTGAAAAACTCAAGGGTCAACCCCAGGCTGCAGTAGTTGCCGGAAGGGGGAAGACAGGAAGGAGGTTCACACATGGCAGCAATTCTCTTTCATTCACACCACCACTCTGCTGTGGTTTGTTGTCATGGGCCATTCTCAGGATTTGGGGAAAAATGGCAACAATAGTGGTTTGTGGTCAACACAAGATGCTCGCTTAGAGTGGGGTAGCACTGGAAGTTTCATGCATTAGTATGGTTTCCACCTGCCAGTCCACCCCCCCCACACACACACACACTACATTGCCTTATGCAAATTAGTTATTCCTCCTACGTCAGCTCTGCAGTGGAGCACAACTTGCTTTATCTGTTTTAAAATCAAAAGCCTGAGGCCCATAGTGGCCACTTCTCCTGCCTTTCCTGTATTGGGGTAACTACTGTGAAGTTTGGTGAGAAACTGCAGAAAGAGCTGTAGAACTTTATAGCTGAACAAGATGTTCACATACATATACAGTGGTACCTCAAGAAACGAATTTAATCCGTTCCGTGACTCTGATCGCAAGTCAAATTGGTCGCATCCTGAAGCACGTTTTCCCATAGGGTTCAATGTAAATACGGTTATTCCGTTCCACCCTCTGAATTTGGTCGCATCCTGAAGCAAATTTCCCCATAAGGTTCAATGTAAATACGGCTAATCCGCCCTCTGAATTTGGTCGCATCCTGAAGCACATGTCCCCATAAGGTTCAATGTGTCAGCCGGCGTTGCACAGCTAGGAAATTCCCCAGGCGCGCTTTAGTCAGCCCTAGCGCAGAAAAAGGAAGTGCTAATGAAATCTGAGAAAGGCTCCCGTGCGCACAGCTGGGAGCGGGAGCTTCCCCCCCCACTCCCCGCGCTGATTCCTCTTAATTCCACGCTCTTTCCTCTGTGCATAGCCCTTGGCGTGTGCGCGACAAAAGCACAGTGAAAGGAATGGGGGGGGAAGGCTTATGTAGCGCGCACAGCGGAGCGGGAGCTTCCCCACCCCCATGCTGATTCCTCCTAATTCCGCGCTCTTTCCTTTGTGCATAGCCCTTGGCGCACGCGACAAAAGCACAGTGAAAGCAATTGGGGGGGAAGGCTTATGTCGCGCACACGCACAGCCGGGAGCAGGAGCTTCCCCCCCCCACTGATTCCTCCGCGCTCTTTCCTTTCTCCATAGCGACAAAAGCACAGTGAAAGCAATCACCAGGCCAAGGGCTATGGCCAAAGGAAAGAGCAAATTTCCCCATAAGGTTCAATGTAAATACAAACAGTTCTGAAACATATGCATTTTATTTTTAAACCACAAAAACATGAAAAAAAGCACAGTATGAAGAGGGAGAATGGGGTGGGGAGGCAGTTATTGTTTGGAGGGAGAGTCCCCCTCCAAAGGGACTTCGGGGAGATCTCCTTCAGGGGTTTCCTCTCTTCTTTGCCGCTTAGCTGCAAAGCCTTATTCTTGCCACGCCCGCTCTGCATTTTCTTTGGAGCCATGCTGGCAAGCACACCAAAAACCTTCCAAACGCCACAAAACACACCACAAGCCTCACCAAACGCCTCCTTGCTACCGCGATCTCGCCCACAGGAAGCCGCGACCACGTGGCAGCAGGGCAAATGGCTTTTCCTTTTCCTTTTTCCTTTCTCCATAGCGACAAAAGCACAGTGAAAGCAATATCAGCACGCATGCACAGCCGGGAGCTTCCCCCCCCCCCCCGCGCACTCAGATTTCATTAGCAGTTCCTCTTTCTGCATTGCTTTCCTTGGGCTTTTGTCCTCCCGCTCAGATTTCATTAGCACTTCCTCTTGGAAGCCGCGACCACGTGGCAGCAGGGCAAATGGCCGCGGATCTGGTTCGTAGCTTGAGGCGGAGTTCACATGTTGAGGTAAATTTTTGCGGCCGGAGCTGGTCGTATCTTGAAATTTTCGTAAGATGGGGCGTTCGTATCTTGAGGTACCACTGTACCTGAAATAGTGAAATACAAAAGAAAAAAAAAAGATAAAACAAAAGAATAGATACTGAATATAGTTTAAAAGCATTATGAAAAGATTTTCTGATAATTCATTCTCCCTTCCCTGCCATTCATGTACCCAACCACTGACTGCAATTTGGACATCTATATTTAACATTGAGTGTTAAAAATTGGTGCTAGTTTCTGTGTAAATCCAAAAAACCATAATCCTGCTTGAATTTAGCTAAACTTCTATTATGGATTTATGTGTATAGGTAGGTAGGTAGATAGATAGAGCAAAATGGCCAGGCGGGGGCAGAGAGGGAGAGAGAGAGAGAGTCAATTTTGGCATTGCAGCAAATTCTCCAATTTTAGTCTCCCAGTCTGATACTGTCAGCAAGATTTCTCTTTTCCATTGTTGTCCCAAGTTTGTTCTTGCAGCTGTCAACATGTATCTTAGTAAATTGTGATATTTTTCATTCATGTTTCTAGAAATATATCTAACAGAAGCATCTGTGATTTCAGTTCAAATTTTATCTGTAGGATTTTCTGAATATTTTGATATATTTCTTTCCAGTCCTTTTGAATTAAAACCACCTCATATGGTAGAATGTTCCTTCTTTGTTACATCATTTCCAATATTTGTTGTTATATGCTTTGTCTATCTTGGCAATCATTAATAGAATCATGTACCAACTGTAAAATATACCAATTTTCCCTTTAATTATTGCTTGGGGAAAATGTTATTGATTTTTTCCCCCCATAACTCTTACCATTCATCTACTGTGATTGCTTGTATGAAGTTTTGCATCTATTTTATCATGCAACTTTTGATTTCTTCTTAAATATGTCCTAATAAGTGATCTTGGTATTGTGTAAGCCTTTCAGTTTTTATCATCTTTCTCAAGATACTTCCTTTTTTAAGATTGAATTATTTGCAGATATGTTAACCATGGTAAGTTCCTTTCTTCATTGGACAATTCTTGTTGTGTCTTTAATCTATTTCCCAAATGCAGTTATGTCATATTAGCATATATAATTACATATTTTTACTGTAATTATCAGCATAAAAAGTGTTTGATGGTGATGCTAATGGTGAGATTGCTGGATGTATCCTTGCCTTTGCAAAATTCCTATTTTTTTAAACAAACTTTATCTTACAATATGGCCTTTCAGATTCTTTTCTTATCTTGTATCTTTATACCATAGATACCTGTGAAGTCCATTACTTAGGCCTGCTACTTCTAAAACTGATATTCATCTGTTTTGAAATTTTACCCATTCTGTTATCCGTACTAGGCAACTTGCTTTTCATACAATGTGAGATCAGGAAATGGCAGTCCACCTCTTTCTTCTGAGTCTTGCAAAATTTTGAGTCTTACTCTTGGTTTTTCCCCACTCCCTATAAATTTGTTAATTGTTCTTTGCCAGTTCTGCACATTTTTTTCTGAAATTAAAATTGATGCAATTTGGAATAGAAAGTTGGGTGGTATATTAATTTTTATTATTGCAAAGAGTCAAGTAGTTTTGTTATCTCACAACCACTTTGTTTTCTTCTTCTTCAGAGGTTAAATGTCTCATTATTATCTTAGTGTTCTTTTCATTAATTTTATATTTAGAAAGGCAGCCAAAGTCTTTGATTACTTGCATCAAATATCATATGGAGTTTCGTGGTTGCATTATTGTTAATGTTTTATTGTCTGCATAACATTTCATCTTGTATTTCTCTCCTTGAATTTTGATCCTGGTTATTTGTTTGTCTTTTCTGATCTTGTTTGCTAGGACTTCCAAGGCTCTTTACTCTTTATTTCCAAATAGTAAAGGTGAGAGTGGACACCCTTGCCTTGTACCTTCACATATTTGAAAAGCTTGCAGAGTGTTCCATTTGCTATAATTTTTGCTATTTGCCTTTGATATATGTTCTCTGCTTGAACAAGGTTTTGAACTCAGGTTTCCCGGTCCACATGCATCAAGACTAAAGCCTAACAAATATGTGTTCATGAGTCAGAAGCTATAATCTTTGTGATCACTTCAAAATAATTGTTCAGGGTTTTGAACTGTACAGGGCTATCATATGCGAGAGGAAAAGGAACAGCTGAGCAAAAGAAAAATCCCACACAATTATTGTAATCGGTAGTTTAGTTTCACCATAAGAGTATAGGTATATATGCCTTGAGTGGAGAGAGTAACAAAGAACTGTATAAATTGAGGCTAAAAGACTTCACAGTCTTAGGGAAGTATGTGTTACATTACAGTGTAGAACATAAATTAATGGAGATTCCAGTCCGCATAGGTAAAACCAATTTTCAACTAACAGCTACTGGTGGTGGATCAATAGCAAGATGAAGAATCTTGATCAGCCTTCCCTGACACAGGGCCTTGGAGATGTGTTGTTCAAGCATGCATAAAAAGAGATGAGGTTGGTTTTTCTTTTTAATTGTGAGCTGGTCAATTCTAAAACCTTTGTCCTTGTAAAACTGACCAGTCACTTTAAAATAGGCAACGTGAGCTTCTGCCATGACCAGATGAAAAAGGAAATCATGGATTTTCTGATACAAGGAGGCAGTAGGGTGCTTTTGTATCCAAAGTCTATTCTGCAATGCATTGGTACTATAGAGAAAGACCAGGATTCCAGGATGGGCTCTACATTCTCTAACTTAAAGGATCTAAATAAATTTCTGGACAATCTACTTCAACCTTCCGCTTCAACTGGTTGTTCTCTAAATGTATTGGGGGCATAATTCCCAGAATTCCCAGCTAGCAAATCTGAATACACTCTGTTGATTGAGTAAGGTGTATAGTTGATTTTGTATGTTTTACCAGTGAGAGTATGGAGGGATGCGTGTATGTGTCTGTGTCTGTGTCTGTGAGAGAGAGAGAGAGAGAGAGAGAAAGAGATCCCATTTTTTACTTTTATTTTACTAATTGTATCAGTAACTCAAGCCCCCTTGCTATTGGCAAATTACGGCAGCAGGTTATGGGAGGTGAAATGAGTCTACAATCTGGTCAGCTGTCTGTGTCTTCTTTGATTATGAGCAAATTGGTTTGGGGATTTTAAAGAAATATTTTGGCTGTACAAGAAAATGACAGCATTCTAACAGGTTCACGGATGTTTGCCATATTGATTTAGAATTCTCTAAGCTGCAGTTTCAAGACATCAGGAGGCCATTGGCAGGGAGACAGCTGTGCTAATTTAACAGAGGTGATGCAGGTGGCAAGAACCAATGTCTTAAAGTGGTTAAAGTATCTTACCTGGAAAGGTCAAAATCCACCCTCAGCCATAGAAGCTCAATAGGTGACTTAGGGCCAGTCTCTCTCAGTCCAATCTACTTCATAGAGTTGTTGATGTTGGAAAAAATTGGAGGTAGTCATGCTTAGGTATGCCCCCTTGAGCTGCTAAAGGAGAGACAGGATATAGATGTAACAAACAAACCAAGTATATCATTGGCACATTTGATCCTGCAGTCCATTCAACCCTATGTTCAAGGTCGCTTCACAGTTGAACTTAACTTTTATTTTTTACATCTCAGTGTGCAGTATACTTTCCCGAGGTATTTTTCAAAAGGAAGAAAGAAATTTAACAAGTAGGGCAAAAAGGATACATAAAACAGGATTACGTGCAGAGAGAGGGAGGGAGAGAGTAGGCATATACAGACGGTAAGCTCTGCGAGTACATCCTATAGAAGGTAGATAATTCATTCTGAAATCAGTTCTGATTCCCATATTCTAAGATGCAGACATTTAAGATTTGTGATGCTGATAGGCTGTGGAATGCTACTGTGTGTTTTTTTTTGGGGGGGGGATGTTTATTCTTTGATATTAAAGTGCAGGAACAAGAAGGAAGGAAGGAAGGAAGGAAGGAAGGAAGGAAGGAAGGAAGGAAGGAAGGAAGGAAGGAAGGAAGGAAGGAAGGAAGGAAGGAAGGAAGGAAGGAAGGAAGGAAGGAAATTCAAAGAAGATTAATTATATTGTGTTCTCAACCCAGCCTGTAGATGACTGGTTGAGCTCCAATATCTAAGAAAGGTATAGAGGTACAGTTGCATGCCTTTTCTGGATAGCAATTTTCTAAAAGCAATAGACATTTAAGAGCTTAGGAGATAATCATTTTTTAATTGTGTATACTATCTTAGGTGAATGGAATATGTCCACATGTTTCCTTTGCTCCCCTTTTTTTGCAGCAAGGCTACAGATCTAATGAGCGTTCCTTCCTTTGCCACATTTGCATGCTTCCCCCCATGTATCCATGTTGTGCTCAACAACAGCTGATGACTGATGTCAAAGCTTGGAGCAAACAGCTGCTGACTTCATTGTTAATGTTTTATATCCTAACCTTCACAGTATTTATGTGGATAGATTTGCTCATCTTGCAATCTTTAATGGAATTTGGTGCAATACTACTGTTGAACCAATGGGCAGAGAAAGTTTACCTCTCCAATCACTCCTAAAATAATAAGAATTCTTGATCCTGTCATGCATTTCTTTGTTTTTTAAATGTCATCCCCATTTCATGTCTTCTATTTCACACTGTTAGCAGCAGAAGAGATGGGATGGTTATGTGGCATATGTACAATGAGAGCGTTACAAAGGTTTGATTCATTTCTTTGTTAATGCATCCATGACTGCAAACGCATAACATGTGAAAATAATTTGCATACCGATCAGGAACTCCTGACAGCTTAGTAGTCTAATTGCAACATTGCACAGAGAATGTTACTGATATGAACGGAAGCTGTTATATGCTCCTGAGACTAATTAGGTTGCCTGTGTTAGGCAGAGAAATAGAAAGCATTTTTTTTTCATTATGATGGACATAGAAGAGACCCTAGGTTCTATCTGAAGCCATATTGATAAAAGAATTGTGCAAGAGAGTTACAAGTAATATAGCTACCCAGTCCACTGAAGTGAAGAATCACTGGTAAAGTGTTGAATACTGATGATATCAAAAGTCTTATTTGTTGAAAAGGCAACTAAGAAACAAAAACAAAAAACGAAGTGTCATTTTGGCAAGTTTCAAATGCTTGTAACTAGGTATTTAAAATTCTGGGATTTAGTATTGGTTTGAAAGAAGTAGAAACTCTCGCAGCGTTTGAGGAAACTTTCAACTAGTTCTTCAGCAGTGATGGGGAGTGTATTGATTGGTGCAGTTTAGAAGTGAGACTGTGGTTGAGGGCATCGATGGCAAAATACCAGGAATGTTGGGGGGTTTTCCCCCATGAAGAAAAACTGTTTGGGCTTGAAAGCTAAATAAGGTCAGGCCTGGTTAGTACTTGGATGAGAGGCTATCAGGAAATCCTAGGGCAATATACTCTCCAGAAGAAAACAGTGGCAAATAGCTTCTGCCAAGACAGTTGCTTCCATGTAGCCCCGAGGAATCAAGCTTGGCTTAAAGGAGATTTTACCTGAATAGCAGATCACCATAATGTATTGCTTGACACGATCATTGAAGCATTTGCATTTAACACTGTGAGATTTACAATGTTAGATTTCTGTGTGTGTTTGCTTTGGTCTCCCCATAAGCTGAGGTCAAAAGCTATAGGGAATCACTATACCCAGAAAGCCTTCCCCACTATTGCAGTCTTTTCACACTGCTTGGGAAGACAAGCTCAGGGACTGCCAAAATCTCTTTCTCTAGTTTGAAACAAGGTTGCTTGGACTTTTAGAACAAATCCCCCTTTGGGGACTATTTACTTGGCTATTTCTGTACAGTCTCTGCAGAACAAAATGTGAATTAAACTAAGAACTGCTTTCAGTTCTTAGTTTAAAATCTTGCTTTGCATTTTGAACAGTGGAGTAATATTTTATTCAGTCTACATTTGCCTAAATAGTAAGATTCAGGAAATAACTGTTTAGCAGACCTCATGTGGAGTTTGTTTGGATCTCCCGTTTCTACCTTCTGAAAGGCACCGTCTAAAGATGGGTGTGACCCCCAGAGCTCCTGCACAGGTTGAGACTACTTGGCAATACAACAGAAGCCAAAAAATACGGAGCCCCTAAGGAGTAATCATACAAGCTGTATTTCATTTAAATTGCATTAAATCAGATTTAGTTTTTATCCTTGCTTTTTTATTTCTGAGAAGGAAAAAAAACACATACACATGGAAAATGCTTTAACAAAAAAGTGAAAGAAATACAACAACAAAAAATGTTAATATGTCATTGGAACAGTAAACAATTACAATTTTATAAATACACATATGTAATGCAAATATTATTCTAGTACATATATATTGCTAATACATTTATATGACTATCATGTTTTTATGTATGTATATATGTATGTATGTCCTTGCTTTTTAAAGTGCAATCCTGGCATACAACCTAAAGGCTGAAGATCTTCTTAACTGCTGCATTTTGTTTGATGTAGGTCATTACCCATCATCCACGGCTTCCCAAATTATGCAAGGTACAGCAGGATTCCCCCCCTCCCCCGACAGGGGCCTTGCATATTCCAAAGCTATTTGTAGGCATACAGTGTGTGAACTCGGAAACATGCTTAATACTATCTACTGCATATAGAACACTAGTCAATATTCTTAAAAGGATATTTTTGTAGGATTTTTTCCCCTCAAAATGTAGAGCAGTGGAACATTGCTGTGGATACCATATCCCAAATTGTATGGTGTAATTAGATTGTGAGATACTTTCAAGCAGTCATTTCCACATGTTCCGGGTGGAAGTTTGCGAAGGTAATTTCATGGGCATAGAAGTATTGTTCATTGTGGTTTATTAGCAGCCTGTTTTTTATCATTTCCACTTCTTTCTCTTAAGGAAGGGAAGAAAAATACAGAACTAGAAGCATAGGTTTTGAAAGGTGTAGATATTCCACAATATTTTTATCCCACAAGTCAGGAAAGGGGGCAGCTTTGAGATCATCAGTAATATTCATTGAATCTCTTGCCTCTCTCATACTCATGCGTGCAAGTTGTTTATTTTCTCCTTTTTTTTTACATTCAAGATATTGAAAGTCCATCCTTTTGACATTAGTTTTATACCTCGCTTCTACCTATCTGTTTTTTCACTACTTGCATTCGCAACACTGTCAGAAACATTTTTCTGTGTTAAGTGGTAGATGACCAACTGGCAAATACTGCAAGCATTTTTAGTATGCCCATATGACTACACTGATTTTAAGAAATGGATCTTGGGAGTGTGTTGCTACACTGTGTGTACCTTTTGGTTGTGGGTTTTGGACAACAGTATTTTGGTTTTTAAGCTAGTCTCTAGTTTAAAAATCCGACCTTGCATAGAATAGCATGTGCAAGCTTGGGATAAAACTGGGCTGAGGTTGTGTTTCTGGCCTACTCCTTTTCTGTGTTTTGCATAACATTTTTAGGGTAAAGAAAAGGAAGAGCTTGATGAATATTTATGTAAGATTCTAAGAAATAGCATAAAATAATTGCTGCTGTAGCACATTTCATTTGAACCATTGTTCAAACCTGGGCTGACCAAGTGATGCTGTTGAGGTTCTGCCTCAGTGTCTGGAATTTGTGGGGGTCTGGATGGGGAAGAATAGGCTTTATCTCAACCCTAGTAAGACTGGGTGACCCTGGGTTGAGGTAGCCCCAGATTCAGACAAAGTTGGTGTGGTTTCTTCTTTTACCTTCTGGCTAAAGTTACTACTGTCTCCTATAGGTTTAGCCCCATTAGTATTTAGGGATCATTTCAAATCATCGTGGCAAAATCAAGCCTTAGATAGAATTCAATTGCTGGGTTTCTCTATGCAAACTCTGTGCTTATTAGGATTTGATAATGCTAGAACTGCCCTTAAACAACATATCTGGGACATAGATTTACAAACAAATTTAAGTAAGGTGTTGCACCCCAATATTTGTCAGTTTCTACCACAAGGGTTTATTCCAGCTTCTTATTTAACATCTATTACAATTCTGAAATTTCGCAAAGCTTTCACCCTAGCTAGAATGGATGCATTGCCCTCAGCAGTCCTTTTTGGACGTTTTAAGGGCATTCCCATGCACCTTCGATTATGTCCATGTGGAGATGGCTCAATAGAAACATTAAGCCATATGCTATTATATTGCTCCCTATATAAGGATTCTAGACAGATATATATATATATACCCAATATTGAAGAGATATCCTGGCAGGGAGTGTGACTTCCATCTAACGCTACTCCTTTTGGACAAAGACCCGGAAATATCCTCCCAAGTTGCCCAGTTTTGTGCTACCATCTGTACAATACGCTCTACCATTATTTAGAGTTAAAATTCCACAACATAGTATCATACTTTGATATATTTTAGCACTGTTATTTTAATTATTAGATTAAATAATATTAATTGTTTTGTTTTATAGTTATATATAAATGTAAGACGTTGTATTGTATACTTTGATTGTATCTGGCCTTAGGGCTGGAATAAATGTGTGTGTGACAAAGTTGGTGCACAACTTAGGGGTCCTCTTGGAGTCATCATTCTTGCTAGGCTAGAAGGACCTTTGCACAGTTTCATCTTGTGTGCCAGTTACACCCATTCCTGGACCTGGAGGCCCTACTCATGGTAACTTGTGCCTTAGTCACCTCTTAGTTGGATTACTGTAACATGGTGTATATGGGGCTTCTCTTGAAGAGCGTTCAGAAGCTGAAGCTGCTCTAGAATGCAGTGGAATGGGCAATTATGGGTGTGCCTTATTATGCCCATGTGATGCCTTTCTTCCATAAGCTGCACTGACTCCCAGAGGGGTTCCAGATTCAATTCAAGGTGCTGGTTGTCACCTATAAAGCCTTTCATGGCATTGGGCTGGCTTATTTGTGGGTCTGCCTCTTCCCATTTGTTTCTGTCTGTTCCACTAGGTCCAACAAGAAGGGTGCATTCTGGGTCCCCTCAATTAAATAACGTCATCTTATGGGACGCTGGAAGTGTGCCTTTTTTGTTGCAGTGCTGTCCTCTGGGACACCATGCTCCCCAAGATTAGATTGGCCCCAGCCCTGCCAGCCTTTTACAAAGTGTTGAAGACCTGGATATGTTGTAGGTCCTGAGGGGCTGGGAGGCTAGATGCCCCATTGAGAGGTCTTTATCAATTGTTTTGTCTGGGTTTATCCTCAGTGAACATTGTAATGACCTTTGCTAGTATTGTTTTTATTGTTTTAACATTTTTGTTAGCCAATGTCGCATTCGTGAAATAGGCAGCCATTTAAATCAATTTAATAATATGTAGATAAATAAATTGTGGTGTGTAAACCAGGGCTTAAGGCTTAGTATTGTGTGAATTGGCAATTATTTAATAAACCATAATTATAAATATCAATGGACGTATGAGCCCACCCTAGATTGATTGATTGATTTGATTTATATCGTATTTTTCATTCACGAGCTCAAGATGATATACATAGTGCTCCCTCCTCCTATTTTAACCTCCAACAGCAACACTGTGGGTAACTGACGAATCCCTCAGCTATAATATCGAAACTGAATTTCTGGGTTAGAAGAAAAGTTATTTTAAATAAATGCTGCTGGCTTGCTTGTGAATATCCTAAAAACATCTGGGTATATAAAGTGCTGGGATTGGATGGAAGACTAGATCTACCTGTCTTCTAATGAAGCCTAGATTAATTAATTAAGTAGATTAATCAGATGGACTTCAGATTAATTGCATGTTACCCCACTCTCTGTCTCCTTTTTTTAACCGTTTAATTCATCTACCATAAGGCTGCAGTTACTGGTGAGCAACTAGCTATGGCTTATATTAAAAGTGAGTAACTGTGTTTTTCCAGATGTTCCTCAACATTGCTCATGCTCATTAAGTGGCGGGAACTGGGAGTTTAGCAAATTCTCTGGGGCACAGGTCCTGATTTGTGGTTGTACATAATCCGCTTTTTGTGTTAATTTTGTAAAAGCTAATTTCTTTTTGAGATTTGGATCTGTCCTGGAGTTGTAATTATAAAGATAAAACAGCTGTTTTTATTAAAACGCAAAGTAAAGCCTGAAGAATATACTTGCCATTATTCTGATGTTTGATAATAACAGCATTTTTCTTTTGAAAATAACAATGTATTTACATCGTATCTTCTTTTCATCTGTTTCACAGAGGGGGGTAAAAGAAACATTTTATGTCTACTTGTACATTTGGCTAGAAAACCCATTATGTATATTTTTTATTTACATATGTCATAAACCTTCCAAATATATATTACAGAAATTAGCAAGGGACTTTTGTTGTTAAAAGATTACCTTGATAAGGGAGTAAATACTCCTAAATTACTTACCTGCAAGTGAGCATACACCACAATTTTCTTACCACTTTTGCAGAAGCTATTCTCCATGCTATTGGAAGGCTGGAAAGGGACAGTTGAATTACTGCTTCCCCTGTCACATCTTCTCTCTCAGGAGAAAGAAATCTTAATATCTTCTTATACATTAATAGTAATAAGCAAACCAAAGCAAGAGACGAGTCTTTGCTACAGTAGATCTACTTATTAGAGCTTTGATTTCTTTGGAAGTCTACTCTTAAAATGTCTTGCTGGTTGAGTGAAGTTTGACAAGTATTGATGTACAACCGACTGTTGCCATTCCACTATTTGGTTACTTAGAAACATGTATTTATATTATAGAAGTTGCTATTATGAACTCAGTAAGGACATTTTTAGGAGTAGTGTCAACAGAAAATTGGCTTCTAGTTACCGTACTTTTCTGACTATAAGACGATACTTTTTTCTAAAATCCTTACCCTAAAATTGAAGGGCATCTGATTCAAGGAAGTCAGCCAAGGAGAGAACCGCGCGGTTGCAAAACTGCCCATACTTTGTCTCTGCAGACAGGCTTTCTCCTATTGCTAGCCTCCAATCACGAGTGAAATAGCTTGTCTCCCAAACAGACTTCCTCCAATCACGAGCCTTATGTAACTGACGTCAGCTGATGCTGAACAAACCAATTAGAGGAAGGCTGTTTGCAGAGACGAGCTATCGGCAGTTTCACTCGTGCTTGAATGTAATCAATTATGCAAAAGAGCCTGGAAATAGAGCTGCAGAGAGACGGTTTGGACCTCCTCCCACCGAGTGTAGCAGGTAAATGTTAATTAATTACTAAATAAAAATGTGTTCTGCACTAGCTTTAAAATATTGATTTCTTAATTTTGGGTTGGAAAAATGGGGGTCATCTTGTACATGGGGGCGTCTTATTGATGGAAAAATACGGTACTTCCTTCTCCTGTAAATACCTTATATGTTGCAGTTGTTTATCTTCTATAAAAAGCTACATTTCATATCCACTGAAAGTTGTTCATGCTTTTCCTCTTTCTAATGCATTTTTCCTTATATCTTTTAATATCAATTGCTGATGAGAATGAACATAAGAGTACTACTGTATTGAGTCAGGTTCTGCTTGTGAACTTCCTAGGGACATCTGGTTGGCCCCTCTGAGAAACAGGATAGTGGACTAGAGGAACCTTTGACGTTATCAACCAGAACTTCTCTTATCATCTTAAAATAGTTATTGATGGCATACCTGGCTGTTGTCATTTTATATTCAAACAACTCTCTGAGTTTTTTCAGGTTCCAATAGCTTAAAAGGGGGTCAGGAAAAAAAAACATTGCCCTATTCAGTCACTTAGTATACAGACACCACATTTTCAAGGATGTTTGTGGGAAGAGTCTGGGTTGTTGTTAGGAGCTTTTTGTCATATAGTAGCAGAGGAGGAATCCTATACCCTGGGCTGGCTATCATAAAGGGTTGTGTTGCCTTCTATATCCTCTCGTTGAGCCCAAACTTTGTGGCTTTCATTGCTGCTTTGCAGTTTCTTCTGACCTTTCATTGAATAATGGAGATACTTCACTTCAGTGGTTGAACTGCATCAGCATTTCCTCCCCTGTTCATGTCTTTGGTGTCACTGACCTTTAATATAACAATTCAGCAAGGAATGTGCTATAAAGAAGTATTAGTAATTCCCATCCAAACTATTTTTCACTTACATAAATGAGATGTTAAATTTAAGTTTTCAGGTCTCAGACCATGTGACATTTGAAATGGTCTCTAGTATTTTAATTAAACCATAATAAATCTTAGATGGGAACATTATGCTACATCAAGTGCTGCTCAGAAATTTATTCCCAGGTATTTCCTAGTTTCTTTAATTTTTGGATTTTTTACTAAAGGTCATAAAACTCTACCTACATAAATATCCCCTTGCATTTATCTATTCTTTAATTCATTTCATTAATAATTTGCTATTAATAACTGAATTGTAAATTAATTTACTAGGTATCTTCATACAGAAGTAGGAAAGTCTATATAAGTTAGATATGTAATCCAGAAAAATATATACTTCCCAAATCATTTACAAACATCACATTTCCCATAATTGCTTGTTATGAGTGGGATTTAACTTCAAAAAATATTTCAACCCAGTCTACTTACAGTTTAATAGTTACTATTTACTGTTAATCACAATGCAGTGGTATCTATGGGCTCTTAGAACTTTGACTTAAATTGATTTGAATAAGCCCATTCTAGAGCTTATTGCCATTCTTCATAAGATAAGATGAAAATTGTATACATATCAATCCAGGGTGCACTTATTTTATACTTTTTATTATTACTTTTCTGCTCTATTAATAATACCAGCTCATCTAGCTTCCATCCATCATAAACTCTTATAATAATTTTCTTCAAAATTGTTGATTAAAATAAAGCTAATCATTGATTCTTCTTCCTCTACCCTCTAATTTATTATCATTTCATTGATAAGACATACTGATATTGGCCCAACTGACTTAGATTAGTTCTTAAAAAATGTTTGGTTTTCCTACAGTGGTAGAGTGGTTAAAGGCACCAGGTTAGAAACTAGGAGACTGTGACTTCTAGTCCTGCCTTAGGCACAAAGCCAGCTGGATGACTTTGTCCATTCACTCTTTCTCAGCCCTAAGAAGAAAGCAATGGCAGTCACTTCTGAAAAATGTTGCCAAGGAAACTGCATGGATGTGTCCATATAATTGGCAGGAATCAAACCTGAATCAAAGGTACCCTCCCCAGCCCACAAAAAACGAAACCCTTGCCAAAAGTTTGGACGAGGAGATGTAAAACTGAAAATTCACTGGTCCTAACAAGCTAAAGAACATGTGTCTTAGGGTTTATACTTGATACGTTATAGTCCACTAACATCCAGTACAGATGAATGGTAGGACATTCAGAAGAGATATAATACTGCACATACGGCATAGGTAAGGTGCGAATTTTACTATCACAAGATAGTGAAGGGTTGTTTCTTTGAATCCTATAGTGAATAGAATCTTAAAAGTGAATTATAAAGTAAAGGTAGCCATATGCATAACATTCACCTCAACCTTGTAGGTCATGTTCCAAGCAGAGCAAACAGGAGCAGAGAATAGGATCTTAATATGGTTGTGTTTGAAGCAGAACTTTCAGAAGCCCAAAAGAAATCATACAGAAGCATTCAAGTGGCTCTGAAGACAAATTAGACAAATTCATAGATGGTAAGGCTCTGAATGAGTACTGGCTGCAATGACAATATAGTATCTCCAGTATCAAAGGTGTGGCTTTAATACTAACTAATGCAAAAGAGGACTACTGTTGCACTCCTGTTCTGTATCTCACTGGTTATCTAAAAACAGAATGTTGGACTTTGATCTAATGTGGTGGGATGTTTCTTATTCAGAGTTTATTTAATGTGGGTAATTTTGAGGGGCCCTAATCTATCTGAAGAGGCATTTCAGTATTTCGGGTTTTCATAGACACCCGTGTTGCCTGGAGAAAAAATGGAAAGTGATTCCAATGCAGTGAAAAGAAAATGCGGTAGGCAGCCTCAGTGACCATTCTGCCTTTATACCTCTAAGAGCCTTAAAGAGGTTGTACCAGCATGAGTTGTCAAGAAGGAAGGCTCAGGCTAAAATGTTCTGAGAATTGAGGATAATATATCATCCTTCCCTCTGTCTTTTTCCTACTCTGTTGAAGTCCATTAAGTGTTCTGTCATTCAGTAATGCTGGGGAAGCCAACTAATGTTAATCAAATGCATAATTTTAACCACTTTCCCCAAGGACACTAATTTGCCCTTTATTTTGCTTTTCACTGATACGTGGAAGACTTTTTTGTTAAGGTTGCCAGCAAAGCCCCATAAGGATAGAGAGCATCTCAGTACTTCTGAAGTTTGGCACATTGGCCTGTTGTTGCTGTTGTTGTTTTAATGGTGATATCTACAGTTGTGATGGCTATAATTAGAAACAAAATGAATTCAAGTGTTGAAGACCTGATATATTCAACTCAGTTCAGCAGTTACTGAAATCAGGAATGTGCAATTAAGCTTTGTGGAGTTTTACTGAGTGGAAAGAGAAAAAAGAGTCTTCTTGAGAATCTAATACTCTTACAAGACTGTTCAAATAAATTAGTTCTGAGTGCCGCTTGTGGGTAGAAAGGCTGGAGAAGGCGAGTACGTCTCTCTTAAACAGTATTTGTGCTTGAGCAGGGGCTTTCAAACAGGGTTCTTCGGAAGCCTGGGAATCCTTGGCACAGGTTTATTAAGGTGAAGGTGAATAATAATAGACAAGCCTCTCTGGAAATTAGCTTGCCCATTATTTCTGACCTTCCGTAGTGTTCAGAATGAACTTCACAGCTCTGCACGCTAATCTGTATGAATTGTACAACCTGTACTAAACTTAAAGGATAATGACAGCCAGTTAAACTGGCTTTGGCATGTTTTTATAACTGATGTTTTTGCTTAGGTATGTGGCTCTGCTATATTTGAGATCTGTAGGGGATTAAGAATGGTAAATGGCAAATAATGGTGGAATATGATGTTAGCTTGTGTTTTGTCCTTTATAAGTATCTTTTCTGAGTCCAAGAAAAAACTCTAGGAAGGAAAACAATCTTGATCTCTTTGTGTTGTACTTTGCTTTTGTTGGGGAAAAACTCCTGAGTCGCCTCAGCAGTCTTCATCCTTCTTAGTCACCTAAGTGGTGACATTCAGGTATGTCCCTCTACTCAATCAGAACACAATTTGTGAAGCCTCCAATACCTTTATTAAAAGCCAGTTTGGTGTAGTGGTTAATGCACCAGGCTAGAACCCAGGATACTGTGAATTCTTCTCCTGCTATAGGCATGAAGCCAGCCAGATTACTTTGGGCCAGCTCCTCTCTCTCAGTCCTAGGAAGACGGCAAGGGCAAACCACTTCCAAAAATCTTGCCAAGAAACCCCAAGTACTTGTTCAGGCAGTCACCAGCAGTCAACACTGACTCAAAGGCACACACGCAGAGTGTGGTCAAGCACACAAAGAACAAGTTTGGCAACTTTTCCTTGGGCAAGATGATCAAGTAAGTTTATGTAGACAGTTCAGATACAAGGAAATACAGAGAAAGGTACTGTATTGGCTACTACAAACATCTAGACAATTTAATCCATTCCTGTGCTACTGCTAGGAAGTTAGTGCTTACCTTTGAAGAAATTCTATATGCAATAGCACCAGCTAGTGTTTAGTCCTGTCATTAGCCACATCCTGGCACCTTAACCTTCTACCTGTGCATAAGCAAATTCTTTGTTTACAGAGAAAATGAAGTTAATATAGCTAAGGAGAATTCTATCCCAGACATAACCTCATGTGTCCATCTTCCACACTTTCCACAATGAACTTGTTCTGTCATGGCTGATGTGTGACCTGTTTTTTTATATGTTGTTTATCAGGAAATGTTTGCTAAAGAATAGGCAGTTCTTAATTTTAGCATCCCCTCTAACTCTCTTTTTAGTCCTTTTTGCTTGCTACACAATCTGGAATGCTCATTATGCAAATGTTCTTGATAATCCTCCTCCTACTGATCAACATTGCTGAAAGGATATTTTTCTCTTGGAAATATTCATGCTGGCTCAAACGGAAGCTGTCATGCATATGGACATATATGCATGCAGCTTCTCTCCTTCAGACATTCATGCTCAGCATGTGAACATCCACAGGAGACTGATGTCACTTTGACAATGTTGGAGGGGGTTATGAATTTCTTAACAAGTGACGACAGCTTCTCTTTATTTTTAATCTTTTAATCTAATCTCGGTGAATAGAATCTTAAGAGGAAAGTGTACTGAACAAACTGTAAAGTCCATGTGCATATCATCCAGATAAGTCTTGTGGCATCTGTTACAAATAGACCAAAAGCAAGTGGGGAGAAGGATCTTGTATTTTAAGCTTGACTTTCAGGAGCCAAAAGGAAATATTGTAGAAGCGTTTACCTGACAGGATATGGTGGAAAAATATTCATCAGTTGCTAGCAGTGACCTCTCAAATTCTTTTGGTTCCTTCATTAACATATGAGATAATCTCACCCATTCAGATAGATTGTCCAGCAAGCCACTGACATAGAATCTTGTCGTGTAAACTGCAAGTTGTTCCTTTAAAATGTTGGCCATGATGATTGAGAAAGTGAAAACAATATTTCTATCACTAAAATAGATTATACCTATATTTTAATGGAATTTACCCAGATTGTGGATGAATTATGTGTGGATGTGTGGAATAGACAGATAGGATAGAATTCATTCATTCATTAATTCATTCATTAATTCATTAATTCATTCATCATATTTATATGGCTGCCCATCTTGCACAAGCAACTCTGGGTGGCTTACAATGTTATTTATATATGAACAATTACTAATTTCTCTACAATTGCTAATCTTCATATTAACAATTACACTGCTACATTACAAGAATTACTAAACTTGGCCAGCAGCGGTCGTAGGGAAGTCGGATCATCTGGGCTTTCTTCCTTCACCAATCTTCCATCTATCACATCGCGTCTTCCACCAATCGCATCTAGGCAGGTCCAGCACCGGTTCCTGTTCCTCATGCAAAGTGCCACCAGCGTTTCCTCCCACCAAAATGGGAGTACCTAGTTATCTACTTGTGGATGCTTTTGAACTGCTAGGTGGGCAGGAGCTAGGGATGAATGACGGGAACTCACTCCGTCATGCGGAGCTGGGCTCGAACCACTGGAGTGTTGACCACTTCTGGCCGGCAAATCCAGCATCATTAAGCTACTATGCCACCACGTCCCCCATTTACTCTTTTTATTATCATAGCAACCTCACAAAATAGGCTAAATTAAGGGAGTGATTCCACCATGCTAAGGGAAGATGGTTGAAGTCCCATATTTGTATTTACCTACTGAGTTTCAAGGCTTTAAAAGGAGTTATATTCCATAAGAGGCTGTGAACATAGTAAAAATTAGAGACCATCAAGAGCTCTGAAGACAGGCAGAAAGCAGTTTAAGATAGGTAGATACTGGGCCAAATCATTAATATTTATTTTAGAAAAGATTCCTTCTCCCACCCGCCCCCACCCCTTACCTCCAAAGATATAGCCTGAACAAATGTTTAGAAGCATCAATAATTATGTTTTCCTCTTCACCTAATTTGACTTAGAAGTCAGAATGAAAAATAATAATTAATGTGACTCACCTATAGCCTGCAACACAGAATTAATTGGAATAGTGGACTGCAGTAGATTGGGTTACAAACACCACAGTATTTTTCTCTCCATGGAAGGAAGCAGTGCATGAGGTAAGAGTATCAGTTGAATCAACTGTATTTACATTTCATCAAACTTGTTTCCCCCCCTTCCCTTTTTGGATGAAATAGTTGTAAAATTGTAATTAAAAATATGGATGACTTAAAATAACTCATTTTGCAGGCAAAAGGCTGATATTTTAGATATATCAGTAACTGTACAGGCTGTTTTCTTGTGGTCTATGATTGGCTGCACTTTTATTTAAAGAAACCCCTCACAGAGAGATCCCAGGCTGCCTTTGTGTTAGGGGACAGTATCATCTTCCTGCATTAAGAAAAACACATATTTCCTCCACTTTTATATGAAACCTGGACGTAGTGGGAAATTAAAGACATCTTGGAAACAAGTTTGATTCCAGGTAATTGCATCCATACAGGTCCCTTAGAAATGTTATGGAAGCACTTCACAGCCTTCTGATGTTCATTCATTCATTCTTCCCATTTTAACTTACTGTACAACCTGAATTCCCAGCCAGGCAATAACTAACAGTGAGAATAAGCAAGAATAAATGACTTACCATAATGTCTGGCATGTCTCAGTACTCCATTATCTTCCAATTCCTCTCCTCTCTTCAAATGCCCTGCTGTTCAAGAGAAATTGAATTGTGGGGGGGGAGGGGGAGGGGGGGAGGGGGGAGGGGGGACTGCATGCTGGGCCAGAAGCACTCCTTCCTTCCTATTTCACCTTTTAATTCCACTCTCCAAAGAGATACAGTGGGTAAATTCAAAATGCTTGGATGTTGTCTCAGACCTGCTCTTTCTAGTTAAATGCATTTCTGAGAAATGTATTTCTGAATGATTGGAAGGAAGACAATGAAAGAGATGGCAATACTGATGGACCATGAGAAAAGTTTAGCTGTGCTGAATTTTTCATAAAGATTATGGCTGGAGCAAATAGCCATAGCAAAGGGGGCTGCTTTGGGCCCACCTTTGCTTGAATGACTAGGAATGGAACTGCTCACCTGCCTGAAGGCTTCTTGCATTCCACTCCCAAGTCTTTCCCCAAGCTGCCTTTTCAGAATGAAAATTGGTGTCACCTATGATGAGTTCACTGGGATTAAATGCAATGGGATTAAATGACATTTTACTTAAGAAAATGGTTGGGAAATCTTAAGAAAATCCATAGGGAAATGGTTGGGCTTTGAGCTAAATGCTGGGATGTTCATGCAACCCTACTACAAATGTTTGTTTTCTCCAATTGTTACTAGCCGAACATCCTTAATACCAAGTGTCACTTAGAAACCTATCATAAAAACAAATACCACAACTCCAAAATCCTATTTGAGTATAGGGAATTTGTCCTTGATGTTGCTTAGTTGTTCAAATATTTAATGTTCTCCCAGGAGGAACATTAAGGCTTGTTCTGATGAACTGGTTTCTATTTCATTTCATTTTCCATGTAACTCCAAGAGAACCCACTGAGATCTATGGAACAAATTATTTCTTTTTTTCACTTTGAGTTGTGTTCTAACCCACTTCACAAACAATAAGGCAGTGCTCACATAGAAATAAATGGATCTCTTTCACTGAATGGAGAAAAGTAAACCTATTTTCTCAGAGGTACCTTTCAGATGAGACAAAATGTCCCAGTTCTGATTTAATTCTACACATTTAGTCCTTTCTGCTTTTTTATGGGTTTCCCATCCAAAGGATTAATCCAGTCTACATATGTCCAGTCTCCATCAGGCAGCCTTGGTGTCTCTCTTGTTAGTGTTCCAGCCCTCCCCAATGGTGTTCCCATGGACTAGACAGGGGTGGGCAAGACCTGAGGGGTTTGGGGCTGCAACTCAGCCTGTCAAACTTCTGAGCTGTTCCAGGATGCAATCCTGTGATGTTCTACTTTCCTTTTTATTTTATTGGCCTCTTTTCGATTTTGGAGGGAATGGTTATGGGTGGGGATGGAAACAGGAAGCCTCTCAGAGGTAAACCACATCTATCCCCACTTAAACCACCTCAATCACACACACCCCCCAAAAAAACCATGGTGCCATTTGGAAAGCAGTTTTTGAGGCTGCACTCTCAGATACTGGGGAACCACAAATGGAATGCTGAGGGTGCTGGGGTGTTTGTCCATTCTGGACTAAAGGTCTACTTCTTTCATATAATGTTCTGTTTGCTTGCATAATAAAAGTAATAGACAGGAGGTCCTGCCTATCACTGTTCATTTTTCAAATGGAAGGAGAAAAAAGGAAATATATTTTCCCCATACCATATGTCCAGCAACAGTGAATCCATCTGTATATATTAAAACAAAGCAGTTTTCAAACAATGCTGTACTGATGTTTATTTTTGCTTGGTGTGTGGTGTGATCAAAGCCAGTTGTGGTTACTCGGTAAACCATAGTTAAACACTTTATGCAGCATAGTGTGATGTGCAAACCCAGCTTATGTCTTGTATGACAAGAGTCCAAAAGCAGAAATAACATTTTTGTAGGAAGCTACAGGTGGCTTTTTAGAGGCAGAGCAATCCTGAGAACTCAGTTGTTTCTGATGCCTGTTAAGAGGTACATGTTTAATGAGTAAACTAACTTTCAGAGTCATGGATATCTGAGAGTAAAAATTCTTAACCAAGACATATTATGGTTTCCTGTGAACAAGAGCCGTCCAAACTAAAGACAAGAAAAGTGAGTAGATGTCTGTCTTGCTGAAAATTGGCATGTCACAGGAGCCATACATTTGTAAGAACACTGTGAGGTTATCCCAGCTGGGGGTCCATTAATTTTATAGCATCTCATGGCTTCTGCACTTTGGGAGGAAAAAATGCATAGAAATGTTGTTTCTAGTTTTCAATGCTGAGAAAGAGGAGCACATTAAGTGTGGGAAGCCTTGTAAACAAGGATTGAAAATGAAATCAACTGGAATTTGCTATCATGAGATGTTTTCATAGATGATTTAAAAGGGGAATGGATAAATTTGCTGAGTATCAGACTATCCATCGCTACTTGACTTGGTGGCCATTTACTGCCTCCAGAATCATAGGCAGCTTGCCTTTAATACCATTTGTGGGGAGCAACAGTAGAGGAGAGGTGTATGTCCATCTTCATGGTTTCTTAATGGATTCTGTTGGCCACTGTGTGACCAACTATGTGTCAGAGAATGCTGGGTTAAGTGGGGTGTTGGTTCAATCCAGCAAGTGTCTTGTTCTTTTCTGCTTAAAAATTTAGTTGTTTACAAAAAAACTAACAGTTTAGCTCTCAGAACATGTACTTCAGTGACAGTGCTTCAGTGAAGCAATGTTAGAACAAAAGGGATATCCTCACATCTTTTTAGATATCCTAAATGAGGCTGGCAATTCAGAGACATCCACAGGATCCAGTGCTGTCATCAAAATGAGCCATCCCTATGCAAGCTCCGCCCCTTTTGTATGTGTGCACAATGTTATGTAGATTCCAAGGGGTGGAGCTTGCATCATGATGATGCAATGCTGCTTTTGTCATTTCTCCCTTTCTTGTAGACATTTCTGGCTGGTGTACACTTCTTAATTTGTACACTATGGTCACCACTCTTGGCCAACTCAATTATTTATGTGTTGCTCCAAGTGACCATTTAGAATGCTTGTCTGATTAGCTGGTGCAGATTACAAAAGCATGATGGAAATAATAGATGGGAAAACACCAACATGGGAAAAGAAGGGAATGTTAAAGCCTACATCTGAAATGCTTGCTTTAAAGTGAATAAACTGATATGACCCCTCCAAGTCTAAAAACAATTCTATACTGCTGATGGAGAAATCTGCTGACTTGCTTGCTGTCCCAAGGGAGAACTTACTTTTTTTCCAGCTGTTAAGTGACTCTGTTCCACAAAAGGCTAAAGAAAAGTTGATGGATATTGTTAGTAGGAAGTTTCCTACTTAAATTTACAACATGGGAATGGTTCAACATACACCAGGGATACATAAATCAGTTAGACAGCTCTCCATCAGGCAGCACAGGGTTCTTGAGAAGATGATAGTATGGTATTCCAGGAAAGAATAAAAGGGGGATTGTTTTTCTATCTCTGATTTGTACAATCTAATGAGACCAAGTAACTTTCTTACAGGGGATTTTTGTGTATTTCTTTTGGATTTATAGGGGTAGTTATCACCTTACATTCCTATAATTTCAGTAAAGGGAGATCAAGAAGAAGCTCTCTTTTATCCTTAAGTTTTCCTAACTTTTAGGAAAAGGAATATTCTGCTCTGTTCCTCCTCTGATGTTAGTATGGGATTGCTAATATAATGTAGTTTATAAATTCTTGTGTAGGATTATATGCACTGTACCAACTACTTGCCAGGAACTCTGCATGTTCATGAGTGAACTGGAAACACTGAAGGCAGATTATTCTGGGAAGCTAAAAAATAGCAAGAATGTAGGTCCATTATTAATAAAACTTTGCTATCTATTAGAATGTGTGTATGTGTTTTCTCATCTTTAAGCCAGAAGTCTTGATTTCATAGACAGGTTTGACAGATCTTTTCCATGTGATTGCTTTTCCTTCTTGGAGTCAGAAGGTTTAGAATTAAGTTTGGCAATGGTGCTGTTAGAGCCGAGACTTGAGGTCTGATAGAAACAAGCAAAATAAGTGAATAATGGAAACCCTCATGTATTTACATAGAGCATTTCAGTGACTAATCATACTTCTATTCCTATATATGTATTATGTGACTAATGCAAAAGGCTGATGGGCAATGCTCTCTTTATGATAGCTGCCATTACAATACCATTAAGGACATATGCAAGAGTGTTTTCTAATTGGGTAATAGCCAGTTCCAATAAAAATAATGGTCTGTTCAGATCTTCTGTGGAGAAGGGCCTCATGAGATGCCAGGGATTTACTCCTAGGAAAAATTGCTAGGCTTGCAGACTCCATTCTCCACTTCTGAGAGCAGGTGGTGCCTTGTTCCTTCCCCTACCAGATGCCTTGATATCCAGTACCTCTCCCCCCACTTTTCTTTTCCGCATGACCCCTCCAGAAAACTACCTGTTTCCCACAGTTGAATCTATACTTCTCAAACTTCCTGCCCAAGAAGCTTAGTGGAAAGGTACTTGCCACAGGCATCTGCTCCAGGCAATGGAAGGGAATAGTGGCAACCCTCTACAGGTAGTCCTTGCTTAACAACCACAACAGGGATTGCAAAATTCATCATTAAGCAGGGCAGTCGTGAAGTGAAACATCACATGACTGCACCTGATTTTACAACATTTTTTGTTGTGGTCATTAAGCCAATCACCACATTGTTATGTGAATCACATGGTTCTCCATTGATTTTACTTGCTGGAAGCTGGCTGGGAAGGTCAGAAATGGCGATCACATGACCCCGGGATGGTGCAGCTATCGTAAGTGCAAGCTGGTTGCCAAGCACCAGTATCGCGATCATGTGACTGAGGAAGTGCTGCGACAGTTGTAAGTGTGAGGGCTGGTCATAAGTAGCTTTTTTAGTGCCATTGTAACTTTGAATGGTCGCTAAACAAATGTTCCATTAAGTGAGGACTACCAATAATCCAGCTCCATCTGCTGAATAAGAAAAGAAGTTCCTCTCATTATCTCTAGGAGGTCTCAGCATTGAGTACTTCCAAGGTATCATGGTCAGTTTGAGAACCAGATTTTCAGTGCCCTCTTGGGTCTGTCTTTTGCACTCATTTTCCATACCCCTGGCTGCTAAATTTTATTAAAACTGACTTTTAATAACTTTTAAAACAGAATATTAATAAATATTGGCCAGGGATGGGTACACAGCCAAAGGTATTTCGTACAGTATTGAAATCACATGTCATATCACTTCTAGTTACCAATTCAGGAAAAATGTACTCTGCATTTGTGTCCTCTGTGTGTGTGTGTGTGTGTGTGTGTGTGTGAGAGAGAGAGAGAGATTATTTCATCACTGAGCACAAAAAATGTTGATAATGATAAAAAAACTGAACTAAAACATAATAGTGTTTATAATTTCTATAGTTAGAAGAATGCAATCCTAGAGATGCTTACTTAGAAGTAAGCCTCACCAAGTTAGATGGAGTAGCAGATATTGTAACCAGGAATCATGTTTATTTCAAATAACTACTACTACCAGAGCCAGATAAAGAGATACTGCATTTATTCAATCCAATTATTCAATTTATGGTTATAAAGTATATGCAGCCTGCAAACTTATAAAAAGATAGATATGTGCTATTGGTTAAATTACTAACCAGTAACTAGCTAATAGTAAGAAATATTTCAATACTCTTGGCTTGAAACATAACTAAAAATAAAGACTAAAATATACTGAAATACGAATGAAAGTTAGCAGAAACAGGGCATATTTTTCCATGATTATCTACTGAAACTAGCGGAAATTGCTTTAACCTTTCTTCCCTCCCAGGATGGAATCAGAAATGCTGATTTGCAGCAGGTAGCAATAGGAACATGGGAAGAGATTAAATCATTTTTTTTTCTTTTGAACACATCTAATTTCACATATACAGAGATTAGAAAGTAGAAATCCTCATCTTATGGGAAATACATTTCTTTATGGCTCTCATTATGGGAACACCTAGCAGCAACCCTACTGCAGCTAGTTTGAAGGAGAAAAGGGATAATGAATCTGGCATGCCTATTGTTGCAACAAGAAACTAACAACTTATTTCCGTATCCACTATAGTTAAGTCCCACGAACAGTCATTTTTCATTTAGTTTCTCAGGTATTAAGCCTTCTACTGATTTTTCTAGCCCAGAAGCTAGAAATATTTTCAAATCTCTACAAAATGGGACAAATTTCTTTTTTAAAATGCCAGCTACATTCTGATTTGGTGCTTAACTATGATAGATTTAACCATGGTTTAGTGAATAAAGTACAAGCCAGGTACATACAACATACTAAGCCATAAACTATGGTTTCCAAACCATCATGGCTGGTTTCATACAACATACATATGAAACCAGAGGTTCACAACCTGAGACCTTAAGCACTTATCGTGGATAATGGCAGATGCCCTACATGTCTACATGACTGCTGTTTAGCCTATCATGGTAAACCAGCCTATGTGGTTAGCTGATGGTTTAGAGTAGTGGGCAAACTCAGAAAATGGTAAGCATTTTACCATGATAAACTTGTAATGCAACATATCCATTGACTAAAAGACCCTTGAGTTAGAGCTGAGACAGAGAACTTTTCCACTGTGGAGAACTACCAGTGGCCTTTATGGGAATACATGAAGGCAGGATAAAATCAGAAATTGATGCTACTTCATTTACATTTAAATCTGATTTTAATGAAGTGTAATGAAAGTGATTTTGCTCTTTTATCACATTAGCAATTATATTTTGGCCACAACAGTTAGAGGAGTTTGGAGACTACACCTAAGGATGTTAGAAGCTGGATTAGGGCTGCTTGCCATACTTGACTGGGTAGGCACAATCAAAAGAAAAGAATGGAGAAACTGCACCGGATTGTCCTATTCAAATAGCCTTCATTCACTCAGAGATGCCTGCAAAATCCATCCAGGTCTTCTGAAAGGAGAAACTGTAATGGTATGTGGGAATGACTAGGCGAAGAGATGCTGCCTAGGGAATGGTCTGATAAGAGGGAGCGCAGCCCACAGCAGCATAGTGGGAAGAGCAAGAGGCTCAGAAGAGACACTCCCTAATTTCTCGGGAGTAAAGGAGATGGTGGGAGAATTGTACTTTCAGACTTGCAAGTTTCTGTTAATGTAGCCTTACAGTAAAGCGGAATTAGCTCATCTGGGGAAAGCTGACATCAATTTTGCACATCTGAAAGTACAATTCTCCCACTGTCTCCTTACCCCTGAGAAATTAGGGAGGGTCTCTTCTGAGCCTCTTGCTCCACTCACTATGCAGCTGTTGGCTATGCTCCCTCTTACTAGATCATTCCCTAGGCAGCATCTCTTTCCCTGGTGTCCCAAGTTCATTCCCACATACCATTACAGAAATAAAGCATTAATAGCTGCTTGCTATTTCATCAGTATCAATCAGTAGGTGCAGAGAAGTGCAGAGATAACTGTAAGAAAGCAATTCAAGAGTCCTTAGGAGAATTGTTAAGAGAAACTAAATGAGAAAATAAGTGACAACTCAGCCCTGGGAAAGGAGGGAACATGAGAAAGAGACTCAAAATAACCTGCCTTGATTTTGTTTGGTACAAGAGGGGCAGAGGGAAAATCTGGCAGGCTTTCAAGATTCTGCTTTTATACCCTGCAACGATAAAGTATCCTTCCTGTAATCCTTGTGGTGCCTGTTTCCTGACCTGGCCTACCCCAAAGCGCTGACAGCAGGAACCTTGGCTTTTCCACCATGAGGTTCTGGTTCAGACCCAAGAAAACACGAGTTTGTCTGAAGCAGCCTGAGCTGAATTGCTTTTATTCCTGAAGTGGGGTCCAAGCACACACTCCTCGCCTGTACTTGTCTATCCCTCCAAAGATGCTTTATTATGTGAATACTCTGCAGTAGTAATTCTTTGGTCAAATTTGTCTTTAAAGTCCACTTCTGCAATCATGCTCTCAACTTTCTGGGAACGGAGGCTCAGTCATGGTGCTTTGCAAAGGAACTCCGCTGCCAGTACTTGCGTCATGGTGCAGACATCGTTCAGATGGCAAAATACACATTGCTTAGACCAACAGCTGTTGTCCTTTTTTTCACTCACAGCCCCAGCCAGGAGTCAAGAAGGAACAGAAGCCTTTTGTCCCAGACAGCAGCTGTCCCCCCTTCATTTGCACACTACACTGCAGAGAGAAGGGGGCTGATACAGATGCCCCTTCTCACCTGCAGCAAAGGGGAGGAAGCCGCTGAGAATTTGGAGTTCTCCGCCTTTCCTGTAGTTTCTGTGGCTGTAATCCTGCTCCAGTAATGTTTCCTGTTTGCTGCATTAGCAAGCAGATAAATGAAATAAGTGTTTACAGTACAAAGACAGTCATTCATATATATGACCATCCTGGGAAAGGAAAGAGCATGCAAAAGAAATGTACACACACACACACATGCACATGTGTGCACGCACATGTACACACACAGCATTCCATTTCATTCCATTACTATCTCAGCTAGCCACAATGATGCCGGAATAACAACACTTATATTATGACGTCACAAGTCCCACCCTTTTGTACTTGCATTGTGATATTATGCCCAAATATGTAAGGGGCACATCATGACATCACAATGCACACTTTGTCACTTAGCTCCTTGCCCCACCCCTCCTGTGGATGCCCATGATCTCAGGGGCAATTTTCAGTATTGTCTTGCCCAGCATGGCAGGTTTTACTGAATGTATCTTCTGTCAAGGAACCATCTCAGATTAAGCTTGGCAAATGGCCTGAACAGGAATTGCCATGTAGGGGTCAAGGATAAAATAATATGTACTATTGTAAATTTATTCTCTATCTGCTTTCTATTCAAGCAACTTCTTTATTGAGGCATCTTACATTTTAGTTGCTGTTCTGATTCATTGCTGCACATTTATTCTCGAATCATTCAGCCAGGTGAAAAGTAGCTTGGCAGTGCATCAGAAGTAGGAACGTTAAGCAGCCTGTCAATGTTGAAAGACCTCTGTTGCAAGATTGCCACTGGATGCATCTTTCCAGATTTTTATCACAATTGACTGGGAAATTGCTAATTGTATGTCATAGATCATTAACTTATGTTCTTGCCTGGTCAGTAATCAGGTTGCCTTTTCTGGAGATAGAACAGGTTGCTTCTGTCCATTCCATTCTCTTGTTGCCTTCAGCAGATCTGCAGAGTTCTGCCTGTCCACTCTGATTTAGGTGACAGATGCAGAAGAAGCAGGCCTCAGAATTTATCAAATGATGTCATCAGCAGAGGATGACCTTTAAGTAACCTGGGTTCCCTTAGTTGCTGAAGATATTAAGGTTGGCAAGCATACAACTTCATTATTAAGCTTAAAAGTTCAGAATGGAGACAGGGTCCACCTCAGATGCTCTCATTTGAGAAGAATAGGACAGGGTCACAGGAAGATGCAACCAGTTATTGGTTTAGCTTTATGCTCACATGTTTGCATATGACTTAACATTTGCTGGGAGCAAATGGAAGAGATCCATTGCTTGCATGTATTACCCAATTTAGAACTGCTGCAAGACGTACAAAGAGACCATTCTTTGTAGTAAACCAACTGCCCTGGAATTCATTCATTCATTCATTCATTCATTCATTCATTCATTCATTCTCTCCCCCCACACACACACATACTTATTGGACTTTGAAGAAGCAGGATAGAAAGAATATAGATGCTTTTAAATGTTGGTGTTGGAGAAGACTCATGAGAATACCATGGGTAGCCAAGAAAATAAATAAATGGATATTAGAACAAATCAGTTCAAAGTTCCCACTTGAGCCACAAATGGCTAGGCTCAAACTTTCATATTTTGGTTGCATTGTGTGAAAATCTACTGTAGCTCTCTTGAGAAATCCATAATGTTGGGAAAGATAGATGGATAAAAAAAAAAAGACAATGACCAGCAACAAGGTGGATGGATGGGTGCATTGTCAGAAGATCTGAAAGACCATGTTGGGGACAGATCATCCTGGAGAAAATCTATCTACATGGTGGCTAAGAGATGATACTGACTTAATGGCATGTAATCAGTTAATCAATCATATGTATATTTCATCTGAATAGAAGGTTCCTGCTGCCTTAATTTTGTTTTAAACAGAATAAAGGGAATATACAGAAGCCATCACCCATGTGGCACTTTCTACCTGTCTTAGAGTACAATTCAAACTACTCTAAACCTGCAGGATCAACGCCCAAGCTCCTGGGGTTAATGGAGTAAAAGTTTAATGTTGTGGAAAGCACCAGGACGAATGCTGTTGAGCGTGGGCATCTGCAAGAGGGAGTGACATTTTTTTTAAACTCTCACATCTTTCTGGCAAAATTCTTCCTTAACCAGGTGGATTATATTCACCCATAGTGCTGAACTACATGACCTAGGAATATGATAAAGAGTGAAAGAAGAGGGGGCAGAGTGCTAACTGTGATTTGATCAAGAGACCAGGCTCTGCCTTCTTGACCTGAGTCTGGTGCATATGCATTCTAGGGTTGCATCAGAGGGTACCATAGCAAAAGAGCTCTTATGGTATTGCAAGTAAGCGTAAATTGACAAGATTATCTAGGTGAGATTTTGTATTTAGCGTATCCAAACAGATTTGGGACTACCATATTTAGAAAGCTTGGATTGGGTTTCAGTGGTTGTTGGGAGGCCAAGAAACCACCCTTGAGTATCTAGTACAAATGTTCTACCAGTCAAGAATTATATCAGTAATCTGATTTGCATTAAAATGGGGTTTCTTGCTAGCTTCAAATTGGAGAATTTGGGATTAATATAGGGCAAGAAAACAATAATGTATAGCAGAATCATTTTTACAATGTTTACCCAAGTTATACAATTCATTTTAAAGACTAATTACAGTATATGCTTTCATTGCTCTGCAATATCAGATAAATATTTTAATCTAATGGAAAGGCAGGGGACGCGGTGGCGCAGCGGCTTAATGACGCTGAAAGTTGCCGGCCAGAAATGGCTGACGTTTCGGCGGTTCGAGTCCAGCCTTCGCATTAACAGGGTGAGCTCCTGTTCCCCCCCCCCAGCTCCTGTCAACCCAACAGGTCGAAAACTCACGTGAGTAGATAAATGGGTACTCTCACTCCGGTGGGAGGAAAAATGCTGGCAGCGCCTTGCACAGAGAGACGGGACCAATTGCCGGTAAGCGCGAAACCACGCTCGCCCGAAAAGGGCGCGAAGCAATGGAAATCCCGCCTCCTGCGCTCGCCAGCTGGGCTCTGCTCTAGGAAGGAGGCTCTGGCAAACCACTTCCGAAAAACAATTGCCTTGAAAACTGCAAGGACTCGTCCAGGCAGTCACTGCAGGGTCAGTAATGACTGAGCGCAGACAAAAAAAAAAAAAAAATGGAAAGGCAATTGAGGTTACTGGATGCAGGTTTTTTTGAAGCATGATTCTAAGACTATGGTAAGCAAGTTTTGAATTAATTTAGTCTCTGAGTGTCAACATTTATTAAACAGCATAAGAGGAAACCTTGCACAACAAATAAACTGGGAGAAGGGGAGGAAGAGATAGAGAACTGTGACTTTTCATAGTAACTTTCTGATTTAAGGCATAATTTAAGATTCTTTTAAAGTGTTTATGGCTGGGAGATTCAATCTAATCAGTGTATCAGTCTGTCTTTGTACTGTGACAGGTTTGAAACTACAGTAATATTTAAAAGCTTTTGCAACATGAATAAAACCAATGAAAGCAAGTTCAGTTTCCCTGCCAAGTAATGGCATTCTTGATATCTAATATACTTGCAATAGATGTTATAGAGCAGTAAGGCAATTTTTTGAAAAGATGGTACAATGCATAAGAATTTTAAGAAGTTCTTTATGTTTATAATTGTTGGCAGACATTTGTTAAGATTTTCAATAAAGTTACATTTGCATAAGAACATTTTCATGTCCAAAAATTTGTTTTTATGAAATTTCTTCAGAATTCAGTAATTTCTTACGAATGTGTCTCAGCTGTTTCATCTTTTTCCTCTTAAATATCTATTATTTTAAAGTTCTTTATGTATTATTGTGATTTCTGATGCTAACATCTGATGAAGTGAGCTGTAGTTCACAAAGACATATGCCTTTTAATAAAATTGGTTAATCTGCAAAGATGCTTCCAGATTTTGCCTGATTTTTGGCTACCATAGACTAACACAGCTCTCCTCTTACAATTCCATCCCTTTTGTATTGGGTGTTATTTTGTGCATGATGAAAATAAAATTTATGTGTGAATCTCTGTTTCATGAACATTTTCTGAATGTGGTTCCATAAAATCAATTGCTTTCCAGAGGTTGTTACTGACATGATAGCAACACATTAACTGCATGTTCAGCTTTTGCCAGCTTAGGAATTCAACAAAGAATTTGGCACTTACTGTTAATGCAACAATCCTAGAAAAATGTACTACATTTGATTTTCCTGTTTTTGCATTTCTCTGCTTAAATCGCATTGAGGAGGAAAATGTTCCTAGGTTGGTGGAAACTGTGGTTTAGACTCATTGTAAACACCCCAGATGGTTCATAAAATCCTTTTCAAATGCCATCTGTCAGGCGTGTGTCCAGCCAACAGCTTGTCATTTTGCTACAAGAAAAGAGGAGGCGGGGATTCCCTTGCCCCTTGTTTCCTTTAGTTGTTTCTGAATTGCAGTTGGGAACATTTGCTTTGAAGCAACAAAGCCAGGAGTAATCATTGCTCTATAGAATCACACAGAATATGAATGTTTGTAGCTTGGTTAATTCCGCGGAATGAGAAGTGATACAGCGTCACTGATACTGTATCTTAAAGTTACACTATAACCTTATATTAAGTTGCCAGTTTCTTGAGTGTTTTCTTGGCAAAAAACATGCCTGGAGCACAAGTAAAATCAGAAGAGGGCCAGTCAATGAACCTATAACTCAAACAGTGCTGAGTGTTTTGGAGGAGCAGTGAGCTGATTTGTATCAGCCCTTTTGACTCGGTCAGATGTGTTTGTTTTTGCTGTGAGCACTTGCAACTAAAGTAATATTACTAAAGTCACATTCTTATAGAGTTCAAGCATTACAGCTGTGTGTCAATCATAGAGGATATATTTTCCTTAATATAAATGAGATACCCAGATTTGTTTTCCCCTCAGTGAGTCTCCAGGGATACATGAACTATATTTTGAAGAGACACTCAAAATAAAGTACAGTTAATTACCTTTAAATGGAGAAAGTTAAATATGCATCACTCAAGGTGCTTAATGTTCAAAATTTTATTTGACTGTACCAAGATTATGAGAAAGGGTTCTCCCCACCCCATGCTGTGTTATTTTATGCAAATATTATCCGGTACAGGAAAGCTTTGTGAAATTAATTCATATTTCCCTGTATAAGTAGACTGGGGGTTTGAGATTGATGAAAAAGTACATGTAAACTGAGAAATATTTCTATTAAGCACATACTTGGCCCTTGGATAGATAGAAGAAAGAATTAGACTGTGGCCAAACAGAAGACACACAAAACAATGTCCACTGGAGGATGTCATAGTTAAGGGTGTGATCACAGATTATGGAAATAAGCTCATGTTATATGGTGATTCCAGTAAGACAAGCAGTAGTTCTGTTCATCAGTGACCATTCAGATAGGAAGAACTTGATGTGAAATGATTTCTAGAGGGAAATCTATACTGCAGAAGGGAGCATCTTAGAGACCAACAAGTGTACTTTGGTGTAACTTGTTCTGTATCTGCTGAGATGTATGCCATAATAATGTATTAGTCTTTAAAATGTTCCTCTTCTGTCTCTCTCTGTCTTCTGTGGTGAGGAGGAGAGCGAATGAAATAGTGATAGTTGCCCACACTCTGGGCACAATAGTGCTGCTTTATACTCTCTATTGGCTTCTCCACATTGCCTTTTTCCACAGAAAATCCCACCTGGCCTTGCCTCTACTATTTCCCTCAGCATTATCATCATGTAGTATTTGTTTCTTTCTAATGGTACTGTTGTAACATCAATACTCATCTTGTTCTGTACATTTTTCTTTACCTAGGCACAACACGTCCTCCAAGAGAAGGAGAAGTGCCTGGTGTGGACTATAACTTTCTGAGCGTGCAAGAGTTTCTTGAACTTGAAAAAAGCGGAACTCTTCTTGAAGTAGGAACCTATGAAGGTATGCTCTGAGACACCTGAATATTGAAAGGAGAGTTCCTGGAGTGTCTTGGGAAATTTAACATTGTGACACTCCTGAAGGTTTATAAGGAATCCACTGAGATATTTTGTAGGGAAGTAGTCTCATATAGCACAAAAAATCAGCCACAGAAAGAATCCATTAGAGTTCAACTTTATGTATTATGTATTAAAGCTAGTTGCATAGAACAATATATAGGTGCATACTTTCCTATATTAGGGAACCATATGTCCAAAATATATACAACAGCCATAGAATGTTTGGTGGTTTTTTGAAAATTGGTTTTCTTGAAGAAAAAAAACCCAGTTCAGATAACAGAATAATATATGAGTACGTGTGGCACTGATATGGAACAGAGTGACATTGTTCCACCTATTCCTAGAAACTACATTACCTCATCATATTAGAAAAGTATATTGGAGAGGACAGAAATATTTATGATAATGTTGAGGTTTGTTTCAGCCTCCATCCTAATGTGTGCTGTGGTTAACAGTTACTTACTGCTTCCTGTAATTTATTTGGAAAAGTCTGGGTGTCTGGATAGCTGGGCATATAAGCCTAAATAACATTGGACTTCATTGATTTGTTAATGAGGTTGCAGGCTATTTAAACCCTTTTTAGCTGCAATTCT
Source organism: Liasis olivaceus (assembly GCA_030867105.1). Taxonomy (NCBI): domain Eukaryota; kingdom Metazoa; phylum Chordata; class Lepidosauria; order Squamata; family Pythonidae; genus Liasis; species Liasis olivaceus. The sequence continues at coordinate 26,664,295 of CM061348.1, read as the reverse complement.
GTACGTACTTGATCAGAAGAAAGCTTCACAGAACTGAGTCGGATATATTCCTGAAGAGCGATGTACAGAATTATCTTGTAGTGTTTTGTAGTTTGCCAGTGTTTAAACTCTCCCAAGTTTACTTCACTTTCTTTTTAAACTTACAAAGATTTAGTTGTTGGGAATTTTAGAAACAACAGCAAATAATTCTTAAAGATTATAATAATGAATATAAAAGCATTCTGCAAAGCTTTTCTAGATAATGTGTTGCTGCGCCAATCCAGCCATGAGAGGTGATAATTGACAAGTTTCTGTGTGTCTTGCAGCAAACATAATGCCCTTTTCTTAGATTATCATGAGACTGAATGGATGTATATTAAAAAGAACTACTAAAATGTTCCATTAAAAAAGAAGAGTGGTCATTCTTATAAATTTAAGAACTATTCATCAAGTCTATTTTCTTGCAAGTTTAATGCAACATAATGATACATCTTTATCATTTTCCCTCTCTTAATGCATATGAAAATCCTGCCAAATCTAGTATCTGACTCAAAATCTTTACAAGTATCTGTTTTTGTTAGAAGAACATTTAAAAATAAAATTCAGTGCAAATCTTCACTAAAGATTTAGTTCTTTAAAATGTGACACAATGAGAGAAGCTTTACAAGTCTCATAACAAAGATTTGTGCTTTTCTAGATTTTGTCATATCAGTTGATATACCACCTTTAAGGATACATAACTTACCTTTTTCACACCTTCAAACAAACTACTGGGCTGTGGTCATACTTTTAGCTATGTTGCTTATGTAGGACTTAGATTTGTCTTAAAAATAAAAGCAATGCTGTGTCTGAATTTAGGCTGTGTTTTAGGAGTTGAGCATGGGAAAGTGATCAGGAGAGGCAAATCACTCCCCATTCCCACCCTTAAATCCCAAAGTAAGCACGCAGAAAGCAGGCAGGGGGAAAGGGTTAGGGTTAGAGGATTAAAGAAAAGACAGTGGGCCATTTGCCACTGAGATGAAAAGTTGCGATGCCAGATGCAGCTCGTCTGGTGTAATGGTTGAAGTGTTGAAATAGGATAAAGCTGGCCCAGGTTCAGATCTCATTCATTCATAAACTCACATGGCTTACGAATGAATAAATTCAGCCTAATCCTCTGGACTAGTCAGTTGTGCAAGTAAATGGGCCCAAAGGAAAGATCTTCTACACTGCTTTGAAGTCTAATTTTTGTTGTTGTTTAGTCATTAAGTCGTGTCCGACTCTTCGTGACCCCATGAACCATATTGCGCCAGGCCTTCCTATCTTTCACTGCCTCCCTGAGTTTGCTCAATTTCATGCTCATTGAAGTCTAATACAATAATTTAAAAATTATAAATTAGTAGTATTGAGATACGCTTAGGAATGTCTTTATTTACGGGGACCTTTCAACAGGAAGGCATCCTACTGAAAATCTTGTATTTCCTCAGTTATCTTTTGCTTTTCATCCTTTTTTAAAAAAACTCTGATGAACCTTGGCTAGTCACAGAAATAGAAACCGCAGTACAAATTGCCTAATTCTTTGTTTGTTTCATTCATTATTATTGATGAGGCAAGGAAGTTTGCTCCTCACCTATTGTGGGAACCATCACATTATTAATTAGATGTGTTTTGAACAAGGTATTTTTTTTATCACTAAATTACGGTGGCTGCATAAGTTCACAGTAAAATGTAAAAGGTTATGCAACCACGGTTCTGGCTTGTGAGAAGATTATGATGATTAGACAACCATTGATTGGATTTACATGTAGCCCTTTTTTTTTCCTTGTGGCTCCCAAATCACTTGTAAAGTAGTGATGTATTTCCTTCAGGGTTCCTTCCCTTTCCCACCGCCCCCTCTTTTCTTCCCTTTGCTGTGAATGAATAGCCTCCAGACTATAGGTTGATTTGTTCTACATAAGCTTTGCTTTGACTGCTCTCATTATTTGCAGTGGGTATGTTGTACTAAATCATAGGGTAGGGCTTGTGTTTCCTGAGTCGATGACTGAAGTAATTTACATCATTAGGAGGTAAAAGAACAAACGGGTTGCAATTGAGGAGATCTGGAATCAGGATAGTTTTTTAATTAAAAATCAATGTACACACCAAAGACCACTGGATCAGATTGGTACACACACCTCCAAATATTAACATAGTAAGCTTACATATTGCAGTTTTAAAAATGCCCACATTTCAGGTAGAATTACTTAATTAACTTTAAACTGACCTACCAGTTTCATAACACTCTTATGTGGATGAAGATGAAAGATGCTGGCTCTACCTTTGTAGAAAGGACCATGAATAAGTTACTCTACTGGTTAATATTCAGGGGAAAAAAATCTGAATTACAGGAAGCCTTTGTAAAGGTTATCAGTGAATTGTTTGTTTCGACTTGTGGTCTAGAACATATGTACGCATGTGAAATGTTTCACAACTGTCTTGACATTTGTTTCTCCACATTGTGGGAAAACCAAATGTAACCTTTAATTACAACCAATGACGGAAGCCAGGTATGAATGACATTTTCAAAAGGACAGTGTGATTTTAGTGTAATTCTTAGAAGAAGGGCTGGGTAGAAAGTAGAATATAAAAAAATATATATTTCTGTACAAGAAAAGGTAATTCTTGGGAAATTATCTGTAAACATAAAACTTTGGGATGTTGTACATCCTAGCCTAATATTTTTTAATTGTTTACTATGTTGAACTAGATGGAAAGGTGTGTTACTTGTGTTGGGGGGGCAGTTTAAGGTAGTGGCTAAGTGTTGGGCTGAGATTAGGAAGACCCAGATTCAAATTCCCACTCACAATGTGATTTTTGGGTCAGTCACAACTTCTCAGGCTAACTTATCTCACAGAACTCAATTATATGGCCTTGCATACCCATAAGACAAGCAGGATGTAAGTGTCATGATAAAGGAGGTAGTCCTAGATTGGGGTTTTGGATTATAAGTGACAGCCCAAACTCCATCTGCTGTTGAATTTTACCATGAGAAATAATTGTGGTTTGAGTGGTTTTATGTCCTAGTTATCAAAAGGCTCTCCTGTCCAAGGCAAGGAAGGGAAATCTGAAGCTTTAATGTTGTCCGTTAAGGATGAGCATCTGGACTGCAAAACTGCCACGGGTCACAGATTACAATTGTCCACACCTGACCCAGGATCAAGAACTTAGAGACAGGCTTGCCTTAGAACAATGATTAGTTTGAACATAAGAGGGATGATATTCTGTTTTGAATACGAATCTACTAGCAGTTGTTCCACAGGCTTGTTAAACTGAATAGGAGATAAACTGGAGCAGAACCTGAGTGATTATACAGTGGTACCTCGGTTCACGAATTCATCTGTTCATGAACAATTCGGGTCACAACCAGCTCCGGCCGCAAAAATTTACCTCCGGTCGCGAACGCCCGATCGGGTGACAAGCAGGATACACGGCCATTTTCCCTCCCGTGACACGTGGTCGCGGCTTCCTGTAGGCGAGATTGCGGTGGCAAACAGACATCCTGTGAAGCTTTTTGGTGTGCTTGTTAGCATGGCTCCGAAAAAGGTGCAGAGCAAGCTTGGTCAGAATAAGGGTTTGAAGAAAATAACCATTGAATTGAAGAAGGAAATTGTAGAAAAGCACGATCGTGGTATTCGTGTGACTGATCTGGGCTCGGAGTACAAGATGGCGAAGTCGACAATCTCGACTATTTTGAAGAATAAAGATGCCATCAGAGAAGCTGATGTAGCAAAAGGAGTAACGATGTTAACCAAGCAGAGACCACAAGTGCTGGAAGAGGTGGAAAAACTTTTGTTAGTGTGGCTGAATGAGAAACAGCTGGCAGGTGATAGCGTGAGTGAAGCTATCATCTGTGAAAAAGCCAGGAAATTGCACAGTGATTTACTGCAGAAAAACCCCTCTACCAGCGCAGCAAGTGAGGAATTTAAAGCCAGCAGAGGCTGGTTTGAGAAATTCCGCAGGAGAAGTGGCATCCACAATGTGGCAAGACATGGAGAGGCTTCCAGTTCTGACAAGGCTGCTGCAGAAGCCTACAAGAAGGAATTTGAGGAATTCAGGAAGGCGGAAGGATACGTCGCTCAGCAAGTGTTCAACTGCGACGAGACGGGGCTCTTCTGGAAGAAGATGCCAAACAGAACCTACATCACGCAGGAGGAAAAGGCACTGCCAGGGCACAAGCCCATGAAGGACAGACTGACCCTTTTGCTGTGTGCGAACGCAAGCGGCGACCTGAAGATTAAGTCGCTACTGGTGTACCATTCCCAGACCCCTCGTGCGTTCAGGGAACAGAATGTGAACAAGGCCAGACTGCCTGTCATGTGGAGGGCCAGTGCGAGAGCGTGGGTCACAAGGGAGTTGTTTATGGAATGGCTGCACGAGGTGTTCACACCCAGCGTTAAAAAATATCTTTCCGACAACCAGCTGCCTGAAAGGTGCCTTCTTCTGATGGACAATGCCCCGGCACACCCTCCAGCCTTGGTGGATGCTATGGACGCTGAGTATGACTTTATAAAGGTCAAGTTCCTCCCCCACAAAACGACACCTCTTCTGCAGCCCATGGACCAGCAAGTGATCTGCAACTTTAAGAAGCTCTACACAAAGGCGCTCTTCACCAGGTGTTTCAATGTCACTGAGGAAACATCCTTGACTCTGGCAGAGTTTTGGAAGAAACATTTCAATGTCCTCTACTGCATCGGCCTCATTGACAAAGCCTGGCAAGATGTCACCTGCCGGACCTTAAACTCAGCCTGGAGGAAACTGTGGCCAGAATGTGTCACTGAACGTGACCGTGAAGGGTCTGATGCAGAGGTAGTGGAGGAGATTGTGTCCATGGGCAAGAGCATGGGTCTGGTTGTCGATGGTGCAGATGTAGAGGAGCTTGTTGAGGACCATGAGGAGGAGCTGACCACGGAAGAACTTGCTGAGCTCCAGAGTGAGCAACAGAAAGCGCTTGGTGAGGAGCATTCCACTGAGGAAGAGGAAGACAGGGAGGAGGTGAGCAGTGCCGAGATTAAATCCATTATGGCAAAATGGAATGACTGCCAGGACTTCTTTGAGAAGCACCACCCCAACATAACTGTAACGAACAGAGCGTTGAACATGATGAACGATAATGTGGTCTCTCATTTCCGGAGGGTTATGCAGCGCAGGAAAAAACAAATGACTTTAGACAGATTTTTCCCCAGAATTGAGCATGCAGCTAAGAGGCAAAGAAGAGAGGAAACCCCTGAAGGAGATCTCCCCGATGTCCCTTTGGAGGGGGACTCTCCCTCCAAACAATAACTGCTTCCCCACCCGCCTTCCTGTCCTCCACGCCAGAAGTCGCCTCAAGCAAGGTCAGCGTCCTCTCTCTTCATACTGTGCTGTACTGTACTTTGTTTCATGTTTTTGTGGTTTAAAAATAAAAAACATATGGTTCAGAACGGATTAACCTTATTTACATTGAACCTTATGGGGAAATTTGACTCGGGTCGCAACCAGAAATCGGTTGGCGACCAAATTTGGAGTCGGAACGGATTAACCATATTTACATTGAACCTTATGGGAAAATTTGATTCAGGTCGCGACCATTTTGGGTCGCGACCAGAGTCGCAGAACGAATTAAGTTCGTGAACCGAGGTACCACTGTACCTGTTAATGGAATGTCACTGTTAAAAGATTGTCAGCTACTGATTCATCTATAAAACTGTAGAGTTTTGTAAAACAATTTTTAAGGGCAGTGGTGTACCAAGGGTGGGGTAGTGGGAGCAGGTAATAATGGGGTGCTGCTGAAGATGAGGCTAGCTGGAGGGTTGATGGTGAGTGTGGAGTTGGGTCACTGCTGCCAGTGCACTAATCACCTGTTTGCTTGTTGGCAGCAAAGCAATGGAGACGGAGTTGGCTGTGCTTCTGGGGCCTTGTGGTGCTATTCAGTGAGTGGAGGTGGCCACTCTGGGTGTCAAATGTGTTAGGTATGCCATTGTTAGGCATAGGATGGGCAGTCTTTTTGGTTGGTAGGTACATTGGAAGATTTGAGAACATGTCATGAGCATACATACAACATGGTTTCCATCTGGGCATGTGCAGTCACAGAAATACGAATTCATTAGAAAGGAAGCTGAAGAGGAAACTTCTCTAACCTCTATGCCTCTCTACCCATCCCTGGGTTTTCTTTGCCACCTCAGTTTACCTGTCTTTTTTCGGGCAGTGAATTATTCTTCCAAAAAAGACTAGCTATCAAATTCTCTTCTAAAATGCTTATATGAGACATTCTCATATATGAGAAACCCAGTTTCTATTTTTTGCAATTAAAAGAATCTGTTTATTTGTACGCCTGATGGGCATTATAGCATCATGGAAGATATCAGTGAAAACAGTGTTGCTTATGGACACTTTGTTGCTTATTGCAACACAACTACTACAGGAAGATGGCCTCTAGAATTGCTTTCTTTTCCTATTTCTTCCTTTCTTTTTTCATCTTTTTAAATCTTCTCCCCCATTCATCATCCTGCCATCTCTCTGGCATTATATAGAGCATACAAACAAGAGAGACAGGATGTGCTGTAAGAGCATTCATTATTCCCATTAAGGCTTTTACTAGAAGAAGCCATTTCCTCTGTATCAATAATGTATACATGTACATTTCAAATCCGAAACGAAGAATGCATTTAAAGGTGCTGCATCTGCACTGAAGCTAAAGCCTTTTTGTTCATTGGAACTGATTTATACAAGGCCTTTGAAAAGGAATCACTCTATCGAGCAATTTTCTCCAGCTTAGTCTCCTCCAGGAGCAGATTATACTGGCTGTAGTTCAGGGTGTGAGTGGGAGAAAGCTCACCCCATTGGAGACTTAAATGGGCCTTTGCATCTCTCTGATCCAGAGAGGTTTAGAAAGTAGCATCCGGTTAATGATCTAGTCTGGTTTCTAGAAGTATTTCTATAATTGTAATATGGTTCAGGCTAAAGTTATACTTCGATATATAACATTTTCTTAAGCTAGTAAACTGATATTGGGTTAGATTGCACAGTTAAGGCCTTGGCTCATAGCCAAAACTAGATCATTCCTGGTTAGATTTTGTTCTCTTAAACAAAGTACCTAGCAAACTTGTCATGTATTGAGCATCATTGTATAAACTTGCGTGATGGCCTAGTATTTCCCACCCACCTTCATCATTCTCAATTTCGCAAGATTTCAGTATTCCCACAGCAACATTTGCAAGATCAAATGAAGTAATGCCAAAATCTCACCAGATTTGGTGACTGCAAGAAAAAATGCTCATTAAAAAAGTTTAAGCGGGGGTGTCATAAATGACATTTGTGGGGTGATTGATACCCTGGTGTATACTGGTAAGGCATTGGCCATTCCTCTTTTTTTAAATGCCTAGGAAATACAATTTTCCTGTTTAGGAAAAATTAACTTATATTACTGAGTTTATGGAATCCAGGGAAGCATTTAATTGATAGTCTGCAGTTATTTCAAACCAGAGTGGGCAACCCATGAGCTTCGTGAGGCTTCAAAAGCTGCCCCTACACACACACGTATATATATTTGGCAGTCATTTTCTGAATATTTTCAGCAGGAAACAAAACTGTCAGATAGACTTAACACATCTAAAAAAGTATTTTTAAAAATCTATACCCTGAGGGCCCTCCCCCGGAATCTGAGCAGTGCCAAGCCCATGGATTTTAACAGTTACTGGCAGGCACAAGGCTGTGCAACTGCAGTGGGATAAATGTGTAATATTTTCCTGGTGCCATCCTGAAAATCTCCAAGCATATGCTACAGAGACTGGAGATGCAATGAGTCTAATGTAGTTGGAAGAGCTTTCCTGGACATCAGTTTTGAGGAGAATGGCTTCCAGATTTGACATGCGTTTGTTTGGGAGTTATTTTTCTGTGGTTACTGAAATTACACACACACACACACAGTTTCAGCAACCACAGAAAAATAAAAGTAGAGAAAAAAAGATATTTAATTTTATTTATTTATTTATTTTCAGGCTTGTATGCCGCCCATCTCCCCCAATGGGTGGCTCACAATAATAAAAAGAAGAAAAAACACAGGTCTCTCCAAACATGGCTAAGATCTATAAATAATTAAAAAACATATATTAAAAGTGCCCTAAAAACCTCCTATGATTTTAGCCCTAAAAAACCTGTAAGATGCTGGGGGGGGGGGGGAACAACCCATCACTCCACCAGCCATCTCCACAGGTGCGGGCCCCCCTCTGGCCCCCAGGCCTTCTGGCAGAGCCAGGATTTGAGCCCTTTCCTGAAGGCCGTGAGGGAGGGGGCACACCGGACCTCAGGAGGCAGGATGTTCCATAGGGCAGGTGCTGCAGCAGAAAAGGCTCTCTGCCTAGACCCCACCAATCAAAATTGATATCATTCATACACACACACACACACACACAGTGTCTTTTGTTTCTCTTTTCTGACTTCAACAGTTGAAAGCTTATCCCCCTAAAGCAGGTGTCATGGGGCTTTATTTGACACTCCTTTTTACAAATTTTTAAAATTTGCTTTCAAAACATGAAACTGCCATCATTAAAGCACGTCGTCCTAGCCTTCCCTTATTTTTCTGGGTGATGTTAGTACTTTTGAATTTTGTGAGGAGTTCACTGTGAATATGTCGCAGCATTAAGTTAGTGTGCACTTCTTCAGAGATAACTAATTGAAATTCAAATATAATTATTCTTTTCTTCCCCTTTTTTTCCCTTCCATTAGTTTCAGTTTTCTTTTGTTTGAGACTTTGTACATTTGGCACACCTGAAAAAAGCAGACTTTTAAATTAAAAACAGTTAAGTTTCTGCAAGGCAAAACAGCAGATGTCTGTTTAGGCTTTCCAGTTGATGGGAAGGCAGGGAAGAAAACTTAATCTTACTTGTATAAAAGAAGGAAAAATGGCTATAATTGCAGCTAGTGAAAGGGAGAAAACGAAAGCTTTTAATGGGACAACTTCTTAAAAAAACCAACAGTAACTTGCAAATTTAGAATGAAATCCCCACCCCACCCCGAGATCCCTATGGTTCTCACCATGCTGGCTTTCCGCAAGTCCTGAAGACCTGGCCTTGCTTTGAGATGGATGGGGCCCTTGCTGGTTGTGGTTCTGTTTATTTTTTTATTTTATTATGCTACAACCTCTCTCTCTCTCTCTCTTTGGTATTGGGTTTTTATAAACATTTATATTGTGAGCCTCCTACAGCTGGAATCAGGTGGTGCTGAAATTGAATCAAATAAATACATAAAATGTGTTTCTATTTCCTAGGTAACTATTATGGAACACCCAAACCTCCCAGCCAACCCCTCAGTGGGAAAGTGAATAATGTTGATGCTTTGCAAAACCTCCCATCAAGTTCAAAGCAGACAACTCCCAAACGAACTAAGTCCTACAATGATATGCAAAATGCTGGTTTAGTACATGCAGAGAATGAAGAGGATGACACCCCTGAAATGAGCAGTAGCTTTACAGGTAAATCAATCAATCAATCTCTCTCTCTCTCTCTCTCTCTCCCCCCCCCCCCCGGTCCCCTTTTGCTTATTAATTGAAGAATTGGAAGAATCACGTTCCATGTAATCTGTATTTTTCTTAAGAACATTCCTGTATTTAAATGCCCGACTACCGTGGTTAAAATGAAACTGAAGTTTTGTTTTGGAAAGGTGTAAATGGCATTCTGTTAGCAATAAGATTTTCTCTAACTTCGAAATTAAGATTTATATTGCAGCTTTTAAGAGAGTAGTCAGAGCAACCCTAGGAAGTGACCTATAATTTTTTGAGTTTAAGTTATCAGATAGGGTCATGAAAGCCTATGATATTACAGGTAGTCCTCAACTTACGACCACAATTGGGACTGGAATTTCCATCGCTAAGCGATGTAGTTGTAAAGTGAGATGTCATGTGACCGCATCACTTAGCAACTGTAATCTCGGCAGTCCCAGTTGCCATCATTAACTGGGAATCAGGGGTCATTAAGTGAGTACCCAATCCAAGCCATTCCGGGCTTGGTCTCTCCCAGCCCCGAGCCTTAGTAAGGTAAGGGACTGCCTTCAACTCCCCCCCACTTGTCTATCTCCTCTCCCATCTCTGCCTTTCTGGCCGTTCTGCACCCGCCTTGCTAGGCGGCAAGCAGCCCCAGAACCGCGCAGCTCTTGGGCTGGTTGTCATGCCCTGGGAAGCCACGGCTACCACAGCCCAGTCCCAGCCGCAGTCGCCCTCGCCATCCTGTATTCTGAGACCCCTGCCACCCTGCGCTCTGCTGCCCCAGCTGACTTCTCCATCTTTTTGCTCCCACTGCTGATGAGGTATGCCTGGCCGGGCTGCTGGGCTGGGCCTGGCTGGGCTTTGGCTGCGGAAAAAGAAAAAAGCCAAAGGAAGTCCCAGAGCTGCGGCACACCAAAAATCCCCTTTGCAAAAAGCTCCTGGAGCACAGTGCACAAAAAACCCCTTTGCACCATATTCCTGAGCCGAACCAGGCTGGGTTTTTGATTCTCACTATAGGGAAAAAAAAAAAAGCCAAAAGGAGCCCCTGAGTGAATCAGAAACGTTTCTGCCAATCCATCAATGGAGAGGCTGTAATGACCCAGTCAACACCTGACAAAGAAGAAACAGTGCAGTTCTGGGTGCAACTATGGGACAACCCAAAGAAATACAGCAAGAATGCAGCTTGGATAAAGGAGGTGGATAACAATAAATAAGAAGCTGAAATGAAAGAACTTGTAATAACAGCCGAAATGGTGGAGAAAAGAGCAAGGAAGATCAAGAATTGGTCAACACCAGGTGAAGATGAACTGCATGGATTTTGGTTGAAACATCTGACTGCTGTGCACCCACTCATTGCCAAACAGTTTAACAACATACTGCAAGGAGGTGAAATTGAAGATTGGGTAACATCTGGCAAAGCCTACCTGATAATGAAAGATCCAACAAAAGGGGCAGCACCAGGCAACTACAGGCCAATTACCTGCTTACCAACAACTTTCAAATTGCTAACTGGTGTTGTAGCTGATACAGTCCAACAGCATCTAGTTGGAAACAGGCTCTTTCCATCTGAGCAGAAAGGAAACTGCCCAAACAGCAGAGGAACAAAAGATCAGCTCCTAATTGACAAGATGATTTTGAAAAACTGCAAGAGAAGGAAGACCAACTTGAATGTAGCTTGGACTGATTACAAGAAGACATTCGACTCCCTGCCACATGACTGGATAATCAAGTGCCTAGAAATAACAAGAGTTAGTAGAAGCATCAGAAGCTTTGTGCAAAGATCAATGGCACAGTGGAAGACACAGTTGCTGGTCAATGGTGATAGACTGGAAGAGATTAATATCAAGAGAGAGATCTTTCAAGGAGACTTACTATCACCACTACTGTTTGTCATCACATTGATTCCTCTGTTAACAATACTGAACAAATCAAGCCATCAAAACATCAAATATCAAAAACATCTGCCAGGCTATCCCACCTTCTTTACATGGATGATCTGAAGCTATATGGAAAAACACCACCTGAAATAGAATTGCTGCACCACACTGTCCAAATATACAGCCAAGATATTGCAGTGGAGTTTGGACTGGACAAAAGTGTCACCCTTACCATCAACAGGGGAAAATTAGTGAAAACTGAAGGAATCAAGATGCCCTATGGAAATAACATCAAGAGTCTGGATGAACAAGATCACTACAAATACCTGGGCATCCTTCAAGCTGACAACATCAAGCACATTGAAATCAAGAAGAAGGTTAGTAGTGAATACATCATGAGAGTGAAGAAGATCTTAAAGTCCAAACTCAGTGGAGGAAATACCATTAAGGCAATTAACACCTGGGCAATTCCAGCCACTAGATACATAGCTGGAATAGTGGACTGGACTCAAGCAGAACTGGGAGCCCTGGATAGGAAGACCGGAAAAATATTGACAATGAATCATGCCCTTCATCCACACAATGACATTGACAGACGCTACTTACCCAGGAGCATAGGTGGGTATGGTATGTTGCAAGTACACCAGAGAGCTGAAGAAGAAAAAAGGGCATTAGAAGAATATCTGAAGAACAGTGAAGAAGATGCACTGAAGCTAGTACACCATGAAGGCTTACTGAATATGAAGAGACCAAATAAGCCTACAAGAAGACCAAATGAAGAATAGAAAAAAGACATGGCAAGGCAAAGTATTACATGGCCAGAACACAAAAAACTAGCAGGCAAAGCAGATAACAACAAGTCCTGGCAATGGCTAAGAGTAGGAAAGTTGAAGAAAGAGACACAGAAGCTAATTCTGGCTGCACAAGACCAAACCCTAAGAACAAATGCATACAAAGCCAGAATTGAGAAGACAGCAACAGACAGCAAATGTCACCCCTGCAAAGAAGCTGAAGAAACAGTCGACCACCTAGTCAGCTGCTGCAAGAGGATCGCACACACTGACTACAAATAACGGCATGACATAGTAGGAACAATGGTGCATTGGAATATCTGCAAGAAATACCATTTGCCTGCAAGCAAAAACAAAACAGACAAAGTAACAGAAAATGAAGAAGCTAAGGTGCTCTGGGACTTTAGAATTCAAACAGACAAGCACTGCAAATAGAAATAGAACGACTGTGGCAAAAGAAAGAAAAGATAGTACATATCATAATATGTGCCTTAGGTGCAATCGCAAAACATCTGGAGCACCACTTGAAGACCATCAGCATTGACAAAATCACCATCAGTCAATTGCAAAAGGCAGTTTTACTTGGAACAGCTTACATCCTGTGACAATACCTTTAACACCATCAAACAACAACATTTGCCTATCCCAGGTCCTTGGGAAGGACCTGATAGGTAGATAAAAATGCCAAATGCAGTCTAAACATCTGGCTGACTGTGCAACCAACAATAATAATGTGTTAAAGTTGTATGCCACCCAACTCCCAATGACTCTTACAAATGAAGCATGGTTAATTAAGAAAGTTGCTTACTTCCAAATAATTATTCCAAGTATGATGTATTTTAACTACTGTACATTTCATCCTAGTATGTGTAAGAGTTTGTTAATAAAGTTTAATCAAAGATGAATGGGTTAAAGATTTCTTAATCTTGTTCACCTTTACTAAGACTATTTTAGAAAAATGTTACATTTTGTTATTGCTTTGTTGTTGAGAAGCAGCATTATCTTATTTGTCCTTATATGAAATTAAGCACTAATAGAGGAATACCTTTTATAAACAAGGACAGCATATATATAGATATATAAATATTTAGTTAGTTAGTTAGTTAGTTAGTTAGTTTCTCCCTCCCCTGCCCATTTCCCCCTAATGGGTGAACTCTGGGTGACTCACACAAAACATTAAAACCATAAATATATAAAAATACATAAAACATCAATTTAAAAACATTACTAAAAAAGGAAAAGGAGAGTCCAAGAAGATGAAGAATCTGGGGCTAAAGACAGCAGGCCTCTATGGGGCTAGCCATCCCCACACTTGAAGTATTCCCTCCCCACCCCAGGCCAAGTGGCAGAACCAGGTCTTCAAAGCCCTACAGAAGGCCAGGAGTGAGGGGGCCAATCGCATCTCTGTGGGCAGAATGTTCCAAAGAGCGGGGGCTACCGCAGAGAAGGCCTGCCTTCTGGACCCTGCTAGATGGAGTTCTTTTACTGAGGGGGTCCAAAGCATGCCCTCTCTCTAAGTGGCATAAATTGCCACTTAAATTCTTTGTTTTCAGTACCTGACATGGGTCGATAATTCAGTGGTCTTATCCACATCGCTTATAAAAAAGTTAGTTTTTTTATAAGTTCCTTAAGAGTAGGTGATACGCTTACCTCCACCAGTAGTTTCTTAAATTCCATGAGCAACTGTGAAAGTGAGCATAACTAATCATTTTGCAGATATAGGCGTATTTTATCATTCCCAGGTATTGAATGTCAAGGCATTCCGAGGGCCAGTCTACAAGTTCTCTATATAGTTGCTCATTGATATCCATGCTTTTGGTAGGGAAGGACACTGTATCTCCAGAAGAAAAGCTGCTTCAAGAAGCATTAGCCACCTTAAAGAAACTGCATATTTTCCAAGGCTTGCACAGTAGCTGTGCATTCCCAGGAATATGAAATATTAAACATATCACCTGTTGTACCCTATCACTGCCTCTTTATCTCATACGTGTATTTCCTGGGATTGTGTAGCTTCCATAAAAACCCACAAAAAGATATGGCTGTTTTTAAGGAAGTGCTGATATGCGCAGTGTGCTTTTTCTGTTTTGGTTCAAAAGCATTGCTTGTCCCTGTTTGTCCGTAACAAGTGAAGTGGATCATGCTTTTAAAGAACAGCTATTTTGTGAAAGCTAGCAAGTCAGAGAGAAGAGTCATAATCTGATTTTTCTGATAGCTTTCAAAAAATGTCTCTAGATTGTGGCGATGATAATGAAAGTATACATATCATTGCTAAACATGCCACTGAACATTTAGTACTGAAACACATGGTTGTAAGTACCCACAGTGTAGCCAGTAATATCTTGCGGAAGTGAATTTCACAGTTTAAAGACGTCTGATGTGATGAACTACTTAGTTGTATCCATCCTGAATATCCCATCTCTCAGCATTTTTGGATGAGCCTGAATTTTAGTATTACAACTTTCTCCATGTCATACTTACTTTTATACACCTTTACCTTATGCTGGGTTTTTTCTAAATTTCAGAACCCAAACATCATAAATGTTATACTTGGGAGAGTTTCTTCAGCTCTTGATCATTTTAGTTTCTATTTTCCGCATCTTTTCTAGGCTACAATATTATTTTTGAGGTATGATGGCCAAAGGTGTACAAAGTTTTCTAGTGAGTTAAACAATTATCCTATATAAAGCATTAGGATTTTTGCATAAAAACATTCTTTTTCTTAGAATCCCAATGTACTATGTATCAGTTTCTTATTCATTTACTACTGAGTCAGGCTCCGTGAACATATATTTAAAGTTTAGGATTTTTTTTGGTCTCAGTATGGATCTTTTTATACTGAAATTGTATTTGTGATTTTAAGGCTCATTTTACAGCTTGGACAGATCTTTTGGAAATGTGTGTGTGTGTGTGTGTGAGAGAGAGAGAGAGAGAGAGAGAGAGAGAGAGAGACTTTCCTATTCATACCTTACCCCCTCTCATTGGTGACATATTAAAAAAAAAAAAGAGAGCTGATTTTTCCCTCATTCAGTCCAGCGTGATCTTGAGTCACTTGGAAGGGTCTAAAAGTCTGTATCACTGCGTGATAATAGCAGGCATACTCTGAATTAGAGGGTGAAGTGTCTAAACCAAGTAGGGATGGAAACAAAAATGGTAGCATTACAAATATTCTAAGTAATAATCACTTTTTACTTTTTATTATTTTGTGTGATGTTCTTCTGCAGCAGACTCTGGTGAACAAGACGAGCACAATATACACAGTATAAGAGATGCAGCTCTCCCATCTCTGAATAGTAGCATCACCACTGTTCCCACCACGGAACCTTCTGAGAAGCTCCCTCAATACCTACCTCCTTGTGCAGAGGAAAACTTGGGTCCTCTGCCTGAAAACTGGGAGATGGCTTATACAGAGAATGGAGAAGTCTACTTTATAGAGTAAAGTGTCTTTTTATTTCTTTTTTAATCTTTCAGTTCCATAAATCTCTTTGTGTTTTCTGAACATGGAGAGGAATTCTGGAGAAGGGTTAAATTATCATTGCATTCCTGAGACATAAGCTATTTACTTTTATCTTGTTTAATTTTCTAAAATCTTGGTATTCTAAATGGGCACCATCTCAAGCTCTGAAGTTGGAGAAGATTATACAAGGGAGGAGAATAAAAGAAAAAGGAACAGTTTGACAATGTCCTGAATGAAGTAATGAGGTTTACAGAGGCATTTATGGAGCCAGGCTGATTTTCCATGCTGGCATAACTTCTATTGATATATGCATTGTAACTAGTCTAGTAGCACTTACTCCCCTGAATAAGACCATAGTGTAGTACTTTTCAACTTTGGAGGCCAACAGCAAATGGAATAATGTTCTTTCTGTTGTAAGCAAGAGGAACCAGGCTTTGTACAGCCATTCCTTGTGAGAATGACTAGGGCCAGGTTGTTTCTTCCTTAGATGATGATGTTCCTTGGATGTTTGGAAGTGCAACCTCCAAGTTGCCTGGGGTTTATGGCTGAGTGATTCATCCAGACCATGTGTTTCTCACTTTTGCAGTTCCAGAGAATAAACATAACAGAGGCAGCCTTTGGACCTTTCTTTCAGCACGCTTTGATTAATCATAGCATATTAATTTATAAATACATTGTACTGAATCCAGTAAGGTTGACTTCATTACATAACACTTTGGCTGCTGATAGAATAAATTAGAAGCTAAATTCTTACTACGTGGCATGTTATTAAACATTCAGCAGTAGCTGCCTTATACCGTTCAAAATTAGTCATCTATATTTTCTATAGTAAACAAATTATAGGGTGGCAAACTAAAAAATATAATTTTCATTTATGCAATACGTAGCCCAGAACTTTGCATGGTTCTGCCACCATAAATATCTCACATCTTCAGTTTGGAAGGATATTCAAATATTTTACAAGATCTCTTTATGATTTTGAGGTATAAACTGTTCTGCACCTTGGCAGACCTGCTGTTCTCCATTATTGTTCATTTGCTTTGCTTGCTGGACTTCTATGCCTTAGTTTACCAACTGGTGATTAATTGCCCAGAAACGCACAAAAGAATTGAATGGGTGGGTGCTTCCTGCATTGCAAGGGTGGGTAATGTAGTGTGTGAATGGTGACCTTCCATTTCAGCTTTCACATTGCTAGTAATGGATAGCAGGGAGGTGAATACTCTCCTTTGAAAGCAGAACTGTTATTTAATAGTAAGTCTTCAAAGGAACATGTATACTCCCCTTCACATAATTTCACAGGAGGATTAGATCATTTTGATGATTAGATCATTCTGTTGAGATTTGTGGAAGGAACTGTGCTATTCTGTTTCAACAATACAGAATAACAAGTTTTCTGTGTTTTCCTATTTATCTTTGGAACCAGGCAAATGCATTGTGGTTCTTTCATAGAATGAAAAATGGTGAATAATCATAAAGCTCTGCTGGGCTGTAAATATACCAATAATTAAAATGACATTTTCTTTAAAAGGAATAGGAAACTAAAACAGTGATTGGAATGGGGGATAAAGATCTGTGATTGTATATGGCTCACAATCCAATCCCATACAGTCCAGAGTAGCACCATACATATGCTGAAAAGAAAAGTTGTGTCCATGTGATGGAATGGAATTATGAAGGCCAGGCTCAGGGAGAAAAACATTTTCTTAGCTTGCCGGAGGAGCATGGGAGATACAAGAGGATGAGACTGGCACCTCCTTGAGGAATTCACAATGTTGTGGCTGGCATTAGCTGGGAGCTGGGGTTTCAGTCTGGGAAGATTCTTGTTAGAGGTTGTAGCTAATAAACATAGCTGAACTGAATTTGCATTGTCTCTTGGAGTTCCTTGGGCTAGGCCTGACAGTCCACGTGTTATTTTTTTGTCGCTGATACTATGTTTTTATAAAATGTATTTTCCCTATTTTTTAATTTGCAGTCATAATACTAAAACAACGTCTTGGCTAGACCCAAGGTGCCTGAACAAACAACAAAAGCCTCTAGAAGAATGTGAAGATGATGGTAAGACAATCAGTGCTTAAATAACATTTGGAAAGTCCACCTTTTCTGTTTTGAATGCCAATGATTTACAATTCAGACTTTGATTCTGTGGCTGTAATTGAACTTTAGCTGTTAGCAAGTCATTGGGCATTAATGACAAGTGATCTAAGAATTACATGTAGGTCTATAGTCATCCTCAGCAACTGGATGCCCTCCAAAAGTCTTGGGACAAGAGTCCCCAGAATATCCCAGCATGGCCTGTAGTCTTAACACATCTTCAGTGTACAGGTTTGAGTGGGCAGTGCTTTTGCTGCTAGTGAGCACACTTTTTAAAAATGGCTTTAAGGCCTTCAGGAGTTTCAGAAGGCCCACTGGTGACATAATGGTGTAAGAAAAGGAACACAACTGGGATTTTTAGTGTTCTCCTCACTGCCATTTTTGATTTGTTTTGTTTGCTTTTAATAAAGTGGGTGTATGAAGCGTATTTGAAACAAAATGTACCCATTTTACTATCACTTATTAATGGGTCAAAAAAGATGAAAAAGCAAGCCTCCATAGTTCAGTAGTATATTAGACAATTTCAGCGGCATGACCATATGGTATCCAAGACCTTAGAAGACGCTGGGGAGCTCCATGTATCTCATTGGTTGCCTGTCCTTGGTTTTTATCAAAAGAGATATTCAGCCAGTTAAGCTCAGATGTGCACCAAGACAAAGGGAGTGAGACAAGCATATAACCATAGTAGCTGCATGCCTAAGACTTTGGATGGGTGCATCTATACAGGAAACAATTCTTTTTTCATGGCATGGGAGGGAGGAGAATATTCAAGTTTTGTAGGAATTATGAAGCCATACATTCAGCAAACATCCAGGCTAGAAAAATGCAAACTAAAATAATTTTGAAAGCAATAAAGCTAAGATCAGCAGCAGCAGCAACAACAACAATAATAAAAATCAGTACATAAATGAAAGGAAAACAACAGCAAAACAAGTAGTGAGCATTTTAACATTACTAACAGTGTTAAGGAAAATAAAAGTATCGTCACCATGGTTTAAAAGATCACAATGCAGGCATCAGATGAACCTCTGGAGAGAACATTTGACAAGTAAGGCCTTGCCACCCAAATAACTGTGTGTTTAATGGCCACCGACCTCATCTTATCTCGATTAGGTGGGTATGTCTAATTATGGTTACAAGGTCTTGGCAAGAAAATAGAAAAGAAGATGTTCAACATTATTTTAGGATTAAAGAACAAAATTAGATTACCAAGCTAGGTGGTATTTTAGTTATTTTCTTCATTGATACTCTTAGGTATTTATTTATTTATTTGCTACTAGAATCATAATTATAGTAGATATAGTTTCAAAATCATTTTAGGTAAAACAAGACTAGACATTAAAGTCACTGTATAAAACCTTGTGCTTTATTATATCCATTTGGACTCAAAGACACTTTCTTACATTACTGAAGGCAAAATGTATCATTCTTCTTTTCTGCAGTGATATATTTTGCAATATATATTCTATATATTTCTGCAGTGATATGTTGGCAATTGTTGATTTAATTTTGACTGTTTTTGAAATACTGAAGGAAGGAAACTAGTGTCCAGTTTAAGAAACCAAACTACCTTAATTTGTTAGATGTGCATTGAGAATAGGGGGGAAAAAGGAAATGTGTAAAAGCATATCCTTTTTATGCAAACAGGAGAATATGCCTTATCTGAAAACATTTCAGAAAGTCTAACCCTAACTTCATTTAAAACAAAGCATTTAAAAAACTAATTAAGGAAGTTCTTTTTTGAACACGGAAGTATTTTTTGTTGACTCACTTTGGGGGGGTGGGGGGGTAGGAAGATAGATAGATAGATAGATAGATAGATAGATAGATAGATAGATAGATAGATAGAGGGCAGAAATATTTGTTCATATAGTTACCTTGAACCCATAATACCAGTATGGGGGCTCTGTAGTTCAAAAGATTTACTTAAGATATAGGATTAGGAATGGCAGATGTAGGGAGACAGAAATTCAAGCAATATAGTAGAGAGAGTTTAACATTATTGAAGATGTTAAAAAGCTGAACCTCACACCCCACTTTAAACAAAAATTGAATTGAGATATGAGTAAACAAAAGTTTTATATCTATTTCAGAAATAATAAATTTCTGCTTCAAAGGTACTTCCACAATATTTTTTAAAAATGCATATTGTTTTAAGAGTGATGCTGCAAGGGTGGGCAAAAAAGTTTTTGCAGATGATCACACTAAAAGCATGTCAACCATCCAAAAAGTGAGTGGAGGCACAAAACACCTCCCAGCTCCCATTTTGATTTAACTCTTTGAAGAGAATGGACTTCTATTCTTACTTTCTTTTAAAGCAAGCTTTATCTTTCTTATTTTCAACCTCAAGAAACAATATTGGTTATATGACATGGCTTCTGTGTATGAACGCGTAGAGTGAGGGTTTATAACATCCATCCCCAACCTGATGTTCTTCAGATATGTCAGGCTTGAATTCATGGAAACTCCCCACCAGTTTGGCCATAATGCTTGGAGTTCTGGAAGATAACATTCAAGAAATTGGGTGGGCATTAATTTGGGAAGCTTTATATATCAGATTAGATCCATTGATTCCCCTAGTCCTATATAATCAGCATCTAGATACCCAGATGCCCCTGAATTACAATTCCTAGCATTTCTCTTTGTTGGCCATGCTGGCTAGGGTTGCTTAGAATAGTAGCTGAGCAACTTTTGAAGGTCCATGCATTGCCCAACCCTGAGCAGATCCATTATGTTGCTTCAACTGCAAATGATCCTGCAAATGTTTCCTGTTCCTGCTACATCTGAACCTTGTATCAGATTTGCCTTGTATTGATCCTGGTTCTTATACATTAAAAGTAGGACCTACCACCTGAATCATAAGGACCTCCATCTGAAATTAAAGAGGCAACTTTATATCTATTAGAAAAATAATATTTGGAATCAATATTATTTACACTGTGACTGATAACAGGAGATTATTTACAATTATAAATGAATCTAACTGGCAACATACTTTGTTTTGTTTTTTTGATGCTGAGAAATCTCACGTTTGGTACCACTTTTAAAAGACGTGGCTGATGTGCTCAAATGAATCCATGCCTGTTCTATAATTTGCTTGCAAGTTTTATCATTTCTCATTTGCTGATTACAATTTTGTTTCTTAGCAAAAACAACACTCCCTCTCATTCATGCCATCATTTACAGACGAAAATTCTATGATTTAGTGGTATTTTTAAATAGAATAAGTTATTTGCAAGTACTTTCACATGAAAGTGTTTCTGAGACTAGAATAAAAGACAGATGCTTTGAAATGCATTCAGTTAGTCCATTTGAAGTTATGTACTTTGGCTGGAAATACAGTCCTCAGGTGACACCATCTAGCAAGCATGCACTATATGACATGTCAACTCATTCCAATAAAGTTGGTACAGGAGTTATCATTAATGGTTTCCATTAATGGTTTTATTTAATAAGAAGTTTAATTGTTCAAGGTTTTTTTTTTTTAATTTTAGTTATTGCAGAATTAAAGTAATAGTTTATCAAACTAGATTTTGAAACAGCTGAATTGCATCTTGTTTTGAGGCTCCTTGCACCCAGAGGAGCTCTGATTTAGCTATTTTCACCAATCCCCACAGAAAAACATGGAGAAAACCACTTCAGCTTTTCCACCATTCCCAGAAATGAATGGAAATTCCAAATACACAGGAACTCTACATGCACAAAGCTCTTGATTAGGACAGTTAACATTTTAATCAATGAATGTTCTTGATGGTCCTGCAAAAAGACTTCTCCACCCTTATGGGATTGAAGGGGAGATCCATGCTATTACTTGTGCAGTGCAAAAATGTATCTATAGTGTGGTTGCCACAGCCACAGGCTTTCTAGTAACTGAAGTGTTGTGGCATGGGTTTGGGCTAAGTTGGTATGAAACTTGGTGCTGGTTCTGCTATATACTGGAAGGAATTTCTTGCTTGCTGCTGGTGTCTGAATGTTTCTTTTGATTTTTTTCTATCTCACTGCTCTTCCTTTGGAGAAGAAGGGGTACACACGGAGGAACTGGACAGTGAACTAGGTAAATCATCCATCTGTCATTTTTTTGCTCCATTGGTTGGACTGCACTATTAACCACTTAACATCTTTTTCTTTGTATCACTTTTTCCTTTTTTAATTTCAAGCAATAACAACATGTAGCTTGGCTTCTGCACTGAACAGCTTTTGCATAGGAATAACATTTTTGAATCAAGAGTTTGGTCCATTATTTTGGGACATCTTCTCCCCCATCCCCTATGGCATTATTGTAACTTTTTCTGCTTTACATATGTAGCTGTAGGGCATTAAAGGACTATGCTATGGGTTCAGGGATAATTCTAATTATTGGTGTGTTCATATTTAGTTTTGATATTAAATTAGGAGGTGAGTTTTGAGTCTAATTTTGTGAAATACTGCAGCATTAAGATTTGTGTTTACAGACATAGACCATGCTATTTTGGTACAAAAAGTTCTTATTTTTTTTCTTGTGGAATATAATTATGCCATATGGCCTAAACAGTACTTAAAGTATAAAATGTATTTGCAAGTACCTAGAATTTGAAACTGAAGTTTGACAGAATCTAAATTACCAATCTCATTCTGTTTTCTGAGTATTTTTAGGCATACTTAGAATAAACATGTAACTGGCATGATGCTACATAACCACGAAATCCTAAAATGATATAACTCAATTATTGAATTTTATTCCTTCTGTGGGATTCAAAAAGCATCAGTTACATTTTGAATGGAAGGTGTAATTTACTTGATGCAAGAGGAGCTGATTAACTATGTGTTTCCAATCCTTGGGGAAAAATAAGGAAAAAGTTTAGCAAATTAGCTGCAAAAGAAAATTATGTTTGCTAGATTGCCTTTCAACGGATAAAAATAGTGACATGCTTGCTAATATGCCTGTTCCGTTTCCATTCACAGCCCCCTTTTTTTCACACATTGTTGATGGCTTCTTTGCTATATTCCTATGCTCTACATAGTTTTTGTTTAGTTAAAATTTAAATAGATATATATTTTAAAAAGCACATTTTTCTTAAGCATATTACCAATAGCGGCTGCATTGTGCAAAATCACAGAGTGGGCATTGCATAGTGCCTTCAACCTGCTGTGCATATATTTTCATGGCTGAGCAGCTGTAGAACCTTCAACTCTCATTTATTGAAGTAACTCCTACAGATCCTCTGGAGGACATTGAACCCTGAAGAATAATAAGAACAATACCACAAGCAAAACGTTAATCCCTTAAAGCAGAAATAAAAGGAATAAAATAGGAGAGGGGATCTACTTGGCAGAAGTGCTGGAAAACAGAATAAATAAGGGCCTCCAGGAGCATCTGGTCACTAGACTTCAGAATGATCTACTTGATGACTTTTTTAGAGAATTTGGCTGCAGTTCTCATGATTAGTTTTCTTATTCTTAAAGCACTCTACTTTATCAAATAGTTTACTTTTACAAGCCGAATACTGAGAGGCTGCAATTCAGCCAGGATGCATGCTCCCTGCAATAGCCACAGGTTTTTGTTTGTTTTGATTTCTGCCTTCAGTGTGGAATACAAAAATACTCTGCAAGGAATGTAGGATGAAGGGGAAAGGGAAGTTACTTAATGTTGCGTTGTATTTTCTTTTTTAAAAGAAAAAATGTGCTCCGTCTTTTGTTGTTGCTGTGCCTTCAAGTCTGTCTTGACTCCTAGTGACTGCCTGAACAAGCCCCTGCAGTTTTCTTGACAAGATTTTTGGAAGTGGTTTGCCACTGCCTTCTTCCTGGGACTGAGAGAGAGTGGCTGGCCCAAAATCACCCCACTGGTTTTGCACCTAAGGCAGGATGAGAACTCCCTGTCTCTGAGCTTATAACCTGGTACCTTAAACCACTGCACCAAACTGGCCTTTGTGTGTGGTCATAGCAGATGAGAAAATGTCTTCTTCCACCCTCCATCTTCCTGATTAATAAATGGAAGCTATTGCACAGTCTGTAGGCCCACACAAGATCTTTTTATTCTTTCCAGCCAAGTGGAATATTGGAAATGAATTATGTAAAGGGGTGGGTGGGGTGGGACTCCTGTCAGTTTATCAGTCTGTCAGCACAGTAACTTTCCAAAAAATTGAATAGAAGTGGACCAACGTTTCTTGTGGGAGGAAAAAAATTGGCTTTGAAAATTGGCTGGATCTAACCAGCGCATCCCTATAAGCAGATGCTTGGAATTTCTTTCTTAAACAAGTAAAAACATCCTAGTGGTAGGTGTTTTTGGCTGGAGAATGGCCAAATGTATCATAGAACTTTTATCCCGAGTTAGTAAGGGGTTATTTCATTATCTCATATAAGACTCTTATTCTCAGAGAGTCCCCATTTGTGTACAACTTTAAAAAAGGCCATTTTTTAATTTTATTTTTTGCCAATTATTTTCTCATCACCCCTGTCCCCAATTAGCATGGCATTTCCTTTCTTCATATCTCAGGAAATCCAAAGACTCTTCAGATGAATACCATGAAAAATATGTGGGTGGGAGAAGTTGGAGGAAACCTGTTTTTTATTTGCAAACAAGGAACATGTGGAGCAAAACTTGTTAAATATTTTTCCTTGATTTTTAGCCAGTTCTGGATTTGCAGTATAAACTTTGAGTAATTAGCGCATGTGTGTTTATAAGGGATTAATTCTTTCTCAGTCTGGAACTGTTTGTGTCCGTATGGTACACTAGTTGGAGCCTGCAGTTAGCACACTGAAAAACACACTAATTTATGTGCAAGTGTTTGATGATATAAACTGCAAGGTTTTATCTTCTATACCAGGATTCCTCAACCTTGGCAGTTAAAGATGGGTGGACTTCAACTTCCAGAATTCCCCAGCCAGCAAAGTTGAAGTCCACCCGTCTTAAAGTTGCCAAGGTTGAGGAACCCTTTTCTATACGATAATACTTACCTGAACTCAGCTATGCTTTCTTCTGATTGGTTGTGCAAAGGATTGTGCTGTTAACTACTGTATATTTCCTAATGAATAAAGAAAGATTACTTCTGATCATCTTTGGGTCCTTATCCTAAGGTTGGGTAACTTAGAATATATCCCACCATTTTACATACTGATTCCTTTAAATTTGAAGATCAGTGCAGTCAGATTTTGAAAGGATGCTGATAGATGGCAGAGGCATCTTCAGAATCCAATGGTTTTGTCAAAATGAAGAAACGAGTGTCATGACGGGGTGATGCCACCTCCACCCTTTCTGTACATCTGGCATCTTGATCTACATAGAAAAGGAGCAGAGCTTGAAACAGTGGCAAAATTTGCCACCCTCACCCCACCCCACCCCACAGATGTCTTTGGCTGATAACTATCTTCTTTTTAGTATTTTTCTAAGATTTATGCTTTTGGTTCAGGAAAAAAAAACCACAGCATTTTCTCCTTGTACTATACCATGTCAACATTCAAGCAGGGTGATTGACCATTGCTCATATGTCAATCTGGTCATTGAAAGCCAGCATACCTAAGAGTTTAGTTCAATTTTGAGCTCCCTTTGGATGTCCTAACATTCAGTGTGCATATAATCGTTTGAAAGGCAAGAATCTTTATACATTCTCATGTGATAATGGGTCTAGAACATTTCTGGACTTCCTTCCTATTAGTGTGCATATAGAGAAGTGTAAATCTTTAGGGTACAGTGTAGATATTCTGTTGAGAAGAACACACATTTCTGGAAAATCCTACTCTCTAGCAATTTTAAATAAGATGAGGATATAAACCCAACATTTTTTTTTTATTCTTCCTGCCTCCCTCCTTCCTCTCTCTCTTACAGAGAGAGAGAGAGAGAGAGAGAGATCTTTATAACACAAGCACTGTAATTGCATCACCTGATGATGCAATGAAACTTTCAAATGGTATTCTTCAGTAGTGCATGAGGATTCACAATCTTTCATTAATCGAGAAAACAAATGAGTTGAATTAAAAAGGTGAACTTGGATACACAGTCCCACACTTTCTCTTTGTAGACTAAACTGTGTTTATAGAAGTATTTAAGCCTTCAGTTAGCAAAAACTGCAGGCATGGAGCTCTTCGGTTTCCCCAAGCAATCCTCCGTCTCTCATTGCTGCACTCTTTCCCCCTGCAGTTGTTTTAAGAGTGAAGATTACTTTATGGTGTGATTAAGGGATAATGATTCAGTGACAAGTTTTGTAACATGATAAAATGACGGTGTGTGCACAGAGATTTGTGCTGTCAGCTCTGGGATTCTGATTCATTTCAGTTGTGATAGAAATATGAAATGCCTCTATAGCTAACAGGCACTTGCTACAAGTCAGATCTCATCGGCCATATACTGGAGCCTTCTCCAACCAGATACCCTCCAGATATTTTGGGTCATCCTGGCGGAGAATCCTGGGATTTGTGGTCCCAGCACTCCAGACAGAATTTGATGTGATTTCATTTAAACTGTATTACATTAAATATAATGTGATACGTTCCTGAACATTCCATAATGTTCTCCTTCTGCTATATGAAAAATTATGACTTGAGGTCAACTTTTAGAAGAGTTTTGGGAGAGTCACACCAAAGACTCTTGGGAGTCATTTGTTCTCTCCAATATAAAGAATTTTAATGAGCTACCAAATCATTATTTGGTAATTTTGAATTTATTTTTAATGTGCTCTTTATTTCTTGGTCAGTTTTTCTTTCGACAACACTGTAATTTTCAAGTGTTCAAATGTATTTCCACGACAGTACCAGAAACCTCTGTGCAATTGGTGGCATGCTGCTTCTACTTTACAGGAGTTACACAAAAGCTCCTGAATCATGAAAGTTGCTCTCAGTCAGGATTCTTTGCACTACTACAACTTTCTATCTTTCTGGATAAGAATTTGCATGCTCTTTACTCTAAATAGCAAAATAGGACCCAGGGATCCATGAATGTTAATTCCATTTCATGAATGCTTGGTTTCCATTCCTGAATAAATTAAAAATAAAAAGCAAGTGGATTTGTCTTAAATGGCATTTTCTTCCTGGAAAAGAAATTGTCTGTAATTCCCTGTATGTTTGTGTGTGTGTGTTTCAAATAAGGAACATTGCAGCTTTATGGAAAATGGTGGGAGGGTACAGGATTTTTCTATGTGCAAAAGTAAAATGTTTCAAGAAAGGTTTCTTTTTTGTCTGTTTCTAGAACTACCTGCTGGTTGGGAAAAGATTGAAGATCCTGTATATGGTGTCTACTATGTAGAGTAAGTCCATTGTATGGATTATTTTGAACACATGCCATAGAATCGTGTTCAGCTGCTATGGAAATTCACTTGAAGTTCACATTTGTTATTCAAAAAAAATTAGCAGTCTTGATTGTTTATTGTAGTGCTGTGTTTTGTTAACAGCATAAACTTGTAAAACTCCCCCCCCCCCCACCACCACCATAGGAAGGATTCTAGAAGTGAGGTAGAAAGATTCATGATGCATTGCTCGTGTGCTCCCCCTAGTGCTCTTTTGTTGAAAAATCAGTATTTCAGCCTGCAAAAGAAAAAATGTGATTCCTTAATGCAAAGAACTTGAAATAAAGCATTCTGACTAAGCTGTATTCTGGAAGAGAATGGCAAAGCTAAGGAATATGAAAAGGGTTGGGAGCTTCATATTTGGCAATGAATTCTTTAAAAATAGATGCTGTTGCCGAAAATGCAATACGGCCAGATTCCTACAATATCAGTCATTACCTTTAACAATGGAGAATAACAAAAACTGCTTGTAAATGTGTAAAATCAATGTTAGTCACAAGGAGCTGTTCAATACAGAGTGAAAGAGTAAAGTGTAGCTTCCATATTGTTATCTCCATTGTAAATTAGCTTAATCTGGGTGATACCTCATTCTTTGAGATAATCTATATTCAAGATTAGCCACATTGCTAACTTAATAAGAATGCATTTTTAAATGTTAGCATGTTTCTATGTATAAGGGTGACTTATAACAATTTTGAATAAAAGTGAAAGGAGAATATCTTTGTTCAAAGTCCCCTACCCCTATAATAAGAACATGTAATAATTTGTTGCATTTCTTTTAGCTCATACTTTCTCTGTACTATGGACAAAATTGGATAATTATTAAAATATGACATTTATTTTATAGAAAATGCCAGGAGAAAATATTGACTAATTAATATTTGCTACGAGGGAAAGGGAAGGAGATCCCGCTATTTTCTGGACCACAATTTGCACAAGGAATTGAGCACATCTAAATGGCTGTTTCTGTTAAGTTTATATATTATGTGAGAAATTAACTAAGATGGTCTCCAAATATATGGGGGACCACAGCTTCCAGAATCCATTGGTCATGTGGGTAGTAATTCAATAAATCTGGAGGGACCAAGGTGAGAAGTGTGCTGAGATCAAACAGGGGTTGGGATCACTGTTGGACACCTGCCTGTCAGAATCTCCTTTTTTTCAACTTCTGTGCCTCCCAAAAACCTGTTTCAAAAATTGGAAGAGTTTCTGGAGTATTTTTTAATATGGCCTGAGAGGAGATGAATAAAATTGCCAAGGTTGTACTAGTTAAGTGGTTAGCTTATTAAAAAAATTTCCACAAGAAATTATTTACTTTTTTTCAAGGTGAGTACATTTGGTTGCAGTTTTTGTTAGTTGTACTTATATATGCTGGCTTCTCTCCAGGTAAGTGTGGGTCTCATACTAACATCCTTCAGTGTTTATGCTACAACAGTAATTATGCGTGTGTACACGTAGTCCATGTCTGTTTGTTAGACTTTTATGTATGTTCGTCTGACCCATTTCTTTCCGTTGCACTTGCTTAGAAACAAGAGAGAAGGGGTAGCTGCTTTTGCTTCATATAGTTGTTAAATTTCATACATTGTCTTCTGCAAAGCTAGAACAAAATTTACAGAGCGAAGCTGGCATTTTTAAATGCAACAAAAATCACTCATTTGTTTTCTTCCAGATGGATGGTTCTAAAGAAAAATAATCTGCCTCAGTACTTTGATATAACGTGACATGATGATGTGATTTTGTTTTAAGGGACAGTCTATTTCAGATTACAGACATGATAATCATGTTTGTCCTAGCAGCTGGGAAATTATATTTAATTTTAATTAGACGGTACAGGTTGCAGTAGTTGCTCTGTTGATTTTTTAATTATGTCACGTTAATACTGGTTAATGCTATGATTAATATTCTATTAACTGCCCCAAGTAGTATATATTCATTTGAAGAGAGGGATGTAATTTTTCTAATAAATAAAGAGATTCATAGAGTGGCTTGATGGATGTAGGATTTAAGTTGGGATGAAGCTGGGGGTACGGGGGGAAGGAGGGGAAGATGAGTTGGCAGTACAGATGCAGGTTATATGCGAGACAGATTACATCTACCTTATCAATTCCTGTGCCTGGAACCTCTCTACTGAGGTATTTGCAATGGTGTAACTTTGTAATAAAGAATGGGTTTCCATTTTTTGAAACAGTCTTCTATCCTGAATTTATTGTGAAAGATCTGAGAAGTTCCAATTGCTAATTTTAAGAGATTTTGGTTAGGACTATTATTTTACACTACTGTGTCCATAGCTTGTTAGGCAACTTTATAATTTTTTTTCCCCTTAGCAGATGAAATGCAGTTTGTGTGTTTTTGATTAGATATTTTAGAGAAAATAATTATTTGAAACTTCACTGAGCCAAACCATGGCAGCCTATTTGAAAATCTGCTTCTTTAAAATATTTGAAAGAATATCGCTATGCCAGATAAGTTGTTGCAATTTGTAGATCAGCATTTGGCGCAAAGTAAAGGAGCATTGCTCCCATAGATTTTGCATCTAACTTTTGCCCTGCTTTTTAAAAAAAAATTCTTGAGCCTCCCTATCACTTTTGTACTTTGCACCAAGAGATTTCTTATTAACAATTGTATTTTCTTTTCTTTTTTAGTCACATCAACAGGAAAACACAGTATGAGAATCCAGTTCTGGAAGCAAAAAGGAAAAAGCAGCTTGAGCAACAGCCACCATCACAACCACCAGCACAACCACCTGAAGGTTGGCACCTCCTGGATAGAATCACCACTGTTAAAAGATTGGCTAAATGCCACACATACACACGTTCCCTAAAGTTTCATATTTTTGGTCAATCAATTTCTGGATGAGGTTGGCTTCCTTCCTGCGTGAAGACACAGGGAACCTAAAGTTACTTAACAGGAACATTTAAGACAAATAATCTACTCGCCCAAACTATTATGCAGCCATTATGAAAAATAATCTGTGGGGTCTGTATGGGGAATCCTCTGGGGTTGTGACTTGAAATTTGAACTTGAACTATGTGTGCTTGAGACATGTTTAAAGCACTCTTTGTGGAAATGGTAAAGTACATGTTTGGTATACACAAAGTCCCATGCTCAATTCTTATCATCACACACACACACACACACACACACACACACACAAAAGACAAAAAGATAAGGTTGCAAGGCTAGGAAAACTGTGAGTGCAGCTTCAAGCTAATGCAAGTGCATTCTGTATGCCCAAATCATCATATAATTTTATTAAGATTATTCTAAAGCAAACAGAAATTATCCCAAACTAGAATAATTTGTTAAAAAAAGGTAATGATTGTTTGTTTGTTTGTTTATATATTTATTATTCTTATCTGCCTACCTGAAACCAGCTGGACTCTAGGTGGCTTACAGAGTACAGGAATTAAATAAGAAAAAATAAATAAAAAGGACTAAAAATACAAAGCTAAAAATGATCAAAATGTAATAGTAGCATTGTTACCAACCAAAGTGAATATGTGTAGCTCAGGGATGAACTGTGGAGTCCTTGGGGTTCTCTGAGCTTGGCTGTTTTCTTGCAAACGTTTCATTACCCAGCTAGGTCACCTCTTCAGAGCACTGATGATGTTACCTAGCCAGGCAATGAAACATTTGCAAGAAAACAGCCAAGCTCAGAGAACCCCAAGGACTCCACAGTAGCATTGTTGTAGAACAATTCATCCCCAAAGGAAAAGCCATGTTTCACTTGTTTCTAGAAGCCCTGAGAGTCACGGCCAAACATGTTCCTTGGGCAAGCTGTTCCAGAGGAGGGGAACTGCTACAGAAAATGCTCACTGTTGGGCTACCTCCTCGTATCAGGAGGTAGATAGAAGGAACCCTCAGCAGGTGTTGTCCAGTGGTTTGGTAGGATGGGCAGAAATTATTGGGGAAATGTGGAGAATCAAGAACTATTTCCCATGTATATGTAGCAGAATCAAGAGAATAATCGGAATAGGTAGTGCAACATAAAAGAAGCACTGATTTCTTAAGATGGATACTAAAACATTAACCCTGTAGTCTGGATATCCATAGGCTTTCTCTTTTTTCTCCATTAATCCAGCTTAGATGCTGCTTCTGCAATTACTTTTCATGATTTGGAAGAGAAATCTCAGGTTCTCTCTGCTGTCAAATACAGAAGCACAGGACTTACTTACTTACTTACTTACTTACTTACTTACTGATATAAGAAAGAGGGAGCAGAAAACAACATTCATTCACTCACTCACTCACTCACTCACTCACTCACTCACTCACTCACTTACTGATATGAGAAAGAGGGAGCAGAAAATGTTATTCCAAACATTTCCTGGTAGGCAAATTTGTTTGATAAATCATAGCTATTATGTCTCAGTGTTTTTCTTCCATTGATCATTTTTCTCCATCCATTTTCTAATATGCAAAATAAATGAATATTAGGGTGGTAGTCTAAATAACTTAGGTGTATTCTAAGGTCTTGTCTACCCCGGCAGTGATATGTAATGTTGCAGCTAATAAATTCTCCTGTATCTATGGCCAGTATGTTCAATTCACTGGTTAGTCTCCCATTCACATTACCAGCTCTTGCTTGGTTAATCTTGTTGCCTACTCTTGATCAGCGTAGGCAGTTAGTTGAGGATGATGGATCGCAGTTTGCTACTCCTCTTCCTGAGAAGTCTCTGAGGGAAGCCCACAAAATCTGTTGTCACAAGTCTTCTGAGGGAAATCAAAGGAAGGGGACTGAGGCCTAGAGTCAGAATAGAGCCTGGATTAATGATGTGCAAAACAAGAGTGGTTCATTGTGGGGCTGGATCCTATATAGAAAAGCACAAAAACAGATGATACACTTCAAAAACAGTACATGAACCTCTGTGCTTTGCATATCCTAGTCTGCATGTAAATCCCCTTTGGATTATAGAATTGATTTCTAATGGTTAAAATAAAAGAGTAAAATCTTTCTTTCTTTCTTTCTTTCTTTCTTTCTTTCTTTCTTTCTTTCTTTCTTTCTTTCTTTCTTTCTTTCTTTCTTTCTTTTTCAGAATGGACTGAAGAGAATCCCCCGCTTGCCCCTCCTGTTGTTCCAAACCATGTTCCCACTAGCCAGGAGACAGTTAGAGATGTTCCAGTACAAGGTAAATTGCTATATGGGTTATTTACTTTATTAAAAAAAAAAGAGAGAACAGCATTATTTATCCAAAACAGATCTCTTAGGACCTTCAGAAACATTCATCCCATCTTTACTCCTTCCTCTGATGGTTTGGTGTTCCCACTGACATTCATCAACTTAGATGCTTCTGGGGTTATCACAACCACTATCACCATCTCCAAATAAGAACACAGTACTTATTAATTCAGTATTATTAATTCAGTATTATTAATTCCTACTATTCTCTTCATCCTAGAAAGTAACTTTCCAATAAGTTAAAGTCTGGAATAGGAAGAATAGAAAAGACCATAAGTTGTACAATATAATTGTGTAAGATTATACACAATTGGCACATTTAATACCCCGCCTCCAGTGTGTCTAAACTGTTACAGAATTTCAGGCAGATATTTAGGAATATGTAATAATAAGGGATTTTTAGTGCTAACTGTGATGCTGTCTCTATTCCAAGAAAAATATTACTGTACATAACATTACATTCTTATCTGCTCATCCTTCGAAGTGCTCAGAGCAGCAATGAAATGCTCAGATTCAGGGTTTGGAAGACATTAAGGCAGGATGCTTCGTACTCCGTCTTTTCCACTGTGGTTTCCTGCACTCATGAAATGCTGCACTTAGGACTCTACCCCTCTCAATGGTTTGGGGGTGCCAAAGTGCAATGGGAAAGGGAGAATTAAAGAATATTGGGCATCTTCAGCTTGATATGAACCAGATGTATTAGCAGTATGGAAGCTCAATGTGTTATTGTATATACAGTATGTTATTAATAACATGCAACAAGAAGTGAAAGACTAAAGGGTGGGAATTCAGATGCCTGATGGCAAGGGACTATCCCCAGGGAATACCTGTGGGTATTACCACATCCCCTACTTAAGGTCTTCCTAGACACAATCAGAAACAAGGTACTGAACTAAATGGATCATTGATCTGGGCTAATTTTTGTAAACAGTTTTGTCTTTTGAAGAAGGGAAAGTACATTATCACTCTATTTTTGATTATTTACCGTTAATATCAGAAGAAAGTCTTGAAGATGTTCTGGCTTAGAATATTTGGGAATAAACAATTTAGAAATTTTTTTTTCTGTCCCTGTTGAATTAGAGTGAACATATATACAAAGCAAGTCCTGTTACACTTTATTATTTGTTTCATTTCAATCATATTTGTGGTTGAATAACTTCAAAGATGATGTGGAACTCCTCCTGAGTTCCTTTGGAATTATATAAAGATACCTTTGGAGAGATTTTCTGTTATAGTAGCCAATCAAAAAGAAGACAGTCCATTCATGCAGAAAATTCTGCCTTTTAATTGTTTTCCTTTCCTGCACAGTATACAATTGCCTATTAATTAGAAATGCCAGAATATATACTTTTAAAAAGCTTTGCAGCTATTTTGAAGGGTTTTACTGAAGGGTTTTACTCCAGCAGAAACCTGGGGACTTGTTGCTCTCAGATGCATCCACCTTTATGTCAAAGAGCCTGAATCATAGTCTCAGCATGTTTGAGTCCTTCCTAGGACTAGTTAAATGTGCCTGCCCCATGTAGCTAGGCTTTGGACTTCAGCTGATAAAAACTGGAGCTTTAGTTGTAGTGACTGTGTAGCAGAAATACAACAAGGAATGAACACGTACAAAACGTATGCAAGGCTTGTGCGCAATACACCCTTTTATTAAAATTTCAATATTGTTTATTTTAATTGATATTATGTAGAGTAGCAAACTGTAATGTGTCTATACATGCTATGTCCTTTCAGGGTCAGCAACACAATACAGAGCATAGCAAAGAAGTAAGAAATAGTAAGCCAAAGGAATTAAAAGTATAAGACAAAAGAAAGAAAGGGGGGGGGGGAGAGAAAGGAAGGAAGGGAGGGAGGGAGGGAGGGAGGGAGGGAGGAAGGAAACTATATCTAGTTAACTAAATCTAGTTAATAGCTAGAACTATTAACATAACTAACTAACATAACTAAACATAACTAAATCTAGTTAATAGCAATACCATTCATGATGCCTTTCCATACCTTTGCAGGCCTTGCAAACAAACCTTGTTTTTGCCTCATTTATCCAGCATTTCATAGATTGCCTTTTGTTTTTTAACTCCTCACCTCTCTTTCTGAAGATTTCATCATCCAACCACAACTTTCTCAGGCTTCCTCTTCATCTCCTTTTATTCATTGATTCTTCCTTCATAAGTTGTATAATTTCATAAATAAATAAAAATAACACCCCTCTGTCTATTATTTTTTGTTTTAGTTTGGTTTTCATATCTTTTAATGTATTTATTGATTGTTCTAGCCCTGTGGTACACTGCCCAGAGTCACTTGCTTGTGAGATGAGCTGCTATATAAATTGTATAAATAAATAAATAAAATAAGTTTTCAATTTCAATCTATATTCATTCTCTCCATGTGACAAGACAACCTCAACTACCTTCTTCCATGCTAGTGAGTCACTTTTGTGTTCAGTCGACACTGATATAGCTCCTATTTGTTCAAGTCCCTCCTTGTTTTACCATACTGTACAAAATTCTAGCTGCCCAGAGTCACTTAGGTGAGATGGGTGGCCATAGAAACAAATCAAGCCAAGCCAAATCAAATCAATAAGTACCTCATTCTTATTGCATTCAACTTACTTTTATGTTTCTCCTGACATACCCAACTATCACTTCCATAAGATTGGGCAGCAGTATACTCTTATGTACAACCATTGTTACTTCTTTGAACAAATATTCTTTGCACAGACCTTGTACTGCTCACTACCTTTCTACTAGCATTTGGAAATCTACATTTATTATCCATTTCCCCATGTTTTATTAAATCTTCTAACAAAGATACACAAATTCGTCTACTTGTTCTAGTTTTTCACCATTTATGTATAACATATCTGTTCTATATTCCATGCCTCTTTTCAGATCCATGCTTCTCATTGCATCATACTCTCTATCAAACATTTGCTGCAAATTGTTTGATTCTCCACTAACAACTTGGCATTAACTGCATACAAAAGTACACATTCATTTCACATCCCCAACTAACATTCCTCTAATGTTCCAATAGAAGAGAATATCTGTACCTCAGGATTGAACTGTGGAGTCCTTGGTGCTCTCTGAGCTTGTGCTTGCTTGCAGACATTTCATTACCCAACTACGTAACATCAGCGTGAGTGACTGTGGGTTTTGCTCCCTGTTTATATACAGTAGCTTGCCCTGTCAGTGTTGGTGGGGATGTGGTTTTCTCTTTGATGGTTCCTTGATTAGGGTAATGTTTTCTGTTTGATTGTTTGTCTGGTATTAATCCCTGCTTATCTGGGTGTCAGTTGCTGGAGAGGATGTGTTCTGGTCATTTGTTTCCTTCTTAGCTTTTTTATTGTCTCTCTTGAATGGTGTGTAAATGTGGTTTATCTCTACATGTCTAGTGACAGCTGATTTGTCTGAATGCCAAGCTTCCAGGAATTCCCTGGCATTTTTGGATTTAGCTTGGTCTAGGATACTCCCAGTTTCCCAGTTGAAACTATGAATGAGTCTGTCCATGTGTTGTGAGATTAAAGAGTTTTCATCATGTCTTCTGACTGCTAGTGGGTGTTCATGGTTGCGCTCTGTAGTCTTCTGCCTGCTGTCCTACATAGTGGCTGTTACAGTCCTTACACTATATGTTGTAGATGACTCGTTTTTTCTTCTTCGGCTACTGGGTCTTTTGGTTTGCTTAAGATGTTTTGGAGGGCTTTAGTTGGTTCGTGCGCTACAGTAATGCCTAGTCTGTCAGTTGTTTCTGAGATGTTTCCGATATATGGCAGTGTTATCCTTTTTATATCTTGTGTTGCTTGTGCTGTAGCGGGTTGAGTGGTCAGGCACTTTTTGATAAAGTTGTGTGGGAATCCATTTTGTTGGAGGATGTTGTATAGGTGTTCTGTTTCCTTATTCTGGTGAGTTCTAGGTTGCTGCAGTGCATTTGTACTCATCTGAATAATGTTCTTACATAGTTCCTCTTGTGGGACATTGGGTTGTTACTTTGATAATGGAACACTTGGTTAATGTGGGTTGTTTTTTTGATAGACTTGCATTTCTAATTTGCTGTTGTTTCCTATGGGATTGTCACCTGCTAGGGTTTTGGAAATGGGTGTTTTCAGTATCCACCCCCACCCCCACCCCTCTTTGGAACTCCCTCCTGGCAGATATTCAATCAGGTTGATCCTTCTTGAGCTTCAGGAAAATTATGAAGATTAACCTGTTCCATCCTGCCCATGTAGTAATTGAAGTTGGGGTTTATAGGCAAATGACATTTGTATTTTGGGGTTTTCATATTTTAATCCTTTTATTTTTATATGTAGTTGGGGTTTGGGTATCATTATTTTATAGGCTGACATTGTTAACTTTCCAGAGCCTTTGAGAATGGGTGGCCTACAAGCAAAATGAACAAATAAACAAGTAAATAAAGGTACACTTATTACCATCCATAATTCTGGAATATACTTCAACGTATCTATCGTTAGGGAAATAACTGTCAGTCACAGCTTGCCATGTCAATTTAGGATCAGCACCAACCTCATCTGTATCATTTCTAAAATTCTACATGCTTGGATTTTGTTCTTCTACTTTTATTTTTATTTGCTCATATTTGATGCACATAGGCTAAAAACATTCAGCTGATCCAGTACTCCTGTTTGATCATGCTTTCTAAAGCAAATGGGAAAAAAATTACTTTAGAACTACCATCCACATTTCTTCTTAAAGATTTGGTGGATATGGTTATGAATATGATAAAAGAGAGAGAGAAAGAGAGAGATCCTTAGCTCAATAGTTATGCTGGTCTATGTAATAAAGATTTGATTTGATTTGGTATCTTAACAGTAGAACACATGGTGTTCTAAGTCCAGGGTTCTTTCCCAAGAATATTTGAGCCCTGTTCAGGTGTTTAGTTCCTCAGTCCACCTTGTTTCTAGCCCATCAACAGTACTTTTGTGATGTGTGTAGAAGAAAAGCTTGTATGTGACCAATGGTATATTCGTAGGCTTTTTCCCTACAGAGACTTGACCTCATTTGAGTAGCATGGCAGGTTGGGAATGTGTATAACTTACCTAGAAAGCTCACACAGGGTGTTCTTTTTTTTTTTTTTTTTTTTGGTAACCCCCTGAATGGGGCTTAAGTGATACCAGCAAATCACTTAAAATCACTGAAACCCTGGTGGTCTGGTTTTATCCAGGATGTCTTCATATGTTCGTACATCAACTGCCTGGGAAAGCCACAGCTGTCAAAACAATATCACCACATTCTCCATATTGCCCTGGTTATAAGTACAATCAGTCGTTTTTGTCATAAACATACTTCATCTCTGCATGTATAACCACCCCCAAACCCTTTGGATTTTTTTTATTTGTTAGTATTATCTAACTAACCAGTAGAAGACATAATAGGAGCCCACTGCAGCTAAAAGCTAGTTGTATTAATAAGACAATTCTGTAGCTTACAAATGTCATTTCATTATAACACTCTTTGTTATTTTCTTCCTGGGTAGAATATTACTCTGTTAATTCCAGTACAAGATTCTTACTGCAAGCTTCCTCCTTACAATGAATCGTATTTAGGGATGTGCTAAATGTGCCAAACATGAACTGTTCTGTACATGAAGAAACTGGTTTTGGGTGGTCTGTACTTGGTTCAGCCATTTTAGTTCATGTGTGAAAAGAAATGGAGCTCTTTTGTTCAGAGAGAAGATAGTTTTTGGGGTGGGAAGGTACAGGGAGAAAATGAAGGACTTTAGCCATTATGTACTAGTATGTGGCAATGACCTTGGGACAGGAAGAAGAGCCACAGCCTAGATAACACTCTGATAAACAAAATTTGAATTGGAAGAAAAGATGGGGCGGGAAAAGCATCTCAGAAGGGACCCTCCATAGTTTTCTGGAGAGTAAAAATGAGGGATGGGAGGAGTATTTTGAGACTTACAAGATTAATGTTAGCCCTTTGAGGTAGTCCAGAGAAGAGGCATGAAAATGAATACTAATTTTGCCTTTATTATAAGGTTACAGAATCTTGCAAGTATTCTGAAAGTACCCCTCCCGTCCCTCACTTTTACTCTCCTGAAAACTAGGGAGGGTCCCTTCTGAGACTCTTTCTCCACTCCTCCTTCCGACTTAAATTTTGTTTATCAGACTGTGGCCTAGGCTGCAGCTCTTCCTCCTGTCTCCCAAGGTCATTCCCACATCCCATTCCAAGGGAAAGGAAAAGTGCAGGGAAGATTGGCTGATAGGCCAGTGGGATAAGTCATGCTGCAACAGCAACAGTTTTGGTGACTGAGGGGAGGGAGGGAAGGAAGCCTGAGAAGATTAAGGAATGGGTAGGCCTAAGGCAGGTGTCATATTGGGGCATCAGTGATAGCAGCCAAATGAGAAAAGCAAGGTACTGGGAAAATTGAGAAGTGGCAGGCCAATACAATGCTGCGAACTGCAGAAAGTGGGGAGTGGTGCACATCAGATTTGCCTTTCTCTGCCTGGCTGAACTTTATTTCATCTGAAACCTGGAACAACCAACGTTTTCTGGATTTCAGTTCTGCTGAGTTATGGCTGCCCTCAAAATTATTTATCAGAACCCCCGGGTTGGTCCTGAGTTTGAAACAATATATTTTTCCATTTCATACACACCCATAGTGCTCTTCAATGTCTGAGGGTCTGAAGAACTCAGAAGAGGAGAGCTCTGTCAAGTTCTAACATTTACTCCTTCTGAGGATTGGTTCATTACGTTGCTGGAGGAAGTTAGAGAAGGATACTGTAGAGAAATGAGTGCATTTATTTTTCCCAATTCATAAACTTCTGAAACTTTCACAGCAGGGAAACCATTTTTCACCCGGAATCCATCTGAACTGAAAGGGAAGTTCATTCACACCAAACTGAGGAAAAGCAGCAGAGGCTTTGGCTTCACGGTGGTCGGCGGAGACGAACCAGATGAATTTCTCCAGATAAAGAGTTTGGTGCTTGACGGGCCTGCAGCACTGGATGGCAAAATGGAAACAGGTAGCTTGTCAGGCAGGAGAGGAAACTCCTGGTTTCTCTGCTTTACTTGGAGATCATCCGTAGAAAGACAGTGTAGTCACCTGAAATTCAATCATCTTAGTTTGCCTTAATTTCTGTCTGAAATCAAAGGAAGGGAAGTAACACACTTCTTGAGATAAAATATAGAAGTTCCATTCCATAGTTTTGTTCCACACTGTTTACAGTACATTGTTCCAGCTGTTCTGGGTGGTGTGAGTGCCTCATTCTAAAAATCATGATTGACTTGGGTTTTTTTCCCTCTACAAAACTTCAGTCAGCCGCTACGATAGCTACCATTGGTGAAAACTAGATGAAATAAGGGGAACGGATGGAGCCAGTTTGGTGTAGTGGTTAAGGTTCCAGGCTAGAAACCAGGAGTTCTAGTCCTGCCTGAGGCACAAAGCCAGCTGGATGACCTTGGGGCAGTCACTCTCTCTCAGCCCTAGGAAGGAGGCAATGGCAAGCGACTTCTGAAATCTTGCCAAGAAGACTGCAGAAACTAGTCCAGGTAGTCACCAGGAGTTAACACTGACTCAAAGGCATTAAAAGAAAAAGGAGGAGGAGGGATAGAAATAATAGAGAGCAGCCATCATATAGTACATAACTCAGCCTCTTTACATCTAACCGTCCTCCGTATCTAATTGTGAAATATTCAATCAAGAGCACCTTTACTTAATAAAATGCTAGGGAAAGCTTCGTATTCTACCAGAATCTAAACCTCAATGCTTCTATTCTGGGCAAAGGTTTTTTTTTTCTTTTTTAAAGAAAAGATAATGTGTGTTTCTTTTTTCAAAAAAACCAAGCAGGTTTAAAGCCATACCAATTTAGCAGAAAAATATTACAATCTGCATTCTTAATAGGCATAGCAGAAACTCAAATCTAAAAGTCTCAGTCTACTCTGGAACAGACGCTGTGTCAAGGCCAAAATATTCTGCCATTCTTATAGGCAGAATTCAGGGCAAAATCCTTCACTATTTAAGTCATAATTGAACTCATACAATGTAGTACTGCTGCACTTAGCAACCGTTTTGAAGGGACAAAAACATATTAGAGCTTAGAAATACAAACAGTAAATTTCCAGGACACTGAAGGATAATCCCACATCTACTTAAAACCAGCAGGCAAACGAGTTTTATGTAAGCATTTCTTTTTCAGAATACAAACATGGAAATATTTCTTCCCAAGTGAACTGAACTGTAACCCAATCTATCAAAATTATTTTTGAGATGCTTTAAAGCAGCTAAAAAAAGAATTCCCTAATCTCTGTTATTGGTTAAAAGTGAAGCTGTCTGCTGAAACAAGTGTAGTCTTTTCCAGTCATCAAGAAAATGATTCTACATTTTTTAAAGTATTTCCCAACAAGGTAGTTTATTTTCAAACAAGAATGAAAGTTCCATTACTATAGGAATAGTTGATGATTTCCATGTTGAAATACATTTACTGTTATAACAATGTTCCCTCCGGTTTATGTGGCATGCTAGCATTATTCCCACTTTCTTCATGGGGAATTTTAGATCCAAGGAAAATAATTAGCCTTGTTGATCCAATGGGAACTTCTATCCAATGGTGACATTCTATTGGTAGAATGATGTCCATTAGCAGAATGGATTCTTCTTCCTCCCCCTGTTCCCACAAATGTACCAAAAATGCTGTGCAGGAGGAATTCCTGGTGTGTAAGTAGAAGTATACACACAAAACATTGGATTCTATCACCCACCGAGTTAAACACAGATCTAAACCCAGTATTTTGTCCCCAGGAGCTCATGAGCTTAGTTATATAAGGACATTTCTGAGTTTTTTCTGTGTAGCTCTAAATTATATTAATATTCTGCTTTGGATTTATTGCCTCCTTTTCTCACAGTCTCTGAATTTGTGGTGATGGAAAAATGGGTATATAAGTATTAGTTGCACAAAAGAGAAAAAATGTTATAATATCCTAATAGATAATGCTCAACTTTGTTGAGCTAAAGTCACTCTTTG
Organism: Liasis olivaceus; assembly: GCA_030867105.1. NCBI lineage: Eukaryota > Metazoa > Chordata > Lepidosauria > Squamata > Pythonidae > Liasis > Liasis olivaceus. The sequence continues at coordinate 26,623,218 of CM061348.1, read as the reverse complement.
GATTCTAACACTAAACATTTCTCTGTTACATAGCATTGTGGGATGATGATGATGATGATGATGATGATGATGATGATGATGATTGCCCTGAACAATGCATTAAAAAAAAACTGATTACCAAAAGTTTTTAACTCTGGATGTTTGGTTTCCAAATCTTTTCAGCAGTATATATTTGGTAGAACTACTACTACTACTATTGCTTCTCTTCCTCCTCCTTCCTTTTGCTGTACTTTAATATGCTGAAACAAGAAGCTTGTATGTATAAACTAACAGAGTTTCAACCATTTGTTCTATAGGAGATGTTATTGTCAGCGTGAATGACACATGTGTACTGGGCCATACCCACGCCCAAGTGGTCAAAATCTTCCAGTCAATTCCAATTGGTGCCAGTGTGGACCTAGAACTGTGCCGAGGCTATCCTCTGCCTTTTGACCCAGATGATCCCAACACAAGCCTGGTGACATCTGTGGCCATTTTGGATAAAGAACCAATCATTGTGAATGGGCAAGAAAACTACGACTCTCCAGCAAGCCATGGTAGTAAAACAGGGAAAGTAAATGGGATGAAAGAGCAAAGGCCTAGCAGTCCCACTGAGGTTTCTTCCAATGGATCCCACGGCTACCCCAACGACACAGTATCTTTGGCTTCTTCTATAGCAACGCAACCTGAACTCATAACTGTACATATAATTAAAGGGCCAATGGGCTTTGGCTTTACTATAGCAGACAGTCCTGGGGGTGGGGGACAGAGAGTGAAGCAAATTGTTGACAGCCCAAGATGTCGAGGCCTAAAAGAAGGGGATCTTATAGTTGAAGTCAACAAGAAGAATGTGCAGAATCTAACTCACAACCAAGTTGTGGATATGCTGATTGAATGTCCTAAAGGAAGTGAGGTGACACTGCTGGTACAACGAGGAGGTACGTCCCAAATAGGTATTCTTTAAAATTTAATACCAACCTGCTCTATTTAAAACATTTGTGTCTAAAAGAATGTAACTAGTTTAAATTGGCTAAAATATTATAGCTATTGGCTTTTAATATAAATATTTCAACAGCATTGTAAACATGTAACAAAATAATGCATAACCTTATTTTGAGTTAAGCCCGGTCCTGGTATTTAACTCTTTGTATCTGTAAATGCATTACGAAAAGAAAATTGCCCGTAGTGTTATTTTTTTTTTTCCAGGTATAAACACTACATAGAAATTGATGGTTTTATTACAAGCATAGGTGGCATTTAAACTTTCTTGACCTGAATATGATTAGATGGGGGTTGGTTGGTTGGTTTGCTTGCTTGTTGAGCAAAACAAGCTTCATGAAAAAATTGAACTTGTCAGTCAGCTGATTTTTTAATGTGTCTCATTTCTATCTAATCTTCTAGTACCATTTCAGTTGATCATCTTATTACAGGATCATAAGAAGGGATTTGCTATCACCTTGCTTCAGTTACTGTGCTCACCTTCCTATTACTGCAGTGAAGTTCACTTAATTCTTGGTACTTAAATACATTTTTATTTCTCTGTGTTCTCCAGTGCTTTGATGTATGAAGAAGAGCCATTCATCTTTGGACTCCATCTATCTTTTTTCACAGAGTACTTCCCAAGTTGCCTAGAAATAGAAATAGGCAATATTCTGGGCTTGTGGATGCAACTGGATATTTGTGTGATTGTGAGATCTTCTCATAAAATAACATGGGGGGTTGATTATTTGCAAAATGGTTGGTAGGGTGGATATGGCCATCATAGATTTATCAAAAGGGAAACTAGTGGGTTTGCTTCTTCTTTAGCTTGGAACTATTAGAATATTTCTACTATTCCAGTTTACCTTACGATTTTAATTTTTCAAGAAAGCCTATGGAGTCCACATGGGACCAAAAGGCAATTTTGGATGGGATGATGATGATGATGATGATGATGATGATATTGACTCTGCTGAGTATCAGAGGAGGATTCATTAGCACATGAGTACTTATGGTTACCACATTGCCTATTCTGTAGCATGTAGCCTTGAAAATAATTTGTATATTCCCACATAGGTTGTACTGTTTGTCTAGTTTCTTTAGCAAAGGTGGGCACTCTCATCCCGGGATGTGCATGCAGTCACACCGTATTTGTGACTGCAAACCCCAACCTCAGGTCAGGCAGGCTGATATTTCAGAAGTGTTTCTTGGATGAGAGATTAACAGATGAAATGATGCCTTAAACCTTGCAGAATTTAATTGCACCTATTTCATCCTTTGAAACCTTTGAATCCCTTCAACTGTTGGATCAGTTTTTCCATTTGGAGAGGCTAAGAGACTAAATGTGTGCCTTTAGCCACTACACATTATAATGCATGCATTTCATCCCCTTCATCTTCCTCTCCAAAGTAAAACATGGGTCTGAAAATAACTCTGCCAGTTATCCCATAATAGTATTTCTGGTCATTCCTCCTTTGCCCCCAAGTATAGCACAAAGCGCAGCCTCCAGATAGAAAACACCCCCAGGGTGCTGATCACCCTCTGTTCTAGTGACTTTGTAATAAAAAATTCTCCATTTTTATTCATTGTACTGATCATTCTTCAAGACCTTGGTAATGTTTAATCACCTGCAGCTCTTTGAATTGGCTTCATCTCTCTTTAGGACATCTCTCCATCTAATTCTCTTATCTGCAACACCAAAATAACGAGCAGATCATTGGAAATGCTGGCCATTCTTTATCTCTGATGTTCACTATGGGGGGGGGGGTGTATATCTGTGTACTTCACTGTTTTTGTCCCCATAGTGGGATTTCTCAATTCGGTATCATAGATGATGCCAGAGATTATCACATTTTGCTTGAACAGTGTTGAATATCTATTGTCATTCTTGAATGGCTTGAGTATTTTAGAATTCAGTTACACAGTAAAAATCTTACCCTAGACATTGGAAGAGACATTGCAACTGCCAACTTTAAAATCCAGTAGTACTGATCTGCCCCATTTTAGCTTTCTATATTATTTTTGAGGACACTTTTATAAGAATGATGCAGGAAGAGCAAGGGGTGGAAATCCCTATTTTTATGGTTCCAACTCCAAAATGGGAAACTTACATTATGGCAAACATCATGACTGGCTAAAGTTGCCTGTCTGCTTGTTGTCTTTATAAGGGCAGACAGACAAGACAGTTTAGAACTGGCCTGAGGAAAGTGGTATCCTGTGTATGATTTACAGTATTGTGGCATTTCCACGCCCAGTGAACCAGTGCTATATAGAAAAAAATGGCCGTTGCATTTATAATTTCTATTGTATAGGCATATTTACAGCACGCTCAAAGTTTTAAGGGCATCCTTGACTTTTCCAGAGCTGTTTTAGATAAATAAGATAAGCAAAAATACAAGAATAATGCTCCAGTACTTTTTAGTAGATGGGTGGAAGAGGATATTTTGACAGACGTCACTCATTCTGTCAGTGAGAAAAGCTTCACTTGTTAAAACTCCTCCTTCCACACAACCCTGTTCTTTTTTCGTTTCTCTTCCACCTGTTCTTTCCTCAGTTGTGCTGCCAGAACCAAAAGTTCATATGGTATAATTTCTCATTTTTGTGGGGCTTCCTCTGGGAAGGATTTCTGGCTCTTGGTTTATGATCAAACTCTTTCTCTGTCGCCCTTGAAGTACATGGCTGTTTGGGCTGCCTCTCCCTCTGATGTCCATTTGGAGGGAGGCCTGGGAAAAGCCTCGTTCTTAGCTGGTGGTTTTACTGACATGCCATTTCTGCCCAGTCAGGCTCAGACAATGCCCTCACCATAGCACAAAGCTGGTGTTCAGAGATGCGCCGAGGATTCTTCAGTTATGATTACAAATCAGGCTGAAAAATATCAGAAAGATATGTGTAGTAGATGTGACAAGCTTAGCCAGCTCCAAGCCACTAGTGTCTCTTCACAATTATGCTTGTCTTTTAAAATTCAAGACACATATCCAGGGAAAGCATAGTCTGTAAAATATTTACGATAATGCAGCCACCATTGGAATTTTGATTCCCAGTAATTAGATCACTTGGGCCGACAGACTCTTACTGCTGCTACTACAGTGAGGAACAAGGAGATGGTGAATGCAGGAGAAAACAGTATGAAGTTCCTTCTGTAAATTAGCATTCTGAAAACTCCTTTAATGCATTATCAAATGCACTATCCCCCCAACTAACTGATAAAATGAGTTTGTCAGTTCTGATAGGGTTAATTACTAAGTTTTCATAGGAAATTTGATTATACATTTGGGATAGGTGCCTGCACCATTGTGTGAGATCAGTGGTATCTATCACTTCCGAAGGGCATCAGTACATGAGGTATAATAAACACAAAAGCGTAAACAGAATTACGAGGATGCTGTTTTGTGTGAATCAGTTACCTACATTTATCAACTGTATTATCATAATCCCAGCAAAATATGTGGTTGAAGTTATTAAGTCACAGAGATTGTTATTTCAAATAAACAGTAAAGGAAATGTAATTCTGGAGAAATATCGCAATGTATGAATAGTTTGGAATCTTTTTAACTAGCTTTGCATTGCCCTCTTCTAAACTAAAAACAAAACAAAAGGAAAAAAAAGATGCTTATTTGAGCAGAAAGTCATGTTATTCATTTCTCTTTCTTCATGGAAATGGCTATGGATGCTTTGGTATAGCTGATTTATCCATCTGACCATGATTACAAGTGAACATAGAAAACTATTTGAATGAAATAATGACTTACTCTATGTATTTTAACATGTTATTTTTCTTGGGAATCAGCATACAGTACAGGAGTATGCATATCTTGGAATATATATCTAGATATATATTCTATCTTGGTGCTTAATCTAGATGTTTGGAAACAACACTATTAACTGACTGACTACAAGCTGGTTAGAACAGTTCTATAAACTTTATTAAGTAATTGGCAATATTTAGTGTATCAAATCTTGGTTTAATAAGCCAAGCTAATGCATATTACTCTACATAACCTCTTAGCTTCCAGTTTGTTTTTCCATTCTTACAAGCAAGAAAAGAACCAGGAGTGTTCCTATTATGTCAAAAGTGGGAGCTATATTTCATTACTTCCAAATGAGCCAGATGTGATGGATTGCAGAAGAGAGCAAGGTTCTCAGGAAGAAGGCAGTGCATTCCAGGAAGGGCAGAGAGACAAGACATAATACAGTCCGGAGCAGGAGTGTGGGAAGTGTAAGAGGTTTAGAATAGCCACTCCCTAGAATTTCCTGATTGGCCGTGACCCTCTGGATGGGATCCCCAAAATGGCCTCTAAATCTCCCAAGGAAATTCTTAATTAATGTCCATTAATTAAATGTCCATGAACATCTTGCTTTAATTAATGTCCATTAATTAAATGTCCATGAATATCTTGCTTTAATTAATGTCCATTAATTAAATGTCCATGAACATCTAATTGATCGACTTCCCCCCATATTTCTCTGATAAGCTGCCACGAGAGCGCAAGAACACTGGCTGTGCCCCCACTGCCAGTCTGGTTGCAGGCTATTGGGTGTTTTGACTGAGCTGTTGCAACAACTGCATCATTGTGGCTTGTAAATTATTGACCTGTGTGTCCACTTGCTGCTGATGCTGCAGTAAGGCTGCTACTAGATGCTGTGGAGTTATCGGTGCCCCTTGAGGATTCATGGACATGCTCAATTTTTCCTTCTTGTTGGGAGTATGAGTCTGGCAAGGTTGATGTCAGGCCCAATCCAAGAACAACAGGGAAACAGTTCATCCAAATTCAGTTCTTTAATTGCTTACACCATATCAACAGAATCTTGCCACACTAAATCTGTACTACTGCAACTAATGGATATACCCTGGGAGATTCTAGGGAGCGACTATTCTAAACCTCTTACACTTCCCATGCTCCTGCTCTGGACTGTGTTGTCTCTTGTCTCTCTGTCCTTCCTGGAATGTGCCCCCTTCTTTCTGAGAACCTCTCTGTCTTCTGAAATCCACCACATCACACGCACACCCTTCATAGATCCATTCCATCACACAGGATTTGGAAGCAAACCTTAACCCTGGCTTTATTATCTACAAACTAGTTCCGAGTAACAGGAAGTTACAATTCACTGAAATTTCCTCACTAATTGAAGAAGTGAGGTGGGAGCAAAGGGGATTCATTGCAAAACATGAAGATCTGGATCTCCACCCATCCACAGTCATAGTCTTGAACTGGAGAAGATTTGGGTTTATATGAAACTACTTAAGAGTGGTTGTCCTGCCAAAATCACCCCAAGACTGCAGCATAAAATCATTCATTAAGTCACAGAGAACCCATAACATCCAAGGATCTTTAAGATTCTGTCGCTCTGGTTAAACTCAGTGTTCGTGACTCTATCATTAAAAAAAAAAAAAAAACCCACTGGATAAAAATATCATTCATAGAATAAGGCAGAAGCCTTTGCTTACTAAGAAGAACATTAATGCTTCTCTCAAGTTTGCCAAAGTGCTCCTGGACTACCCTGTAGTCTTCTGGAGGTATATTCTGTGGACAGATACATCAAATTATCAGACTACATGTCTACAATTATGTTTGATGATGACCAAACACTGCCATCAACAATAAGAATCTCATACTGTTTTTTAAGCATAGAGGTAGAACATTATGGTTCAGGGATGATTTGCTGTCTCAAAATCTAGGCAATTTGCCATCATTGAAGGAAAGATTAATTTTGCTTTGTATGAGAGAATTCTGCAGGAAAATATTAAGCCATCTGTCTTGTCAAGTGCAAGTGGTTCAAGTAGCAAGACAACAGAGCCAAGTATGCAGGCACATCTACAAGAGAATGGATGATGAAGAAACTCATGGCCATAGAATGGCCAAGTCAACGTCTGGATGTAAACACCATAGAAATATTATGGGAGGACCTGAAATAAGCCATTCATGCTAGAAAACCCTCAAATGTTACTGAGTTGTAGAAGTTGGCCTTGGAAAAATGGCCCATAATTCTTACAAGTAATCTGATCACTGCTTATTGGAAGTGTCTGGTTGCAGTTACTGGAGATAAAAGTGGTGCAACCAGTCACTGACTCTAAAGAGGCAACTACTTTTTTCATTTTGGCATATCACATGTTGACTTCATGTCTGAAATAAATTAAACAAGCACCAAACTTTATTATTTATTCAGTCAGACTCCTTTTATATATCAGTAATCAGTAGTGTACAGTATGTGTGTGGCGTGCATCACTTATTCCTTAGGAACCTGTACCTTAAGAACCAGTTTTGGGGTTATGCACAGTCTCTTAATCTTGGCAACATTTTCATTTTCTTTGCTCACCCCTGTTGTATTTTGCTGCTGTTAAGCTTCTCTTCCGCATAGAATTTGCCTTCCTGATCCCACATCTTAAACTTTTGACATTTTAGAGTGTGGGACATTCTAGTTTGATTTTTCCCTTTCCATATTGGTAAATATTAATTTATCCCTCCTTACAGCTAACTTTAAAAAAAAAAATCCTCCCTCAGAATATCTCCTTGACCTTTCTGAACTGCAAACATTCACAGCTTTGATTCAAGAACTGATTGATGTTTTCAGACACATATTTATTTAAAACTTGATAGCTCATCCTTACTTTTTAACAACTTACAAACTGCTGATAGTGTATATAATTCACTTTCCATTGATTTCAAAAATTGTAGCTCCTTTAATAATGTCATTTAATTGAAAGCAGTTATTGTAGAAAAAGTAGATTGCACATGGAATAGACAATCAGAGGACACAGCCCACGGTGTATATAATTCTATAGTGGAACTTCTATTCGTGATTTAAAACTCAAGCCTGTTAGTGAAATTACTGCAAGATTATGCTGATCTACAAATATAGCCTTAGAGTTCGTGGAAAGTCTGAAACTATACCTATCAGCATCTATCGGCTTTGCAAAATTCTCTGTAATTTGTGGGCTTAAGTCAAATACTGGATTATTTCTGGCGCATCCCAGTTTATTAAGCATAGCTAAGTGTGAATATTGTTCTCATGCCTTTTTATGGATTTGTGGGTTAATTAATAATAGTTTACATTTAGTTATAAACTGAAATAGAAATATACAAAAGTGTACTTTAGACAATTGGAACAGACCAGGATCACAAACTGTAGAAATCAGAGTTTGCTCCAATCCCAATAGCAATTTTCCTGCTTCAGAGATAATGGGAAGCTATGCTTAATTAACTCAGGAAGTGCTCAGATGTGAGGCATGTATGGAAATTTTGGCACATGGCTTTGGTATAGCTCAGCTGAACATCCTAAGTTTAACTATACAGTCTTAGTCAGATTAATCTGTTGGTTCATTTAATAAGTAAATTTGTAAAAGATAACATTTTTAAAACTGTGTGATGCTTAACATTTTTATAGGAGAGATGGAGACAAAAATGTACAAGTGTCAAGGCTTACCCTCTAATCACTTCCAGAATGAGGACAGTCCTTTCTGCCCCTAGACGGGAGTCTTCCAGGAAGCAAACAATACCCACTGACAACATGCCTATATCTGTGTTTTCTCAAAATCATCTTTCCTACCCCTTCTCACACTATCCTAGTCTTTTCAGGTTGCAAAACAGAGTGCTGAACCTCACCTTTAAATTTTCTACATGTACATGACCAGGAAATTCACAGGTAGCATTATGCTAGTTCTTACGTGGAAATACTTTATTAGGTTTTGTAATATTTAAATGTCCCAGTCGTTCAGTTTCCCCACTTGTTTTTCTTTTAAAATGTTCCTTATCCTTACCATCAGATAGTCATCAGGCATGCATCTCATAGCATTTCATCAGTGCCTAAAGAATGCTCCCTCAACAGTACTTCTTGTTCATTAATCAATTGCACAGGATAAAATAAGGAACTGCCAACTAGACCCAGTGTTCTCCTGCTTGGTAGATGATTGGCATTATCAGAATTGACAACCCTGATTATTCATTACTTGGTATGTACTGGGTGATAGGTTAAGGTCAATGCAAACCATAGCTACTTACTTAGAGCAGAGGAAGAATGAACAAGTACAGGAATTATCTGATTTTATTAATGCATCCTTCCTCAAATGAGACATATATAAATATTATTAATATTTAACAAAGAAACTTACATATTCCAGTCATTTATTATTCAAACAAAAGCACTTTGGATATCATTGGGAACTTTTTATTTTTGCATACATTTTAAAACATCAATAGCTCATGTCTTTGCCAAAACTTGCACAAACAATGTAAAGTTTGATGGAATACCAGGAGGTAGTTGTAGAAATTAAGCAGATAGGCAATTCATATAATTGAGATGGAAAAATAATTGTAGGGCTGTAGGGAATTTGATTAAAATGAATTTGATAGTATTCCCTTAACGATGCTATTGTACAATGTGTGGAAAAATCAGGGATGCAGCTGTTAGGTGGCTATGATGGTGGTTAAAAATAATTGAAAACAGAAAAGCCTTGTCTTCTCAGAAATTGATCAGATAGTTTCTTTGAGTTGCATGAAGGAGAAAAAGGCCTGAAACTAACAATGGCTCTCAACAAACACTAAATCTCTGCCAAATTCCAAAGGGATGCCCTGATGTTGCCATTACAGTATAATTTAAACACACACACACACACACACAGATTCTAGGGATAGCTTAAAGGCTATCACAAATTTATTGTGGCATAAGCTTTCGTAAACTAGAGTCCACTTCAGCAGATGCACCTGATAAAACTCAGACTACAGAGGCATATGGTATAATAAATCCACCCAATGGCGTTTAAGCTGCTGAAATAATTTTTTGTTTCCATCTCTGTAGTTCTCTGAATGATGAGGTTTTAATTAAGTCATCACTAAGGGTGTGAAGCTCTGCTAACAGAGATGTTGACATGGTATGACTTTTTAAATATAAAAACTGTATGATTTTGAATACTAATCCTGTCTGAGTGCTACAGACTCTAGTCTTGTCCTGGTGTTTTTTAGCAGACGTGATGTAATATAACACAAGGTGGCACAGCAGAACCTTATATTGTGCATTAAACAAGGCGGATTTAACAAGAGGTGAGATTCTCCATTTCCCCAGTTATGTCTTATAGACCAGTAAATCAAGCAGGCATTAGGTTGTCTCAGCTAAGAGAGACATACAGTATTTTACTATGCCGTGCTGAAAGCAGATTGCCATGTCATGTTCATCACAAGTGGCCTCTATGTATAATTTTGGAAGGCTGAAACACAGAGTGCACTCCACTGTTTGGTAAAAAAAGGTTGTTGCTGGGTGATTAATTAAGCAGCCTCATTAAAAACTACAAAATTCAACATATATAGGATGAACTGTGTGCCTAGAATACTCTAAAAGGAATTGGCTTCATTAATTGATTGCATTGAGTCACTAATGGGATAGGAGTCCCTAGACACGTTTATTGGCATGGTAAATTGTTAATGTCCTATAAGTCTATCCTTGTTTCTGAGAATGTTTAAATCTCAACATATTATATTAGCCATTCTCAAGTGCTTTTGTCTTTGAATTCCAGAAACATGTTTATTAGTTATTTCCCCATCATCACCACTCCATCCCTACTGCATAGTTCTTTTCCTACTTACTTTTCTTCTTCTTTTGGTGGAGGAAAATGTGATAAATACTAAGAGATTTAGACCAGGTTTGCATACAGCACTAAATATTAATGTGGTTTGTTTGGGTTTGACTCCACATGATCTGTGAATCTAACTCAGAACTCAGGAATCCCCAGTGAATAAGTTGGGAGCAGGTATAGACAAAATTCCTGAATATAGCCTGTAACATAAGATATTCTGTACCATAATGTATAGTGAAATTTCATAGCTTTAGCAGCCTTTTGAAAAGATTGATCAAATTAATGTGTTATGAATATATCAAAGGCTTTATTCATAATAGCTAAGCTCAGTGTTGTCCAAACTTGGCCACTTTAAGATGAGTGGACTTCAACTCCCAGTATTCCCCAGCCAGCATGGCTGGCTGGGGAATTCTGGGAGTTGAAGTCCACTCATCTTAAAGTGGCCAAGTTTGGACAACACTGGCTAAACTGAATCCCCGTGTTTTGAGGCAAGGACATTCTGAGTGCAAGATGTGAGATGGGACAAACTAAAGATTTATAAAACCAGATTGTGAAGGATGGATATCAAAGGATCATCTGTAGGTCTACATGCAAGGCTCACAGTCAATATTTTTGTTTCAGCTTTAGCAAGAATTAGTGTTGATTTTCTTGCAGGAAAAATGAAATTCAACGATTTTCTTGACCCATGCACTCATGCCAATGCTGTTTTTTATAAATTATATAAATTTATGTTTAGTTCATAAACAAGTAATTTTGTTGAAGCAGCAATACATGAAGACTTTTTTCCCTCTTTGCTTTTCAGATCAAGCCTAGAAATGTTTGACTTTTAAATGAGTCTTTATTAATCTAATATAATTTTGCTGGCAAAATTTTCTGCAGAGTTGGTTTAGTATCCTCCTGCTTTCTCCACAAAAGAATGTTATTGCTCATTAATGTAAATAATTAAGAGTTCTTCCTTTTCCTCTTGGAAGTCATGCAAATAGATACGCAATTACCGAATAATGTGCCTGTTCACCTTCTTTGTGCTAAAAAGTTGCGTTGCTGTTTCAGATGTCTGTTTGTCTATAGTAAGAGCAAAGTTTATCTTTCACAAAATAAATTGTTCCTTATTCCAAAATCCCAGAAAAGCTGGACAGTGCATTTGGGGGATTCTAATATGACTGTGTCTCAAGAGAAGATCCAGGAAGCCCCCGTTAAGAAGCTTAGATTTCCAGGGCATAGAATCAACTCGAAAATGCCAGATTTGTGTATTGATTCAGCAATTGTGGCTCTATAAGCTAACAGAAGATCATCATACCCAATAGTTGATTCAGGACTCGTGGGTGCATTTGGAATGTTTAGAATGGGATACAGAGTTTTGCAAAATGATTACTCCAGGGGCTTTCCCATCCATGAAATGGCAGTCATTAGGAATATCACCATTTACAAAGCACCAGTTTACCAGAATTGTCCCTGACACAGCTCTAGTTCCCTCTGCTCATTACTACATCTGCATGTCTTTGTTCTGGATGTGTTTTGGATGTGTAGGTATATTTGCAAACAAAGCACTAGGCTGTAGTTACTCATCATTTCTATTTTCCCAAAAAGCTTGATTGCTTGCTTGTTTATGAAACTTTATGCTTCTTGAGTTAGAGATGACTCTAAGGGATTTGTATGTTATATGCTATATGCAATTAATCAAGAGTTAAAACAATGTAATAGCGGTTATAATAAAATTATCATATACATCCAAAACAACATTCCTTTCTGGCTTGCATTCTCCACCCCATGTGATCTCTAATGGCCTTCTGCAATAAATAAGTTTTAAAAAGCCTACACAGTATTACAAAGGAAGTAGCCCCTCTTACCTTTGGGGCAAGCTGTTCCACTTGAGAGGGATCCTCCCAGAGAATGTCCCTCTCCAAGCCACTGGACCTCTTAATATGTGGGGAGTCTCAGCAGAATTCTGTGATTTGCCCAGGTGAGCTATATTTGGAACTCAGAGACATTCTTGGAAGGAGATGTCACTGGAGGCTGACATTTACTTTGCCATGTGCCACTTCTGTTCTTTAAGATTAAAATAATGTTTGAAAGGTACAAAAGAGTCATTTGGTACAGGGAGCCCGGCAGGCTCCAATGGAAGTGTCTGTGAGCGCACTGATTAAGGTTGTTTATTTTATTAGTTCCTGCCCTAAGGTATTTTAAGTGCTACCAGTATGATTCACAAATCCATAAACAGCCAACTATTTTAAAAGATAATAAATAGTTCCATTTTAATAGATCAGCGTGAATGCCATGCAAAAAAAAAAGTGTTACTACAGCAAGAAGTTACAACACTGATAGTTATTCATAATATTGTAAACATCCAAATAATTCCAAAATACAAAACAGTGATTTATAAAAATCTTTAGTAGTTCATGATTATCCTTTTCCCCCAGCAACCTATGTAAACCAATAGAAGTGAATATGTGTAGTTCAGGGTTGAACTGTAGAGTCCTTGGGGTTCTCTGAGCCTGGTTGTTTTCTTGCAGACGTTTCATTACCCAGCTAGGTAACATCTTCACTGAAAACATCCAAGCTCAGAGAACCCCAAGGACTCTACAACCTACGTAAAACTTAACTTTAACAAATGCTGAATTTGAAACAGGATGTTTTGTTTCAGATGTTTCTGATAATTAGTTTAATGTATATGTTCTTTTTCCTTCATTTTAGATGAACCTTGTGTGTAGCACTCATTGAAAAGTGACATTTTGTGTGTGTAAAGAACATAATGGGTATATATGTAGTCTTTGTTTTTGTGAATGGGCTTTGATTTCTTTATAAAAAATTACTGTGAATGTTTATGTCCAGTAGAGGACAGTATTCCATATTCAGATGGTTCACCTATGCCAGAAATATTAGTTTCCTATACTAGTTCCAATGAACGTCTTCCATCTCCCTCCAGTATTAGTTGTGCTTATTAGGTTTATATGTATGCATGTATGTATGTACAGGTGAAACTCGAAAAATTAGAGTATTGTGCAAATGTTCATTTATGTCAGTATGGCAACTCAAAAGGTGAAACCAATATATGAGATAGATGCATTACATGCAAAGCGAGATATGTCAAACCTTACTTTGGTATAATTGTGATGATTATGGCGTACAGCTTATGAAAACCCCAAATTCACAATCTCAGAAAATTAGAATATTACATGACATCAATAACACAAGGATTGGAAATAGAACAATATCGGACCTCTGCAAAGTATAAGCATGCATATGTACTCAGTACTTGGTTTGGGCCCCTTTTGCAGCAATGACTGCCACAATGCGGCGTGGCATGGATGCTATCAGCCTGCGGCACTGCTGAGGTGTTATGGAAGACCAGGATGCTTCAATAGCAGCCTTCAGCTCCGCTGCATTGTTCAGTCTCATGTCCCTCATCTTTCTCTTTTCACACTATTCTAATTTTCTGAGATTGTGAATTTGGGGTTTTCATAAGCTGTACGCCATAATCATCACAATTATACCAAAGTAAGGCTTGACATATCTCGCTTTGCATGTAATGCGTCTATCTCATATATTGGTTTCACCTTTTGAGTTGCCATACTGACATAAATGAACATTTGCACGATATTCTAATTTTTCGAGTTTCACCTGTACGTATGTATAAAGTTGTTGTTGTTGTTCAGTCGTTAAGTCGTGTCCGACTCTTCGTGACCCCATGAACCATATTGCGCCAGGCCTTCCTATCTTTCACTGCCTCCCTGAGTTTGCTCAATTTCATGCTCATTGCTTCAGTGATGCTATCTAGCCATTTCATCCTCTGCCATCCTCTTCTCCTTTTGCCTTCCTTCTTTCCCAGCATCAGGGTCTTTTCCAAAGAGTCTTCTCTTCGCATTAGGTGACCAAAGTATCTGAGCTTGAGCTTTATCAATCCTTCCAATGAGCAGTCAGAGTTGATTTCCTTTAAGATTGACTGGTTTGACCTCCTAGCAGTCCAGGGGACTCTTAAGAGTCTTCTCCAGCACCACAGTTCAAAGGCATCAATTCTTCGGCGTTCAGCCTTCTTTATGGTTATATTATGTATAAAGTAATATCCCCTAAATCTTTTCTTTTTCTGATGGACTTTTTTGTTACTCATGGTCTAGTCCAACTTTGATGAAAGACAATACAACAATCCCTCAAGTGATAAATTAATATTATGTAAGAACTCGATGTTGTAACATAATTCCAAGATTTTACCATCATTCTGTCAGAACCAATGAAGTCAGCAGTGTAAAATTCTTCTGAACTTAGTGAATTATTAATTTGTTAATTAAGGCTACCATCTATGTGGACATCCCTGGATGTATTATCTTTTAGCTCCAGGTGCATTCTGGCCAGAAACAAAAATAATGCTTAAATCCTAATCCAGGAGCAATAGCAGGGAATAATCTGCATTTGGGTTGGAAACAGAGGTGGTGCTTCCCAGCTGTTTCTTCTGATTGATGCATGAAGGGAAGAGAGACTGGCCAGTAAACATATAAATAAAGTGGTTTAGGTCTGTTTCCCGTGTGTTTTTGCTTGCAAGACACCAATGTTGCCACAAGCATTGATTAAAATGGCAGATACAGGCTTAGTGGCCATTCTCATAAATCAAGACAAACCTACCACTTTGCTCATCTAAGATTCTCTCAAATGTTCAAGGAAATTGCAGAGTCTTGTTCTCCCTGGTTCAGTGAAAACCCATCATATAGCCCAAAGCATATTAAGTTTTTAATTTCTCATTTGACTCCATAATTGAAATATGGAAGTGAAAAGCTGGTGCTTAGTGCCAGATTGGCTCTTACAATGTGGAGTTTCTTTTCCAAGTCATGAGAGTTGCACTAACAGACAGAAGCTCCTGCTAAGTCTAATAAGATGGAGAAAGGGGTGGGTGGGTTGAGGGACACGTGTGCAGTGGCGTCTATTGCGTGCATGTATCTGGGTTTCTATGTTGATTTGCAATATGCACAAAGGACTTTTGTGTCTGTTCTACAAGGTGAATGCAAAATATTTCTGTATTAAAGGGAGGTGGGTGGGAAATGCCCATGAAAAGTAGAGCTTTAGACCATCCCCTGGCAGAACTTGTAATTCATGAGTTAGCTGGGAATTTATAGTTATTATTACTTGTCCAATCTCCAGAGGGGCCAGACGGGAGGCAGCAGCTCTAGGCTAGTAGGAATTAGACTTCTTAATGAGAACTTGGTAGCCAAGGAAGCTGGCATACAAATTTCTTGCCAAACCTAACTTGCTGCATAGCAATGATCTACTGCATCTGATGTTACGATCCAGACTGAATCATTCATTATTATAGAAGTTTACTAATTGGTTGGTTGGTTGGTCATATTTCCTCCACAAACTGAGAGCTCATTGAATTTTTTTAAAGAATTTCTTTTCTTTCTTTTTTTTAGTGCCCTTCACCCTAGAATTCTTTCCTAAGGAGGCTGAGAATTCTTGAAGTATTGAAAAAAGCCCTGTCTCTTGTTGATAAGAAAGCCTCTGATCAGGGAAAACATCTCAGATACCTGGAATGGAATGTGAGACTATAAGGCAAAAGGGTTATGATTCCCATAGGAATGCAAATGAAAAGTCAACCAAGGGTAATCTTCCCTCCTTCCCCATCAACCTTTGTAGTCCCAAAGGAGTGGGGTGGGATGTTATGAAGAGGCAAGACTTGAGTGTGCTAAATTCAGCTGCCATCCTCAGATTTCAACATTTTCTGTCAACTAGAGCTGCTCATCTAGAACAAGACCTCTTTAAGAGTACAGTTTAGGGATGGTTGAGATAATGAATATGAGCTGCTGTGAATACTTTAATCTCCATTGGTAGATGCTCAGTTCTTAACTTTAGTGGTCTCATTTCCTAAACCTGCTCCATGGAGTGCTCTCATCTCCTAAACCAGCTTTTCCTGATGGCTGCATCATCCAAGAATGCTAACTCAGAATGACTGAGAACCCTGGTTTATTATTTGGAGAAAGCTCCTGCAAGTGGAAGTAACCAGAAACTCACCACAATGAAAAAGAAAAGAAAAATTCTCTGTATGATTGTTTGGAGCCAGGGTTTTAGACTGATTTAGATATCCAAGGTTCCATATGGAACAACAAGCTATGGTGCAGGTTCAGGCATAAAACTAAGTTGGTCTATCCTAGCTATTTTCTGATCACCACATCTTGCAAAAGGAGTCAGTTGACAAGAGTAAGTCAGCAGGTACCAGCAAAGTTGCTCCTAAACCACAAGGCAGAATTCTTAGCAATTCTGGTTTAGCATTTTGTGAGACTGCATGGAACCCATATGCTTGCTTTTCAGCAAAACTGACTTTTGCACTTTGTATATTTAATTTGAGCTGTTTTCTTATTTTTTGCTGCTGTACTCCACCAGAGGCCAGAGAGCTCTGGGGACCATCACATTTTGTGCCTTCAAGTAACCTGCCACAGGAAGGGCTTTATAAGCATAGAACGTGACTCCTTCAAACACATACATACATACATACATACATACATACATACGTTGTTTGTTTGTTTGTTTTTCAGTGCCATATGACCCCAAGCCAACTCATTAACATAAATAGGTGCTCACAACAAAAAGTTGTCTAGGGAGCTGCTAGGCAAGGCAGCTGGAACATCCACCATGCTACTGTTTCCTAGTTACAATTATTGGCAATCGACAATTTAGTGTCTAGAAAAGGTGATGATATGGACAATATGCAGAGAAAGCAGCCCTGCTTCTAGCACAAGCATATCAGAATTAAAACCATTTAATTCAGTGTTTATCACTGTTGATAAATAGTATTCTGATGAAAGGGAGCCATAACGTAGAGGGCGCTGCTCTACAGGCTCATTAGATGACTTAGTCCTGCGGATCCTAGTGGTTTATCAGCCGTAAGCGTATTGTTTGATGGCAGTATCTTGCGCGCGATCAAAATCTTTTATACACATGCTACTCTTTTTTACTCAGGCATGTAATTTTATAGCATTGGGTCATCTTAATACACTGAAGAAGTCATTCTTAAAAAGGAAGGAAAGCATGTTGAGTTCTTTTACACTGTAACATTGAGCATGAGGGTATACTTCTGAAACAATCCATTTGACCATTTGTTCCACAGTAAGTTTTTCTTCTATTCCCGAATTAATTTTTTTAGTACCTTTCTCTGTCAGGTTAGGGACCTAGTTTTCCTTTATTACCAATCAGTTCATATAAGCACGAAACTCCCATTTCCAATGGGACATTGTATTACAAAAAGTGGTGAAAAGGAAAATCTCTTCGTCCCATACATCCCATTTTCAGGAAAAAAAAAAAGAAAAAGTATGTACAGCAGTTTTAAGGGTCTATGTTCAAAATGCAGACACCTCCTCTGGGCTTCTCCTCTGAGTTTTAAAGTGTTTTCTTATTTGCGTTTTCGTCCCTCCTCCTGCTCCTTAGCGATCCTTTCACCTTTCTGTATTCAGATATACTTAGTGGTGCATCCATTGTGAATCTGCTCTATTCGTGACTAGCTGAGGGTCTCCACATATAATGATGCAGACTAGACTTGGCAAGAAACTTAGGGGGGGTTGCCAGTAGCATCCACGTTTATAATTGACCTTGCTTTTCATTAAATGTTATCCTCCTTTGTTCTCTCGTCTTTGGCTTTCATTTCATCGGTTTGTGATGAAAGAAGTCTCAAATGCTTTCCCTTTTTAAAAAAAGTATTTGGAAGCCTATCTATCTATCTATCTATCTATCTATCTATCTATCTATCTATCTATCTATCATTTTCTTGTTTATCCACTACCGTTCCAATTGGTCTGATAAATTTCACACGCCAGTTGCATCAAAAGGTAATATCCTCAGCTTAATTGTAAGCTAAATCTCTCTTAATCCAGGGGAGCATTTGAGATTCTATCCAAGTGTTCAATTTCCCAGGCCGCTGAGGTCTGTGAATTTCTTTCTCCAGCCTCCAGGCTGCTGCAGCACAAGTCAGCATAGCTAATGCAGATAGATCTCCTCCCCCTCTACGCACTCTCTTTCTCTCATTCCTCTCCTCGCTCCAACTCTCCCCCCCTCCGAAAAAAAAAGCTGTGCTTTGATTCGATATGAACAGACTGGCAACTCCGATGCTCGAGCAACATCTGACATAACTCTGCAGATGGCTATGTTCGGATGATACACCTAGGTTTTTTTTTTCCCCCTTAAGGAAGGTAAAGATTTATATGCTAATCCTGTCTTTTTCTCCTTGTTGCCATTTTTTGCAGGATTGCCAGCCCCAAAGAAGAGTCCAAAGTCGGTAAGCACTTTTCAGCTACTAGACCTGTTTGATTATTTTTGTCTGGGGCGTGGGTGGGCGTTTCTCGGAATACAGATAAAAATAAGGTGGGAAGCCAGATCTATGCAGCTGGCTCCCAGCCCCTATCCTCACCTTAGTCAGTCCATTTGAAAGTTGCTGGATAACCATTTTATCACTGCACTAATTGCTTTGAATGGCTTTTGCTGAAAGGGGGTGGGGAATGCAGAGCAGAAAGTGGTTGATGAAATTGGTGGGGGCAGGAATGCTTGCATTGCAATCAGTTTGGTAACTTACATATTTCTTCTTTTAACATTGGACTACACAGGCATTTAACTTAGGCTTTAAATGCCATTGTTTTCTTTCTTTCTTTCTTTCTTTCTTTCTTTCTTTCTTTCTTTCTTTCTTTCTTTCTTTCTTTCTTTCTTTCTTTCTTTCTTTCTCTGTGTGGAAGGTTCATCCCCCTCTAAAGATAGTATTCCCTGTCAGTGGGCACAAGGTTCATCCCCCTCTAAAGATAGTATTCCCTGTCAGTGGGCACAATGGTTTTGAGCCTTTTAATGTGCTATATTATGAATAATGCATTGAGGGGAAAATCTTGGAGCTGGTTGCCTAATAGTATCACTGGAGAAAATACCTTTTTATGAATACAAACAGATATCATTGTAGTTTCCAGTGCCTGCACTGAGCTGCCCTGGCATTTTGCTTGTGTGAAGCAGTTTTCTTTGGATAGGAAGACCATCCTTTATTGTTCTTGCTTGGATTTAGCAGCACACAGTATGCTGCAGGTGTGGATTTTCTTTCTCTTTTGCCTTTTTCTTTTTTTAAAGAGGAGAAAGAAGGGAGGGATCGATATTTTATTGTCCTTGCTAATCTCGTTTCTTTGCGGAGCAGTTACCTGGTTGACGTGTTAGCTAATAGTGTGGAGGTAATTGCAGAGAAGTGTAATTAAAACAGGCGATGTTGCAGACCTACACATGCAAACCCAGAGGAATAATGGAAATTGCATAGGCTTTATGGGGAGTTAGCTTCTGTGGGAGGAAAGTTTTCCCATTTGGTGGAAGACGGGTAAGGAAGCAGACAGGGTAATCTCCAGCCATCCAGTTTTTGGAAGGCAGAGAAGGAGGGAGAGTGTTGCAATCATAAGAGATTCTGCAAAACTTTGCAGATGGTTCCTTTTAGGGCTCCACCTGATGAAGCCCCATCTTTGTGTGAAAAACAGGAGACGTGCTGAAATCTCTTACTAGTCTCAATGCAACTTTGCTCAATGAAAAGCAAAGCCCTGATATAATGAATGTGGTTTCCCTTGGCTTAAGCCTGTGCTGATTAAAGTCACACATCCTCAGGCCTCTACTGTTATCGGTTTGCTTTAACATTTGTGAGACAGACAAGCACAATTTGTACCTAGTCTCAAATCCCACATACTCTGGGTTTAATTTTGTGTCACAGCAAAGGATTTAGCCTTTGGTTAAAATGGAAGCAGGTATGCAAAATGTGGAAAAGCATATCAGATGCGGGAGGCGGGCAGGCAGCAGAAAGGTAGCCCTTCCTGCCTCCTCTCCCCTTATCTCACCATCCCTGGAATTAAGTAAAATCTGATGAATGGATTCAAAAGTTTGGTGTGAGATAGCAGGCAGTCTTCTCCCCTCACTTAAGTTATAGAACATCTCCTGTACTAACTGCCTACCTTGTGAGTGGCTCAAGAAATTCGTAAGAAGCTTCAAAATCTTCTGTATGGAATTCAGATCCATTTAGAGAGGATTTGGATAATTCCCCTGAGTGAACAAAGAGATTGTTTACAAACAGCTGCCATTCTAGAGCTCCATCTTTTTCATTCATCCCCCTTTCCATCTGTCTCAAGAGTCAATTCTTTACATAAAGGAAAAAGGAGTCTTGGAATGTTGCATTGCTGAAAGCATATGCCACGCCTCCTTTTTTCATTTCCTTCAGAAGAGGGAAATTCTTTAGAAAATATAATTTCAATTTTTTTAAAAAAGCAGCTTTCAAATGGGGCAGTGGTTCAATAATAGGATTTTGATTTGTGTGTGTGTGTGTGTGTGTGTATGTTTTAATAACAAAACTGCTATATTTAAAGGTATCATTTTGCTGGTAGCAAGAAGCAGAATCATGAGATCTCAGAACATTTTTCTTTATGTCACCAGAGATGAAATTAGTCATAATATTTAATTCAGGCCAACAGGGATTTAAAAAAAAAAAAATAGGGGGAATTAAAAGTATATGCTCTGTGAATCCACACTGCTAATGCTTTAAGCAGTTTTCTATAGATATGTAATGATCCATCCCTCTCCCTCTCCATGGGAATTTTCTGAATCCAATTCTTGAAAATGCTTTAAAATATTTTCAGTGGTTGCTGTTATTGGGTGAAACCTACTTGTTGACAGCTTTCCAGGATGACAGAGCCCCCTTGCCCTTGAAGTCCCCAGAGGCTACTTACATGGCCTGGCAGTTGTGTTTCTTTTCCCCTTCCACCTTTCTAATTTTGTTTCCAAGAGTCCCTTAAACACTAATTATTTCTTGATCAATAATAGATTAGCTGCTGTTCTGTGAGCAATGTGCAGTTACCTCTCATGTCTTTTTTTTTAAAAAAAAAACCTCTTTTCCTCAGTTGTTTAAATTAAATTTCGAAATTCAGTTTAGCAAACGGTTGCTTTCCCAATCGGTTATACTATGTGGATAATAACTCCAGACCAGACATAATGTTAACATTTTATTCTCCATTGCTCAGGTCCCACCTTGAGTACTGTGCTCAGAGAAGGGCAAGGAGTATGATCAGGGGACTAGAAACTAAGTTCTGTGAAGAAAGATTGAAGGAGTTAGAAATGTTTAGCCTTGAGAAGGGAAGACTGAGCAGGATACAATATCACTCTTCAAGGACTTAAGGGACAGGATCACACAGGTCAGAATCCTTTCTTTATCATCCCAGAAGGCCAGGCATGGAATTTAAGCTGTAAGAAGGCAGATTGCAGTTGAAGTTCCTAACAGTAAGAGCAGTTTGATCATGGAATGAACTGCTCAGAGCAGTAGAGAGCTTCCCTTCACCAGATGTCTTCAGTGCTTTAGTGTGGTTTCCAGCACTGAGCAGGGAGTTGGGCTCAGTGGCCTAAATGGCCACTACACTCTATGATTCTAGGATATCCAAACCCCTTGGTAGCTGTAAAGAGTAGGGAAGATGACCTTGACAGAGATATGCAGAAGCTGTTGTCTAGGCAAAAGGGACTGAAACATTTTTAAAATCCAGAACGCCTAGGTAACAATTAAAAGTGACTCCGGCAGATGCCTCCCTAATTCACTGAACTATAAGGATGAGGAAGAGGTTACAACAAAATCAGACTTGTAAGATTTTATTATGGCAGTCTCAATAAAAATAGTTCTTGCCTTTCTGTGGAGTTGATTTCATGGTCTGGTCTACCTAGTGAGGTTGATAATAGGAGTGATTTTCCTCAGCATCGTTCAGGCTGATGGTCACCATATTGCATCTCTTCATAAGTATGATGGGAATATGATGGGAGTGGTCATCTAAACCAAACTGAATGCATCAGCTTGAGAAAGCAAGTGGACTTAGCTTTCTATAAATAAGGTATAATAGGAGGAGAGTCGTGTTAAACTGCAGTGGCAAAAAATCAGGAGGAGTTTCGTAGCACATTTTCCAACTAACAAATTTTATTAAAAGGCATAAGCTTTCATGAGCTGCAGTTCACTTCATCAGATGCCCCATGTTCAGATATCCATATCCAGAATCATTTATCACATGAAAATATAGCAAATTAACATTGCTTACCAAATGGCATGAAGATACCTTACATCACTATGACAAATAGGGAGTCTCTGTAACTGCTATGGAAATTCTCCACTTAGTCATTTTCAGATGACAAGTGGTACTGCTACGTGATAAAACTGCATATGCAGAATGAGTAAGGGCAAACATTTTGCCAGGGGAATCAGACAAACATTGGTAATATTGCTTCCAGATCTATGATAAAGATCAGTAGAGAAAGAATGTATCAGCTGTTACTAACAGAGAGATCAGAAGGCAAGTCAGAAGAAAAATTACATGGAAAATGGAAGTTCCCACAGAAGTCCTGGTACCTCAGTTCTCTTTACTGCTCTGAATATGCTTTTATAACTGATATGGACTAGTCTTCTGCCACTTGGCAGGACTTTAGGAAGCTTGTAAATGAAGAGTTAACTTCATCTCCATCATAAATTCAGTGATAAGGAAAGCACTATAACTACTAATGAATATTGTAGTCTTCTACACTCTGTGGATGCCTTCCTGATGTTTGGGTTCCTTTCTGATTCCATGATTTCTTTAAAAAAAAGTGTTTGCTGGTTGGGAATTTTGAAAGGCACTAGCTTGGAGAAAGCTGGAATAGCTCTTGTCTCATGGGATGGTTAAAATGAAGATATATAATGCTGATGGTGAAGATGGGATTGTGTATGTTGCATTTATGTTCATGTTATTAACACTGGAAATGTCTTTGAAACAGAAGCAGTCTTACAGACTTGCAGGTACCATGAAGGAAGGAGACAAATACACTTCTACCCTTTTTCTCAAGGACACCAACTTCTGAAGGCTTTTTCCCATTTATTTATTTGATACTGTACATTCCTTACTTCAGATTAAATGAAATTGCAGTATTGATTTCACTTTTCTTTGATAGTATGTAGGCTTTTTTAGAACACAAACCAGTGCCAGTTGAGAAGCAAAAAATCTAATAATTTCCATCTTCATGGCATGGACAAGCTCTTTCTGTAAATATTTGTGAATATGTTATATAAATTATTTTTCATTTTTTTCATTATGAGAACTACCCTGAAAAACTAACATACATGGGAGGCCAATGAGCCAATATAACTTGCCAGATAACCAAATGATGCTGGTGTATTTGGCTGCCTTTCTTTGTCCCAGATAACTAAATGTGACCAGAGCCAAGATCACTGTTGCCACTCCAGCAAGTGGGAATGTGTGGCACTTCTGTTTAGAATGAAAGCACCAAAATACTGAAGCTAAGGAAAAAAATAGGATTGAACCATGGACTATCATAAGACACTGCATCCTTTTAGGCAAAAAAATAGCATTTCAAGAAGGTTGTGGTTCTGCTATTAAAGATATGTCTAGATTCCCATAAGCAACAGAAATGAGCTTGGAAGGTAGTTTTCTTCTCACCAAGCCCAGTAGTCCACCTCTTGCTCTTATAACATTTACCATGTGACCTTCATTTAAATCTCATTTTCTGTCTAGGTGCAATCACTTGCAGAGTTAATACATTAATCATTTTAGTCTTTTTTGCTGCTTGGCTTGATGGAGCTTTTCTGAACAGCAGCATAGTACAGGGCATTAAAATATCAAGCAGGTTCTTCTTTAGTCTTAAGAATAAAGTCTTGTAACACCATAAAGACTAGCACATTTATTACTGCATATTCTTTCCTGGATCATTTGATCAAATTCTTTAGGCTAATTGTACACTTGGAGCATGGTTTCTATTTACATATAGCACAATCATTAGAGATTTGGCTGAAGTTTATTTCAGTTAAAATTGCTGGCACTCAAATACCTAAAACAAAACTAGCACATAATAGTAATTTAATATCAACACGGACTGTGTAATACTTTATGTTCCAGTCAAAGAATTTTACTGGGGTTTCACATTTACTTCTGGAAAACAATGAACTGCTCCCAGAATGATACATCCTGGGCAAAACCAAGAAAATTCTGGTGAATACCAGAATATTTCACAACAGGAATACACTTTTACACACAATTAATTCTATGCACTTGCCTAACATCAGAGTAAAACAGTGTGTTTCCGAATAAACATTAAAAGATGGCGTTCCCTCTCTTCATGATATAGTATCCCTTTGTATTCTTCTATGCTGTCTGTGGCAGACAATTGTCAATGGCTTGAGGCCTCCAGGTAGCCCCCATTATTTCAAAATGAAAGCAGTAGGTGAAAAAACATGCCAGCTGCCTACTGCTGGGATACTTGCATAGTGCAACTCCCTTCTAAAGCAGAAAGTGAAATATCAGTCTTGAGAACATTTTTGGTCGGAGGGAGAGAATGGAACATAGGCTCCTCCCGCTTCTGCCCATAGCTATGACTTTGGAAAGGCAAATGCATTCTGTTCACTGCCCTCATTTGGTTCAGTTGCTTTTCAAGCTTTGCTCATGGTAGCACTGGGTGTGTTGCTAGTTTTTAAAAACTTAGTAAGCAAAGCCCATAGATGAACTGAAAGGACAAGCTTGTGATCATTTATAGGCAATTTCAACATTTTGTCTGCGTACGGCATTTAATTTAATATAATGTATATGTTTTGTAAGCACTGAATGGTATCATAAGGATTTCTTAGACAAAGAATTTAAGGGCAAAAATAAACCCCATAAGTCACAATTAGGCAAAAGACAATTTTTCATTAGTGGAGAAGAAAGAGGTAATAATATCTTTTTCATCCCAGACACGGAAATAACATTCCCGTTGTGTCAGTAAGAATACGACAGGAGACTTGCATTTTATTTAAAGTCTCAGGTGTTTGATGTGAATTTCACATTCCTCCATTGTATAGTTAGAGCTCAAAATGGCATTGGTAGCTCATATCTGTTCCGTGGTATGTTAATTTTCACCTGCCCCTTGTATCTTCATTTACCCATGGCTATATTGGCCTCCTTTTCTGTAAACATGCTGGATCTTGTGACAATTAATTGTCATGGGCTGTGACAATATATTGTGATAAAATTTAGGGACATATTTGTCATTTTCACATGTAATTTTTTTGTTTCCCTAAATATGCCTTCTAAACTTTCTGTTTAGTCTTATTAAATAAAGTCTAAATGCTCAAATTTCCAGGACTTTTTTTGTAAGGAAGAGAGAAACAGACAATTCTTAGAAAAGCTTCTCTAATTGGGGTGTACAAATCAGTCTTGATCCAATTCAGATTTGCAGCTCAAATCAATTTGCTTGAAATGTGTGCTTTCCTACACATTTGTGCTTCCCTTTGGCTTGGATTTGCAGCTTGGGGGAAAAAAAGGGGGCATTTTTATATGTGCAAAAGTTCATCAAATTGATCTGAAGGCACCCATATTTCCTTTGATGCATTGATTTGTTTCAAAGATTCAATTTAAAGGATGATTCAGCCAACTTGCTCTCATATCAAATCTCTGAATTGAAACTTCCTACAATTGTTTGTAGGAAGGGCATTATTGGTTTTGAGTGATTTTGCCTCAGATGCACTATGCTTTTTTATTTATACTATTCTTTGGAAGTTTTAACCACCCAGAGTCCCGTTTTGTAAATGGGGCAGCCATATAAGCTAATTAAGTAAACTCCCTACTTTAAGCAGTTCAAGATATGTACTCATATTTTCACATTGATACTAGATTTCTAGCATAGAAACATTCTAAAGGTGTTATCAAAAGTTTTGACTTTGTTGATGTTCTTGAGATAGAGTTCACACATCATGCATAGTGTGGTTTGTTTGATTTTTAAACAAAATGTTATGTGAACCCAGCCAATTGTGACTTACTCAGTAGTTAAAAAGTGTGATCTCGAAACCCGGTCTGAGTCTTTATATCAATTAGTTAACAAGGGAAGAATATTTCACATAAGAAATGCTTCTGATCCTGGAGAATTTACACGGGCCTACTCTGAATCCATGCTAAAATAATTGTTAGGTAATATGAAACAATATCATTTTTATTATTTCTGAAATTTGTCTTTAGTATAAGCTGGTGAGAGTTGGTGGGACCAATTCTGTACTTTCCACTGACTGTCCTGTTTGATCCTCTGACTGCCCCAGCCATAGTGGTAGTACCACTATGTGGTAGTACCACTAGTATTTTTTTGCTATCTCCAGGTGCCTGTGAGCAAAAAGCAAAGTGCTATTGGCAGTTGTCTCTCTTGAATTCTTTATTCTAAAAAGAAAATTGATTGGGTGGATGGTTAGGTGGTTGGGTTTGTCACATTTCTATCCCACTCTTCTCTGAAACCTTAAGGTGTCTTACATAGAGGTCTGCCTGCATTTTATTCCACAACAACCCTGTCAGATGGTTGGGGCTAAGAGAGAAGAAAGACTGGGACAAAGTCATCTAGTGAGTTGCCTGATTGAGTGAGCACTTCAATCTAGAGTTTCCTCAGTCCAGACATGATACCTTAACCTTTCACTACCCTGACAATCTCTCTCTGTCTAGCTTTCTTACTATGTATTGGAATGGACAAAAGAGAAGCAAGGTAGTGTGCAAAGACTTAGACTACTTAGACTAAGTTAATTAAGCAGTGGTTTAGCTCCTATGATTTGCTACTTTGCTTCTCTTTTGCTATTCAAATTTTAAATTTGGCAACCACCTTTATAGACGGATTTCCCTCCCATGTCTTAATTCCTGTGGGCACTCAAAAGGGCAACTAAAATGTTTTATGCTGGATGTAGACAGTTGTTTGAAGAAAAAGCAATTGTCTACTTCCAAAGGTTGTTTTCACAGTATATGTATTTATTGTTTGAACCAGGTGTGAATTAGTCATACCTGATAGGGAGAAAATTGGCCACATTTAAGCATCTGAAAATGTAGTACTTGAGAAAAGAGAGCTAGCTAATGTTATTCAAAATGCCATTTGAAGTCTCAAGTTAATTTTATTTTTAAGTCAGTTGTGAGTATATCATTTTAGAGAAATGTCACTGATGGGTCAAGAGCTTCTACAGATGTCAATAAAGCCCCAGAGCAATTTTGCTTTTGGAATTACCACACCTCAAGAAACACTTATATTCATTTAAAATAAAACAAAAAACAAAATGGCACTTCCAGTCATAAAAAGCAATACTAAGGGTTGTTTTATTTTCTGTGCTTATCTGTATTTCTTAGATTTTACTCATCTCTACAAAGCTTGCATTGGTATCATTCCATAGCAGTCAGTATACGATATTGTCATATAACCAAGTCTTGGAAAGGAAACAGTGTAAGATTTCATTGTATAATAGCCCTTATAGAATGAAATTCATAAATCCCATGTTTATTATATAAAAAAGTTACACTTCTTTAACTTTTTTGTTTTTGGCTAGATGGAAGTTAAACTTATTATTTTCCAATTGCTTAAAAGAACTTTTACTACATAAACTGTGATCATATATGGATAAGAGCATGATTGAGTTTGCACCGTGGCGATACAGATGGCAGTGACCTTTCTTCTCCATTCTTATTGTAGTTGGTGCCCCTGCAGCAATTTTTAGGGTAACCCATGCCTCCTTGGTGTGTGGAAAACAGAAAGATCTTCTTGAAGGTTGTAATGAGATGTGGCAAATGTTTCACAGATAAATCACTCCTATTTGTTCTGGCCACTCCATATGGGGAGAATCAGACAATGACTTGGGTAGAATCTGGCAGTGTAACCTGGGATTCATTTAGGCTTGTGAACTCTGAGGAAATGGATACGGTGATCTGTGGTGTGAGTTCTGCCACTTGTAGGACTGATACATGCTCCACCTCATGCACACCTGTAGGAGGTATTGGAGATGGTGCAAAAAGTTAGATCTTACACCAACTTGCTGAGGGAGCTTTACCTCGAAGAGTGTATTATATGCCCCCTTCCTGCATGTAGCCAATGTTGCAATTACCACCTGCTTCGATCTCGCCTTCTTAGGGCAGATTGTTGAAACAGTGGTGAGGCTTCGGCTCCAGACGTTCTAGAGGAAACAGATGATCTAGACTCTTTCATGGGACAGAAACCACATTGGTTGCTCTGGTGGATGTCCTGGGTCCAGCCTGGATGAAGGAAGTGCATGGCTACTAGTTGTATTTGACCTCTTGAATGGCCTTTGATACTATTGACCATTGGTATCCTTCACACCATCTATGAAGTTCAGTGTGAAAGGGACTGTTATTTTACTATGGTTCTGCTCCTTCCTGAGTGGACACTACCAGTCCATTCTGTTGAGGGAAGGAGACCATCTAGGTGGTAACTCACTTGTGGAATGCCGCAAAGTTCATCTCTATCTCCCCTATTATTTAACATTGACATGAAGCCACTGGGGTTGGTTAGCAGTTGGTTCAGTGTGCAGAATCATCAATATGATGATGATACCTAACTGTACATTGTCACCCTGGGCTAGGCTGGGAGACAATCCTGATCTTGGATCTGGAGGCAATTAGGGTCTGGATGGGAGAAAATAAGCTGAAACTGAATCCCTGTAAGATGGAGGTGCTGTTTGTTCAAAACCATCTTGATACTTGCCTGATTCAATGGTATGGAGGCAGTTCCCCTGAAGAAGCAGCTCCATGACTCAGGATCTTTCAGAACTTACATCTGCTAATAGATAGTCATGTGGAATCCATGGGGAGGGAGACTTTGCTGCACTGTAGCCAGGTTGCATGGAGCAGGATGACCCAGCAATAGTTATCCATGCCCTCATCATTTCTCAAATTTTCTACTGCAGTACTCTACATGGGGCTGCCTTTAAAGAGTAGTCAGAAGGTGCAATTGGACAGAACGCAGCAGCCTGCCTAGTCATGGGTGAGAGGCACCAGCGCTACATAACATTGATTTTGAAAGTGCTGTGTTTGCTTCTAGTAGGATTCTGAGTACAATTCAAAGGGCTTGATTTAACCTATAAAGGGATTGGTATGTGCAGGAATGTGTACTTCAGCTGGATCTGACTCATCCAGGGTGTTCATCCCAAATGGGGATGCTAAGAGTGCTAAGGGAGGGGGCTAGAGCACCCTGCTTCTTATAAGTTAGGCCCTACTCCCTAGAATATGGTAATGTACTTTTGAGGATCTAAATGGAGCCTCTTTAGCAGTCATTCAGAGAGCAGTGAAAACTCAGCTTTAATTAGGTGTTGGTGGGATGTTTTGGGATGTCTGCTGAGTTTGCCATCTTACTCTTTTTCCCCCTTTGGTTCTAGTTTGGCTGTTGCTGTTTCCTATTATATTATTTTTATATTGTGTGCTACATTGTGAGCCACCTGAACACTTTGGAATGAGGCGACATCAAATAAAATGAATGAATGGATGAATGAATGAATGATTGAGTGTTGAGTAGTAACAGAAGTGGTTGGATGGCAGGTTGTTGGGATGATGTCATCTTTTACTATTGTTTCCGTGGTTTTATGTCAGTTTTTTATACACTGCCAGGGGAGTCAGTGTTATAAAAATGCTGTTACAAGAATCAATAAATGTATTATTTATAAAATGCCACAGCAAAACACTTCTAAAACTTTTCTTTTAAATATGCTATATATTTCAGATAAAGCTGTTTGGAAATCTGAATATTTTTGAGGGTGAAAGGAGCTTAGGTAGCTCCGGATTGTATCATCCAACTCCATAATTATATTTTCCCCTGCTTGCTCATATTCCCTATTCCTATTGGTAGGTCCTTGCTGGCATAATTTTTTCATAATTGTGTTACGGTCTTCTTCCTCAGCAAGAAGTGGTAGAAATTTTATTTACCTTAGAAATGTAACAGTTTGGAACACTAGCAGTATTTTCTTTCGGTCAATTAGCTCAGAAATGCTAGCAGCCAATCGGGTTTGGCTACATCATGGGATCATAAGTCAGATTTTGAGAGAGGGGATAGTAGGGAGAAAGGATATCTGGCTGCAGCTACCACCAGAACAGTTGAAGGTGATGTAGATGGGGTTAGTGAAGACACTCTTTCAGCTTTTCTACCGAAGAATCACCCTAAAAAGCAGAGACCTTTTTCACCATAGTCTCTGAAATGAGAGACGTGTTTTGGCCAAGCCATTGTTTTTAAAATATATTTTTGTCCTAAGATGTAATAGCTATAATTTAGTTATCCTGTCTGTTTTCTTTTATATTTTCATGTTAATGATGTTATAAAATTTTGTTTTGAGGCATATGAAAATAATTGGCATTAGCGCAGTGTTTCTAGACTGGTATTTGGAGTTCTCTGGTACTTTCAAGGAAAAGATTAGCATGAGCAACAAGCTTCTTTGAAAACCATTGTCCATTTTTTCTTAGTGTTATTTGTGTTGTCCAAAAGAAAGTGATCTTACTCAACAGGCATGCTTACTATCCCACAAAGAGCTTAAAATGTGACTTAGTCCTTAGTCCCCAGGTTAAGAGCTCCTGGTTTACAGATGAGCCATAGTTAAGAACGGAGCCTACTGTAGCAAAATATGAGTTAAATACACAATGATTCAAGTCAAATACACAATGGTTCAAGTTAATTACACAATACTACTTATTGCAATAATACTGTTCCAGCTTACATACAAATTCGACTTAAGGACAGACCTTGGGAATGGAACTTGTTCTTAAACTCGGGAACTACCTGTATTCCAAATATTTTAGCTATCACAGATATTCCAAATAAGAATAAGAGGGTGATGATTTTCAGAGTTTGGAAATTAGATTTGGTTTGGAGATTTGTTTCATATTTGTAATGCATCTGAATATCCTTACATACAGTGGAAACAGAACATTACTCCAGGATGGGGTTATTGTATATTGATTTTGTGCTGTCATGGCTGCTGATGTATGAGAGATAAATAGAACCTGCGTAGTTGCGCACACTGCTCTTGTTCCCCTCAAGTTGATGTTATTTGTGTTCATATTTTTTTTAGCATTACCACTGATATCTCTTCTGCTAATTTCATTTCACTGAACCTAAATGTTGTAATAAATTATAAATATCCAGTCTAATTCCCACACTGAAGTTTTTGTCTCATGTTTAATGATCTATTGTAAGGTGTCAGAACTGAAAGAGAATTCGGGATATGACAATTTAAATACCTTATTAGCCCATTACTGGAAGTTGGTTGGCAAAGTCTTCTGCATTGATTCAGCTTATTTACTAATGTAAGAATTCAGACCAACTTTGTGCCTAACTTTTGGTTTGAGGTATTTAACCTGCAGAGGGGAAACATAGGTATTTTGTCCCTGATTCCATCTCCCGTTTGTGTTGATTCTGTTCAGGGGTCTATTAGAGTCAGACAGGCAGTTTTCCTGGGGAAAAGCAAATTAAGAAACATTGCACCCTTCAGATTTAATTTCTGGTAGCCATTTTTCTTTTCTGAGATTCAGTACAAGTCCCAAACAACTTTGCTCTGATGGCAAGAGAAATTTTACGTGTCTGTCTGTAGTGTGTATAGGGCTTGGGGGAGAGAGCCGCTGAGTCATAGCAACACATTGTACATGCCAGAGAGAAAATACTTGAACCTATCTGATACTGCCCATTCCTTGTTTCTCTTCCTGGACTGAAATACTGTCCTTAGCAGAAGATGACTCTCTAACCGAGTCCCTAATCTATAAAGAATCCTTGATTTGGGATGTGTCTATACAATATAGGAGGGATGCCTGTGTGGTTTGTGATGAATGGCTTTCCCTTTCATGAATCTCTCTGTCATTCTGTCCATCTATCGTTGGGGAAATTTGCCTGCACTCAGCAGAAAATGGAAATGGTCAAAGCCCCAAAGTGCCCTTATATATGTATTTAGGAACTTGCAGAAATGCTGAACATAGAGAAAAAGCGAGGGGAAATTGCTTGCTTGCAGACCATTAACCTTCTTGGGATTCCCCATCCCATCCCACTCTTCCCCCTCTTCCTCCTTTTCTGGCTCTCTTCCTGGACAGCAACCACTTGAACGGAAAGACAGCCAAAACAGCTCTCAGCACAGCGTCTCGAGCCACCACAGCACACACACGGCTTCACCTGTTCATAGCACTCAGGTGCTTCCCGACTACCCTGTTCCTGAAACACCAGCTACAGACCAGCCAGACAACGCAGGGCAGAAGAAGCCAGATCCATTCAAAATCTGGGCCCAGTCCAGGAGCATGTATGAAAGCCGACGTGAGTATGCAATGAGATGTTATTATGTTAATGGCAGCTTTAGACAGCAGCATCTATTCATTATTGCAACTCTGACTTGAGAACAGTATTTGCTTGGAGTGGGAAGAATAAATATGCCTTTGATTGCATTAGTGTGATATCTGAGCGAGTGATGCTGGCTGTGGCTAGAAATGGATGGAGAAGGGAAACAATACAATGGGGAAATCGGCAAATTATCTGTAATTGGAAGAGCATTGATTACTTGCAACAGGTAGATTTACTGCTTAGTTATGAGCAATAGCAGGCAAATATTTTCAGTATTAAGATTTTTTTAATGCCTTTGTTTAGTTCTCTTTCTCTAAAAAAGTCCATTTCTAAAAGCAGATATATTGGGCAGATTGTCCAGATGCTTTTCCAAGAAAGAGAAAATTGGGCACCCTTCACTGTTTGTAGCTAATCTCTACAAAGACTTATGCTCTAAAGCCTTGATCCTGCAAAGGTTTTCATTAAGGAATTAGTTGAAATTGAACATCACAGTAGTATGCTTAAACAACCTTTAGGTAGGATCATCAGACGCTTGTCTGTTCAATTATTCCATTTTTTTTTTTTTCATTTGTCATTTTAACATTTCCCAATTAGCTATTTGAAGTTTAAAGGTTTAAAACCAAATATATTGTGGTGCTAAATTAAAAAAGGTACAGGTGCATGGCTGAGTGAATTTCTGCCAAGCCATGCTTGTCTTTATTATTATGTACTGTTCAAGCAATGCAGAGAACAAATAGATACAGTAAGCAGCTTTTATTTCAGTTATTAATAGATTCAGTCCACAAATAATTCAATAGGGGGTTGATTTGACTCCAAAAGATTTTATTTATTTATTATTCTGATTGGTGTTTTTTTTTTTTTTTTGTATTTCTGTTTTTTTACCTCTCTATATCTTTTATTGATGAATTATTTTATGATGAGATTGTTAGCCACCTGGAGCATTTTTGGGATAGAGTGGGATTCAAATAAAGTAAATAAATAATAAGTAATAAATAAATTTAAAAATGGGTTCCAGTGACTCCACTTTCCCTTCTAAATGTGGATTTTTAAAACTTGCATCTTCTAGAGCATCAGTTATCTTTTAAGAGTCACTTAGGGATAAAGCAGCTTTAAAGCTACCCACATAAAAAATGCTATTTGTCATGTGGACTTGGGATTTTGCATTTTCTGTAGTGAGCTGAATGGACTTAGAGTAAAATCAGTGTTCAGTGTATTGCATGGAGGGTGGGAGAAGATATGGTGGCAGAGGCTTTGGGGCTGAAACAGTGCCAAAGCCTCTTATGTTTGGCTGTTCCTGTCTTATTACTCATGTCTGTTCCAGGGGTATGTCAGAGGGTATTTTCTCCATACAGTCAATTCTAAATAGAATAACAAGCTTGTACACTAGCCTTTTAGAGATGTGTAGATGTCTGAAGGCTAAGATCTAGACCCAAAGTCCCTGCATAGCATCCTTTCCTCCAAAGAGGATGAGTATAGTATTCTGAGCTTAAAACTACATCTTTCATTAAACAAATATCTACCATTAAACATTAAAAGATTTACTTCTGTGTTCTAATTCTGGAAATCTGGGATAAAAAATATTTTCAACATATCAATTGCCCATTGATTGCCCTGGAACTATAAAGCCTGCCTACACCCAAGTGGGGAGTTCATCTTTCCTTTGTGTATCCAACACACTAGTAGCAGCTCCCCCCCCCCAACTGCTCAACTATTTTTAGAGTAGAAAACAGGTAAGCATCCCTTTCTGATGACCAGAAGACCCAGGATCAAGGTTAAATCCTACCTCCTAGGAAGAACATCATGGCCAGGGGAGGCCACCTGATCTATCTAACTTAGGCCAGAAAAGGAGCAGATGCAGGGACCATGTTTTGCCCCTTCCTATCCTATAAAACAGTAACAAGAATCCCAGTTGCCAAACAACTACACCAGCAAAGGAAAATCTGCCCTACCCAGTTTGTGTAAAATGCTTCTTTGCGACTTACCATTCCCTTCTAGATTTGAAGAAATGATTTCCTTCCTACCCATTTTCTTCAGTTCCTCCTTCTCTTCTGTGACTTGCCTTTTTTTAGCTTAGAAAACTGGTAGCAGGGCCTGGCCCACATTTTTTTGGTGACAATGACTCAGGGGAGGCAGCAATTGACTGAAAAACTAGGAATGTAATCCTATGTGATATTGAGGAAATTCATTACTGGGATGTTCTGAATCCAGTATAATTCTAATGCATATTACAAGAGGAAACTATCCTCTATTATTTTGGGGGTATCAGTTGTGCATTTAATGTAAACATGTAGCTTTGACTAGGGTGATTTGTGATTTCTTTTTTGCACTCTCATCATGCTACTTCCATTACATGGAGTGGTTGCCTCCTGTTCTTCCCCCAAATCATCCTTGCAGTAATATTCCTCCATCGCTATTTATTACCAGAATACCATACCTCTATTCTGCTTTGTCTTGAGAAACAGGAATAAAAGCTGTAGCTGATTGTTTGTAATGCTTTACTTCACTTTCCATAGATCCTTCCTTGTTTTTCTTACCTAGCTTCATCATTCAGATAATCATATCTCTTTACACTTGCTGATTCTACCTCATTGTGTTTGGAGAGAGAACTGTCCTTTTCAAGCTTGTGCAGTGAACTGCAGCAACCATACATCTGTGTGTCCTATATTGATTTTTTTCCAAAATAATCCTTCTTGTAGAAGAGAATGAGTCAGATACCAGCTCAAACCCAGCCTTGTAGACTAGCGGCAATCAGGAAAGAATAGCATTCACTGCTGTTCTTTCCATTCATGGGGGTGTGTGCAGATGAACAGTGGCAACACATAAATTTGGAATAGCTTGAGAGCAGAAGGAAATTTGAAGGTACAACAGAGCATTGAGGAGACTGAGAATCATCAGCATCTCCCATCCCATCACCTGGCCAAATCTTATGATGCCTGCTTTCAGATTTGCTCTTTCCTTTGCAGGAATATTTAGGGTAATGGTGTGCCAAAATCTGCAGTTCCTCAGTTTTCTTCCCCATTAAAGGACTTCAGTTTCTCTACTTTATTTTCAAAGGGCTTAACAATTTCTTTCAAATTTCTCCTAGTGTTTTTGTTTTGTTTGTTTTGGGATGAGGGGTTTTCTTTATTGCTGGAGGTGGCAGCAAATGTGCTGCTATGTTGTTGTTACCTGCTCTATATCTTTCAATTCCTTGAAGACTTCCCTGGATGCTCACACTTCCCATTCAGAACAAAAACAAGAATAAAAAAACAAGGGAGGCATTTCGTCATGGTGTTTCTCCTTAGAATGTAATGGAAGCAGAGGAAGTCAGGGTGAGCACAGCTCCTGGGGTATAAGAATATAGTGAAAGAGAGAACATTCATGTCTTTAGCCAGTTGCTAGATGGTTAAGTGCAACCCAATTCCACCCATAAAAGAAAAAAAAGATTTTGAAAGAAATTTCAAAATCAAATTCTCTTTCAAGAAAATAATGCATGCTGATATAAAAAATGCAAGAGAATTTTCCTGGACATCAGTACTTCAGAGACTAGTAGAAGGGTCAAAAGGGATTTCTCATTATAATATTGTTCCACCTGAGTTTAACAAAAGATGCTGGTAGTGCTGTCAGTTGTACGACAACTGACACTTGCATAGAGTTTACTCTCATGCACATTTTAAAGCGCTCTCTCTATATATATACACACACACACACATATTTAATATAATAACATGTGCTTTTTACAAACGAGGTAAGTTAATTAATCAGAACTAGTTTGGAACATTCTAAATTTTAAGACAGACTTTGGAAGGTTCAAATTCCTTGAGACATTAATTTTACTGTTATTTCAATTTTACTATTAATTACTGTTTAAAGTGTCTTTTACCAACTGATCATTGTGAAATTTAAATCTATGAGCAGAATTATTCTTTATTTGAAAATATTTTTTTATTTCAACAAGTAGCATATGAACAAACATTGACAATAAAAACAAACATAATAAAGAACATTACTGAATATTAGTGAGATTATAAGTGAACTAGAAGCGAGAAAAACCCTATATATTTTAAGCCTGATTGATTATGTGCTGTCAAGTTGGTGTTGACTCCTTGTGACCACATAGATTTTCTCCATGGCAATCTGTCCCTAACCTGGTCCTTCAGGTCTTCCAATGGTGCACCCATCACATAATAATAATAATAATAATAATAATAACAACAACAACAACAACAACAACAACAACCATCATCATCATCATCATCATCATCCCAATAGTTTGATAAATAATGTTACTGTTTTTCGGCTTTTAGACAATAAATACTGTGTTGTTTCTTCTTACTTTATTGTGCCAGCCATTTGGCCTGTTTTGCCCTGGGAAGAACAAATATTTGGCCATCAGAGATCACACTTTTGTTTTCTTTTAACTTTTCTCTGAAGACTTTGTGATGTGTTGTCATTTATATTTGATATATTTTTTCCAGTTTGGCTAGTTTTATTGTTTATGGTTTGGTTTTTGGAATGGAAAAGAGACCTATCACATATGGTCCAGTTTGGAAAACAGAAAAATTATGACCGTTGTAATTTGAAGGTAGAGTTTTGGGGGCTCTGGGGCCACAAAAAGATCTGAGGGGCAGCTGACAACAAACCCCTCAGTTTGATCCACCCCAGAAATGCAAATTGGAGTGGACAACAATTGCTTATAAGACTGACCTTTTGTAGCCCTCCTTGTGCAGAATGGATCTGAGGGTTGATGTGCGTTCTGTCATTGAGTTGATAGTCCACTTCATATGTGGGCTACTATCCAAATTTTGCCATATTTAAGATGCAGAACAATTTTCTATTGCTTAGAAATGTCAAGTGGTGTTTTGTTCCCTGGATTTTCCTTTAACCGGCCCTCAATTTATTTATTTTTATTTATTTAACTTGTCCCCGCCCATCTCCCCACAACGGGGGACTGTGGGTGGCTTACAACAGGTGTATGTGTGTTGTGTGTGTCTGTATGTATATTTTCTGGACTCATAAAACAATTCTAAGCAAGAAAAATCAGATATCTTGTGGATGGCTCCCTTGTGCCCCAATATTGCTTAAGGCTTTTGAGGAATATTTTGGGTAAGGAATATATACAGTGCACATTAGAGTAGTGGATATAACCTTTGCATAAGCCAGATGCAGCCATCCAGAAACCTACCTGGATATTTCAAATCTGTCTCAGCAATGAGAAATGGATCACCTGAAAATCCACTTTGCTCTGCACAGGTAAATGAGTCTGCCCTTCTAGGATGGGACACTACTTGAATTTGCAGTGTTCCCTGGAATTATTTTTGCTCCTGGGCTTCTCCTTAAGGCAGAGGTACCAGTAGTATCTTAATCTTGCAGAATAAAAATAGCCTATTTCTTTAAAGCACTGTGTACACAGACTGCTAAAATGCTCCTGCATTTCACAAACCAGGCTGCTTCTGATGTTCGAGTAGCTGGCGATGCAGGATTTAATCACAGAGGGACATTTCAGCAAGTCTGTTACCATCATGCTGTGCAAATCCTTATTTGTCTTAGAAGGAGAATTTGGATTCTGTGATTTTTAGCATGCCTGTTTGAATTTGAAGGCTAGTTTCATGCTTGTGTTGTAGACACATTTGGTGTCTTTTTATTCATCTCCCTTTCTTTGAAAAAGTTAATGTTTCTCTCTTTGGGTGATGTGAAACAGAACGGAAGAGTATTCAAAACCATAGGGAGTCAGATTATAGCTGATCACTGTGATGGGAAGACATATTCTAAACAGGATCATATTGACTTGTATGACTCTGATTGGAATCGCTATTGGAGAAATTGAGAGTTTGGTTAGAACTCCTCTATTAAAAGTGTGGTTCTGAAGAATGCCAAAAAGGCTTCACAGGAAATTTGGAACCAAACCGTGACTGCTTCCAATCTACATTCTTGGATACTCAAGTAAGTTCTGGTAATAAAACAAAACAAATCAAAACAGTACTTCTTACTTCCTTGCTGGTCTCCAGTCCCTCAACCACTACGTTTCTGCCATTAGCAATGCAACACTTCCTTTTTCCCCCAATGAAATACAGTCACCCCTACGCTACCTATCTTAAAGAGTAAGTGGCTTATTTTAAAGCATTTAATTAAAATATTTTATCTTTATTTTTTTTTAAAAAGTCCTCTAATATAAAATCATCAAACATACAAATCAAAACAATAAATAAAGTAACAGAGGCAGGAATTAGCAGAAGATTCAGATGATAGGATCATGGAATGAAAAAAGACCTCAAAGAATTTAGTCCAACCTCCTGTTAATGTACAGAATCTGCAGTTACTGCATCTCTGATGAATGGTGGTCTGATCTCTGCTTAGAAATTCTTATATAGCAGTGTTCACCATTTATCAACTATAAAACAGTTTGTACATTCCAGAAGTTCTTTTTGATGTCACATGAAGTCCCTTACCTTGTAATTTGAACCTGTTGTTTTGCTTGGATCTTGTCCTCTGAAGCAACAGAGAACAAATTAGATCCACCATCTATGTGACAAATCCACCCTCTATGTAATAATCCTTCAGAGATTTGAATATGGTGGTTATACTATTTTTCTGAGCGACTGGAAGCACCAGTGGCTTGAAAAGCACATCCAAATATATTCAAGGTAATTGCAGTATCATATAAATCCATAGGTACATCTTCTACGGGATTAACTGTGTTTCCAATCAATCAATCAGTCAGTCAAGTCAGCAGGATATATTTCAGAATGCTCTCCACCATTCAGTCTATTGCTGACTTAAGACTTAATAGTTACTGACTTATCTATTCTAAGTTAATGACACTTTCAATTTTATCATTTGATTTAAAAAATAATAAATTAAGACTAAGGAATGGTTCTTGTGTCAATCAGAAGCATGCAAAAGTAATGATCAAAAAGTATGACTTAACGTAATTCAGGGTGGCTCAAAATGTTGAATAGCCAACCTGCAGATATCAAGAACTGTGTTTTACAGTGCAGAATCATTCCAGTTGTGAACTCTAGGCTATGTAAATTGAGCAAATGTGAACACTGTTATTTCCATACAGAGTTGAAAATAAGGATTTTCTTGTAAAAATTCTTGTAACATTGTTCCGGGAAATGGCATATTTTAGAATGTTTATTAACATACCTGTGCTAATAAAAAAAAAAATAGTCTGTGTGAGACCACCAAGATGAGTTTTGCATTACTAATGTCTAAATCACAGTTATATGGTCAATAGTCTTGGGTCAATCTCAGTTATACTTCTTGTTGTTATTATTATTGACAATATGTTACTGGAATAATTGCAAAACTATACTAAAACACAACCTTAGCAGAAAAACCAACTTTTCACTTGTATGAAGATAAGCTACCTAGCTTATGGTCTCTGAGAAGTGGTCAACCATTACTATATTGTTTGCTTTCTTACTGTTAAATGTATATGAGTTCAGTCGTCCCTTTTTACATACCAAGCAACTGCCACAGTATTCCATGTGTTTCTGACTGAGAATAGCATTATTTTCAAGAACCATCCTTTATCTATTCAGCAAACGTTGTACCCTGAATCGAGAGAGCCAACGTATTTCTTAAAAATATAAATTTAATAGAAATGGCTTTTTTCCCCCTCCTCTTTGTTTTGGTGTCTTAGTCTTAAATTTCCTTGAGGATTGCTGCAATCTGTTCCAGTGCTGTCTGCATGCTTTACAAAGCTGCTATATCCTATGTAGGGGCCATCTGTCAAAACAGCAGTGACAAAATGAATTAATCTGAATTGCAGATGTGTTAATGAACCCCTTTGAAAGGCTTAAGCAAGCTTTAATTAAAACAATGCAGAAGAGGGTTTAAACCTTTTAAAGCTTTAAAAACTATTGCATTCATTTTTTTTAATATTTGGATTTTGTTTTCAGCCACACACTAGATTTATGGTTTGTAAATCAGATAAACAGAAAAGCCCATGAAGCAGTTCCTTAATCCATAATTAGATAAGTTTGAAAAATGTGAGAGCCAGGGAAATAGAACATTTTTGATGAAGCAGCTTGAAAACAAAGTCTTGGGTTCTGTGTTGGGGGTGGGTTTGAAGTGCTTATCCTAGCATGGCTAGGAAACCAAATAGCCACATTTAAACATATCCTATTTGAAAATCTTAGCAATATTAATAAAAAATACCCCTTTGCTATTCTTCCCCCCACAGCCCCCCCCCAAGGAATGTACTGACACTTATTTGTAAAAGTGTTCAGCTTCTAAGGGGCATGGTCATGCATCTGGCAATATAACTAGAGTAGGCAAGGGCAACATTTGAGCTTTTTAAAAAAAAAGAAAGAAAAATAAAGGTTGGTTATGGGATTCTTTTTGCACAAAACTGGTGCATTATTTCTCCAAGGGGTAGTTTTAAGCTGTCAAAGAAAGAAAGGTCAAATTTTGCCCCTGAATTTGGACTGCAAAGCTTGGTAGGGCCTGGGGCTGGGGAACGTGGCTTCCTTGTTAAAGGATGCCCAGCCCTGCTATGGACCTAGAGATAAAACTGCAGAAACTGTTCATTTTCACATTGATTTGGAATCCAGATTTTTTTATTCATAAGTTTGGATCATAATTGTGTGGTCCAATGCGTACAATATGATCACTAGCCCTAAACATACAGATTCAGGTCCTTGAACAGGTCAGCTGTTTTCAGATTAATGGAAACTTCTCTTAGGAGTTTATATAATCCCGATTTATAAAGCTAAAAGCAAAGATTGATGTCACCTCTGCTTTATTCATAATTTGGGAAGCCTGTATCTGAATCAGCTGGGCCAACATAGGTATCAATAACAAAATCTATACTGGCAGAATCAGTGCTATTTTAATTACTTTAAACAAGCTCTTCATGTACAAATAATGAATGCCTATTATAATAAAAAGATGCAAAAATATTTTATTGCAGCAGAAGTTCTAAAACAATGCAAGGCAAGATTTTACTCAACTTCCTCCTGCTTCTGTGAACCTTTTATTTAAAAAGAAGCTGATAAGTCAATATTTTATTGAGAATCATTAAGTGTAATTTTCATCTAGATTTTGCTTTCTAATCCAGTAGGAATGCATGTTGTCAAAAGCAAGAAATGGTTCTCGCTGCTCTTTCTAAAACCTAGTTAGAACATTTTTATATAGTATCTTTTGTTCCAGTAATTCCAACATCAAACAGTGCAGCTCTAGGTAGATCTGGTAAAACTGGTAGGTCTGTTCTAATCTTCAGAAACTGCAACCTTTTGGGGTCATAATAGGTATGAAAGTACAGAGCAATCCGCCAGTGCTAAACTGAATTGAACAAACAAGAAAACAGATTTCATTAAGCTTTGCAAAATGTTAAAATTAATATTCACAGCTATGTCACCTTCGCCTGCGACTGGACTGAGCAAGGGTGAAAGAGAAAGAGAAATCAGTTCCACGAGTTTTGGAGAATGTAAGAATGAGCTGAGAATTTTATATCTTGTCTTGCTGTCCATCTTGTAGTAGTGTTTGTGATTGGGGGAGTTCATGTGGCTGGGTTGGGAGATTTTAGCATGAAGCATGAAATGTAGTAAGAGTCAATATGCTTTCCTAACTGTATCACTGTCCACCAATATAATGAAAATATATTCTAGCAGAAGTGACATATTGGGACTGCTGTATTAAAAAAAAAAAAGGTTTACCTGTAGCCACCTAGTATCATTCCTTCTCATCATGTGTTAAGAACTCTTTTTATAACTTTTGCATGAAATCATTGAGAGATTGCAATAATGAGTCAGTGTGGATTACTCCTGAGCCACTGGTGTGAAAATTGTTCCTTACATCATGGGAGACTGAAGGCAGAATCAAGTTCAGTCGTTGCAAAATACTTGGTAGGGTGTTTTTTTTGTTTTTTTTTTTAATGAGCGTTTCCAGTCAAATGTCCTTTAATTTGGATTAAGGATTTTATAATTATGCTGATCAGCATTTAAGTGTGCTAATCAGTCTTCAAACATTGTTTTACCATTTGGTGAAACGAACAAAATAAACATTAATGGAAAAAACAACAGGCGGGAACATGTAAATGTTTTTAATTTGGAATTCCCTTCCCAATTTTTTCCTGTCCATCTGGCTTGTGTTTAACCAGTGCCACTTGTTGCGTGTCCGTTTCTATCCGTACGTCAGGAGAAATATCAGGTATATGGTGAGACTCCATGTTTGACAACCACTTCCGGATTAGCGGCCAGTGACTCCATTGCCCCATAGATGTGATAGCCAATGAAGTGGCCTCCCAAGGATGTGGAAACTGTGCCAGTGGGGACCTAGAAGAAGATTACGTTTAGCATGCCACTCGGCCAAATGTTAATGTTAGCCACGTATTTGGATCAATCGATGCAAAAGACTGTAAAATGAGTTTTGATTCACTTTTGGTTATGTCGTACACATGTGTGTTTGTAGTTCATGGTACCATTATCTTTTTACTATCTCCTTTCCTTTCAAAGGAGATTCACTGCTAGACTGTATCCACCATAATGAAAAGAAGAATGTATTGCGTCTTCCCTGTCTTCCTTTGTTGCACTGCTTGGTTTTAAAGTGTTGCTGAATTGTAAGCTTGGAGTCACACATGCTGGATTTTATATTTGATTGGTTTGTTTCAAACCCAGACCATTATTCATGTTCTGGCCAAAGACCATCAGAATTAAAATTCACAACGTCAGTGAGGTGGCAATAATCGCATGGAATTATGAGTGCATAAGAATCAATGAAGGAATCATTAATATAAATGGAATAAGTGACTAAGCCTGAAATAATATACCAGAGCAAACAAACTCCTTAACCTTGAAAATGTCATCTTCCTTATAGTAAGTCACATTTTCAGGAATACGTTTCCCTGAACAGTCACTATAGATAGGATAAAACAACTTACCTTATTTGCCATAATGCTACTTTTACTATTTACAAATAGCTCTGTTGTAATTAAAAGGAAGCATTATTCTCCTTAATTTTTTTCTAACTGAACTATGCAAGAACTGTACCATACGTAGAACCTAAGAATACATATTTTCATTTGAGGAAATAGAAGAACAGAAAGCTTTAGCTTTTGATGAAAGCATTATAAACTTCACAGGTGAAAATAAGTGAGAAGGTGCTACTGAAATGTTCTGCAGAAGCTAGTTTGCTTTGTCAGACAAGCTGTGCTCTTAACATGTTTTACCTAGACCTAATTGGAAGAAACCTTTGGCTTTTGTGATCTAGAGGCAGCAACCAAGACCAATTAATTTAGAATACAGTTGGCCTTCAGCTTGAGTTAATGGCAAAGTTCACAGATTTTTGATGCAATCTGACTTGCATTTAAATTAAGCTGCTGTAAGATCGTATCTGCACTTCCACCAAGTAACCTTCAAATAGCTAAGCATTGACCAACTCTATTGTCTTATTATTCTGTCATTGTACTTAGAAAATTGTTGAGCTGTAGTTTAATGAACTAACGCACGCAGGCTTTAGAGGTGCTTTATTGTAATAAACTCTGGTCAGTTAAGATGATAGGACATAGAAAATATAG
Organism: Liasis olivaceus; assembly: GCA_030867105.1. Lineage (NCBI taxonomy): Eukaryota > Metazoa > Chordata > Lepidosauria > Squamata > Pythonidae > Liasis > Liasis olivaceus. The sequence goes on along the minus strand of CM061348.1, from coordinate 26,579,113 downwards.
ACAGAAATCAGTAGATGCAAAATAGAACAGAAACCAACATATGTATGCTTTTTTATATTTCAGCTATTTAGTTCATGCATTAATTAATTTAGTATTTAAATAAACTTTAGTCATGAGCCACTGAAAATAGCTTAAACTCTCACTCATTCCCCCGTAAGGGAGAACAAAGTGTCAGCAAAATGCTTGATTTAATATCATCGACAACAAACAGGGACTGGAATACATTTTATTTGGGCTGATTTGATGTCATTAGCTCCCTATCAACACTTCAGTCAAGGCATAGGAAGTTGGCTTTACCTGTGGCTGGTCTTTTGCATTTCTGTATCTGGATGACTCTTTGGCACTGAATTTTCACAGGTGATACCTTGGAACTCACCACTCAGAGAAAATCCTGTTGAAGGGATGCTGCTATTTGATTTGTATTCTTAAATTAGCCAAATAGCCATTTTTTTGACAATGAATTATGCAGAGATTCGACTGGGCCAGATTCTAGTGGCTCATAGTATATGGGGTGTATAAATAATGAGATAAGGGTGAGCACCCTTTGTCTGTAGGGATGGATAGATAATGGGACCAGCCTCCTAGTGACTGATCTTTGTTTTGTTTTTGTTCTTGAATAAGAGAAAATAATTACAGAATTTGAGAACATAGATCCTAAATCCAATTTAATCTCAGTTTTCTCTGGATTGGATTGACATACTTCAGAACTGGATTCTTTGTTTGATCATTCCACTTCCTTCAACAAAGCAGAAAACTTATTTCTGTATATGCTGCATTCTGGAGTCTTTACACATTACACAACACATTTTGCATTGGATGTTACCCTCATTTCATGAGAAATATACTATACTCCCAAAGTTAGATTAGATATTTGTGTGATTCTTGAAACAAATGATAAACAAAATCAGTTTTTATAATACAGGCACATGCTGTAGGGAAAAAAATAGCTTCCCCCACTCAAATATTTTAATTTTAAAACACCATTTGTTAACTGCATTTGAAGCTTTGTACTTTGATGCATTTAACAGTAATTGTCGGTACTTGATTGATAAGTTAGTACACTTGGCTTATCTGCCTGCTATAATACTTAGCATTGTATGGTCAGCATCTTGGGTTTCGCCCTAAGTAGATTAAGCAAAATTTCCACATGAAATACTCTATTTTATATATTCTGATCATATTAGTGCAAACAGTGTTAACCCCTAAACAGTTTCAGAAATTGAAAGAGTCATTTTAATAGTCAGAAACAAAGTACATTTCAGAATACAGGAAGAGAATTCAGGAAGAGAACTTTCCTGCACAGATGAGAAATTAGGTCTATGCTTAATTTAATGTTGGTGCTTGCCATCTGCTCTAGGTCCATATACTCTGTTGTGAATGATTCAGCATGATACATTTTATCAACACAAAGCAATCTTCAACCTGAATACCTAATATTCCATTTACTCAATACATTCATTTTGTTACTACTACTGCATAATGTCACTGAGCCTTGCCAATGTTTAGGGTTGCTGCACATCTCTGTGATGCAGAAACACACCGCAGTTGGCCATTTCTGGGGTCAGGGGAAGAGCTGCAGGGAGGAGTAAAAGCACTAGCCAGTTCAGAATGAGCAAAAGCCATTGCCTTCGTTCTGAATCATTTTGTAGCCAAACTTCAGTGACTGTGAAGCATCATGACAGTATCATGTTTATTTAGCTGATGAGAGGAAGAAAAGCTAGAAAGAAGGGAGTCACTGCAAACAGGCAGTATATTTGGGGGGGGGGGGGACGACCCTAGAAATTCTCAATTCTCCTAAAATTACTTTTGCCTTGAGTATGCTTGCAGGTATGACATTGAGCTGCAATGATTAACATCAAGGTTGATGTACATTAGTCTTTGTGTGCATCTTAATGTTCTTTTAATGTTGAGTCTGGGTCTCATCAGTGGGCAAATAGAGATCTCTCCTGGGGAAGTACTGCATATATAAGCCTGGATGTATAGAGGAGATATATTCTTAGTCATTTTAACAGACGTTTTACAAGGATTATGCCCAATAACTTCAGCTATTTATAGTACTGTCAGTTGAAATTATGCTGGCAATTAAAAAAAAAGGCTTGCAGATGTTAATTATTACAAAAGTCCTTTCAGAAAAGAGCTCCTGATTTGTTTTCCATTCCTCATCTCTCTTTTGAAAAGAAAATCAACAGTACTATCCTTCTAATGGAGTTATACTTTCTAAAAGGATCTCATTTGCCTAATGACAAAAAACTATCTACTCATTATTTCCAAAAAGGATCAGGGATTTAAAACTGATGCTAGCATCGACAAATTCTAATAATGCGGCACTGAGCAAATATTTAATTGGCAGTCAGTTGCCATCTGAAAGAAAAACCATGCTTTAGGCTCATTGAAAGCTGAAAACAGAAGAATAAAATACCCTGATCATATTAAAGACTCTTTGCAGCAGATTGTTTGAATCATTGCAAAAAAAAGTGAATTTAAATTCATGGATTCAAGAGTTTGCTGAAATTGTTCATCCACGGTATCATATTTTCCAAGCTGATATTGTATTTTGTCCTTTCTTTAGCATATTAATTAGTGGCTTATGTATTTGACATATTTTAGATTGTTATCTCTGTTCAAATCCCATCCAGTTTTAAAGATTCCCAAATACTGGTAGCAATTATATTAACACCTTTTAGATGTGAAAGAATTCTGTGTCAGGTGCATACAGTGCATAGATGGCAAGCATAGATTGCAATTGCACACATGTTGAGTGGATAGTTTTACACTGAACCAGAAAGGCAATGACATAAAATGGATTCCTGAAAAATCTGTTTTGCCAGCTATGAGAAGAGGTGGATTGTATTGGTTTTGCAATCCATTTGGCTGGTGAGGACCAGGTGCACTGAGTTATGGGCCAGCATTCCCTGAAGCTCTGGCACATGTATCTTGGAAGTATGATATGTGCTGAATGTTATCCATCTTCTTGAAAACTCCCAAGCAATAATTGGCAACCAGATAAACAACTGCTCCAGAGAGAAAATGCTTTGATTGCTTTGTCCTACTTGTGTTTTATTCCAAAATAGACAAATATGTTATTTTCTGATATTAACTTTTGAAATCTATGTTGCAGGCTTATAAATACAAGAAGTAAGTGAATTAAAAATATGAGCCTGGATCTAAACCAACTCATGCTTACAATAGTTCCATTTAAACTATGGGGTCTACTCTAAGCCTGACTAAATCTGGATCAAAGTCATTGGCTTGTTTTGCAAGATTTTGCAGATGGGTATGATATTTTGGTCTTCCCAAGATCAAATGGCCTTATTGTATATTTAATTTAATTTGACCATGGGAATGTCTTCCGGAAGGCCTTAGAAACTCTGCCATTTTAAAATGGTATAAATAGCAACACATGCATTTTGTAAATTATGTCCTCTTAAATGTAGAAAATGGATGTCATTCCATGCAAAACAAATAGCTGCCTCACAGGGCAATTGCCATTGTATATATGTGTTTTGTAATCCCAAGTTGAAGAGACTGAAAAAAAAAATCACACATTCAGCTAATTATAAATCATGAATTCCATCTACTTCCTTACAGTTCCAGATTATCAAGAGCAGGATATCTTTCTCTGGAGGAAGGAAACTGGTTTTGGATTTAGGATTCTTGGTGGAAATGAGCCTGGGGAACCAGTAAGTATCTGTGAAATTAGTTTGTTTGTTTTTTTTAATCTTTCATACCTTTATTTCTGAAGTTTTTTTAGGATCCTCTTCAGCAAAATGTGGCCTTGCTTATCTTACGTATATTGCTAGCATAGCCTTTGACTATCTCATGGATACGGCACTGCTAGCAAAAAAGAAAAACAATATTCTTTCAGCCATATTCTGAATAGCTAAGGTCCTACTTTGGTCAAGCTTCATATAAAGGAGAGCCTTCTCTGCTGTTGCCCCCACCCTTTGGAATATTCTCCCCCCAGAGGTGCGGTGGGCCCCTACCCTCCTGGCATTCCAGAAAGGATTAAAGACCTGGCTCTGCCAGCTTGCGTGGGGCAACAAGAATCTCACCCAATCCTGGGGCTGGCTGGCGCCCTGATGACACTCCCTGAGCTACTTGCCAGTTAACATCTATTCTTAGATTATATTTATTTTCTAGTTATTTAGGACCATTTTACATTGTATTTTTAATTGATTTTAACTTCTCTGTAACCCGCCTAGAGTTGTTTTTTAATGAGATGGGCAGTGACAAGATAGATAGATAGATAGATAGATAGATAGATAGATAGATAGATAGATAGGAGAGTGGCCAGTTTCCACCAGCAACTGGCTTAGCCCTGAAGTAGTTTTATAATTGCTACAGAGCTGAACCTTAAACAGATGTTATCAACTCTAGCCTGCTGATGATTTAGATCAAACTAAAGGTAAGGCTTCTTCTAAGCTGCATATATAGTCTCATTTAACAGAAATCTACAAGAACTAAAAGTGACATTAAAAGTAATGGGAAGAGAAATTTTATTTATTTATTTATTTATTTATTTATTTATTTATTTATTTTTATTTTATTTTATTTTATTTTATTACATTTCTCCCCCGCCCATCTCCCCCCAGTGGGGGGCTCTGGGTGACTTACAAAAATCAGTGGTAAAAGAATTTTTCATTTAGCTATTGTTTTCAATTTTCAAATTAAATTTAGAAATTGCCATTCATCCCAAAATGATGATTTCAGGGTAAGACTTATATATATATATATATATATATATATCAGTGTAATACAAAAACAAAATGTGAATAATAATACAATGGCATTCAGATAAATAAAAATTATGAAGCCAGTTTGAAAATTCTGTAATTTACATTTCCTTGTCAAATAAAAAGCTTTAAACCAGGCATCAGAAAGAATGTGGTGTCAGTACCATGTGTATGTGCCCCAGGGGGCTTCCAAAATTTGGGTGCTCTCAGAGATAAGGTCCTGCTTTGTATATACATAATGCATCATCTTATAGATAGAAGGACTTCCTCTGACCATCTGAACACATACGTAGATAAGTTAATTGTGAATATTCAGTACATCAGATACTTAGTTCCAAGCTAGTTATGGTTTTAAGATAAGCATCAACACTTTGTGCTAGGCTTGATAAGAAACATGTCAATGTTATTCAGACTATTTTAACATGGCCTCACTTAGATAAATAAATCAGAATTATAGCATCCAATTCTGTACCAGCTGAAGGTTTCAAAAGCTTCTAAATTGACAATTTCAGGCTTCTGGAATATAATTCAAAAGTATTCTTTAAAAAAATAATTTCTTTCTAAGAACCTAGTTTTCCATCATAATGCCTAAGCAGTAAGAAACAAATAATGGACATATTTAAAACATAGACATTATTTCAAATTTATTGCATCTCCTGCTTAGAAGGATGACAACCAACCTTTCTCAGACGTTCATTAAGTAGTCCAATATATCCCCAAAAGTTGTTGTTGTTATTGATGATGTTGTTGTTGAACTAATGGAGTTTTTAAATCATGTGAACTATATTTCACATTTCTTGAAACCTAGACCACTGATTTTGCAATACTGGAACTTCTTTTTACCAACTTTCTTATATATTAAACAATGTTTATATTTTAAAAGTATAATTTTTTATCATGTTGAATTCTTGTTTTAGCCTCTATAGATACTTTCTCCACTTAAGATTTCTGGAGTTTCAGAAACTGTTAAGCAACAGGGCCAATCTCCCCTTTTAAATATATATATATATATATGTTATTGGCACCATTGGACTGTGAGACAAATGGAAGGCATTTTGGGCATACATAATAGTTACTAGAGTTGAACACATGCTGTTATTATATGGCAATGATATATTATTTATAAATATGTATTTTATATATCAATGCTTATTGAGATTGTGTCCCAATTTGATAATTTATCAGATTATTCAATTAGTTGGTCTAAGTCCCATATACTTCTTATAGGCTTTCACATTTTTATGAAAACTAGTAAAAAATTGAGGTTTCAGTTGTTACTTGAATTTTATTAAATATCTGGAAGGAGTTATTCCAAAGAAACTTTCTTCATTTGTGGAAATAAATGTTTATTTCTATTTACGTATAAGTGTTAAAAATCCCAGTGAGTTTGTAGTGAAACTGGGTATCTGTGTTGAGTTCAATCCCCTGATCAAGGAAAATTCTGTAATATAAAATGCTAACCTAAAATTTTTATTTTTTTTTTAATGAAAGTGTGCCAGAAATTATTAATCAGTCCTGTTAATTGTTTGAAATAGGAAAGTAGTATTTTCTACTGTGGAACTAACTGGTTACTAGGATCCTTTTTTTCTGTCCTTTTTGTGAAAGTGTTTCACAAGTATCTGACCTAGGTTGTTGTTGTTCAGTCATTAAGTCGTGTCCGACTCTTCGTGACACCATGAACCATATCGCGCCAGGCCTTCCTGTCCTTCACTGCCTCCCTGAGTTTACTCAGTTTCATGCTCATTGCTTCAGTGATGCTATCTAACCATCTCATCCTCTGCCATCCTCTTCTCCTTTTGCCTTCATCTTTCCCAGCATCCGGGTCTTTTCCAAAGAGTCCTCTCTTCACATTAGGTGACCAAAGTATCAGAGCTTGAGTATTCTGAGTGTGAATCCACTAGGATAACAGCTCTGATTTGGATTAGGAAGTCCAGTCTCTTCAAAGGTGTTTGAGGTATAGGTAATCCTGATTTATTTCTTGGGCAAGTGACAACTGTCCTCATATACATCCACTTCCTTTTCACAGATTTATATTGGTCATATTGTGCCATTGGGTGCTGCAGACGCTGATGGCCGCCTGAGATCTGGAGATGAATTAATCTGCGTGGATGGTACACCAGTGGTTGGGAAATCACACCAGCTTGTAGTCCAGCTTATGCAACAAGCTGCAAAGCAAGGCCACGTCAATTTAACCATCAGGCGCAAAGTGGTGTATACAGGTAGGATTCAGTGTGACTGTGTGGGTGTTTTATTTCTGTTCTATACTTGGAAGAAAAGAAAATATACTATACTTGGAAGAAAATTTACTGTAGCACCTGAATGGAACCCAGCAAAGTTACCAAAGTGATCAGGATTTATACTGAATATTATACTATAAAAGTTGACTTGTTAGATCTGACCAAGATTCATTTAATTCAGCTATCAGCAGATGCTTCTAAAATTTCACTGGTATGAAAGTGACAGCCATCCGCCTGCTATTTATTTTAAATTTCTAGTATAAATGATTTTGTATATGTGTCCCAGAGGCTTAAGTGCACCTAAGGAAGGTTTGATGGTTCAGTATGGTAGAAGACAAACTACACAAGCGTGTGACCTCCAGATGTTCAAGAATACCAGCTCTCAGTATGGCCACTGAAGCTGTAGTTGTTTCAGTACATTGGGAGTGTACCAGATGGGGAACACTGACAGAGCATAAACCTGTGACAGCTGGTTAACATTGAATAATGTAAATTATTTTATGTCCACCTACCCCAGATATAATCAGTGGGAAGTTTAGACTTGAAATTCCAGTGTGTGCATATTTATATGGGTAGACAATCATTCTCAGAAGATATCTCCTTATTCCTGTTTGATTCACAGAAAGGTATTTTCTAATATTCCAAGCTAATGTTGCTGTGTTTCTTATACTTAAAATTAGTGGTGGAGGAACAGTTGTGAGAACCAGTATGACAGAATGGAATACCCACTGTAATTTGTGATTCAACCTTCTGTTTGAATCATCTTTCTTTCAAAAGAAAGTTTTAACCAAAAGGGGCCCAGGCTCTCTTACAAATAAATAAATATTATCCATCTGAAATAAATTTGCATTCTGAATGACTTTAATGTATTTCATATCAGTTTCTGCGAAGGATGCCTCTATGGAAGAAATGCTTTGCATTAGTACAAGGGCTGGAGAATGCATTTCCTTAACTGAAACCTGCATTAAGAGTATCTTCTTAGCAGTTATTAGTTAGAATTATTCCACAAAATGTGAAAAACAAATAGAACACACATAATAAAATATACTAACAAAAGAGAAAGAATGAATTATTGTACACATTCCAAATAGTAATATAACATATTGTAAAACTACACTATATTCCATGACTGAAAAAGTAGCTTGACAGAATAAATCTTAATCTTTGAGCACCAATGAGCAAAAATAATCATGGTTATTCTTCTCTAGCATTAGTGTCCCCCAAAATGGGTGCCACTATTGAATAGAGATACGTAAAAAGGAAGCCTCAGATGAACTAGGGAATAGAGAAAAATGTGTAAAAAAAGATTCTTGCTGCAGGTTGTCCCTATGGCAGTTTTCTCCCACTTGAGCCCCTCAAGATATTTTGGCTTACATCTTCCCTAATTGTTGGCCATAATAATCAGCAGAAACCTAATGTGTCAACTTCAGATTTTTCTGTAATAGTCCTAAAAACCTGGTGTTGCTGGAAAGCTGTTAATTAAGGATTGCATCTTTCTCAAACAGTCCCCAAAGCAGAGAATGAGGTTCCCTCTCCAGCCTCATCTCATCACAGCAGCAACCAGCCAGCTTCTTTGACAGAGGAGAAACGCACCCCCCAGGGAAGCCAAAACTCACTCAACACAGTCAGTTCAGGCAGCGGCAGCACCAGTGGAATTGGTAGTGGTGGAGGTGGAGGCAGTGGCGTGGTCAGCACTGTGGTCCAGCCATATGATGTCGAAATACGGCGCGGAGAAAATGAAGGTTTTGGATTTGTCATTGTGTCTTCAGTTAGTCGCCCAGAAGCTGGAACAACTTTTGGTAAGTCCAGAATATGCTCTCTGAAATTTAGATCTCTCTGTAGGATTTCTCTGAGCCCTATCAATATTTCAGCTTCATGGGGACTCTTTGGTTATGCTGTCGGCTGGGAGGGATTTTCCTTAATGTATCTGTAGTGTTGTACTTAAGAAGTAAGCCTTCACTGATGACCAAAACAAGAGCTAGGGAGAAGATAGCAACCCTGGGTTAATAGCAGAACCTTAATTGTTATGCCAGCATACAGTGACAATAGTAATTACAAATACAAAACAGTAATTAAAATTCACAAATGTGCCCCATTCTATTTCATTAATATGCCTAATTGGAAAGTCAGGCTTTGGGAGATGTTTGCCTCCCAGGTCTTGTTCAAAGCTGAATTACAATTTTGTTTTGTGCTGAATTTGTTTTCTCTCTAAAAGAGACATTTTGAAGTTAGAATTCTAGAAATAATGGCAGCAGGGGGAAAAAGGCAACAGGGGTTGTAATCCTAGGCTTAAAGCAAGTACCCTCTGTAGCATATGGCTTTTCTTGAGATAAACGGATTAGGAATTCTTAAGAAGATGCTGTAAAGAAAGCATATGTGCACGCACTGTATGCTAGCAATGTGGATTGTGTAATTGGTGTACCATTCCTTTTGATGCACTTTTTTACACATGGCACCATTCATGAAGAAAATCTTTGCCCGGGACTGCTTTCTTATTTACATCAGCTACAAGCCTTGACCTTCCAGATGATAGCTGTAGATGGAACACATGTGCCCTCTCCTTTCAATTCTCCCACCATTGCATTTAATACATTTTAAATTAACTGAAGCCTAAATCAATGGTGATTTGCTATTCCATTTATATTTCTCTTGGCACAGGGATGGAATTGAGAGGCTTAGATAGTATAAGACATTCCTGCAGCATAAAAAAAAAAAAAAAAGTATAATGGAAGCTTCTTATCTCTAGAGCTTTTTAATCTGGACTTAACCCTGCACCTAGTTGGAATTGCTGATATCCAAATCAATCTAAATGGGTTAAAGATGAGTTTTCACCCCTTGACTCTGGTTTGAACTGAGACCTGTTTATATATTTATTGCTTAAGCAGCAACAAAAGATTCATCTTCCAATCTTCATCTGTCAGTCCCATTCATGTGTGCTGCTGCCAGTTGTTAGGAGAGGAGTTTTCAAACTGCTTTTGCTAAGTTCTCTTGAGCAGTTCATAGGATTCTTGTTTGCATTTATTCTAAAAAATGCACTTGGAATCACATGGGATAGTTATTCAATCTTAAAAAGGCCCAAGTAGACACTGTGAATGCCTATTAAGAAATCATAATGAGAGATAAAATAATGAGACAAATACAGTCCAAAACCACTCAAATCTTACCCAATTACTAGAAACTCATAAGGCAGCCATAACGTGGGAAAAAATGTATATTCCAAGCTCAGTGTTTTACTGCAAGACTTAATGAAGGGGTAGAGTGGTCTGTTAAATAATAGTAATTAAATGTTTACTTTTCCAGTCTGGTTTGAACTTCAGTGATTAATGTTCATTTTTGAAAGTTGCTTGAAAGCTAGACATACAAGACCATGTGACAGCAAATGTATGTCTTGACTTCAAGTTACCCCTATCCTCTCCTCTGCTCCCATATTCTGCATGAAATCCTTGTCCTTGGCTACACAATGCTTGCCTTGTATCTGTAGAAGGCTTTATATTTTTATACAGGTGGTCAACAAAAATGTATTGAACTAATTCAAAATTGTCTTTTCTATAGTCCTGTAGATTAGGTTTATTCATTCACTAAATGGATCTTTTTTAGAAATTAACCAAGAAATGTTCTTCTTGTGTGACTTAGCCAATGGTTATATGTAGGAGTGAACCATGATTACTGTTATCTGTTATGAAAATAACCCATTCTATGAGTCTTAATGGACTTCTTAGAGCATATGGCTGATCATTTAACTCATCCTTCATTGTTATCTTTTTTCATGTTATCACAACATCAACCTATTCCTAAAATTACTAATACAAATACAGTACAAGCATATATTTGGATGGCTTGATATAATCTCCATTCACATGCAAATGATGCAGCCATGATCATTATGGCCTCATGCAAAGTCATGACCTCAGGAAATTGTAGCTGCCTCAAAACACTGTTATTTGTAAAGTTTTAAGGAAATACACAGAGATGTGGACAGGAGATGTTGACAAAGCTAAGTTAGGTAAAGGTACAATAATGTCTGAGCTTAGTTCATATTGCAATTATGGAGCTAAATTTTTGTAGAAACAAAATAGGCAAATTGCAAATTGAGACAGAAATGTGAAGCCAAATCAGAATGCTAGGAAAATAAAATGTCCAAATAAGAGTTGAACTAAGCAGCAGCAGTAATGATTTAGAATGATTGAAAAAGATATAAAGAAGAAATCATTGTAATCAGTCATTTGGACTGAAGCAAAGCAATTAAAAATCCCTTATATGATAAATAAGAAATTATTGACTGTTTCTCTATATTGTATAAGCAGAAAAAGGATTAAGATACAGATATATGAATATAATTAAAGTAATTTCTGTTACTCAGTGATCATATTAAAAAAAATAGGTACAGCTTAAACTGAAGAATAGGCTGGTCTAGCTAATCTAACCACTACAGCACATTAGATTATGTAATCCATTAAACTGGTGCATAAAGTAATTCCTTTTTATTGAAGAGAGAAGGTTTTCATTTTTTTTTTTTTTTTTTATTATCTGCACTCAGTCGTTACCGACTCTGCAGTGACTGCCTGGACGAGTCCTTGCAGTTTTCAAGGCAATTGTTTTTCGGAAGTGGTTTGCCAGAGCCTCCTTCCTAGAGCAGAGCCCAGCTGGCGAGCGCAGGAGGCGGGGTTTCCATTGCTTTGCGCCTTTTTCGGGCGAGCGTGGCTTCCGCGCTACCGGCAACTGCTCCCAACTCCTTTTGCAAGGCGCCGCCAGCATTTTTCCTCTCACCGGAGTGAGAGTACCCATTTCTCTATTCACGTGAGTTTTCGAACTGTTGGGTTGACAGGAGCTGGGGGAGGAAACAGGAGCTCATTCTGCTAACGCGAAGGCTGGGCTCGAACTGCTGAAGTGTCGACCATTTCTGGCCGGTAACTTTCAGTGTCATTAAGCCGCTGCGCCACCGCATCTTCATACCTTCTAAATATTTTTTTAAAACAGCAGTAGAGTAGAAAATCATTCTACAATTCCTTCTTTTTGTTCTCCCTCCCCCTGTCATTCCAGTTAATGTTTATCATTTAACAATCATATATTGCTTCCAATATGCAGTGGGGCAGAGTCCATGCTTACTATTAACAGTAATCAGTCTTACATTAAGAGGTGACTTTGTCTCTTATTTATTAGGTTTACAACAAAGTCAACATACAAAGCAGTCTCTCCTCCAGTTTTTCCCACAACAATCTACTGGGATAGATTGAATTGAGGAAGAGTGACAGGCCCATGTAAAAAGTAGACTTGAACTTGAAAATTCCCACCCACTGCCTCCAAACATAGTAGAAGAGGTTTTTTTTTAAAAGAGTTTGTTATAAGCACCTAGAAGTGACTGCCATGTATATAATATAATGAAATTCCTTTATTTCTGTTCTTGTCTCCAACCTTTAATGGATTTTAATTAATAGATATATTGTGTTGTAAGTTCCAGGATACTGTATCAGGAATACATTTCTAAAGTAATTTTCCTTAATTATTTTAACACACCTCTTGTTGCATCTTGCCCCAGTATTATTCAGTATCTAATTGTCCATTTTCCATAACTTTGTTGCTCCTTTAAACACTGAGTAGCATAGGAAATGGGAGGCTTTGATTCAAATCCTGCCTCAAACATGGCTCTGTGGAAACCTTAACTATTGTACTCTCCCTTCAATTAATAATGAAGAAATTGAGACTTGGAGAAAAAGTAGAATAGCATGATCTATGAGTTATAGTGAGGTTAAACAGAAGAGTGACATATTTAAAGTTCATCAGTTTTATGTGTCATATACCTGTATTTCAGTAGGAAAGAGTTCAATCTAGCTTTGCTGTACCATCCAAAACATGCATGAATTTGGGTGGACCATACTCAGTAATGAAAGTTACAGGTATAGATCAAGGTCAATAAACCTGTTGCTCTCCAAAGATTGACGAACAATAGTTCCCCTTGTTCCTCATCATTAGCCACACTAGCTGAAGCTGTTGGGACTAGGAACATTTGCTGGAGTAGATTAGAAAAGACTATAAATGTATTATTCCTAGTCCCTTGCTTTCATCATTTAATCTCTCATCCTGAACACACATATCTAGAAATATCTGTTATGGAAATAGGGGTTGACCACTACATGCATTTAGATTCTTGAGCTATTTGGGATATCTTTAAGATTTCCCAATTGTTTTGTTGAGCGTTTATATTAAATGGTGTTGAAAGTAAGCATTCTTGGAAAGCTATATATTCCACCTTGGTCCATCTTTAGTGGCTTCGCTCCTGGCCTTTATTCATTGTAGTAGAAACTCCCAATTCCCTACTGCTTTTCTCCTTGCTGAAGTTATTTTTGTAGAATGTATCATTCCGAGTTTGAATTCAGAGAAAACTCATTCCTTGGTAGGCATAGAATATTATCTTTCAAAACGGAGAAAGAACAAAACATTGGCAGAGGTTTAACAGTCACTGGCTGAGATAAAGATAAGATAAAGTTGTGGCTCAAGGGAAGCGAAAGCGGGTTGGGTTGCCATTGAACAATTTCAGATTTGTAAGTAGAATCTTTTGAGATTTTATTTTGAAGGCTCCTGAGCACAGTGGCAACCCATTCAAACGCACCATGCAATGTGACAAGACGGTGCCTGTATACAGAAGGAAAGCACTACTGGAGGTGTAGGAAATGCTGATTAGCACATTCTTATAATTTGCTCTCACAGAGTCAATTGCCAATGTTTTGAACACTGGCAGCAAAGCTCTCCTTTAATAACGTTTGCTTGATGCATTAATTAATTAACCCTTAACCTTCTCTTTCCCTTTTCAACCCTTTTTCTCCTTTCCCCCTCTCACCATGTTCCCAACGTATATAAACCATTTGTTTAAAAAAAAATGCACACGCGCAAAAAAAAAAATCAATTCAAAAGCAGGCAATGCATGTGTGGCCATGCCTCACAAAATAGGTCGGATTATTGAGGGGAGCCCAGCAGACCGGTGCGGGAAGCTGAAAGTTGGGGACCGGATATTGGCTGTTAATGGATGCTCCATCACCAACAAATCACATTCGGACATCGTCAATCTAATTAAAGAAGCAGGAAACATGGTTACTCTGCGCATAATTCCAGGGGATGGTAAAGTATACATTCTCTCTTTCTCCCCTACCCTTTTTCCTACAATATAATATGGTGATTGCTATTTATCAGCATATGAAGTGCTCTGAGTTGCAATGCTGCTGTTTTGCCTTCTCCTTCTCTTCCTGATTTTCTCTCTGTGTATGTGTGCAGGGGGGTAGGGAGAACACATGCTACTTTTATGGAGAAAGGTAGATTTGGCATTTGCAAGAATGTGTTTCTTTCCTTAGGTCACTTTTATGTGAGATGGGCGGCTATAAATAAATAAATAAAATGTGAGAGCGAAGGTTAAAAAAAAAAAAACTTTGCAGCTCTGATTCTTTGCTTGAATATTATTTCAACTCTCCACCCCCTGAATAGCATTAGTATCCATGTATCCTGAGTATGTATTAGTACACTGCATACACTTCCTAGTTATATGATGTGCACAACAGTATGTTGGCTTGCAAGTTAGTCTCCGGATTAGAGATTCACATGCATAGTCTACCTCGAGCATATTTGGGCTAAAACTGGGTTTGCGCTGCATTTGTGGCATATTGGCCAAAACGTACTAAATTATTACTGTTGCTATTGCTTTTCATGACTATTACTCTATTTACCCATGGGACAGGATGCAATTAAGTCTGCTAACCTAGTCAACCCTTTATCTTGTTATGGCCCTGCTGAACTTGTCTTCTGATGAACAGGTGATATGAAACAGGGCTGTAACATATCTTACTGGAAAGCATTATGTGAAAGTCTTGATTGACTAAAGACAGTTGGGGCTGGAGGCCAGCATCTATGGGCCCATTCTGATTTTATCCATGACATATGAATGGAATGTATGAGGAGTAAATGGCAAAGAGCATGAATTAATGAAATGAAAGAAAAAAAATGTATATGTCTGAAGGGAAACATAAGGGAAAGGGAAAGATTGTAATAAATCTGAATGAAGGTGTTCTGGGAGTTGAGCTGATGAATACATGTAGGGCAGGGAAGATTGTAGTTGCACATAAAAGGGCTAAAATGTCTTTCAGAACATATGAATTGGTGCCATCTAAGTTACTGTGTGTGTATATAAAAGTAGGAATCCATAGCATAATAACAGTGACATGTTATGCTCCAGTAAATTGTTATAATGGAAAAACAGACATGAATTTAAGGGAAAATTGTGCAACATTCCAAAGAATGTGTGTCTGGGAGGATGTTGCACATGGATAGACAAGAAAGTATAGAAAAATAACTAATTGAGCCATTCAGAGACCAAGAATGAATGAGAATGATGACTTTTGGTGAGTATGTATTTAAAAAAAGATCTGCTCAAGCACATGTTTTGAAAACAACATATGCTGGAGTGAATATTTTAAAGATTTGCATGGAAATGATAGTGATATGTCAAGAGTAGAAGAAAAAATGAAAGAAGTCATGCATGCTCTGAGAACGTCGAAAAATGGTAAGGCTGTAAGTATAGATGATTTAATTGGAGAAGTGTTAAATATGCATATAGTGCAAAAGTTTACTTCTGGAATGACTATGCGACTTGTTTTAATGTGTGTGTGAAAGCTGCATCTGTGTAATAGGAAAGATGCCATTATTGTGCCCAAAGGGAAAGTTAGCAAGAGTGAATGCAAAAGCTGCAGAGCATTAGTTTGCTAAGCATGTCTTGGAAGATATTTGGCAAAATTGTGATCAAAAGGGTACTAGGAGGACACACTGACCAACTTTGGGAAGTGCGGTGGTTTTATGTCAAGCAGGGAATGTGCAAACCAGATTTCTGCTTTTCAGCAGTTCCTTGAAAGTCTATTGCAACTTTGTTGATTCAGAGACAGTGCATGATGAAGTGAATAGTCTTGAACTGTGGATTGTTTAGTGAAAATACAGGGCTGAAAGTTGGTTGCTAAATGCAGTAAGTCTGGTATATGATAAAAGCATGTGTGAGAATAAATAAAATGTGTAGCACATAGTTCATCAATGAACAGAGAGTTAAACAATGTGTGATGTTTGGTTGTTTAATGTACTTATAGATAAGTATGTTTGAATGCTTGTGGTAACAGTAGAGGTATGTGGGTTGGGGATATTTATGTATCTATATGTCTGTATACAAATAATGTCAGATGGTTGTCTGAGGACCCAAATTATTTGCAGAAAATGTTAGGTAAATCAAATTATATAATGAGTAGTATAAGCCTAAAAACTGAATGACTATAGTTATACATAAAGTTAAATGCAAATGTTTAGGCACCTCGGATCAAATCGTATACGTCAATGAATCCCTAAGTTAACAAGCGTTTACATTACCTCTACATGGTAGAAAGTGAAACATTATTTGCATCTATTTCATCTCAAGATATCTGGTGGAGTGGGCATGTTTTGGGTGCCTCCTATGAAACATTTTACTTAATGAGATCCAACAGCCATGCCTTCTCTGTCACAGTATGTGCCCTTTGGAACAACAGACCATCGAGATTTGGCTGGCTCTGACCCTATTAGCTCTCCATAAGGCTGTAAAAAACCTGATTTTTCCCCTAAGCATTGGGTATTGGATGAGCCTCTCTGGTGAATAGTTTTGGAATCTGAACTTGCTGTAATTTGGCCTCTGTTGTATTGTATTGTGGGCTGTTTCTGTGGTTTTATGTTCATTGGTTATTTTGCTCTGTTAATCACCTAAAGTCACAATTTGCAAAATGGGTGGCCATATCAGTTGCTTAAATAAATAAGTAAAATAAAAATAATGAAATATTTGCCTACATTTGAATGCGTGCTTACTATTTATATGCAGTTTATAGATTCAAAATAAAGAAAAGAGTGAGTATGGCAGATGCTGAAATTTGGATACCTTTCCTGTTGATTCAGTGCTATTTTTTTTCTGACTGTATAATAAAGTTGTTAATAAGACTTGAAAATGGGCCTACATGGGCCTATTAAAGTCAAGGCTGGACCTGGGAAACCAAGACAAATCTTTGCTGGAACTGCCTTAAAAATTGGTAAGATCTCCCTACAGATCACTGCAAATGACCTGCTAAAAAATTTAGCCTACACTGTCCATAGATCCGTAATCAGCACTGCTTTCAAATTCAACATTTGTCTGACTGGGAGAGCTGTCAAAAGTAAAACTTTTCTCTGACCTCCTCAAAAAAAAAATCGTTGCCTAAAGTATGCAACCTTGATAAGCCTGAAATCTTTTGAAACAAAATATTTTGGACTGATCAAACAAAAATGTACTGTAGGTGTTCAGTTTAATCTACACAAGATACATTTGGAAGGGAAAGCAAGAAGCATTAGAAAAAAAGACACTTTGCCAACCATTAAGCACATGAGTGCTTTTATTATGTGTTGGAATGAGTGGAAGCCAGTGACACTGGAAGTGTTGTGCAAGTGAAAAGAAGAATTGATTCAACTAAATATCAACATACAGGTAGACCTCGCTTACCAACTGCCTAGTGCAGCGACCGTTCGAAGTTAAAGGGTGCTGAAAAATAACTTTGCAAACAAGGTGTGCATTTACAACCTTCATAGTGTCTCTCTCCCTCTCTCTGTCACCTGTTCATCATTACAATCAGTTAGTATGCATTGTCCTGTGCTGTTCCCCCCCCCCCCCTTTGCAGAGTGGAGAGATTGCTTAAACAAGTAATCTCTTTAGGCAATTTCTCCTGTGCCTGACTCATTTTTTTTCTTCTACCCCTGTTGCAGAGCGGAGAGATTAGAGAGGAAGGGATTACAAGAGAGTAAGCAGGGACACATTGCAGAATACACTTCAAAAAGAATGTGCTAGCGCTGGCTGTTTGCCTAGCGCACTCGGAGCTGGGAGCAGCAAGCGTTCTAAGCAAACAGCCAGCACCAGCGCATTTCGTTCAATGTGTATTCCCCATTGTCTGCCTGCTTACTCTCTTGCAATACTTTCCTCTCTGGTGAATGTAAATACAATTCTCTTCTTGCTAATTATCCCCATTCCAAAGGGTGAGGGAGTGGGGAAAAAGGAAAGCTGAAGTAAAATCGTAAGCACAGTCATGGTCACGTGATTTTCCACTTAGCAACTGTGTCACTTAGCAAGAGAGTTGTCAGTCCCAATTGTGGTCACTAAATGAAGACTACCTGTATTTAGCTAGGGTCCCACAGTCAGTGAAGTATTTGAAGCTAAAAAGAAGTTAGATATTTCAGCAAGACAGCAAACTGAAACTTACCTCTAAATCAACCATTAAGCAATTTAGGAAAGAAAGATAAGAGTCCCCAAACTTGAATATTATTAAAAATACATGGGGAGATTTGAAACGTGGTGCACACCAGGAGACCTAAAATTATTTCTCAATTGGAAGAGTTCTGTAGGGAAGAATGGGAATAAGTTGTTTTTTTTTTATGCCAAAGGAAATGTTACAGAGTACTAACTGAAAGGGTTTCCAAACCTGTCATGCTCATTGTTTTCTCATTTTGAATTTATAAACATCAGCACATAAAGAATAAGTATGCATTCGCATTTGCAGAAGGAAGTCAAGTCCAACTTTGTAGTATGTAGAGGTTGTGTCAGCTTCTGTTCACTTAGGAATTCTCAGAAACATACATTTGACTAGGGGCACCTAAACTTTTGTCTGGAACTGTGAATTATGAAAAACTAGAGCAATTAGCTGAATTTGCATAACTTGAAAGAATGTTTAATAAAAATGGAGAAATCACAACATACACAAATGATGATAGAAAGATGGTGGGTCATATGTGGTGCTACAGGAAAGGAAAACAAAATTGGCAGTATATAAGAGCAGGCTTTGGTTCACTTTGTTGTATGGAAGAAAGAGTTGGATATGTCAGTAGAAACCCAAAAATAATTGGAAAGCTGTGGGAATGGTGTACTAAGAACTCTGCATGGTTGAATGAGAAGAGTCAAGAATGAATGTGGACTGAATACAAAAATGAGCAAACAGTACACAAGAAAAGGATGGATATAACTGAAGTTGCACAACAAATATATGAAGGAAGAGTGAATGGGAAGCAAGGAAGAGGAAGACTAAGACCGCTGGGGTATCACAAAAAAGAGGGGAGAAGTTTAAAGAACAAAAGGCAGTGCACGAAGCTGTGTTTAGATATGATAAGGATGGTTTGCAAGGATAGAAACTTAAGGAGAGGTACAATGAATGGAACAGTGTTGGTATTAACTAGTTTTAGCTATATTTCCATTTTCATTCATTCATTCATTTATTATCACTTTGTTTTCTTTCTCTTAGTCATTCTTCCTCCTTTTCTGCTCTCCACATCAGGTTGCTTTCCCCAAAAGGGAACTACATGACAGATATCCATCTATGTATCCACTTTCTACTAGTTTTTCTCTTTTTTAATATTTATGTTGTCAAGTATCTGCAACTTATGGCAATTCTCTCAGCATTCTCCTGACCCACCTAACTTCATAGGGCATTTCAGGCTCTCAAAACCCCAACTTTACTTTTCTTATTTAAAAAGAAAACCAAAAAAAGTATGTATGAGCAGTCTCACTAAGAGCTCAGAAGCGGAAAAGAATCTTGTATTTTTTTTTTGATGTGTGAGCTTCAGAGGTGCTGTGCCATGCAGTGGTCCTCCACTCCTGATCAATCCTTCCTTCTTCATCTCTTTACCCATTGGCTACCTATCAGCAGTAGTCTTCTTCCTCTGCCTCGCCTTCCTTTTCTTGCTCTTGGTCAGGCCTACTCTCCCTGACGCTACATCTTAAGAAACAGCATATCATGCAAAGCAACTTAAAAGATGTCCCTGCGAAAGTAACACACTCCTGTGTTAAACATGTCTGGAAAAAACTCTATTTCAGTATTTCTATTTCTATATTTCCTGAAAAAAACGTTATGAACCAATTGCAAAAAGCAGTGGTCCTTTCTATAGTGAGAAATTGGGAACCAGACTTCAGTTTTGTAAAATTGTTGATATCCTTGGAGTCTTAAAATACCATCAATGTACAGTACTTCCAGTATGTTTTGGATCTGCTTTTGTGTTAAGTGTGAGCTCTCTGTGCAGTGGGAGATAGTTGGTTGTCATCCTTTTGCTTTTCTTTGTGTATAATCCAGATGATTTCAGTGTGCAAAGGAAGGTCATCGATAAGCACATTGCTTTATATTAAGCCTGTTGTTTTTCTGTTCAGATCGCGGGAGACTTAAAGGGTTTTTTCTTTAGCTATAACAGTGCTTTTTTAAATAATTACTACTTTAAACAGTGCTCATCTCTTAGCTTTTAGAAGGCGCTTCCTGATTGAGGAAAGAACAGAATACAGACCAGAAATATTATCGGATGATGCATTTATAGGCTAGTATTTTCATTCTGCAGTCTGAAATACCAGATTTGGTAGTTACATTATCTGGTTTTAGATTGCTATGATATCTTAAAATCTAATAGAGTCAATGTTAAATTCTGTTTTTTTCTGTTGTCATTGTTGTTAGTCACTCAAAGCTCTTTTGAGGAAAGAGATGAGTTCTTACTAGATGTGCTTTTATTTGGGAAATAAATAATTAAAGGTATTGATGAAATGCAGTATTGATGAAATATATATAAGCATATATATATATATATATATATATGCTTAACAAGTTAAATTTACACTTGCTGTCTGGCTGTTTGTCAGAAAGAATAATGCCTTTTAAAGTGTAGTTCTCTAGCATCATTTGTATTTATTTTGGTGATGTTTGTTAGCTTACGTATTGTTGCAAGATGGCCATAAGTACTGTTATTTTTCTGTTGCACATCTCTTTCTCATTCCACAACCTCCCTGATTCCTCATGCTTCTAGAACTGAACATGCCCATGGGAAGAATTCCTCTGGGTATCTTCTTTGGGGAATTCAACTGAAGTGGGGAAAGTCAAGGAAGCTATAGTTCATGGGAAAGATAACTGTAGTATGAAATTGAGGACATTCATGCATTCTATCAATCATCTTACAATGAAGGTAAGAACAAGGATCCTATAATCCATCTATGAAAGCTTCTAATAATTTTCTTCTTTGAAAAAAATGAGAAGTGATTTTTTTTCATCAAATTGAACAAAAAATGGTTTTTAAAAATACAGACATGTTAATCACATTATTTCGCTTTAGCGTGTTTCCTGTTAACTAGTTATATTGTAGAAAGAATCAATGAAAGTAGCATGGTTGTGATTTATTGCTGAGACTCTGAATCTCAACAGGATTTCAATTTTATCCTGGTTCTAGAATCTCGATTATACTGCAAATCTTTATGGGAATTGATGGCTGACTTTATAGTACTGAAAAGTCTTAGGGCTCATTTCAGTGTTCATTGCAAATGAGTTTTTCAGTAGACTTAGATATTCTAAATCTCATTCTTGATGTAATTCAATCTATTTTATACTCTTTCTTACACATTTCTATCCTACTAGAAATCCATCCATGAAGAAATCATGGGAGAACTGATTTATTTTAATTCTTGTCTCAAGGTTGGCCCTTTCATTCAAGGTTATGTATGACAATTCAGTCTAGAATGGTCATCAGTATGAGCTGCCTATTGTGTGTAAAATAGTTGTTTTTGAAGGCGCATGCAAAGATGTTCTCTTGCCTTTTTTTACGTATACATTCTTACCAGCTATCTTTAGGTAACAATTGCAGACACCCAACCTTTTTCACATACTTTGAGTAATCACAGATTTGGCAGTAGGTCTTAGACTTCTGAAGAAATCAGGATAAAAAAAAACCTTTTCTTTTTCAAGTTATTTTATTACAGTTATGCAAGGTTTTGATAAAACATTGTAAAAATAGAGCAGTGTGACATAACACTATTTAGTAGCCCTATGCAAGGTGACCTAGATTCATTTAAACAAAAAGATTCCTATTAAAGAGGCAACCTGATTATTTTCATCAAAGCAAATATTTGTTTCAATGAAGCATTTTGTATTGCCTCAAATCTTCTCACTGTCTCCTGCCTGTCACTTCCCAAAGCCAGAAGAAGCTTCTGTCCAGGCACTGCATCTGGGCAGAAGATGCTTTGGGCTAGAGCCAGGTCACAATGGAGATGGATGTTCTCCGGTATGGCTCACCAAAGCTTGGAGCAAGGCATGCCAAGGACATCCTTCATAGCACTCACAAAAGCTGATGTGCTGCTTCTTCAGCAGCATTTCCAAAGCTTTTGGCAAGCAGGTTGAAGGTCATGAACAGTTCGTCCTCATGGTACTGACAGAAAGCTTTGCAAAGCAAACTGCAGTAAAGCAACATGAAGCACCTTCAAAGAAGTGCTTTGCTTGGAGCTCTGTTGAAGGAAAGCACCTGGCACAGTCCTACTATTTGAAAGAATGTGATATGGTTATTTACAGTGTAATTAATGATACAAGGTAGTCTGGAGTTCTGTTACTTTCTGTGACTACACTGCATGCACAATTATTAGGCAAGTTGTATTTTTGAGGATGAATTTCATTATTGAACAACTACAGTGCTCTCGGTCAATCCAAAATGTTAATAAACCTCAAACCTGAATATTTAAGAAAGTAAAAGTGAGCCTTTGGCTTTTTTAGGAGCATATCTATGTGTGCACAATTATTGGGCAACTATTAGTGTGCAGAATTATTATGCAACTAAATGAAAAACTAAAATTCCCCCATCTCACTCATTTATTTTCATCTGTTAAAGTGAGAATAATAAACAAACAACTCAAAATTTACAAATAAACATTTCTGACATTTCAAACAAAAAATCAGTGACCAGTATAGCCACCCTTCTTTGCAATAACAGTCGTAAGCCTTCCATTCATGGAGTCTGTCAGTTTCTTGATCTGTTGACAATCAACTTTTTGTGCAGCAGCAACCACAGCCTCCCAGACACTGTTCAGAGAGGTGTACTGTTTTCCTTCACCGTAAATCTCCCGTTTGAGAAGGGCCCACAAGTTCTCAATAGGGTTTAGGTCAGGTGAGGAAGGGGGCCAGGTCATTATTCTCTCACCTTTGAGGCCTTTACTGGCTAGCCACGCAGTGGAGTACTTCGATGCATGCGATGGAGCATTGTCCTGCATAAACATCATGGTCTTCTTGAAAGATGCAGACTTTTTCCTGTACCACTGCTTGAAGAAAGTGTCTTCTAAAAACAGGCAGTAGGTTTGGGAGTTGATTTTGAGTCCATCTTCAACCCGAAAAGGTCCAGCTAGCTCATCTGTAATAATACCAGCCCATACCTGTACCCCACCGCCACCTTGTTTGTGTCTGAGTCGAAGTGGAGCTCTGTGCCCATTACTGATCCAGCCACGGGCCCATCCATCTGGTCCGTCAAGAGTCACTCTCATCTCATCAGTCCATAAAACCTTTGAAAAACCTGTCTTCAGATATTTCTTGGCCCAGTCTTGCCATTTCAACTTATATGTCTTGTTCAGTGGTGGTCGAGTTTCAGCCTTCCTTACCTTGGCCATGTCTCTGAGCACTGAACACCTTGTACTTCTGGGCACTCCAGGTAGGTTGCAGTTCTGGAATATGACAGCACTGGAGGATAATGGGTTCCTGGTAGCTTCACGTTTGATTCTTCTCAAATCTTTGGCAGTTAATTTGCATCTTTTTTTCTCAACACGTTTCTTGTGACCCTGTTGACTATTTGCAACAAAATGTTTGATGGTTCTGTGGTCACACCCCAATATCTTAGCAATTTCAAGAGTGCTGCATCCCTCTGAAAGACTTTTTACAATTTTTGACTTTTCAGAGTCAGTTAAGTCTCTTTTTTGGCCCATTTTGCCTGAGGAAAAGAAGCTGCCTAATAATTATGCACATCTTGATATAGGGTGTTGATCTCCTTAGGCCACACCTTCCCTCATTATACAAATACACATCACCTGATATGCTTATATCCAGTAAGCATTCAGGTCTCTACAGCTTGGAGATGGAAAATATGCATAAAAATGATGATATGGTCAAAATACTCACTTGCCTAATAATTGTGCACACAGTGTATTTGGAGAAAGCTGCATTGTGATAGAAGTTAACAAAATCATTGGCAGTCATCTGGAATCTTGCCAGTCGAAACTGCATTGTAAGGAAAATATATATTTGATACAATGACTGTTTTAACATTGGAAACTATAGAGACAATACCAATATATATTGTTTCAGATAAATGGTATCTTAACACTATGCCAAAAATCTGTTGTCTTCCTGTTTTTCTAGGTCATTTTGTCTTTGGCCTTTTCTGCTTGTAGGCTTCCCACAGGCTTCTGAATGGCCATTGTGAGACACAGAATGTTGGAACTAGAAAGCCCTTCTGTGTGATCCATCAGGGTAGTTTAGAGTTCTTTGTGAGAGAACAATGCAAGGCTCTTGGAGTATAAGATTCAAAGCTGTATTTCAGTCTCTTTGAGCAATTTGATGTGTCTCTGGCTACTCAGCTTGATATCTGAATAATGATACTAGAAAGAATATATTATTGATGGAATTTAAAGATTGCATTAGAAAAGTCTTCTCCACTCCAGATGCCATGGCCAAAAGCTAATGGTGATTGGTCATTCTGAGTATCTAACACTTCCAGATGATACAAGGCTACAAGAATACAAGAATAGAATCTCAAGAACACCAAGCTGTTTAGCAGTTTGTAAATTAATGATTGTATAGGTTGTTCAGATATGAATCTATTTGATGATGATTTTCTTATTTTTTTGGAAAGCCTTGAGAACATTACTGTACATCTGTGTGAGATCAGAAATAGCCACTTATATTCCATATACAACTTTGTAAAACATTGTCAACATTTCTACAGTTCGGTGTAGAAGTGCTTTAAAACTCTTATCCTATTTGCTTTCATGATAGTTCAGTTTTCATGAAGCCCTCCACTCTCCAGAAAGGTTTTTCAGGGTACAGTTTATTTCACAGAAAGGTAAGGCTGATAAACAGTCATTAATTCATTCATGGAAAAAAAGGGTAATAAACAAACATTCTTAAGATAACTTAGGATACAAGCTAAAGTTCACATTTTTCTCCAATTCCTATACATAGTTCATATTGTGGAGTCCTTGGGGTTCTCTGAGCTTGGTTGTTTTCTTGCAAATGTTTCATTATCCAGCTAGGTAACATCTTCAGTGCTAGAATGGAGTGGAGTATGTTTATATATTCTCTGTATATAAACAGAGAGCAAAACTCTCTCAGTTTTGTGCTGGTTCACCTCCTTTCTTCGGGGCCTGTCCCAGTTGGTGGTGATAGGGAGCAAGAGATCCCATCTTTGGCCCCTCCTTTGTGTGGTGCCGCAGGGTTCAGCTCTCTCTCCACTCCTTTTCAACATCTACATGAAACCGCTGGGTGAGATCATCCATCATCATGGGATGAGGTATCATCAGTATGCTAATGATACTCAACTATATATCTCCATCCCTGGTGAGGTAAGTGATGCCGTGACCGCCCTCTCACGGTGCCTGGAGGCTGTGAGGGTCTGGATGGGGAACAACAGGCTCCAGCTGAACCCTGGCAAGACAGAGTGGCTGTGGGTTAATGGCTCCTCTGTATTCGGGACGTTGTCATTGTTGGTGCTGGATGGGGTAGCACTGCCCCAGATAGACCCAGTGTGTAATTTGGGGGTCCTCCTGGACTCACAGCTCCTGCTCAAAAAGCAGGTGGCAGCCACGGCCAGGAGGGCTTTTACACAGCTTCAGGTTGTGCATCAGTTACGCCCTTTCCTGGATCAGGATGCCCTTCGAACGGTCACTCATGCCCTTGTTATCTCCCAGATAGACTACTGCAATGCACTCTACATGGGGCTACTCTTGAAGAGTATCCAGAAGCTTCAGCTGGTCCAGAGTGCAGCCGCGCGAACAATTTTTGGGGTCCGAAGAAGGACCCATATAACACCTTTGCTCCATGAGCTGCATTGGGTACCGGTTTGCTTCCGGGTCCAATTCAAGGTGTTGGTTATCACCTTTAAAGCCCTACATGGCAGGGGGCCAGGCTACCTGAGGGACGGCCTCGCCCCCACGATTTCAACCCGTCCCACCTGATCTCACAGAGAGGGCATGCTCCGGACCCCCTCGGCAAAAGAACTCCAATTAGCGGGGTCCAGAAGGTGGGCCTTCTCTGCTGTAGCCCCTGCCCTTTGGAACATCTTGCCCCCAGAGGTGAGACAGGCCGCCTCACTCCTGGCCTTTCGGAGGGATTTGAAGACTTGGCTCTGCCATCTGGCCTGGGGTGGGGAGGGAAGTTGTCAGAAATGGGGTTGGCTAGCCCCTTAGTGGCCTGGTGTGGCCTCCATCGGCCTCTTGGATTTTTTATCTTTTTTCTGTCTCTGTAAGTGTGGTTCCCTTTTTATAACTTTTAATTATGTATTTATGGTTTTAATTTGATGTAAACCGCCCAGGGTCCCCCATTGTGGGGAGATGGGCGGGGACAAGTCTACTAAATAAATATAAATAAATAAATAAACTCCAGTCCATTCTAGCACAGAAGATGTTACCTAGCTGGGTAATGAAACATTTGCAAGAAAGTAACCAAGCTCAGAGAACCCCAAGGACTCCACATTTCAACCCTGAGCTACACATATTCTCTTTTATTGGTATTTTCTGTAATGTGTTGATGGCAGGCTTTGGGTAGTTTTATGTTAAAACATCTTCATGGTTTAAATATCAGGTTAACAGGCAGGAGCCAAGGATAGTATAGAAACACTTTACCTAAAATACGTGTATGTGTGGTTTCTATTTGAACTATGCAATTGCAACAGCATCTCTGATGCATACAGTAGGTTAGGGCAGCAATAGTTAGTCTGGTGCTCTCCTGATCTTTTGGACCAATTCCTTTCAGCCCCTGCCCAGCATTATTAATGGCAAGAAAGTATAGGGGGTTCTAACCTATCTGAAGGATACCAGTTTGCTTCCATTGGGTTAGAGGCTCAGTATGGACTTGTCAAAGGTCTGTTCACTGAATC
Organism: Liasis olivaceus; assembly: GCA_030867105.1. Classification (NCBI taxonomy): domain Eukaryota; kingdom Metazoa; phylum Chordata; class Lepidosauria; order Squamata; family Pythonidae; genus Liasis; species Liasis olivaceus. The sequence goes on along the minus strand of CM061348.1, from coordinate 26,552,208 downwards.
TCCTAAACAGTTTTTACCTAAACACTCAATATGGAGTGGGCATTAAAATGACTTGTGAATAGAGTTGGTTAATACAGAAGTATAATTCACTTGATTGTTTATTTATTTGGCATTTAGTTATTCAGCCAATTAATGACAAGCAGTTGAGTCTTGAACAGACTCATTGGAAAGTATTGTGTTTGTGGTACTGCAAGGGTCTGCCTGTTGTGCTGAATTGCTAACAAACTTGACCATGAAATAATAAGCAATCTGAAATGTTGGTTTATGTACACCAGAGACTAACACTGGAATTCTGTTTATTTCTTTCTGTACCTTCATTGCCCCTTCTTTGATTTTAATCAGATTGGTCACCATGACCTATACAATTTTATCAAAATCAATACTACATCTGATGTGATTATCATGACAAGGACAGCTGAAAAGCATTATAGGTCACTGTAAACTTTTGGACTAAATGACAGTGTCGGCAAAGGAGTCCAAGGACATGGGAACAAAGAAAAAACTGTGAAATTGTGTTAGAAGCTTGGGAAGAAAAGGGATATCAAACAGTATTGAAATCATCTCATGACAGTAAGAGGACTTTGAAACAATAGGGTAAAATTAAAGGAGGAAAAAAACAGCTACACAGTCTGTAGTTCTTGATTTGATATTCCATGCCATTGTTCACAGCTACTGTGAAAGAATAGAAAATGTTACTGTGATTTTCATAATTGCATTGGATTTTTTTTCTTTACTCCTTTCCCTCGTAGTAAAGATTTGTAGGCAATGTGTTCACCTGTGTTGTTAAATAAATACTTCTATAGTATGTTTTCTGTTATTGGATTTCTGAAATCTGAGCTAGTACAAATCCCTCTTGAATAGTGTTTGATGACTTCAGAAGGGCTACTTCAGCCAAAGAGAAGCTGTGTGCATATCCTAATCAAAGGAATAATCTGATGCACTAAAAGCATTGTTTTATTTTGCAGAATCCTCCAATGCAACATTATTGACCAATGCAGAAAAAATTGCTACAATTACAACTACACATACTCCTCAACAAATGCCACAGGAGACCAGGTTAGTTTAATGTCTTCCTTAGAGTGGAGAGTAGAGGCTGTCATGTTCATTCAGTACTTCCCATGTATCTTCATTCCCATAAATCTCCCCATCTTCTTTCCCTTATTAATTTGTCTCCCCTTCTTCTTTCCATTATTAATTTGAACAGAAACAATGCAAAGACAAAACAGGAATCCCAGTTTGATTTCAAAGCACCCACAGCCTCCCAGGTAAGGCTTTTTGCTTTATTTAATTTTAGCTTATTGGTTGCAACTTGCAAATATACATTGAGGCTTCTTCCCCCTGTCCTGTTTGAGTAAGAAATAAACAGTATTTATGTATGTATTTTACAATATTTACACTCTGCCTCAATCCTAGTGACTAATTTAATATATACTAATAATGTTCGTCCCTAAAAGATGTTTGCAACAGGCAGAAATGCATCAGAATGAAAAAGGGGGATATGTAATATCTTTGGACTGTGGTGTTCATAATATGGCTATAGAGATATAGTGCACATATAGAAGATACTTAGGCCTACTAGGAAATTATATTTCAAACTGCACATTAAGGAAATAAAAAACACAGGACAGTAAAAGTACCATTAGTGGCTCTCTAGATATCCAAGTATGTTACTTTGCCTTCCTACTAGCAATTGTCATAGAACTAGTAGTTTTCCTGTTTAAAGCAAATTTATTGCATGGGATGTGTGCAGAGAATATCTATTTATTTTTCATCATAATTGATCAGAATAATTGCAGAGCAGGAGAAAGTTCTTCGGAGAAAAAAATGTTGGACACGCATACAAGGTGGGGGATTTATTCTTAAACACTTCATCTAAGAAGGACATGGCTATGGTCTGGGCTGCGTTAGAGACCCATTGTAGCAAAAAACATGTGAAGCCATTCCTCTCTACTTGGCACCTGGTGTGGCTGCACCTGGAGTACTGTGTGTGATTCTGGGCACCACATTCCTACAAGCATAGAGAGAATTCAGAGGATGACCCAGGGACTTGAAGGCATTCTGTATGATGATGGGCTAAAGAAACTTGGGATAATCAGTTTGGAGGAAAGAAGACCGAGGAGAGACATGATAGCCGTGGTCAGGTACATAAGGAGAAGCTGCAGGGGAAGTGATCAAGAACTATCCTCCATGGCCAAAAAAACTAGGACCACAAATGATGGGCATAAATGATAGGTTGCATGGTTGATGTCAGTTCTGTTAGGTAGCCCAGACAAGAAACCAAAACTGATGCTATCTTTATTGCAAGGTGTCAGGCCCAGCCCAAGAACAACGATGAGACAGTCCAGTCGAGTACAGTTCCTTTATTTGCTTACACCTTATAGACAGAATCTTGCCAAACTAAATCTGTACTACAGCAACTAGTGGATATACCCTGGGACATTCTAGGGAGTGGCTATCCTGAACCTCTTTCGCTTCCCACACTGCACCTCCAGACTGTGTTGTCTCTTGTCTCCTTTCCCCTCTTGGAATGCACCCCCTCCTTCCTGATAGCCTTGATCTCCCACACCACTCTCTCCTTGTAGATACATTCCCTCACATAAGGTTACAGTAAGAGAAACTTGAAAGTCTGAAAGCACTTGTCCCTTCCCCTGCCCTTAGTTTCCAGAGAACTTGGGAGGGTCCCTTCCAAGATGCTTTCTTCACCCCCATCCCTCCTTTGGACTCAGGTTTCATTTATCAGACCATTGTCTGGGCTATGGCTCTTTCTTCTGTCTCCCAAGGTTATTCTCACATCCCATTACAGGCAGTTATGTCCCACAGAAGGTTCAGCGTAGCTGTATTGAGTGTTTTCTCAGCTTGTCTCTGCATGTATATACATACATGCTGTTGTGAGCCACCCAGAATTGTGCTCTAAGATGGGTGGCTTTATAAACCTTTTAATAAATAAGCAAATGAAATAAAAATGCAGAGCAACTTTGCTTTGCTGACAGTTGTAGCAATAGTGTGGTTTGTGTTCACACATGCAGACTACCAGGGTACCTTCCAGACAATTTTGCCAAGACTTCTGGAAGAAGGAGCTGGTTCAGCACTTTATGGAAGGTCCTAAATGCTCTTATACGGATTTGAATGACTGAATTAACGTCCTTTTGGCGAATGCCAAGGCGAAGTATGCAATGAGATTTATTTCTTTAAAAACCAGGCTATCTTGCCTTTGATATAAGAACTGAATTTAATTTTTAAAGAATAGATTAAAGGTAGTGGTTTGAAAACAGGTCTAATTTGATACAGGGGCACTTTCAATTGTTTATTTCCTATGTTCATTTTAATGTGACTTACCGCCTGATCGTTTGAACCAACTCTCTTCTGGCTTTGCATGTCCATAATTTAGATCTTCCTGATGATGAAGGTTGCAAATAGTTTTTGATTACTTTCTTCTAGCCAGAACAAGATTTTTACACTGTTGAACTTGAAAGAGGAGCTAAAGGGTTTGGCTTCAGTCTGCGAGGTGGCCGAGAATATAACATGGATCTCTATGTCTTGCGGTTAGCAGAAGATGGTCCTGCTGAAAGATGTGGGAAAATGAGGGTATGTATGTTACTAGTTCGCGTGAGCTACCATTCCTCATTTGCCTAAGCAAAGCTACTGCAGACCAACCTTTCAACTCAGTTTCCTCCTTTTTCCTCTGTTCAGTTTCAGAATATCGATGATCTTGGAGTTATTCAAGCCATTAGGCATTAGCAACACCATCAGCAAATGATTTTTGATGCCTGAAAGTGAAAAATCCCTTTAGCCCATCTAGATACGTGCCTAGATTATTGGTTTTCCCTTACATAGTGTAGTTATCTCACTGCATCGGATGCCATTCTCCAAATTCCTCTGCATTTGAACACAGCGTTTCATATGAGTTGTTGTTGTTTGTTTGTTTGTTTATTTATTATTAAATTTGTATGCCACCCATCTCCCCCCAACGGGTGACTCTGGGTGGCTCACAATTAAAATCAGAAACCCCATCAATAATTAAAAATCCCCCCATTAACAGTTAAACAAATAATCCATTAAAATTAAATCTAAACAGCAAACCCTGTACATAAATACTAAAAACATTCAAGCTGACGGGGGGGGGGGGCAAGGTCAATCACCCCACAAGCCACCTCCACTGGTGTGAGCCCCCATCCGGCCCCCAGGATGTTGTTGTTACAACTGCTACATTTTTAAATGGAGGCCTCAAAATCCTATCTGTAGAGTTTCACTGAGCACTCCTTTGGATACTGATTCTTTTTTGGACCAAGGGCTACCAAGCTTGGTCTTTGAGGGGCATGCCTTAGGTGAATACCCCAAAACAATAGGCAGGGTCCATGCAAAACCATAATTTGATTTCATATACATGTACATTTAATTAAAATTAAATTCCATTAACATGATTATTCCCCAGAATAACCTATTTAGGAATTATCCCTTTCTGTCATTAAAAAATTACACTTTCAAGGTCTGTAGGAAGTATCCCTACATTTTTTCAGAGATAGTGGCCACCATAGGTCATCAAGTTGTGCATTTATCTCTAGGCCACGGCAGAGAAGGATACATGTGTACTCTCACTTTTTGTTCTGTTTTTCCTTTTTCGTCCCTAGTTGGTACTTTTTAAAATATTTGTCTGGATATTTTGTTAGTTTGCTTGTTTTAAAAAAGAACAGAAGGGACTCTTTTTGCATACCGCTGTTTTATAAGGGGTAGCACATTTACAATTAAATCTCTCTCAGTGGCCTGTGAGCACAGTCACATACTCTGCCATCCTTGCATTGGAATTTAGACTCGGGTAGTTTCAAACTATCATTTTCCACATGTACCTTTTCAGGTATTTTAGCCATGTTTACAGGTCTATGACATGCCTCTCCAGAATGGAGTAGTATAGAAATCTTAGCAATAAAAATTTAATAGTAAATAACTCAGGATCTCATCTCTAGTTTGATATGCATTTTTTTGTACTTGGGCACCACAAGAAACTTTATGAAATGCTATATTCCCACTTCAAAATGTTACACTTTTTGCACTTTGGCAACCAGCTCATTCTGACTCTTATGTGATGCTTTTCTTCCAACATTTTACTTTAGTCATAGATTCTTTTATTTTGACAGATTGGGGATGAAATCCTGGAGATTAATGGAGAAACCACAAAGAACATGAAGCACGCTCGAGCCATAGAACTAATTAAAAATGGTGGCCGCAAAGTTCGCCTGTTTCTCAAACGTGGAGATGGTTCTGTACCAGAATATGGTGGGTCAAACTATGAAAACATTCCTTTTCTTCCTCCTGGCATCACACCATGAATGATATATCTCCAAGATCTGAAGCGGGGATTCTTCTTTTTCCTTTTCTTTCTTTTTCTCTTTTTCCACCAATGTCTTACCAACCTTGACAACAGTGGTTAATTGCCTCGCTTGTGCTGAATTTTCTCTACACTTTTTCATCCTTTGCTTGCTACTATGGACTTTTGTGGGGGCACAGTGTACAGGCAAGACCATCTTCAGAGCAGTATTTTGGTGATCAAAGGGGGCAAAAACATATAGACAAACCAAAACTGTACTATCCTGTCCGACCAAACAAGGAATGTTTATTGAACTGTGCCAAACTGTTTCTCAGCGGATGAATTGTTCCCTCGTCTTCTGATCAATGCAGAGTTGGGAAATGTGTGTTATCCTTTGGAAACTGTTGTCCTTGGCTTTTGTCTGTAAACATAGGCATGAATTCCAAGATGGTGTCTGGGCTTTTACTGTCCCCTTACATTTCTGTAAATATTTATAAATTTATTTTTAAAAACGTATGCAATACAAGAATATATTCACTTGGATTCCCCTCCTGCCCTTTTCCTTTAGAATGTTTGTTCACAACTGTGTAGGCTATGAACAAATTCTTATTGCCATTCTCAATGTTTATTATAAGAGAAGAGATGTTGTTTTACTTTGTTGCCAAGGGAAATATCAGCGTTAAAAATCCCACTTGTATTTAAGTTCCATAGTATTGATTTTGGGTGGCTTAGTACTGTATATAATATTATGATGTCCTATTTATTTGAGATAATTATTCAGATATATGCCCTAGATGTAGGGCTTTTCCCAAATATAATTGGTTTCCAACCAGTTATGAGTTATAAGCACACAAATGAACAGGTGTCCTTTATGTTTCCCCATATTTGGGATAATATATCAATAAATTATATTTCTTTTTATTCCCAGTGTGGAACACTATCAAAAGTCCCAACTAATGTACTTTTCTATTTTTGTTCTCCAGAGATGGGAGAAGTGGCAACAACATGTGGGTGGGATCTTTCAAAGGTTATAATTCTATCCCCACAAATTGCTTTTATTACCAAAAAATAAAAAAAATCATTGTTCTTTATTTTTTCACTCCATTATATTAGCACCAGGTTGAACTGGTCTTATAAATGAATCACTGAGTATCTATATATCAATTCAGTTTGTCTTGAGAAAGATGGACGTGTGCTTGTGATATAGGCCAATTATATTCCTTCTAAAGCCGCATAAACTGAAAAAGCTGGCTTACATTAATTTTAGTGTTTTTTTCTTTTTAATGGGACTATAAGAGTGACCTCATGGTACTGTAAGAAGTGAAAAAACTTAAATGGTTGTTTGGGGCAAAGTTATTTGGCATGCTTTATGATGAGAACATCGCCCTTAAGCATCCCACAGTTGTTCTGGCTATGGCTCCAATGCCATTTCTTAAAAGGATTCAATTAGTATGCCACACCACACATAGACTTGTCTGCTTTTATTTAGAACATACTGAAGACTTCACACAGTCGGGTGACTTAGTAGTTTAGCCAACTCACTCTACAGTTTTAATCCATGTCATGATTACAATTCCTGTGTTTGCACTTCTGTTGTACACTCAATTGGCCATGTTTCCGCAGGACTAAAACTGTGTAATGTTCTTTATGTTCTGTCTTTTTCCTATGCTCTTTTGGCTGTAAAGTATTGTACCATATGCTAAACATTGCAAATATAGCCTATAAAAAAAGTGCTTCACTTCTTCCAGAATGTCTGTTGCCCTGAGGATGAAAATGCAACACCAGGATATGGGGCAGAGTATCTTCTTTTTGTCTCCTGGTTAGCTTGTTCTCTCTCTCTTTCAGTCTGGGCTGCGAGTCGTTTTTGAAATCCCATAACAAATTCCATTTTCACGTCAGGGGCTTGGACTGTTGGTGTCCTGTGCCTGTCACACTTGGGGGCTGAGCTGCGTCAGTACTGTCCGTTGCAGTCACTAACAAATTGCTTCAAAAAGAATGAGGTTCCAATATTTTTTCTGACTCAATTGGAACGCGCTTCTCTAACGAGGCTGTATATTTTTGTAATGAGTTTTGTACTTATCTTCAATGTCTGCAGTCTGTAGTAGGTTTCTTTTTGTCGTTGTTGATTGTTAATTGTTTTATCTCTGACATTCTGTCTCACTGCCCCAATTATGTCTCTCTTCTCTTCTTTGCACTCTCTCTCTCGGATACTTTCGTTGTCTGGGTTATTTAATCACCTTTTTTCAATGTTTAAGTACACTGTCTCGCTTTAACCATTGCTGTTTCTGCAGCCTTATATATGGGTGATGCCTAGACAATCCTGATTGGAAAACAAAATAAACTTTTCTTTATTCTAATATTTTTTTAAAAAATGAAGATTTTTTTTCCCTTACCTCTTTATTATAGGGAATCTAAACATTCTACTTTTTTCTTTCTCTTTCTCCTACTTTTCTTGGTGCCGGGGCTCTTCCTTCCTCAGCGATGATACCTCCTAATATCGCTGCATGTATGAGAAATGACAAGCTCGGGGAGTCTTGCTTCTACCTTATGGGCCATAATCAAACTACGGTTTGTAGCTAAAATCAATACTAGGTGTTTCTGTGCTGTGGCCTAATTCTCTCACCTTGCTTTCCACTTTGCTAAACTTCTGCATATACGGCAATTCATTCTGAGCATCCTGCAGTTCCATGAATTGTAAGTACCCTGTACCCCGTGGTCTCCTGCAACAGACCATAAGTTGCCCAACTGACTTGGCATTGTTTGAAGATCAAACAGTGGTCCTCTACTTCTGAAGTCTTATGGTATAAGCAATCCATGGTTTCCTCTCAGAAATCATCAAAAGAAAGGCCTGCAGAAAAGCTAAGCTAACCCCGTCTGTCAAGAGAAGAGTTTGCATCAGAGAATTTTATTTCATATTCAGGAGAAAAGAGATAAGTCTAGGATTCTAAGGAGTTGTGTGACTTATTATCATGTTAATGTTCTCAAACATCTATTGGGTTCATGTTAATTTTTTGACTTAGAATCCATTAAGCTCTGTCACAGAAGACATTTATGTTTTTTCCAAAGAAATAACCAATTACAGTACCAACTTCAAAGCAATTTAACTGCAATATTTTGCCATTTTTTAAACAATTCATAATCAACTATTGCCAAGAATGTATAAAAAGGTTGCTCCAACACAGATGATTTGCTGCTTCTGCTTATAGCATCTGTATTTATTGCAACGGGATAAATGTAAATATTTTACCCGATCATTCTGCAGATCTAAACAGAATCTGTTGCATTAATAAGATCAAATCATGTCTTTCCCTACCCTGCTGCTCTCATTGTGTGTGTTTAAGTTGAATCATGGTGGCAAAACCAAAGTTGTCCTCAATGCTTGCACATATTCTGTATAAAGAGGGGTTACGTTCTGTGTTCACTGAGTGTACTTAAAACAGACAATCTATAGGTCTCCTGACACCCAGTGACTCTGGGTGCCATACAATTGCAAGTATATATATATATAAAATCATGAATGGCCTCCAAAACAACATATAATTCCACCACCACCACCCCAAAAAACCCATCCACCAGGGGATCAACCTTCATTCTTCCCCAGAGCCTGGGAGAATAGCTTCCTGAACATCATCAGGGTGGGAGCCATCCGGAGCTTTGGGGGGGGGGGGATCGATACTAAAATGATTAAAAATAAATCTTTCTTCAAAGATTTTGCACACTGGAAAGTTATGAATAAAGTTATACGCCATCTTCCAGATACAGTTTTCTTTTTTTTAATTTAAAACATTTAAAAATTATTTTTAAAGCCTATTTTATATCAGGAAATGAAAAGAAAAGGAGGATATGAAGGTATTAACTACAAAGGATTTATGTTAGGCCAACATATTCTGATCTGAACCTGGGAAAAGGTTAATTTTCCCATTCCTAATGTTGTAGAGACCAGAATTTAGCTTAAGATGGCCATTGCCTTGAGAAGCACTCATATTAATGTAGAGCACTCATCCTTTGCTGTTTTACTAAAATTAACAAAAGCTTCAGGAAGCAGCTTATTGACTGCTTAACAATTGCTTGTTTTTGTCACTAATGAAGTCTTCAGAATAATGACTGGTATCAGACTCTAAAATGAGGTCACCATTGCCAAATGTTTTGTTGTTATCTTTTTTTCAGACCCCAGCAGTGACAGGAGCAGCCCAGCCACAAGTTCACAAAAAGTATCGGAAGTGAAAAACATGCAGTATGACAGACAACAACACTTATCATTGGAGCCCAGTTATCCACCAGATCTTCACAAATCATCCCAACATGGAGAGAAGCGGATACATTTTAAGGACCCCAAAAGCAGCAGAGAGTTTGGCAGACAATCAAATGAGCATCACACATGGAACGGAACTTCTAAAAACAGCAATAGCATCCCAACCAGAAAAAAGGACAGGTCACCGGAAAGGAGGCGAGAGCGACAACCAGAGAGAATGGCCATCAACGGACAAAAACGAAAACCTCCTGAAAAGAGGAGGGAAGGTACAAGGAGTGCTGAAAATACTCTGGAGAGAAGAGAAAGGCATGAGAAGAGAAGAGACTTTTCTCCAGAGAAACGAAGAGAACGATCACCAACCCACAGACGGGATAGCTCACCCAGCAGAAGGAGACGGTCGCTCGAAAGGCTAATGGATCAGAGGAGATCACCAGATAGGAAGAGGGAGAGCTCACCTCCTGAAAGGAGGGCTAAGTCAACGGATAGGAGGAGGGAGAGGAGCCCAGAACGAAGAAGAGAGAGGTCTCCCGATAAACGAAATCGAGATGGCAGAGTCAGTTTCCGGGAGAAGGAGGAAGGCACGCTGAGATACGACACAAATAAGAGTAACAGGCACCCAGTGGAACAAAGACGGCGACCCTATAAAGAGTGCAGCACTGACCTCAGTATCTAGTGGCTTTTGCAGGCCCACAATACTCGTGCAGCCTTTCCAGCATTCAGAATTCCTAGGAAGGAAGGTAGCAAGCCTCAAATGCCTCCCACAGCCACCACACAACTAAAATCTAATCATCAGACCATATTTACGTGTTTTTGCACATGGTGTAGGACAACATTAAAGTATTTTTCAGTATATTCATTTCAAAACATACTTGCCAAATGTTCATCCAGAAGGCTGATGAAAGTTGTGTCCTTTCTAACTAGTTACCATAGCGAACATAAATTCATTGTACTTTTCTGTGGCTTTATTGTTCCTTTCTTAGTTTTAGGTGGGCAAGCCACAGTGGTTAAGATTTTATGATCAACCACATTGTTTCGTTGATTGATTCATTGCAAAGATGAATTTATGATTTTCTAAAGAATGGGTTGGAGGAAGAGGGGGTTGATTGGTAAAACTGAGAACTACTGTGGAGTGATTTTTTTTCCCCTTTACAAATAAAGAACATAGTACTCAACTTTTAAGAGAACTATTTGAAGAGACTACTGCTGGGATGAAGGATATTTATACAGATCTACACAGCACGAGTTGTTAAGGAATGTATAGTGTGTTCCATGAACAATATGTACTTTTGGGTCTCCTTTAAAAGGAAGTAAGGTGGCCATGGATTCGTAGTCATGCATTGCATCATGCACAGGACAAACCATCATGTTTGTTCATAATTGTGACCGTTAAAGGCAGCACTACTGTTGTTCAACCGGTAGGACTATGCAGATGAAACTGGAACCTGAATGGTATCACATGTTTGCCTTGAAGGGAAATTGACATTAATTTGATTCCTTTTTCAAGAAGCATTTTGAGGAACAAATCCTTCTTTCATAGGCTGAGTTTAAATGCTTTCAGGTCAGTCTAAGCATTTAAGTACTCTTGTTGCCAAATGGACCTGTCTCTCTGGGCTTCTGTTTTTTAATTATTATTATTATTATTATTATTATTATTTTAACTTTTTTCCTTTCTACTTTCTGGTTACCCTTACTTAAGACAAAAGGAAGTACGTTTGCGAATTGTCAAACAAACAAAAAGATAAAAATTGGGTATGGAGTTCTTGAGAGAAAGCTGTGGTTTGTGCTCTACTTCAGACTGTAAGGAGTGGAACAAACCTATGCAAGGTTCTATTCTGTTGGGTATTTTCATGCAAGTTTGTGCGGTAAGTATACTGTAGTGCCGATAGGAAAATTAATGGATTACTGCCTAGCTGAGCCAAAAATTTGCCGTTACTGTTGGACCACTAGAAATTTTTAACTGCTGCTTTTTATTTTACAGTGCATTGATGTGTACATGTATCCTGTTTCACTGTTTTTCATATACCCGTGCACAAACACATTACACAAAGAAAAAGGATTACAAGTCTATCACTGTTATCGCCCTGGTACTGTAAAGAAAAAGGAAAGACAAAGATAGCTTGTCGTTATGTGTACAGAGTTTAAATTGTAATTAGCAGAGCCTGTTGAAAGCAAACAAAAAGAAACTGTTGACTTTTTTGTTTGTATAAAAGAGACTTTATGACAAAATTTAGCTGTGAGGAATGTGCTACATGTTTATATTTCTGGAAAAAATGGAACAAATTGATTCATGGGGATATATTTTAATGTAAACTGAATCAGGTATGTAAAGCTGTTTTAACAGAAGACAATATAAGTAACTTGGAAGATTTTGTTGATTGGAATATCATATCATGACCTCCGGTGGGGTGGGAAGTGCCTCTTGGAGGCATTTGGGTGAGGTTTGTGTTCTTCGGTCATCATTACTTGCCATGTACTCTGGTCATAGTGCTGTTTTTCTGTGTTGATGAGAAGCGTGTGTGGGCCAATCTTTTTTATAAAAACCCTATGCATATATAAATACTACATTGTTCATAGCTTTATTTGAAAGATTGGGTTTATACATGACGATAGTCTAAGTAGATGTGGACTTTACTCAATATAAGATTCTTTCCTAGGGACAAAATACAATGTATATGATGTAGCTACAATGAAGGAAAGAGTCTCTGAATGCTATTTTTATTATCAAATAAAGATTTCCATACAAAGCATTTACATGATTGTAGTGGTAAGATTAAGGAAGAAATGCAGTGTGTCTGGCTTTATCTTGCTCTGTTTTGACATTGCATTTCACAAAAAAAATACAACACGAGCCTTGGGTTTTTCAGCAGATGTTTGTGCCTCTTCTTGTTGTCTATGTGACGGTCAGAAGAAGACTGATCTTCCAGTGATTATTGGTATTGTATGTCAGCCAACCGCTGAAGAAGATCCCAACAGGCTAACTGAACACATAACCTGCATGCAGTCAATACCAGGTTCAGTCCTTTGCATTGTCAGATAAAATGTGGAACACCTTCTGCTTAAAGCCTTGAAAAGGCCCTGCTGGTTGTTGAATCAATAATACTGAGTTAGGTTGCTATGATTTTTACTTATTTATTTTTATTTATATTTCAAATTTGGTCACTGCCCATCTCACTAGGAAGTGATGCCGGGCAGTTTACAGTAATTCATGGGAGACCTTTTTCTATGGCTCATCTTAGAGATATTTTCCTTTCTTTGGTTTTATATTTCAATTAGACATAAACACATTGGATGTCCTTCCTAGCCCACCAGAGACCATAACTGATTTTGGGCCCAGAAAGTCATAATGGAATTCTATTGCTTAAACAATAGAAGCAGTAGCTGAATGGGAAAAGACTACATTCAAGACTTCTCAATTGTCTTGAAGCCAAACTGGAGTAGAAGTATAACAGTGGAGGGCTGAATAAGTTACCATGAGAAATAATCAGTGGACCAGCAAAGCAATAATTGTTTGATGATTTGCTTATGGGTCTGGGAGTTAAATCAATAAAAACATATGGTGTTCATTTGCAAAGATACATTAAACACTGTTCGAGCTTAGCCAAGGGTGCATGAGAATTAAAATGATTGATTTTAATTTCACATAGGGGAGGAAGACTAATTCTGTCCTTGTATATGATGAATGGTCACAACCCAGAGAGGCATTCAAAGTTACTTTGCCCCTTGTTTCTTAATACAGCTTCATTTTGCTGTCCGTCCATTTAAAAAGTCATGCCAAATATCAGAGCGGCATGGGGAATAAAAACATTAAATAAGTACAGGTTTACAAATTCTGACCCGATATTCTTAATGTCCAAAAGGGGGTTTGTTGGGTGGTAGTTATTGTTTTAATGCTGACCACTATGAACATTGTTCTTAATTTCAGCAGTTTAATTCTGATATTCTACCATGAAAGAAAATAGCCTTTGCCAGTAATTATTCTCTGGTACCATTTTTTTCATTTATTAAATTTGCAGCATTGTAATCGCCATTTACCTATAAAGGCTCCTGTCTAAAATCTGTTAAAATATTTTGGCTAAGATCTAGATGTTTTACATAAATGTTGAGATTATTAATATCCTTTTGTGACACTGCATTAATTCACTACATTACAGCAAGTCAACAAAGGCTCAAAGCATAGCAAAACACCAAAGGAAGAGGGAGGAAGTCAAATTGAACATAAGGCATGTGTAATTGAAGCAGAATAATAATTAATGTCTAACACTTACGTGAGAAGCAAAGTGACTTTGGAGAGGTAAGAATTCCATCCATTTGATCTGTGAACAAATGTAGGGTTTTGCCCCTAACTGGTCCATGGCAGCAGATGTGCTCACGTTACAGGTCAAGTTCAGTGAAATTTATCTTTCTCTTTAAAAGAACAGAGGTGTGGAAACACAGGGACTGCACTTCTAAAAGTGTAGGATTCTTTTTTGTTTCTTTAATAATTAAAAATGCTGTCTAGGGAATGCACAATGAGATTCTTTACAGAGGCTGCCTCTCCCACAACACTTCTAGTTCTCTGGGAATGATTGCATTAGCATCTGCAGAGCTGTGAGCAGCAAGAGGTACTGGTTTAGCTGAAGTACCCAGAGAAGGCTAGGAGAAACTTGCTGTACCGAGGTAAATTACATCAAATTTAACTAGAAATGTGGGCAATTTGATTGTCAAGAAGGAGCAACTTGACAAGGATCACTGACAATTTTTAAGTAGCTGTAAGAAAAAAAAAAATCCCCTCTCACCCCTATGGGTGGTATATGTCTTCCTCAAACTTGGGTCCTCTACCAGGGGCCTGGGAGTTTGAGGGTTCTGCGCAGTATCTTAGCTGTCCCTAGCACTGCACTCTTCTGGACAGAGAGCTCTGATGTCATTCCTGGGATCTGTTGGAGCCACTCTCCCAGCTTAAGAGTCACAGCCCAAGTGCTCCACTGGGACCACTTTGGCCTTTACTTTCCACATCCTCTCCAGTTCCTCCCTCAGGACCTGGTACTTCTCCAGCTTCTTATACTCCTTCCTGATGTTGCTGTCACTTGGCACCACTACTTCTATCACTACCACTGTCTTCTGGTCCTTGTCTACTATCACGATGTCTGGTTGATTGGCCAGTACCTGCCTGTCCGGATCTGGAAATCCTACAGGATCTTAGCTCTATTATTCTCCATGACCTTCTGTGGAATCTCCCATCTGGACTTGGGAGGGTCTAGCCCATACACTGTGCATATGTACACAATGCCAGCTATTTGATTGTGCTGTTCAGTGTATGCTGTTCCTGCCTGCATCTTACACCCTGCCACTATATGTTGGACTGTCTCTGAGGCCTCTGTGCACAGTCTGCACCTTGGGTCCTGTCTAGTGTGGTAGATCCCTGCTTCTATGGATCTGGTGCTTAGTGCCTGATCTTGTGCTGCTATGACCAGTGCCTCAGTGCTGTCTTTTAGTCCAGCCCTTTCCAGCCACTGATAGGATTTCCCAATGTCAGCCACCTCAGCTGTCTGTCAATAGTATATGCCAGGCAGGGTCTTGTTTTGCCATGGCAGTTCCTCTGCTTGAACTTCCTCCCATGTCTGCTGCTGCCTCAGGCATTCTCTCAGCAGCTCATCTTTGAATGCCATCTTACTGGTGGGCTCCTGCATGCTCTGAGTTTCATCCAAGACAGTGGCTTTGACGCTCACCAGACCCTGCCCACCCTCTTTCCAGCTGGTGTACAGTCTCTGGGTGTTGGGGAAACTTCCATATATTGTGAGGACTTCCGGGTCTTCACCCAAATATATATTTGGGTAGATTTTGATTTTGAATATCTCTGTTGACTTCAAAGGCCAGGGCAATATCTTTTAGATATACCAAAAGGGAGCACCATAAAGCTGAACAAAATTCCAGCTATGATCATTTTATTTTAAAAACGTTTAAATTGCACACTCTTCTGAAACCAAAAGATGAAGGGGCAGCATATAAAATTGCAAATATTTTAATTAAAGCATATAAATGTTAATGTCCACACATTTTAAATTCTCATTTCAATAGAGATTATATAAGAAATAATTAGCTATGGACATCAGATGTTTTTAAAAAAATCTTATTGTTGCTGAATTCATAAAATATAATGCAATATAATGACTGGACAGTAATTTGAAGGAAAAACAACTTCAGAAAGAGAATAGCAGGTTGGATAATGTAAACAAGAGGAAAGAAAATTAAAAGATAATTAACATACCATAGGGTAGGAATAGAAATATTTTAAGTTTATTGAAAGTACTTTTTAAAACTAAATGCATTAATAAACATTTACAAATATTTATTAAAATAGATCACCAAGGAGACCCAGTTGCAAAACAGTAGTTTAAGAGGGTGGGAAATGTAAGAATTAAGAACAGGGTGCCTCTGAGTTTGCTCAGCCTCGTACAAAATCCATATTAATTGTTGAGAAGCTTTCTTGTTTTTGTTTTTGTTTTTTCCCTACAGCCAAATATTGAAGAGACTTCCTTTCTCCCTTAACACAATTGATTAATCCTTTTCTGGCCACATTGCTTATATAGAGTCTACAACCTTATATATAATCAATCTTACAAAGCTTTATATTTAGACAAAACAGCAGGTCTAGCAAAATGTAAATAAAAGATAATATTTCTAATCTCTTTAAATGATCGGATGTCTCTAAAGTGGTAGTTTTTCCAAGGAGTTCATTGCACCATCTACTATTCCCAATATGTTACTTTCAATTCTTGGTGCAGTGCAGTACAAACTTGCTCACCTCTAACACTCCCTAGTGACCACCAGGAGGCAGTACTCATACTGCTCTGAGAGTTCAAGAATAGGAAGGTGGACTGTATATGCCATTCTAATGAGCATCAAAGCAGAGTGATGCTTTGAACCATACCTGGCCCTCCTAGCTGTAATCTCACTAGGGTTTGCTAGCCACTAAACCACAACCAGGTAAGTACTAGTAAGTTATTGGTTAAACCTCCATAAACCAGGTAACATAGGCATCCCATTGCTAAGCTGTATTCAAAAAACAGGTGGAAAGAATCTTGTAATTATTGTGGTCTATAGGCCCTATGTTTCCAGTTCTACTTTCCTTAGACTTTCACCAATTATTTGTGGGGGTTTAGTCCTCATGATTCTGCCCACATAGTTTACTTTAGTAAAAACATTATAAAGTTTCAAGTAGTAAATTGAACTTACTATTGTCTACCATCAGTTGGATTAATAAAATATGTGTGAGGACACTACAGTAGTATTTTTCCACTTGAAAAAGGTCCCTGAAGTGGAATAATCCTCTTTAGTGCAGTCAATTTTATATTGTATTAGCTATAGCATTCTTGATGCATAATGGTAAGATTGTGTAGCATATTTTATAAAAGAGTAAATATTTGAGGTATTTTCTTTGATGAATGTCTCTCATGTTCCTAATTAGCCCAGTTTAGCTCAACAAATCTATAGACTCCCTGCCTCTGATAATTGAACTCAGGAGAAAATTCAGTATAATTAAGACTCCTGATCCTTAAAACTGTGCATTTTATTTACTTAGAGTAAACTTACTTTAATCAGAGAAATTTACTTAAGGCTAACTTGTCCCATTAATTATAATAGGTCTACTCTAAATCTGGATCCAACACTGATTTTGGGTTATCCTTATTTTTTGAAAAATGGACCACTTTGATCCCAGTAAAATTAAATACAGTCAATAATTCAAAGAATTATCCATAAAAGTTAAGGTTAACTAATGACAAATACTTCTGTATAATATAATTCCCTAAATCAGGGTTTTCACTCAACCCCAGTTTATTAAAACATGATTAAAATCCCTGATATAATATTAAAAGTCAGCTACAAATGGACTTAAAAATAATAAGCACATTTAAGTACAACCTAAGAAAGATTTTTTTTTTTTTCCAAATAGAGCTACTGCACATTTGTGAATCTTTGGCTCCACATAAAAGATACAAGTATAAAACTCAGAAATATATAATAGCATTATTGTAGACTATTTTTCTCAAATATCCTTTTTAACTAAATCATTCAGTAGTTATCCATCCACAATTTCCTTGTAATATATTTTAAATAATAAATTTTCCCTTACCTGCTGGTTTAATAATAATTCAAATATTAGCCTTTTTTTCCTATCATTATGCCGTCTCTACTAATGGATCAGGACCTATCAAACTGTTGTTCGTCAGTATATCAGCCTTCAACAGTGTAGTGTGCTCCAGATTTGTTGGACTTAAATTGCATTATATCGAATTTGACTCTTTGCCTTATTAGTTCACATCAATTTTATCTCTGTTCATTATTCAAAATTTTGAAACTTCTGAAAGTTCCTTCAATCCTTTCTTGGAAAGGATCATTCTGTGTAGTCTGGATCTATCTAAAAGAAAGGCACCGGGGGTGGGGGGGATGTGTCAAAAAAATTATTCCGCTTCAGGTCAGTCTTCTTGTTACTGGGAGAAATATCTATTCAGCTCTGTTGAAGTATCAGTTATATCCAATATATCTCTGGAAAAATGGAAGATTCAGTATTAGGTTTATATGAATCATTCAAGATTTGAATTTATTGATTTGAACGTTGAACTAAATTAGTCTGAAGAATCCATTTGAATTGGTAAGATGGAATAATGGATTCGTGTTACTGGAAAGCAAGTCCAGTTGAATGTTCCCATTCCCCCCCCCCCCAACAATAAAAGCAACAGTGGAAACAGCTGCAAGAGGAGATAGAGTTCCCTTTTCTGGGTGTTTGCAAAGAGAGGAGGACAGCCATCTCTTAATTTGGAGGCAGTAAAACAGCCTCAGTGATGCCCTCCAGATCTAGGATTCCATGATAAGTTTCTTTTGGATTTCCATCTCTGCTAGAAAATGGCACTGGGCATATCTATCAATTCAGCCCCATCCATCATCTCTGCCACGGCAGCCACTGGGTCCCTCAGGGTTACTGAGCATATGGGATCCACGCCAGCACCCTGGCAGCCGTATAAAGCTCATCAAGCTGACTCCAAGCTGCCTTGCATTCCACAATCCCATTGGAACATACGCAGATCTCTGCGAGATCTCCGCTCTCTGCTAGATCAGACCAAAGATCTATCTCAACAGAGCATATGAACCTTGCATTACAGAATTCTTTTGCTCTGCAAAAGTGATAGATAAGACCATATCCTGCCCATCTGCAGTGGGGGAGTTAGGATGTTATCAGCACCCTGTGGATCTCGCTTGCAAGCTCACAATGCAAATGTTCTCTTCCCCATTACTGCTATAACTTGTTGAAACATCATGGATACCCCCCAGGTCTGCTATATTCAATTTATTACTGCAGTCCCCCTACGTGTTTTAGGCATTCTGAGCAGCTCATGGTGTTAGCATTTGAATTAAGCCATACAGGCACTTTCCAAGAAGTGTTTGATCCAGTAGGCCCTCAAGAGTTCTATTAATTCTGGTATTTTTAACCTGGTGCAATATTCTTTCACATTTTTCCAGCAAGAGACAATTAAGAAGCTGTAAAATGCCTATTACAGCATTCTAAACACACAACAATGGTACCCCTGGGGACAGAATGCTATCCAATGTGTTTTTAAATGGAGCTTTAACGAAAGAGAAATTGTCACACATAAAAGCAAAGTCTTTTTAAAAATAGTATCTGCCACAAATACACAGGAACTAGTTGGAGTGTGGTTGCTGATGAATGATCCAAATGGCTGCATTAGTGGCCTGTACACCATTTCTACTCTTTTAAATATTATGAGGGTGAGGAGTGAAACAGGAATTATCCTATTATATTACGTGACCCAGTACCTAAGAGATTTATCCTTCTTAATAAGAGCCACATTGATGTGCAGATCAGGAAAAACAGAAACACTAAAAGCCTACAAAAAGCCCTTTAAAACCTCAACAGTAAAGATGTATCAGAACACCTGAAAGCAATACAGGCGGTCCTCAACTTATGACCACAATTGGGGCCAGAATTTCCATTGTTAAGCAATGTTGTAAAGCAAGATATCACGTGACTGCAACACTTATTGACAGCAATCCCAGCAATCACCACTGCCATCATTAGGCGAATTCCATTGGTCCTTATCCGAAGACTCACCTCAATCCAAGCCATTCCAGGCTTGGTCCCTCCCAGCCTTGAGCCTCGGAAAGGTAAGGGATTGCCTCCAACTCCCCTCACCTGCCTATCTCGCCCCCCCCCCCCTTTTGGCCATCTTGCACCCTGCCTTGCCGGGTGGCAAGCAGCTCCAGAACTGCATGGCTCTGGGGTTGCTTGCCATGCTGTGGCTCAGGGGCTTCTTGGTCCTCCTTCCCTCCTTCACTTGCATGCACCATCCCTCTCCTTCCCCCTTTGCTCACTCGCACACATGCACCGTGCCCTTCTTCCCTCCGCTCACTCGAGGACTCTCCACGGGCACTTCCAGCAGTGAAGGAGCACTCTAGGGGTGCTTCCAGTGTGCATTTTGCAGCTCATGTTGGAAGCTGCTGGCTGTTCATGAGGCTTAATGCTTCCTCCTGTAAAGCCTCAAAGCTGCAGTGCAGCCTGAAGGGAGTGTGGTGTGTGTGGGTAAGTGAAAGGGGAAGGAGGGCACTGGTGCATGTGTGTGAGTGAGCAAAGGGGGAAGGAGGGTGTGGTGCATGCATGCGAGTGAAGGAGGGAAGGAGGGCATGGTGCACATGACTGAAGAAAGGCCAGGGTTGGTGTGGGAGACCTCCCACTTGCAACCTCCACTGCTGGCTTCCCCATTGACTTTGCTTGTGGGAAGCCGGCAGGGAAGGTTGCAAATGCAATCACCTGATCACAGGTGCTTGGCAATTGGTCATAAGTACAATTCATTGACTATGCAAAAGCCTTTGATTGTGTGGATCACAACAAACTGTGGCAAATTCTTAAGGAGATGGGGGTACCAGACCACCTTACCTATCTCCTGAGAAAGCTCTATGCGGGCCAAGAAGCAACAGTTAGAACTGATCACGGAACAACTGATTGGTTCAAAATAGGGAAAGGAGTACAACAAGGCTGTATACTGTCACCCTGCTTATTTAACTTATATGCAGAGTACATCATGAGAAATGCCAGGCTGGAAGAATCACAAGCTGGAATTAAGATTGCAGGGAGAAACATCAACAACCTCAGATATGCAGACAATACCACCCTAATGGCAGAAAGTGAAGAAGAATTAAAGAGCCTCTTGATGAGGGTGAAAGAGGAGAGTGCAAAAGCTAGCTTGAAACTCAACATTAAAAAAACTAAGTTCATGGCATCTGGACCCATTAATTCCTGGCAAATAGAAGAGGTAGAAATGGAAGCAGTAACAGACTTCATTTATTTGGGCTCCAAGATCACCGCAGATGGAGACTGCAGCCATGAAATTAAAAGACGCTTGCTCCTTGGGAGGAAAGCTATGGCAAACCTAAATAGCATATTAAAAAGCAGAGACGTCACCTTGCCGACAAAGATCCGCATAATCAAAGCTATGGTTTTTCCAATAGTAATGTATGGCTGTGAGAGCTGGACCATAAAGAAGGCTGAGTGCCGAAGAATTGATGCCTTTGAACTGTGGTGCTGGAGAAGACTCTTAAGAGTCCCCTGGACTGCTAGGAGGTCAAACCAGTCAATCTTAAAGGAAATCAACCCTGACTGGAAGGATTAATAATGAAGTTCAAGCTCAGATACTTTGGTCACCTAATGTGAAGAGAGGACTCTTTGAAAAAGACCCTGATGACCTCCTAGCAGTCCAGGGGACTCTTAAGAGTCTTCTCCAGCACCACAGTTCAAAGGCATCAATTCTTCGGCACTCAGCCTTCTTTATGGTCCAGCTCTCACAGCCATACATTACTATTGGAAAAACCATAGCTTTGATTATGCGGATCTTTGTCGGCAAGGTGATGTCTCTGCTTTTTAATATGCTATTTAGGTTTGCCATAGGTTTCCTCCCAAGGAGCAAGCGTCTTTTAATTTCATGGCTGCAGTCTCCGTCTGCGGTGATCTTGGAGCCCAAATAAATGAAGTCTGTTACTGCTTCCATTTCTACCTCTTCTATTTGCCAGGAATGACCAACAGCAACTGTTTGAAGTTACAACAGTGCTGAAAAAATGGACTTACAACTGGTCCCTGAAGTTACAGCCATTGCAGCACCCCCACTGTCACATGATAGCAATCTGGGTGCTTGGCAACCCATTTGTACTTATGTTGTTGTTCAGTCATTAAGTCATGTCTGACTCTTCATGACCCCATGAAACATATCACGCCAGGCCTTCCTGTTGCTGTTGGTCATAACTCGAGGACTACCTGTAATTGCAGTAGCAAAAGGAACATTTCTTTCTTGCCTGCTGAAAATGTAGCCATCTAACTTGCTATGAATTCAAAAGTCTTCTCCTGCAAATCCTAATAAATGGATCTGTTCATAATGAGACAGACTTTCCCTTAGATAGGCAGGGCCCAAACTGGAAAAAAATACCAGCACCTTGAATCAGAGGCCATATAGTTACTGGCCACCAGCACAAGCTCTTTCAGAATCTGAGTGATATAATTACGATACCACAGATTGATTTAGCAATCTACCTCTCGTGTTTTTGTCCAATAAAAGCTTCTGAAAAGTCTTAAAAGAAGACATCATAAAGAGCAGTGCTACTGTCGCCATCTGAATGTCTAGGACAGTCCAAGGGGCTGAAGGTCTCATCTTTTGGGGGGGTGCAGTGTACGAAACCAAAATTCTAATTTGGGCTATAATTTTTCAAGCCTACTCAGTTAAGGAGAAATAATTGGATCTGATATCCATATTAAGCTATCCCAAAGTTTGAACATCCAAGGTCCAAAACAGTTCTGATTTTATGCTGGAAATTAGCAAGGCCCAAATGAATGTCTAAATTGACTCCCTAGATTTGAGAAATCTCTAATCATTTGTGTCTGTTATGAATTGTGCTTGGAATGCAATTTCTGTAGTCTCAGAGTTATGCAAATGGATGTTTCAATATGTTATATTTTCTTATATACTGTCAGCCTCCCCTCAACAGACTCAAACGTGGCTGAGGCTTCCCTTCAGGATGTAGCTTAACTAGGAATGATCTTTCTTGCAGGCCCAGAACTGAAATCATTTCCAACAGTTGACTACCAGTCAAGACTGCTGCACCACACAATCACCTCTTTGGTTTAATGGTCGGGCCTTTCCCTCTCACTTTTCCATGGCTTAACGGAAACCCTGCTTTATGCTTCCCACAGCCTTTGGTAACATTCCACACCCTATTGACATGCTGCCCCGGGGAGCTCTAGCTTTTCACAAACCATCCCAACAGCATGATAAATGAAATCTTAGCTTTACCAAATTTGATGTTAGAGAACAACTCCAATTATATCCAGGCAGCATAACAAGATCCTGTGAACTGTAGCTGTATATATCTGGAAAACATCAGGTTGGGGGAAGCTGGCATTCTTTTGGGCATCTGCATTACCTGTCTTTCTCCATTCTGCTTTCTCCTCCCCCCTCTTTTTTACAAATTTCCTTTCCACCTTTTTCCAAAGTCACCTAGACTTTCAATTAGATTTTCTATTACCCTTCTCCGATTTATCTTCTCAATTTTCCCAGATAGCATAGCTGCCTAGGTTTTTTCCCCCCTTAAATATTTCCTAAAAGGCTAACTTCACATATTCCTAGAAACAGCGTGGAGTAGAAAAATACAGATCAGGAAAGGAATCTTCCTGCTTTCTTCTCCAAATTGTAAAGTTTGAACATTGGATCAGGCCAAAGCTGATCCTAGGCCAGCATCTTCTCTCTCATGATGGCCAAAGAACCCCCCCACCAGTAAGGGATGGTGGTGCATTTCTCTGCCATTATGCTGTGTCTGAAACTGGTATTCTGAAGCAAGCTTTCCCCCTGAAGACAAGTTGGAGTCTCCAACTCTTAATCCATGGCATTGGATGGTCATCTGAATTAATGACTATCACAATATCACGTGAACCATGCAAAAAGATGCTTTGTTTTTTTTATAAAAGATGGAGCAAAACCTCTCATGGTTCACTTTTTCCATATCATGTATGATTTTTAAACAACTTTACCATGTTCTCTGTCAATCCCCTTTTACTAAGCTAGAGTCCCAAATATTGTAGCCTTGACTGATAAAAAAGGTGTTTAAGTCCCTGGTCATTTTGTCCTATTGATAGAAGAGAACTCTAAATCTGGATCCTGCCCTGATTTTGGCATATAGTATTGCAATCCTGTCCAGCCTAGAACATTTTGAGATTCCCTAGCAATATGTCATGACAAAACACCCAAGATCTGGCAACATGCCGCCTCTGCAAAGTATGAGGACAAGGAGAGATCAATAGATAAGTATATTCTAGGCAATCCAAATAAACATGTTTTCTATGTTTATTACATTGGGCTACTCACTGTGTGCTTTGATCAATCCTTCCACTAAATCAGAAATGTGTCTTGTACGAACCCTTTGTAGTTTTTAGCTTCTCTTCTTCATGTCCCTTTTTGATAAAAGCAGCCTCCAACCAATTCCTTCTTTTCAGCTTGTTATTTGGTTTTGATCAATCTTATTTCAAATTCTTATTATTCATTCTCTCGGAGTACTCACAAAGTCTGACTTCACAGACTAATCATGATGGACTTCAAACTACATTCATCAAAGCCTTGAATGCTTCTGGAAAAAATCCTGAAGTTTTGTAAATTTGGGAGGACAAAGAAATTCAAGGAGATTCCAGACTAGTTTGGATTTATCTGAAAGATAATCAGATGCCATTCATTTGTTCAAAGTACTTAAATGATAACTTTCTTTAAACATGTAACATAGAAGTAGGGCTAGCTGATGAGTACATGTCTGGTGGTCTATTCAGTCTATTCTGAGATGCAATGGAGTCTCTACTGGGGACACGATCTCCATCCACCAAATTGTTTCCTTCATACAGTCATGTGAAAAAGAAAGTACACCCTCTTTGAGTTCTATGGTTTTATGTATCAGGACATCATAAAAATCATCTGGTCCTTAGCAGTTCTCAAAAGTAGGTAAATATAACCTCAGATGAACAACAACACATGACATATTACACCATGTCATCATTTATTTTACAAGAAGAAAGCCAAAAGGGAGAAGCCATGTGTGAAAAACTAAGTATACCTTATGATTCAATCGCTTGTAGAACCACCTTTAGCAGCAATAACTTGAAGTAATCGTTTTCTGTATGACTTTATCAGTCCCTCACATCATTGTGGAGGAATTTTGGCCCACTCTTCTTTACAACATTGCTTCAGTTCATTGAGGTTTGCGGGCATTTGTTTATGCACAGCTCTCTTGAGGTCCCGCCACAGCATTTCAATGGGGTTGAGGTCGGGACTTTGACGGGGCCATTGCAACACCTTGATTTTTTTCTTTTTCAGCCATTCTGTTGTAGATTTGCTGGTGTGCTTGGGATCATTGTCCTGTTGCATGACCCAATGTCAACCAAGCTTTAGCTGTCGGACGGATGGCCTCGCATTTGACTCTAGAATACTTTGGTATACAGAGGAGTTCATGGTTGACTCAATGACTGCAAGGTGCTCAGGTCCTGTGGCTGCAAAACAAGCCCAATCATCACCCCTCCACCACCGTGCTCGATGGTTGGTATGAGATGTTTGTGCTGATATGCTGTGTTTGGTTTTTGCCAAACGTGGCACTGTGCATTATGGCCAAACATCTCCACTTTGGTCTCATCTGTCCAAAGGACAGTGTTCCAGAAGTCTTGTGATTTGTTCAGATGCAACTTTGCAAACCTAAGCCGTGCTGCCATGTTCTTTTTAGAGAGAAGAAGCTTTCTCCTGGCAACCCTTCCAAACAAACCATACTTGTTCAGTCTTTTTCTAATTGTACTGTCATGAATGTTAACATTTAACACGCTGAGGCCTGTAGAGTCTGAGATGTGAATCCTGGATTTTTTGCAATTTCTCTGAGCATTGCATGGTCTGACCTTGGGGTGAATTTGCTGGAATGTCCACTCCTGGGAAGATTGGCAACTGTCTTGAATGTTTTCCACTTGTGAATAATCTTCCTCACTGTAGAATGATGGACTTTAAATTGTTTGGAAATGGCCTTATAACCCTTCCCAGATTGATGGGCAGGAACAAGTGCTTCTCTAAGATCACTGCTGATGTCTTTACTCTTTGGCACTGTGTTAACACACACCTCAATGCTCAAAACCAGCAAACTCCTAAAACTTTGGCTTTTATAGAGGTAGTCATACTTGCTGATGATCAGTTGATCAAGGGCATTTGATTAGCAGCACCTGACTGCTACTTAGCCTCTTCATACCTATGGAAGCAGTAAGGGTGTGCTTAGTTTTTCACACATGGCTTCTCCATTTTGGCTTTCTTTTTGTAAAAGAAATGATGACATGGTGTAATGTGTCACGTGTTGTTGTTCATCTGAGGTTGTATTTACCTACTTTTGAGAACTGCTAAGGACCAGATGATTTTTATGATGTCCTGATACATAAAACCATAGAACTCAAAGAAGGTGTACATTCTTTTTCACATGACTGTAATGGTTGGTCGCACAGTCAGCCAGATGTTTAGACTGGATTTGGCATTTTTATCCACCTATCGGGTCCTTCCCAAGGACATGGGATAGGCAGATGTTGTTTGATGGCGTTAAAGGTATTGTTGCAGGATATAAGCTGTTCCAAGTAATTATTATTTTACATTTACATTTACATTTCGGATTTATCTCTGGAAAAGGAAGGATTTTATCCTTCCTTTTTTATATATAACTCAAAGCAGCAAACATACCTAATACTCCTGCCTCCTGTTTTCTCCACAACAACAACCCTGTGAGGTGTGTTGGGCTGAGAGAGAGTGGCTGACCCAAAGTCACCCAGCTGGCTTTCCTGCTATTCTGCACCACGTTTTAGGGAGGCCTAAAACATGGTGCAGAATAGAGAAGGGATCACCTGGTGTCCTATTTTTCATCTCTATTCTGCTGCCATTAGGTACATAAAAGGGTTAAAGCTGGAACAACCTAAGGCCACTCCCTTTGGGAATGCCCATGCTAATTACCCAATCTTGTTTCCAGTGGCTTTGGAGAGTTCTGCACTTTTTGATTGATATAGATTTTTATTTATTTATGATTTTGAGTCAGTGTTGACTCCTGACAACTGCCTGGACATGTCCCTGCAGTTTTTTGGCAAGATTTTCGGAAGTGGTTTGCCATTGCCTCCTTCTTCCTAGGGCTGAGAGAGAGGGACTGGCCCAGGGTCACTCAGCTGGCTTCATGCCTACAAGACTTGAACTCACTGTCTCTCTGTTTCTAGCTTGGTGCCTTTAACACCAAACTGGGTCTCATTGGTACAGACAGATATAGATAATGTAAATTCTTGCCTGTTATACATATTTCTCTCTCCCTTCCTTTGCCTGCCTTTTATCCCATTTTTGCCAGTTAATTCTTTTTGATGTCTACTGATGTTTAATAAATCAACATCAAACTATATTTTTGCTAGCTGAAGTGAGCATTGTAGGTGCTTGTTCTGATCTGGATGTAGAGATTGACTGGAGTGTGCTGGGCGCAGACTAAATTGGATATTATCCACAGTAGTTTTCCAACAAGGGTTATGGGCCCAGCAGGGAGGCAGAAGTAAACTCTGAGCACCTGGGAGTATCCCAAAGCATCCCAGTCATAACAACACTCTTAAGGAGAAAGTTAGCGAAAGCCGCCATTTTGCCAAAGCTTAACTTGAAGCAAAGTTCTTTTTGGCCATCCCACTGACTTTGTGGGAAAGACATCTGCGTCCTGTTTGTTGATTTGATATCATATTGTTCTACTCTGCTGAGCACTCAAGGCAACTAATAAAACTTAAAGGGAAACAGAACATAAGGTGCTAAAAATAACAGTTGAAAATGAAAATAATTTTACAGTTAGAAATTAATTAATCGGGCATGATGCGGGTCCCATCCCCAAAGGAATGTTATCTGAGGGGACCCAAGAGGACAGCCTTTTCTGCTGTGGCACCCACCCTTTGGAACATCATTCCCTCAGGGTCAGATTGGCCCCCACCTTGTTGGCCTTCAGGAAGGGCCTGAAAACATGGCTGTGCCATCTGGCCTGGGGATCCGGTAACATGGGTATGGAGTCTGTAACTAGTCATATTGTTATGGAAACTGACTGCGCTCTCCTGCAAATTAAGTTTTATAGTTTTACTGGTTTTACTGGTTTTAATGTTTTTTTATGTTTTTTGTTGTTATTTTTTTTCATTATTTATTGTACTCTTCTTTTTTAACTATGTTCACTGCACAGAGTCACATATGTGAAATGGGTGGCTATATACAGGTAGTCCTTGCTTACCAACCACTTGTTCAGTGACTATTCAAAGTTACAACAGTGCTGAAAAAGGAAATGTATGACCTGTCCTCAAACTTGTGGCCATTGCAGCATCCTGGGGTCACGTGATTGCCATTTCTGATCTTCACAACTGGCTTCTAACAAGCAAAGTCAATGAGGAAGCTGGCAAAGTCACAAGTCATCACAGTCACATGACATTGCACATTCACTTAACAACTGCAGCTGGAACTAACATCATAAGTCAGGCAGAGTCATGTAATGTTTCACTTTATTACCATGTCACTAGCAATGGAGTTGCTGGTCCCAAGTTGGTAAGTGAGGACTATCTGTAAAATGTACCAAATAAATAAATAAAAATCTGGAGACAGACAATCTAGGAAGTGTGCTCCAGGGAGCAACGCAGGAGAAGGCCCACTCCCACATGCCACAATGACAGTCTTCTAACAGCTGGGGCATTCTCCTGCAGATCTTAGCAGCCAGATGGGTTCATAACATCCTTCCTGGCTGGGGGACATAATATAGCATGGGATAGGACAAAACTATGTCCTGGAATATGTGAAAAACATAACTGGGCAAAATCTATTTGACATTTGCTGCAATAATTTTCCATGTCTGTAAACATGAAGCATGATCTGGAGCCAAAACTCAAGTGTTCAGTAAATATTGGGACTCTGCAGACCTTTGAGAGGACATTTGCATTAACAAGCCTGGAGCTTAATATCTTCTTGCCTTTGGGAAACAAGATGGCTCCTTTACTTCTAAGAATGAAGCCAAGCAGTGCTGTTGCTTTGCTAGTTTGGGTCAACAGCCACAACTGATATTTGCAGTTGCTAAAAAGGCATCCAGTCACCTACTGTAAAACTCTTCTGGCTTTTGCAAGGACCAGTCAAAGCTGCAAAGCTTTTTCAAGGCAAACTGGAACACATCATCCCTTCACCTCGGTAAGGCATAGCGTATTACCTTCATGGTGCAAAACTGCCTCCACGCAGCTGGTAAGGATGAACCTCTAGATGATGCCATGTTGAGTTTTTTGTTTGGGTTGCTTCTTTACTTAAGGCGTGCATTTCCCAATCTTTGGTAAATTATCATGCCAGTAGAATTTGAAAGACAAGTTAAAAGTTGGAAGCCTGCAAAATACATAATAAGCTAAATCAAATAGCAGTTAGAACATCAGTAGAAAACTCCTGCATCTAAAGTACCATTTCTATTCAGATCTTAAGAAAGAAAAATAATAAAGTGCTAGAAAAGCAGATGATTATTTATTTATTTATTATTTATTTATTGCAGTTCAGAGGCTGTCTGACTCTAAATGACTCTGGATGTTAAAAGAAGTAAGAACAGCTTAAAAAAAGGAAAGAAAAAAGGAAGAAACAGATCCCAAGCATCCAGAAAGCAAACCCTATAATAAGACATCCACTTTGATCATGTCAGAAGAAGTTAGTTGTTCCCCATTTTTGGGAAGTTGGGGGTGAGGGAGCTGAAGTCAGAGCTATCATTTTTCTGTAATGGGACCAGCTTTCTGAAATGGCTTCCCATGGGAGATTTGATTGGCTTCAACATTATCCACCTTCTAGGAACAATTTCAAATGGAGCTTTACTGGAGGGCATATGGGGGTTGATGCCAGGTATTGTTTAAGGGCTGAAAACATTTGATCTTTTATTATGTATTACTGTGCTATTTTTTTGTTTGATGAGCCACCAAGAATCTACATATGATTGTGGTGGGATATAAATGTGATAGACAGGTGATAGATGATGAGAGAGAGAGAGAGGGAGGGAGGAAATTAATACAATGTTTGTAGGCCAAACCCTGCCTGATGTTGTTGAACTAGGTTTCCCCACCTCCCTCACCATCAGTCATGCTAGCTCGGATTGCTGGGTGTGGTCGTTGTGCCATTTCAAGAGAGCTACAAGAGCCCTACCCTGACACATGAACTACAGGCAATCCTTGTTTAAAAATGCTAATTCAGACCGGAAACTCCGTTGTTGAGTGATGTGGTTGTAAGTCAAAAAACCACATGACTGTGGTGCTTAGCAATAGCAGTCCTGGTTCCCATCATTAAATGAGGACTGCATGGGGCATTAAGTGAGGACCTCATGTGACCACAACTTCCAACTTTCTGCCGGCTTCCCCACTGACTTTGCTTGTGGGAAGCCAGCAGGGAAGGTCACAAATTGCAAGCACATGACCACAGGGATCTGCAACAGCCGTAAGTATGAGGACTGGTCATAATTACCACTTGTTCAGCACTGTCATAAATTCGAACAGTCGCTGAAAGAGTGGCCGTTAAATGAGGACCACCTGTATATGTAGTTGAGTGTTCTGGTTTGAATGTTTTAACACCTGAGTTTTTCTTCCCTCTCCACTCCCAAGATTTGATCCTAATTTTCAACTTTAGAATGAATAGTATCACCAAAGTGATCGACACTGCAAACAATGCAACAATTTTGGATAGATACCCACATATCAGATAAATAAAGGGTTGGAGCAGGCATTGGGTGGGTATTTTAAACCTAAAATATGCACATAAATGATTATCAGAGATTTAATGCTCCTCTTTTAGTGGGTTTTTCCTTCATAGCAAATTGATAGGAAATGCCGAGGGTTCCCACTCTTGATGCGATGAAAGAGTGGTGGCTCAAAGGTTCTCCTTTTCAGAAGCTCCCACCTCCTCACCACTCTTCCCCCTGAGTTGTAGGGGGCCCCTCCCCTCACTATTTTGCCCTTTTGTTTCATTGGGCTTTAGGTGCTAATGGTGGTGTAGGGTTGTCCTGATGGGATGATAATTTTTGCTCTTCTTTTGTGGCACAGAGTTTTCCTTGTTGTTGGTAGTAGATATTAAAGCTGCCCCAGCTTTCCAGGGTGGAGCAATCTACCAGCACTGTGTAAATTAATAATAAATTTGCCAATATTTGCTAGGTTGCTGTTTAATTTAAATGCTGCAATCTTGGGGGAGAGAAATCTGGAGTCAAACAATCTAGGGCTTGGCCAAGCTGGCCATGGGTAAAAGAGTTCCAGTTCCCTTTCAACACATTTGGTTGATCAGTTCAAGAGAGAGGGAGAGGCTGAAAGGAGAGGGTTGTTGGGAGACGGATGATCCCTGGCTGAACTGGTCTGGACCATTGGTGCTTGGCAAGGAAAGGTCAGAGGGATGAGTTGGGGCTTTGTGGATTCTGAAGAGAAATGTGGGATTGAGTGAATGCGGTGGGGGGGGGGGTTATCTGCCTCTGAAGAAGGGCTGCCGATATGGGACTGTGATATTTATTACAAGTAAAACATTTTCTTTTAAAAGTTAAATAAGCTACAGGCTTCTATTTCCATATTCATGAATATGCATTGAGATAAAACAAAAACCATGTAAGCCAGATTTACAGTCTAGAGGACTTCTGGTACTCTAGATGGTAGTGTATTAAAAACTGGGGGAGCATGAAAGATATGTATTAAGGGAAGAGCATATTTAGAAACACTCTGGAAAATGTAGCATAAGTAAAACTTCATTAAACCTTATGGATTATTTTTCAATGGCGTCTGAGCGAAAGATTATCTTAAGAATCTGTCTGGATGTACTCACTGGACATTAACTAATTCTTCTACCACCACCATCCAAGGTTCATGCCAAGAGCCTTTGCAATACCTAACTTTGCCAAAACACTTCCTCCAGGAGCATCAGCAACTGGTATTAAGCTTTTCACAAGTCCACCAAGTAACTGGAGTTTGTTTAATTTGATTTATATACAATACATTTTACAATGAAATAGATAAAAGCAAAATACATAACATAGAATACAAACACGGAGCGGCTGAGCATCAAAAAACAACCATCAGCAAAGCCAAGAGACAGGCTTTATCACACCTCTGGGGTCTGAGGCCCGGGCACAAAGCCAAGTTTTTAGGGTCTTGGAAAAGGCCAGGAGGGTTGGTGCTAATCTAATCTCAGGTGGAATCAAGTTCCACAGGGAGGTGCCGCAGCAGAAAAGACCGTCCTCCTGGCCCCTGCCAGCCAACACTCCTTAGCTAACAGCACCCAGAGCATGCCCCTCCTGCCGGACTGCGTGGGACAGGTAGAGTTGGGGAGAGACAGTCCCATAAGTATCTTGGTCCCAAGCCATGAAGGGCTTTAAAGGTAACTACCACCACTTATATTGGAAGCCAATGCAGCTCACGGAGGGTCCCCCCCCCCACCAGCTTTAATGCAGAAATAGTCTATTGCAGTGTTTCTCAACCTTGGCAGCTTCAAGATGTGTGGACCAACTCCCAGGACCCCCCAGCCAGCCAGGCTAGATGGGGAAACCTGGGAGGTGAAGTCCACACATCTTAAAGTTGCCAAGGTTGAGAAACACTGGTGTATTGGGTGCAAATCTGCAGTGCGCTCACAAAAGAGCTGCAGTGGGAGATTTGCATTTTATAAAATGGGTGTTAAGATGAACATGGATCCTGGAGTCACATTTACTAAGAGGCCAGTAGAATCTTTGCAGGGCTCAAAGCATTGTTGCCAATAAAAGTGATTGTAGATGCATTGTTGAATACACAAATACATTTATTTGTTTAATTAATAGAATCTGCATCCATTCGCAATCCATGCCTCAGTTCTAAACAACAACAGTGGGACTACAATAAATAAATTTACATTTCAGCAGAGAAGCTTTCTAGTTTTCTTAAAAGCCAACTCCCTAGACCGTGCTATGTGGTTTTCATCTGCTGTTATAGTTTTCAATTATAGAAATTAATAAGCAAGATTCCCACATTTATTGTTTCTTTGAGTTTATGCACATCCTGAAATGAAATGAGAATCACATTCTGTAATATCATTTGTCATATAAAGTGTCTTGTACGAAAGGAAATTCAAATAAATTAGGAAGTAGATGAGAGTGAAAACCCAGTTATTCCTTTACCGAAGCTGGAAAATTTAACAATGAAACATACGCCAGTGTAAGATCAGAGGTAACGCTGCCTCATCTTGCAAGGGTATTAGGAGGCAAGACTACACAAACAGCAATGATATGTATTTATTTGTTTATATATAACAAGAATGGGCAAGTTTTTTTTTCTCTGTGGGCCACACTTAGCAACTTTGGTACTCCAAAAGTAAGAAGTTACCAAACAAAAACTGAAATAGATTTTATTTGAACTTCATCTTAATGAACATTAAAGCAGTTAAATATAATTAATAAGATAGTCCTTATTTATTTAATACTTCCCCCTCCTATCACATTAAAAAAAAGTACAATTTAGTTACAGCATTTGGAGGCAGTTTGGAGGTGATACCCAAGCCTTCTAGGAGATGTGAGACTGCAGATGAGGTGTCTCTGGCTTACAACTGACCTTGGGCATGGACACTTTTCCTTAATTCTTCATCCCCAATCCAGATGGACAAGAGGGAAGTCTGGCATCAGTAAGATGTTCCACATTGTCCTGGCCTTTCATTGTCTTTTGAAGCATCAAAGGTTTTCGTCTGATATTAGACAGCATCACAGGCCCTTCCAAGCAGCCAGACTGTC
This sequence comes from Liasis olivaceus, assembly GCA_030867105.1. Classification (NCBI taxonomy): domain Eukaryota; kingdom Metazoa; phylum Chordata; class Lepidosauria; order Squamata; family Pythonidae; genus Liasis; species Liasis olivaceus. The sequence goes on along the minus strand of CM061348.1, from coordinate 26,518,837 downwards.
CATCTCATAAACCTTTTGACTCCAGTGGTGAATCTCTTTCCTGTCTTCCCTTCCTTGCAAATCTTCCTGGGCATACAGTAGCCCAAGCCAAGGGAGAAAGAATGAATGAACTAGAGTTAATGAGCCAGATGAAATATCTGTTCTGAGCTAGAAATGTTTAAAAAGCTCCCTTCTTTTGGCAGATGATAAGCCATCATTCAAAGTGACTGGTTGTTTGAGGTTCCCCCCACCCTCCAGGTATCTTTGGCACACCATTTTTTAATTTTGACTTGCAGAGATAGCTCCAAGTTGAAGTCCTCCAGGTCTTCAAAGCATGCAAAACACCAGGCTGCTTCTTTTCCGGATAATTTGTCTCTTTCCTTTTTTAATTCATGGAGGAAGCTGGGAGACCCTCCAGAGAAAAGTCTGAAGCTACATGGACTGCAGGGAAGAAAGGGGAACTGCTTTTTTCCCTTTTCAATCAATGGAAACATCTGCCATTGACAAAATGCGTCAATTGATTCAACTTACAAATCCCCATTTGTTTTTAAAACTATAACATATTTTCTTCAGTGTTTCCCATTCTGTAATTTTTTGTTGGCATTCCTTTTGTTCCCTTAGAGGTTCATAATTTTTTTTTTTTTCAAAATTTATCAAATTTCCATAATCCTTAAAATACACATTACTTGTTTTAGTTGCATGTGTGGATGCCAGTTTTTAATCTGCTCTACTGAATCTTTTCCCCTACAACATAATGTCCACAAATCTAAGGACACTGGGCTTCGTCCACCCACAGTGCTCATAATTTAATGGGAGGAATGTGTGAATGCTCCAAGAAAACATGCTTCCAATAATCCAGTTTTCAGCTAGCATGCTAAAGAGCTATAAGTCACTGGCTGTAAGAAACTGCTAAATTATGTATGATCACAGCAGATTCACTGCCATTAGATTGTGTCTAGGGATGATCTTAAAAATATCTTGGAATCCATGGTTAGGTTCACAGACGTGCAAAGTTAAAACCAACCAACCACATTATGGCATGCCACAATATTCAAATAGCTTCATAGGCTATGCCTCTCTGTGGTTAAAGAGAGTAACCTCTTGCTGTCCTTTCCTTACTGCCCTTCCGTCTCTGTCTATTCTTTACCACTTATAAAGTTTCTGCAACAAAAACAACAAAACCCAAAACTTCCAAAAGTTGGGGAGGTGCTTCTTCTGTGTGGCAACAAAGCAATAGGTAAGTAAGTAGATAAATATCCTATCTATTTTCCCTAGTGCCCTTTATTAGCAACTAAAATCTTTCTTGAATATGTATCTTTTGGAAAATAGCAATAGAAATAATGCAGTCTTCGATAGAACCAGGAATATATTGGTATTTTTTAAATATATATTCTTTGGCCGAGCTGAGCCTTCCAAGGAAGAGATTATATTAGTTGATGCTGGAAAACAAAAGATGCAAGGCTGCATTGGTCATGCTTCATGAGACCGCAAAAGCTATTATCCTTCCTGAAAGGTAAAATATTTCATGGGCTAGAACATTTGGCACATCCATGCTGTGCAGTGCACAGTGATGTGGAACTGAACACCTTCTCTTGTATTTTATTTATTCCTTTTAACCAGGCTGCACGTGGAGTAGAGTGGTTCCTTCCATTGCAGATTTGTGTTCTAAAGATGAAGATTGGGTCTAGTCATAGGGTGTGCTGGCAGATGTACACAATAGTAATGCTGAAGCATTTGTGGCAGAGCTACATAGGGAGGAAAAAAACCAGTGTGTATGTGGGGGGAAACACCATACTGAACTCATTTTGGAAATAAAACTATTGCTGTGGAAGCCTTGTACTAACAACCCCCTTCCCCCGACTCTGACCATTCCACATCTAGCAAACCAATCAAGAAACAATGTTCCTGCAAGAAGCAAAGTAGGCCACTAACAAAAAGGACTCCTTATTGTTCAATAGGACAACATCTGGTCTTCCTTCCTGGATTTAACAGACAGCAGATCTAAGTCTATAGCAGGTACAGCACCTTGCTAACTACGAATAATTCCCAGAAAGGCTAAGTAGGGTCAGACCTGATTAATACTTGGAATGGAAGGCTACCAGAAATCATAGGGTTGTAGGCTATATGGGGAGGAGGAGGAGGAATGAAATTCACAGGAGGGTTTACTTGTTAAGATCTAAGATTAAGATTTCCTTGTTAAATTGGACTCAAAGGGGCCCTAGGCAAGGTGAGTTTTATGTATCACCTTTTCCTATCCACTAGCTGCAGAAACTGCCCCATTTATCTCCTGTTTTTATCTGGCATTGGTGGTTGCAATATTATCTCCCTCCAGTTCAACTTCCAACACAGAAGTGGAACATGATATAAACATATTTCACAATAGCTCAGATGATTAAAGCTCAAGCCACTGTGCTGCATGACATTTCATATAAAAGATTTTTATGAAGAATAATAGGTAGCTGAGCCAATGAGATGCAGCCTTTTGGGGATACACAGTGAAAGAGGACACTGGGAAGGCAATGCTTTGTTACTTAGGCCTTCCAGAGTCAGCATGTAACTGGTTCAACTGCCTGGAACTTGCTCTTTGTAAAATTCTTTTATTAAAATGTTGAGTGGGCCATTGTTTTAGCCTTACTCATAGCCCTTACCAGACTGAAGCCTTGGACAAACAGAGGCACAACTGTGAAAGCAACCTGGAGAAGAAACTTATCAAAGTTGTTGTTCTTGTTACTTTTTGTTTTATTTGGAAACTTTTCCCCCATAGTTTACTTGAACACTCTCTACTGGGAATCCTCCTGATGTAGTAACTACTATTCTGTTGCAGTGTATTCTGAATAATCTGTAAATATTCACTTCTGGGATCTCTGAAGGCTTTGAGGGCTTTATGATAGGTCCTCATTTTGTCTTGTAATAATTACAGGGGAGTAGCTATGGAGCATGAAGCAGAAATATTGTACCACTGAAGAGTCTTTGACTTAACCATTCTTTCCAAGCTGGTTCTTGGCATTTTAGCTATTATGTTATCCACCAAGCCAGGAAAAAAAAAAATGGAATTCCTGCATCTTTCATGTGGAAGCTGTCTCTTCATTTTGTCCTTTTCTTTTCTCCATCTTGTGGTTCTGCTCTATCCTTTTCTAAGACACACCCACTTGAATGAAAAACACTTATTGACAGCAATCCTGAGTTTATCCCAAGAAATTAACTCTTTTTAGAAAAGCTCTTGGATTATTAATATAACATCACTGAAAAAGAACCACCAGCCAAAATACCCAGATGAAACCTAGTATAATATTACAGTTGATGAATGGGAATGTTGAGCAGTGTGAAAGCTCCTTCATTATAACTGCTGTGAATTTGAGCAGTTTACCAGCTGCTTTTGAACTCTTCTGCCACTGAAGTCTGGGGCTGATATATTTGATATTCCTCAGAGCGTTATAATTGAATTCCTCTATCCTCTATTCCTTCCCCTATTTACCTGAGTGAGCTTTGGAGAATTATAGATCTGCCATTTATATCTTGGTGTAAGGAGGAGAAAGTTATGTACAATAATCACAAAGTTGGCAGATACTAGATTAGGGATGGTTCATCTGTGTGAGAAATGAGTAAGACTTCAGTCACTCTATTTATTTTAACAGAGGGCTGAGAGAATGCTTTGCTTGCTCAGGTGGTTTTGCACACCCTTCTCTTGCCAAAGATGAGAATTCCATTCTAAAAGCTGCTTGTTAAAAGCTGTTTTGCCAAACTGGGAGATATTCAAATGTTTGCTCAAACTGCATTCAAGTGTCTGAGTGATTCCTTTGCTCCTCTTTTGATTGCTTTGCTTGAGCTCAGGTTAAAAGGGAGAGGGAGGGAACTTTCGGATGGGCTAAGGAACATTTCTCTCTAAGGAGTAAAATTCCCTGTTGCTTCATTCCGAGTTTGAAGACCCTACCACATTTATCAAGGGGGCTGTGGATTGGCAACAACACCAGCTTTTACTGGAAATAGAGGGAATACATAGAGATAATTCTACGTTACATGAAATGGGAGTCGTTTCTGAAAAATGCAGAATAAAAAGTGATGTTTCAAAGTTTACCAGTGGTAGCTACTTTTATGTTCCCAGGTAGAAGTTGACATACATTCCATAGAAGGCTTGCCTTATGCCTTCATCAAATACAGTAATTAACTTGGCTGAGGGTTGCTGAAAGATCATCATCATCATCATCATCATCATCATCATCATCATCATCTTTCTACACCATCATTCCTCCAAGGAATGTAGGGTGGTGTATATGATTGCTTCATCATCACTCTGGCAACAGTCCCACGAAGTTACTTGTAGGGTGAAGCAGTTATTGCCCCAAAGTCAAGCAATAAATTTCATAGCTGATCGGAATCCTGGTAGCCCTTTTCCGAATGAGAAATTTTATTCAAAGGCATAAACTTTCATGAGCTGCAGCTCTCTTCATCAGTTACAATGTGGTAGCTAAATAGATGCAGGACTAAAATTGAGAGGAGGCTGTGGGGGAGGGGAAGACAGGGTGGTTTTTGGGTACCATAGACTAACATAGCTCTCCTCCTACAATAGCTAAGTGGGGTTTTGAATCCATTACCTGTTGCCCCTGATTTGACAAACAAATTACAATTCCATGGTGGCACTGTAATTACATGTCCACACCAAACAACATAAAATGTGAGCTTAGATATGTGAATAGGTAAGTATTCTTTCCTATTCCCACTCTCTGGCCATATTCTCTTTTCCCTGGCAACATAGAGGACTGGGAGAGGTATGTCTCTAACAAGAACAACAACAACAACAACAACAACATCCCTCCTGAGGAATCTTAACATGATCACTTTTCATTGGTAATAGTTGCTTAGGCTGATAGCAGTTGAAGTGGGTGGAACCAAGATGCCTTCTAAGGAAGTCCAGCAGTTTAGACCTATTCAGTGCTTATGTTAGGAAAATACAAGATAAAATGTTGGCTACTGAAGCTAAAAAGTAGTTTCCTCATTTATTTATAACTTATAATAATGCTTAGTATTCCACTACAGAAAACTATTAGGGACCAATGTCCTTTCATCCTGCACATCGACTTCCCAGAAGCTTCTGGTTCACCACTGGAAAGCAAGATCTGGGCCAAATCCTTTCTGGGTAGGGTAGAAGAATCATTTCAACCAGCATCCTGCTTTTCAATGGTGAACCAGATGCTTCAGGGGAGCCCATGCACAGGCTGGAAAACATTAACCTTTTCCTACATTCAGTCCTCAGTACAGGTAGTCCTCACTTAACTATGGTAATTCGGACCAGCATATCTTTCGCTAAACAACACGGTCATAAAGCATGATGTCATGTGACCACACTGAATTAGGAGAGCAGTTGCAGCAGTCCCAGTTGCTGCCATTAGGCAAATCCTGCATGGTTGCAGCATCCTGCAGTCATGTCATTGCCATTTGCAACCTCCTGCCAGCTTCCACATAGATCTTACTTGTCGGAAGCCAGCTGTGAAAGTCGCAAATGGCAATCAGCATGACTGCAGGACATTGTGACATCATAATTGCATGCTTGTTTCCAAGTACCCATAAGTCCCCCTCATTCAGTGCTGTCATAACTTCGAACACTCACTGAATGAGTGGTCGTTCATTGAGGACTGCCTATAATTGTTGTGTAGCCATGATAAGCTATACACCAAACTGGATGATTAAATTAATCTTAAACCAACTTCCTGGTATAATTATTCCAATGGAATAGAGATTTGTTCTTCTCATTCTTATTTTAGAAGAATATCTTATTTTCTTCCCCATTCACCCTTTTAATTCTAAGCCTACACCAAAAGCCAGAACTAATCCAAGACATTTTGTTGCCTGACTTGAAGGATAAGATATCTACCTATCACCCATTCCACATATAGAAGCTTATTTGACTTCAGTACTGCCACTGGGGCAGCATTCTTCACTATAGCTAGGTTACCAGTCTAGGTGGTACACCACAGGCTTTGCAGCACACAGGATTCAGACAGAAATGGCTGGATGGAGGTGTTAATCAGGAACAGCTATTGTGTCTCCTAGAAATTGCTTTCCCATTTCTCTCAGATGGTAGGACTGACCTTCCAAGGTGACCATAAGAAACTCCAATAATTTCACATGTCATAAAGTTATTGTGCAAATCATGCAAATTATGCCACAGATTATATGATTACCATGATTACATGATTTGAATGATGACATCATAGCACATGTGACGTCACTTCCCCCCTCCTTGACATCCTGTGGAGCCTACCCAAACATTACTTCTATTTCATTTCTATATCACTATAATTCAGTCAAGACTCCTGGTGGTGTACATCAGTATGTATCATTAAAAACAAATCCATGGTAAAATAATATGGTAGTGACAAATCAATTAAACTAACTTTGATCCAATCCACACTACAGCCCACTTGACACACATCAATCTAGATCAAGGGTTCTCAAAGTATGGCCCACGGGCCGGATACGGCCTGCCAGGGTCATTTATCCAGCCCGCCCGCCTAATTGGCCGCTGCTGCTGTCTGTCAGAAGCAGAAGTGTCGGGGCTGTGTCAGGAACTGCAGGCAATGCACGAGGAGGGAGATCGCAGAGCCAGACTATTCTACATGACAGGTATGCCGGGTCCGGCGGCTCTCCTCCTCTCCTTATGTTTTTTTCAAACTATAGTCTGGCCCCCCAACATTCTGAGGGACCATGAACTGGCCCCCTGTTTAAAAAGTTTGAGGAGCCCTGATCTAGATGGTGTTGTCTTTGAAAAAGCTCAGTCTTAGTTTTCTAAATTATATCATTGAGGGAGCAAGTCTAATAGCACCAAGGAGGCTATTCCAGACAACATAGTCACTGAGAAGACTGAGAGACTCTTAGCTTTAGCCACCCTCCCCATTTCCTGGAACTAAGGTACTGCCAGTGTTTTTTCCTGAGACAACTGCACTGGCTAGGTTGTTACTAGTTGGAGTATGTGATCCTGGAGGTATCTAGCTATCAAGACTTATAGACCTTTATAGGTCAGATCAACACTTTAAATTGTACCCAGAAGCCTACTGGAAGGTAGTGTGGGGCTACCACACCAAAGCTCTTATTCTGGTCCGAGTGATTTATTTATTTATATTTATATTTATTTATATGTCAAATTTGTCACCACCCATCTTGTTGAAACGACTCTGAGTGGTTTACAAAACAGTTAAAATTAATTAAAATTACAATATACAATACTCTTAATAAATAGAAAATAAATAGATCCAAAAATAAGTATAAAATTGGCAGTCACTCAGGGAGTGTCATCAAGGCGCCAGCCGCCACCAGGATTGGGTAAGATTGTTATCACCTCATGCAAGCTGGCAGAGCCAGATCTTTAATCCTTTCCGGAAAGATTAAATAGCTTTGTTGCAGTCCATCCCCATCTACCAAGAACATTCCATTGTCTGCAAGGGAGGCAATCCTCATCCAAGGCTTCAGGCTTCCATATGTCTTAACCAATTTGTTCTCCTGACTTAATAGCTTAATTAATTAATTAATTAATTAATAACTGCTCTGTCAATTGCTAAGGTTGGCTGACTTGTTGATAATGGCAGCTATTATACTAGCCAAGTCTGCTTTGAGGACTGCAATTCCACTGTGTGATTCTGTGTATTCACATACACACATACATACATGCACACAAATATACCAACACATACATATATGTACCTGTCTGTATATTAGGGGTGGATGGCCTTTTTCTGTACCAATGGCCACACTTAACTTTGAATGGCATACTGGGGACTGCACCCTGGAAAGCAATTAGTGGGTTCAGGAGGAAAAAATAAATGTGTTTTAACATTAATTTAATCAAAATTAAATATAGTAATATGTTTATTTATTTATTTATTATCCACACTCAATCGTTATTGATTCTGTGGTGACTGCCTGGACAAGCCCCTGCAGTTTTCAAGGCAAAGTGCTTTGGAAGTGGTTTGCCAGTGCCTCCTTCCTAGAGCAGGGCCCAGCTGGCGAGTGCAGGAGGCGGGGTTTCCGTTGCTTCACGCCTTTTTCGGGCGCGCGCAGCTTCCGTGCTACCGGCAACTGCTCCCAACTCCTTTTGCAAGGCGCCGCCAGCATTTTTCCTCCCACCAGAGTGAGAGTACCAATTTATCTACTCACATACGTTTTCGAGCTGCTGGGTTGGCAGGAGCTGGGGAGGAAGCAGGAGCTCGCTCTGCTGTGCGGAGCTGGGCTCAAACCACTGAAGTGTCAACCATTTCTGGCCGGCAACTTTCAGCGTCATTAAGCCACTGTGCCACCGCGTCCCTATAATATGTTTATTATGTAATATTTAATAATTTTGTCATTTAGACACTGAGAGCCAGTTTGGTGTAGTTAAGGCATCAGGCTAGAAACTAGGAGACTGTGAGTTCTAGGTCCACATTAGGCATGAAGCCAGCTGGGTGTCTGTGGTCCACACCATAGGCTTTGGGGGGTTGCAAATGGCCCAAGAATCCCAGATTTCACACCTGCACAATAGACAGAACAGGATCAGTTAGAACTTGTGTGCAGCTGCCCTCAACTGAACTGAAGGTGGCAACTTCTCTGTGCTGTACACTGAAACTCTGGGCTGGTTACATCCATTCTGGCTAACCATTGGAAGATCCTAGTTAGGACTGATCATCAAGAAATGGTATTTCCATTAGATACAAAAGAAGGGAACATTCCATTTCCCCTTGAACCTTATATCTTTATAATTTTACAGTATCTTCTAAACAATCCCCAAACTTCAGAGCTTCCCCCTCCCATGGATCCACCTGCTTCACCACAATCCCTTCTCAACAGTAAAGCTGGCTACATTTGAACTTTATCTGAATATCAAGGTTTTCCAGAACACTGATTATTCTTCTTGAACTGTGCTTTCTGGGCTGTCTTTCTGACCTAGTCTTTGGTCATAGTTTCTGGCTTCTCCCGCAAGCACTTGACAACTTCAAGTATCAAATTCTTTGACAACTAAAACCTATTACTGAAAACAAAGAATAAATTCACTTGTAAAGCAATACAAGTGAAACCAGCTCCAAACTCCAATTTCAGTGTCCTCTACTATGATCAAACATGTCTCAAGGTCCATCAAGGATGTTGAAAGTAAAGTGACTGGGCAAACTGAGTTGATGCACTGCAAAAATTACCATATCTTCTTGTCAAAAACTACCTCTAGCTATCACTGAAGAATCTTCTGATTCTTCAAATCATAAATATGTTTTGTGAGGTTTTCTTTATTGCTCTTCACTCCCTGCTCCCCTCCCATTTTTTGAAAGCCAACTTTCCTGCAGATTCCACTGGTCTTGAAGTCCTTTTGAAGATAATGTTACTCAGTGGTCCTGCTGCAGAGAAATACTGTTGATGTGCAAATGAGTTCAGCTGCCGTGAAACACAGGGGCAACAAAAAGACAGTCAGCCTGCTGTGCTGGGCTTGTGGAGCAATCTCGTTTCACTCTAAATTAAACAAAAAGAAATAAATAAAAGGAAAAATGATCAGAGAAAAGTGTTCCATGCACCAAAGATCTGAGGAACTTCTTCAAATAGCTGAATCAGACAAATTGTGCACTGTGAGCATAGTTGTTAATTCATATGGATAGCATTCAGATATCTTAAATTGTATGGCTTTGCCCCTATTTGTTATACAGGCATAAACCTCTCTTTGTATGTGTTTTCTGCTCTATCTGAAATCCTGTGGCTCCCTAATGGGGGACACAGAGGCTGGAAGAGGAAGGACAAATGATTGCCTTGAGCAATATGTGTTCTCCTCTCTGCTCTTCTGCTTCCCAAACTTAGATGGTTCTGCACAACAAACCTTTGCATCGTCACTGAAAACAGAAAAGTAGCAAAGGTGACCTCATGGTTCATTGACCATATTGGGAATCTGTATTTTACTCTGGACAGAGCTGAATCAGGACCTTCAAGAAGTCCAAAACAAGCTCCAAGTCAGTTTTACCAAAAACAGACCTGTTAGGACAGAAGTAAACCAAGTGACTGAACAAGTTAAAGAAACTGTGCAACATCAGAAAGGTTGGCTTCATTCTATTTTTGCATGATGTTTTCTCATCTTGGGCCTCTTACTGCACATGGCAAAGCAGGAAGAAATATTTTTGAATACATTACTGCTAATGTGTTCTGCATTCTTCTAAATTACTGTCTACCTTATGTATAAACAGACTCACAAACACCTACCACATTTCACGTAATGAAATTTGAGCCCAGTTTATTAAGATTTTATTGGAACAAACTGATGAAGAATATATTTGCTTCTCTTTCTCTAATTAGGATAATAATGTATTATAAAGTATAGGAAGATTTTGTACGACTGCCAGCAGAAACTGACAATGGCTAATGTCTGATTTAATTTACAATTGGATGCTTTTATCTAATAAACTGTGAAGCTATTACATGGTAGTATAGTAAGTTATATACTGTATAATTGTGCCATTCTGTTGCTCAATATTCTGTTTCAGAGATTTTGCTCTATAGGGGCATTCGTTTTCCTTTCTTCACTAGCTGGTGATCATAAAATAAAGATTGATACTAATCTTGATACCTTCCACATACATTAAGAATTGAGCTACAATTAATTATTAGTCTTTGAAGGTATTACGATTTATAAAAAGAAGACACCCTGATTATACATGTTTTGGGGATGAGAACTGGCCACAACAATATCTGGAGAAACAGAATAAGTTTAAATCATCTACCCAGGCTGATTGGGGGATTCCGGGAACTGCAACCCCAGCATACCTGGACAAAGCCAGACTGGGGAAGGTAGGCTTAAACAGACCTTGAGAGGAGTTCCACACCATGGATTCTTTCTCAAGAACAGTTTTCTCCAGCTTGGCATCCTTCATGCATGTTAGGACAACAGCCTCTGGGAGTTACAGCTGGATACACCTGGAGGTAGGGACATCTTCCAGTAAAAAGTCAAGATAGTGGCCATGACTGTATAACTGCAGCCATTATTTTAACTTTTTTGACCCCTCCTCCCGCAGATACCTATCTCAGGAGGGCATCAAAAATTGGCTTAAAATGAAAGTAATACCCATTCCCAAGTTAAGTAGGAGCTCGGCTGTTTATGATTTCATTGATTAAAAACGTTAATAAATGAAAAGTTAGAGTTCTGCAATGCTTTAACTCTCTTTCTTCCTTACTACAGCTTGAGCCAGCAGGTTATCTGCGATCGTGTAGGTTTTCTGCGACTTGAGAAGAAAATGGTCCTGCTGAAATCTAGCCATGCCCAAACAATAGCAGCCCTGGAAATGGCGGTTCTCTGTGCTCACCCCAAAAGCCAGTGCCAGTGGGTGCTGCAGGGCTGTTCGTGCTTGGAAACCTCTTTTTGGCAATCCAGACTTCCTTTGCTGGTAAAGGTGTGCCCCCTCCCTCATGGCCTTCAGAAAAGGGGTTAAATCCTGGCTCTGCCAGAAGGCCTGGGGGCCGGATGGGGGCTCGCATCTGTGGAGATGGCTGGTGGGGTGATGGGTTTGGCTCCTCCCCCCCCCCAGCATCTTGAAGGTTTTAGGGCTAAAATTTATAAGGGGGGGGGGGTTAGGACATTTTTAATGTATGTTGCTATTTTAATTATTTATGGATTTTAGCCATTGTTGGAGGGATTGATGTTTTTTCCTTTTTTGTTATTGTGAGCCACCCAGAGTCACCCGTTGGGGGAGATGGGCGGCATACAAATTTAATCATCATCATCATCATCATCATCATCATCATCATCATCACCATCATCTCAGGCAGACATCACTCTGCATCCATGGAGTTCTCTTGGCAGCGGCCTGCCTTTGCCTTCTTCGGATTACCTTTTCATAATATGCAGAACCTGGATCCAAGTATCCCTTGTGAATTCCACTCTGAGAAGGCTGATACCTGATTCGGTTGTCAGATACAACCGAGCAGTTGCTGTCATTTCCTTGTCAAAGCAGGAAATGAATAGGAAACATACTTTGTGAAATGTTTTCAGCAAAATATGGAGGAATTTCTACACTTCCTCAGCTGGTCAGGTGCAAACGCTGAAATGAGAATTCTGTGCATAGCCATTTTGTATGCACGCAGGGTGTTTTGCTTACTAATTTTGGAGATGGCAAATGCACATGAGGTATAGATACTACTGCAGTCTTCCTCAACCTGGCACCATGTGAGTATGTAGGAAAGGTGATTTCCAGAATCCCCAGCCAGCATGATTCTTGCATCCCCAACACTGACTGCCCGTGTTTATGTGAGAAATACTGGACCAAAATGCAGTGTCATTTATAACGAGTCTATAAATTGTCACAGGTTTGTCATTTTGTCAAGGGTTTCCGTTGTTTTCTTTAGGTAATTAAGAACATTTTATTAGGCTGTTGCCCGCTGGGGAGGGAACTTCGGAAGAGAATGTTGGTGCTGATGCCCAGTTCAGAAAAAAGTATCCTCAGCTGATTGGTCTTCAGACCAGCTTTGACTTTCAATATATTTCAGAATGAAATAAACAAGAAACTGATTCCAGAACAAAAGGTAGAGTGATAGAGCAGGTCACAAGTCTCTAGTAAACAATAGGAGTTGAATGTAAGTTGTGTCAATTATTTCCTGACCACAAAGGGGCAGCGGTGGTGGTGGTGGTGGTGATAAAGATGATGATTGGGGGGGAGGGGGTTGGATGATTTGTCTGGGCTGACAGGTGATGTTTGTTGGTGGTGGGAAAATCATAGGACAATTGGCAATCCTAAAGATGTGTCTAAGGAGGCCAAAGCTTTGGATACTGATGAGTAACAATGCACTTCCTTTTGTATCACTGCAAACTTTCACATAACTTCTATGAGATCTTTCATTGTCAAAAGAAGTTCTGCTTTCAATTTGCCCCCCATCCCAAAACCACCTGCACACAGACCAACTGTGTGGACATCTGCGTTAAAGACTATTGCACAAAAACGCTCAATGTTAGGATTACTGTATACAGAATCAAAGAAGACCTGTACGTTATGCTCCAAAGTCCATTTTGTGGGATTGGGTGGGTTGCAAATTCCCTTTGATTGACTAAATTTCTGTTGTCTATTGTCACCTATGTTGCTTTCTCAATTCTGTCCTCCCCACTAGGGCTCAAACATCTGTTTGAATAAATATGAATATTAAATGGTACTGGCTTGGTCTTTCTTGCCAAGGGTTATAAGAGCCTGAGATCTGCCACCAAGAAAGCTCTCCTTTGCATTCCCAGCAAGCAGGCCAAACTCATGATAGGAGAAAAAAACTTTAAGATAGACTGGCCTCAAATTCTGTTGAACTTTATAGAGCATGAACAGCATTGAAATGAGCCTGGAAATGGAATGGTAGCTAATGAAGTTAATGTAAAAAGGAAGAGGTATCTATCCTTTAACCAGCCCTGACCAATGATCTGGCTGCAACATGCTGGATTAGCTGACATTTCTGAAATGGGATTAAACATTTCCATGAATGGGTGGAGGAAGCATGCTAGCCCTAGTTGTTCAGATGCACTACTGGCCACAACTGAAACTTGGACATTGAGTTTCAGAACTAATCCAAAGCAGCAAAGGAAATCTCTCAGAAATTTCCTATCCAGCCAAACTGAATCCTCATTCCCTGATCAACTTTTCAACTCATTAAGATTCCAGTCTATTGCCAAGTTCAAGCACTGGTCTTTAGCTTGAACTACTTTCATAGATGTTGAGGGAAAGGAGAGATGGGTCTGGATGTCATCAGTGTAATGGTTCGTGACACTGAAGATTAAGGACTCTTCCAGATAATCAGAATTTCTGCCATCCAGCCTTTCTTAATATAGATTAAAATACAAAAGTATCTGCTTTTATTATTTCAGTACAATCATATTCATCTGTTTGTTAGTTTAGGGCTTGTAGAGAACCATCAGCCAATCAGTGTTTGTTCTTCCTGGCTAATACCTAAGCACAGAGAACTGCCAGCCAGTCAACTGCCTACCTGCTACATTTAAGATGGTCAAGCCTTGATTGGCTTACTCAACTCCATGCCTAAAAGCCCCCAATCCCTTTTCTATCTTCACTAAACAAACAAAGAAATAAATTGCTAGCATTCCATTCTCTTACACTGGGGGGTTAAGCAAATTGTAGCAATGGCATTGAATAGGAATCACCCAACACCATCTTCTAAAATTGTCCCTTGAAGAAAAAATGGAACTGCTGCTAAACAGTTAACCTAATAGATCATCTACCAAATTGAGAGTTCATCAGCTAACTGGCTGTGAAAGCTGCATTTGCTATCATGTAAACCAGGGTTCCTCAACCTTGGCAACTTGAAGATGTGTGGACTTCAACTCCCAGAATTCCCCATCCAGCTGATATAAACAATATATGGGATATTTTCACTTTAACTTGGACCTTCATTCAACAAGCACACCGAACTATGATTCTTGTAAAGTTATTAGGCAACTTTCTTACAGGAGAGTCTTCCTTGCTTTGAATAATTGCATTCAAATGTTATCCATTATTTAGATACCCAAATCTATATATAATTCATTATTAACTTTCCTATGAGCTTCCTTGAGCTTTAATTTGAGCTAATATGGCTGGAATGAAGAAATGTAAAATAACATGTGTCAAGGAAGTAAAAACAAAGGAAGACAGAGGCCAAATTTCCAGGCTCAGTTGAATCTGAGTCTCAAGGATATTTATGCAGAAATGAGGGTTTATAAATATGCTTTGCAAGGGACATGGTGGTGCAGCAGCTTAATGACGCTGGAAGTTGCCAGCCAGAAATGGTCAGCACTTCAGTGGTTCAAGCCCAAGCTCTGTGCGGCGGGGTGAGCTCCCATCATTTGTCCCTAGCTCCTGCCCACCTAGCAGTTTGAAAGCATAAGTGAGTAGATAAATAGGTACTTTCACCCAGTGGGAGGAAAAACGCTGGTGGCACCTTGCACGGGAAAATGGTTGCCGGTTGCTTGACGCAACGCAATGGAAGAGACTCAATTTCCTGCGATTGCCAGCTGGCCCTAGGAAGGAGGCAATGGCAAACCACTTCCAAAAAAACCTTGCCAGGAAAACTGCAGGGACTTATCCAGGCAGTCACCGCAGAATCGGTAACGATTGAAAGCAGATTAAATATATATATATGCTTTGCCTCTTCTGCTTGGTCAGGAATAGATTATGGTGTCAACATTATCCCAACTCGGCCTGATTCAGGTAAAAATAATGCTCTAAAAAGAACAGTCTTGTCCATTGAAATTCAGAGCATGAAACTATCAATGTCCTGAAAGTAGAGTAGGAAACATTTCAGTCCAGGGCCTGTGGCGATGAACCTTGCAACTTCCCAGAAATTTCCTTTGCCTGCAGGAAAGGCTTTTGTTTTTCTGTCTTATTCTCTTGGTGCTTGAGAATTCCTTTCCAATTTCTATCTTTTTTATTTTGGCTTCTTTGGGGTTTGGGGTTTGTTTTGTTTGCACTTCATTCATCAATAGAAGTGGCAGATCTCTCTCCAAAGCTGTGCCACGTCCAGCAATATTATTTTTCATTTACATTAAAGTGAGAGTGTTATTACTGGGGGGAAAAAACCCTTCAAAATGAGCAACCATTCAGTGCTTGGATATCTCAATTCAATATATGTAAGAAGGGCTGTAACATCTGCTTTCTTGGCACTGAAATCTTTGCCCCATGCTTTTACTGTTGCTCCAGTTTTCCCAGGGCAAATAAGCATCTTCCAGTCCTGGGTTTGGAAAAGCTAACCTGATATGAACACAAGAGGGGAGTGTATGGAGAAGCCACAAGATTAATTCTGCTGCTTTCCTATTGTGTCACTGCTCTCTCTCGCTCCCTGCATAATGAAAGGAAAATGGAAAACAGCACAAACCCCCTGTCTTTCAGTTGCAGCTCTTTGATCCATATGTTGCTCAGCAAATCTTGGCATTCTCTCAGTAACACTTTCTCCGAATTTTGGCTGAGCACACACCACCTGCATGCTTTGTCCTCAGCTGCTTAATTCCTTGTGGTCTTACTTTACACGCTGTGCTTTGCATCCCTTTCTGGAAACATTGTACAGTGCTGAAAGATATGTGTGCGGTTTGTGAAGGCAGGCTAGCCCTGCTCTTCTATTAATTATAGATGCAGCTCTTGAAGTTGCTGTCTGGTAAGGAAATGTAGCTTGCAGAGAATACTCGGAAAGGCTCTAACAAAATTGCTCTTTGTTTTACTGCCCAACATCCTTGTCTTTCCTGCTTGTTGAGTTCAAAACATCTCTGTTTTTCTCACATGCACGGCTTGTTATAACTGGAGGAAAACATCCTGTAAACATATTGCAGCTGCAGAGAAAGGCAAACCCAGCCAAGGGAGATGATGGGAACATGAAAGTAGGTTCCAGGGCTCTGGTACAGAATTGATGCTCTGAAAGGTTCAACCTCACTTTAAGCTTAAGCTCATTGGGATCCAGCTCCCAGATGTAGAGTTGTTCTTAATAAATAAATACAAGGGAGCACCTTTTCCATAGATGGTGCTACCGCCTAGACTTTGACTGGGAAAAGCCAAGCAGGGTTGGATCTGGTTAGTCCTTGGATAGGAGACCACCAGGAAATGCCAGGAGCAGTTGAAAAAAATCATGGAAGAAGGCAGCATCCAATTATTTCTTTACTGTAGCCCTGGTGTCCATGTAGTGACTAGTAGTTGAGTCTGATTCAAGGAAGACTTTCCCTTTATGGACTTTTTAAGTAATTAATTTGTTTGTTTAAAATGAATAGATGTGAATGCTACGGTTTGTGGAATTCATTCTTCCAGGGTATCCTACCAAGCGTTTGGATACAAATAATGAACAAACAGCATTCAAGTCACAGCAACTGGATTCAATTCAATCTTACTTCCCACCACCATGCCCAAAATACTGGAATTTTTTTTTTTAAAGTTTTTTTAGAAGTTCTTTTGAGGACAAGAAAGATGCACACATATGTACATAGAAACCTGCATTATTTGTTTATTTTGTGTGACATCATTTCCTTGATTTAAATGTTAAATGAGTCCTTTCGTCACCTTCTATCCCCCTTGCAAGGTAGACCGGACAGGAAACATGGCCAGATGAGCTAATTCTACCTTATTGTAAAGTTACATTAATAGAACCTTGCAAATCTGAAAGTACATTTCTCTTCCCTGTCCCCTTTTCAGCCTGAGAAACTAGGGAGGGTCTCTTCACAGCCACTTGCTCCACCCACATTCTTGCTGCGGGCTAAGCTGCCTTTTATCTGACTGTTCCCATAGCTGCATCTCTTTGCCCTGTCATTCCCACCTACCATTACACTTTTGTCTTTGCTCTAGCCCCATTGTACCTGCCACAATCTGCTCGGGATACTTCCAAAATAGCATGGGATGCTGAGTAGTAATAAGAACAAGGAAGAAAATTCTTCGAGATAGAGTAGGGTACCTTCTTCCTAAAGGGGATATTTGTTTTCCTTAAGACACTGTGGCTCACTTTACATCATGCCCAATTCTCTTTTCTCCTTCTCCTTTTTTCTTTTGAAAATAAAAAGCACATGGCTATCTTGCTAAAGAAAGCATCTGGATTCAGATAAGTGGAGGAATTAATAAAAACAACATTGTTGTTGATGTCTATTTTCAGCTGCCCAACCAGGGAGAAGAAATGGAGACTATTTTCTAAAAGCAAATTGCACATGGTCAACCATCAATCACCTTAGGAGAAAAGTTCTGACTTTGCATCTTCTCTTCTTGTTTGAACAGCCCTCGTTCCCATGCTGACTTTTTTCAATGTGAGGAAATGAACAGAATCAATGTATGGTGCTTCTCCTTCTCCTTCTCCTTCTCCTTCTCCTTCTCCTTCTCCTTCTCCTTCTCCTTCTCCTTCTCCTTCGTCGTCATCATCATCATCATCATCATCATCATCATCATCATCATCACATACAGTCCATCTTAAGAATTCCAGTTAGAGCAGAATAGGTGTATTTTGTTCTTTTTCTAATTGTCCCAGAACCTCTCAATATGACAAGTACTAATAGGAGCCCTGGCCTAAACTACTATGAGAACCTTGGGACAGAAAATCCACTTATTTTTATTTATGTGCTGGGTCTTAACAACGTGGTAACTAATTCCATCTGTCTGTGTAATTAATGAAGAGGTAGTTCACAAGCTTAATATAGGCGAATGTGGCATTTGACTGAACAAATTGAAAATTAACGATAAGAAGTGATTAATGTTATAAAAATGCAATTACTGTTTGACATTAGGAAGGTTTTTCAGGGCTCCCCTCATTCACAAAGATGTGCATGGTATACAAATGGAATTTCCACCAATTGCTGGCACCAAAGAAATTGTAAATGCTTTATGATATGTCTCAACTTGGGAAGAAAAATGGCAAACCATTTATGGCCTCTCATTCAATTACTTCTTGGTTTTCTCTTTCTTCTTGGTTGAAACTGTGCAGAGATTCTTGAAGCCTCTGGCATTAAAAAGCTAAAAAAGTTTGGATTCAAATTTGGATTCAGATACATACCTTGGTACCAGAGGATTTTAAAGATTAATATTCAGTTGAAGACAGAACTTTTCCTTTTAGGACTAATGGATAAACAGAAAAGAGCCATGGAAGATTATTTCAATATAAGATTACTGCAGCAAGATTATTATATGCACAGAGATGGAAAGATTCGACACTACCCACTATGGAGGAATGGCTGGTGAAACCGACATATGAGAAAAGATTATTTTCTCATCTACATTTATTGGTGACTGGAAACCCCTTATGGACTTTTTGCACGAAAATGAAAAAAAAATGAACTTCTGATTTAAGGTTTTGAGGATTGAAGAGATTATCATGAGGAGAACAATATCCACCATGAAACAGGATTAAGCAGGCAGGTGGCAAGGGAATGGGATGGTGGTAGATGGCAAGACAGGTGGTGGGGCAGATAGGAAGTGAATGCAAAAAGCAAGCTGACATAGAGGATGTTTTGACAGAGATTAGATCAATCCCTTGTGTGATGATGAAACCTTTAAATAAATCTAGACCAAGACAAAAAATCTGGAGATATGTAGGGCAACTTGAAAAGCCTCTGGTTTCCTCGGACATTGGATAAGCAGCTCAGTGGGTAGGACATGTCAAATAATAGGTTGTAATGTTGTACTTTCTTCAGGCCAAAAGAGGAGCAAGTCACAGGTATTCAGTTCTCTTTTTAGGATAATGAGCTTCCAAAACAGAGGGTTAAGATTAGGAGACCTACTTTCTGGATCTCTCCATCTGATGCTATTTTGGACTAGTAATCTATTCCTGAAGTTGGTCATGAATTCATCCTCCCAAAAGGAGAACCATTACCTTGCAGAAGTGCTATGTGAATAAGTTTCATGTCACCATTTTTTTTTAGAAGCAGTTCATGCACATGGGTTATTGATCGTTAGAGATGTCTAGATGTTTGCAGTCTGGCTTTGCAGCAGAGGAGAGGCCCCAGTGGTTGTGTACATAAGTCTATCTTGCTGGTGCAAATGAATAAAATAAAGAAGGCGTCTGCCATTTGTTTTTAAGCCTTGACAAAACAGAATGGCAATGCTGCTCATCGGTGAGAGACGTAATAATATGCTACTTGTATCCTTTGCTGTCTGGCCCCAAACAATTCTTTTCTCATCAGCAAGCTCGAGTATGAATAGTTGCTTAAGTTAAGGGAATCACATCTGGATGGGTGACAACACATAATAGACGTCAAGAAAGATTGGATCACTTGGTCTTCACCTGAATGGCCAGGAGAAGCGTCGCTATGGATAAGCATCCTTATATTGTACTGGCAATTTATAAGCTTTTTGCTTTTCAACATCACAACTGAATCTGTTGTACAAGCAAAACTTGTGGCCGCAATCCAAATCTTTGATAAATTGCTTTACAGCTGACCTAATGAGTTCTTCATGACAGGAAGATTTCTGCACTGGCTTATTCAACAATCTATTTTCTGTTCCAGAAGTCATAACAGGGGAGAGAATAGAACAAGAGAAAGCCATGCTGCTTTGCAAAGATTAATCTGAGATATTATGCCAGATAGTCTTCATATGTAAAATATGTGCCAGACCATAATTTATCTGCAGCTGATTAATTGCACTTATCACTGGGGAAACAGTGGTACTTCTTGACCTGTTTGATGCGAGTCATGTTTTGGCCTTTGCTGGATTAGATTCATGTTTATTTTTAGTTTCTTGGAAACAGTTGCTGCCTTCTAGTTAGAATTTCAGAAATACAGTACCTGTGCTATTGATGAACTATTAGGAAATAATAGAAATATCATTGTCATATCAATTTAGCTTCCCATAACAATGATGCCATTGGAAACCTTCAAGTGGCCCATCACTAGGGATAGCCCTTCACAAAACAGTAACAGGGCACAGAACTGAAATAAACAGAAACTGAATTTGTGTAAGGTACATTATTTGAAGAAAAATAATAATAATAATAATAATAATTATTATTATTATTAATGCCAACCAGTTAAGGTTCTAACTCCTTTAACACACTTTCAGCCCACTTGTCTGACTCCTCATCATCTGACTGGAGGGAGCGAAGAGACTCTGGGGCATTTCCAAAGCAAAGCTTGAGACCAGAGAATGGAGTCAGATTCACTGTCTGAGCAACAGCTCATGTTGCACTCAGCTAATGGCAGAGGTCTTGTTTAATATGTCTGTGGAATAGCAATTGTGTCTTGAATAGATGATGGGGTGGGCGTCAAGGCTATTACAAATGCAGGTCTCATGAAAATATTTAGAGAGCTTCAATAAATATATTGCGTTGGCAATAATTTCTTGGATGCAAGATGGCATCCATACCAGAGTTGCTTGTCAATGCCAAATTGCCATTCTTCCACTTAGAATATTCAGTGGAAATACTGGTCCTATACTTCAGAGATGTGCATAACTTGAAGCTTCAAGACCTGCATTTTCCTTCTATTAGTTCTCATTCCACTGAGAGAAATTTTGCTTTGAAATATCTTCCAACAGAGAAAAACATGTGGAGTCCTTGGGGTTCTCTGAGCTTGGTTGTTTTCTTGCAGACGTTTCATTACCCAGCTAGGCAACATCTTCAGTGCTAGAAGGGAGTGGGGTTTGCTCTCTGTTTATATACAGTAGCTTGCCCTGTCAGTGTTGGTGGGGGAGTTGATTGGGAGAGAAAAAACATGTTGGTGAAAGTTTTATGAATGGAGTGGAATGCTCTTGAATTTATTTACCTACAAAGTGATCACATAGTATCTGTGAATCTTGTATTTCACAATAATCTCCTCCTCCGAGTTCTTCTCCAACATCTTGGCTTTCCATGAATTCACAAGAGAAAACTTCATTCAGACTGGAAAGCTTGGCTATTGAGGGAGCCTTCCAAGTGAGGGCAAGATCTGCAGCAGTAAATAACAATAACACAAATAGTAACACCCCTTACTAAATAAAGCCAGCTCAGAAATACAAGCAAAAGAAAGGGGAAAGGAATTCTCAAGCTCCATGAAAAAGGGAATTAGAATTGAGCCTATTTCTTATGGGAAGATAAGTTTTGAACGTTTGCAAGATAGATTTCACATGGCATCATATAATATTTCATTTGCGTGAGATCTTAGTTCTTTGGGGGACTTTCTATTTTATGATTATCTAAGAATTTGGTTTGATCTTGATCATATACCCCTTTGAAAATTGTATTATGTGCTGGCAGTTTGAAATATGGGGTGGTTTTAATACATGTAAATATGAGTTGTACATTGAATTTAAGCCACAGCCTAGGTCTTGTGCTATCATTAGTCCAATGAAATGTATACTGCTGACCTCCTTCTCAGCCGTGGTTCCATGTTTCAAGAGCTGATTTTTATTCTATCTGTTTCTTGGGTATTTGCCCTTTGCATACTATTACAGTGAACAGCAGCAAAGCAGTGTTCCTTTGTCCTCTTTATACCTGAGGAGATAAAGATGAGTTTAAATTAGCTTTCCTGGAACAGAAAGCCTAAGAGACTCTTATACACACTCTTATCATCATTACCTTGGGAGTGTGCTCCAACCTGATCTAGAAAATCTAGAGGTTATGTTCTTGGAAGAAAAATAGTGTGGCCTGTCTTCCTTCCTTCTGCTGTTCTCTTAATTTGAGTTGCGAAAGCAGGTTTGACATGAAGATTTGGAAGGTTGGTAGCATTTTGTACCTTGTCCTGTTATTATATTAGTGGCATCTGTTTTTCCTCTTGCCATTTGCTGGCTGTAAGGTAGTCTCTCTCCGGGGTGTCTGGGTGTGGGGAGATAAAGAAATGTGCGTTGCATGTAACACACATAAAAATGGGACAGGGCTTTGACTGCAGCCACCATCTCAACATTTTTAATCCCACCCTCTCCATGGACTCTCCTGTCTCTCTAAATGGTATGTCCATTGGCTGCACGAGCAACATATATAAGTGTTTAGGGGTTAAATATGGGTTCTGTTTTACTTCCGCTACATTGCTACAGTTCAACCCTCTCTTTGAACTGAATTGGTGCTGTTAAATCTTGAATGAGAAGTTTGCTAATAAGAGTTTGGAAGCAATATTATTGACAGATTTGCCATGTGATTGCCCTTTATTATTCATTTGATGTGATATGATTTTTGTATGGTATTAATTTCTTTTGCTTTCCTTAGTGAGAGGACCAGCCAATGAAAGTATGGTTTTGGACCTTCTGGTTCTGTGGCTGCCTGTCAGGCTCTCCTGCCCTCCTTAATAAATCATAGCTCTTCCGACACTTAGCTTGGCCCTCACCTGGTTTAGTAGAAGACTCATGGGTGTGGCATCGAGAGATTGGAACTGCTGATTGCCCACAGCCACTGCCAAGGTGTAAAGGACCTCTACCTTGTTAAACATAAGTGGTCAGCTTCTTGTCCTTTGGAATGAATGCATAACTCACATGACATTGGTGGGTAGTTGTTGAATGTTTCCATAGTGGACCTCTTCAGCCTGGAGATGATTTATATCTTGTGAACCTCAACCGATACACCATCCAGTTATTTTTTTTTCTCCTCTTTCTCTTTCTTTGCCTCTACTCTGAGTCTGTGAGTACTTCTCTCCCTCTTCCTTCTGGTCTTGGGTAACTAGAACCTCACCCCATCCCACCCCTGGATTTTCTGTTTCTTTGTCAGGAACATCTTCCATCTCTTCACTCTACTTCCTGACTAGTACCTCTTAATCTGAGTTAGAAAGGGGAATGCTCTCCCTCTCATTTTTGATGGAACAGTCTTTTTATTTTTCTCAGCAGTCATGCAGTTGTCTCTACCCCCCCCCCATCAGGTCCCCCTCCCCTCAAAGTTAGAATGCTGGCTGGTGCAAAAACGTTATTGTGAATGACCAGTCTCATGGTTTGGGCTTGTGAATGTATTGCAAGTGGAATTCTTAAAGAAGCAAGTTATCTGTCACTGTCACCTGCTATCTCTCAAGAACATTCTCTGCCCAGGTAGCACTTGCTAAAGAATTAAATGTCCCAATTTCCCCTCCTGTGCAAAGAATCCAACAATAGGGTGTTATCAGGCCCAGCCCAAGAACAACTGGGAAACAGCCCAGCCCAGTCCAGTTCAATTCTTTCATTGCTTACACCATAGAGACAGAATCTTGCCAGACTAAATCTGTACTACTCTAACCTAATGGATACACCCTGGGAGATTCTAGGGAGTGGCTATCCTAAATCTCTTCCTCTTCCCATACTCCTGCTCCAGACTGTGCTGTCTCTTGTCTTGCCCCCCTTCCTGGAATGTGCTCCCTCCTTCCTGAGAAACTGCTGCGTTATTGCCATCCATCACAGGTGTTCCTGTTGTTCCTATTCCTATTCCTGATGATGACACGTAGCACAGCGCTTCTTGTAAAAGGCCTTGACATGATCCTTAAGAAGGCACTGAATGATAGAGAAAATGGGAGGCCTCTCGAATGGGGGTCGGGGGGCAGGAGGCATTCAGTAAGAGATGTAGTGGTAGATGTAGGAGACTTAAAATGGGGACAGCTGAGTGGAGCCTTGAACTATGTGATTCTAACCAATTCATCCACGGGTTAAAGGTTAGGACAATTGTCCTGATGGTAATTTATACAGAAGCAAAGGTATTGTTTTAAGGTGCCATTTGTCTCTCAGTTTTCCCATCTGATTGTGAATGATGGGCAGAGGATAGGTGGAATTTCACAGCCAATAGTTGAAATGTGTTCTCATTTATGAGTCTTTTCATTGTCATTTAAGGTGAATGGGCAAACTCATTCTGGAAAATGAACAGGCAAGGTGACTGAGGGTGGAGGAGAGGCCACAATAGGAAATGATATGTTCCATTTAGAAATAGGATCAACTACTATCAGAGAGGCATCCTGTCAGCCCCACTAGGTAGACCAGACCAGGAAATAAATTCCACAGAAAGACTAAAACTGCTTTTATTGAGATTGGCTATAATAACAGAATTTATTAGTCTTGTGCTCTAACCCGTCTCAGTGAAATAGGAAAGTATCTGCCTGAGCCACTTCCGAATGTTATCTTGTTGTGGACTTAAAAAATGCTTCAGCCTCTTTTGCCTAGACAATAGAGCCTGCTGTAGAGAGTAAGAAAGATGACCTTGACAGACATAGGCCAGGTCTCTAATAAGGAGATAAACATGACTTAAGTCCAAAGCAAGCAGAAATTATGCATAAGCCACTCAGAGAAACACTCCATAATTCACGGAGGTATAAGAAGGGGAGGAGACACAGCACAATCTCTTGCCTTCTCCTTTCTACTTTTATTGACAGCCAGCAGGGAGGGAATGAAACTACAGCCTGACATTTAAAGCACATTGTCATAGCCCACATATTTGCCAGGCGAAGAAGGAAAAAGTGATGGTGAGTAATGAGAATTTGGGACCCTGCAGGCTGTGAGTCTTGTATTCTGAGGAATCAAGAGTGATGTTATCTGGATCCCAATGACTATTCAGATAATAAGTCTGTAGCCAGTTCATTCCCAGAACTATTGGACAATATTTATTTATTTATTATTAAATTTGTATGCCACCTGGCTTGCAACAACTCTGGGTGGCTCACAAGTAAAAACATTTAAAAAAAAACATAATCAGAAACAAAAATTAGGAATAAAAGATAGCAAGATGACAGAAACCAGACTGGAATAGAAAAAAGAATCCAAGGGGACTAAACTCATTCTCGCTAAAGGCCTGGGAGAAGAACCAGGTCTTCAAGCCTTCAGTATAATGGAGAAGCTAAAGAAAGTTGCAGGCATTCTTGATTGTTGCCAATTATCAGTTGTGGAGATTATGTGCACTCTGTGATGCATCCTGAACAGAAGCAGCAGCAATCATTGTCTCAAGCCTAACAAAAGATTGGACAGGCTGAATAGACAGCACATATTTGCATGCGATGGAGAATTCAGTGAAGTTGTCCATGACATCAGAACCTATTAAGGCCTGCAGATGTATTCTAGTGTCAGTCTGGGCCTGAAAGGTAACAATTATGACTAAATGTCAGTGCATACCTCTGAATGCTTGACCTCTTAATTTCTGGTTGCTCTAGCACTTGGGTCTATGAGGGCTGGGACTGTATTGTTTCTGGAGAATTAAGGTAATCTGCTCTTAGAATGTCCCCTTTCCCCCGAGGGCAACACTTGATTCTTTCAGGAGGGAGGGCAGTCTTAGCAAAGCACTCTTATGCAAAGCGGTTAAGTTCTCCACAATATAGACATAGGCCCTCATAAAGCGACAACTTTTCTCAGGTAGATAACAGAGCAACATGAGTTCAACTTTTGAAGTCTCTCATATGTAAGTGGAGGTGGGAGGGGGAATGAAAGATAATAGTGGCATCTTCCTTCCATACTATTCTGTCACAATTCCTTGAATCTTCCATCAGTGTCCAGATAGACCTGGATTCATGCTGTCATAATCTCTGGGGTGCCATGGCAAATAAGTTAATCTGACAGTCCTTCTTTGGTCAATTAACTCTCTTTCATGCCTGCCCACATCCTGAGCTAGAAGCTGAAACTCAGCAGCATATTCCTGTACTGAACACTTAGCCTGTCATCAGTGATGGATTTCACAGTTGGCAGACACTTGCTTGACTGGATCCTTGAAGTTAGGTCTCAGGCAAGCCGCAAAATTAGCACAGTCGTCTAAATCCAATCTGTGCTGAATCAGAAGGGGATTGCCCACATTAAAGCTCCCTCAGTGTAAGGGATGGGGAGAATTCCCATCCCAAGAAGTTCAGACATGAAACAGTCACAGAAAAATATCAGCCTGATCTGTTAATCAAACCAACATGTCAGTGTAAATAGTGGGCAGAGACCATCAAAGCCCAGGAAAATCATACTTGGAAGAGCCAATCAGGAGCAGATAAATTCCCTGCTCAGATAGGCTTTAACAAAATGATAAAGCAGTTCCATTTTTTCTTTGCTTGGTGCTTTTCTCTTCCATGTCCACCATGTTAGCATCTCTCCCAAAGCTGTCCAAATGCCAGATTTAAAAAAAAAAAACAAACCCTTAACTCAAAGGAAGCTGAATTGGAGATCAAGAACAAATATAATAAAACTAGGGATTAGTGGAAGGTAAATGTGAAATTGGAACATTGGCTATTGAATGTTGTTCTATTGAAAAATTATTGGAATTTGTTTCCTTTTGTTATGCTGTGTCTTGTTTCTTTTTTTTTATTTGTGTATTCCTGAGTGAAGATGCAGTCATTAAAGACAAAACTTTTTCAGTTCTCCTTTCATTTCTCCTTTCAGTTCTCTTTTCTTATTTTGTCTTTCACTCCTGTTAACTCCTTAAAATTGATAAACACAATTAAAGGCTTGCACTTTTTAATTGAATTGCCTCAATTCTTTTAACAGGACTTTAGCATGTTCCTACATATTAGGCTGTATTGAGAAAAGTCAGAGGACATTGCCATTCTCCTCCTTGAGAAATGAACCAGGGCAGAGAAGGACCTGCCCTGGAATATAATAGATGGTGATAGCATACTGAACAGGCTTTCTCTAGAGTTATGGAAGGCTGCAGTGAAGGGTATAGGAGCAAGGCATTGATAACTTGGTTGACCATTAATGGGTTGCCAGAAGTTCAGAAGCCATTGTGCTAAACTTTGATGTTTGCATGATGGCTAAAGATGGGAGTAGGAGTGGGCATTCAAGGTATTAGGCTGTCCTGACCTGAGATTGAACAGTAAATCATGGATCTCCTGACACTCCACAGCTTAGTTCAACTTCGTGCTTGACTTGGCAGAAGACTCCCAGACATGGCTTTGTTCAGCTAGACTAAGAGACTTTATTGCAGACAAGAATGAAGCCTGGCACCAACAGTTCATTGCCCACTGCTAGTGCCAAGATAGAAATAGCTTAAATATTCTCATAAGATTGTGTTGTGTTGCCTTTCCAAATAAATGGAAATTTGATGTGATGCTTGATGGCCTTGAAGTTAAGCAGTGGTTGAACATTTGCATAATAACCATCTTAAACCTGGGAACTGCTGGTTCCCTCGTCACCCACCTGCTTATTTGATGGCCATATCAAAGTAATTCTGCTTTGGTTTAGAGGCTTAGGCTGTTTCCATTAGCTCTGTATCCTTTTCTGGTTTTGAGGGATGGGTGGGTGGATTGGGGTTTAAAAGTATCTCTAATTCTCCAAACAATGAGTATGCTGACACTAGACTACAGCTGCTACTGCTGCTTTCTGCTGCAGGATGTAAAAGATGGTGCTTGGTAGGTTATAAATATTTTTTATGAGCTTCCATATTAGCAAGGTTGTTTTGCAAACAATTCATAGCAACATGTTCACTTAGGCCACTTTTATGTTTCATTGTTACATGGAGGACACATGGAGAGGCTTGTCTAAACAAAGGCTTCAGGATGTGGCAAACTCCATGTGGAAGGATGACATATATATAACATTTTAAGAATATAAGAAGCATCTTCTTTTGCATATAATTTTGGTTTTAGCAATGATACCCCAAGAAACTTTGATACCTCATTTTCAATGCAAAGTTAATGGTGGCATTTCAGTTGTTTGTTCAAAGATAATACAGGTGTTCCTTGTATCAAATATCTTGCTTTCCTCTCTAAATTTACATCAGGGATAAACTGCATTTAGACTTGTGGTTACCTACTTCATTTTTCAATAGAAGGCCATAGAGTGGAAGCAGATTTAAAACAATGGATCAGGAACTGTGGAATAGTCTACCTCTGTGGATGTGCTCAGACCAGGAATTTATATGGTCTAGTGTTGAGATGTTGGTCTAGGCTGGCTGCAGTTTCCTCCTGTGGGGATAAAATGAAGGGAGCGGCCAATGTTCTCTGCCTTGAGCTCCTCAAAGAAAGGCAGGATAAAAATCCAACATAAAATAAACAAATAACTGGAATTCTGCAAACATCCCTATAGGCACAAGGAATGATCCACATGTTGAGCAGACTCAAGCTGTGAATCAGAGAATTTGCCTACACAGAGTCCAGCTGTCAAAAAGCATGCTGTCACCTGCATGGAATAGAGGGCTATTGCTATCATCTCCTCAAAGACTTCATTAACCAACTACTCAGCTTTTCCAAATCATTAGCCTTGGTTTCTAAGGCTGACACACGTTATGCTGAACACATGTTCTTGATTTATGTCCAACAGGCAGATAAGACACATAGCCTAAAGAAGATCAGAACATGAGTGACTCTGGACAAGTGGCTTCTATCAAAGAGGTCACAGTTGGTAAATCAGCCAAAATGGAAATTTTCCTTGAGGCAAAGAGGTCATTTAATCCCTCAAGGATTGTGACAGACTAATAATTATTTTAAAATCTGAGTTCTACAATAACACTATCTAGAAGAAGTTGAACATCATTCACTCCAAAATATTTCCATCTTACTGGAGTCAGCCCCAATTTGTTTTCATTCATCTGAGTCTATGACTGTGCTTAGATACTGGATCAAGACAACTACGGCCTCATGAAATTGAGAAAGAATGATGGGTGTCATCTGCATATTGGTGACATAAGAGATTAAATCTCTGGATGGGGAAATTTGAATAGAATAGAATAGAATAGGTCCAAAAGCACAGTGACTCACTAAATATCAATAATCTTCCATAACTAATTTTGCTGCCCACAATTAATTACTAAATCTGAAATCGTTTAGGTGAAGAGTTCCTCAGAGAAGAGATTTTATTTATTTATTGCATGTGATTTTCTGTGAAAGGCACATGATGCAAATAAAAATTCAAATACGCAGATAAGAATCAGCAGATACTTAGATTCCTCCTGCCAAACCCCTCAAACCTTGGGGAAGATCAAGGAAGCATGAACTATAAAGATTGTAATCATTTTAGAAAGGTCTCTTTAATGCTAGTCTGTGATAACTAAAGAATCTTGGACAATTAAGAGAAATTTCCAACCCTCATTTATAGTGAATTAATGAAGGTGGAGGCCTTTGAATGATTTGAAAGACTTCTTCCCAGATTTCTCCCACCTGGGCTAAATTTCTGTATGTGAGATAAGATATGAACTGACTCATTCATCAGCTTTTGAATGTTTAGATCTGCTCTCTCCTGGTTCCTTTCCCAACCTTCCCATGGCACAAGACGACTTCTTCTTCTTCTTCTTCTTCTTCTTCTTCTTCTTCTTCTTCTTCTTCTTCTTCTTCTTTACATAAGAACCATGTTTTTATATTTCATTAAAATGATTTCTAATATACAGCCCTAAAATAAGGAGGGGGATCTTCTTTGAAACGATGTCTCAGAAACAGAAAGCAAAATGAGAGGAACCCCAATAAAATTATCTAGTTGAAAATGTACTTCGTATTTTGTAATTAAGAAATTGCCTACCTCATTTTTGGAGGGAAGTGAGAATATCTCAACTAATGTTTAAAGATCTTTCTAAATTTTTAAAAGTTAATTTAACTTTTGAACACCCTTTTATTAATTTTAATTCTTTACTGGCAGGTACTAATTTTAAAAATAGATTATATAATTGTGAAGTTAAAATATGGCTGAAACTGCATTGCAATGACTTGCATACCTATGTACAGCTAGTCCTTGGATTATGACCATTCGTTCAATGACCATTCAAAGTTACAAAGGCACTGAACGGATTGTACTTATGATGGGTCCTCATAGTTCTGACTGTCCTAGCATCCCCACAGTCATATGACAAGCAAAGTGCATGGGGAAGCTGGCAGGAAATCAGAAGTCACAATCATGTGAAGTCATCACTTAACAACCTGCATGGTTCTCGGGTTCCAATGGCAACCAGGACTGCTGGGATTGCCATCGCTAAGTGATATGGTCACGTGATGTCATGCTTTATAACGTCATCACTTAGCGATGCAAATTCCAGTCCCAGTTGCCACTGTAAGTTGAGGACTACCTGTATGTACACAGCTATCACACTTTTAGGGTAAGCAACATTATGCAGAGTACATAAAAGGATTAGGGAATATTAAGCGAAAGAAATTAAGTATACTGCTCCTTATACCTCCTTTTCATGTTTAATCTTGTCTTTCTCCCCCTCCCTCCCTCCCTCCCTCCCTCCCTCCCTCTTTGAGGACCTCATGAATTCCATCCAAACATGGCTTTCTCCTTTCTCTCATCCCAGGCACTTTTCCCTCAAGTTTTGCAGTTTCATCCTCATTTATTCTGTTTCCTTGAAAAAGAATATGATTTACTTTGGACTAGTAGTAGAACATTTCTTTGACGTTAATGAACATATAAAATCTCTATTTTTTTTTTAAAAAACATTGTAATCCAAATAAAACCAGTGTATTCCAACTTACATCCATATTATCAAGTTTTAAGTAATGCTGGGCAAGGAAATTCTCCTGCATTTTCTACAGTTCTCACTAAATTTGATGAAATAAAATTTACTTTCAAAGGAAAAGAGAATTGGGGAGAAAGTATGAGTTTGGTGTTTTTACATTTACTTAGTTGGCTAACAGATGTTTGTAAAAGTCTTTTTTTTTCACTGTATAATAATCTCTCCAATGGTCTGTAGCTTTAATTAAATCCCCAGGGATGATATTGGAAGGGATTCTTCCTGGGCTTTTTCAGTAGCAACGCTACTATGTCTGCTAAGGAAAACCTCTAAGTAACTGTAGAAGAATTTCTCTTTTTCCCAACAAATTTGGAGAAACCATTAGGGTTATAAACACTCTGAATTTTAGTGTTATTGTGTCTGAGTGGGGGAATTTTGTTTGGTCACGCTGTTCCACAGTACTTGGAAAAATCTCCCTCTATCCTACCTAACTCCTTCAGCTTTCTTAGACCTTCCCCTTTGACTGTATCTCATACAAAAAAACTTCTTGTCTCAGAACAGAGTTTATACATTTCTGTGTACCTTCTCTAAGCCTTCTGGAGAAATCTTGTCATTATCTCTCTACCTACCATGAGCCACTCTTCAGAAACTCTAGACAGGTGGGATAGCAATATTTATCTCACAGTTTAATTCAATGTTGAGTTGTAGCAGTTCATTTCTGAATGGTTAGTCATTCCTGTTATTGGAACACTACCCTATCGGTAGTCAAAAAAGCTGCTGGGTATATAACTTTTAAAATTTTCTCCAGAGTTCTAATGGATCAGAAGAATCATCTAATATTTTGAATTGCTGAGTTATATATTTCAAAAGATTAGATTCTTCTTGGAGATGATATGTGGGATTGGAAAGAACATGCCTGAGGTCTGCAGGCATAATACATTCATAATAATCTATGCATCAGATTATTTATTTATTTATATAGATTTATATGGCTGCCCATCTCACTCTGAGCAGACAGCAGGAATTAAAATACTGTAAGCACGATGTTTCTAAAAAAAAAAAATCCCAGCTGACTACATAGAGGGTAGTGCAATTCGTAATGCTATCTCCCTTAGTTTTGCTGTACAGAGAAAAATGTTATGACTTTCCACTGGAAGTGATAATTATAATAAACATTTTGGAATGGATAGCAAATTCTATTCTGTGTCTGTATTTAGTTAGCTTTTATATGTATAAAAAAGAGAGAGATATCTTTTAAGTAAAAAAAAGGTATTGAAATGCCCTACCCTGGCTATTTTCCAGTTAAAAGCTAGCTCCATCCACATCATGTCATAAGAGTTGTTATGGTAAACCATCATCTTCCTGTGCTTGTTTACAAGGTAGGTGAAAAGTTGTTTCTTGTAACAAGTCATCCTTCATGCAATCTAGAATAAAAGGAAGCGCACGCAGAAAAGCCATCTGATATAGCTGCAGGCTGGAAGGAAAGTGGGTTTGGTGACCTTGATGTGTGTGCTGCAGTTGTTATGGCAACAAGAGAGTAAAAGCACTGTTGCTAAGGCACACAGAAGTAAGACAATTTCCCTCTCGCTTAATGGTCACTTTTCTGCAATCACTTAATTCTGAATCTGCTGCAAGCAAAAATAAGAAAAGTCCACATGAGTCAGCAAAATAAATCTTAAAAACGTTCAAAAAAGCCAATGCTGGGTTGCTCCAAAATAGCCTGTAGTGGTAGTGGATAATGAAGTTGAGCAGTAATGCAAAATAAAAATGCATAAGGGCCAAACTGGGTTCAGTAACCAAATTATTAGAAAGTGCTGTCTAACTTGCCAACTCTCAAGTGCCAACTGACTTTGATATCATGCCCCAAACCAGAGCTGGCCCATTGTCAGAACTTTAGCCTAAGTTATAAACCAAAATTGGTAACTGCAAACAGAAATTAATAGAAACTAAACTCAGGCGAGGAGCTTCATACTCTCAGCTTAAGGTCCCCTCCCCACCCAACTTTATGCTGTATGATATTCAGTCTATTGGCAAACTGTATAAATCCTGGAGGCAGGATGGAGACCCATAAGATGCCAAGAACAAATGAGAGAAAATGCCTGCAAATATATGAAGACAGAAATTGATATGGTTTAGAGCAGTGTTGTCCAAACTTGGCCACTTTAAGATGGCCAAGATTGGCCACTCATCTTAAAGTGGCCAAGTTTGGACAACACTGGTTTAGAGAAATACAAAAAAACTGTCCCTTGTGTGGACTCACAGGAATGGCAGAGGTAACTGCAGAAGTGTTACTTTTTCCTCAGTGATGCTTGTTATTTCTTTATCAAGTGTACCTAACCCATAATATTTACAACCCAACTCAGCAGTGGATCTCAGACAGGTATAAACAAAGAAGAGCAATAGAGTTGTAAAAAAAATGCAGTGTCATCAGAAATAGACTCCACAATATAAACAAAAGCTAAATTAAGGTTAACCCATGTTCATTAAGGAGGAAGATATTCCATAATCAAAGTGTGAGAAAAAAGAAAGCCCGCTTGTATTGCTTTCAGTAATGAGATGGAGTACAAGAGCTATTTGGGTAGATCTAAATAATCAGGGAGGTGGGTACAAAAGAAATATCAAGGTCCCAAATGATTTAGGGCAGGAAATATAATTCCTTTTGAATTTGGGTCATGTGATTTCCCAAAGATGTTCCTACACAATCTAACTGCTGTATTTTGCACTCTTGATTGGTTCTGAGTTCTTCTGAAGGGCAGTCTCCAGTGTGTGCACTACTGTCAAACATTTTCCTCTTTGAGAATTAAAGAAAAGCAGATGAGAATTGATTACAATATATTGATCCAGCATTAATTGTGCTG
Source organism: Liasis olivaceus (assembly GCA_030867105.1). Taxonomy (NCBI): domain Eukaryota; kingdom Metazoa; phylum Chordata; class Lepidosauria; order Squamata; family Pythonidae; genus Liasis; species Liasis olivaceus. The sequence goes on along the minus strand of CM061348.1, from coordinate 26,485,340 downwards.
ATTTTCTGACTATTCATCCCTTTACAGTATGAACCAGACATGGGTCTCCAAATATATTTCTAAGCTGGTAAAAGCTTTCTTGCTGTCATTATTTCCTATATTTGTACATCTGAAAAAATTATGATAAGTGGAATTAGTTTTTTAGTACATAGAGAAAAATAACTCCCTGGGACTGTTTAAACATTAGTCTCCCTCACAATAGTAGAAAGATATCCAACTATCCTTCCAAATCTTTTCCTGAGACTTTTTTTTCTTTTAAATAGTAATACATACTTACCACCAGCTACTGTGAATGAGCCTTGCACATTTATCTAGCCAAATGTGATGCTAAACATATTTGGAAATAATATCTACTTCACTGAGATCAACTCAATATGGCTCAGTAAAATTACTATTCTGTGTTAAAGGTTTTTTCCAGATGAACCTACACCGTGTTTCAGTTGAGGTGGTCGTATCTGAATGTAACTCATAACATCAAGGGTAGAAATTATGTTTAGGGCTGGCACCATTAATCTTCCTAATATAGGCTGAATGGTACACTAAATGTACCTAAGATGTGTACATTTAAAGATAATGTGTTTCTGGTGCTCATAATATATTTGGAGCTTCCAAAAGGTTGGAGAAGTAGAACAGAGGGCACCACTCAGGAGCAAGAGTATTCATGTGAAGATCATCCTGGTGTCACCATTCAGTTGCAAGTCAAATGGCATGGTTGAGAAAGCTAATTCAGGATTTCTATGGCTCATAAGGTTGTATTTTAATGAACTGCAGGTCATCTGTCAGACAACAAAGCAATGTTTTCTAAAATGTAAAAGATCCGTACAAGCTGGAATAAGGCATCACAGACTGATGTGCCTAAAACTCTCCAGTCTATAGCTAATCTCAGTTGAGGTTGCAGACTCCAGTTATACTGCTTTTTGCTAATCTATATTTCAGATTGATATTACAAAGAAAATGATGACAAGACTGCTGGTTGCATCTGGTTGCTGAAAATGAGATAATACATCTCTACAGAAACAGAAACTAATATTTTTCTATAAAGTTAATAAAGCCAGCTTTCATTAAAAAAAACAGAATTGCGTAAGAGAGAATAATCTCTTGCTATAATATAAATACAGAATATTCTGAGCTACACACAATCCTTTATCAAGCAAAAAGCACTCCGTATTATGAAATGAAGGTTTTAGGTGAGTTATTTGTTGATAGCATGTAAGATATAGTAAAGGTATCCTGCCCTTGAGTCCTGCTCAGTGGATGGGACAAACTTACTTGGTATCAGCAGGTCACAAGTCGAGAAAAGTCACTGTCACAATGCCCTGCCTGTTGGTGGGACCTGACCAACATAACAAGGAATAGAAGATAGACATGGTGTTATAGAGCTGGTAAAATAAAACCCAACTAGGCCACTGCTGTTCTTCCCTGGCATCACTGTAAACACTGCATCTGCAGTGGTAATTGTGTAAGTCAGCGTGCCCTAACCCTGTGCTCTCAAGATGGGTTGAACTTCAACCCCTCTACAGTTCCCAGCCAAGGTAGTATGGCCCATGCTGGCTGGGAATTATAGGTTCAAGCACCCATGCAAGATAGCAGTTTGAGAAAGCTGTTTTTTTGGTTAATTTGTATATTATAATTTGTACTCCTTTCTACCCGCAGAATTGTTGGGGTGGCTAAAATAAAATATCCCCTCGGAATCTTTACACAGTTCTAACCATTTTTGCCTTCCATCTTCCTTAACAGAAAGGAAAGCTCTGATACTTGGAAACTAATCACAACAAACCCCAGAGACGGCTAAGCCCAGCTATCTATACAGAGAGCAAAACATTTTTTTGCCCCCCCCCCCCCCCCCCCCCCGATGGCTGTAACTGAAAATACACAAAGTAGGAATTTGGTATTTAATGTTTTGCTGATAGCCATTCTGCATTAAGGGAGCACTTGGTTCAAAACCCTACCAAACCACCATCTCAGCACCCAGAGAGAACAAAAATAAATAGAAAACAAGGAGCCTTATAACGAATAGTATAGTCCTTCTAAAACCTTCATAAGTTTTTAACTTGCAGAATGATGGGCTCATCCCACTAACCATGGCACAAATATATCCTGCTAACCATTTATAAAGGATATTCTCTTGATGAATGCTTTGTTTTATCCCAGGACCACTGTAGATGAAGCTTAAATAATCTCCAGCTGTTCTGGTGCTAAAGTAGGGTTTCCCTTCTTTTCCCAATGCAAACAATGCCACATGAACAATCTAGAGTGCCTCTAACAATGGTTGATGGCAAGGTCAGGGGCTGGACCCAGCTTCCACTGACCATTTTAGGCTACTTCAGGCATGCTCCCACCTCTCCTGCTCCAGAGCACTATTCTCCAGAGCTCTTCTGCTCTTGGCAGGTCTTTCATACTGGGCTCTCCCCCTGTGCCCACCATGTCTCCAATTGCTAAGAACTGCTTGGTAGGATTGGAAACCTGGTTGGGAAAGGAGCATCTCCCTCTGCTTCTCGTGCTCTCCCTTCCAGACCTAGTGAAAGATTCTCAGCCTATCAGGGCCCAGAGAGGTGGTGAGAGAAGTGTAAAAATAATAAAAGTACAACATTTGGCTGTACAACAATTAATATCAAAACTAAGAAATGTGTGCAAAAACCCACCAGCTAGTTAATACCTTGGTTCTGGGCGTATTTGCAAAATCCTGAACAAACAAACCTGTTTTAAATGCCAGCTAAAGTGAGACAGCCTGGTGGCCATTTGCACTTCTTAAAGCAAAGAGTTCCATGATTAGGGAACGTCCCTGAAAAGATCCTCTGCCAAGTTACCGGTGTGGATCATGCCCACAGGGCAAGACTGCGAGCAGGTCTTAAACTCATCTTAATCAATGAATCAAGTGGTCTGCTTGGAAGTAGACTATTCATCCTGACCCTTACTTAATCTGAGCAGCTGCAGTTATGCTTTGGGAGAGACTAAGAATTTGGGGCATAAAAGCCTTTGCCTTGGCTTAGAATAACATAGGCACAATGTCTAGGTCAGCCCGCTTTAAATGTTTCGTGCCCTCAGTCTTGCTTTGATAGCCTGAATATGTTGACCCAGGGCTTACTCTTGATCCTCTGAACCTATGTCTGTAGATACAGATACAGAATGGTTTGTCTTGCCCTCCAGTCTGGACCTTGACTGTGTTTTTGCTGCAGACTTTGCTAGGTTCTTAATCTCAGACTGTTTGACTTTACTTTTTGCCTTCCTAGACAGGATAATTTTAAGACCTCGTTTAGTTATCCAACTTAAAATATGGCAACTGCATCCTGAACCTGCTACAATTTCCTGTTCATCTTGAGGGTAGTCCATGTGGAAAATACTGCAAAATCGAAACATCTTGTTATATGAGGCTATGCTATCCCCATTCAGAAATTACTGGAGCTCCTGAACCAACTAAAGTGAGCTTCCAGGCTACCAACCTGTTCCCCTGAAGAACTGGAAATGGGGCTTTCTCTTACTTGTTCATTTTTTTTTTTAAAAAAAAGATGAGCTACACTTATTTTTATTGGAATGTTGAAGGTGATGCATTAATTGTGAAACAATCTCCCAACTGCGGTAGGTTGGATCTGTTGGATCAGCTCCTCTTTTGGAAGGTCATGAATGCTGAGGTCTTTGCATTACAGATACTTGAGAGATGCTGTTTAAATAGCTGACTGCTTTTATATTGCCATTATGTGTACTTTTTGTGTTTGTTATTCTTTTAAAAAATTTAATATTTTCATTATATTTTATTCATGACACATGATGTTTTTGATGGCTTCAGTAAGTACTTAGGCTATAAATCTGTAATACATAAATTCATTGCAGGAAGACAAAAGTAGATCTCTGTCATCTAACATTCCTTACAAATACATCCGTTATCTCTAACTGATGGAATATTTTGGTGATCCTAAATAGACAGGGGACTAAATAGGATATTTTCAAAAGTGTCTGTTGAACAAGGAGTAAATGAATAAAAGTAAGTCCCAATGGCTTTGCATCAATACTAAACCAAGGAACTACTTAAAAGTTGCAGTATTAAAATTCATTTTAAGAAGAGAAATTCTCCCATTTTTTTCTTTTAATTATCTTTCATATAGCTACTCCTATTAAACTTGGGGGCCCTAGATTTCTTAGCCCAAGAATCCAGTGGGACTCTTCCCATCTGCTATATACTTTTTCTTTAAACAAAATTGGCACCAATGTGGTGATTGTACCCTAGTTGGGAATCAACTTCCAACCCTTCCCCGGGAAATCCAATAAAAAAAATAATAGAATGATCACCTTGGGAAGGCAAATATAATTTAGATTTATCACTAGTGCCTTTCAAACATTTTACTGAAAGCAAATAATTAACACAGACAAGCCTCTTAGCATAGGCTTCACACTGACATAGAGTAGTTAAAACACAGAAAACCTTTAGTTTGTCTCCAGAATGACATTAATAGCTCTTGTTCACTGGCTTTAATCTTTACCCATTACTCAGACACAGAGGTCAGCATTAGGCAAATGCACAGTCCTTGGCATGAAGAAATCTATGGTAAATTAGCAAATCTATTCCTGCTGCCTTGGTGTATCTTCATAAACTCCTTGTTATTCATTGCAATGGGGGCTGTTCTTTCTATTACCAACAGAAAGCCCATGGCTGCTTTCCTCCAGTCCTTGCTGGCAGTTTTTCTGGTTCTCTGGTGCTTCCTGGGCAAATGCTGGTGGCACATAAGAACCAACATTTCCCTTCCTCTTCCTTTACTGACTTTCCCCCCCTTTCCCATCCTTTGGCTTTTCCCCCTTCTTCTGTATTCTGGCATTTTCCTGATTCTGCTCCTTCTTACAACTCTGAATATCCCTTCTGGGTGTCTAGCTTTTTCTTCCAGTCCTCTGTTCTCTGACCTCCTCTGCCAAATGTGTCCTTCACCATTCTCTGATCTTCTCTACTAATCTCTCCTGCTGTCCTCCACCTATCTATCATTGCCACAGGTCACCACCACTGGCTGTATTATCTTCTTGGTCTTCTTCTAGCCCTGATCCATCATCATGCCTTTTACTGTTGCAGCTGCTGCCAAGTCATCACTCCTTCTTCACAGCACTGGTCTCTGCTATGAGCCCAACCACACCATCCATGTGCCTCCAGCTGCTGATACTGGTTTCTCTCCCTGGTGTGGATTCTGGCCCTGATCTATCCCTTCTCTCCCTTTGTTCTTGGGATACCAGCTTTCTATCTTGCTTTCCCTCTCCCCTCCTTTTTCCTAAGTATCTTTCCTTTTCCTGACCTGCCTTAGTTTCTCCTAAGGTTCAGTCCCTCCCACTCTGGCTAACTTTAATTCCCTAACCTTTTACCTACTGTAGCTCCTCCTTTTCTAATCTGCTTTGCAACTCTATCCTACCTTTCTATACTGCTCAGTTATGACCCTAAAAGGAGGAGGGTTGCATTCAATCTGATGAGAGAGAATTTGCTTTAGAATTTAAAAGAAGAAAATTTCAGACAATTTCTAATGGGTGGGAGGTGTGGTAGCCAAGGCGTAGGTGTGATATCTTGTCTTTCACTCTCTGACAATCTGCAGCCTTCCTGGCTTTCAGTATTTCAACTAAATCTCAAACAAAGATACAGTTGGTGGAACTACATATCCATTCCTCTACCCACAAATGTGGTAGAGAATTTTGAAACAGCACTTGTGCCCAGTTAGGCATAAAATGTGAAGTCCTTGGTGCTCCCTGAGCTTGGTTGTTTGCTTGCAAACATTTCATTACCTGACCAGGTAATATCATCAGGGCTAGTGAGTGTTGGGTTTGCTCCCTGCTTATATGCAGTAGCTAGCCTTGCCAGTGTTGGTGGGGGTGTGGTTTTCTCCTTGGTAGTTCCTTGATTAGGGTATTGTTTTCTGCTTGATTGTTTGTCTGGTGTTAATCCATGCTTATCTGGGTGTTGGCTGCTGGAGGGGACGTGTTCTGGTCATTTCTTTCCTTCTTAGCTTTTTTATTGTCTCTTTTGAACAGTGAGTAAATATTATTTATCTCTATGTGTCTATTGATGGCTGATTTGTCTGAATGCAAGGCTCCCAGGAATTCCCTAGTATTTTTGGATTTAGCTCACTTTAGGATGTTCACAGTTTCCCAGCTGAAACTATGGTTGAGTCTGTCCATGTGTTATGTGATTAAGGAGTTTTCATTGTGTCTGACTGTTAGTTGGCATTCATGGAGGCACTCTGCTAGTCTGCCTCTCTGTCCTACCTAGTGGCTGTTACAATCCTTACACTGTATATTGTAGATGATGTAGATACAGAATGCTGGGAGTTGAAGTCCACACATCTTAAAGTTGCCAAGGTTGACAAACACTGCACTAAAGCACAATGGAATATGTTGGACAAGAGAAGAGGAGATGAGCAGCCTTTCACAGATGAACACTGCAAATGGATTCTTCTTTTTTCATAATGTGTACTGTTTTTCTAGGTCTCTGTCTGGCTTCCTTCTAGAATCTTCCTAAAGGAGTTTCCATCTTTAGGCCTATAATGCTCATGATTTGTGCATACAGATCCTCTTACTTCTGATCATTCCCCTTTCTTTTTCCATAAACTGATTGCATTAATCCAGCATTTAATGCTTTTTTTGCCAGTAGACAACTCCTGGTCATTTGTTGTCTTGGCTTTGTTGTGTTATTGCCTCTTCTTATTGCTTTCTAGCAGTCATCTTTATTTCTGTTACGATAATGCTGACAACTCTGTCACTCCTTCTGACAATATCTTCAGACAGAGACTTGTTGACCTTACTTGTTGCCAGTGTTGACATCCTCTGCCTGGTTGTGCTGGTTATCTAAAATCTCATCCATTGACCCAGCTTTGCTCTTGTGGTTCTGTTGTTTTGTCTACTTTTCTAAACCTTGCTTCAGCCATTTTAAAATTCACTCTTGGCTACATACAGGACACATAACAGCCATGTTCATGAATCATCACACCATTGGAAAAATCTCAGCAGTATAATAAGTTTGTTACGAACCAAACAGCATGCCCAGACCTGCATAAATGCCAGGGGTATTTCCACTCCTGACATTCTTTTCCTTGCCTCAGTGTTCTTCTCCAATACAGGTTTCATCATTTCTATCAATATCCACCCAAAGAGCCACACAGAGCATTATTATAAATTGAATACAAGTCAGCAATATGTCATGACTGCTAAAAATGTGACTGTCATTTTAGGTTAACCAATAAAAGTATAGTTTCCAAATGATGGGAAGCAATCATTCTACTATACTCCTCATTGGACAGATCTGACCTCAAGAGTTGTGCTTTTTTCAGAAGACCATAGATTCAGAGTGTATTGAATGACAAGAAGGGTGATCAAATGACTGGAAACTAAGTCTCAGGAGAAGAAACAGGGAACCATTTTAATGTTGAGATTGAAGATGTATAGGATGAAAGGAGGTAGTTGTAACTGAAGGAAGTTCTCCATCATTCTAGAATGCAGGAGACAGAAAAATGATCATTAAGTTACAGGAAGGCAGATTCTGGTTGATTGGTATGGAAAGAATTCTAACAATAAGAAATCAGGAGTACTCTGATGTTACTTTTTCCAACTAACATTTTTTTTTATTAAAAAGCACACTTTTATGAACTATTGCTCTTTTCATCAACTATATTAAGAGTTGTTCAATAGTGGAACCAATTATTGAGATAGAGGGTGAGCACTTTTTCACTGTATAAATTCTACCAGAAGTCTGACAGCCAGCTTTAATTTTAGAGTTCTGCAGTGAGTAGAAAGTTGGATCTGATGCCTTAAATGACCAATTCTAGCTCCTCTAAAACGTTTTCTCACTAGCCTTTCAGATTTTCTTTAGGTATTAGCAAGCAGGTAGATAGGTGTTCCAAAAGACTTTGTGTAATTGGGTTTCAAAGAGCCTTTGACTAACTTCCTCACTGATAACAGACAGGATGTTTCCCTGGATTAGTAACTATTAAACAACAGGAAACAGGGTAAAAATAAATGGACAGTTTTCAGATCTGAGTTCCCCAGGCATCAGTGTTTTAGAATCAATTCTTTTAAACTGTACTTACAAAATCTGGGATTACAGCTGAACAGTGATGTGGTCATGATACAGAGTTATTAATATTATTATTATTATTACTACTGTGATCAGAATAGTTCCTGTATATAAAATAACCACAGTATTGTGTGTGTGTGTGTGCACGTGCACATGATCATGCATGTGTTAGCTTTTAGTGAAGGAAAGGACCTGAACAGATATTTAGAAAATCTTAGTATAAAAAATGTGGACAAAGAAGTTTTTCTTCTTTTAATAGGTGACTTCAGTGGACGAGAAAGCTTGGTAGATGCCAGGGGACATCTATATAGAAACACTGGTATCCCTGAGCACAGTGCTGAAACTATTTGTCACTTCCAGCAGTTCTAATTATGAGAAGTTGAATATGCCTAGTCATTCCCTGATTGCTCTGAAGCTACCCTCAGTGGCAAAGACATTGAATCAGCACGTCCAACAACTTCTGTTTCTTAATGCTTATCAGCTTATAGCTGGATTCAGCCTAAGAACTGGTAATATGACGAAGATCAATCACTGATTCTTCAGAGAAGATCCTTCTTTTTGAACTTCTCACTCACTCATTCATGACAATTTGAGTCATCATATGCTATGCTGACTTTTCTAAGTGTCCATTCAGTTTTTAGCATGTGAACTCTTGCTTCAAGATAATTTGAACTCCGTTGGAAACTAATGAAAAAGTTAATATGAACAGATGAAATCTTATTTCTTCAACGACTGTGTCATTAATTGCAACTTGAGTTCTGGGGGGGGGCAGGTGCGATCTGGGCTGTATATCATTACAAATACATAGCAAATTTGACATATTCACTGAAGTATCAACTTCTAGGGAATAATTTTCAGGTGCTGCCTTGTTCCTAGAGACCAATTTTTCATATGAAATAGTTTTAACTCTGGCTGGTGTGGGTCTTCTGGGCTGTGTGGCCGTGTTCTGGAAGTTTTGTTTCCTAATGTTTCGCCAGCATCTGTGACCGGCATCTTCAGAGTGCAGGAGCACAGACAGGAGCAGTTCTCTCTGTGCCCAGGATGGTGTGACCCTTTTGTGGGTATTTATAGAGATCTGAAGGGGGGGGGATTGGGGGGGATTTGGGGGGTGGGGGGTTAGGGGGGTTGGGGGGGTTGGGGGGTTGGCTAAAATCAGCAAAAGACAAAAGGGATCCCCTCACCGCCGCAGGAGTATACCGCATACCATGCAGCTGCAGGCAAGTATACATCAGGACCACAAAACGCAGCATCCATACCAGGATAAAAGAACACGAAAGACACTGCAGACGACAGCAACCAGAAAAATCTGCAGTAGCTGAACATGCTCTCAGGCACACTGGACACAAAATCCTATTTGAAAACACAGAGATACTGGACAACACCAACAGCCACTATACCAGGCTATACCGGGAAGCCATTGAGATTCACAAACATCAGCACAGTTTCAATAAAAAAAGAGGAGAGTCTAAAAATCAACAAAACCTGGCTACCAATCCTGAAAAATACAGCCTGCAAAAGGTCAACGAACTCAGCTCAACCTCAGCAGCCACTCGTTAACAACTCAATAGAAGAAAAAACCCTGCCTAACCCCCAGGAAGATACACACATATTCTGACACCAAAACAAGCAGCCACTCGTTAATCCAACACCCCCCCTCCCCAATCCCCCCCCCTTCAGATCTCTATAAATACCCACAAAAGGGTCACATCATCCTGGGCACAGAGAGAACTGCTCCTGTCTGTGCTCCTGCCATCTGAAGATGCCGGTCACAGATGCTGGCGAAACGTTAGGAAACAAAACTTCCAGAACATGGCCACACAGCCCAGAAGACCCACACCAGCCATCGTATTCCAGCCGTGAAAGCCTTCGACAATACAGTTTTAACTCTGTTTTCTACTAAACCAGCTTGGAGGAAAGAGGCATCCACCTTAGTTTTATTTGCAAACTTGGATCAGCCTTCTCTTTGGTATTTGTCTTGCCAATCCATCACACAAAGACCCTCAAGAAACTTAAGACAATGCATATTTATTCTTTAGGCACTGATAGGTTGCCCTACTGGGTTTTAAAGTGAACATTGCCTAGATGGTTTTCATCAGGAAGCTACTACTGATGATGGAAGGAAAAGAGAGACTCAGTTTGTGACACACTTCCCAGAAAACACTGAGATTCTTGTAGTTAAAAACATGTCCAACTTTTCACCAGACTTATATAACAATGGATATGGACAGTGTGTATCTCAAGAATGCAGCATTACGATTTTGATTGGATAGAGAATGGTATATAGCATACTTTTAAGCAAACAGCAAGTTGTTCTAAAACAGCGATTCCCAAAGTGTTTTCCTTTTGGAGGATCACTATGTCATCATGGTTAGCTTTTCTAGCACACAACATAAGGCAGTGTTTCTCAACCTTAGCAACTTTAAGATATGTGGATTTCAACTCCCAGAATTCCCCAGCCAGCATGGGCTGGCTGGGGAATTCTGGGAGTTGAAGTTCACATATCTTAAAGTTGCCAAGGTTGAGAAACACTGCTGTAAGGCATGGGTGGGCATAATGGCATCCATATGGTGCACATAACTCCCATGGATGGCCTCCACAACATAAATGAATAAGTAACAATTATAAATGCTCACAATTTCATGAGTTTGCCAAATCCCAAGACATTTTTGAGTTCTTGCTTGAAATCTCAGGAATAGATAAAAATAATTACTAGGCATCACCAGATACAGATGCATATGATTACGTTTTAAGTCAGGTTCTATATCCTGGGCATCCTGTTATGCCCCTCCGTGATCAAGTATCATGTTTCTAACCTAATGAAAACACACCTTCTAAATCAATGATTCTTAAAATGTAACCCAGACTTTCTTGAAGAGCTGCATAGGTTACACTGCTTGGCTTACATGCTTCGTAAACTGAATTGCAATATTTTCATAGCCTGTGCATGATGAGGGGGTCAGGGTGGGCCTGCATCCATCTGGCTTTGGGTTTTTAGATTTTTGTTTTGTTTTGCAATGGAGCAACCTGGTTTTGGGGACGCGGTGGCGCAGCGGCTTAATGACGCTGAAAGTTGCCGGCCAGAAATGGCTGACGCTTCGGCGGTTTGAGTCCAGCCTTCGCGTTAACAGGGTGAGTTCCTGTCCCCCCCCCCCCCCCCCGCAGCTCCTGTCAACCCAACAGGTCGAAAACTCACGTGAGTAGATAAATGGGGACTCTCACTCCGGTGGGAGGAAAAATGCTTGCAGCGCCTTGCACAGAGAGACGGGACCAATTGCCGGTAAGGGCGAAACCGCGCTCGCCCGAAAAGGGCGCGAAGCAACGGAAATCCCGCCTCCTGCGCTCGCCAGCTGGGCTCTGCTCTAGGAAGGAGGCTCTGGCAAACCACTTCCGAAAAACAATTGCCTTGAAAACTGCAAGGACTCGTCCAAGCAGTCACTGCAGGGTCAGTAATGACTGAGCGCAGACAAAAAAAAAAAAAAAAACACCTGGTTTTATCATTGCTCCCTGGGAACACACAACAAGTTCATACGGTCTCAATGGCAACCCCCAGCTCTTTTTTGAGATGTGCGTAGATCCAAGAGCCACAGATATGAGTTGCCTTTCTTTTGTTTTAGTTAAATGGACTGGAGTCCCTTTCGGTGGATGACAGAGCAATAGGGTGACTAGATAATGCCAAAGAACCCAAGCAGTCTAGGAAGAATGAAATGAAATCATTAAAATATATGAAGTCAGCCTCATTTTTGCCCCTTAATCATAATTTTGGATATGTTTCTGTGCTTCCATTACTTGTATAGAGCGTACAGCAATCATGACAGATTTTTCTTGAAATTTAATCCCAAATTCATGAACAGAGAGAGGATAGTGTTCTGGGTGGGACTACCATATTTGTGCTACTCGTCTCAGCAATTAGTGTGAAAAGTCATTTTTAAAATTTATTTATTTATACAATTTATGTGGCCACCCATTTCATGGCAGTGGCATAATAGGTATTAATGGGACCTTTTTTTCCAAGACTAATAAGAAAGGATTTTCATTAGAGTCATAGGTGAAGATAGTGTTAAATCCTTGAAACATTCAGTTTCCTGCATTTGTTATTAAATGTTTTATTCCAAGCTTGGCTCTTAACATTTAGAATAATGTCTGGTTTGGATCTTGCCAGAAGCCTCTATAGTGCATTACACATAGGTGATCTAATGGGATCTTCTAAAGTCTTAAATTGCCATCTCTTGAATTTGGGTTCAGAAGTCCTATGATTTATTGACCTTTGGGGGGGGGGGGGGCTTGAAGTCCAATTTGATCCTGGTGACTACACTGACAAGTCCATGCAGTTTTCTAGGCAAATGCTTAAATACTTTAACTAAAGGAAAACATTTTAGAAGTGGTTTGCCATTGCCTTCTTCCTGGGGCTGAGAGGGATTGACTCAGCCAGAGTCACCCAGTTGGCTTCAGTGCCTAAGGCAAGACTAGAACTCAAGTTTCTTCATTTCCAGTTCAGCACCTAGATCAAATGGACTTTTATTGCATCTCTGTATACTGTATATCAAAGAATGCTCCCCAAATTTCATGATCTGGTGTGTGCATTCCTATGACATGGGCATTTTAGGAAGTCATCTAGAAGTGTTTGCCTTTCCCTGATCAAAAAATCCACCAAAAAGTATTGGGGAGGAGAACATACTACTGAAGGTTTTGTGAAAACAGCGATAGTTACATTGGGGGGAAATCTTACATCAATGGATTTTGTGCTTAAAAAGACTGCATCAGGCAGAATTTAGGTAAAAAAGAATGCAAGTAGAGTGAGCATAGCTTGCATTAAATGAAAAGATGACTGGCAACTTACTTTAACATTATGTCAATTAGAGGAAGATGCATACAAAGTTTCTATATTTTATGAGATTTTGTAAAGAGTTATGAAATTTTTAGTGGAGAAAAATCTGCCAAACCTGGCTATTGCACTACATGAATAGTAAAGTGGACAGGGTTTTTAGCAATTTGCATTCCTCACTGGTCAAGAGCACACTTTCTTTTCCATTGACTGTTTTTAGACAAATGTGAAAATAGTACTCTCTAAAGGCTAATAGACTTTAGTAATGGCTAACGGTCATGCCGGCAAATGCTATAATTATTACCAGTGATGTGGGTTATACAGCCCATGTAAGACTACATAACCCTCTTTACACTTTGAAATTCAACAGCTGAATGTCATTACCCATCAAAACTGTCTCCAGCCTTATAGCTTTTTTCCACAAGCATTGGTGGTGGTACAAAGTTGTCACACATCTTCTATGAAAGTAGTGAGTAATCTTGTAGCTGCTAGGAGCTTTATTTTCCTCTCTCTCCCTCCCTCCATCAAGAAGTTACAGGGCTCATATGGTTATGTTAGTGAGTGGGGCAGGGCCAACAATAGTTGACTTTGGCGAGTATGGATAGTTAAGATGAAAAATAGCTCAGAGGAGTATAAGATACTGATTTTGCAATATATTGCCACTAAATTTTAGAATTGCAACATTGTATCCATGTGTTCTTGGGGATGCAAAAATGTGATTCAGGGGCTACAGTTACCTATCCCTGCTGTTTGGTATTTCTTTATTTATTATGAAATTGACAGGAGTTTTTGAGCTCATGGTGATCCCCTGGCTAACATAAACAATATGCAAAAGATGCCAAAGCACCAAATAATCTGCAAACTGGTAAAATTTAAAGGGAAGGACCTCATTGGATACGTTCAGCTCTTATAAAAGATAAAGCCTCCTTCAACATGAACTCAGATCCTGGTGATCTCATTGATCGATCCAGCAGTTTTGTTGGCAACTGTATGGAAGTAAGTTGCCAGTGCCTTCTTCTGAGATGAATTGGGACCTTCCACACAGACTTTATTGGTTGTGGTCTAATGAAATTTCACTGAACACCTAACGCAAATTGATTGATTGATTATGTACCATCAAGTCAGTGTCAACTCTTAGAGACCACATAGATACATTTTCTCTATGATGATCTATCTCTAACCTGGTTCTTCAAGTCTCCCAATGGTGCATTCATCACCACTGTAGCTGAGTCCATTCACCTTGCCGCTGGTCATCCTCTTCTTCTCTTTACTTCTACTTTTCACAGCATTAGAGCCTTTTCCAGAGAGCTGGGTCTTTGCATAATTGTTACCTTCACATAACACAAAGATATGTCCCAAATCAGATTTCCTGAGTTTGATGTAGGCAGCATATCTAGAAGATTTTCTCCCCCACCCCACCTCTAATAAAAATATCTAATTAGAGGCAAAGTCCTTCACACAACACATAATTAATTAATTGAACTTCTAGCCACAAGATATACTGATGGCCCACATCTTAAAGGCTTTCAAAGAAGATGAAGCAAAATAATGGCCAACTGGTCTATTAAGACCTATTAGCTATAGAATCTTTGAGTTCTAGGTGCTATAATCTTAGGTGGAAAACACTATTTTAACACACTACAGTAACTTATGCATGTCATATTTAAGGGTTGTGAATGAGATGAAGGCAACAACGTGGATGCACAGCAGAAAAAAAGATGTTAACTAGACCAATGTTTAGGTAATCCAGCTGTGCCGGCCTTCTGCTGTCATACCAGTCTCTTCTTCTGAATTAGAGGGCAATTGTTTAAAACTATTACAAATAAATGTCTGTGCTGAATAGTTGTTTGTGTTTGCATTCAACATTCAAGATACTTTAGTGGTGAGGACTGAGAACCACCCCCTAGTCCCCACACTCACCTGGATCACACCATTGAAATTCAGTAGCAAACTGATGAAAACAGTAGATGATTCCTTACTGTCTGGGGGCAGGAAAAGGAAGAAAAATGCGTATTTTGAGCCTCCAGTAGATTTAACACACATAGAAACTAAGCATCCCCCATAAACCCTCCCAAAGTAGGAAAGTAGACTGAAAATTCTACCCCGTAATCTCTGGTAGCATTCTAATATCCTAACCTACTTAGGGTAACTCTTGGCAGAAATGCAGAAAAAAGAGAACTAGAACATCCCCCCTTTCCCACCAGAAAAAGGTTACTTGCCTGGAGGCCATTCTTTCTTATGCCTGGAGCTTCTAAAGTTTCTTATAGAACAATAAAGGCTTTTTTATTTTAATTCCCTCTCCTTTGTTACAGCACAATATTCATTATATGCCACTGCCAGATCAGGAGACGGACGGAATGCCAATTCTCATCAAAATCTTTCTTTACTTTCTCCTGCTCTAAAAAAACAAAACAAAAACAAACTGGTTCCATTTTCCCATTTCTGAGCAGATTGTTAGGGGCCCCTTTGCTTCGACTCATTCTTTTCTAATACCTGATTCCCAGCCTTCTTCAGACTCTTAGTTTGCTCAAGCTCTGCTTGCTAAGTTTTTTTTCCCTTGTATGGTTGTGGCTAAACAACACCATTGGATCTGATTTTTCTTTTGCTGATTCACATCTGTAATTGATAAATTGTATGTGATACTACTCACCTGACCTTTGGTGGTAGACATTTATCCACTTGGATAATAAATACTGCACTTGGGCTGAGCAAACAAATTAGTAGCAAATAAGAATTTCACATTGTAAGGATGGAGAAGGCTCAGGCTGTGTGTGTGTGTGTGTGTGTCTGTAAATCCACGCACTCCACTATTCCCAGTTTTTAAACTAATCTCTCTCTCTTTCCTTCTATTTCTTCCTTTCACATCCCAGATCCCATGGCTTTCCATTTGCTCATTTTCTTTTCTCCAACCCCCAGGAGATTTTCTTTCTCTCATTCATTCTTTGAGCTTTTAGGAGAGATCTGCATTCTGTAGAACAAAGCTGAGATTGCACTGATATTTTTAAGGCCCACAGGAGAAATGAAAATGCCAGGAGTGACTATATTCTTTTCACTAGTGTTCCTGGCCTCTTTTGAATGCTAAAAAGGAAAATAAAAAGGGTCCAGGGAGAGAAAGAACAGAGAGGCATAAAAGAGTGGGGTAGACCTGAAAGCTTTAGATTTTTTTCGAGTGGGTAGTGCCATGAGACCTTTTGAAACGTGAGACCCCAGATCTGTCCCAAGTAGGCCAGACCTAGTGTTGCCACTGACTGCAAAAATTAAGATTAGATATGAATCTGCAATAGGGGAGGGTTGTGAGGAAGCTAGTACACCCATCTTCTCTTTCCCTTTTAGGATATAGAAGATAGGTTATCTGAATAGAGTTTTAGTAATTATTTAGTAATTATTGTTTAGTAAATACTATTTAGCAATAGTAATACTCCCTCTGCATTTCTCTTACTATTGCCTTTTCCCATCTTAAGCTTACAGATTGCCTTCTTGAAAATCGGGCAGATGTTGTTGGCATTCATTCAGCATAATTCCAGCTCCTCACTGTCATTTCTTCACCCTTTGGCCAGATGGTTGCCTGCTGCCATAACTATCCCTTTGTTACTATTGCAAGCTTGAAGGGTTGCAACTCCTTATAATTCCCTGCAGATAGTTGTTAGGAAACATCTCTCGTATGCAAGTGATCTTAGCTGTCAAATCCAGCAGTCTCTTCATGTTGCTGTTATCTGTTTGCAATTCAGTTAACAGTCTGAGTTTATTTAGGATGTGGACCTGTGGGTGGCTATGTCATTCCATTGTAACTCCCAAGAGCTATGTTGTGCCACATATATTTATTGGACACATATGGCACAAATGTGCTTCATGTTCATGGACTGTGTGAAGTTGGGAGGGCATTTCCATTGAAGTGAAGAGGTCTTAATCAGATTATGACTTATACATAACTGCAGGCTTTTGATTAAATGACTTAGTAGCATAAGGAAATAAGCTATTTGTCCTTGTAAGCAGTGAAATTGTAAGCATACCTTTAAAGCAAAAGTTACTTTAAATTGTGAGCTCTGTTAATTTGTCCTGTCTTTTCATCTCCCAGATTCAGGGAGGGAATGATGCACTTACATGTTGTGGACATCACATCAGACAGGGTTGGGGTTGTCAAGACCTTACATGATGTACTGAATAAGGTATTGATTGGCCTACTTCCCACAAAGAATGCTGCTGTTCTGACTATATGTAAAAGTCTTATGAGATCTTAGGAATAATGGCTAGTCTGGCCCTTCCATAAGCCTTAAGCCCTTATGAGACATCTAATCCTTTGAAGAGCCATTTTCTTAATTATTTACCTGTGAATTCCTACAGTCACTCCAAGTCCTGCTGTGCTGTCTCATTGTGGTCGTGGATCATTCCTGGAGGGATGACCAAAGAACACTGGGAGTGTGTGACAAGAATATAATCTCATCAGGGTTACCCAAGGCATGAAGGTCATCCCAGCTGCCCAGCTAAAGCAAGCAAGAACATGTATTTTAGTTTGAAATCAACAGAACATGCAAGTAAGATATGCTGCTTGTGATTGGAGACTGGAGTGCCAAAGTCAGAAATATTAAGGAGGAAAATGTAGTTGGATTGTGTGGCTTAGGAAACTGAAGTGAAGCAGGAGAACGGATTATCAATTTCTGCCATGCAATTATTTCTTCATCACTAACATAGTCTTCAAATAATGACTTTATACATGGATGTCATCAAATGGAGTACAATGGCATGATCTTGAGCATATATCCAACATTTTCAAGGAGAATACTGGGAATGGACTTCATCAGAAGAACTGTGGATAAGTTATTAAGCATGAATATGAAGAGAAACTGCCAAAACAGAAGAAAGCAAACTGGATGTCAGAAAATATGGAGGAAATTGCAAAGAACAGAAGAGAAGAGAAGCCAATACCAAGAAAGACAAAGATCTCAGGAAGGAATTTAACAAAGAATTTCAGACAGCTGTTCAGAGACAAGAAGCAATATTACAACATCTGCAAAGATATCAAAGATGGAAACAAACAAAGAAAAACAAGGAATCTTCCAAAACATCTGTGAACTCCATCCTTGAATTGGTATGCTAAAGGACTCCAATGGACAGATAGTAACTGATTCAAAGGAGGTCAAAGGAAGATGAAAGAAGTATACTCAAACACTGTACAGTAGAGATGTCAACATCCAAGATGCCTTACAAGATATTCCTTACTTACAAGAACCTCTATTACTGGAAGTTAGATCAGTACTCCAGTCATTACCAAGTTGGAAGGCTACAGGAATTTATGAAATATCTACATAAATATGGTTAGCAACAGAAGATGAATCAATGAAGGTTCTAAACAAGCTATGCTGGCAAATCTGGAAAAAGACACAGTAGCCAACAAACTGGAAGAGGTAAATCAACATATCAATACCAAAAAAGGAGACTTGACAGAGTGTGCAAACTATTGTACAATATCTTTAATTTCACATTCTAGCAAAATAATGCTTAGGATCATCCAACATAAATTAGAGCCCCACATGGAAAGGGAGATGCCAGATGTTCAAGAAACAGGAGACATTGTTACTGATACATGCTGGAAAACTGAGAAAGCCAAAGAATAACAAAACGAAGTCAGTGTGTGCTTCATTGATTATAAAAAAGGTGTTCAGCTGTGTTGATCATATTGCAGAATGTCCTTAGAAAAATGGGGATCTAATTTTATACTAATGACACTACTCAACTGAAAATGCAAATGATCTGCAAACAGTAGCAATGATAGACAAGGGGCACAGTAAAAAATGGGACTAAAATTAAATATAAAGAAGAATAAACTAATGGCAACTGGTACAGCAACCAGCCTTAGAAATGTCAATGAAGATATTAAAGTGGTGAATAGTTTCTTCCTTTTAGGATCAACTATCAATGGTAAAGGAACCAGGGCTCAAGAAATACATCCCAGACTAGCACCTGGTAAAACAGCTATGAAGGCCTTGGAAAAGATATTCAGATGTCTGGATGTGACCTACAAAAGTCAGAATCATATGGGCGATGATTTTCCCTATGGCACCCTATGGAAGTGAAAATTGGTCGTTGAAGAAGCAGGATGGAAAGGGTATTGATGCCTTTGAATTTTGGTGTTGGAGAAAACTCCTGAGAGTACCATGAATACCTAGAAAACAAACATGGATCATCGAACAAACTAACCCAGTGTTCTTACTTGAGACAAAAATAACCAGGCTCAGATTATGATACTTCAGACACAATATGCAAAGATCTAGCTCTTTGGAGAAGTCTATAATGCTAGGAAAGATGGAAGGAAAGAGAGAAAAAGGATGACTTGCTGCAAGGTGGATGGACTCAATTATAGAGGGAGAGGGTGCACTATTGGGAGACCCAAAGGACCAGGTTAGGGACAGAGTCTCCTGGAGAAAATTTATGTGGTTCCTAAGGGTCTATGCCCACTTGATGGCACATCACCAATCACTCCCACTGGGTGAAGGTGATTCTGAGTTTAAGATATATTTCGAATTGAAAAAATTAGGCAGGACAATATTCAGTGTTCTGGGAGATCCTATACTGAGAGAAATGGGGGAGAATACATTCTGATCTGAAAGGTCCCAGACTTATAACTCCTTTCTATCTAAACCTTCTTGTGAGTTTAGGGATCAGGGTTGAAAGAGGAAACCATGACATGATTTGGGTATGTAACATATCTATAACATATCAATGTCAGTGGGTCACACTGTAACTAAGCAGATACTGCTTGGAAACCCAGAATTGAGATGTGAGGATCTCTCCTCCCCAGCAATGATGACAGAAAAAAGAGCAGAAATATCGTCTGACTGATATTCATAGTAAAAGAAACAATGTTATTGAGTGATTGTACTTTTCTACTAGGCATTCTCAGGCTACTGATTTTCAATTTGCACTCTAGATTTTTTATAACAAAATCAGTATCTATTTACATCTAAACATTTCTATTCTGCCTTTCTGATTAAAAAGTAGTTAAAATAGATTAACAATATCATGTTGAAAAACAAGTAAGAATGCAATCAAAATACAAATAGGAGTGTAAAACAATATCCATAGAGGCTGCTATTAAAACATGTTGTCAAAAAGAGCTGGAAGAGTTATATTTTTACAGTCTACTGAAAGATATGGTACAGCTAGAAGGTCTTCATTGGAAAGGTCCATGCAGAAAAGTTCATCTCTCTTGCATTCAGAACAGGATTCCTTGAAAGCTAATACTGCTACTGCACCTTAGAAAATGTCCAGCTTCAAGAGAACATTGGATACTGTTAGACTTGCATATCTGTTTCAAATTCAGAAGCAATAATTTAGGTGGGACACTAGTACCTTTTGTGAACTAAGTGTCCAACCTAAAAATATTTTGCAGAATACAAAAGGATTCTTCCATTGCAATCATTAGGGATTTATTGGATCATGTACTGCTGATCCAAATCAATAGTAGAATTACAGCTACCTATTTGTAAATAGTAAGAAAGATTAAAATGGCTTCGTTAGGTGTAGTTGTGCAGAAGGGACTGTTATCTAAGCTGGCCAGCACTTAATTTTCCATTCAGCAGGTTCAGTATTTGGTCTTCTAGCTACGCTTTATGAAATTGGATTGAGGTCATGCAATCGACCCTGTGCGCATTTGGGTAAATCAATCATTCCGCTGCCTTACTGCATGAAACTGGCTGTCAACTGGGATTAATCAGTTCCTGTCTTTACCTACTTCCAAAAATCATTTGCATGTTTAGCCTTATGGTAGAGTCTCTGACATAAAAAGAACACATTGTCAATTGCACTTTTGTCGTGAACAGTGATGGAAGGGTGGCTTTTTCTCCCAGCAAAAGCTTTTTTCTAAATATATTCAGCATTTTCTAATTCATTCATTCTCTCTCACTCTCTCTCCTCCCCAACCTTTGTGCAGAAAAACCTGGTGCATGGAAAAACTTCAATACTCAGCAAATTTGGTGTTAAATTAAAATCACCAAGGATCTGGCCCAGATGCTCAAAGTGTGGACAGTTTAATGAGACTTTGAATTGTTAGCGTTGGCATTGTTGTTGCCACTGTCACAATTTTAAATCACTCTAATGGTGGGATCAGACAGCTTGGCTTTTGAAGTCTAAGTAAGTTCCTGTATCACCGAGATTTGCTGATTATTTTGCTTGCTGCAGAAAACCGCTTGTTGGCAGGTGTGATTGGTTTACTGAAAACAAGCAACACCTTTAAGTAGCTAAATAATACATATGTCCATAGATTCCAGAACATTTATTTTCCTGTCATTCCTTTCTTTTTCATGCCAGGATAGTATAAAAGGTTTTTTTCCCCCAGATGTGTATGTGAAAGAGAGAGAGAGGCTGTCTGTGTGCACTACTCATATTATTTCTTAGATATGGATGAATCAGTCAGGTTCTGTTATGTGTCACCTCTGAAATATGCCTAATATAATAAGAATTGTTATACAAACTGGGAAGGATAAACCAACACTTCACCCAAAGCAGCAGATTATCAATAGGTGTTTTTGTCAATCATTGAACTGTTCCTTTTGTGACAGATGGTCGAAGAAAAGGATTTTCAAGCAATCAGATCAAATCAAGTTTTCTTGAGTTCTGTTATGAATACACGCACACACACACACAATCAATGTTGATTGATTAGGTGCCATCAAATCAGTGTTGAGTCTTAGCAACCACATAGATAGCCCTTCTGCAGGATGATCTGTCATTAAACCTGAGCCTTATTAAACCTGAGCCTGTCCAATGGTGCAACTATCATAGCTGTAACTGAGTCCATCCACTTTGCTGCTGGTCATCCTCTTTTTCTCTTTCCTTTACCTTCCCCTACATTTTGGGTTTCTCCAGAGAGTTAGGACTTCACATAATGTATCCTGCTTTTTCAAAGTCCAACTTTCACTTTTGTAGAGTATCACACAGAAAAACATTGCCTGCATGACACTGACTTTTCTAGATATAGTCACCTCACAGTATTTGAATATTTTTTCCAAGATCTTCATGGCTATCCTACCAAATGCTGATGGTGTATATCTTAACTGCCAGTTCCTCTGCTGTTGACTGTTGATCCTAAGAGGCACATGCTACCAACCATTTCAGTATTTTCACTGCCAGTTTTAAGACTGGTTTCTGTACCAGCATTCATTAGTTTTGCCTTGTTTGTATTTAATCATAGTCCCATTTATATTTAATCATAGTCCTACTATGCTTCTTGACTTTCATTAGTAGAGCTTGCAGATCATTTGCATTTTCAGTTATCAGAACAGTGTCATCAGCATAGCACTGGTTATTGATCTTTTTCCTCCCATTTTAAAACCATGTTCATCTTCTTCCAATCCAGACTCCCTCAATATATATTCAGCATATAGGTTGAATACATAAGGAGGGAGTATATAGCCTTGTCTCAGTCCTTTGCTAATCTGGAGCCCATCTGTTTCTCCATGTCCCATTTGGACTGCAGCTTCCTGATCTGTATATAGGTTTTGCATGAGGGCAGTGAGGTGTTCTGGAAATGCCATTTTCCTAAGGATGTTCCAGAGCCTGACATGGCCAAGACAATCAAAGACTTTTCTATAATCAATGAAGCACATTTTGACTTCTTTGGGGTATTTTTTCAGCTTTCTTAATTATCCAGTGTGCCTTGCAATCATGTCTCTTGTTCCTCAGCATAGTGTGTTGTCTCTTTAATGGAGCTCAATATGTTTCAGCAGATATATCTGGGTTTCTCTCTCTCTCTCTCTGTGTGTGTATGTGTGTGTGTGTATGTGTATCCTTCCTATGAAAGCAACAGCATTCCTTTATGTTTCTAGCATTCTGATTTTTTGACTGAAATTGTCCAACAGATATGCCACCAGTTCCTGGCAGGATGGATAGGTACTCCTGGGAGGGATGAGTGAAGATCACCAGGAGTGTACACTGAGACAATATACTCCCAGTGGGGTCACTCATTTCAGTGCCCATCAAAAGCAAGCAAGCACCAATGTTGGGCAGCAGCACTATAGGAAGATGCTGAAGGTGGATGATTACTTTAGTGAAAATGTCAAAGGCATTGTTCCATACTGCAGGGAAGAAGGCAATGATAGACTACTTTGTATTTTTCCAAGATAACCACATGGATGTATTTGTAGCTGTAGCTGTATTTGCACCTGTATCTATCTACTGCATCTCTCTCTCTCTCTCTCTCTCTGCCTGTGTGAGTTAATTAAAAAAAATCTCTCTGTGCCCATGTGTGCCCATCTAAATCCCATATTAATATCTTACTCAAAAAAAGACCTGAATTATACAAATACTTGCATTTAACTACCACACACTATATGGATACTTGTAAGGGAACTGAACATGTGAGCAGGAATAGCACTATGGAACATGTCCGTATTATTGAGACACCAGGAAAGGGGCCAGAGACAGGGACTCTAGCAGCAAGGAGCTAGCCAGCAAGAGCCTTCTCACCCTCCTGATCGTATGGTTCTAACTTCTGAATGGACCTGATGAAATATAGAATTTGTAAATAGCTGTTTTATAAGATTATCAGTTAAATCACTTCATAAAGTCATGCCTGCCTGCCATAATTCTGCAGTGGTAATATCAAGAGGTCAAGTTGACAACTTATTCCAAATCACACTGCTCTAAACCTCAGATGTGGCAGCATGTAGGTGAACCTGTCTGGGCTTGGAAGCTAATCAGGCTCAGATGTTGTATGGGAGACCACCAGAGAATCCCAGGGCTGTAGGCTAGAATGGGAAGCCAAAGCATTCTGGAGGAAAGCCATGGTTAACTGCTTTCATGAAAATTGCATGGTTGTATTCATGTAGCCACCAGGAGCGGAGCTTTGCTTAATGGAGCCTCTACTTATTCTGCACTTGTCAGACCCCCACTTTGAGTGCTGTGCATAGTTCTGGGCACCACACTACAAAGTGGATTGGGAGAAACAGAAATCAGTAGGCTGTATGCAAGTTAGCTTTGAACCTATCCTGGTATGTACATTTGAATCTGCTATGAGTTTCTATTTCTCTGACAAGGTGTTCCATCAAATGGAGCACAAGCACAATGCATCTCAAATTGGAAGTGTGAAACAAGCATGCATCTTTACCAGGCTGTGTCATTTAACACTGCAGATGCAAGCCACATTCAAGTGACATTTTCTTTGTTGTCTACAAACCTTTCCTTAACAAGAACAGGGCAAAATGTTGGGCACCAGCCACCTTTTCATCTTCTGCACCTGAACTCCTTTAGTTATGTAGTTGCACCCATGCTTTGGAAAACCTGGGTAGAATGTGGGCTCCTGTTTATGAAGTATCAGTTCCTGTAGTACATGCAGTAACTCATACATAGAAATTCCTACAATTCATATGGCCTCATCTAAGCACTGTTAATTTTGATAACAGAATGTGGGTCATACATGTTATGATCACTCAACACTGGAAACTGTAATCTCAGATCTAAACACACCAAAGTGGACTGTATTCATTACTGAATTTTCAGCATTATATTCAATATTTCTCACACAATGGAAACACATGATGGAAGGAAAAAGAATTTATCAAAACTCTCCTGTGCATTTTCCAAATATGTTTCATCAGTTTGGAGGACCCACTGGAGCTGATCTGAGTGTGCATGCTGTTTGCTGAAGGGACAACAAGGAGCCATCATGTTATATGACTGTATACTACTTGGGTACAGTTAGATATATGTGCAAAATTTCCAAGAACATTCAGTATCCCACCCCTATAAAATGCATGAAGCAAATTACGAAAGTCAGAGAACCTGTGCAACATGAGCTGCACTGGCCACCAGTTTGCTTCCAGGTGCACGTCAAGGTGCTAGGGCCACCTTTAAAGCCCTACTTGATTTGGGGACTGGCTACTTACGGGACTGTCTCTTCCTGGTTGTTTCTATCCATCCTATCGAATCCGTCAGGGAAGGCAAGCAGTGAATACCATTGGCCAAGGAATGTCAGCTGGCGGGGCCTTGAAGAAGAGCCTTTTCTGCTGTGGCACCCACCCTCTGGAGCATCATCCCTCCTGAGATTAAGTTGAATCCCACCCTGCTGGCCTTTGATAAGTCCTTGAAGACCTGGTTCTGTGCCCAGGCTTGGGGCCCCAGGTGTATGGTGGAACATGTTTCCTGGCTATGTTGAAGGGTTTCTTATAGTTCTTTGGCTGTTGGGTGTTTTATTGTTTGGTTTATTTTAATAATTGTAAATATTTTTTACTTATTTAAAAGTTGTGCACCACTCAGAGTTATGTATGTGAGATGGGAAGCCATATAAATTAAATAATTAAACAAATGTGCCCCATCCTATTAAGTCAAGCAGAACCTGAAATTCTGTTGAATTTTTGCTTTCTTCTAGGCAGAAGAACTACCTACAAAGATAAGAATAGTGCAAGCAATTGTGACACTCTATGGAAGCAGATGTTGGACTTTGAAGAAGCAGGATAGGCAGATGTTGATGCTTTTGAACTTTGGTGTTGGAGAAGAGTCCTAAAGATACCATGGACAGCCAAGAAAACAAACAAATGGATCATCAGACCAATCAATCTGGAGTTATCACTCAAGGCACAAATGATCAGGCTCAAATTATCCTACTTCAGACACATTATGCAAAGACCTAGCTCTTTAGAGAAGACTCTAATGCTGGGAAAGGCAAAAGGAAAGAGAAGAATTGGACAACCAGTAGCAAGGTGGATGGACTCAGTTACAGTGGTGATGACTTCAGCATTGGAAGACCTGAAAGACCAGGTTAGGGACAGATCATCATGGAGAAAATCTATCTATGTAGTTGCTAAGTGTTGACACCAACTTGATGGTGCATAATCAGTCAGGCAGAAGAACAAAACCTTTGCTGAGGACAAAATGTGTCTCCCAAACTTTGATCACTGACTTCAGAGATATCAAGCACTGATTACAAAATTGTAAATTTTAATACAACAGAAGGAAGAAATGGCTAATATATATGACTGGGACATACTGTAATTTTGATCACATGAAAATTAAATTAAAATAAATTGAATTTTTGTCCTGATCCCCCCTGTTGTTTTGGGGGCATGGCCTCCACCATGCCAGTCAAAGGCCACCTGTGGCCTTTGAACTGGAAAACATCCTCTTCAGTCCCTGACTTACTGGAAGGTACTGCAAAACAGGAGGAGGAAGGAGTATTAGGCATGTTCACCACCTTGAGTTTACAAAAATAATAAAGGTGATAGATAGATAGATAGATAGATAGATAGATAGATAGATAGATAGATATCTCCTTCCCTGTCTCATAAGTGAAAAACTGCTATTTCTTTCCACTCCTCCTAATTGTTGTACAGTAATCTCTCCTTTGCCTTTCATGCATTTATCCTCCCTCCCTCCCTCCTTCCCTCCTTCCCTCCTTCCCTCCCTCCCTCTTCCCCATTTCTTCATTTTGTTTTTACAGAGAGGAATTATATAATGAAAAGCACAGTACCAATAGAAGCAAGTATGTGTAGCTCAGGGTTGAACTGTGGAGTCCTTGGGGTTCTCTGAGCTTGGCTGCTTTCTTGCAAATGTTTCATCACCATTCCATCCCATTCCATTCCAGCACTGAAGATGTTACCTAGCCAGGTAACAAAATGCTTGCAAGAAGACAACCAAGCTCAGAGGACCCCAAGGACTCCACAGAAAAGCACAGTTATTTTATATAGACTATATACATATTTGTGTTAGTATTTCATTTAAACTGTCCAATGCACCAAAAGAAAAGATACTACTTTATTGTTATGGCCATTTTGTCTCTTTTCTTTACTTTCTAGAAGAATGAGACTGAAGGAGAGATAAATAGAATACTGATTTTCAAGAATGACTTCTCAAGGCAACATTTGCTGGTTAACAATTTTCAGTGTTTGATCTTTATTTTTCTTACATATTGGCCTCTCTCTTTTTTCTTTATATTTCTTCTGTAGCACATACCGTATTTTTCTGTCAATAAGACACCCCCATGTACAAGACGCCCCCCACTTTTCCAACCCAAAATTAAGAAATCAATATTTTAAAGATAGTGCAGAACACATTTTTATTTAGTAATTAGTTAACATTGACCTGATACACTCGGTGGGAGGAGGTCCAAACTGTCTCTCTGCAGCTCTATTTCCATGCTCTTTTGCATAACTGATTACATTCAAGCACGAGTGAAACTGCCGATAGCTTGTCTCTGCAAACAGACTTCCTCTAATTGGTTTGTTCAGCATCAGCTGACGCCAGTTACATAAGGCTCATGATTGGAGGAAGTCTGTTTGGGAGACAAGCTATTTCACTCGTGATTGGAGGCTAGAAATAGGAGGAAGCCCATTCGCAGAGACAAAGTATGGGCAGTTTTGCCACCGCGAGGTTCTCTCCTCGACACCCTTCAATTTTTAGCATAAGGATTTTAGAAAAAAGTATCGTCTTATAGTCGGAAAAATACGGTACTATTACTTTCCTTTCACTTTATGGTTTTCCCTGTGCCAAGATGCTCAGAGAAGTATAGCTAGACTATTCCCTCTCTATTAGGGCTGCCAGTTCTAGGCTGCCATCATCCAGGTGACCACTAGATGGAGTGAGACTTTTCTGTCTCTCTGTACTGCCATCAGGTGGATGGAATCTGGAGTATTGCAGATCCCTTCAGTCAAAACCTACACATGATGATACACCAAATGGCTTTAGTTAGCTAAGACTTCACTCTTATGCCTGTTACCTGGGAAAAAATCTTATTAAACCCTGTAGAATTTATTTCTGAGCAAACCATGTATAGCATTGTACTATCAGCTTCATTGATCCTTTCACAAATTCATTACATGTATTCCAGCTACTTTCAGATAGATTGGAATCCTATGTTTCCCTGTACCAAATTCCCCATCACAGGTCCAAGTGCAGTTTTTCCAATGTATTGTATACGCAGGCACATCTATACACCCCTCTGATATAAGCAGGCTTTAAATTCAAACGACATCTAATGAGATTAAACATAAGAGGGCAGTGTTACGTTGAATTAAGTTTCATAAAATGCAATTAGCACTGACAGACTCTGTGGCAGCTTACTGTCATCTAAATGTAGTAGTGTTTGTACAGTGGGGACATTTATTACTTTTGGAGGAGAACAGGGAACAATGTATGTAATTATTTTATTTATTGTTATAGAAGTCAATGTATTTATTATAGGAGTTATTTGGTTCCTTCCTGATCTGACAAACTATTCCATTTGAAGTTGAAACTCATGCTAAAAAACACCATTGCTGTAAACAAAGATCTCACTAACAGCAACTAATAAGTCTGCCAGCTTTATATCTGATAGAAGAAAATAGGTCCTTTTAAAACCAGTCTCCTTTTTAAGGCATTTATGCAGCAGCCAAACAGTCACAGATAATATGATCGCCTGGGCACTTTATCATTTTAGAATGTGGAAAATCAACTTCCACACGTTATCTCTGAGTGGAAAATGTCCCCTAAATCAATTATATCTTGTGCACAAATTCTGTAACAGGACATCAGCTTCTGACTTCCAAAACTCAGAAGGGATATTGTAGAGCCAGAGGAAAAAACAACAACAACCAGAAATAATAACCAAAATGTTAAATGACCTGGAAAATCTCACTGAGGAAAGTAAACCCACCTTTTTGGAGGGTTAGTTTATGAAAAAGATGAGTAGTGGGATTATGTTAGAAATGTATGAAACAATCCATGCGGTGATGAAAATAGGAAGCTTTTCTCCTTCTTTCATAATACTAGAGTACTGCATTATTTGATAAAGATCAACAGTGGAAGATTCAGGATCGATCAAAGGAGATACTTCTTCAGATAACAGATGGTTAACCTAGAGAACATACAATGTGTGGTTCTTATGGCTACTTTGGCTGGATGGATTTAAAAGAATATTAGAGATTTTCCCATAGGGCAACCTGTCCCAACCTAGGCACCTCCAGACTTATGGATTTCAACTTCCAGAATCCTTAGTAATGACCATGCTGGTTGGAAAAGTTCAAAATAGGAAGAGTACATATTTGGAGGATGCCCAAGTTGGAGAAGGTAAGACTATCTATGACTACTTGTGATGCTTAAATTTTGAGGATTGGGTGTAGCATACAGCTGAATGCCAGTCGCTGGGAAGTAACATTGGGGGTTACTCATGAGTTGGATGTTGGCTGCCTATATGCTTATCAGCTAGATTGCTCTTCTGATCCAAGAGGGCTATTCTTATGGTCTGTAAAGCATCCTTTGAAACATTATCTGATGGTCTAAGAGGTAACAGTCCACTGTTTCTAAATTACAAAACAGTAACATGTATAAAGCTGCTTCACTTCATCTGAACAAAGTGCTCAGTGCTGCAGAAGCAACACAATTCTTCTCATTGAGGCTAAAAGGTGGTGCTTCAGAGCCTCAACCACCAGTTCCAATAGCACAAGAGCCTTACATGGCATGAAGCTGGGTTACCTGAGGGACCGCCTCTCCCCAGTTATATCTGCCTATCCCTTCAGATGCAGCAGAAGAGGCATGCTATGGGTCCCGGCTGCTAGGGCGCTACATTTGGTGGGTCCCAGGAGGTGGTCCTTTTCTGCCATGGCACTTGCTTTATGAAACATCCTCTCCGCCCCCCGAAGTGAGGCTGGCTCCATCTCTGTTGATTTTCTGGAAGTCCGTCAAAACCTGGTTATGCCATCAGGCTTGGGGGCCCCAGGGGACCAGTAAGATACCGAGGTGGCTCCATTGTTATTAACAGCTGCTGTTCTTCCTTAGCCTTTGTGATTTTTAATGTTTTTAATAATAATTGTTTTTTATGTATTAACTGCTTTATAGTCCTACTGTATGCTGCCCAGAGTCACTTTTTTGTGAGATGGGTGGCCATATAAATTTGACAAATATATAAATAAATGAATAAATTAGTTGGGGTCATGAAATACTTTTTATATGCAGATGATACAATGTTGCTGGGCTGAGGACCCCAATGATTTGTAGCAATTGTTATACAGTCTGTCTAATCATATAATGAGAGGTATGGATTGAAAAATTATTGAGTAGTGTGCAGTATGTCATCTGTAGTGAGGAATAAATATTTGCTGGAAGAAGTGAAAAAATGCTCTGTATAATAGCATGTTCCTGCCCATTTTGTAGTACGGAAATGACAGCTGGATATCTCAGGAGAAACATAAAAGTAAGCTATATGCAATCGGAATGTGGTACCTATGAAGTGTGGTAAAACAAGAAGTAAGGGTGTCAAGAATAAATGAGTGCTGAGTAAATGTAGATTGAATACAATGGCAAATGATAGGAATTAAACAGGTATGCTGAGGTGGTTTAGTCACATAGTTAGAAAAAATGAGTATTAAATTGCAAATCAAATGTATGCAAGAAGAGTGAATGGGTTGAAAGGAAGGGGAAATTTTAGAAAGTCATGGTTGGATAAAATTGATGAGATCCTGATAAAGAGAGAAGTAAGACGTTTAAAGAATAAAAGGCAATATAAGAAGAGATGTATTTATTTATTTCTAGGGCATTCCACTCCAAACAACTTTGGGTGGCTCCACAGAATTTAAAAACAATAATAGTGCAATAAAAAACATCCATAAAATAACAAACATTAAGAAAACAAAACCATCCATCCATGTTAGCAATCATATTTCCTATTCTTAGACCAAAAAAGCAGATACTGTTGAAGGGTTTAGTAGTTTATTATAAGACATGGAAAGGGTGTAGTTTAAGTCTTCAAATCTAAAACATGTTTTAAAATTTCCCCACATTGCAAGTATTAAAGAGGAAAGGGGGAAAACATTATTGGAGGGTGTGGGAATTAGTGAGGGGAAGAAGCAGGCAGAGAGGTGAAGTTTAAATCTTCATTCCTCTCACACAATAGTCCCCATCCAGAGCGGTGTTCCCCACCTGATATTAGAGTTTTTACAAAGGGCTGACTTGGAAACTATATAGTTTAGCATAACAGGTAGTTGATCTTAAAAGAGACTTGATATGCTTAGCAAGAATGCTACAGCAGTAGAAATTTTCCTTGCAATTGAGTGAGGAGCAAAGTCTCTCGAAGTATTTAACACTGTCTGCAGGAACCTACTTTTGAGGGAAACCTTATAACATCTCACCATGATTTCATCCAGTTGTGGAAGTTGCAACACATGAGCGACTTTAAGAGCATCTCCTCCTCCCTGAGCCCGCTTATCAATTGATATCTTGATTTCCAATGGCCAAAATGTTTTTACCGCGTGTGTTACCTTTCTTATAATGGAGGCTTTACGCTAAAGCCCCTCACTGGTGGTGGTGATACAAACAGCCATCTGAGGTTGAGTGCCTATTTGGAAAGGCACATCAACTGTACCTCACTCACTGGTATTTTGTTCCTATTATAAATGGCACATTCAGACTTTAAATAACATATTTAGATAAGCAGGGATCAGCAGCAGACAAACAATCAGGCAGAAAACAATAATCAAGGAACCACCATGGAGGAAACTACAGCCCCAACAAAACTGGCAGGGCAAGCTACTGCATATAAAGGCAGCAAATCCTACCTTCCCTCACACTGATGATATTACCTAGTTGGCTAAGAAAATGTCTGCACGCAAACAACCAAGCTCAGAGCACCAAGGACTCCCCAATCTCCTTGCATTCTCATGAAGTTGAGAATAATGCAGCATTGTAGCTGAATGCTGCTACTCTCTAATATTGGCCAGTTATTTAATGCTGGCCATATGGATTCTTATTTTCATTAGCTTGAATAGACCCAGTACAGAGTTTCTTTTTGCCTCAATTGGGAGTTTGGAGGTTGTGCTCCAAAGCATCAGCTTCACTCTGTGAACTCTAACATTCCTCTTTTGCTTTTATCTAGCTATAAACAAAAGATAAGTCTTACTGAAGCCAGATTTCCTGTTTTACATTAAAAAAAAAAATATCTGCCAAAAGGTAGCCTAGCAAGAAGAGCAAATGATCATTATTCCCCAACAGAGGGAGAGAGAGCTATAAAGGCTTGCTTCTAAAACTGTTGTGGACATAAACACAAGGCCAAATTTGGCACTCACACACACACGATAAACTCTGAAAAGAGACCTATTGCCTGAGATTGCAAAAAGAATACTTATATTACAAACCCAGTTGGTTACATATACATAAGACAGAAGAGGAATTTCCAGCAAAGGATTCCCAAGGGAAATCTATTGTTTCCACTGAAATGGAATGTATCTAATATATTCTGCCTACCCATAGTTCATGTAATCGCAGCTTTTGATTTTATCTAGCTTTGATAGCTACTGCACATGTGTATTTCCTTCTAGTTAATGGATAACCCTGGATTTGTAGTTCTAACAATGTACAGTGACACATTATATGCAAAAGTCAACACTGGAAACTGTTCCCACATGGTTCAATTTCATAACTAATGGGTACCTTCTACATCCCATTTGATGCAGAGACCCACATGATCCATCACAGCATTAGTAGCATCCTACGGAGGAGAAACACTGACCCAGGAATGGCTGTCACATGGATAGAACATGTCCTATAATTGTTTAGCCAGCCACATGCTTCCTGCTATAATGGAAAGGGGCTGGAATGAGTAAAATATAAATTAAATCTCAAATAGATCCCTGATGGGGGTTGGGTAACTCTTTGTCTCCATCCATGAAAGACCGATTAAGGAACAAGTACTGTGTTTTGATCATTATGCTTATTTTTTTAAGCCCACAAGCACATGCCCTTATTTCTTATCTAGCAAAGAAACTTTGAACTGGGTGAGTGGGGATAATGGATGTGGAAAAGGCCACAGAAAAATGTCACTCTCCATCAAATGAATAGAGGAGCAAAGAGCAACCCAAACCCTATATTCCAGTTCCTCTCTTTTTCTATTTGTATTATTTAAAAAAAAAAATAATGGAAGAAATTATACATTTATTTAGCTTTGGTATTACAGACATGAAAAAAAAATCTCCATAACCACTGCTTCTAAATAGCCCCTAGTGACTAAAATGTGGGTTTCAGAGGTATGAAGTCCTCTGTGAAAATTAATTTATCTTGTAATATTGTTTCAAGTCCCTCAAGATTTCTTCTATAGGTCTGAGCAGTTTCTACATCTAAGCATGTCGTGGAGTGTGCCAAGGCCTCCTTTTCTTTTAGAGAGCTCTTATCAGCCCCTGGCTCCAGAAAGTGATAGATCTTGACAAGGCCCGATAGTGAAGAATATTTCGAAGGCACCAATTTCCTTATCTTGACAATTCTCTAGGCAAGGCAATCCAATACAATGAGTTAATGTCCCACCTGTTACAGAGGCTAAGCTGATAGATTTTTTGAGGCAGGACCATATTGAAAGTAACACGTGGATTGCAGAACCACCTTTCCTAGAGATTTGAAATTCAGTCCTTACCTCAATTTTAATGCTGGTGTCACCTCCAAATTTTATTGTAGGATGTTTTTTGTTCCTTTATTTCTTTGCATTCATAATCAATTTTCAAAACATTCTTATTGCATATTGCCCATAGTACCTGGCAAGCGGAAGGCATGTTTTACTAATTGAATCCATATATAAATAAAAACATATAAGGGTGTTTTTAGTTCTTTTGTTAAGATTGATCAGGCTGTAGCAGAGTCTGACATTATGGAAATTTAGGGTTACCAATTCGTTTAAAAAAAAAACCTTCCTATGAGTGTGATGAATTGGCATCAATTTTTTTTTTTTAATCTTGCACTAATGCAAAACAGCAGTTTTTATAAAAAGCAAATACAGGTCGGCCTCAGTTTAAGAATGAGACCGTTCCAAGGTCTGTCCTTAAGTCAAATTTGTATGTAAGCAGTATTGTATAATACTGTATAAGTAGTATTGTGTAATTAACTTGAACCATTGTGTATTTAACTCAAATTTTGCTACAATAGGCTCTGTTCTTAACTATGGATCATCCTTAAACCAGGTGTTCTTAACCCGGGGACTAGCTGCATAGGTTTTAAGGGAGCCTTAGACTTGTTGCTCCCTGTTTATGATGATCCTGATCCATACCGGGCTTTTGTGGACTTACCATTAAGCAAATGGAATTAGAGTTCTACTGGAGTTAGAAAACACAGCAGGCTGACATCAGTTTGCTTACTGTCTGGTTTGGCCTCAGCCATGGAGAAGATAAACTGTGGAAAATCACTGGAGCTGTCCTAAATTTGCAAGAAGGGGGCTTGCCATTGTCTCTCCCTATCAACCAACCCGACTCATATGGTTATGTGTGTTTCTTAATAGCTTGCCATGCACCGTTCCAAGTACAGTTATGCCTGGGAAGAACATCTTTTTTAGGAATGTAGAGGCAAAGACAGTCCCATGATGCTAAAATTATAAAGTATTCAAGCAACACATGGGGCGCAAGCTTCGGCATGTGTGAAGCATATTGCTCTGAATACAAGGGAAGGATTTTTTTTCCTTTCAGCCAAACCCCAAGGTCTTTTGCATAGTCATTCTCCTGTCTATTTTGTATTGCAAAACAACCAATGACAAATACATTGCCAAGGAATTGATGGTTCACTGCGACTGTGACTCACTAAACATTCTTCCCTGAAACACAGAAAAAAATGCTTTAGTCTCGCCTACAGCTTTGAAGAGGTTTTGATATTTGTTGAGCCCTCCTTTAGAACAATTTGCTAATTTCTAAAATGCTACATTGATGTTTTGCTTAGCTTTTAGTGGCCTGTGATCAACAAATTAGTGTCTTTGACTCCCCTTCCCTCAGTTTTTTAAAACTGAATAATGTTATTTTTCTCCTCCTTTTAGTTCTGCAGTAAACAAAACTAATTTGTACCTAATACCTCCTCTGTGGCTTTCCTTAATTGCTATATAGATTTTTTCCCCCTCTTTTGCTAAATGAGATGCTTATGTGCCTGATTTTAAGCCAATCTTATTTGCATTTTGTGTTGCTCAACATGCCACACCAAACATGTACAGATAGTCCTCGACGTATGACTGCAATAGGGACTGGAAAATTTGTTGTTAAGTAGTGCAGTTGTTAAGCGTGGCATCACATTAGCACACCCAATTTTATGACATTTTTTGCAGCAGTCGTTAAGCAAGTCATGTGGTTGTTATGTGAATCATGTGGTTCCCCATTGATTTTGCTTGTCAGAAGCCAGCTGGGAAGGTCGCAAATGTTGATCACATGACCCTGGGATGCTACAACCATTGTAAATACATGCCAGTTGTCAAGCACCTGAATTATGAACACATGATCACTGGGATGCTGTGACGGTCATAAGTTTGAGGACTGGTTGTAAGTCACGTTTTTCAGCACCATTGTAACTTTGGTCCTTAAACAAATGGTTGTAAGTTGAGGACTACTTGTACAACTCTACAAACATCTTGTATATTTATCATTAAAGAGCAAATACGATAAGGTTTGGCAGAATACGGATATGTATCTTCAAGGAAGCTTCACATTTTTCACATTTTCTTCTTTTTCTAAAAGATCAGAACCTTTCCAAAACTTCAGATAACACACATCCCACTGCCAGTATGATATATCCAAGTGTAATAACACAAAAATCCACCTACCACAATTTGCCTGTTTAATAAATTTCTCAAAGCTAATTCAGGTTGAATTTCAGGAGCTTCACTCTGAAGTGGATTTTTTTTTTTTTTTTTTTGCTCTCAATGCAAGCACAAGGTGAGAAGGAAGGAGGAGAAATACATTGCAGACATTTTCACCCTTGGAATTAATATATTTATTTTGTGAGCTCTTCATTAATAATGACTAGAATGCATGGTTGTTGCAAATTCTAGGTTTTATTTAACTAGACAGCATTACCAAAACCACTAATTACCTAAAAAGAATCTTAAAAATTCTCAATTAAACATTATATCCTATGGCCAGAATTGACTTCATTTCAAATTGAAAACATTTTTGGGAATCAATAAAGACTTTGGGGATAAGATTTATAACTGCACAAAGGTGAAAACCCTTAAGCTGACTTCTGCAGAGATTAAATCCTGTCTCACTAATCTTTTAATATTCCTCAGGAGTGTCAACAAACATATGGATAGGAGTGATTCAGTAGACTTTGTGTACTTAGACTTTCAAAAAGCTTTTGACAAAGTTCTTAAACAAATGTTCTTAAGCAAACAGAGCAATCACTAAGCTTTCCTATACTGTAGTTCAATAAGCCATTAAAACCTGGAAATAAAGAGTAGGACAAACTGGATAATTCTCACAATGGTGGATGTAGAAAGAAATTCCTCAAATCTCTACTGGGACTTTCATATTGGAGAGGTCAGTCTGAAGACCTCTTGTTTCTTTCTGTTTTACTCTAATAAATTGGTATCAAATTATGATTCACCCTACCTTTAGATTTCTATAACAAAGTTAATAAGTGCTGGTTCAAATAAAGATCTTTGGAACATGAACATCTACAGAAGAGGGGGCAAGTGAGACAAAATGAGCACCTGTCTCTTCCATATGTGCATCATAAGACATTGTATGCCTGTACATAAGGGGTGAATTTTGCAACAGTCATTTAATCATTCACACAATATCATCAAATTCTGTAAATTCCTCTGCATGGAAGATCCCATTGTACTCACCATGATTGTGAGAAATTACCATTTGTTCCTGTTCTTTGTTTTTTGTTCTATAATACGTTCCACAACACGTTACAAATTCATAAGAGGGCCTTTCCTCTTATTTTGCAACTGCTGAATCTTCTCAGAAAGTCTTGCGCACACTTTCAAATCAGCTTTTATTGGAAGAAACTCAGTGTGGTACAAAAGTATTTATGCTTGTGAAACAAAAATTCCCTTTCCTCTTTCCATTCTTATAGCCATTGGAATAAATGGGATAGGAAACCAGAAGATGGATGTGGAATTCGTTCTGCTTGTAGAAATTGTTCTATTAGAAAGAGATCTATGGGTCATCTAGAAGTGATTTTTTAAAATTATTGGCTACTTACTGTTTTAAACTTAGGCTGCTTCAAGACTTCTGTCTGAAGTGTGGGATAAATTTGAGGAAGGGAGGAAGGGAGGAAGGGAGGAAGGGAGGAGGGAAGGAATCTATTATTACTATTGGATTCCTTGCATTTTCTTAGAATAGACAAAAGACTGCATCCAGATTAATCTTCACATTCCCCATGATTAAAGCCCATTGATTCAGTATACTGAATCTGGCTCCAACCAAAAGTAATTTTAACAGTGAGTAAAGAATAATATACATTTTGGGGAACACTGCCTTATAGCCAAAAAACAGTAAGCATAACATATTAATAATTTCCACTGCTTATGCAATCATGCAAGAACAAGAATATTGGCTCCAGTTTGTTATTGTTTTATTTCAGGTTTTAAGAAAAATGACTTTTTTTATGTGAAAGAGAGGTCATTTTGAGCACTGATGGCTCTAATGGAGCAGGTTTATATACATTTTAGATGCAACTGTTGATTTATCAGAATAGGAAAAATGTGTATAGTTACCCAAATACCTCTCAAAGAACAGAGAACTAAGAATCAAATCCAAAACAGCAAAAAGTTGGAAAGATGGCTTCCTGACATACTTCATCTAATTTTGTGCTTCTCTCTGAACATGAAAGCAATTTGTAGAATACTACCCAAAGCAATGAAGACAAGAAAATGATCTGAATAAGTCAGTAACTGGAATAGCCGGGGGTATACATAAAGCTCAAGATGTGTGGGAGCTGATCTGGGTCATGATACCTCCGTGGAAAGTTGTAGCTCTTTCAGTAAAAAATTGTTTTACATTCTTTGCTTTTGCCCATTATTTATTACTAGTTGCTCACTGCCCATTTTAGGACCTAAATGACCAAAACTACACAAGCTGTAAATGGCTATAGTATCCCTCAGCCACTGCTTCATATTCTCACAGTTTGGCACTTTATGAAGACAGGCTGGCATGAAAGAAAAACCATGTGTTGTCCCCATGACAACACTCTTCTTCCACTTCTTTATTTTTAATAAGGAGAATAAAACAGAATATTGATTTATTGCTACTGCCAGGTTTGAGCTGCACCAATCTG
Organism: Liasis olivaceus; assembly: GCA_030867105.1. Classification (NCBI taxonomy): domain Eukaryota; kingdom Metazoa; phylum Chordata; class Lepidosauria; order Squamata; family Pythonidae; genus Liasis; species Liasis olivaceus. The sequence continues at coordinate 26,447,508 of CM061348.1, read as the reverse complement.
GACTACCACCACATGGCAGCACAAAGTGGGAGGGGCTTTTGTGTCTTTTTGGTCTCATCTAGTGGTCATCTAGATTTTTATAGCTCAGAGATGGTAGCCCTACCCATGAATTTAAAAACTATACCCAGAGAGTGCTGGTCAACAGTTCTGCATCAAACCTATTTGTGCTTCTCAGCCAGCCTTGAGACAAAACAACCAAGTGAGAACATGACAGTACTTGTTAAATACTTGAAGGGGTGTATGCGGCATCCCAAAATATAGGACACAAGATAATGGTTGTAAGCTAGAGGAATGGAAATTATGATTAAATGTTATGAAAATCTCCCTAATGATAAGAACAGATTGACAGTAGAATCAGTTACTGAGGAAGATGGTGAGCTCCCTTCTGCAGAATTGTTCAAGCAGAAGTAGATGGTGGATGTTGGGAATGCTTTAATTTGGGGGATCTGTACCGAATAGAGACTGGAATAAATGCTAAATAGCCTCTTCCAGCTCATGATTCTCTGATAAAGCATCCAGGAGCAAGTCACACTTATTGATTGATTGAGCATATGCCAACAAGTTGGTGTTGACTCTTAGCAGTCTCATACATAGATCTTCCAAGGATGATCTGTTCCCAAGCTGGCCCTCCAGGTTTTCCAACAGCATGCCCATTGCTGTTGTAATCACGTCCATCCACCTTCCTGCTGGTCATCCTTTTCTCTTTCCTTTCACCTTTCCCAGAATTATAGACTTTTCCAGAGAGCTAAGTCTTTGCATAATGCATCCAAAATATGATAATTTGAGTTAGGTCATTTGTGCCTCGAGTGAGAACTCTGGATTAACTTGTCCTATGATCCATTTGGTTGTTTTGTTGGCTATCCATGGTATTCTCTGGAATCTTCACCAATACCAAAGTTCAAGAGCTTTAATACTCTTTCTATCTTGCTTCTTCAAAGCCCAACCTTTGGTTCTATAGAGTATCACATGGAAAACCATAGCCCTTCACAGCATCTGAATATCTTTCCCAAGGCCTCCACTGCTGCCCTACCAAGTGTTATCTGTGCAGCATATTTCATGACTGTTGGCTCCTTTACTTGATCCTAAAAAGCAGGAGTTATTTACCCCTTCAATAGCTTCATTGTCAGTTGTATGGCTGGTTGCTGTACCAGTTGTCATTAGTTCATTCTTCTTTATATTTAATCTTAGTCCCACTTTTTACTAGTGCTTGCAAATCATTTGCATTTTCAGCGATCACAGTAATGTCATCAACATAGTACAGATCATTAATGCTTCTTCCTCCAGTTTTAAAACAACACTCATCTCCTTCCAATCAAGCCTCCCTCAATACATATTCAGCATATAGGTTGAATATATAACAGTAGAGTATGCAGCCTTGTCACACTCCTTTGCCAACCTTGAGCCAGTCTGTTTTACTATGTTCTGTCCCTTCTGTGGCTTCCTGACCTGTGTATAGTTTTCACAGGAGGACAATGAGAGGTTCTGAGATTTTCATTTTTCTAAGCACATTCCACAACTTGACAAGATTCACACAATCGAAGGCCTTTCTATAATCAATAAAGCACATACTGAGGGTTTGGAGGGCATGGAATTCTTCAGCTTTTTGAACTATACAGCATGCATCAGCAATAGTTGGCCTTTTTGAAAGCCAGCTTGAACATCTGGCATCTCCCTTTCCATGTAGGGCTATCATCTGTGTTGGATGACCTCAGTTACATTTAACACTGCAAAAAGACCAGAAATGCAACAATCCATCAAATTAACATGGATTAAAAGTAAGCATCCAATTTTATTTGTATTACTGTGCACCTTGGGCTGGCCCTTCCCAATTTTGCAGATTAGTGCAGGAGTAACAAAAGTTGCTGGGAAGAGCAGAAGTAAATTAGAGGCAGTACAGATAACCAAGGACTGTCATGATGATAGTGTATGCATGATCACCTATATTTAGGTGCCCCAAGGAAAAGTATTCTAAGGCTTCCGGGTTGTGTGGCCATGGTCTGGAAGTTCTGTTTCCTAACGTTTCGCCAGCATCTGTGACCGGCATCTTCAGAGTGCAGAAGCACAGACAGGAGCAGTTCTCTCTGTGCTCCTGCACTCTGAAGTTGCCGGTCACAGATGCTGGCGAAACGTTAGGAAACAGAACTTCCAGACCACGGCCACACAACCCGGAAGATCCACACCAGCCTTCGTATGCCGGCCATGAAAGCCTTCGACAATACATCGAAAAGTATTCTCTTCATCTTTTTTTTTCCATTTGTGAGAAATCTGTTTTGAAGGCAGTTTTCAGGGTATTTAATGTATATGTCAAAATAGTAAGAAAGTGGGTGTGAAGAAATAATTAAACATTACACAATACAAGTTCTGGTATTTGGGGGCCCAAGGGCAAGAGAGACCCTTCTCTCAAAGTTTCCACTGCCAGTTTTTTGTATGTATACCCTCAACCCACCTACACTAAATGTCCATAGAGAGAGAAGACAATTGATGCTGCTGCTTCATTCTTATCACAAGTCAGTGTTTCTCAATCTTGGCAACCTTAAGATGTGTGGAGTTTAGCTCTGCTGGCTGGGTTGGAGAAGGCAATGAACAGCAAGAAGGAATTAACCAGGAAGAGCAAGAAGCAAGAGCTGAAAGCACCAGACAATGACTGTGAGTATTCTCCATGACCCTCAGAAGATGTTCAGTGAGGCTGGTCCTGATTAAACATGGTATAAAAGGACAATCTAGTCTGATTTAGCTGCATTTCTGCTTAATCTCATCCTAAACCATTATATTTGTATTCTACAAGAAATCATTACTTTTTCATGTAGAATTAGCAAATATTTAAGTTGTGATGCAGATGTAAGCATAAAAAGGGTCAACATTTATATAACTTACACATATGTGGTAGTTTGAAGCACAAGGTGACAACAGATTTAATTTAAGCCATTGAAGCTCTTCTTCATCTTAAAAGAACAATTAGTCTTCAAAAACTATATCTAATTTTGTATTCCAAAAATATTCTCTTTCATAGCCAAACCACTTGAGAGAAAATTTCACCTCCTGTTTAATTCCTGCTCAAAATCTTTAACTTTCATTTCCTTCCACTGTATTCCATCTGGCAAATGTCCAATTTGTTATGAGTCCTAGATATGACAAAGTAATTTTTTAGGACAGGAAGGAGCAGAACATAAAAATCAGATGGGTTTGAGGCTAAGGAAGTTTGTAATTTGTAGATATTTAAGAAGAAATGACTAACATTTGCATGGATATAATGATCTCTCCCAGGAAAAATTTTTTTTTGAAATGAGACAAAGTAGTGGCATTTTTTGTATTAATTGTCTAAGATCATTACTTTGGTTTCAAGAAACTCGGGAAATGCAAATGTGCAACAATTGAGATTGGATTAGCAAAATGTATATCATTATTCCTACATTATTACTTTTACAATCATGGGAATGCAACTTTGATGGGAAAACTATCAACAATGGAATTCCATTACTTTATGTGGTATGTAGAAAAGATGAACATTTTCAACTCCCTGAACTGCATAATTTATGTAAAAATAGGGACAGTTGCTGAGGTTTCCCCTTCTAACTTTTTATTGCAGTTTATATTCTTGTCTGTGAAGTTTGTTTGTTTGTTTTTTATGGAACAGAAGAACAGGGGGAAAAATCAAGAGACAATGTTTCTTTTCCAAAACTTAAGCACCACACCGTGGTGTTTCTTCTGTAATGGAGTTCTGTTCATCAGAACAAACTTTCCAAGCTTGCTTCTTGCTTAATTCTCTCAGTCCTCAGCAGACTGGAGAGGCTACTGATTCAATAATAAACTTCCTTCCAGAGACAGAGCCAGGCCTGCACATCTTACCAGAATACGAACAAAACTAGATTCACTAATTAGTAAAGGGAAGAGATGGCAGCAACTGAATGTGCTTCTTAGAGCATCAGGTACAACATACCACATACAGTACATCACATACCTGTCATGTAACCCAATAAAAACCAACCAGCATGATGAATGAGTTGGAATGGTGAATGCAAGTCTTGTTGACAGGTTCACAGGCGAGGGGAATGAAGCATTATCTTCTGCTGAAGCAAATTTCAGAAGAGCCTTTTGTCAGCATATTTTATTTATTCATTAAATTTATTTGACTTAACCACCCACCTCAATCACAAGACTCTTGATAACACACACACACACACACACACACAGTTAAAATTAAGAGTTAAAATTAACTAAAAATTATATATATATATATATATATATATATATATATATATATATAATATACACATAAATTATATATACACACACACACACTGTACACACAAAGGCACATACGTACATTATAGTAATAAATATTTGTTTATTACTGCAATGTGTGTGTGTATGTGTATATATGTACATACATATACATACATACACACACAGTAATAAATAAAGACATTGTAAAAAAAATTTTTTGGGGGTTGCCTTCAAGTCATTGACGACTCCTGGTGACTGCCTGGACAAGTCTTTGCAGCATCCTTGGCAAGGTTTTTCAGAAAAAGTTTGCCATTACCTTCTTCCTAGGGCTGAGAGGGAGTGACTGGCCCAAGGCCACCAAGCTGGCAGGACTAGAACTCATGGTCTCCTGGTTTCTAATCTGACTCCTTAACCATTACACCAAACTGGCTTTAAATATTTATTTATTTATTTATTTATTTATTTCTGTAAATACACACACACACACACACAGACTTAAAATTAAGAGTTAAAATGAACATACACTGAAATATTGACAAGCATTTAAAATGTTATTTATACCCCACCATTCTATTAAGCAATGATAGTCAATGCAGCTAACAAAATATAAAATAAAAATGAATTAAAAACACAATTAAAAAGACCAGAGGGATTCAATCTGTGCTCCCTGTCCCCCTGCCCCCCACCCCCACGTGCCACCAAAGACTCAGATTTGCACTTTAGGTCTCCTAAATTCAGAAAGGGCATGAAACATTTCAAAAAAGTATGTATCTTTAGGACTGGAAAGCTATAAGTCAATACACATTACATTTGGTACCTTGAATCTAAAAGGTTTTTTTTTTTTCCCAGTACCAAGGATGCATTTAGATATTCATGTGTCATGTGCAAGCCAGCTGTATATGAAAAAGGGAACTGAGGTGCTTCAAAAAATGTAGTAAAAGGACCAAGAGGGGGGAAAAAAATCACCTGGAAGTAAGAGGCTCTCCTCGACAAGTAGAAGACAAAGTGTTAGGAGCATTTTCATTTAGGGCAGGGGTTCCTAACCCTTTTGGCCTCACATCTCCCTTTAGTGTAATCTGTACACACCTCCCCTAAAAATGCAAATACCACAACGGACAATGAAAACAATACAATTAAACTTTGGGAATGGCAGATTTATTGTAGCAATGTAATTAAAAGGTTCTTCACACCTCCGCAAGGGAGGTACACCTCACAGTTTGGGAAACCCTGGTTTAGGGGAAAAGGGAATGATGGAGAAAACGAAGCTCATGAAATTAAGCAAGGTAAGAGAGAAATATTTTGCCTTCTTCATGACACTAGAGGTTAAGGTTGTCCAAACCGATTGGCAGGGAAAACAAAAGACATTATTTCTTTACATCGTCCTTTGATCAACTTCGGTGAAAATGAACATTGGAATAGATTTCAATGCGCAGATATGTTCCAGTATACTGTGGTATCACTTTGTGGAACATCAGAACAACATTCCTTGTATTTTTCTAAAATGAGGTACGGCGATTTTACATGGTTGCTTCATTTCTATTTGATACTAAGGTTTATAGTAGATGGATGAGGAATTGAGCTATATCTTTGAATTTCTAGTAAAAAGACTGTGACAGTGACTGATTGAGAATTATAAGAGCATTTTTAAAAATCTTGGAATATTCATTATTCTCAGCAAACTCCTTGTGTAGACTGATATGAAGATTGATGCCAATGAATCTGACACCATCCATATAAATCTCCTAGCAAATAAAACTTCTTTAATAGATATCTTGACTCCACTGGATTATAACATTACTCACAGAGAAGAACATAAATTGCAATACAAAGTCCTTAGAAAGGAGAGATTGAAGCAATTTCAATCACCAGAACCACTGAAGTGCCTATTAAACTTGTTCAGCAGCATGTTCAAAACAATATGTCGACTCCATTAGAATTTCTTATTGATTAGAAACCAGTTACCAACCACATTCGCAAATCGTATTTGCAGTTAGATGAATCTAGTGTTAAGAAACATGGATTTGCTTTAACTTCATATTGCAATATAGATTGACCCTCCATAAACAATATTTTCTTTCATTCAGGATCATCTACCAGGAGAGGATATAAGTAACAATATAATCTTCATTTTGATCATATAATACATAAGCAGAAACCTGGCCACCATATAAAGCCAGCTATAGCTCAGTGTTCAGATGAGAATGGATTCAGTTCTCTTTGAATCTGATGCACTGTGATGGGATATAATGTAGCTTTCTGAAAAGGAAATCTAATTTAATAAGGATACCCAACTATTACCTATTTAATCTGTGCAGTGAAAGATACATCTGTATTCTTCTAATGTACATTTTTTTTTTTTTAATTTATCTGCTTAACAGTCATTACTGACCCTGCAGTGACCGCCCCCTAGCGGTTTTCAAGGCAATTGCATCTTTCTAGTTTCGGAATTAGACTTTGCCAGAGCCTAATTCCTAGAGCGTCAGCCCAGCTGGCAGCACAGGAGGCGGGGTTTCCGTTGCTTCGCGCCCCTTTTTCGGACGAGCGCGGTTTTTTCGTGCTTTTACCGGCAACTTGTCCCGTCTCTCTGTTGAGCCGCTGCCAGCATTTTTCCTCCCGCCGGAGTGAGAGTCCTCATTTATCTACTCACGTATGTTTTCGATCTGCTGAGTTGGCAGAAGCTGCGGGTATAGAAACAAGAGCTCACCTTGTTAACGCGAGGCTGGACTCAAACCGCTGAAGCTTTCAGCCATTTCTGGCCGGCACTTTCAGCGTCATTAAGCCGCTGCGCCACCGCGTCCCCCTCTAATGTACATAGGAGGTACATTAGATATGGTTGCAAATTTTTTTATTCATTGATCTCCATCCCACCCCACCCAAGGTTTTTGGATAAATGTTTTGAGTGATCACATGGAATTTGCCCAGCTTGCCATAGAGGGCCGTGGTAGAGATGGAGAGAAACCCCATGGAGAAGAGGGTGTCAGAAAGAGAAAGGGAAAAAGAGGAGTCAGAAAGGGAAAAGAAAGTGGTGTTAGTATCAGAGCTAATGGGTGATCCATTCTTTGACCACACCTACTACTTCTTTGACATGCCGTCCTTCTCACTTCACACTGAAAGGAGTACAGCCCTCAGCATAAAAATGATTGCCCTCCTCTGCTATAGTGAAGCAAGCAGTGGCATGGCAGTGTTTTTGGAAGGTTTAGCCAGTCAGCTTGTGAACGTCTGCTGAGCATCACCCAATCCCTAGTATTCCATAAACAGAGTGCTGTTGAGCTATACACTGCATATAGTTCCTCAAACCTTTAAAAAAAGAAAGAAAAAGTTTGCAAAGCTCTTCTTGTGGCACCCTTGAGAAAAATTAAAAACTTCAAGTTTTTGCAAGGAATCTCATTAGAAACAAAAACTGAAACAATACAGTCTTTGCAGACTATACAGTGTAAACGGTATAATGGAGACTCTAATTGTTGGGTGTTTGCCTGTTTCTGAAGAGATAATAGGAAGTAGTTTTGTGTCCATGTGTTAGTTGAAATGGGATGTGTAAGTTTCTTCATTTACCACCATGACCAAAAGTTTTCTGGTTTCTTCCATTTAATCCAAGTGAGAAGCTGGTCGATGAACCTCTGAGAGCCAAACACTATTATGAATTAATGGGATGTTTTACCATGAGACAACAACAATTAAACCTGGTCACTTTTTTGTTTTGTTTTGTTTTCATTGTTTAAAGTGAGTTATTTTATGTGAAGACCAAAAGCTAGCATTTATCCTATTACGGTCCCAATGGGAGCAAACCTCCCAAATCTGTGGTAAAATCATTGTACAATTTTAATTATGTGGATTCTCTTTCAGTTTCCTTCCTTCCCTCTTTCCTCGAATTCACATATACTTAAATATTTATGTAAAGGGGCCATGATGAACAAAGATTGCCAGCGTGCAATTTGGTCTACTTTGAGTGGACAAATGTATTCTCGTTGGTTTTCCAATTAGGAATTTGGTTTTCATAGGTTTGAATTGTGTTTACAACATCCACCTTTTTTAAAGAACAGCTCAGAGGGCTTTTTATGCTTTTTTCTCTTATCTCAGTCATTATGATTTTTAGCATTAACAGTCGCCCAGGGTTTATGTTTGCACTGGTGAATCCATTATTCCCAATGTCACTGCTATAAGGTGTAGATTTCCCTGCACTGCAGATTTGGAGGTGCTAATGAGGTTCAGAGAGGTGCCACCTTGCTGTGATGCATTATCCTGAGCAAGTGTGCAGAAATGAGAATTTCAACAAATCTTCAGGATAAATTCAGTGGCTTCTTCTGAGTTTATCATTCAGCTTTAGCTGGAAGCATAGATCCATTAACAATTCTTAAGTTCATTCCCATTTTTGCTGAGTCCTTGTAAGGCCCATTCTCTGTTCGCTGGTTTTGAAGGGGAATTAAAAGCTGTAAAGCTAACTACCGCATATGCACATGTAGCATAAAATAAATCTTGGTTTGCTTGCAAATTTGAAAACATGGCTGTATGCTTTGTTCCATTTTCTTTTTTGTTTTGTAACCATTGTTATTTAGCAGCAGTTGCAAAACTTTTTGGAACTGAAAGTATAACAAATTTTGCTAGGAAGACGCAAGAGCCTACAGGGGAGAATCTGACTCTGTACCTTGTTCATTAGTTGAAGGAAGGAAAGAATGAAGGACAGTTGGTCTGACATTTTCTACAATGGTTGTGGCAAACATTCTGTCCAACAATGTCCTTCTTTCTATTCAAATGGACTATTCGATGACTCCAATACCAGTTTTATACCATTACCAAAACTTTGAAACATAGTGTGTGCAAACACACATAAGTTTTCAAATTAATGTTAGCATTTTCTGTTTCAGGTAAACTGTGATATGAATTGGTTTCTTTTTGTCCTGTTCTTTCCATAACTTCCATCACATTTGGAAAAGTAGTGGAAGAGCTGTCTGTTATCTTGGGGGAATGACGGATTTGGTTGTAGGAGGTACTGATTCATTTTTCCCCACTTCCTTATCCAGGCATAGAGTTTCATGAGGCCAAGGTTAACAAGGAAAGGAATAGTCAGTTTCTGCTGGCAGCCTAAAGATGATATAAGTCATCTTTCCTCATATTGTTAAGTAGAGTGGCAACCTGGGGCCTCCCCTAGTGCCTCATGTATGCCTTGTCAGCACTTGAGTTTCCATTTCCAAGTTTCAGTAGCAAAATGGCTGCTGATGCAGTTGTTTATTCCTCCCCTCCCCAAAGTAAGGGGGAAATGAAAGTAGGAAGCAACCCACTCACACTTCCACACTTAACCCTTTCTCTCAAAGTAGCCTGAAAGCATGCTTAGATTTGTCTATTTCATGATCACCGTTTAGTGGCATTGTTGGGGAGCTTTTTTCAGGGAACTGGGTGTGGAAATTGCAGTGATTTGCCTCTCAGGGGCTTCCCATTCTCAAGCTTAACCTTTAAAAAAGAAAGAGATGCAGTTTCACCCATGGCAGCTCCATGTGTCTTTCTGCAGCCCGTTGGAAATCTGGAAGACTGAACTGCAGCCCCTGACTGTTCAGAGTTTTCCCATACCTGCTTACAAGACTAAGCTTAGTATTGGGCTGGGCGTGGGAAACTAAATGCCACATCTTTAGCATGAACTTTGACCTCTAGCTCTGTGGTTGCTAGTTCAAAGACAGTGACTTTGTGACAGTGACAGTGAAAACAAAACCCCCACTCCCACCAACACTGGCAGGGCATGCCACTGGATATAAACAGAGAGCAAACCCCTTTCCATTCTACCACTGAAGATGTTACCTAGCTGGGTAACGAAATGTTTGCAAGAAAACAGCCAAGCTCAGAGAACTCCAAGGACTCCACAGACAGTGACTTGCCTAGTTTAAGGAGGACTTAAAATAGGAGGCCAATAAGGAAATAATATTCTGAATCTCCATTCTAAAGGGGTAGGCATATATTGAATACATTTGGCTTGATTCACACATAAAATCAACCTATAATATGGTTTCTTTGTTTTATCTTAGCATTGTTTGCCAACTTAACCCAAGAAAAGAAAGTATGAAAAGTCATCCACAACTTCATGAATTTTATCATGATGCCTTACCAATCTGGCTTGCACTATAGAGACTTGGTTGGAGAATCTGAGAGTTTTCTAATTTTGCCTGGTGAAGGTAAAGGCTAAGACCCAGCATTTCGTTTTTACAGCCCAGCCCAATTTTAGGTTTAGCAACATTACCTCTCAATGGGCCAGGTTAAGGAATTGAACCAGAGACTGAAAACTGTGATTCATCCTCTTGTCATCTCTCACGCTAGTGCAATTTGCTTTAAATGAGCTGCCCTTGAAGATACCTCCAAAATTGCAACTGGCACAAAAATCCAGGTGCTTGCTTGCTGACTGGCACAAGCCAGTTCGGCAGAAGGATACCTATTTTCTGTGAGCTGTCCTGATTCCCTGTAGGTTTCTGGGTCCAATTAAGGGGGTGGCTGTTACCTGCAAAGCCCCCTAGGGACTAACTTCTCCAGCTAGTATCTGCCTGCCCTACATGATCTAGCAGGGAGACAATCCTGCAAGTGCTCACCCCATTGATCAAGAAGGCTAGGACCTGGAGAATGACATTCTCAGTAGCCACCCCTGACTCTGGAGCAACATGGCCTCTAGGTCAGGTTGGCCCCTACCATTTTGTCTTTTAGGAAACTGATGTAGGCTGAGTGGAGAGATTGAAGAAGAAATGATTTCAAGAGAGTAAGTTGTTTGCTCTTCTACACATCGAAAGCAATGTAATCATGCCAACAGTGGGAAAGGGTTAGGCAAAGGAGAGATTGCCAACAGAAATCCCAGCCCTGGGCTGCCAATGTGATCACATTGCTCTCGATATGTAGAAGAGCAAACAGCTTTCTCTTGCAATCCCTTCCTCTCCAATCTTTCTGCTCTGCAAGTGTGTGTGTGTGGGGGGGGGGAACCACAGGCCAGACACAGGACAACCCATACTGACTGTAATGGCAATCACATGACTGAGGGATGCTACAAAGGTTGTAAATGGGCTGTAAAGTTATTTTTTCAGCACTGTCATAACTTTGAACAGTCGCTGAATGAGTTGTCAGTAAGTGAGAGCTACCATAGCTAGCAAATACGTATTAGTAATAAATAAACAAATTTAAATCCACCTTATTTCCTAAGAAGAGCTCCTTTCCCAAACTAACCAGAATGGTTTCTGAAATGACATGGGGATCCCCTAGGTTCAAATCCTGCAAATGTTCAGACCCATGCAGTTGTCTTTGGGAACTCAGATCTTTCATATAGGCTTCTTCTTGCATTCTTTCCAACTAATCATAAGGTGATAATGTAAAAGAGAGCATCTACATTAACAATGTTGAATGAATAAACCTTTGTTTTATCTTGGCTTCATCCTTTCATAATTCAAAGAACAAATAAGATTTCTGACCACCCCAAGCTGTCAGTCTTTGACTGAGGACCTATTTGACCATTTCCAGTAATTACTCTTTATAGGGTGCCCTGGTTCTGAGCAATAAATTCAGAGATCTGTATTTAATATCTTCTGTGAAGTTACAAACTGAAAAAAAATTACCTTCTGATCAAGGCTTATATTTGATTAAATATCTGTAATTCATTCTAATCTGATGTGCTTCAGAAACGTTGGCTCTCTAGCTGTTCCGCATATCCAAATTGTAACAATCTTTAAGGTCAGTAGAGAGATGGATGATCTAATCAGGACACTCTGGGAAAGTACACAGCGTTACCTTTCTTCCTGGAAACTCTGGCGTTGAGTACGCAGTGCATGTACTTGGTACAGTAAGCGTTATTTTCTAACATAAACAGTCACTTCCAATGAGACAGAAGTTACAGAAGTTATTTGCAATCCTGCTTCTTCCAGCATGTCTCTATTATGTCGTCATGAATATTAACCGAGTTTAGAAGATATTTCTGCAGGGAACATGTATCAGGAAGGAATTCCAGCAAGACTAAACCTTGCCAGACATGCACGTGGCTATTTTAACTCCAAAAACACCATCCCTAAAGTCCATCCGTCAAAACAAGAAGAAATAATCTACATGCTGCTGCTTGCTTCTGCTCCTTAGCTCTAATTATGAAAAATTGTAAGGATCTCTTTTGCAAATGTCAGGGTACAGAAGTGTGCATCTTATCCACCCACTGTTTGCTGGTGCATTAATTCCACTGAATTTGTAGAGAAGATGATACAGAGTGTGTTACAGATAAGGATAGAACTTCCTATTTGTGTAGAGGTGGGATGGCATGCCCAAATGATGCAGAAGGAGTTTTTTTGTTTTTAAAATATGCCATAACAAGTTTTCCATGATTTCCTGAAGTCTTAATTTATCCTGATACTTTAAAAAGGATAAAACCCTCTCTCCCCCTCCCCCACCAAGCTAGTTAGATGACATTAGAACTGATTCTTTTGTGTCTGTTCAAGTTGGCATTTTTAAGATCACAGAATAACATCTGGAAAACCAACATAAATTAAACATAAATTAAAGACATTCTATTTATTTTGAACTTAAGCTGGGCTGAAAGATAACAAGTTTTATTTATTACTTGATGCATGCGTATCCTGTTTTTCCACAAAACAATGTCTGAAGTAGCTAGCATCAGCTGAAGATCAAGTAAAATGAAACCAAGATACAACAGGTAAAGCAGTAAGTCAGTTAATAAGGTAAAGCCAGTTGCAACTTATTTATGGTTAACTAAAGACCTTTCAGGCAATGTATGCCAGTCTCTCGTGGCAGCTCTTAAGGGCAGCTCTTAAGGGAAGCATGTAGGTCTTCTGCTCCCAGCGTTGTGAACCTAGATAGTTCAGGACTGTGTCTTGCAAAGGAATGATATACTGTATAAAGAAAAGTTGTTTCAACAAAACTACAAAGTTGACTGAAGCCAGCCATGTGGCCTTTTTCAGGCAAGGAGGTTAATGGCTTAGCCTTGTTTGGGGTTTTATAAACCATTCTGTGGATTGTTGCAGTGAATTTAAAAGGACACATTTCCCAATTAGAGTTTTAAAACACAATCCTTCCCTATTTCTCTCTCTTCTGAATCACTGGCTGTCAAGGGAAACTTTATAAAAATAAACAACCCAAATAGTCTTATCCAGTTGTAAGGAGAAAGAGACAGAAAAAAAAAAAAATCCTCTGATTAATCCTCTGCATCTGGTCTTACTGTTTAAATAGTATTTAAAGTAAAACCCAGCCATGGACATCAACATGGAATCTGGATTTCTTTTTCAGCTAGTAATGTGCCATGTCAAGTCCAATAAAATATTGCCAGCATATTTATATTTGTACCATATTATACACCAAATACTTTCTCTCTTTCTCTCTCTTTCTCCCCCCCCCCCCCCACCAATTGCAGGCCTTTTTAAAAAAATCATTGTCCAGTTTAATAGTACAAGAACCAACATGAAGAAAGAATAGAAGAATATAAGTCAGATGAATAAACCAGGGATTTTAAAATGTCATGGAGGTAATAGCTTTCTAACATATCATTAATTAGTTGTAAATTGTTAATAGTTTAACCACCACACTAATCTTCCTTAGATTTTAAGATCAGCTAAAATCAGCTGTATGCTGTTTCCAAGATGCTCAATGAAGTATACAGAGGTAATAAAAGAGGGGTACTTTTAGGGGACATTTGACCTACCACTGGATTGCAAACCTTTCTCTCATGTTGTGATCCTTTGCAAATACCTTTTCTTTGTTTGACAGTGCTATTTCCCTGAAAAGCAAGTACAGCTGACTTGTGTTTCCCAGTCAGTATTCACTATTCAGCTTCCAGTTGGTTTAGTGGGCTTGCACTTTTAGCTTCAGTTCTGCCATTTGCTTATGGAGATGTAGAATGAGTAAGACTTCTACTGTGAGCAGAGCAAAAGTCATTTCCATCTTGGTTATGAAGCTTTAGGAAGTTAGAGACGTTGTCCTCTCTTTGCGCCTTCCAGCTATGTGCATCGGTGTGTGAATACATGGGGGAACGTGGGGGTTCTTTTTTGTGCCAGTGAAATTTCTTGACTCGTCTACAATGTCAGTGCAATGTTATGATCTTTTTCAATATAAAGGATGTAACATATAATTAATTATAATTAAGTAACTGAGGCCTGAATTTCTTTCATTCCATGTGCTGGTAAGTCAAAAGCAAGTTAAGTGCAGTTAAAACCATTAATTAAAATTTTCTTATAACTCTCTCTTTATTTGATTCATATTACATCTATCTAGGTGGGCCATTTGTTCTATGTTATTGATTGGAAACTATGAAATTCTGTTTACATGAGGAAAAAAATAATAAATGTAAGCATATTAATAGCTTTGTATATTAACACTTCAGCCCTAAACATGGTGTGGAAGGAAGGGTTCACAGAAAGGTCTGGAAGATGTGAACCCTTTCCATGTGTGTCTTCCCCCCTTCTGTTTGTTTGTTTTTTAGTAGAAGGGCTGACCCCATCAGGTAGACTTCCAAACATTCTAGATGGGACAGGAATTTCTGCTTTCTCAGCCTCCTTGCCAGCCACTAACTGATAAAATGAGCTCCAATAAAAGCAAGAGATGGTGAGGGGCTGCTGGCCGGAAAACCAGTGTAATATGGGTACAAGGATCCGGCATGAGGAGCTCCAATTAACACACAGGATGAGAGCAACCCAGCCCAACTTGTTCATTAATGCAGCAATAAAGGAGGACGCATCCAAGTGTCACTACACAGGGAGTGCGCTCTGTGCTTGTCACATTAGGCCTTTTATACAATATTCAAACAGGGAGGAAGAATATGATTGGTCAAAATTTGATACAAATGGCACATGCATATAACACTTTGCCTATCCCGTAATATACAAGTGGGGGTGCAATTATGATATAATTATAATAACCTAGGAGGTGTGGTTTTAGGGTCCTTTAGTCATAAGGTCACAATTGTTCACCAGTCTAACCGCAGAACCGGTCTTATCTGGTTCTAGCCATGAGTCCTGAGATTCCGTACTTGCCCCTTGGTTTCATAACCCCCTTTATCTGCCCAGCAACTGCGAGTATAGGCCATCAGGTTGCTGTGTTGTGCAGAGCGCAGCAAAGCTCCCAAAAAACTCTGCTCTCAGATAAAATACACATCAGCATGAGAGCTTGCAAAATGCAATGTCCATATTTTGTTCTCCCAAGAAAATCCAGCCAGAAAATATATACTAACTGGTTTTTATTGATAAAAATGCAAAACTCCATAAAAATACAAGTTACATACAAAATATAGGAAATAACAAACACTTCTTCTCATAAAACTTAGCATCCAAGACTTATCCACAACAAAGTCTCTAGCTAAAAACTCTCAGAGAAGAGGTACACTACTTGGTTATTAGTTACAACTACATAACCTATAAACCTACATGATGGATAAAACTATACTGAAAGGCTGGGCATATAGCCCTCCCATTATATTGCCAACATGTACCCCCCCCCCCACTGGATAACTAGCATACACATGCCAATAGGTGGCAGTAAATAGCAGTATACGTGCACAACACACAGTCACAAGTTGTTTTGTTTACATGAGCTACATAAGCTAGACATAATAATTGTTGTACAGATAACGAGATGAATTTCTTCCCATGAGAAAATCCTGACATGCTGATGGAACTAGCCTCTGCATGTATGTCTGGAGACTGCCATTTTGTCAGAAAGAAGAAAGAAGACTTTGCCCGGGGAAGAGGATGACATGGGACATTGAGGGACTGAGAAGAAGACACACAGAGGTGACTGCAAGCAGTCACGCAGCAAAGAAAGCAATGAAGAAAGAACCAAGCATCTAATGGAGGGTTGAAGCTGGCTAACAAGGGATTCACACAACAGACAGTCAGAAAGAGAATCTGCAGAGGGCAAAGCAGAATAACAGCAGAGACCTGGCAGTATAAAAGATAAAAAGGATAAAAGGGACTGAAAATGAAAGTTTAGAGAGTGGCTGGAGTGAATGCAGCACTACTTAAAGAATGGGTTACCGATCTTGGCTGAAACTGTGTAATAACTTGATTTATAGATAGCTGTTTATATACAAAAATCTGGGAAAGGAAAGACGCATAGGAGACTCTATACACAAAAGTAAAGTATTGGAGCACTCAGTAAAGAAGTCAATAGGTTAATAGCACTAAGCCTGGGGATTAGGAAGTTGGATAAAATAGGCATAGGAGTAGGAAATAGGTTTACAATTTATGTTAGGAAAACTAAAGTTCTACTTGTGTAACTGTTGAGCAGAAAATAAGTCCTTGTAAGAGAGTAACACAATCCTATTTGTCATCCTGCTTGCATAGGTGCAATCTGGAAAAAATGGCCCATAAGAGATGGTTACTCAGAAGCCAGCCCTATTTAGTGTCCTGAGGATTGCATTTATATTTGTTAATGTTTCTGAATAGAATTATTCATTGCATGAACCAGATTTTTGTCTGAGCAAATCTGACCTGAGACCAAGGCCCTGAAATAAACATTAATATTAGGGTTTCTTCAGGCCTTCCCATAGACAGGGACATAGGGAATGTTAGACTACATATGAGGCTTTATTTTCTTTTTGAAATAATAGGAAATATGGTGTACCAGTGAACATCTCTTCTTGTAGCCATGACCTCACCTTCTGACTGATTTCTTTGTAATGGGATTACCTGAGCTTTATTTCATTTTAAAATTTAAAATGCATGGAGAATTTCTAGAAATAAAAGATTGCCCCCCAAATAAAGGTCTGCCATTTTTATTTCCAGTAATGCCTTATACCATGGAAGCATTCATATAGTGGGCAACAAGAAGGGCAAATCCCACTGATGTTGTCTGCAAAATGGAATTGTAGGGGAGCAAACTAGAAGGTTGAGGATATCTGGGAAAAACTGAGTGGAGAGTATTATGGGGATACAATGGCTGGAGCCAAGTCCTCTTTCAATGATCACAATTGGGACCAGCAACTCAGTCATTAAGTGAAGCAGTCACTAAGTGAAACCGAGACTGTGCTTCTGATCTTACTTCAGCTTTCCTTTGCTTTGCAGACCTGTGAAGGTTGTAAATGCAAGGATTGGTTGCAAAGTTAATTTTTCATCAGCATCCTACCTGCAAATGGTCACTAAATGAGGCAGTCACTAAACAAGGACTGCCTATAAGAGGTGAAAGTGGAAAAACTTGGGTTAGAATGAGGAAGACTAGAAAGACCAAGAGGAAAATTTAAAGATGTTACAAAGCAATCAGACCCTAGTGAGGGATATGTTTTAGGTTTTTGTGAACAGAGTTTTGGGGATGGTAAAAGGAGGGAAATAGGCAGAAACAAGTAACTGAAGTGAATAGATTTGTGTACTGAGAATGTGTAGCATAAGACAGTGAGTTGCAGGAGGACCCTGAAAGACAAATACGTATTTTCTGAGGACACACATGTAGGTTTACATTTTGGGGCTCAAATCCCACATCTGCTATTAAGATATTAAGATTTATAGGTAATTTTTCTATATTTTAGTATACCCCAAGGTGTCTTATCTGCAAAGAAAGTTTCTTATAGAGCAGAAAACTTTCCCCAGTATAATAGTTTTGTGTACTGTGACTCAGACCCCATCCTTGCCTAGTGTTCAATTCTTTGGGGCAAGTTATGTATATTTTAATTTCTGTGAAAATTAAAATATACCCACCATGCCAGCCATTTTATGAATGAACATTCCAGTTTAAAAAAGGGTCAAGGTGCCAAGGATATTTTTCCAAAATTTCCAGTGAATCTATCTAAACAAGTTGGAGACCCTGTACTAAAATCCATAAAACTAAATCAGATTTGGTGTACAGCAGGTACATATTTGCTCAGTTATTCCACGGTGAATTTGAATACACAGCAAAATGTCTGATTTTTGAGATGATTAATGTCCTGATACCAAATCATGGTAAGAAGAAGTGAAAAGCAATCACCAGACTGAAAGACACAAAGACTCTGATTATGGGCCACCCATAATCTAACTGACTACTCTGAAAAAGAGCGTCTTCACTAGAAAAAACTTGGATCCTATGCAACACACTTCTTATTAGACCAGAGAAGCAAGGAGAATAAAAGAAAAAAAAAACTTTTGGGGAAAACCATGAAGAAATAGAGATGAAAACCTCTGAGTCTCATATCTGTTACATATCTATTCTAAGGTAACAGGAAAAAGATTTTCTTGGAGTAGAAGTAAATCAAGCAAATTTGATTAGGTAATTTGTTTTCTATTATCTGAAGAAGCAAACAATAACAATATATGCTTCTTAATACATATCTGTATTAAGAAACAAAATATAACTAATTTCATTTTCGCAAAGCTTGAACAATTTGTGCAGTATCAGTCTTTTTCAGGGGAAAAAAATCATGTGAAAAAGGAAAATATGTCAACCAAAGCAATGCTTCTGTGCTCAGCTTTTCAAAACAGTTGTACGCAGCCTATCCTCAATATCTTTAGTTAGAAGCAAGTTGTTGCACTGAACTACATGGGACTTAAGGTGAGCAAAATATACGCAGAGTTGCAGCTTCACAGTCCTATCCACATTTATTTAGAAACAGCTTTCACTATATCTAGTGGCATTTGTTCCCTGATAACTGCATTGAGAACAGCACTTTCTGTTTGTAATGTTAGAGAAGCCAAGCTCAGCTTCCTATTCAAAGATGATTTAGTAGCTATGGCCTGGATTCATTTTGAGAACATGATAGAATTCCTTGGAACATGTGTATAGTCTTATTTTTATCACAGAGTCATCCAACTTTTTCTTCCCCTCAGAATGAAAGAGAACATCTTCTGCTTTTTAGAATCACCCGGCATAACTACATCTCTTTATTTGAAAATTGCCTGATTTTGACATTTATCCTGATTTATTCCAAAGAAGGAAGTTGATTTAAAATATTTCTAATAATGTTAAACTAAGCCTTGGCCTCTGTATTTGGGAGGAGGTCCCTTTTTATAGGGAGTAAAAGAATTTTTATAAGAGTTCTTTTGGGATGCAGTTGGGGAGAGGTACACAAATGTTACTTTGCAGAATGTGGCTGATTTTGTAAATCAGCCTTTTATTTTTTATAAAAGCCTCAGTGTGCACATGTTGACCTGAGTCTTGCAGGTGGTTCTTCTACAGAATGATTGCCCCGCCATGCAGGATTGTGTGTTCACTTGACTAACACTGCCCGGAAAAGACACAAGACGCAAGCAGAGAGAAAGGTAAAGTGATTTCCCCATCCTGCCCTCCCCACTGAGAATTGAAATATTTTTCTCATCCTTCTTTTCTGTGTGTTCTGCTTTTCATTCATCCTTCCCTATCTTCATGAATGGAATGAAGAAAGGGGCATGAACAAATTAGCACAACACTAATAATAATACTAGTAATAACAATACTTGGGGGTGGGGGTTGATGATCTATATCTATACAGAAAATATGAAAAGGCAACACATCCTCCTTTTCTCTTTTTCACTTACAAAATTGGCAGGTACAGTAGATGAGGGACCATGATAGATTGAGAAACCCACTTCAAGAATGCTAGAAAATATTTGGCTATGATTCAAAATATCTCTAGATTTTGAGTAGATTGAGTAGAGCATTCAGATTTTGAACTTTTTCTCCATAAAAAATCTTCTACCACCCCCTAATTAAGGGCTGGATATATCTACTATGTTAATTCTAAATTATATATTTGGAGTTGTATCATGGAGTCTAGTTTTTGAATAAGTAGCTGGAATCTTGACACTTTGAACAAAATGCATAAAATCAACTCAGCCTTTCCATTCCTGCTGCCAAGCTTCTGGTAGCTATATTTGGTAACTATTGTCTCTCAATCAGGAAGAAAGAAACAGATTTTCCACATGTTTGTCAACTCAAAATGGAAAGTAGCATATCCTGTGCAGAAAACCAAAATGCTGCTGCTTGTGGAAAGATGCTATCCGTGTTCATAAAATGCCAGGTCTTCTGAAAATAGTATGCAGAGATGGGAGAAGACAGAGAAGAGGGAGAAAAAAGCAGATTCATTTTTCCTTGACTGCAGGATGCAATAAAGAATTGTTATTGTGAAACTGGACTACTAAGGGAAGCATCAAAATTAGACTTTTAAAAATCAGTTTATGTATTTTAAAATAATAGTTATTTCTAGCACCATCTAGGATCAGCTGAGCAGATTCATGATCACAAACTTTCCTAGCCTGCAAATGTAATAGTTTTCACTCTTCTTCTATAGGTTTATTTGAACAAATCTTCCAAGTGCTGAATTCTGTGCTAATAGGACTAATGATGATTCTGAAGCTTAAGGAGAAGAGAGGGGCGATCCATCAGACAGGCTGAATATAAGGTCAGTATTCAAAAACCAGATGGCCCTATTGGAATATTCAGACTATCAGGGCATGTTCCAGTCAGGCCATCTGGTTCAATGATAAACCTCTGGGCTAATATCAAATATAGTACATGAACTATATTTGTATGCCTTATCCCATTATGACACCCAAGTGACTGGAAGCGCCAGGAACCTCTGTGAGGTGCAATGAACACGCTTGGACTGACACCTACTGGAAAGGGCCCACAACCAAAAGCTGTGATCAGTGGAACAAAATTGGCCTGGTGCACGCACCATAAGAGACCAGGCTTACTTATTCTCTAACTCTTTATCTGGGGAGTATATATATTTAATACAAAAATCATTATCAACTTTTGCAATGATACATTTCAGAATAGAATCTAGTCAAATGTATTCTCCTACATTATAATCATTATTGTACTTTTATTATTTGTATTTGCTGCATATCTCTTTATATGTTTATCGAAGATTTATTCTTTTATTCTTTTCTGAACGAAGAAATAGCCTCTTCCAACTTCCCCTCACTTTATGTGTCTGTAATATGCCATTTTTTAAATGACACAATTGTCAATGCTTCCAATGTGATTCCAATTTGTATTTGTTATTAAGGTACTATCCCCATGATGTTATTCCATTAAGTTGTATTCTTTGACATCACCCATCCCACTGGGGTCAGCTGAGTCTTGATCCAATTCCCTGCTTTATAACATTTTTTTTAATCATTATAGACTCTAGAGGAATCATAGTAATCATGACATAAAAGGTCCTCACAGGAAACAGTAACTTGTAAAGAAAAGAAAAGAAAAGAAAAGAAGCCAAAAAAAGGAATGAAAGATCAAGGTCTCACAATATAAATATAAACAGTTGGGTCCCACAATGGGACCGATGCTTGTAATCTGGAGTTAAGGGGTGAGATGTTTAAATTTAATGAAAGAACCAAAGGACTTAATTGAGATTATTTAAGGTTTTTCTTTTTCCATCTTTTTTTGAAGGTACAGTAACAAACTTTCAAAGAATTTGTTCACATTGGCTGGATGGACATTAAATGATGGTGTCAATATAAAATGAAAGATATTGAGGCAAAAAAATCAGATTATCATGGATCTACTGATGGGATCTGAGCTGACTATAACTATTCAAGCAACTGATCTTGGAGAGATGACAGCTCAGGGACTTAAACTTAATGTGTAACTGCTATGAAAAGGACTCACTGGGAATGGAAAATGAAAACAAAACTATTACTATATGATAGTCTGATCCAGCTGGGCTCCTCTTATGATCTTAGGCTAAGCAGGAGAGGGAAACAAGAACAAGGAAAATTTGCAAAAGCATTCATGAAAACTAGGATAATAAGGAGGGATTTTATATAATTGCAAGAGGAGTATGACAGAACAAGGAAGTTATTTTGCTTCCTTAAAATCAAAGTTGCATTGATCCATAGAGTTCAGGATAGGAGATATTTATAGATATTAATTTCATGTACATATTTTTTTGCTTAATTATCCTTAGGCTCCAGTTTTCAAGATCAATTTCATTCAAAGAATCTAACTTCTGAATACTTATCAATTAGCATACAGTATTCTATATTATTACTGTCTTCATCACTATTATTATTGGGTCTATTACTGGAATTTCTGCTTCCAAATCTGGAATCTCCACCTTTGAAATCCCCTTGCTGATGGTCTAGATTGGTAATAATCCATTTGTTTTCCAGGGTTTTTCCCTCATTTTTGTTCATCCTCCAGTCACATTGCAGGCTCTTGCTCTGGTTGCCTAGCAGAAGGGCCTGAGTCCTGAGCTCAATTGCCACCTGATGCCAGGAGCCATAGCATCAGACTCAGCCCTGGTTGACCCAGGTGATGTCCAATTCAGTATAGAAAACTATTTTCTAGTTTTCACCATTGCAAATGCATTGTGAGATACCCTTAGCCCTGGAGCCTAAGAGTGGCATGAATGACCTTCCAAGAGCTAAAAAAAAAAAAATGGATTGTTATTCCAATTGTAATTGGACCTCTTGTTGCAGTACCGAAAGAATTCATGCAATTTTAAACTTACTGGACTTGACAGCACTAATTTTGCAAAAATTACTTGAAACAGCATACATATTACATTTTAGGACCCAACTAAGTCAACACCCAGCCAATTAGACTGTGATGCTCATTTGGACAAAAATAACAACAACCACAACATCAACAGCAATAATAATAAGGTCCCACCTTTTGTCGGAAAGTTCAAGGTGGAACCTGTCCCTCCAACAACAACCCTGTGAGATAGGTTTTTCTGCAAGAGAGTTGTTGGATCTTCTTGGTCTAGGTCAGCAGCTTATTTACTTAATTATTACTTAAGTAGAAGTACACTTTTCACAGAGGACTTTTTAATATAAAAAAAACTATGACTAAATATCATGGAGAAAATCCATGGTTGCTAGGAGTTGAAAATGACTTGATGGCACCTAAACCAATCAATCAATGACAAAATAATACTTAATTTAAAAAGTTATTACTAAAGTTATTTCCAAAAGCCACTTTACTAATTTATTTGTTTCTTATCCTCTAACATTAGAACAAAAACATTCAGGACATTTTTAAATAAAGGAAACCTGTATGAAGGGATAACTATTCCCTCAATGTCAACTCCACTGACTCCAACTTTTCTTCACCCATGAAAATAAAATAATCATTTTAATATTTACAGGATTGATCTGTTACTGCTGCAGCTGTTGACACAACAGAATTAAATCTGCCACCAAATTTATGAAGGCGTTTACTTTTCTGGCACTATTCTGCTGCTTCCTAATCTTTGGAGTATATCAACCACTTGGATAGCATTAACATTAATCTTACTCAGATTGATATGAAATAACAGCTTGCTAAGAATGTTGCCTGGGTTCACACAACATGCTTTCCTAGTGTTACCTTAACTGTGAGCCACATGCTAGGCTGAAATTAGGTTTTAGTTTTTTAGGTCAATATAGCATGTAAATACAGAAGAAAGGTAGGGATTTATATTCATTTAATCTAGCTAGAAATGTCCATGTCATGTTAAGGTTATGAAACTATACTTAATCTTAATAATTCAGGTGACATTTCATAATTATCTGGAGATTTTTCCTTCCCGTGTGAACAGGACTATCAGCAGGAAGGGGCCAAAAAGTTAAGATGGCAGTCATCACTATGTAATCAAAGCCCTGTCCCTTTAATGTACAAGTGACACATAGCACACACACATGAAATAGTGGGGCTTTGAGTGTGTGGTCAAGGCTGCCATTTTGAGTTTTGTCTACTCTTTCTGTGGATGCTTCTCCATGGGATTGCTATTTGAGGTTGACTTTATGCTTAAGCTTGTCACGACTTTATTCCTCATTCCCACTGTTTGTAATAATCATTTTATATTTCCAACTCCTGTGATTTTCTCATGTAAAAAATTAATAAAACACTGGAAATGTTTGTTCTGAACCATGGACAAGGGTTGCTAAACCCTGGGAGATGCAGGCAAACTATCATCTTAGATGAGGAAAATCTCGATTTTGTTTACCACTTTCCAATTCCCATACATACAGCATATATAAGATATGGGGTCTCTTCCATCAGAGACAAACCCCTCTAACCAGCTTTGTGTATGTTCTTTATTTATATAAATCTATGATCTTCCACCATGGCTCTCTTAAAAACAAGAAGCAAGAAGAGGCAGAATAACATCATAGATCTTTTTTTATGTAGGAAAAATCTAGCACCTAGTTTCTACTTGCTTGACCGTCAAACATACCCAAGTTGTGACTGGATCAGGAAAATAATCAGTAAGGGAGAACTGCTTTTATAACTCAAGACAGGTCCTTTAAAGGGACAGGTCAGTGCATTTCAACTCCAGCCAAGTGTTCAGAAAGATGGCAGACAATTATTGATGGACATATATTTTTGAGGTATGTGCCCTTTGTTGATAGCTTCACCCTGCCCCTTTGAAGAAAGGAAATGCCACCTATCAGTCTGCTGAAACTAAACATGTATCTTTGGATCCCCAGATGAATTATTTTGTGTTTAAAATGTGGGGGCTTGCCTTAAGAATAACAGAGAGCTTAAAAGCAGCATTTTTAAGGCCACTTTGTTGCTCAACAAAGGAAGATTTAAAAAAAAAAAATCACTGATAACAACTTTCATTAGTTCACAGTCAGTGCCACAAATGACTGTCTTGTGCCATGCCAAGGTCTTAATATAAAAAGGCCGAGAGATTAAATAGAGCAGTAAACTGTCAATTTTGACTCTTAAATTATGGAGAGCTTTGAAGCCTGAGGTTTCCCTCTCCCCATTATACTGTGCACAAAAGAAATTCTCGTCTTCTGAAGCAGAACTTTTAATGTTATTTTAATTTCAATTAACATTTTCCCCCTTTCAGTTTTCTCCCATTCATCAAAATTCTTAAAGGCAGCTGCCTAGTAATGTGAAAGTTTTGACATTTAGCACTTATTAATATTAACTTGCATCTTCTCAAAATTCTTTTCTGGTTCTGATCAGATTTTTCCCCTCTGTGATGGAAGAGCAATTCTTCATCCCCCTTAAGTAATCATAGCCCTTTATATGGATTATAGCATGGTTTCTTCCAATTAAAGGGTCACACTTCTGCTTTGCTTTATGGAACAGGGATCTTAATCCATGTAATGTTTTATCCATGGCCTTTTTTAAAAACGTAGCATGAAAATCTCTGCCCATCTTATGCCCATCTCTACACATCATTTAGTTTTTTAAATGCAGATACTTACAGCTATTCTGTTATCATAGTTCCAAACTTAATCCCTCTTGAAACTGGCCTTTATTTAATAACTTGATCAAAAAACCCTTTCTGACATTTGTTCTACAGGCCCTACCAAGCTTCCTACACAGGATAATTTTTAGAAAAGCAAGAGACTGAGCCAGGAAGTTTTTTCTTTTTTTTAAATCCATTCAATCATGTCTGATTCTTGGAGACTGCCTGGACAAATCCCTGCAGTTCTCTTGGCAAGGTTTTTCAGAAATGGTTTGCCACTGGCTCCTTCCTAGGGCTGAGAGAAAGTGACTGGCCCAAAGTCACCCAGCTGGCTTTGTGTCTAGGTGGGACTAGAACTCACCGTCTCCCGGTTTCTAGCCTGATGCCTCAATCGTTATACCAAACTGGCTCTCGTGAAGTACACATGAAGTACATACGAAGCAGTACCACTATGCATAACGTGTATGTTGCATCATTGGTATGACATGGAATCTCTGAAGTGTCCTGGTCTCCAGCTTTCTCTTTTGTGTCTATGAGTATTCACTTGGCCCTCCCCGCTTATTTATGCTGGCAAGTAGGCTTATTCAATATCAGAGTCCCACTGCGACCTCTGTGCTGTGTTTAAACCCATGAAAGCATGAGGGACAGGCTGGTCCTTCCCCATCTTCTCTCCAAAAAGTTCACTGCCCTGCATAGGCTTCCCCCATAGTACTGATGCTCTAAAGCAGTGTTGTCCAAACTTGGCCACTTTAAGATGAGTGGACTTCAACTCCCAGAATTCCCCAGCCAGCATGGCTGGCTGGGGAATTCTGGGAGTTGAAGTCCACTCATCTTAAAGTGGCCAAGTTTGGACAACACTGCTCTAAAGGAATCCATTGCTACCAACAGTTCTCTCTCTTATTAGCATACAAGAAGGTGGCTGCTTCATCCCTTCCCCAAATGCAAGAGCCAAATTGCTGCAAAATAAGTGCACTCATAAGCCAGAGAGTGCTACGGGGTGGGGAAACCACTAGTCTCTCTTTCTGCTTTCTCAGGGGCTCACTCATCTGTATAATGGCCCACTCCTATCGCAGGAGGACAAAGGAGTGTTGCTAGGACAAATATGAGTTCCAGTGAGACTTGCCTTATTTTTCAGGTGCTAATATGGTACAGGTGCAGATATATAGGCAGATATCTGAATAGATGCTTAGATTCCTACACCAACGTTGGAAGATATGCTGTACTGGTGTTTTCTCACCAGCCTTCCTCTTTGCAAACCTTCATACTGAGAGGAAGACATGTCTTTTCATAACAAGCTTCTTGTTTTTTTGGATTTCTGTCAACATAAATGGGGGTGAGGGAGGGCTGGAATGACTCTTGGCATGTGAAATACATTTTTATTATTCTCCTCCCCCCTGCCTCCTCAGGTTATTGGAACATCAGATGTTACAACCACAGCTTCAAAGAATTATTCACAGACTACATCTGGTTATAATAATGTGAACAAAAACAATATAACAAGACAAAGTAGAGCATGAACAACTTGCTTACTACAGGGACACATCAACCCAAAGGTTGTTTTGCTTTGTTAACAATTTTTTTTTTTTTTTGGATGTAGAAAGGGAAAGGGGTCTTTGCACAAAGTGGTCCTTCTGTAAATCTTGTATTCTTCTTTTCTGTAGCCACTAATTTCTGATTTAAATTCCAAGAAAAAATCCAACACTGGAATAAGTAAAAGACTAGAAAATGTTTTTTTTTTAATGTATTAATTTTCTATAATGTCTTTTTTCCTCATGGCAGATAAAAAAATTACAGTCCAAGAGGATAAAAGCAACCAGCGGGCAAGTGCAGGCAGAAGGCAGCCTAGGTTCAGTAGTTCTCTCTCCAAGCAAGTATGCAGAATTAATCATGGGAGAGTATAATCCTATGGACCTTTGGCTTTGCTTACAAAATAGTAGCTATTAAGTCCCAGGGATGCTTTAATTCAGAAATGTGATTCAAAAGTGATTCAGCTGAATCTCCACATCAGACAGAAAGTTCACATCAGACTAAGGAGTCAAACAGAATTGTCAAGTTGGATGTCTTTCCAAAAAATTGATCCAGAAAAGCAAATCTACTTATTTTCCAACTCAATTCAAATTGGAGCAAATGAACGAGCTGAATGAAAGCAATGATTTGAATCAGATCAAATTGTTCCATACACCTTAATAGCTATTTCGGTACACTGACAAAATTCCTAATCATGGCCTCTGAAATAAATGTGGTTATCCATTCTTCTGTTGCTCGGCTACTGCATTAGAAAGAAGGCCTAAATTTGCCCTCTTACATGAGGAGGACATATCTATACTTCCTCAACCAGAAAATAATTGCTAATACCAGAAAATAGAGTTATAGTAATTAATTGCTTCTCATTATAAGATGGAAATAATTTAATAAAATAACTTATACAATCAGCTGAATTCACGTACTATGCCAACTATGGTTGTTAAATTGTGGTTATTAGCTGAACCATGTTCGTTTCAAAGCACATGATAGCTTGGCACAAGATATGAACCCCCCTGCAGACTTTCTAGAGTTGTCACAGCCTATCCTAACATATCTGCTTAGGGACTATGCTACTAGCTGATGTTGAACAAAGAGCCCCTTTCAGATTTTTTGCATCTCTCTTCCTTGTCTTAGCAGCCTTTCAGCCCTACAGAGAATGCTTTAGTGCTGCTGCTTGTAGATATCCGAATCAATTTTCTCTGGCAGCTCTATGACAAGGGCAAAGAAAGTTAATTGTAAGCTTCCCCTCCAATAGAGTCACTTGCTAGCTAGATCCAACCCTCTTCCATCCACTTTCAGCTGCTCCTTCCTCCACAATTCCATAGAAAACTTTAAATGTCTCCAGACCCATCTCTTGTAAACCTCCTCCCTATTTTCAGCCTCAAAATTCCAGCTTGTGTTGGGGAGCTAAATACTGTTAGCTACAGCTGCTGCTCTTCAGAGGGAGCGAATACCTACTTCAGAAAAAAAAAAAGATTACTTTACTGAGAGGTGTTCTATCTAAACCAGTGTTTCTCAACCTTGACAACTTTAAGATGTGTGGACTTCAACTCCCAGAATTCTCCAGCCAGCATGACCTCATGGCTGGCTAGGGAATTCTGGGAGTTGAAGTCCACATGTCTTAAAGTTGTCAAGGTTGAGAAACACTGATCTAAATGTTTGACTGATACAGGACATTTTGAAAGGAAGTACTAATAAGAGAGCTGGAATTGGTGTTGTACACAGCTTGGATATGCAAAAACGTTTCTCCCATGTACAATTTTTCCCTTGTGGCTAAAGGAACTGAGGTGCTAAGAAAATTACATAGGCATGCCTATAGAATAGAGTGGGAGACTTTATCTTCCCTCTCTTAATATAATGAAATGTAACACTTAAAGGGAAAATGTTACTGGTTAACTTCTGGGTGCAATTCAAAGTGCTGGTTTTTATGTATAAATCCCTTCATGGCATGGGGCCTGGTTATCTAAAGAACTGTCTGTATTCATGGCTTCTGCTTGGCTGGTATGGTTGGGCAGAGTAGGCATGCCTCATGTCCCATCCATAAGGCAGTGTCACCTGTTGGCAACCTAGGAAGCCTTCTCTGTCATAGCACTCTTCTGGAATACTACCCCCTTCCCCCCACAAGATACATCTGACCCCTACCCTGGCCATGTTCAAAAGAGCTCTGAAAACCTGGCTTTTTCCTGAGTTAGAGTGAGGAGCAGGTCCTGCATATCTGATTGTCTTTATTGGATGCTTTTCTTCTGGTGTTCGGGTGTTGTAGTTTTTTAAATTGTATTGCATGATTGTTTTGGGGGTATGTCATTCAGAGTCATTGCAGAGTTGTGTCAGTCCCACTAGGTAGACCAGACTAGGAAATCAACTCCACAGGAAAGTTAAAACTACTTTTACTGAGATTGTCTATAGTAACATAATCTTGCGGAGGTCTTCTTATATCCTAGTGAAACAGGGAGTCGTCTGCCTGAGCTGCTTTCAGATGATGTCTTGTTGGTCTAAACTTAAAGAATGTAGCTAATGGTTGAAGTATATTTCTGTCAATGACATCTTCCTTACTCTCTACAAGCTGGATAGTTTTATAAATTTCTAAAACAAATACATGATAAATCAGATGACACAGTTGTATGCACCATTTTTGAGTTGTAACCCAATTAGGTTACTTCAAAAGAAGTTATGTCTGTTAGTAGAACTTAGAAAATACTTCTGTATTCTAATGCAATATTGTCAAATTAACCACACATTTACGGAGTATCACAGCTATTTAAAATAGCTGATAATTAGCCGTGTTACTTAATTTGGGGTAATTTTTTTGTGTTCTCAAATATATTATGTGAAGTCTGAAATAATTGATTTTGCCTTAGAGCTTGTAAAAAAGTAAAGTGCCTTTTTGAGTAGAGCTTCAAAAGGATCCTACTTCCTTTTCTACTCACTTTCGGAAATTGCTTCTTAACTGCTTTTCAGCTATAAGGAAGCTTTGGATCAACACGTTTGACAGCACTGGGTGAGTTTCCTTCAATCCTTAGTGAAAGAAGTTATAAATACAAGTTTAAGGACTTAAAAAAAAAATGGGGGAGGGAAATAAACAGCAAAGGGGTGAATAGAACTTTGATTTTAGAAAGTTACAAACGGACTAAGGGTCCAGATGGGTTTGAAACAGGATTTTGGAATTAATTATAAGAATGCTTCCCGTGAGAAAATGCTTTTGTTTTGACTTCTCTTTAAAAAAAAAAATGATAGGATGAGACTTTGAAGGTTGGACACTAGAGGGAACCAGAAGGAACTAAGATTACAATTAAAGGGGGGGAAAACACTTAAATTTTACTTACTAACACAGAATGAAGCAAAACATTTTAACACTGGACATATTGAAGGATATTTTTGAACAATGGATCCAGAAGTTAATTTTAGGAGTGTCTGCTTCCATAAATAGACTGTGTTTAAAAGATGTTGTGAAAGAGGAAGAAGTTTTACATGACAAGATTGAGACTGATCTGAAAATGGATTTAAAAATGACAGGCTACAAGAATGATATGGAAAAAGATGCTGCACTGGACATACAAAAGAAACTGGCTGATGTCTTAATAATTAAAAGGGATATACAAATAACAAACCAAGAGGGTTACCTGGATAATTTTCCTAAACTGTATTTGCAGAAGAAACTTCTTAAAGCTTTGAAGAATTTTGTGAGAAGGGACAAAGAAAAAATGAAAAGAAATCAACTTCTAGGACATAAGGGACTAAAGATCAAGATTGTTAGAAGTAAAAGGAAGGAATATAAAGTTGGTTTATTTGATCAAGGTTAAAATAGATATGTTATCTCTGGTAACTGTTAATGGACTTTGCTGTTCAGGACTAAAATGGATTTGTTTATGGATAAGAGTTGGGATATGGGAAGAAAAAACCATTTGTTGTATTTTAAAAGAAGGTGGTAATAACATAGTTTATACTTGTTGGAATGAAGGGGGAAGTCATTTTTTAATATATATTTTTTTCTTTACTATATTCTTATTTTTTCTTTCTTTTCTATTTTTCTTTCTATTCATTTTTTTAAAGTTTTTTTTAGTTTTTATTTTCCAATTGTAATTTTTAATAAAATTACTATTAAAAAAAGAGAGTTGGATAAACCAAAAGATAGAGTATAAATTTAATAATAAATAAAAAATAAATAACAATTGCATTTCCACCTCTAGCTATCCAGGGTATAGCCTATCCTTATCCAGATCATCACAGAGATGAATTAAAGTATCCCTTAATGCCTTGCAAATGAATCACAGCAAGTATCTATGGGCTCCAATCCTCCCTTATAGCGGTAGATGGTAGAGGCCCCTAAAACTCCAACTGATAAGTATACACATGGGGCCGGACAATCTGAGGGACCGCCTCTCTCTTTCATCTTCCCATCCTACCAGATCCAGCAGAGAGGGCATGTTACGGTTCCATTGCCTAGGGAGCTACATTTGGTGGGCTCTAGCCACCGGCCTTTTCTGATGTGGCACCTGCACTGTGGAATCTTCTCCCCCATGAGATGAGGTTGGCTTCATCATTGCTGAGCTTCCAGAGGTCCCTTAAGACGTGGTTATTGCCAGCTGGCCTGGGGACCCCAGAGGACAGGGGAATTAGTGAGGTGGCTCCCTTATTTTTAACATCCTTTTATTCTCTGTTCTATTTTGATTTTTATATTTTTAATGTATTTATTGGTTGTTTTTAGCTTTGTTGTATGCTGCCCAGAGTTGCCTGTGATTAGATGGGCATGTATATAAATTGGATGGAGAAAGAGAGGGAGGGAGGGAGGGAGGGAGGGAGAGAGAGAGAGAGAGAGAGAGAGAGAGAGAGAGAGAGAGAGAGAGAGAGAGAGAGAGAGAGAGAGAGAGAGAAAGAAAGAAAGAAAGATAGATAGATAGATAGATAGATAGATAGATAGATAGATAGATAGATAGATAGATAGAGGATGGATTCTCAGTGATGCAACAGTGGCAGAAAAATAAATCTTTCAAACTGGAAATAATTATGAATGAGTAGAGCTAAACTGTTCTTATCCAGAAAGGAGCACAAATACAGAACAGATACAGGTGATATTGTTTAAAAGCTGGATCCTCCTGGAGAAGAGGAAGCAATGCCAGATTTAACAGTGCAACCAAGCTGAAATCCTGAAATTTAAAAAGCAGTGCAGAAGGCCAATAACGGGGATGCTAACTTTACCTCCTGAGAGAGGTTATTCCAGTGTATAGGGTCACAACTGAGAAGCATTGTCTGTGGACCTCTGCCCCTTCACTTCACATCCTGGGGGACTACCAAAAGATTTTGCCAGGCTGCATGACTATGTGGATTGGCCAGGTCACTTTTATGTGGTATAGGCAGTCCTAGAAGTACCATGAACACACCCCCAGGGCATGGAGATTGAACTTCCTAGAACTAATAGCTGAAGGGACACCCAAACGATCTGGATTACAAGGCCTAGGTGCTCAGGAAGAAGTCCCACCAGGCATCAGGACCCCCAGTATGTGACCAGGAACTTCAATTTGTTCCTATTGCCCAACCTAATACTTGGGCATTCATGACCTACCACTCCTGGAATGGAGACTCTGGTCAGAGGCAAAGTATCTCTCATACTTTGGGACAGCAAAAATTATGAGTGGAACCCAAAGATTAAAAGAGTGGATCTTCAAGAGGATCACATCACCTCCCTTACCAATCCAGTTTGCATAATGCATGCCAAGTCGAGTCTACTTACTCATAATTAGATTGTGAATGAAGAAGCCCTTAGTATAAATAGACCTGGCATTCACCATGGGCAGGTCAAGATCAGGGTCACGATGATCCAAGTACCTGGACCAAGGGCTGGAGCATTCTGGGAATCAGCACTAAATTGTTAATCTCCCTTTCTCCGCAGTGCTCCCCACCATATCTCCCACATGCAAATGACATAACTAGCAAACATTAGGTCTGTGACAAGTGGCCATGCTTTGCCTCAACTAGTCATTTTCTCCGCAAAGGTGACACAAATCATCTTGTGAAGGTGTGGCAATATCTAATTCAACTCACTGAGCCTTTTTGCATCACTCTTTAACTCCAGCACATCCAGGAGCTAGAAGAGGCTTCTCCGATTGCACTGCATCTAATAACTCACTGGATTTGATAGAGGATGTTTCAGAAACAACGCTAAGCAAAACAATGCCCAACGGCTTTAATTTTCTCTTTAGAAGTAGGGAATAATATTGCTTTGTGATCAACTTGGAGGGTATGCTTCACTTGATGCTTCATCCAACTGAAACATTTCTCTGAAGATTTGCACCTTTTATTCCAGAAGTTTCTGTGGTTTTCCTTTTGTTTTTCTCAGATCTGAATTATGGTGATTTGGGAGGATGTCAATATGGAGAGTCAAAGAACTAATGGTGCTTGTAAGGGTGATGGTACATTTTAATTAAAAATTTTAGGGCTTCTGCTCCAGTAACTCTTTTATATTTAGTATTGGTAGGAGAGTCTTTCCATTATGATTAGTTTTCTTCTCTAGTGAAACAGCACTATGCCACTACAAAGTTAAAAAGAAAATAAATCTGTAATTCCATTTCTCTCTCTCTCCTCCTCCTCCTCATTAGTCCTGGTTGAAAAAAAGTGATAGATTAATCAAGGAGTAATTTACCTCTAATTCCCTAGGAGCAATGCTTGGCAAAGAAGGGCAACAGGTGTGAAGAGGAAGTCACGAGTTACTACTGTGAGAAGATAGACCTTTGGGTCTGAAAATAGACCTTACCTGCTAAGTCACCTGTGAATATGGTCCAATTTGGCTTCAAATGGTATTTTTGCTTAGCATGCATTCCATTTAGGCTGCCAAGTCCATCGTCCTCCTCCTCAGGACAGGAAACCGAATTAAATGATCTCTGACAGATAGTAGTCCAGCCTCTGCTTGAAAACATCCACACAGGAGGATTTTACCATCTCCCTCAGTCATTAGTTCCACTTGCACTCTTTTGCAGATTAGCAAAAAGCTTTGAGCTTTTTCCGCTCAAAAACTATAATCACAAATTCCTGCCTTTATTGCATTCCTTCCATGATATTCCCTCCTGCTCGGTAGCAGATCTGGCCTTGTATTATATGTAGCATTCAACCAATTTTAATTCCACTTTGATGTGATTCTAGAAAAGCTATGCCTTAGTTGCTCTAAAGCACCCTTAAATATTTTTGAACGGTCTGAAAGGCGGAAATTATTTAGTAAAAATCCATCTTCTACTCTCTTTCAAAAAACACAGATTTTCATTTCATAGCAATTTGACTGCAATCTAGACAATAGAGATTTTCGTGAATGCCATTTGTGCATTATGGCTTCTGGCAACATTATTTAAATTGTAGCCTAGCGTGCAGGTTTCCAGTTGTGGCTTTCAGAAGTCTCCATTACATTTAACCTATATTCTGCAAAAAGGAACCTTTGCTTTAGGCTACAAGCAATACTTGCTTTGTGTAAAACTATATGAGGGGAGAAACACACACACACACACATTCTAGGTAGGTATTTAAAAAGTGACAATGGACTTTTGCACTGCTGGACAATAATTTCTAGTTATTACTCTTTTGTAGAAAATGTCTCTGTGCTTTGATAAATAATTCATTTCCAGCCCATTTATCTATATTAGTTTAAGCTGTGCTCCTCAGAGGAAGAGAGAGTTTCTTTTGTAAGATAATGTTGTAAGAGACAAAATCTATTCAGCCCAGCATAAAGGATCTTGAGTGGGAGATAAGATTAGATTACGCTTGACCAAGATCAGTAAATTTTAAACAGAAGCCCAGAAAGAGTTATGTAGGTGAAAGGCAAACACGAAAGAAGGAATGCAAGCTGGCAGCTAATGAATTAAGACGACAGGGGAAGAATCAGAGACAGCTGATCTTACGAGACAGAGCAGCTCTCCTGTGACCAGTTAGATGAAAACAGCGACAAGGGCACCCTCTCTTTGCCTGAAGGAAGCACTGTTCAGAATGCAGCAATTCTCCGTGTGGGTGAAGCACAATAACATACACAACCCACATTTTTATTTTTATTTTCTTTTAAAAAGCACACTGCAGTCTTTAAGAGCTCCTCTTGCATTATGCATTGTGCCCAATCTCTGTAGTCTGTCCACACTCATCTTTTTTTCTCACCAAAGTTTTATTCCAGTGTTCCTCAACCTTGGGAACTTTAAGATGTGTGGAAGGGCTGGCTGGAGAATTCTGGGAGTTGAAGTCCACACATCTTAAAGTTCCCAAGGTTGAGAAACACTGGTTTATTCCATCAGGGCTAGAACACTTTGTGTAATGAGGGCACTGTCAGTGGGTCAGAAAACTGTAATGAACAGACTCCAGTATAAACAAAATGCCCAGCAAAAAATCCTCTGTGCATCTCCTGTCAAGTGCCTTTACGAAGGGCATCTGTGTGGTGTAAGCTTTCTTCATAGAATTTATACTTCCCAAGACATGGGCCTTATTCTGCATGCTCTTCCAAGATGTAAAAGTTATTCTTCGGCAACTTCCTGAATTTACCTATCTAAAAACAATCAGAGTTTATCTTCTTGGTAAAGACAACAATGCAAGTAATTTTCATTCAGTTTAGCCAAGAAATAAACAAGTTATCCAGAGTTTCTTAAAAATAAAACAGGTAAAGGTTTTAGAGCACAGAACCACTGCCCACATGTTTTGATTTTTTTTTTTTTTTCAGGCTGTAACCCCTCAGATGGCTTTTTCCCCTTAGTAAAAGCAACTACGTTATATCTGTTTGTTGATTTTGCTATGATATAGAGATTCACAAAGCTTCAGATTTCCCAAAGGAAGACTTGGATTTGGAGTTGAGTGAAATCAGGTGGCCTCTGAAGTGATCTAAACAACTGGTTTATTTTCAAAATCACCAAAGAAAGGCTTAATCTGAATCTTGCAGCTGGCCCTTGCTTCTAGAACAGTGTTTCTCAATCTCAGCAACTTTAAGATGGGTGGACTATAACTCCCAAATTTCCACACTGTTCTAGATAGAAAATCTCTATAGTGTAAGTACTACAAATCCCAGGAGACACTGCAGCAGATAGGAAGGGGGAAGCCTTAAGAGTAGGGAAGGAGGCAAAGTTGAGAAGTGAGGGCTGTGCTTAAAATTATTATCTAAAAAAGACTTCTAAATAGTAACTAACTCTGAAGTCTATCTTAAAACCTCTCTAACAAAGGACACGACAGTCTCAATTCTGAATATATTTTAATTCTCTATCTACAGAATGAATCTCAAAGAGTAAAGCCGAAAACATAAAATAGGCAAGGCTAGCCCTGTTGTGAGACAAATGAGCTCTCTTCCTCAGGAAGGGAATCAGCTGGGGCAGCAGATGGCAGCCAGAATCCCCATCCATCACTGAGAAAACCGTGATCCTTTATTCAGGGGAATCTTCAGTAAGGCAGTAGGGCAGATACACTAAGAGCCATGCTAACTCTACTGTCTCTGGAATGCCTGCCTGATGCTCCGTTCTGAAGTCCTCAGGGCAAGCTGATCACTGCAGAAAACCATGCCAGCTTTGATGATGAATCTTTTTATCTCAGATGGTGGGACACTACTAAAAGTGACAGTTCCTTTATGCTTATGCTATGAGAAGACCCAACAGTTTTTAAATGACTATATAATCTAAGAATAGTGCTTAATGAAATGAACAGTAAAAGGGCTGGGGAGTCGCCTTTCTTGTAGGGTTTCAAGTCAAGAATAGTTGTTGTAGATGACTATGTAATCTGATATGTTTCTTTAAAATCCTGGAATGATTTTAAACTCGGTCCTGTTTCTGAGTAGACATGCATTGGATTACATTGCAGTCTTGCATGGAAGATGCTTTATGGAAAGGAAAGTCTCCTTCAGAGCAAGGAATTTGATTAAACAGTCCACCAAATTCCTAGTAGTCTAGGATTCTATGAAAATCTTCCTTGGCTGCTGC
Source organism: Liasis olivaceus (assembly GCA_030867105.1). Classification (NCBI taxonomy): domain Eukaryota; kingdom Metazoa; phylum Chordata; class Lepidosauria; order Squamata; family Pythonidae; genus Liasis; species Liasis olivaceus. The sequence goes on along the minus strand of CM061348.1, from coordinate 26,410,809 downwards.
GTATTTTAATTTTTGTATTTATGATGGAAATGTGTTTTGTTTTTGTTTTTAATTTTAAGATTTTCACTGCTCAGAGTCACTTGCTGAGATGGGTGGCCATACAAATGGAAGAAATAAATGAGTAGAGTCAGTAAATTCATTCCTGTGACAAAAAAGGAATGGCAGAAGTTTGCAAATGGTACTCCTTCATGGAAACAATGAACACCATCCAGCAGACATGCTAACACAATATGACAATATTAATTCAAATTCATTAAAGTCGGCTTCAGGATGCGTGAATGTGAACCTTCTACAATTTAAGTATGCTAAAGCCACTGTTCTTTTGCTCACCAGTTTCTAGGGGGGGAAAGGTAATTGGTTATACTGAGCAGAGGCTACTGAACCTGTCCTGAGTGATTTTAGAGAGACATCTTGTATATTAAAGGGTTGGGGAGAAGAGAAGAAAAAAGTGACCAACTGACTCTCCAGATAATAGGTAAAAACAAGTATTGGCAGAACTGTCAGCTTTTTCCTCTGTCTTCTGCAGTTTTAGGCATCTAAGACTGCAAATTTGTTTTCTCCTGAAAATATTAATGGATGAATTAATTTATTAAAGGAAAAGGAGTAATGATACAGATTATGTGACCAAAGGGTACCATTCACTTGATGCATCTGTTCCTCAGTATGATGACCAATGATACAGAATAATTGCCTCCTTCCTTCCTTCCTTCCTTCCTTCCTTCCTTCCTTATGGGTGTCTGAAGGCTCCTGCTGCTTTGTCAAACAATGAAAGCAGCATTGCACTGTTATGTCAAAAGCTCCACCCTCTTTAGATGTCCATGTGACATCACAACGCACATCCATCAGGGATGGGACTTGGGTCCCATCAGCATGACTCTGCTTTTGACTGCCCTATTTGACCCCTCCTGCAGATGCTGCTGGTGTGGTTCATCTGTTGCTCCAATCCAGTGGGACTCTGAGCAGCCTACATTTCCTTCTTTCAGTGAGAAGATTAAAATCACAAAAAGACAGCCACCAACAATGCATAAAATTACAAAGCAAACTATGGCCACCAAGGAATAGTAAATATCTGTACAGTATATACATAGAGAAGAATAGAGAGAAAGGAACTGGTAGGAAGAAATTCAGATAATACTGAATTTGATCTGAACACTGAGTAGGGTCCTCAGGTGGGAAGAGCTCAACCAATATACCCTGTCTGAAAGAGTAATGCATGCCAAATGAGTAATCTGTTAGCAGGGCTTTGGTAATGATGTGCTTTAGCAACACCCAGTGAACATTTGGGATAAAAATAAATGATATTCCAAGAATCTTTATCTCATAAATAGTGATAAATGCATATATATGCATCTCAATGTATTGTTCTCTGAAAATTGTAATGTCAGCCACAAAAATGTTACTTTAGTGAATTTTTGCCTTAAGCTCTTAAAGTAAAGGTAGGATATGAATCTAACTTCTGCTACTACTAATAGATTGCTCATCAATGGTTCCTCATCAAACAGGATGCCACTAGGCTCAGTCCTGTGTCTTGCACTCTTCAACATTTTTATTAATGACTTAGATTAAAAGTGGAAGGAATATTTATCAAGTTTGCAGATGACATGAAATTGGGTGGGATAGTTACTACTTCAGAAGACAGAAATAACATTGAAAGCTATCTTTATAAGTTAGAGAGATAGGCTGAAAATACCAGAATGAAATTTTACGGGGAGATATACAAATTCTTCACTTAGGACACATAAACAAATGCCCAGGCACCCTCTTCAGTGGATAACTGCCCTGAAAGTAAGATGATCTTCGAGGAACAGTTGATTACAAACTGAAGATGAGTGAGCAGTGTGATGTGGCTGCAAAAAAGGCATAGGCAGTTGTAGGTTGCATTAAAAATAATAGAGTTTCTACATCACAGGAAATGATTACTTCACCTTCAATTTTACTTCCCATTCTGGCCACCACATTTTTCAGGTTCAGCCAAAGTGTTACATGTTCAGTGAGGATGTTCAGGCATTAAAAATGAGACTGGTGCAATAATCAGAGGAGAAAAGGTTTGGAACATGTCTTGGGCATAAAGAAGCTGTGCCTTTTTCTGCATTCACACGGCTGCCACTGCATGATCCAAAGATGTTTAATTTAAGGAGGTGCTGACAGGTGCAATGGGTGGTCTGAATCATCCTATCTCCTTTGAATCTGAATCACTACACAGCCTGATCTGAAACAGTCCTATGAAGAGAGATTGAAAGAACCCGGATTGCTTAGCTTTGAGAAAAGAAACTTAGGGTATGGTAGAACTCTTCAAATATATGAAAAGACGTTGCACAGAAGAATGCTAAAACCTGTTCTTTATCATCGCAAAGGGCAGAACAAGTTGACTATTAAGAAAAAAAATTCTAATAGAGGACTTTGACAGTGGAACCAATTGGCTTCCACTTCCTCAGATGTCTTCAAGCAGAGGCCAGACAGCCGTCTGCCATGGATGTTTTAATTTGGATTCCCGTGCAGAACAGGCAATTGGATTTTTTGGCCTGAATGCCCTCTTCAAACCCTATACATCATATATACAAGGCAGGGAGAATTCAACAAGCTTGAGGTAATCGCAGGTTTTGCAGTAGTACCCAAACACAGAGGTCCTCCCCACCCAAAACAATGACCCAAAGCAAAGGAAAAATACTTAATGACAATTCAAAAAAAAATGTTGAGTGTTTTTGCTTTTTGTTTTTGCAAGGGGAATGGAAAATTGCAGGGAAGGTAGCATATTCTGGAAAGGACATGCCAGATTGACTATCTGCCCAATACAAGATTTGAATATTGTTGTTAGTCTCAATTGTTATTTAGTATTGCTAGAAACTATGATTCAGTAATGATGTTTGTAGGACAGCTAGGCTCCAATTTAATATGGAAGAGTAGCCAAATATCTTACTTATTTCTACCCCCATTTTGGGGGGGGGGTATTCTTACCATTCCCTTCTGACATGAAGACCTGTGTTCTTCCCCCATGTGCATACCGATAACGTGTTCCCTAATTACTACTGTCTATTAACTCTAGTTGTTTTTAAACAGGAACAATTATATATATAGCATGATCACACTTATTACGTTACTGTTAAGATTTATATCTTCACAAGCCATGTAAATCACCACTTCCAGATGTTATTAAGAAAACAAGCACTCGAGAGGAACTCTGGATAAGCTCTATCCTGTGCCTAGAGATTGTTGGCGTGTTGCTTAATTTATTATTTCCCGATCTATCCTTTCCAAGAATCTGTATTGTGTTGATCCTCTGTGCAGTGGATTATGGAGCACAGAAAAAAAAAAAAAAAAAAAAAAACCAGCACAAAGATGGAAGAACATGGTGCCACAAGGGATTTTCTTCTGAGTTTTCTTTTAAGCACACCCACATGCATAAATAATTTTTCCCCACCCAGTAATAGCTCAAAGTTTCTGAAGAGGGAAAGATGGAATTATTAAAAAACTGAACATTTTATTTTATTTTTAATCACAGCTAGGATTAAAAATAAAACAAGAATAAACAGGAAACTTTAGGAAAAACAGGAATAAACAAGAAACAGACTTTGGGTCAGTAGCCAAGTAGTAGTTAGAAAAGGGATGGAGAAACCAAGCAGATATGCTGAAGTGGGAAATGCTGAGACTGATACTTGACCCCCTTGTGCATTCAGTGCTTCATATACTGCCTTTTCTTCTTTAGACTTTTCATGGCTCTTCAGTTCCATCCAATCACAGTTGTCTTGGTCTTCCCAGTCTTCTTCATTCTTCCTTCATATACCTGATTTGCAATTTGGTCCTCCTTCTCCTCTTCCTCCTCCTCCTCTTTTCCTTTTCCTTCATCCTTCTCCTCCCCCTTGCCATTTATATATAACTTGCAATCATTCACTTGATTTTCCCTGTGAAACTCAGCTACTTTGGTCTTTGATACAATCATTTTTGATTCATACTCCTCAATGCATCATATAGTTTATGTAACATTCACTGCAAATCATTTGGTTTTTCAGACATGGCATCATCTGTACACATCCCTTCATGTACCCAATAAACAAACCTCTACCATCACCACAAGCATTCCTACAATTATCACACATCCTTGTCTTATTCCCTGCTCAGTACTGAGCCACTCCACTTATTCTCATTCACTTAATTCCATCATATGTGACTTTTATCACATTCAGCAGATGTCAACTCCATATTTGCACAAAACACTCTATAGTTCAAGCCTTATCGATCAACAAAACATTCAAAAGATTTTTTCTCATAGCCATACCTGCTGAAGAGGAAAAACCTGGTCTGTGTACCTCCTGCCCAGCTCAAACTCACATTGCATGTCCCAGAATTTGCTCATTGTCTCTTCTTATGCATGTTCAATCATACTTCTGCCAAATGTCTTCCCAAGCATACTTAACAATTTAATCCCCCTAGTTTTTGCATTCACTTTTGCTAGCTTTCCCTTTTGCAGAAGAGCAATACCAAATTTCTTCCAGTCATCAAGCACAAATGCAGTCTTCCCACGCATATTTAACAAGTCACACAGCCACTCCATGAGCAAACTGCATACTTAATCTAACATTTCTCCAGTTACATTAATTACACCCACTTCCAAAACATTTTTTTAGTTCCAGAAATTTTCTCTTCCTCTTTCAATCTTCATCAGCTCACTTTGACTGTATTCTTTAAAACTGTTTTTTCTCTCTCTATGCATATTATACAAAATCTTTTTTCATCCACAGCCTCTGTTAGTTCATCATTTCAAAAGTATGCTTTATCATACTTCCCATTAGCATAACTCCACACATTTCCCTGGCATTCTGTGAGATAATTCTTTTCAATCTATTCCAGTCTGTTGCCATATCCTCTCTCCTTATATCCGTTTTCCATTTATTCTGTTGAGTGATTAATCTATCTTTTAATATATTTTTCATACAGGATTTAGGAATTTGAGGAAATATCATTGAGTGTGGGCAACAGGCAAAAGACCTGTTCATTATTCCTTGAAATATTATAAATACCCATGGATTCTCTTAATCTAGTGCAAATACCAAGGTTTTTTAGTGGAAAGAAATTAAAATAGATGGTCATATTCCTGAATATTGCCCTGAAGTGTTAACAAATGATGCGATCCATATTCTTGCTGATTAAATTCCATCTTCAGTTTCAAGTGCCATTTCTTCAGTGTGTCCTCCCCCCCCCCCCTTCTTTTTTTCTTTAAAAAATGGCATTTGTGATTTTGCTTTCAGCTACATTGTCATGTCTGTGGCCAGGAATGCAAGGAACCCATTTTTACATGTAGCAAATGCTTAATGTTCCTTACTGACATCTAAGGTTTGATATGGTATCTTTCCTAATAAACAGTATTTTTCAAAGCTTTGGTATCAAGCTACCAGTTTGTCTCAATTCAAATTGGTGACATCTAGTCATTAAATTTCATCAAGGGGGTTTTTCTGGCTGAGGATCCCTAGCATAGTAGACTGTGCATCCCAAGTGTATTTAAATAAACAAATAAATGAAGAAAACTGTTTTTCAAAGCAGAAGAGGCCACATCCATAGGTCTTCTGATCCATAAGACCTCTGTGATAAATGCAACAATATAAACTTGACTATAAGGACATCTTTGCACTCCTAAAGACAGAACAATCTATGTAATGTATTGGCATTCTGCTTTTTCTCCAAGGCTAGGAAGATTAACAGTATTTATTGGCTTATCCTGTTTTCCTGTCCTCATTTTTCAGGTAGTTGAGAGAAACTGCAATAGAATACAGAGGTTACAACAATTAAATGAGCAACATGAAGCATGTTTATTCCCAAACTGAAAGATTCTGTGTGTGCACGTGAGTGTTCCTGAGAGCAGGAATCTGACCTGAGCAGGGATTAGTGAAGCAAATGTTATAATGGAAAGGAGATTATCTACAGGAAATACAGTACCTAACTAGCTCTATTCTCCCAGGAGGACAGCCCAACACCATGTGCTCTGTGTATGTGTGTGTTTGTTTGTGTGTCTGTATGCGTGTGTGTGTATGCCTGGGAAGAAAGGCAGAAAAAAGTCACCTTAGGTTAGCAATCTCTTAGACAAATGAATTTCACTGCAGAAAAGTAAAGTAGCCATGACTTCTACTACACATAAAAGAGTCTTCACTTTGAAGGATGTCAAGATTTGAAAATGGTAATAATTCCACATTTGGTTCCTTCCTATCAGCAAGTAGTATGTTCTTTTTAGTTTGTTGCTTTATCTCTGAAGACAACTAATGCTTATTAAAGTATCATTCGGTTATTAATTTTGAACAAATAAAAAGCCTTCATATCAAGAGGATGATCAATCTAATTTCACCTGTGGACCACAAAACTGCAGCTGTTGTCCATCCTGTTCTCCTGAAAAGATCATTTAGCTGCTTTGGGTCTGCAAAACTGAAAGGAAGCACATTTGGCCTTTGTCACAACCAGGGCGCAAAAGATATTTTGGGGTGTATTTTCTGCATACTAAGAAGAACATAATGATAAGAGTAGAACCATGGAGTTCTTGGGGTTCTCTGAGCTTGGTTGTTTTCTTGCAAACGTTCCATTACCCGGCTAGGTACTGGTGCTACAATGGAATGGGGTTTGCTTTCTGTTTATATACTGTGCATTCCCTGCCAGTGTTGGTGGGGGTGTGGGTTTTGTTTTATTTTTTCCCTCTGGTAGTTCCTTGATTAGGGTATTGTTTACTGCTTGATTGTATGTCTGGTGGTAATCTTGGTGTTAATCTCTGCCTATCTGGGTGATGATTGCTGGTGAGGAGATGTTCTGGTCTTTTGTTTTCCTTTCTATTGTCTCTTTTGAATAGTGTGTAGATGTTGTTTATCTCTATATGCCCGTTGATGGCTGCCTTATCTAAATAACAAGCTTCCAGGAATTCCCTCGCATTTTTGGATTTAGCTTGGTCTAAGATGCTGACAGTTTCCCAGTTGAAACTATGGTTAAGTCTGTCCATGTGTTGTGAGATTAAGGAGTTTTCATCATATCTTCTGACTGCTAGATGGTGTTCATGGATGTGCTCTGCAAGCCTTCTGCCTGTCTGTCCTACATAGTGGTTGTTACAAGAGTAGAACCAGTTTAGCAATGTTCATCTTCTGACTAGAAATAGAACTACAACATACTTTGCTCCCACTAATATCTTTTGGGCATTTCTCATCAGAAGAGAATATCTGAATGCTGATAGGTAATGACATTCATTGGGCATTGGGTTTAGTTTTGCTAGAAGGAGATCCTTGTTAAGACTATGAGAAACTCAGGGGTTAGATATTCATCTAAGCCCCTATCCTCCTACCACTGTCTTCTTGTTGCAGCCCACATCAGTGTAACTTTTTCCTCCATTTTCCTCCCCACCCTAAATTAAAAGAAGGAAAATCACGGTGCAAATTCCACCCCATTTGTACTTGTGCTGTGATGTCATACAACATGAGATTGCAAAGCAGATTTCATCATGTTGACAACATCTTGATTTGCTGCAGATGCCCTTGGTCAACAGTCCAGTAAATGGGAATTTGTACAGAAACTCCCCAAACTAAAATAAATGTTGGAATTAACTTAGTAGTTTCATGAAGTAGTAAATGAAACCTATTGAGCAGTCTGATCATTTCAAATGTTGAATCATACTTTTGGATGGAGCCATCTCCTTCTCCTCTGTCAGGCCTGGGGAAAATCACAACCCTTGTCCTCCCCCCTTAAACAAAGGCTCTGGCTAAAAGGCCACTAAGAATGCCAAGAACCCACTGCAGGTCAGTGTCTTCTCCAGACTGAGCTTCCTAACTATGGAAACACTCTAAAGCAGGATTTGCTGGTCACTACACATTCATGATCACTAATAATAGCTGGAAATATTTTCTCTCTTTAGTTGCAATCTCTTAGAGAATACTTCACAGGCAATGAAATCTGATTCCTTTTCCTCTCCAGGTTTGTAATGTATGATTAGCAATCAGTGGTATCTCAACTCCTTTGGCTGTTAACAGAACATACATTTTAGCTCCAATGCATTTATCTTTCTTATAAGGGGTGGGCTGCACTCCTCTGCTGCTGTCAAAGTTGGTATTTACCAGACTCTCTTCCAAGAATGGGTCAAAGTAGTTCCTAATTTTTTAGGAGTACTTTCCAGTGCCTGTTTTGAGGAAGAGAGTATATACATCATAGAAATTGCTTCTATTTACATTAACTTCTTTGCTGCAAGAAATATATGTTCTGATTCCCAATTTTTTTAGGATTAGCTATTACATGGATTAGCTATTACATCAAATGCACATTATGTTCCTTCAAATATAATTGAAACAACAAACTGTCCTGCAGAGTTCCACTTCCTCCACCTCTTTTTTTAAAAAAATATTTACTAAATAATCCCAAACACTGTTCGTTTCATAAGCCTATGTAGATATATTCACATGCTTTGTTATCCTTTGCTTCTCCTTTGCTCCAAAATGGGGTATGATTTGTAGTAATTGAATGGTAAAGAACTTCTGGGTCAATAAAAAGGCAGCTGAATGGCAGTGGTAGGTCAAGTGTGTGGCCATTCATGGTGATGAGGCAGAAAGCACATTTGGAAGTACCTGTTCCCAGCTCACAATTCATTTTCCAGTCATACTCCCTTTGGATTTTGTTTTAATTTTGGTGAAAAGACACTTCCCCACTGCCTTATTCATCAGTTCCTTTAATGTTAGTCCTCCCAAGTCTGCTAATCTGGTGGCCTCATGATTCCCAGCTATCCTTTGAAATAATTATCTTCGCTTTAACATTTCAGAACATTTGACACTTTGCCAGGGTTTGCCCAAACCCTTTTGTGTTCCTTGAGCTTGCCTGCATTCATTCATGTCATAAGTTTTGTAAATAAATATTTACAACCTACCACAGAATTATTGGTAGTTTCAAATATTAGTGAATTAATCAGGTCTCAAGTTTTTTTTGTGTTAAAGCAGAGTATACAAGCACATGGAAGTTATTCATTGAAAGTTTGAAAATGAATTGAAAATTTGTAAATTCATTGATTTACAAATGACAGGTTGCAAATGACACGGAAAAAAATGTTACACTGGACCTACAAAAGAAACCGGATGATATCTTAATAATTAAAAGGGACATACAAACAATAAACCAAGAGTGTAAGCTGGATAATTTTTATATACTGGACTTACAAAGGAGACTTATTAAAGCTTTGAAGAATTGTGTGAGAAGGGACAAAGACATGAAAAGAAATAAATTTCTACAACATTATTTGAATGGACTAAAGATTAAGATTGTTAGAAGTTAAAGGAAAGACTATAAAGTTGGTTTATTTGATCAAGATTAAAATAGATATTTTATTTCTGGTAACCCTTAATGGACTTTTGCTGACACCAGGATTGAAATGATGATGCTTTATGGATTTGTTTATAGGTAAGAGATGGGATAGAGGAAGAAGAGATCATTTGTTGTAATTTAAGAGGAAGTGAAAAGTTATTGAAATTGTTTATATTGGTTGTGATGAAGGTTGGAAGTCACTTCTTTATATATTTCTTTTCTTTTTCTTTACTATTGTCAGGTTCAGCCCAAAGAACTCCACGAGAGTAGAGTTACAGTTCTATTGCATTTATTAGCTTCCACCTACAAGACAGAATCTCGCTAGACTGAATCTAAACTTCCCAAGCCAGCAAGCAAACACTGCAAATTCCTTAGGGTGGTACCAGTCTCATCTTCTTCACCTTCCCACACTCATTCTGGGAGCTAAGGAAATGCTTACCTCCCCGAGCGCGGCCTTCGCCATACCATTCCATCACAACTATATACGTACTTTTCTTTTTTCTTTCTATTCTTTACATCTTTCCTTTTTTCCCTTTGTACCTTTTACTCTTTCTTTCTATTTTTCTATCTTTCTTTTAGTTTGTATTACATACAATTACTTACTATTGTAATTATAATCTTTAATAAAATTAGTTATTCATGCAAAGATTATATTCAGAAGAGAGTCTTACTCCACAAAGTCAACTATCGGCAAATCCTGAAGCACATCATCTCACGAGGCAGCCAGGCACTTCCTGGGTGATGGCAGTACTTGTAGGATTAAACTTGCAGTCTTTTCCTGGAAGCTGGGAGTGCCAAGAGAGATCCTACATTGTACGGGGTCTGGTAACATGTCATTCTTACCGCAGATATTTTGTACAAAACAACACATGTTCATAAAAGAAGTGTACAAAAAAGTGTTGTAGTAGGCATGTGATCTCTTAGATTGATACATACATCCCTACTTAGAAGCACATTTTTTTGAACTCAAAGGTTTTTAATTTTAAAATCTGTAGTAATGTATTATAAAAAAAGATTTGACCCTTTTTCCTATGCCAGATTGACTTCATGGGGAAACCCACCTTTAAAAATTGGGGAAAAGATAGTGATATGGAAACATTGGATAGAAGTGGGGATATTGACTTTGGACCAACTAATAGATGATGATGATGAACTTTTAACATATTCTGTGTTAAGAGATAAATATCATCTATCAGATGTAACACAATGTCAATATATCTACAGTTACAACACTTGTTAACAATATTGTTTGGACTAGCAGCATTTTCAGCTTCTGAGAGATCTGAAATCTTGGAACAACTTCTGAACTTCTGAGATATCTGAAATCATAGAACAACTTGTTAAAGCCTTTAAAACTAAAAAACAACAACCTACCATTAGTTTTTATAGATATTTGTTATCAATAAATTAATTTGATATGCAGATGTTAAGAAATGAGTAGAATAAAGAATTAGAGGTTCCTATTTGTTTAGACAATGGGAGAGTGTTTTAACTTCTATAGCAAGAGTGGCAATGGTCCTCAAATTATGACTTATACAACAAAAAATAATACAGTGGAACCTCGGTTCACGAATTTAATTCGTTCCGTGACTCTGGTCGCGACCCGAAATGGTCGCGACTGGAATCAAATTTTCCCATAAGGCTCAATGTAAATACAGTTAATCTGTTCCGACCCCAAATTTGGTCGCCAACCTATTTCTGGTCACGACCCGAGTCAAATTTCCCCATAAGGTTCAATGTAAATACGGTTAATCCGTTCTGAACCATGTTTTTTTTTTTAAAAACCGCAAAAATATGACACAAAGTACAGTATGAAGAGAGAGAAAGCTAACCTTGCTCGGGAGGGAAAATGGCCGTGCTTCCTGCTTGGAGGGAGAGTCCCCTCCCTACAGGGAAGTCGCAACCACGTGACACGGGAGGGAAAATGGCCACGCTTCCTGCTTGGAGGGAGAGTCCCCTCCCTACAGGAAGTCGCGACGTGACACGGGAGGTAAAATGGCCGTGCTTCCTGCTTGGAGGGAGAGTCCCCTCCCTACAGGAAGTCGCGACCATGTGACACGGGAGGGAAAATGGCCGCGGATCCTGTTCGTCACCCAATCCGGCGTTTGCGACCGGAGGTAAATTTTTGCGGCCTGAGCTGGTCGGGACCTGAATTGTTCGTGAACAGATGCGTTCGTGAACTGAGGTTCCACTGTATTTAGAATTTATTGGACTCCATTATGTTTGCATAGAAAAGGATTGTCAAAACAGCATTTTGTTGGAGATGTAATATGGATAATGCTTTTTTAAACATGTTTCTACAATGTCCTATACTTGCCAAGTTTTGGGAGAAAGTAGTAGACTATATAAATATGATTGTGTGACAAAAGCTAACATTTTCAGAGGACAATATTCTTTTGAACTATATACCCTAATACATGGAACTTGACAACCGAACAGTGTAAATGGATTCTCTGTGCCCTTACTATGGCCAAAAGACTGATGCTGCAGTATTGGAAAGATGAATGTATGGCCCCATTTATTCAATGGATTGAAAACCTGATTGCACTTGCTATTTACGAGTGGAATGCCTATAGACCTAGACGTTGTATGGACAAGTATAATGAAATATGGGACTCATTTATACAAAATACAGTAGGTTAAAAAAATGATAGTGATATAAATGTATTAGAAATAAATACTTGTTGCATTAGATAAGTATGTATAGAATTGTAATTGTTTACTGTTATAATAACATATTAACATATTTTTTTCTTTGTTGTATTTCTTTCACTTTTTTGTTAAAGCACTTTAAAAAAAAAAGGATTGCACTGTAGGTGATTAAACAAACCCACCTCATTGCCAAACTCTCCCTCTCCCTCATTCTCTCTCTCCCCAGCAAGGTAAAATACTTCGGTTAATGATTATTTAACTCAGAATACTACATCCATGTGCACACTAATATTTTAAATATTGAACAAATAAACTACAGAGTTAATACTGTTCTTTCTCTCCTTTTATCTTTTCAATATACACACAGATGGCAGGTGAAGGATTAATGAAAACTGCAGCTAATATAAGACAGATAAGGACAGTGAAGGAAACATTCATCAGGCCGGTTATTGACTGTTTGATAGAAATTATTAGCAGGCTAGTATTGATGAGTTGTGTTTGTGCATCATCAGCGGTTCCTGGGAGTTGTTACTCAGCTTGAGAAAAGTATGTCTGCATGTTTAGCTGGTGGCTCATTAGCAATTTAACTGATTACAAACAGAATGCAAATAAATGCAAAGTCAGTTCAGTGCAGAAGGACAGGCAATGCTGACAAAGATCAAGAAAACAAGGTCTCGGGGCTTTTATTTCCCAATAAATTCATCTTATACAGACTTCCTATAAGAATGGGATAGGGGTCACTCTTATTCTTTTGATGTGCAGGGAGCCACATCCCAGAAAGTAAGGAAGGCTAATACAATAACTAAATTTGATTGAGGCTCATTCAGTGACATTAATACAGATTAATATTTGAGACAGAAAGAATTGGCTCTGTGTGTGTGTGTGAATGTGTACATGTACCAATATTTATTATACAATAGGAAGTTGCATAGGTCTTGTAATCCAAAATTGTTGATGCTCACTGACTGGTTCTCCATACTTTTGGGTGGTTGTTCCAGTCCTACACAGAGAAATTACTGGCTATTATATTTTCCCCCACCAGAAGCTCTCTTTAGGCATGAGGCTGAAACTGTATTGAGTGACTGGAGTTAAACATGCTGCCTCTATTAGGTTCACTGATTAAATGGAAAGCCATCCTTTTTTTTAAATGCAAGCTCCTTCAGATATCCCAATTTAATGTGAGATGGCCAGGAGGAGTTTAACCCATACTACCACATCACTGTATTCCCTTTAGCCTCTTTGCAAAGAGAGCTAGAATAACTTTCTGTGCATTTGCCATCCATAACTACTTGTGTGTCATTCTTAAATTGATACTTTGAAAAAAAAACCCTGCATTTTATCTTTTTTTCTAAATCCAGATAGATCAGGAATATGTTTCTAATTTATAAGGAAAAAAATAACATGCATCTTCTGTTTTGGGGGGGGGGGGAAGTGGGGGGAGGGCTTCCCAAATAGCCAGCTAAATGAGTTATCTAATTCATGCATTATCTAATTAGATAACTCACCAATGATTTCCAGCATAAACATTTAGTCCTAATCACCCTTTGTGATGCTTATCGCCTAAGTCTGCATCTTGTTTTGTTACTTTAAAGATTGCCCTTGAGCTATTTAGAGTTTGTTGTATTTGGCTTGCAAGGATGATGGAAAGACAAGTTAGGTTTTTATTCTACATGTATTCAGTTAATATTAAGTTCCACTGAATATCTGAGAAAAGCTGCAAGGGTTGCCTGATGAAACTATGAAGTGAAATATATTTGGATTCATACAATCCAGCCTTTAAAACCCTGGAGCAAAATTAAAAGTACCATAGCTTAGATGTTCTCACAGCATCTTGGGTCAAAATACTGTAGGCTCTTTTTGCTTTCTGGTGCGTCAGTTAGATTCACAGAGTTCCATGTCTGCAATCCTTGCAAAGCGAACAAGTGAAGAGGACAGGACAGAGAGAGCTCTAACTCTGTCCTCCCATACCTTAGCTCAGTTGGAAACACAGTCATTCCTGTTGGATCAAACCAAAGACCATCTAGTCCAGCATCCTGTCTCCCACAACAGGCAATCAGATTCTTTCCACTAAGTCCAAAATCAAGGAACAAAGGCAATAATCCTTGTTGCGCTTTGCCCCCCAGCAACTACCATTGAGAGGTATATTGGGCATTGATATTCAATTTAAATTGTAACAATTGATAGAGTGTTCTTCCTCTATGGATTTATTTGACCTTTTATTAGCACAGAGAAACATTTCATTTTGTTGGTCTTAAATCATTCCCCCTCCCAGTCACCTGATCTATGGCAATATTTAAGGTTCAAACCTGCTCCTATATGGCACATCGCAAGTTGAATGCTTGCCTGCTTTTAGTACAAGGGAACCTGATTTTACATGATCCATTTTTCAGTTATGGTTTTATGTCAGTTAATTTATGAACATCTCTATATTACTGGTAAGCCAGACTACAGAATATATTAGATTAGTCTTATCTGACCTGGGTTCCCTCCAGATATGTGGACAAACCCCCAGAACTCCCCAACCAGCCCAGCTATTGCTGAGAATTTGGGAAAGTGTCCCAGGTGGGAAGGTTGTATTAGAGACTTCTGTTTGGGCATTTGGAAATCAGGTTGATTTTGCTTGACCACTTCAGGTGCCAATCACTGGGTTTTGAGATGAATGAATTCCCTGATTTACAATTCCCTTTCTTCCTCAATCAGGTGAACTGCCTGTACTGTTTGTAATGTTAGTTTCTATGAGCTTTTTTATACAGCTGGATGGATATTACTAGCTTGTAGAATCTTCTGAGATGATGAAGGCTGCTAAGTCTGAGACACGTTTTATGAAAGGTGAGAATATAGGTTTTAAATTCATTTGCATTCTAAAGCCTGTTTCAATATATAACGAAAGCATCATCAGTATATGCAGTGTTTTAACGGGCAGAGAATAGATTAGCTAATTCTCCTGTAATATTTGGGTGGTGATAGCGGTAACTGTTAATGAAAATGGCATACATCTTTCCCTAGGTAAGTAACTTGAAACATTTTATTCTAATAGGCTTTAGCTCAGGGAGATATGACTGATGAAAATAATACTTTGTTTACAATTTTATTTTAGAAATCTATGCCAATCATTTAATCAACTCTGGGTGGCATACAATCTAAAAATATTAATATAATCCCTAAATAATATCCCACAATTTCCCAGAAAACTCAGCCTAATCAACCCCTAAATAAAAACAATATACAGGGGTACCTCGGGTTGCGAATGCCCCTCCTTACGAATTTTTCGAGATACAACCAGCTCCGGCCCCAAAAATTTACCTCGACATGCGAACTCCACCTCGAGCTATGAACCGGATCCGCGGCCATTTGCCCTGCTGCCACGCGGTCGCGGCTTCCTGTGGGCGAGATCGCGGTAGCAAGGAGACGTTTGGTGAGGCTTGTGGTGTGTTTTGGGGGAAATTTGCCTCGTGGTGCGACCAAATTCGGAGGGCGGATTAGCCGTATTTACATTGAACCTTATGGGGAAATTTGCCTTGTGATGCGACCAAATTCGGAGGGCGGAACGGATTAACCGTATTTACATTGAACCTTATGGGAAAATTTACCTCGTGTTGCGACCAACTCGAGTTGCAATCAGAGTAACGGAACGGATTAAGTTTGTAACCCGATGTACCACTGTATAGCCTACAATGGCTACCCAGTTGCCATTGCTTTATGTGTCAAATGCCCACTTAAAAAGAAATGTCTTCATTGCACTAGGAGCAAAGTGTCTAGATAGAGCTCTGTATGCATTATGCTCCCTAATGATGGGGCAACCACCACAAAGTCCTGCCTCTGGTCTACTCTCTTTCCACCTCTGGTGGAAGAGGGACTTAACAGACTGTTTTTCAAGTTTGAGTTCTGTTCATTTTGTATCAAAATCACAGAAGCCATATATCCTGTCTTGATAAGCTAAATAGATGATTCAACTTTCTGTGCATTCAATAAGTGACTGAGCAGTTAAATTAGTAGGAGAAGGCTACACAGGCAGGACCTGTTCATGGCATTTAGCTGTCTGAATCAAAGGCCAAGATCTTAACTCCATTTCATGTCCATCTACCTAAGCCAACTGCTGAATTTTACTTCACTGCTGGCAATGAGGTAAGATCTTTTCCCCAAGTCGCAGAAAACAGGCTAGCTTAGCATGACAAGTTGTATGGTACACCCCGCTCTATTCTCCAAGGCAAGGAATAGCAGGAGTTCAAAAGGACTAGCCAGGAAATACGTTGTCACTGCTTTTCACTAGAATATGTAGACAATATTTTAAGGTAATCTTAATTGGAATTTTCCTACTCATTTACTGGGTTCCTTATTGATTGATTTATATTTCAAATTGAGTCACCACCCATCTCAAAGAGCAACTCTGGGTGGTTTACAACAATAGGAATAAAACAATTTAAAATACAATAACAGTGTTCATAAACAAATAATATAATCAAAGAAATTGGTGATATATAATAAGCTATCGACTTTTATTTCTTATTTAGCAAAGTATGTATTTGTGAGTACAAGCAAGCCAGTTAGAGACAGATGCTTACAGTCTAAAATAACAATGCTTATTTTAAAGAGTTACTTGTTATTTTAAAGAGTTGCTTCAATAAAAAAAAATCTGCAGTAAATTGGGTTATTTTTATTGTTGATTAAGGATGCCTGTGAACTTGTATTGTTGGCTCAACTGTTTTGGCCTCCTGTATATGTTGCAATTCTTGCAGAATCACTGGAGTTAGTTGAGGAATTTCAGAAAAGCAAGCAGGAGAAAAACCTACTCCAAACTCTGGTGTCTTTTGTTGATCAGTCAAAAAGACCCAGTGCTGCTTCTCTGAGTTTTCTGTCCTCCTAGTGGGGAAAAGAAAAAGGAAGATGTAGTCTATTCTTCCTGCAAGAAGCAAGCTGAAAGGAAAAGCTTAAGAGTATCAGTCTTCCAATCAAGTGAAAATTGAGCAGAAACAAAGAGAGGTCCCTTGATTGGTATCTTACTCTTAGTGCCCCCAGTGGTCAATAGGATAAAACATGATGTAATGCTTCTGGGGCTACATATTGCTTTACTCCGCCTAGAGGCAGGACTAACTTCCCACATAGATAAGCCCCACCATCATCAGGACTACTCGCTACCTTCCTCCTCTTATCCAACAATGCATTCTTGTGAATGAATTCTCTGCATAGTTGGCAAGGAGATCTATGACAGTAGTTGTATGCACAAGATTCATTCCTGCAAGGGTTCAGCAGGCATTCATCAAGAGATATTGGCTTGGCATGTGGTTTTACTGGTGACCATGGCCAACCAACACAGCCCTTTCACTGCATGGATGTTTTTTGTGAGTTTCTCCACCACTACCTAAATTCACTTAGAACAGATTTTTATGGGCAAGATGCTTTCATGGTCACTTCACATTCTTCTCTTGAGCCAAAGAAAGAGTTCCAGAATTTGTTCTTCTATAGTTAAGTTGATTTTAACAATGCTACTTTAACCCTGGACTTCAAAGCTTGTTCTCACATCATCGGTCACTAACTGATGAAGATGATCAAATGTTTGTAGGAACCATTACAAAAATTACAAAAATGTTTTGCTCCTATATGGAATATGCAAATCTCTGATAGTTACAACTAAACATTCATGTGAAAATATGTGAAAGAAGCTACTGTTGGGGGCGGAGGGGAATGGAACAGTTTCTATAGTAAAACTCAACAAGGTTGTGCAGTGCATACCTGTATCTTAGCAACAGGTACATATATGGAATGTCTATTTGGCATAATGTGCAACTGTTTGACTAATGGATGAAATCAGTTTCATACTGATGTATCACATAAGACCCATGCACATTTACATTTTTACCCCTTTCAATTATCTCCCTTTTGTAACTGAATTTTTAATAAAGAGGGAGAAAATGTGTGCGCGTGTGTGAGAAAGTACATTTAAACATCCAGAATCTTATAAATATGTTACACATGTGCAGATCTATTTCTGAAAATGAGAAAATTCAGGGACTGCTCTCAGTTTCCTTTTCAGTTCTGATTCCAGTACAGACTAGAACCCCCCACGCTATCGATCTGCTGCCATGTGCCTCCCCACGTACGTATATCTATTACTGGGCATTTAGTAAGGTTATTCCCTGAAACTACGAATGTTTTGCTGTGAAAGATGACACCAAGGAACCTAGAGTTGAGAATATGCAGTAGTCTGTAATCAACCAAAGCTGGGGATGAGGAGCTAAAGAATCACCAGTAAGGAGCAGAACTGATGTCAATACTTGGGACTAAGAGTAACCCTCTGGGAGAAATGGGTGGCATATAAATTTAAGAAATAAATAAATAAATCCAGAAGTCAGAGGCATGGCACAAGACCAGAAGCCAGAAAATCAGTATGAAGGACAAGCCAAAAAATACAAGGAATGCATTAGAGCCAGGAAGTCTTGGTTGCTTTGGCAACGAAGGAGCAACACAAGCAAGAACTCCATTTATAGTGCTTCTTCTGAAGGATAAACTAGAGTCCTCAGTCTTTCAATTTCCTCACAAGTAAGTGGTTGAAGAAACTGAATATATAACAGAGACCGAGTTTGTGGTCAAACTATACCTTGGTTGCAAAACATTTCCCAAGTGCTGTTGTAATCTAAGGATACTTGGATTGTAACCCACCTGGACAAGGACAGCATAATTAAATATCTGTTTCTAAAAACACATTTCAGTATTCTGTATTTTAAAAAGAGACCGTGCACTTTCAAGTGTCTTTTGCTTCCTCATTTTCACTCCCTCATTTGCCACATCACCATCTTCTTTACCAGGAAGCTACTGTGTAACTGGGTTAGAAAAATCAGCTGTTGGTTTTATGGTTGGAGAAGGGTGTGGGGATTCATAGTTTAAATTCACCACATAAAAGAAATTTATTTGACTGTTCTTTAAACATATTTTTGTCACTTTGGAAGCAAGGCGACAGAGGTTTTTTTGTCTCCTCAGGCATTTTGAAGTAGGCATATTATAGGCACATTTTTTTTTTTTGGTCTGGTTGGCCCATAAAGTCTGTGAAGAGAGAGAGGGAGAGAGCTAACATCGTCCTGCTATGACTCATTTCTTTATAAATAGCCCTTTGTCCAGTTGCAGCTGTGGGCCCCATTGTCTCTCCTTCCCTTCTGCTCCCAACATCTGTAACAGGCAGGTGATTCCCCTTTTCTATGCCCTGAAAAATGCCCTGAAAAGAAATAGACATGAACCATAGGGCTGAGGGTTTTGGGGTTTTGTGGTGTTTTTTTTCTTTTTTTTTGGCCTAGGCTTAAATCCGATTCAGAGTTTCCCAGTGTGGATGACAAATATACCAGAATCACAAAGGCCAAAGATTCTTAGGGGGAGAATAAGACCACGGATGCATAAGAATGGATGGAAATTTATATTTGCACTTTGTAGGAATATATCAGCTGAAATGTCAGTCTCCTTTTGAAGTTTGCAGTTTTCTGAATGTTGCTATACAGTTCTCCAGTCAAAAATGCAAACAAAACTATGTATATTAGGGGGAAGTATGTACAAAAAATATTAGTGATAATAGCACACAAGTTGCCTGATATTATGGAAGACAATCTGTATATAGGACAAAATGGTATCAACGTTTTATGCATTTCCATCTGAAAGATTGGAAAAATAAGAAACTAGGAGGAATCCAAGGAGACGTTTTCCCTTCTCAACTGAAGACTAAGTTTCTTCTAGCTCTAATTGGATTGGCTCAGAAATATGCCAGACAATTTCCTCAAAAATTGGGAAAGAGCTCCGTTTATTTTTGAACTGAATTCAGACTTCTAAATCTCTGTGCTGCTTTTCATGCTCCCACTTCTACACACTTCCTTCCCTTCTCCCATGCCTCTGAGCCCAGGAGCGGGGAGGCAGAAGCAAGAGAAGACTCTTCCCTTTTCTTACTCTGGTAGATGTCAAGATGCTCCATAGCAGCAAGACCTGGTGTTTTGTTTGTTTGTTCTTTTGTTTTGTTCTTTTTTTCCTTTCAAGGACTTCAAAAGCAGAGCCTAACATTTCTTAGGGTGTTACCAGTATTCTAGATATGGGAGTGTGAAGAGAGAAACCTGCCTTTTTTCATGATTCCCTCCGAAAAATAGAAGCAACAGGTTGGTATTAAGAGCTGGGAGGAGGTGAAGGTAAAGGATTTTGTTTGCATCAGCAGTAGGAAGTGAGAAGTTGGAACAATTCTTCAGACTAAAATATGAGCTAAAAAGTAATTTAAGGGTCATAATGTTCAACTTATATTTGAAGAAAACAGTAATCAAATAAACCTATGAACCTCAAGTGGTTGCATAAGATGTGGCATTCCAAAGCAAGAAATGGCTTAGGTCCAGGACTGATGTTCAGCATCAGGTATCTACACTGTAGTACATGAAGGAATAAGATAGCTGTACAGTTGACAGAAAGTATAATGACTAGAAAACCAGAATGACATATTAGGGTTAGAATACCATAAAGAAAAACTGTAGCCATCTGCAGGTTAGGCCAAGGGGAGTGGGGCAAACTACTAGGTATATGTCATGGTGCAGCTCTTCCCTTTATGTCTTGCAGTTGATATCACAACACAAGTATGAAAGGATGGAGCTTGAGTTGGTTGGGAATAAATGCCTGTCTGACACCCCCAACCTCCCTCAAGTTGAGCACAGCTCCTGATAACTACATGGATATAATTTATAGCTTTTTGGCAACAGTATGGAAGTGGTTTGCCATTGCTTTCTTCCAAGTTAGTTTTTCAACACCTCAGTCCAACCTACAGCCTGAGATTTCCTGGTTGTCTCCCATCAAAGGACAAACCAAGTCTGACCCTGCTTAGCTTTTTTGAAGTCAGCCAAAGTCAGCTAGGTACATGCAGTAGTTACAATAGATTCTTTAAAAATGACATTCAGACGTGCTCTTTGGAGGGTCCCAGATTTCTAGACTTTTGATATTAGCTGAGAAAACAGTGCTTTGAACACATGTTGTGTTCAGTATGGATGTTTTCACTATAGTTTTAATGTTTTTTCTTTTTAAATTGGATTCTGTTTTCTGCCATTTTCTTTTCTATCCCATTCCAATCTCAAGTTTTAAATATGCTCATTTAAAGCAGATTAAAATATTCAATTATTATTTTGTTTTAGTGAAGTAGTTGTGGAGCATGAATTCCCAAAATTTCATTCACATTCAGGAGGAAAATCAATAAAATATATGAAAAATTCACTTGGGAAATTGCAACTCATATTAAGACCTTTTCAATATTATATTTCCACCGCAATTTATTGCCTGAAGTGGTAAAATTGACAATAACATCTAATCTGAGTTCTGTACCCAGTAATATTAAATGGCTCTGGAAGAGCTAGTGGAAGCATCTGTGCTAGACATAAATAATTACATATACTCTCAAGGGAAGTAAACTAACTAATTAAACTATGAGAATTATTTGCAATGCAGAGAGTAAAGTCAAGCTCTTTCCAGTGGTGCTGAATATAGCATCTCAGTAAGTTGCCCCCCCCCCCAAATCAATATGGTGCAGAAAAATGTAAAAACAAAGTTTGAGCTTATATTGATTAAAATAAAGTTATACTCACCATAATGCATATAAAGCATAAAAAGTATTTTATATCCTGCTAAGAATTATATACAAGACACTGTTTATGGGAGACCGTTAGTTATTCATTCAGAAATCCTTGTATAAACTTATCCTATAACTTGAGGCTTCTCTGAAAAGAACTTCTCCAGAGAGGTTCTACCAAATCATCTTCCACCATTACTGCTATTACCCGCCTACCATCACATGCCACAGGGCTTGTTGTCACAGGGCTGGAGCACTGTGGTTTTCCTATAATGAAAAGGCTTGTAATGATTGCCCATACTTTCTTGGCCCTGTGTAATCTCTCAGCAGTATTTGATATCAGTTATGGTATCTTTCTGGAGCTTGGGAGTTGGACACAGTGTGCATTGGTTCTCCTCCTTTCTCTGGGGTCAGTGTCTGTCACAGTGTTGGTGGCGGGGGAGAAACTGAGCCCAAGGCCCTTGTGTTGAAGGGTCCTACAGGGCTCAACACTCTCCCCACTCTTATTTAATATCTACATGTGGCTACCAGGTGAGATCATTGTCAGTACAGGATCAACTATAAATAGCATGCAGGTGTTACTTATTCCAAAGCATACTATCTAGAAACCCCTGTCATAAAATCCCTGTGATTCAACTGTCACACCCTTAAACATGCTACAAGGTATAGTAACAACTGCACCACAAATAATACAAAGAGCCTTAGTTTCAGTCAAATCAAATGTACACAAAATTACCTTTGAGGCTGAGAAAAACACCTGGCAACCATATTCCAGCAAAGGCCTAAGAAAAACAGGATATCTATCATTAAAAGAGACTCCCAATCTGCCTCCCTTGAGTCCCAGCAATATAATGCTACAATTGAAGATTTACATGATTTACACCTATCCTCAACATATTGAACATGGGGAATCCAAGTCAACATATTATCAAAAATTATACCCAAGCATTTAAAATAAGAAACCAATCAAACTGGAGAACTATACAAAAACAATTCAGGAACTTCCAAAACCTTCCCCCACATAGAGATCATCCCTAGAGTCTTATTTTGAGAAAACCTAAAACCCCAAGCATTTCCCCATTGTTTCAAATTACAAAGAGCAGTATTCAGTAATCCTACCACTTCCCTCAATTTCCCATTCCTAATCCAAATTGCACAATCATTTGTAAACATACTACAATTTACCCCTTGAGGCAAAACCTGAAGTAAATCACTATTATATTAAACAAAGAAGGACTTAACACTACTCTGAGGAATACCATTAGTCACATCCTGGAGGTTAAAAATGGAATTCTGCACCCTAACTCAACTCCATCTTCCACTAAGGAAGGACCATCATAAAAATCTCCCCCAAATTTCCCACTGATACTTACACACCAAACCCTCATGCTAAACTCTATCATATGCCCTTTCCAAATCCAAGAATACCACATTCACAAAACCCTTGGTACAGAAGGCTTTCCAAATATCCATTTCCAATCTAACCACATGATCCAATGTACAA
Organism: Liasis olivaceus; assembly: GCA_030867105.1. NCBI lineage: Eukaryota > Metazoa > Chordata > Lepidosauria > Squamata > Pythonidae > Liasis > Liasis olivaceus. The sequence goes on along the minus strand of CM061348.1, from coordinate 26,387,782 downwards.
CGCCCCCTCCTGAAAACCACATTGAAAATCCATAAGCAAACCATGCCTATGAAAGAACACCATGAACGGTTTGTTCAACACACGTTCCATAACTTTACATAAACAAAAAGTCAAGGCAATTGGTCGATAGGATTCCAGAACTGACCAATTCTTGCCAGGCTTACCCACTGGGATAACAATAGCCCCTTCCCAGAATTAGGCAAAATGCCCCTCTCCCGTACCATATTATAAAACCTCACCAAAATTTTAAAAGATTCCTCAGGCAAATGTCCCAGAATCTCGTAACTAAGGTCATCTTCCCCAGGAGAAGACTTTGAACCTAAACCAAAGCTCTCTAAACCTCCCAAAGGCAAGGAAGGAAGGAAGGAAGGAAGGAAGGAAGGAAGGAAGGAAGGAAGGAAGGAAGGAAGGAACCATCCAGATCTAGGATCAGTCTTCCAAAAAACCTCTTTATGCAGGTCAGAAAAACTCCTGATATTCTATAAAACTAGCTGACCAATTCTCCACACTACTTACACATTGAAAAACAGTTGCCAACTAACATCTCTTAACCATCTTTTCATTCACTGAATGAATGCCCCAAAGGAAAACCTACCCTCCTCCCACCTTCCCAAAACAGCAAACTGCAGCTCTACCAAACCACATTGCATCCTTTGTCCTTAGACCATCCTTTGTCCAACTGAGAGTCTCTGTCCATTTCCCCAACTGGGCACCATCCCTTCCCTTGTCATTCCTGAACCCTCCCACCCTTATTACCCTCTTCCTCAATGTCTTGTTCCATCCCCTTCCCCTGAAATTTTCCATCTCCCTCCTGGCCCTCTTTTAAATTTAAATATCTGCCTGCTACATATGACCCAACTGCACTCTATCTCCTACCCTCTTGTTTCCTCAGAAGCTTGGAGAGTCTTAGCTCTTTCCCTTAAGTTCTTAACATAAATACAGAAAAACAGATGGAAGGAGGATAGTACAATGAAAAATAGGATGTTTAAAGGAACAGGCACTTTACCTAGATAAGTCTCTAGAAGTCTCTGCTGGATTAGAATGTAAACAGGTATAAGTGAATGTAACCTAATTTCTTCTACCTCTGGTTAAGAAGCTCAGGAGGACATTTGGCTTGAAATTAAATAACAAGGAAGGAGATTGATAAATATTTTTTGTCTCTGAATCTTCCAGGGAAAGAGCAACAGGAGGGAGAAGAATATAAAGCCCATTCCATGTTGGGGAAGTAAATTTTCTTGAATTTTAAGAAGCAGTTGATTGTATCCAGAATTATAGGCTCAGAAATTAATTTGGTAGACTTGTGTTAGAATTTGAATCTTATTCCAGAAAACCTTCTTTAAGTATCCCTTAATACTTAACAAAGCTATCCTTATAATCTAAACAGAAACTATAAAGAAAACTATCTCAGCATCTGTTTGCTCAACCGCGATGCATGTATGCACACATTTGTAATATGCAGCAGAATGTGGGTCCCTAGCTTTAGATATTTCCTGTTTTAGTCTGCTGTTTGTTTTTTTTGTGTTTACTTTTTAAAGTTTTTACTATTTGTATGTTATTCTTTGTACAGATTTATTGTAAAACATTTTGGGCACTCGTGAAATATAGGGACAATTTAAGGACACATAGAATAAAATAAGCAAATGTATACTGCTGTGTGCACGAAAAGGGATGCAATTTGTTCAGTTTCCCTTCTAGTATAAATTTACTGAATTTGCTCTTCCCCTATAAAGACAAACACTGACATTCAGTGTCTCTATTCCTCAGAATCCTCATGAATCACAGTTTGCCAAACAAGAAAAAAATGCATTATACAAGTGAGTAAATTTGAAGAAAGTGTATATAAATATATACAAAAATGCATTATATTTGTCTTTTTGTCTTATCCCACATAACTCTCCTTCTTGAAAGATGGTCCACAATTTGTAAGTTTGCCCTAATAAAAGACTGCCTTATTGTGGATTTTGGCACTTCTGTCATAATTTATGGATCAGATAGTAAGCTGTCCTTCCTTCCTTCCTTCCCTCTAATTTTTCTTAAACAATTTATTAAGCATGGATTTTCCTGTGCACTTGTTAACATAGTGAACAAACTGTGCGTTCCATAGAGGGTGATGACTCAATCTGGGAAAGCAGTAAACTGACAATTCTAAGAATGTAGTAGATAACAAAGTAACTGCTTTGTATAACAAGTTGTGTGGAAGACTAGGCTATAAAAACTTTTTTTGTCCCAGTATTTCCAAAAAAAACCTGCTCTGAGAAATTTATTAAGCACTTAGAAGGTTTTTTAGAAGACTTTTCTCTTTCTGAAAAAAGGTTTAGTTTGAGACTTTGGAAGAGCCTTAGGCTGTAATTTTAAACTTGTTTACTAAGAAGTAAGCCCCTGTAAACACATGCGAACTTCCAAGTAAGTATGAATATGGTTGGGGTCTACCCTGCCCAAATGTGCTAGATACTGCTTGAACAAATTTTGTGAGCATGAGCTTTTTCTGAAAAAACGGGAAGGTCACTTGTTTGAGGGAATATTAAGCACTAGAATCAATGCATACATTAAAACAAATATTGTTTAAAAAGTAACATGAGTGCCACTTAACTCTGTGCAGGCTGAAATGTCTTTATTAGGGTTGGACATGCTTTGAACATTATCCAGAAGTGTTTTGGTTCTTGTGCAAGTACATTTGCTCTCTGCTATTTTTAAAGCAGATACACTTTTTCCACACAAGTCTGAAGAAAGTTGTCACTTCTATAAGAAAGCCATTCGTGTGACTCTTGAGGATACATCTGCATACATCCTTACGATATGCAAAAAGGAATCTAGATAAATTGATCCAAGTTAATTATTAATCTTTAAACTGCATTAAGTATTCCACTTTTTTAACTGAAAAAGGGAGGATCTGTCATTGTTGATGCAACAGTTTTACAGGAGATGGAACTAGATCTCCATGTCTTGCAAACCTGGCATTCATACATGACAAAAAATGGTGAGAAGGCAATCTGTTTTGCTGCTTGCCCATTCATATTTTCCTAGTTAACTTCAGAGGTGTTCTTTATAGAAGGAGAATCATGGACACCACATTTCAGTTAAATCACTAGTTATATAACTTGTATTAGTTGCCAATAATAAAGAAAAGGAAAATATTTTTCAAAAACTGACATTAACAATTACCTATTTGTTCCATGTCACATATCAGGATTCAGTCTGTAGGAAGCAATCTCTAGATGTGTAGAACCCTACTGGAGTTGGAAAAATGAATCTTTGCATACCTAGCATAGGTGAATGTTGTGGATAAGTTGTTACCATCTTTTCTCTCTGAGATGAGAGCTTTTTATGAGACTCTTATTTACTTATTTCTGAAAGCTGCAAGAAGAAGCACCACCTGTGAAGTCCATAAAGTTTCCATTTTGTGCATGCAGTAGCACTTTTCCAGACTGGTTCTTATTTTGGTTTATGCATCAGCTTGAAATCAGCCCATGTGCAGAAATTCACTCTTCTTTCTAACTCCTTGAGTTCTGTTTGCCTGTTGACATTGCTCACCCATATAGGAAAAACTGGGAATTCCCGAGGCAATCTCTTCATTATTACACTATTAGCATAGTTAATGACTCAAATGTTATTTAGAACCAAGTCAGATCTCCTATCAAAAATTGCTTAGTGCCCCAAATCCTGAAAAATTGTAGTTAAGTGCTCCTTAAACTATATACTTTTTCAGAATTTTAAAGTTTAAATCCAAGGCTATGCACCTCTGAAAAACATGTAATTTCTCTGACTTTTTGCTATGACCATGGCTTTAATATAGAATTAGATTTAATTATTCTACCTGCACTGCTAAGTCATGCTGCCTACTATGAATACATTTATCCCAAACTTATATCCCAAACTAGCTTAAATAGATTTTCTCTCCCAGTCTTGAATGTCAAGCTATTCTGGGTCACTGAAATTATTGGTATTATGTTCTGAAGGAGGTGCATAACTTGATAATGCTTTGTGGTTCAGTTTTGGATACATTTTCTGCTTTGTGGAAGTACTAGAAATAGGCTAGTATTGACTTCAATACAGAAAAAATAAGGTTCAGCTATACTGTAGAATAAGCCGACCTCAAACTAAATGAGTCTATAAGAATATTATAAGTCAAAGAAAGTATTTACAACTAGAGTTTGGCATGTAAGAAAGGCTTTCTCTGGTTTTTCTTTTTCTTGTTCTTTTCCTGATGTCAAAGCATTGTTCTGGGAGGCAAGAGAGAACAATGAAAGATCAAAAGTGGGAAATACATAACATGTTGCTTGAATCAAGTATGATTAATAGCCTCTTGCAAACCTTTAACTGCAATACTGTACTACTAATGATGGGGGGGGGGGGAGAATTGTCTACCCCATATTTCTTTTAAGTTTGAATTTTAAAAACCAGCATTTCTCCATATTTGAATACTTACTCCTTTATTTCTATCCCAGTTCATGTCAGAACATAACAATATTTTTAGTCCATAGTAAGTCTATAAATATATTTCTTCCCCCACCCTGCTGCTTTGGATGTCTGCGGCATTTTTTCACTGTAGATGAATATGTGGTTTGTTAAACCAACTTTTCCTGTCTGTGTAAGATCACTAAATGGAGTCCTTATAGTATCCAGTTCTAATTGTACTTCTGAATCAATTTAGCTAGACATTTGAAGATCTGATACTAGTGTTCATTTTCTTTTCTATACCTCTTTGTGGTGGGTCCCAACGCTAGTTCATTTGGATCCTTATAAAGTTTACAGATGAAAACAGGAAAGACAAAAAGGAAACACTTTTCCGCACAGCATTAACTTCAGAAATCAGTGCCATAAGATATGATAATTGCCTTGGGGGTAGATGATATAAAATGCGATTAAATAATTTATTGGACTGGGGTTATTAATGTTTACTCATGATGGCTTTATGCAACAGGCCAAACAGTGGGGTACCTTCTCCATCCCAGTCTCTTGTCATAATTTCCAGCCAGTGAGTAGGGCAGGGGGCTTAGAAGCTGAAGTATAACACATTGGGAGAGAAACAGGTTGGGGAACACAGCAACTGGTAGTTATCACGTGACTATTTCTGTTACAAATTGATAGCCTCTGATCCTGGCTGGTCAGAAGCCAGAACTGTGTGACTATATTTTATTATACAAATTAATTCCTCCTTGAAAGTTTGACAAATGCTGATGCCAACATTGGAAGTATTATTTTTTTCCTGTTAAGATATCACATACGCATGAACAGTCAGCCCAGTATTCTCTGTTACTGAAAAGGTCACATCTATTCACCTCTGATAAATAGGCAAAAAGATTCTAATAAAATAAAATAGAGTTAAGCATCATGAAAAGATATCGTTTGTTGTATTAAGGAATAACCCTAATTATTGGCATACTTAATAGCAAAGAATTAAGTGAATATACTAAGATGTTGGATTTAAAGATGTAATGAATTATTTTAGTGCTGGAACAAATATAACCTGTACAATATGAGACATTTGATATATGTTGCATCTTTTCTTCTTCTTCTTCTTTGCCTATGATGAAATGTTGGGGGGGGGGGGAACACTTCTGTTGGTGGTCTAGGGCTTTATTGGTTATAACAGTAATGCAAGCTTTGATTTCTTGCCCTACTTTTGAATCAGTAATTATCTTTTTATTTCAATCCTGCCATATTTTCTTCCCAGAAAAAATGTGTATAAATCCCTCTCTTTTTCAAAGCAGTGTTTGTCCTCACTTAATTCATGACTTGTCTACAAAACCATCAACATTTTAGCTAAAATGTTTGCAGATTGTGTCCTTTTTATTTAAAATCAAAGAATAAATCTTAATCAGTGATAAATAGCCCTATTCTATATATTTGTTTGTGGGTGTGTAATAACAAGGAAGAAGCTCGAAGCAAGGCTTTGTGTAACTAGGTCAGATGCACATGCTGTATTTCCTCTAGATAATTTAAAGGGAAAAAAATGTTCCATTAACATTTGTGCCACATTTGTATCTGATCAACAGCTGCTGTAAACCCTAATCCTTTGGTTTAGCAAGCAAAGCAAAGGTGGGGGCAGTGGAGAGGAATCTCCCAATAAGCATTACACTAATGCAAATGTATTGAATGAATCAGGATTGTAGGAACAGTTGACCTGCTCAGAAAGAAAGAACTTCAGCAAAGGTATCACTGGACAGAAAGAAGGAGAACTACATCAATGAAGTTGTATTCCCTATACATGACTGTGAATGGCTTTATAATATGGGCATTGGGTTTCACATGCTGATCTTGTGAATCTGTTTAGACTAGCAGCATTCAGCAGATCTGTGTAAGATTCAGTATGCTTCTGTGAGTTATCCCTCTTTTTGAAACCTCCTATGAAAAGAATAGATTAACATTCATGGTCAGAAATGATCCAAGGCTCATCTCCCTGCCCTGGACAGTCTGCTTACGAATTCTGGAGGACATGAATGTATTATGTTATCCTTAGCCTACCCCAGCTCATTGGGAAGGTAACCTCTGCTTATCTTTTCTTGTTTTGCATCAAAAGTTGTGTTTGCTAACCTCTGCCAGCAAAAATGGTACTGATTGTCCATCTGTTGCACTTTGTTTCATAACTGACCGTGCCTCTGCTTCAATTAGCTAGTGTGTGCAGGCCCCCTCCTATCTATTCCTGGTCACTGCACTCCACTGCCATTCTGTCCTGGGCTGCTGGGCTGTTGCACCAATGAACCTGGATTAGAGTCCAGCAGCATTTTCAGCTTGTTGAAATTCTTTTAAGGGCTTGCCAAACCAAAGACTGGAAGATGACATCTGTTTGGAATGTGTGCATGGGCTGAGATGAATTTGACAGAAGTTTCCTCTTCTAACTCAAAGGGAAACAAGACTAGTGAACAATGAAACAGTGCTGTTTGGCCACCACCCCTGGTCTACCTGTGGACTAATGAAATTCTCATCATGAGCAAGCCACTACTACATTAAGCAGGGAGCTGGATTAGATGGTAAGGTCCCTTCCAACTGAAGGATTCAATCTGCCTATGACTGCCTAATATTGTTTGCTCATGCAAATGAAACTCACATGTCCTTAGAGACCTGCCCATGAAAAGGAAAGTGATTGGCTTCCTTTTCATAACATGGGTGGGAGCAGTAAAGAAGTAAGAGACACGATTAATTGAGGGGCTGTGGTAACCATCATCCAGACAGAATGCACAACCAACATTGTCACCCAAAATTGGGGCTGTGATTTCTTAACTCGGATTCAATTCCAGCTGGTATCAGCATGGGAGACAAGCAGCTTAAGGCTGCCATGCAGAAGAGCCCACAATGGTAAATATTCCATTTGGAATTACTACAGAGGCTCAATTATTGTGGTGCAAGTCTGCCCACCTGGCGTAAACTTTCCAGAATTGTAGCTTAATAATAGATGGGATGAGGGCATGATAACTCCAGATTTGCTACATGTCAGACAGGATCCATGGAGCCTGGAGACACATGCATTCTGTTTCATCTAACCTGTAAGTTATATAGGCTGTCAGCACACGGTGTATTTTTTTCCTATCTGTACCTCCACGGCAAAGAAGACTTTGCAGAGCTCTTCTTGACAGAATGCTGGGATGAACCCTTCTAGGTACCCTACCATGGAGAGCACCCTTGCATTCTGCCCATGTGGTCTGCTTCTTAGTCAGTCTCCTCCTGGGTGCAGAGCCAGATGTTTGTTGATAATGGGAAAGACGAATTGTGACTTTATATATACATAAAATTGAAGGCTCAAGGCCACAAAGCATAGGGTAAGCCTAAGAACGCCATTTATTTAATTTGTTGATTGACTGATCGATTACCTGACTTTCTGCCCTATGCAGGTCCAGGGCATCTGCTAAGAACCACACCACTTCAGGGTGCCTTCTGCTATTCTCTGGAGCTCTGGGTGTTATAGTTCTTCTTCTGGGTTCGGGCTGCCCTCTTCAGACATGCACGTAGCAATAAGAACTGAGGCAATGAGACATCCTTTTCTAGCCCCCCGCCCCAATGCTCACCTTTTGGGCACTTTTGAACTGAAAGTGAGGAAAAACAGTGAGTGGGCAGTAGTATCTTAGAGAGAAGAGGGCACCATTAAGCCCCTTTTGGCCCAGGACCTCCTATATGTCAGAAGTCAGCAAAATGTGTAAGGGGACAGGGTATTCATAAGTGCCTGTGATCCATTAAGAAAAGCTGTACACATACAAATAGGAAGAAGGTCTTTTAAATACAGATTGTAGACTCCCTGCTTCCTTTCTTTCTAAGGGCTGCATGGAAAACTTAGCCAGTTAGGTAGGAGTGTTGACTGTTGAGGCAGTAATGTTTTCTGCAGCAGGAGTTAATGTATATGTTAAAGCACATTTCCTGGGCTGAATAGGAGAGTGGAGTATGTTTTCCTGTTTAACTGAAATAACGCAGGGAGGCAATATCACTGAATCCATTTCTCTTACATTTGCTTTAAAAAAATGACAGGATCAGGGGTTGAGAGTGAGGGGGGAAAAGCTTGATTCTAACCTTTTTCTGGAAATGGTACAATTTTAAAATAATAATCATTATGAAGTGGAAGCCTTTGCTAGTTGGTACTATCAGATCCATTACAAGGGCATTTTTGTGAACGGTGAGGAGAGTAAGTCATCTCCTCAGGGCATACAATAAGGGGAATTCCATTAGAGGCAGGGAAATGATTTGAGTTTCCTCTGAGCAAGAAGGCAGAATGTTAACAATGGACTTCTATGCGTCTAGACCCTCAATGTGCTGAATCACTTTATTTGAGCTTTTACTGCAATTAGAGTATTGTGTTACTCTGGGAAATGGCCTTCTTTTGTCTGGAATGGAAAGTACTGAAAGGCAAGTCCTCTTCCCCTTAAGGATTCAGAATTCTTCTACATCCTGGTAATTTATGTTGGCTTGAGTAACAGGCTGCGTCCAGAATTGCTCTCCCAAGGCCAGGTCCTGGAACAGCAGATCTGATGGGAAGAAGTACCAAAACGTTTTCCCAGGTAATAACAAAAATATCACAGCTAGCCTGATCAGAACTCAGCCCTGCTAAATTCAGTGGGATATACTCTCAGGAAAACAACCTGAGAAATAATCAGTATGTTTCACAGCACCACATGTCTTTGAATTTGGAGGCCACTCCCATACATTTTTGCCTAAATCATTGTTTCTCCCCAGTTTCAGGGATTCCTGTGCTCCTACGGGATGTGCCGATGAATTAAACATAGCAAACCAACCACTAAATTTAAATTACCAATGTACTGAAAAGACCAACTATCCATGCATTCACTAAACAATACTTTGAAGCTGACAAGGGGAATCTGTTTGTGATACAGTTGGTGGGTATAGCCAGATAGAGGTGAAAGTTCTCTCCAGCAGCCCCAGCTAGGGAACTTCCTTCCTGTGGAGCCATGGCTAACTTGAAGTTATTAAATTTTAAATGGCAACTAAAAATGTATTTTTTCACCTACTAATGTGGCCCTTGGACTTTACTGTCAAGTCTAGGGCTGTATTCTTAGAGTTCTGGCTGGGCTCACTTGATTGTTTTATATAAATAATGTAGTTTTGCGTTGTTATGATGCACAGTTCTGGACCCCTTTGTGAGACCAATAATAATAACTACTACTACTACTTCAATAAGTTATGAATTCTGTACAGCTGTCCTGCTTTCTTTGATAGGGCCACATTAAAAAAGAGAAAGACGGAGAGAGAAAGAATAAAGTTCTGGACAATTAAGAAGCCACCAATATAAATGAAAGCATACATGATTAGCAGTTATCCAAAGAGCATCATTGTGGATAAACAGCTTAGCAAATCCTCCGGAAGAGTTCCCTGGCTAATTGAACTTTCCGTTTTTTAGAACTGAACCATCCAGAGTGGAAATTGTGCTCTCTCAAAATATTTGCAGAAACAGGTAGAATAGGATCTGCCAATCAAGTGTCTTCCCTTGGGCAGACATGGCAAATATGAAAATCAGGTAAAAAGAGGGATCATTCATTCTAGTCCCAGAAGGGTTTTAATTTTAATGCTCTTTTACTTTTTCCATTTGAAATGTCCAAATTAATATGGGCAGCTCAGTGACAGGCCTGTAGGGTCTCCTCAGTACAGCCTCATGGTTTCACAAGGATTGAAGTGGCTAGCATGGTTTTGGAGGTTTCAAGTAATTCTACTTTCTTTAGAAAAATCTGGCACAAAGAATGGAGTTGTTGCACTGATCCCTTAAAACTTGCCAAGAGGTGGAACTTGTCATATGAGCAGACCTTGAATATTCACTGTTCATTATTGCCAACAATTGCAGAAAAAGTCTAAACACATTAACTTGAAAAGGTTTTCTACTGTATGAACACACTGCAGTGCCTTATGCTGAATCAGGCCATTGTTCTATAATGTAGATGCTGAATAGTCTGGGTCCTCCAGGATTTCAAGCAGAAGTCAGCCCAGTCCTAAATTGGGGTGCCTGGCTGAACCTTGTTTATGCAAAACACATATACTTCCAAAGGAACTTTGACTTTTTCTGGCACTATGATCAGAAATCATCATACGTGTCTTCTGCACAATGCCATGTGAATAAATGTTACGATCTAATCACAATTGTATGATATTTGAACTCTATTTTTTGAGAAGTATATCTTCTAAGAAATATGTTGCTAAATTAAATAATTAAACCCACTCCCCTAGTGACTTGAGGAACCAACAGAAGTTTTGAATTCATGTCTATCATAATCTTTGATCTTTACATTATCAGAGGGGGGTACAGGTTTACATTTGCTGACTACAGAACATCCTATTCTTACCATCATCAATATAAATATCCCATCTATTCAATAAAAACATCTATCTTGGCTTCACCTTTAGCCTAAACCATTCTCAAGCTTTCTACACTCTTTTTATGAGTGCTAGACAATGCTGCCATAGGAATATCTATTTCCAAGAAAAGAAAATAATGGATTAATGAAGCCACTTTTCAACAGCAATGCTGAGTCAGCAGGAATAAAGTGATCTAAATAGCACTTTTTAGCCAACACAGCAAAAAAATCAAAGAAAAAAGAAAAAGAGGATAAACCCACACTTAGCTATAAATTAAATACAACTGTGGTCTTGTGATTTCTGTTTATTGGTCACAGACCTCTTAAAACATTTTAGTTATCTACATTTCTTTGCAAATTGGACAACTATGATAAACAAAGCTGGACCTGGAAAACATCTCAAATTTAATGGCTGGGGTGCTATTTGATATGAAATATCATATGGATTAGAAGAAATGCCACTTTTTAATGTTCCTTGTGAAGTTGCTGGGGGGTATTTTGAAATTAATTAAACCCACAGCTTTTCTAGAAAAACAGTTTTGATCCCCTTGCCCTTCATCTTTCCTTGAGAATAATTTAAACAATAATCGAGGTCAGGACTGGGGAACCTATTGCCCTCCAGTTGTGGTTGGGTGCCAGCTCTCAAAATACCAGGGCGGCAGGGCCAACAGCTAGGGATTATGAGAGTGTTCTTGCTTGTATTCTTAAGGAAAACTTGGAAAAACATGCCCTTCTCTCCAAATTTCCTAGGAGGCATTCCTGTATAGTGCCTTACCTTTAAATTGGAAGAAGCAGTAAACAGCAACAAGGGTTCACTGGGGAAAAAGAGACTGTGCTGGTCCTTCATTAAGTGAAATGGCACTGTTGGATATATTCTAGACCAGCTTTCTTCCTGGGGGGTAATTTGATCTGTAGTCAATTTTCTTTTCTGTCTCAATTGAAATGGGAGGCAGAAAAAATTACAATCTGTATACCCAGATAATAATTCCTGAAGTATTCCCTTGTAACAATGCTAGCATCATATTGCTTGTAATCCAATAGACATTATTTCATAGCATGGTCTCATAGCATCGGACACATGTCAGAAATCTGCTTTGTATATTACATGGTTACAAATTCTACATAAAATGAAATAGGGACTCTTTAATTGAGTACTACAGGTAGTCCTCACTTAATGATGGTAATTGGGACCATAATTTCCATCGGTTGTAAAGCACGACATCACATGATTGCACCACTTAGCAACAACAGTTCCAGCAGTTCACAGTTACCGTTATTAAGTGAGGACCATGCAAGTTGTTAAGCAAGGACCTCATGTGATTGCAGCTTCCAGTTTCCTGCTGGCTTCCCCATTGGCTTTGCTTGTGGGAAGCTGGCAGGGAAGGTTGCAAATCGCAATCACATGACCACGGGACGCTGCAATGGTCAGAAATCTGGGCTGGTTGCTGAGTGCCCAGATCATGATCAGGTGACCATGGGGGTGCTGTGATGGCTGGAACTTCGAGGACCAGTCATAAATACCACTCATTTAGTGCCATCATAAGTTTGAATGGTCGCTGAACAAGTAGTTGTTAAATAAGGACCACCTGTATACAAAAGCTATGAGAAATAATGGATGATTATATAATTATGTGCCATTAAGTCAGTGTCAATTTCTAGTGATCATACAGATAGACCTACTCCAGGATGAGAAAGAATTAGAAATCCACATTTTATGTACACTGATATATAGTTGTTCAGTAAATACTCCAGATTTGCATGATAATATGTTCAGAACTTATATTGCTTTAAGGACACCAAAGCCACCAAATCTTTGGCTTAAATATAAAATGGAATTTATAACAGAAATCAGACTAAACTGGAATCTAGTCCAAAAATCAGAGATATTTTACAGAAACTGGAATTATGAAATGTACTACTTTTATTAAATAGTGAATTATGAACATAATGAAGTTTCATGATTACTTCTGAGACCTAAGAGGACATGGCTCTTAAATCTCAACAAAGAGACCACCAAATGCACATTGGAAATAAAGTTATTTTTCTACTCTCCAGAATTTGTTTTTCCTAGACAAATGGTTTATTAAGTCTGGGTTTAATTTCTCAGCATTGTGTGATCAGTGATGTTTGAAGGATGGAATAACTAATGGCTCCCAACACTGAAATTCATTCTGGGACAGAAATGTTTTTTTTCTTTTTAATTTGATTTAATAGTGGTCATGAAAACATAAGCAGTGCCCTGCTGGAACAGACCCCTGGTCCACCTTGTCTAGCAGTCTGTTTTCACAGTGGCCAACCAACTGCACAAGTATCCCAGCAAATGGCCTTCAGAGGCAGTCACACTAATCCTCATGACTTCCATGAATCAGTCCAACCCTTTTTTTTAAGCCAGCCAAGCTGGTACCCATTTTCCAAAGTTTAATTACCTGTTGTGTAAAAAAAAAAATCCTTTTGTCTGTCCTGATTCTTCCAGTATTCAATTCGAGGAGTCCTTGGGGTTCTGAGCTTGGTTGTTTTCTTGCAAATGTTTCGTTACCCAGCTAGGTAACATCTTCAGTGCTGAGTGGAGTGGGTTTGCTCTCTGTTTATGTACAGTGGCTTGCTATGCCAGTGTTGGTGGGGGTGTGGTTTGTTTGTTTGTTTTCCCTCCTTGGTAATTCCTTGACTAGGGTATTAGTTACTGCTTGGTTGTTTGTCTGGTGTTAATCTCTGTTTATGTGGGTGATGATTGCTGGCAAAGAGATGTTCTGGTCTTTTGTTTTCCTTTCTATTGTCTCTTTTGAATAGTGTGTAGATGTTGTTTATCTCTATGTGCCTGTTGGCTGCCTTGTCTGAATACCAAGCTTCCAAGAAATCCCTCGCATTTTTGGATTTAGCTTGGTCTAAGATGCTGACAGTTTCCCAGTTGAAACTCTGGTTCAGTCTGTCCATGTGTTGTGAGATTAAGGAGTTTTCATCATGTCTTCTGACTGCTAGTTGGTGTTCATGGATGCACTTGGCTAGCCTTCTGCCTGTCTGTCCTACATAGTGGTTGTTACTGTCCTTACACTGTATGTTGTAGATGACTCCTATTTTTTCTTCTTGGGCTACTGGGTCTTTTGGTTTACTTAAGGTATTTTGGAGGCCTTTAGTTGTTTTGTGTGCTACAGAGTTGTTGTTTTCTTCCTTCCACTAGAGAGAAAGAAAACAACAACACACTACTTTTCCTGGGTATCCACATTAGCAGAGGAAATGAAGGCAAATTAGAAACACAAGTCTATTGGAAAACAACCCACACCAACCAACTACTCCATTACCAAAGTAACAACCCAATTGCCAAAAAATCCATCTTCAAGTATGTGATATAACTGCTTCGAAATCATCTTACACTTATAAAAGGCAATGCTATGCAAGCAGAGAGCAGTCTTAGGTTCTGAAAGTCATCTTCTGGTGAGGGAGGCTGTTGTCAGGTCCTGCTTGTGCTGATGAGGAATGACCAAGGAAGGTGTTGGGTGGAGGATTCAACTGTTAAACTGCAATGGGTAATTTCAGGCGATTGGCAACAGATTCCTTTTGCCTCACACTGGCAATGTTCAAAAGCTTTCTTTATGGCTATTTACATTTATTTCAACGGATGCAGCACCTGGTTGATTCTGGTTTTACCTTTATTTATTTGTTTGTTCCAAACAAACCATCCAACCATCTCACAACAAAAACATAATGCAAAAATAGAAACCTAAATCAGTAATAATAATAATAATAATAATAATAATAATAATAATAATAATTCACCTTTTGTTTTAAGGCAGAATCATAGATTTGGAAGGGCCTTTCAGGGTGTTGGATTGAGTGGCCACTATATATATTTGGAATAGCAGGGCAGAAAAGGTTTAACATAAAAATAAATCTAAAAAGCATGAGAACTTTTAGTTAAAAGATGTGTAGTGCAGCTGAGGGATATGGAATGAGGAAAAAGCAATATGATAGCACTACCCAAAATTTAAATAGTTGAGAATCTTAGTTTAAAAGCCAAATTTCTAGCCATGTCGGATATGAAAATGCATACGAAGGAATTAATCCAGCTGATATTCACAGACGATTCCAGTATTCGGAACTTGAAGCTTCTATGCCTTGGATAGCTACATGCCTGCCCTCCCCCACCTCCCAAACTCTCAATTCATGTTCTCCCAATGAAGTCTCTATCACTCCTTTTGGTTTAAACTGAAAAGTATGTTGAAATATATATATATATATATATATATATATATATCTCCCCTTCATGGATCACTGCCTTGTCGTGGCGAAGGGGCTTGTGTAACTCAGTGAAGCCATGAGCTATACCGTGCAGGGCCACCCAAGATGGACAGGTCATGACAGAGAGTTCTGACAAAATGTGGTCCACTGGAGAAGGAAATGGCAACCCACTCCAGTATCCTTGCCAAGAAAACCCCATGGACAATGTTAAAAGGCTAAAAGATATGATGCCGGAAGATGAGCCCCTCAGGTCGGAAGGTGTCCAATATGCTACTGGGGAAGAGCGGAGGGCAATTCCAAGTAGCTCCAGAAAGAGTGAAGCGGCTGGGCCAAAGCCGAAAGGACATTCAGCTGTGGATGTATCTGGAAGCGAAAAGAAGGTCCGATGCTGTAAAGAACAGTATTGTATAAGTACGTGGAATGTAAGATCCATGAACCAAGGCAAGCTGGATGTGGTCAAACATGAGATGACAAGATTGAACGTCGACATCTTGGGAATCAGCGAATTGAAATGGACGGGAATGGGTGAATTTAATTCAGGTGACCACTATATCTACTACTGTGGGCAAGAAACCCTTAGAAGAAATGGAGTTGCACTCATAGTCAATAAGAGAGTGGGAAAGGCAATAATGGGGTACAACCTCAAAAACGACAGAATCTCAGCGCGTATCCAAGGAAAACCATTCAACATCACGGTAATCCAAGTCTATGCCCCAACCACTGATGCTGAAGAAGCTGAAGTTGACCGGTTCTATGAAGACCTACAACACCTTCTAGAACTAGCACCAAAAAAAGATGTCCTTTTCATCATAGGGGATTGGAATGCTAAAGTAGGAAGTCAAGGAGTAATCGGAATAACAGGCAAGTTTGGCCTTGGAGTGCAAAATGAAGCAGGGCAAAGGCTAATAGAGTTCTGTCAAGAGAACAAGCTAGTCATAGCAAACACTCTTTTCCAACAACACAAGAGACGACTCTACACATGGACATCTCCAGATGGTCAATACCGAAACCAGATTGATTACATACTTTGCAGCCAAAGATGGAGAAGCTCTATACAGACGGCAAAAACAAGTCCAGGAGCTGACTGTGGCTCAGATCATGAGCTTCTTACTGCAAAATGTAGGCTTAAATTGAAGAATGTAGGGAAAACCACTAGACCACTCAGGTATGACTTAGATCATATTCCATGTGAGTACACAGTGAAGGTGATGAATAGATTTAGAGGATTAGATTTGGTAGACAGAGTGCCTGAAGAACTATGGACGGAGGTCTGTAACATTGTACAAGAGGCAGCAACTAAAACCATCCCAAAGAAAAAGAAATGCAAGAAAGCAAAATGGCTGTCTGATGAGGCTTTACAAATAGCTGTGGAAAGAAGGAATGCGAAAAGCAAGGGTGAAAGGGAAAGATATAAGCAACTGAATGCAGATTTCCAGAGAATAGCAAGGAGAGATAAGAAGGCCTTCTTAAATGAACAATGCAAAGAAATTGAAGAAAACAATAGAATGGGGAAGACTAGAGATCTCTTCAAGAAAATTGGAGATATCAAAGGAACCTTTAGTGCAAAGATGGACATGATAAAGGACAAAAAAGGCAGGGACCTAACAGAAGCAGAAGAGATTAAGAAGAGGTGGCAAGAATACACAGAAGAACTCTACAAGAAAGATCTTAATGTCCCTGATGTCCATGCTGGTGTGGTCACTGACCCTGAGCCAGACATCCTAGAGAGTGAAGTCAAGTGGGCCTTAGGAAGCATTGCTAACAACAAAGCTAGTGGAGATGACAGTATTCCAGCTGAGTTATTTAAAATACTAAAAGACGATGCTGTTAAAGTGCTGCACTCAATATGCCAGCAAGTTTGGAAAACGCAACAGTGGCCACGGGATTGGAAAAGGTCAGTTTACGTTCCAATTCCAAAGAAGGGCAATGCCAAAGAATGCTCAAACTATCGCACAATTGCACTCATTTCACATGCTAGCAAGGTTATGCTCAAAATCCTACAAGCTAGGCTTCAGCAGTACGTGAACCGAGAACTACCGGATGTACAAGCTGGGTTTCGAAGAGGCAGAGGAACTAGAGATCAAATTGCCAACATTCGCTGGATCATGGAGAAAGCATGAGAGTTCCAGAAAAACATCTACTTCTGCTTCATTGACTATGCAAAAGCCTTTGATTGTGTGGATCACAACAAACTGTGGCAAATTCTTAAAGAGATGGGGATACCAGACCACCTTACCTGTCTCCTGAGAAATCTGTATGCGGGCCAAGAAGCAACAGTTAGAACCGGTCATGGAACAACCGATTGGTTAAAATAGGGAAAGGAGTACGACAAGGCTGTATACTGTCACCCTGCTTATTTAACCTATATGCAGAGTACATCATGAGAAATGCCAAGCTGGAAGAATCACAAGCCGGAATTAAGATTGCAGGGAGAAACATCAATAACCTCAGATATGCAGACGATACCACCCTAATGGCAGAAAGTGAAGAAGAACTAAAGAGCCTCTTGATGAGGGTGAAAGAGGAGAGTGCGAAAGCTGGCTTGAAACTCAACATTAAAAAAACTAAGATCATGGCATCTGGACCCATCAATCCCTGGCAAATAGAAGGGGTAGAAATGGAAGCAGTAACAGACTTCATTTATTTGGGCTCCAAGATCACCGCAGACGGAGACTGCAGCCATGAAATTAAAAGACGCTTGCTCCTTGGGAGGAAAGCTATGGCAAACCTAGATAGCATATTAAAAAGCAGAGACGTCACCTTGCCAACAAAGATCCACATAGTCAAAGCTATGGTTTTTCCAGTAGTAATGTATGGCTGTGAGAGCTGGACCATAAAGAAGGCTGAGCGCCGAAAAATTGATGCCTTTGAACTGTGGTGCTGGAGAAGACTCTTAAGAGTCCCCTGGACTGCTAGGAGGTCAAACCAGTCAATCTTAAAGGAAATCAACTCTGATTGCTCATTGGAAGGATTGATAATGAAGCTCAAGCTCAGATACTTTGGTCACCTAATGCGAAGAGAGGACTCTTTGGAAAAGACCCTGATGCTGGGAAGGATGGAAGGCAAAAGGAGAAGAGGACGGCAGAGGATGAGATGGCTAGATAGCATCACTGAAGCAATGAGCATGAAATTGAGCAAACTCAGGGAGGCAGTGAAAGATAGGAAGGCCTGGTGCAATATGGTTCATGGGGTCACAAAGAGTCGGACACGACTTAACGACTAAACAACAACAAATATATATATATATATATATACACACACAAACATACATATACACACACACATACACACATATATACATACACACACACACACATAGACACACATACTGTATATACACGTGCTCCTATTCTCCCGTTATTCTGGCTCTTCCCTTTTGCAATCAACAGCTATAAATTTTCAAACTGTGACCACCTTTGCTGAATCTACAGAGGTGAAGAGAAGCAGAGAAATAATTCATCAGTGAGGTTGATCATGTGCAGATAGCACTGGAAGAATTGTATTTAAAAAAGTATTTGGACAGATAAATGGCCAAGTCAACATAATTTATGTTCACAAATCACAGAAAAGAATAACACCATGGAAAATAAGACCTGCAATTGGAAAACAAAGCATTATTCAGGGCTGAGACATGCTTTAGCAAGCTGAGTTTTAGAAAGGTTGAACCCAAGCATCCAACAAAGAAAAAAAATATTCCTTTTTAAAAGGGGGGGAAAAACATTTACAAAAGCTAAGAAGAGAAGTGTGTACCATGTTTCCTCTAATTTAGCATCCATTTTGGCATTGGATGTAGAGAATTTTGCTCCATCAATGGATGATATGAAATGAAGGATTGAAAGATGGTGGGAGAGGCTGGCCATTTGGTATAGTTTTGTTCACACACATTATATTTTTAAACGTAATATCCACCAGCATCTCAAGAAAAGCATTGCTAGAAAAATCATGCAGAACGTTTGTCTGCCATTAGAATATACACACAGAGATCCAACAAATGCTTTTTGTATGGCCTCTACCTGTCTTCTGAATCACTTCTAATTTTAAATTGAAATTATAGCAGAGAAAGTGACTTGGGAGCATCACCCAATGAAAGGAAATGGATGGGGTTGAAGGATCATGGTTTCTGGGGATGCTCATGCGGTGATTGGGTCACACCTATTTTCTCTCTTCTTTCACTCATTTGTGCCTCACAGACGTTTCATAAAATACGTATAAAAGTAGTGTCTGCTTGTGCACCAAATCAAATATAAAAGAGGTTATGTAGAGTGGGCCATATAAAGAGAACCTTGCTGTGATTGCTCCAAATTGTAGCACTGTGAGTTATTAAGGGCAAACTTGTTTTGTGCATTAGGACTGGCTAGTAAAATGTAGCCGGTGCTTGTAAAGATTCTAAAAGGAATGGCCATATTGGGGGTAATACAAATTTTAAAATGGAAGTAGAGTGGAATCTGGTATGTGGGAGAAAATTCCAGTTTACTCAATCAGAACATTTCTGAGTAAACGTGTACAGAATTTTATTTAACAACAGCAGCTTTGAAGCTATATGAAAGGTCACTGTAAGAGGTTTCACTTAGAAAGTTTGTGTTTAGGGAATTTTATTCACTATAATATGAGTTCATTCTTTCAGCTCTACCTCAAGGAATGCATGTTTTTCTTTGAGATCCTTTCATGAATCAGGCTCTGGACTATAAGATTAACAAGGGATTTTCTCTGTGTCTTGCCAGTAGCTTGGAAATGTAGTGCCTTTCTTTGGGGGGGGGGGGGGGAACAAAAAACAAAAAAAACCCCATTGCTTCCAGATGCAGAAAGCCGAAGCATGATGTATAGTACAAAATGTGAACTTGTGTTTTTATGACCAATTATGTTTTCCTCAGTAGAGAAATGGTCATGGTGAATGTCATTGTTTAAAAAGCAGTGGCGTGGAAGAGGAAGAGGAAGGAAATTGTTCATCAGAGTGTTACTGGAATTCTCAGTAACTTATTTACTTACTTATTTTGGGAAGAACAAGAAATGATATAGAAGCTAAAACACATACACATGGATACATATTCATGTACATAGTACATTATAATGTGGTGAACCCAGCCATTTATGTTTCAGAATGTTATGTGAACAGAACCATTATATCTAATTGAATAAACCATGATTCAAACAAACTGTGTTACAACACAATATGTGCAATCAGCTATAATATGGGTTCCAACAGTATCAGCCAAACAATGCAACAGAGACACAACCTATCCAACTTTAATTTCCTGCATGTAAGACTTACAGGCAACTGTAACAATGTGTTGTAAACCCTAAATTCACCCAATCTTTCAGGGATTTACAAGAAATAACATGGGATATTGACTTTTTTGGTATTAAATGGCAACATTCTAAGTCTGATCAAGAATACATTGGGCTTTGATCATCAGGGCAGGTCCAAGACATTTTGCTGCTTGAGGTAGAGGTTGCATAAAGCCCTTCCCATTGCATGTCTAGGCTCAAAAATTCACAAGAATGATAACTGAACAAGGAAAAATTGAGTCCTTTGGATTGTGGCACCAGAGAAAATTGCTGAGAATACATTGGA
Organism: Liasis olivaceus; assembly: GCA_030867105.1. Lineage (NCBI taxonomy): Eukaryota > Metazoa > Chordata > Lepidosauria > Squamata > Pythonidae > Liasis > Liasis olivaceus. The sequence continues at coordinate 26,367,190 of CM061348.1, read as the reverse complement.
TTACATAAACATATTGGATAATCAATATTGGGTGAAGTAAAACCAGATGGTTCAATGGAAGCTAATAATAAAGCAAAAGCTTAAACATTTAGGACATATAATACAAAGACGAGAGTCATTGGAGAAGACTCTGAGGTTTTGAAAAATGGAGGGTGATCCAAAAAGAGGGTGACAGAAAACAAAGTGGCTAGATACTATCATTAATGATACCAGCATGGGCTCATGCCCAGGGAAGCTGTTGCTCATAGACAGTCCTAGAGAAATTATGGTCATCAGGTCACAAAGATTCAGGAATGACTGAACAATTTTACAAGAATAACATGGCACACACAGTGGACTGACAATTGAGCTTACTTCAGGTCTGGCAACAGGAGAGATCCTAAATAACAACCGAGGGTAATAGACTAGTTTACAAAGTAGGAAGGCTATGTTGCATATTCAGCCTGCTCAAGGAAGTGGAATGACTTGGGGGGGGGGTGTTCCTCAGGAGTAAAAGATGGAGGTGTTTGTGGTTGCATCTTGGAATACACAAAATGCAGAGCAGATGTAAAGAATGAACATGGCTTGTTTTAGGAAAAAAGTGATGAAGATTAAAATCCTTGGTAACCAAAAGAAAGCCTGTGCTGTTTCTCTCCTCCCCTTCACCATTCAAACCAGGAAGGAAGAAATAGCAACTGCAGCCGTGATAATCAGCATAAATGTTCCGTAGCTGGCAAAATGAGCATTAGTAATAGAAAAGGAGGAAAAATGTACTTTAATTAGTCATCTCTGCATGGTACAAAGGGATTAAAGAATTAATGTACAGTCAATCAGAGATAAGTATGTTACCAGAGCTCATCAATTCTGCCCCCCCCCCCACTTCTGTATCTCTTAGCAATACATGCCCAGTCATCCTAAATAAATTTGACTAATCTAATCATATTCTACTGCAAGTATAGGACTAAAATAATGATTCAAAACCAAGTCAGTATTTGGGCCCCAGTTCAGAAGACTCTGGGATGTGCTGAAAGCTGCATGCTCCTCATTACATGAGACAGATTAACATTCTGCCATGCATCAAGTGGGTGGACAAACTTCCCTGACTGATATGAAAGGGCCAAGTCAGGCAGTTATGAATGCCTTATCAGGCTTCTGGAAGGTGGTGTTTTCTCTCCCATTCAGAATAGCTTTTGAGAATCCAATATGTTATATCCCTGCGTGGAAATCTAAATCTACACTTAGATTGCATTTGATAAAACATGTGTATGAATATTCTAGCACATGCAGGTTTGTGTGAAAATTGCTTTTTAACAGCTTTGCTTTCTCCCAGTATTCAAGTATATGTTCAGTCAAGGTAAAGATGGAAGATGATAATGAGGAGCCGTATAGCCGGAAAACAGGTGCAAGTACTGAGACATGGATCTTGAGGACAGAATTTGTGGGTACAGAGGACAGAGATTGTGGGTACAAAGATCAATGGTAAAGTACATATTTTGCCTGCAAATGTCCCAGGAATCTTAATCAGAAGGATACAGTAGCAGATTAGGATTAGGTAGAAAGCAACATTAAAGTCATTTCAGGTGGGATGTCATCCTTTTGCCCCAAGAGTCAGGGAGAAGTAATGTGAGAAACCTAGCACAGTTATCTTGTGCTGGAACTGAAAGTGGGGGCAGGATGACCCTTCTTCCTGCAAAAACTAAATTGCTCTCAGTTCTGGCCCCCTGCTTCCAAAGTAGCTGAACCTTTGCTTAAGTGTTTGCACTTCTGAAACTTCTCATTGCTCAAAAGCCAGAGATTGATTGATTGATTGATTGATTGACTAATTGATTTATATTTCAGATTTGTTAATGCCTATCTCACTACAGAGCAACTCTGGGCAGTTTACAGTAAAAAATAAATAGTAATTAAAATAGAATAAATAGTAATTTAAAACACATTACAAAAGCTCCCTATGTGAATAATAAATAGCATCCAAGAAGCTGATGTTAACTAAGAATAGACTCAGGGAGTGTCTTCAAGGGAAGCGTCTTCAAGGGGCCAGCCATCCCCAGGGTTGGTTGTATCTCCTCTCACCCCAATTTGGCAGACCCAAGTCTTCACCCCTTTCTGAAAGGCCGGGAGAGTGGGGGCCTGCCTCACCTCTGGGTGAAGAGTGTTCCACAGGGCGGGGGCAACTGCAGAGAAGGCTCTCCTCCTGGCCCCCGCCAGTTGACATTCCTTCATAGACGGGGTCCACAACATACCTTCTCTGCCTGACTGGGTGGGGTGGGTCAACATAATGGGGATGAGATGATCCGCCAGATATGCCCATTGTAGCAGTATGTTCATACTGTACATGGAAGAACGGAAATTATATTTTGAGAAAGGAAGATTGTATCAAATTCTAGACTGCCTTTCCTATCTGGAACTTTTCCATTGAGTCCATCAGGCTCCACTTTTTAAAGTTTTAACATTTTGTTTTTTGGAAAGGAGGGTGTTTAAATCCATCATAAGAAAGAGTTTTGCTGGCTGAAGGCACTTGCTTTTGGTGTTTAATTTTATCCTAATCATGGCCTTCTACAGTTTCTTCCCATCATATACATCATCTCTTCTGTAATTTTTTCAATGGCATGAAAAAAAGCAGAATTTCACTGATGTAGTAGATGGAAGCAACATTAAGAAATGATAGCTTAATGAACATTTAATCAGAAAAAAAAATTGAGGAAAATATGCCAAATTTCATCAAAGTTTTAATATATTTTTTAAAGGGCAACTGTGTCTAAATTTCATTCCAGCTAGTTTCATCCCAGCATCCTTTGTCCCCATCAGAATCAGTGAGAGAATTTTGTTTGCATAATATTCAATATATACCATATACATGAATACCATTATCACACTTCTGCTACTGGTGCTTCCTTCAGGGGGGAGTGATAGATAGATAGATAGATAGATAGATAGATAGATAGATAGATAGATAGATTTCTGTTTATTCATCAAAATGATAATGTATACAAATAGTTATGATTTAGGCTTATAGAAATAAAAGTGAAAGTTGGAATGTGTGTCAACTTTAATTGTAATCTGGGAAGAAAGACTAGCTAGATTGGTCATAAGAAATCTGAAAAGCAAAACATTTCAGCTCCCATCTCCTTCCAAGGTTCTGAAGTCTGGTTCATACTCACTCATAGCAGTTACAAAAATTTAACAACTACAGAGTATTTCACTATGTGGCATTTGTTATGAGGGAGTTCATAAAATGTTAAAGTTATCTGTTAATAGATTGAAAACTAAAATACTGGATCAACTGGGGTAGAGTCCAGGTAACTATAACAATGAGGAATATTCTCTATTTATCTCTCTATTGGATGGTACTTGGATTCTACACTAATAAAATACAGGCAATCCTTGTTTAGTGACTGTCTCATTTAGTGACTGTCTGCAGTTATGATGGTGATGAAAAAGTAACTTTATGTCCAATCTTTGCATTTACAACCTTTGCAGGCCTGCAAAGCAAAGGAAAGCTGAAGTAAGTTCATAAGCACAGTTGTAGTTTCACTTAGTGACCACTTCACTTAACAACCAAGTTGCCAGTCCAAATTGTGGTCACTTAATGAGGATTATCTTTATACCTTCTTCTTTTTATAGGCAGAGTGTAGTGTTTTGAGAGTCAGCAAACCTAGGTCACTTTTTTGCAGTATTCCTCCTCAATGAACATGTGAACACCACTGAAATCCTTGGTCCTCCTTTTATTATGATGATATCCTTACTTAAAAAGTAGCTGGTTTATTTGTAGAGATGAAGGCCATTTTTAATTTAATAAAATAGAGTGTGCTGCCAAAGATCACTATTCCTTCCTGCAACAAATAATGTAAGCTTTTTGGCTCTGATCTGATCTGTAAGGGTGACCTTTTTTCGAACCATGAAATCAAAGCCTTATGACTCCTTGAAGCCTCCACCATGTGTTTGATCAAAATTATTCAGTACAAAGATTCAAGCTTTGAGTTGCTAGCAAACTCTAGCTAGCAGTAATATGAATACTTTGCTGTATGATTTTGAGGTTATCAAGATGTTGTTTTTTCACCTACTATCTCTGGGAAGGGAATTCTTTACCTTTGTCCTGTTAGATCTCTTTGAATAACCTTTTTTTTTTTCATGAACATGGAAGGCTGAACATGGCCCTTGAAGGTCAGGAGGTGGGAAAGACCAGGACAACAACTAAATTTTATTTAAGTCGGGTGTTTTCCTTCAATGTGCTTTCCGTTTCCAGATGACTGACTATAGGTGCCTATCTCAAATTTGGTTTTGGGTTTGGGTCCTTGCTTTTATTTGTGCTTATCAAGAATATTGTTTTGGATTTAAATATTATGGTGGGATTTCTTTTTCTTGGTCTTTAATGTTATACGTCACCCAGAAACCTTTGGAAATTGGGGCAGGTTATTTATAAAATTAGCTACTTAATTAAAAAAAAATATGCTATGATTGATCACCTGTACTTAAGCATTTCTCACTTCCATCACATTAAAGTTCCAATTCAGTAGCAACATTTTCAGGGGAAACTGGCAGCATTTTGCAGCCCTGGGCCTTAGGATGTACATCCCACCCTACATATGAATTGTAATTGAGGTTTACCGGATAATCATTCTGTGGTGACATGGGCGGTGACAAATTCGAAATATAAACAAACAAACAAACAAACAAATAAATAATTAAAATGGTTGTGTTTGCCATTTCAGCATTTTAAAGTACCTTTATATCCAAATCTTGGCTGTCCACAATATTCTCAGGAGTCTTCTCCAATTATATCCAAATACTTGTTTTTATGAATGAAAAGGATTTATGTGTGTGCATGTCTGTACATACATGCATGTATATATGAAGCTGTTCTTACTGGACGGAGGGAAAGAGAGCGCAATGTGGCAAGAGTGTAAATTATGGTACTGCAGGAGTCGAGTAGATACCTGTCTTAAGCCTTAAACCCTTTGCTTGAGGGCCTTCTTCCAGATACTGAACACTTAGTCTTGGACTATAATTCCAGTAGGAAGAGGAAATGAGAGAACATTCAGAAGAATCCTTCTTCTGAAGCTAGTGAAGCACCAATATTTTTCAAGACAAGAATCTGGACTTTCTCTTTGGAGTTCATATGGATAGTAATTTCATTCCTTCCTTCCTTGAAATCTAGTGGCTAAGAGTTGTTGTGTAGGGGTATCTGCAGGAGGGGCCAAAAAAAAAATCAAGGTGTGGCAGCAATTCATGCAATGAAACCCTGTCCCTTTTTAATGTGACTTTTTCCCCACCTGCTTTGCAGATATCTCTGTTATTTTGTTTGAATCTCTAAAATATAGTTTGTCCCAGTAGTTGCTTTGCAAATTATGGCTTTATAAACTCAAAAAAGTTATATACTATTTCTACAAAAGCCATCAGAGTATTGTGTAATAAAATGAAAAAGAAAGTTAAAACAGCCTAAAACTTGAAAAAAGTTTAACAGTTCTTGCAAGAGAAACACTGCTTAGTGAAGATAGGCAGCAATGGCCACACTGCAAAGGAGGAGATTGCAACTATTTTATTATTTAATATTCATATGACACAGACACATTCACATGTATATACCCCATTTTATGTCATGCATTTGCTGGAATGAGTATGCAGATGTAAAGCATATAAAATACAATGATAAAGCATGTGTATTATAACAATGGCCATAAGTAATTCAGCTGGATTGTCATGAACTCTCAGATGCCTGAGGTATATAGAATAATAGATAAATAGAATAAATAAATAATATTTATAGATAAAAAATAATAGGTGAATAGAAACATTTTCAGCTCCTTACAAACAAGGGCTTTAATGAACAGGACAGTTTATTGTGCTGGACAGTTTAGGTATGGGAATATTAAACAGAACTGGCATGCTGCTGAACCAGGAAGCAAAGAGCCTCCACGTGCCACCATATTTCTAGGAAATACTCATCTCCCTCCTCCTTTGCCACCTGATGGCTGGAAGTAATTCTTCTTCAGTATCTGACATTGGGTAGCTCTTTGTCATCTGGAAGTTCCATCACTGTAACAAGTTTGAAAGTTTGAAATTCTTTATTGTCATTGTACTTCTCGTACAACGAAATTAAATGCCACCCCAGTACACCTTTAGAAATATAAAAACAAGCTCATCAATCTTGGTTTCTTAAGCCTGTTGACTTGCTGTACTCCTGCACTTGCTGTAAGATATAAAAGACCTTAGGATGATGACTGAAACCTGATCTACATGAAGAAGAAATGTCCTTTTAAAAATAAGAGAAAGAGAGTATTTTGTGATGAATGTCATGTCGCTTCAAGGATCATAGTAGATGATGTAACCAAATTGCAAACCAAGTGATCCATTGGTGCCTTTCACAATGAAATGGTCCCATGCCAAATAATTGATCAAAAAACAGAATTCTGAGTTAAATGGAGTCATTCTCTTTCTGCCCAGACTACAAGTTCAGAGAGGATTGACATGTTCTGGGTCTCCTAACTAAAACTATGTCATCTTGTGAGGTCTTCTTTGTTGCTGAACCTGCCCTTTGGACAGGCATCTGCCCCAAGACTTTAAAAGTCCCTTGAAGACCTGGCTCTTCCCACAGGCACTGGAGCCAGGATGATGAGTAAACCTGCCAAGCAGTGTGTACTTGGAGTTTGTCTTCCCCCAGTGAGGCATTTTTATTGCTGTGATTGCTTGTTTTTCCTATGTTGATGTTTGTACATCTTTTGTAAACCGCCCAGAGTCACTTGGAGAGTGGACAGCCTTAGAATTTGAAGAAATAAATTAACCTACAGATTTCCAGGCAGTCTCCAGGCAGTTTTTGACATGCTGGCGAGCCTTATCCCCCTGTTTCCCCATCTGCATCCCACCAGGACCTGAAGGACCAATTTCTGAAGAGGGGAGCCCTCTGGAGGCTGCTTCTGAGATTTTGTACCCTGTTTACCCTCATGGGAGAGAATGTGTAAAAAAAAACCTTTTTAAAAAATGCTTCCATAAGGAAATGTGACTTCTGACAAAAAGCCTTTTACATCCGCAAAACGTTTTGGCATGTCCTGATTAATTACCATCCAACAGAACATTGCACGTTTCTGTTCAAAATGGTTTGGCACCACACACTGTAAAAAAGTTTGGATACAAAACTCAAAGTATCTGCCACACCCTTCTTTTGTATTGCAGTCTCAGTTAAGAAAACCCCCAGCTACATGCCAACCATGAGGCTGTGCATTTGGTTCAAAACTAATCTAAAAAACGACAGGTTGACTTATATTCAGCTTTCTCATGTTAGCACAGAAGAATTAAAAGCCATAGGAAAAATATGGAAAACAACTTACATTTGCTTGGCCAATTATGCACAGCTGTTGTTGAATTGAGGGGAAAAATGCTTGGAACATGCCAAAAAAGAGGCAGTGAATAAGATGAAGGAAAGAGAACTTATTGGCGTTGAATGTGTTCCTTCCAGCCACTTGAGAAGACCAGTGAAGTTCTTTGTAGGAGAAGGACTGATTTGTATTATTTTATTAACTAAAATTGGACTATAAGCATTTTATGTTTGAAAAAAATTATGTGTGGTTTCAGTTGGTTTCAGGAATAGGCTATGCCGATGACTGTTTATTCAAGATCTGTTTTATTCACTTCTTGAAGATATTAATGCTGTGCAACTCTTGGCTGATCTATAAATCTAAGCAGCTTGGTCCTTGTTAGTCCAGGGCCATAGGCTAGACTTACTGCTTTTCAAAAACAAACAAATCATCCCACAAGAAGGCAATGACATGCCACTTCTGTATCTTGCCAAAATATGACATATAAGGCACTAGAAGTCAAACTTTCGAAAACTTTTTCATCATCATCACTATCATCATCTCAGATGAGATTTTGGTATTGCTGTGTAATTGGGCCAAAGCAATCTGCTCTGGAAATCTGCCATTCTGTCATTGCATATGCAACATTAAAAACGTCTACTAGAATTTCCCATGAGAAAAAGCCTCAATCTTTCCCAAATATACACGCATAAGCAATAAATCATATATTCAAGATCGTTTCATGGTTTAACTCTGATAAATCACCTCAGGAGTTCAGTAATAAATGTCCTTGAACTTACTGCTAAAACAGAGCATAAACAACTGTGTTTCCTTCAAGCTGCTAATGGATCTACAGTTTTTAAACTGCTAGGGAACACCATGGGGTATTATCCTATTGGGACTGTTGATGAGAACATCCAGGGCATTTTCACATTTCCTTGGAAAATAATTTATCAAACGCTAGCAAAATGTGGTCCTAGAAAATTACGGGGCTCATGTGCAAGGACTGTAGCTCAGTAGAAGCTCAGAGTACCTTCATTTCATGTCTAAAATCCCAGGTCCAACCTCTGCCATCCCAGAGGGAATAGAAAATGTATTTCCTGACATTTTGCAGAATTGCTGCCAGTAACTGTTGATAGTTGTGTCATAGAAATGATATGAGTAGAAATTCTGTGGGAGAGTTCAGAGTTGCCTTGGTAGATACGTTAATGTGGATTAGACATTTGGAACACACTATACTAGTGAGCAGCTAGAAGACTACATGGAGTAGGGATAGACAACTAAAGGCTCTAGAACCACATATGTGCCATCTTAAAATTGCAGGAAAAGGCTTCACAAAATAAATTAAATATATGTATTTAATTTATATAAGCTATATAATTTATAGCTTTCCCCCATAATTTTACCTTTTTAATTATACTAATATCAGTTTCAGATTTGATCCTAGGCTCATTCTCTTTGTCCTGGTCTTGCAGCTGTGGAACAGCACTCAAAGACTGAGGGTAGTCCTTGGCCCCACAACTTTGCACATTCAAAGCTGGAGTGTAAATAATCAGTTTTCCCGGCAAAAAATCATAGTGTGGGGATGGAACACTTCTCTGAGGGCAGAAAGCTCCAGAATCAATCCCCAGCCATCTCGAGATAGGGCTGGGAGAGTCTCCTAGCACTTTGTTGCTCAGAACTATAATTTACTCGATGAGCAATGGCAGTGATCTTTGCTTCTTCAGTGTTATGAGACAGTTTTGGGGAAAAAGGAAAGAGTAATTTTTTTGACCTCTGTCCACAGAGTTCAAGGTTGAGCAAGACAAAACCTTTCAACCTTGACTAACATCTAGCCAAGTTTCAAGATATGAAACTCCCTAAAAGGAAAAAAAAATGAAAATAGACATTCAATTCACATGTATTTTAAAAGAGAAGCTTAGAATGCTTCAAAGAAAGTGGTCTTATTACATTTTTATTCTACCTAATGGAGAAACACCTTTCCAAGTGACTTGGGCTGTAAATCTGAGAGCCACAGTTTCTCCCATTACGCCCAGCTTGCAGAAGAAGTGGGGGAAACATCTCTTCATAAATCTAAAGAAATCCAACACTTCACCTGCTTAGGGTCATGTTACTCATTGTACCCAGAGTGCATTTATCTGGCTTGAAAAAGAAAGAGGCCAAAAATAAAGAAAGAAATGAAGGCTTAATATTCTGGCTCAGACCCATACAGGCTTGAGCTTCTCCATTTCACTGCTGTCAGCTCCTTTGTTCCCCCTTCCCTTCCCTCCATCCCACACGTGAGGCAAAGTATCCAGCTAGGAGAGACATCCTGATTAATTTCACCACCTCACTGATTTCCTAACAATGTGTTTTGTCAGGGGAGCTGAGCTGAATCTCAAATCAGATGGGTCTGGAATTTGCTGCTTTGTCTGCTACAGGACAGATGATTATATACGGCCCTAATGAATTTCTGGCTCTGCATCACCTCAGGAGCCTCTTAGAAGAACCATTTTGCCTTCATCTGGTATCTGTAACTTTCCAAGTGTGATCTATCACAACCCTGGGGTTCAATCCAGCCCTGAGCACATGCTGCTGTGGCCAGAGCTAGATGTGGAAAATTCTGTTGCATGGGCAGCAACTGTGCTAATCAGCTGTCTGGTGAAGCCAAGATGTTCATGAAGGCCAGAGAACTGACTCCAGATCATTGATCCCCCTTTCAAGCCAGAATAATTGCCTATTATCCAACAAAGGCTGCACATATTTATTTATTAATGTATGTAATAGCTCATGGCATGCAAGACCAAGCTGGTAAATTATGATGGTGAGATGTTAGCTTCAGCAGTCTGATTCAGTGGTTATAAATCAAACACTTTGAGACTTTGTGGCCCATGGAATGGGGAGGAACACTCATTAGGTCAAGGGTTCTCAAACAGTGCGGGTTCTTGAACAACTTAGAAGGAGGGGGCATAATTAAAAAACAAACAAACAAACCTTCAGGCAGAGCTTGAACACTGTCAAAATTCACTCCTGGCTTCATTCCACCTGGGCAAGCCTGCAAAGTCTGAGAACTGTTGCAATTTATAGACTAAGATTATTCAAAATAAGTCATATTTATTTTTTGCACACCCCTTACCCTAACGAAATCCTCAGTTCACACTCATCTATTATGGGAGGAGGGAGTCAGCACAAAATTTGAGAAGCCCTGCATCAGGTCCAAAATGGATTTTTGTGAGGGTCAATACAGAATGGATAAAACATTATCTATCTTCTTGGCTGATCAGTAACTCAAGAAAAAGCAGCATTTCAGGATGAGCTAAAGCAGAGGGATGCCAAAACAAATAAGTAGGATATATCATCCCAAGTTTTCCCAGGTCCTTGTAACAGAGTTACAACAAATCAGGATACAGTTCACCAAGGTGCTCCTTAATATGGTGATATGCCCCCTGAGGATAAATTTTCAATAAGTTACCCATGATAAGTGAAAGCCCTGGAGGCAGTTTGGGCTGCTGAGATGTCATTGCCCTTTTCTTGCTGGCTGCGTGCGTATGCTGCTGATTCAGAAATTTCAGGTCAAGTGTGGGAATGTTTAGGCTAGGAACCAATTTGCTTGATCACATTCCTCATTAGGCTGCAAGATGGGCTTCCTAACTGAGAAGCAGAAGGACTCCTTCTCTCCCCTTCAGCCTCCATATGTCTGTGCTATTGATTTATAGAAATAATGCCAAAACCATGATTATTTTCTCTGTTTTCTTCCTATATATGTATGCATACACACATACACACAAACATATCCATAAATACAAATACACGCTCCACATAGACATAGACATGGAATATATACAAACATACATGCCTGCATAGAGACTCTGTTCTTTTCAATTTCATATGCCATGTCTGAAGTGTTGAGCTCATAATACATGATAATGACTCCCAGTAAAAAAAAATAAAAAAGGCATGTGTTGCCTTTCTTCTAGAGGTCCATTTCTTCAAACATCCTTCCTTACTGTCAGCCATTTGTTTGGGGAATAGGTTCCCTTCTATATTTTTATGCTGGTGCTTTTACTCAGAAATAAAAGCTGCTCAGATGAAGGGATGGCCTCTTACGTTATTCCCAAACTATGGAATGCTGTCCCCTAGGAATTGCTTTGGGCCCCCATTTTTTTCCATTCTCAGGAAAGTAATTAAGAGTTCCTTCAGCCAGGCCTTTTCCGTTATGCTAAGAAGGTTCTTACTGATTTTAAACTTGTTTATATTTTATCTTAAGCTTCCGAATACCCTCAAGCAGAAATGTGGGCTTTGAATTGAATTAATTAAACAATCAACATCCAGCCCCCCAAAATAAATAATTGAGTCAATTTCAGACTTGCCTTTTTACTCAGCCGAAGGCTCCAGAATGTCTTTGCGTGGAACTTAGAGACACGAGAGCTTTAACGTGAATCTTTCAACAACATTTAGCCTGCATTTGAGAAACAGCTCCAAATGCATCTGGCAGTTTGTGACCTACTAAACAGCTGACTGCAGAATTGCATTTTGTTTCATCCTTTGATTTTCTGTGGCTGCTGAAACAGCTCTTCTTCTTGCCTTTTTTTTTTAAATTGACCTTTTTTAGTAGAGGAAAACAAATCCTCATTTTGATAACACCATCTGCCCTGGTTTCTCAAGACTCACTGCAATAACTTCAGTGAAGTCACACTAAAGGAAGTGAGTAAAGACTGGGGATTTCCTCATTCCATGTTCCAGGGCTTTATCCTGAGTCTCCCTCTTCTCATATGTAAGAATGTACCTATGAGGAACTGGTATACAAGGAAACTCCACTGAAACATCTCAGCTTTGTACAAGAACATGACCATACGAAGAGGTTCTCACTGGATTCCTTAGGAAGGCTACAACACAGAAAATGTGAAAAGACACTTTCTCATGGAGAATGCAGACAAACATAATTCTACTGCTTCCCCCCACTAACACACTTTTTAAACTGGTTGAGTGATACAGCTGTTTTTTAAATGAACGTTGTCCTTCTTTTAAAATTGGTCCTTGGGTTTGGTATCCGCCATTCAAGTCAAACTTTTGAAACTTCAGATTCATTAAAATATGTTTATTAGCCATGTAGTACTTTTATCAAGGCAATTGTTAGCTACCTGATGCACAAACCTTATTTAATTTATTTTATTCCCAAAACAAAACAGGGGGATCAAGAGTGACTGTGGGATTGTTGAGCGGGGGGGTGTTGATACAGTCCGAATATTGGACTGACATCCAATATAATGCATGTGATTTTGTGACAGAGATAGAAGATTGTTTACTATAACTGATTACTTAGCAGAAGCATAATACTAATTCATGACTGATGCTATGTTCCCTAGTCACATGCACCAAAGATGGCTTCCAAGGGAAGAGGGAGGTGAGGAATCCTGCAGATCTTCAGCTGCCTGAAAGTTCTCAGGTATTTGAGTAAGACCTTCTGGCCTGGAAAGATGTCGCTACATTCTAGCCTACTGACAAACTGTTCATCCATGCTTGCCTTGTCACTTGAAATGATTTAATCGCCTTGTGACTTTTAATTACCTTGTGACTTTTCTGATTTAATTAGAAATAACTACAACTTATCAAACTGGGGGTGCCTGAGTAGGTGACTGGTGTGACTGCTGAGTCTGCAATCCATAGTCTAGCTTTGAAAGGGTGTTCGAGATTCTGTTCTACCTTCTTAGAGCTTTCGAAGCCTCTTGAAGCCACACAACCAGAGATGCCTTCCATTAAAGAACTTTCTTCTGTAAAGGAAAGCCTCTCTAATCTGCCTTCAAATTATTTTGGACAAATCTTTACATTGGGCTCAAAAGTGAGTTGAAAAATTAATGCTGATCATATGGGACACTGTCTCATCTGATTTAAATTTCAGATTCATTGCCCTTGGCCACCTAAAAGAGTCTCCAGTTACTTGTTCAGAAGTTCATAGCTCATTCATTCCACTGAATTAATTAATAAAATGGAAAGGCAGGGTAGTGTGTCATCTACTACACATATGGATGTAATGTTAATTCAAATCTATAGATGACTGAGGACTGGGGAGACATTTCTTCTTATTAAGTGTATATTCATGAATTTATACTCAAATTAGTACAGAATTTTAATCCCAGACCCATAATTTCCTGAATTACAACATGAAGATGGATAATTTGTTGTTGTTCAGTCATTAAGTCATGTCTGACTCTTCGTGACCCCATGAACCATATTGCGCCAGGCCTTCCTATCTTCCACTGCCTCCCTGAGTTTGCTCAATTCCATGCTCATTGCTTCAGTGATGCTATCTAGCCATCTCATCCTCTGCCGTCCTCTTCTCCTTTTGCCTTCCATCTTTCCCAGCATCAGGGTCTTTTCCAAAGAGTCCTCTCTTCGCATTAGGTGACCAAAGTATCTGAGCTTGAGCTTCATTATCAATCCTTCCAATGAGCAATCAGAGTTGATTTCCTTTAAGATTGACTGGTTTGACCTCCTAGCAGTCCAGGGGACTCTTAAGAGTCTTCTCCAGCACCACAGTTCAAAGGCATCAATTCTTCAGTGTTCAGCCTTCTTTATGGTCCAGCTCTCACAGCCATACATTACTACTGGAAAAACCATAGCTTTGACTATGTGGATCTTTGTCGGCAAGGTGACGTCTCTGCTTTTTAATATGCTATATAGGTTTGCCATAGCTTTCCTCCCAAGGAGCAAGTGTCTTTTAATTTCATGGCTGCAGTCTCTGTCTGCAGTGATCTTGGAGCCCAAATAAATGAAGTCTGTTACTGCTTCCATTTCTACCCCTTCTATTTGCCAGGGATTGATGGGTCCAGATGCCATGATCTTAGTTTTTTTAATGTTGAGTTTCAAGCCAGCTTTCGCACTCTCCTCTTTCACCCTCATCAAGAGGCTCTTTAGTTCTTCTTCACTTCTGCCATTAGGGTGGTATCGTCTGCATATCTGAGGTTATTGATGTTTCTCCCTGCAATCTTAATTCCAGCTTGGCATTTCTCATGATGTACTCTGCATATAGGTTAAATAAGCAGGGTGACAGTATACAGCCTTGTCGTACTCCTTTCCCTATTTTGAACCAATTGGTTGTTCCATGACCGATTCTAACTGTTGCTTCTTGGCCCGCATACAGATTTCTCAGGAGACAGGTAAGGTGGTCTGGTATCCCCATCTCTTTAAGAATTTGCCACAGTTTGTTGTGATCCACACAATCAAAGGCTTTTGCATAGTCAATGAAGCAGAAGTAGATGCTTTTCTGGAACTCTCGTGCTTTCTTCATGATCCAGCAAATGTTGGCAATTTGATCTCTAGTTCCTCTGCCTCTTCGAAACCCAGCTTGTACATCCGGTAGTTCTCGGTTCATGTACTGCTGAAGCCTAGGTTGTAGGATTTTGAGCATAACCTTGCTAGCATGTGAAATGAGTGCAATTGTGCGATAGTTTGAGCATTCTTTGGCATTGCCCTTCTTTGGAATTGGAACGTAAACTGGCCTTTTCCAATCCCGTGGCCACTGTTGCGTTTTCCAAACTTGCTGGCATATTGAGTGCAGCACTTTAACAGCATCGTCTTTTAGTATTTTAATTAACTCAGCTGGAATACTGTCATCTCCACTAGCTTTGTTGTTAGCAATGCTTCCTAAGGCCCACTTGACTTCACTCTCTAGGATGTCTGGCTCAGGGTCAGTGACCACACCAGCATGGACATCAGGGACATTAAGATCTTTCTTGTATAGTTCTTCTGTGTATTCCTGCCACCTCTTCTTAATCTCTTCTGCTTCTGTTAGGTCCCTGCCTTTTTTGTCCTTTATCATGCCCATCTTTGCACTAAAGGTTCCTTTGATATCTCCAATTTTCTTGAAGAGATCTCTAGTCTTCCCCATTCTATTGTTTTCTTCAATTTCTTTGCATTGTTCATTTAAGAAGGCCTTCTTATCTCTCCTTGCTATTCTCTGGAAATCTGCATTCAGTTGCTTATATCTTTCCCTTTCACCCTTGCTTTTCGCATTCCTTCTTTCCACAGCTATTTGTAAAGCCTCATCAGACAGCCATTTTGCTTTCTTGCATTTCTTTTTCTTTGGGATGGTTTTAGTTGCTGCCTCTTGTACAATGTTACAGACCTCCATCCATAGTTCTTCAGGCACTCTGTCTACCAAATCTAATCCTCTAAATCTATTCATCACCCTCACTGTGTACTCACATGGAATATGATCTAAGTCATACCTGAGTGGTCTAGTGGTTTTCCCTACATTCTTCAATTTAAGCCTACATTTTGCAGTAAGAAGCTCATGATCTGAGCCACAGTCAGCTCCTGGTCTTGTTTTTGCCGTCTGTATAGAGCTTCTCCATCTTTGGCTGCAAAGTATGTAATCAATCTGGTTTCGGTATTGACCATCTGGAGATGTCCATGTGTAGAGTCGTCTCTTGTGTTGTTGGAAAAGAGTGTTTGCTATGACTAGCTTGTTCTCTTGACAGAACTCTATTAGCCTTTGCCCTGCTTCATTTTGTACTCCAAGGCCAAACTTGCCTGTTATTCCGATTACTCCTTGACTTCCTACTTTAGCATTCCAATCCCCTATGATGAAAAGGACATCTTTTTTTGGTGCTAGTTCTAGAAGGTGTTGTAGGTCTTCATAGAAGCAGTCAACTTCAGTTTCTTCGGCATCAGTGGTTGGGGCATAGACTTGGATTACCGTGATGTTGAATGGTTTTCCTTGGATACGCGCTGAGATCATTCTGTCGTTTTTGAGGTTGTACCCCATTACTGCCTTTCCCACTCTCTTATTGACTATGAGTGCAACTCCATTTCTTCTAAGGGTTTCTTGCCCACAGTAGTAGATATAGTGGTCACCTGAATTAAATTCACCCATTCCCATCCATTTCAATTCGCTGATTCCCAAGATGTCGACGTTCAATCTTGTCATCTCATGTTTGACCACATCCAGCTTGCCTTGGTTCATGGATCTTACATTCCACGTACCTATACAATATTGTTCTTTACAGCATCGGACCTTCTTTTCGCTTCCAGATACATCCACAGCTGAACGTCCTTTCGGCTTTGGCCCAGCCGCTTCACCCTTTCTGGAGCTACTTGGAATTGCCCTCCGCTCTTCCCCAGTAGCATATTGGACACCTTCCGACCTGAGGGGCTCATCTTCCGGCGTCATATCTTTTAGCCTTTTAACATTGTCCATGGGGTTTTCTTGGCAAGGATACTGGAGTGGGTTGCCATTTCCTTCTCCAGTGGACCACATTTTGTCAGAACTCTGTCATGACCTGTCCGTCTTGGGTGGCCCTGCACGGTATAGCTCATGGCTTCACTGAGTTACACAAGCCCCTTCGCCACGACAAGGCAGTGATCCATGAAGGGGAAGCTGGATAATAAAAATGTCTTAATATTGATATGTTGGGTTTAAAAAAATCTCCCAAGGTAATTGCTTGTAAAAATGTATGTAGGAGGAAGCATGCACACAGAAATATATACAGTGAGGAAAAGTACATTTAAAAATATGTACCTTGAGAGAAATGGGCAGGAACATGCATACAGATTTTTGTGTCAACTTTTTAAAAAAAGAAATCACCAACACATGCAACTGCATTGAGAAGCTGAGTTTCTGGAAAACGATTAAACCCTGGCTTGTTGTGAGGGTCCTGAAAGTACAGGTACTGTAATATGAGCAGTAAGCCCCTTCCATGACTTTATGTTGGGCTCAAAATTATTTCCCATATAAAAACAATGCAGGGTTGGATATAATTGGAGATCATTTCTAACTTTCACATAGCATTGGTATGTATTAATGAATGAGTATGTTTGGTGTCCTGCTTATATGTACATTTCTTATGTTCTTCTTTCAAAGTCAAAGACAACTCGTGCTTCCTGTTCCTTTTGTGATGAGAAACAGCCCAGAATGGGGCCACAAGCTTTAATGGCAACCCATGGGTATCTTTTACAGTACTAATATGGTCCTGATATCCATTCTCTAATTTCACCAAAGTTTTTTCTTCCCCCAGCAGAATTCAAGACAGATGTTTTGCATATGTCCTTTATGTGGACTTCCCCTAGGCCTTTTATTAGCCACTGTCAGAAGAGAGAGTTGGACTAAGAAGACCTTTGGTCTGATCCAACAAGTTCTCTCAGACACTAGTAGAAGGAGATTGGCAGAAAGTGAATACCCCACTGCTCCTTTCCTTGACGGTCTCTGAGGAACTGAGGTTGCTAGAAACCTCCCATGAATAGGAACATTTTCAAAGAAAGTATTTTACCCAGATTTTCAGCCACATCTCTCAGCTCTCTACCCCCGAGGGAGATTGTTTAGAGGGCTATCAAGGAGGAAGAGAGCAAAAATGTCAAATTGCCCAAACTCTTTTTGGCCAGTGCTTCTCTGTATACAAGCTAAAACAAATTTTCTAGGCATAGAAAAACAAAAGCCTATATTTTGTTTTGTTAGTAAACAAAAAGTCTATATAGAAATTTTAGGCAAAGCCATTGCCCACACTGAATTGTCCACAGTGTATCTTCATTTACAGGAAAACAGAACACCCCTTCAGAAAACAGTTTCTTTTTGCTGGTCAAAAACATGGGCTAAAAATTTCCTAAGCCTGGTCTCTTCCGATATTTTTTTTCCCTTCTTCCTAGTGTTTTTCCCCTATGTGCAGGGTCCACTTATTTTTGGATCAACCGAATGTTGTTCCGTTGGTTGTGACAAGAATTGACTGACCGGCTTGTTGCCTGAACCTGAGGTTGTGGGCACAGAGTTACCCAGCCAGCTTTCATGCCAAGAAACTCAGTCTTCTGATTTCTAGCCTAGAGCTTTAACCACTAGACCAAACTGGCTCTTTCCCTTCAGATAAATGAAGTTTCAATATTGTGGCTAAACTAATGATTTCCAACACTGTTTCTCAACCTCAGCAACTTTAAGATGTGAGGACTTCAACTCCCAGAAATCCCCACTGGCTGGCTGGGGAATTCTGGGAGTTGCAGTCCACACATCTTAAAGTTGCTGAGGTTGAGAAACACTGATTTACCTATTTATACCTATTTATCAGAGGTGAAATCTCATGTCCCAATATCTCACTTTATAATTAAATGTTCCTTTGCAACATTAAGCCTACTACTTTGCAAAACAGGTGAGGTATTTCTGTTTTCAATTATGAAATTGATTCCCATATGTACACTAAGATCCCTTTTCTTCTAGCAGAAGGAAAATTATCAAAACAATTTTGTAGCAGCAGCAGCAGCAGCAGCAGCAGCATTATTATTATTATTATTATTATTATTATTATTATTATTATTATTATACCAATTTTTATAGCCGCCCATTTCACCACAGGCAACTCTGAGCGGTGTACAAAAAAGCTAAAAACAGTCAATAAATACACTAAAAATATAAAAAGTAAAATAAAACAGAGAATAAAAGGATGTTAAAAATAAGGGAGCCACCTTACTAATTCCCCTATCCCCTGGGGTCCCCAGGCTTGCTGGCATAACCAAGCTTCACAAGCCAAATTTCTCCTCATCCAGAGGCTCCTTGGGAAGATTCTGTTTTTGGACTTGATTTCAGCTGCCAGTCAAATTCTCTTGGCCAAGTGGTTTTTTCCAAGGTCTCCCACCTTGCTTGCTTTGCATATCTCAGTATGACAGGCTTAGAACATGGTTGAATCCAATGCCTCTTTCTTTCCAAAAGGGCTTCAGGGCTGCTCTGACTGGTACCATGAATCAAATAACTAATCTAGGTCTTTTCTATCTGTATCTAGTTTTAGAGCACATACTTTCCAAACAGGAAGCCTCACCAACCATTATTAGTACCTCCAGTGAAAAGGATAAGGTAGTCAATGATGGGAAAGTCCTCTGCCTGAGAATATAGAAAGCAGCTGCCAGTCAGACCCGATAGTAATGTGTTACCTAGACAAATATTTTTTTTTCCTGGAAGAAGATAAGGCAGCTTCTATGCTGCACGACTGGTCCATCTAGATGACGCTACTAACTTCTAACTTTCTCTCTCTTTTTCCCTTTCTCTTATTCTAATAATTGTGGAGGGAAAAATTGGTTCCTTTCTGAATTTGGAGGTATGTACTTTCAGACTTTCAAACCATAGGGGATGTACAGTAAATAGGAGATAATTGCAAAGAAAAAAGATAGATACACAAAAATGTTTAGAATACTCCCATTGCAGGCATTTCTCTGTACTCTAGCTGTAGAACCTTATGAAATACTTCATAGGTACACATTGTGTAAAAAAAATCTATTGAGGCCTATTTCCTCATTTATGTGTAGACTGCCATTCCCACGTGTCCTGTTTCACTTTCTATTCCCAAGAAATTTTCAACTCCTGGGAATGTTGTCCATCTTTTTTTTCCTCATCTCCTCTGCCAGGTTTATAAATAGAAGATGCCTGCAATTCGCTGGTACTGCGTGCAATATTTCACTATGGAAATCCATCAGCTGTTCACCTGAATCCTGAACCTCTTCAACCAACCCCAAAGGGATGCTTTTCACTGAAGCCTGAGTCAGCTTTGATCCCATAGAGCAACAGCTTGACAATTATCAAGCCACTGTTGTTTCAAGTACGAATCTTCTGTTTTAATTGCCCCTTCGGGATTATTTTGAAGTCCTTCATTTGCTGTGTGCATACTTTGCATTTTGCAAAGGATATTGCTCCTATTTCTTATTTTGGTTCCATCACAGCAGTTCACAATGCCTCTCAAGAAAAGAAAAAGAAAAAAAAAACTACTAACACCACCATTACACACTCCTCTGAGCTGGGTTTACTTTTCATTAGAGAAGAAACTCAGTTTATGTTTAGGATTGGACAAATCCAAGGTGTGAAGAGGAGGCATATATATAGTCCCCATGACTAGATACCTATTGTATTTTTTTCTTTATGAACAAGATAGCAAATCTTTCTCAACAGGAGTCTTTATGCTGCCTAAATAATATGTCTACTTTGTACATACCATTACTCTGTGAATAAGCAGATTTGTTTTTTAAGTGTATTCTGAAAGAAAGGAATATTACTCAGAGTACTTTTTTGTTTTTATTAACATTACCACACAGTTAGTCTTTTTTTATAATAACTTTATTAAAACTAACCAAAACTAATATTAAGAATAAAAAATAAGAAAAAAAGAAAAATAATAAAAAGAAAAAGTGCAAAAAGAAAAACAACAAAAAAGAATTGACTTCCAACCCATCCCACAGCCGATATAAATAACAATATACTGTACATCAAATTCTTGCTCTAGATTTACTACATAACTTCCATTATTTCTATTAACTCATATTATTTCTAATCATCAAACCTATACAATATAATTTCATTTTTGTATATCCCACAAAAAGTTTTTAAAAATCCAATTAACACTAAAATTACCCAATCACTTATCTCAAATCAAAACTATCAATTTCACCATCTCAGTCAACTTCATCAACCTCAGAAACCATTATTTCACTATAGATAATATCTTTTCTTTCCACCTCAATGCATTTAAAAACCTTGCTGCTGTTATCATATATAGAAAATAAAATTATAAATAATATCATATCCTTCCACCTTTATACATATACAAATCTTTCTACTATTGTCATATATAAGAACAAAAATTCCATAGACTTAATAACAAATATATCCTAACCTTAGTGAACTCTATATCAGAATCCTTAAAACATTGTCATTCAGTCCTGGTCATAAAAACAAATCCCATTAATAATTACCAAGAGCCTCAACTTATAAGTTAACCATAGTCCAATAAGTTCACTTTGTAAACCTTCTGGTTACTTTTAAAAAGCTTAAACCTTAGTCCTTTCTTATAAAGTCCCACCAGTTGGTTCCCCAACATCTTCTTGTCTTCTCACATGGACATCTCTAATATTTTCTCTTCATCTCTTTCCAGGAATGGCCTCACTGATGCAATACATTCCTTTTGCAAATCCAAAGTAAAACATCTTTCCAGATCACTCTTCTCCATTATTTGTATGTCCCTTTGAACATTTTAACCTCAATTAATTCCATTTATATTTCCATTCTAACATCTTTTTCCATATCATCCCTTGGCCATCTTAAATCCATATTTAAATCCACAACTTTGTTATTCATATAACCTTCATAATCCAACATTTTTTAAGCTCCAATTCCACATTCGATTGCGTCTTCACCTTTTTTCCAGAGTTATTCATCTTATTCACTTTTCCTCTAGCTTTTTTTCAAGGGACTTAAATCTAGCTCCTAGTTCATCAAACATTGACTGGAGTAGACTTAAAGGAGTTATTTTATTTTTTAGCGGCTGCTCCAAGGGGCTCTTTTAGCCATTTTTCTTCTTCTTATTTTTTTTTTCTTTCCATTTAGACAAGTAAAATGTATAGCCAGATATAGTTAATTACAAGCAAAAGTAAACTGCAGTTCACACCCTCTAGTGACTTTCTAGCTGAAATTGCAGGTGTGTGCACTTGTTTCAAAGAGATCACACAGGAATCAAGTTACGGTCTAGCTCTGTTTCTAAAGCCCTACCAATCAGCAGACAGAATTGAACAAGACATGAAACTTTCCCATAGAAAGGACAAGCTCTGTTGCTGCAGAAAATGAGTTTTGTGAAAAAAATAAACTTTTAAGAAATAAATCTTCCTTTTTCACTATAAGTAAATTTTAAATCTATTTTAAATTCCACTTTTCATCCAGCTTTTTGCAAATTAATCAACTTAATTTAAAACTCTATTTCTTCATTTAAAAATATAGTCCCAAAAATAAGGATAAACCCCAAGAGATGTGTCCATTAAGGTTGCACCACAGCGGCTAACAAGGATGGTTCCCGTGCCTCCCAGACACTCAGGTTGAGAGCCGTTCACAGAGGCTTCAGTCTCTGCAATTAGGTTTCGAGGAATGGCTGTCAGGAGACCAAATGGGTCAATTTCCTCGCTTCTTCCTTTATCCAGAGCAAGTTGGATGGCCAGTGCTTGCTGCTGGCCACCAATCCAGCTGCGGTGTCATCTCTCCCTGTTGTGGAGAGGAGTCTAAGTCACCATGTTCCCACCAGAAGTGACCATATAATTTGTCCTCCTTAATTTCATTCCATGTCTTAACATAATTATTTTGAAATAACATACAATTCATATTTGTCATAATAATGCCCAAACATTTTACTTTTTTCTCAACCTTTAAACCAGTTTTCTCCATCAGTTCTATTTGATCTTCTATTTTCATTTTCATTTTTTTTTTTTTTGCTAACATCTTCATCTTCTGATTATTAATCTTAAAACCCGCTAGCATACCAAAGTCCTTTAATTTTCCCATTAATTTTTCTACTCCCTCTAATGGATCCTCCAAAACTACCACCAGGTCATTAGCAAATGCCCTTAATTTATACATTTCTTTTTTAATCTTAATCCCATGATTCTCTCATTTTACCTTATGACTCTATTCAGTACCTCAAGAACTAAAATGAACAAGAGTGGAAACAGCGGGTATCCTTGTCTTGTCCTTTTTTGAATCTCACAAGGTGTTGTTAATTCTCTATTAACAATTATTTGTGCTTTCTGTGAGATATAAATCAATCTTACCCATTTAATAAAATTATCTCCAAGGTTCATATCTTCCAGAATTCTGAACAAGAAAATCCATTTCAAATTATCAAAGGCCTTTTCTGCATCTAAAAAGATCAATGCAGCTTGTTTTTCATTGTGTTGCTCCAAATACTTCAGAATATCCAACACATTTCTAATATTATCTCACAATTGTCTTTTAGGTAAAAATCCACATTGATCTTCATGAATAAATCCTGCAAAATTATTTTCAACCTTTCAGCCAAAATCCTTCTAAACAATTTATAGTCATTATTCAATAAAGATATTGGTTAATAATTCCTTTTTAAAGTCAGGTCCTGGGCCTCTTTATCTATCTATCTATCTATCTATCTATCTATCTATCTATCTATCTATCTATCACATTTATATAGCCACCCATCTCACACAAAGTGACTAATGCTACATCGGCCTCTTTCCAGTTGTCAAGAATCTTTCCATTCTGTAAAATAATATTCATTGTTTGTTGTAAAGTTTGTAAAAATTTGTCCTCAAAAGATTTATAGTAAGAGACCGGCAGACCATCTGGGCCAGGTGCCTTTCCTGTTTTAGTCTTTTTAATAGCTTTACAAACTTCCTTTATTGTTATAGGTCCATTCAAAATTGATTCTTTGTAATCTTTGGTAAATTCTGTTTATGTAAATGTTCATCCACTTTTTCCAAGGAAACTTCTTGACCTTCATATAAAGTAGAATAATAGTGGTGAAACACTTTTCACATATTTGCATTATCTCTTATTACAGTATTTCTTTCTTGTAAATTTAGTATCACTTTCATTTTTTTTTCTTTTCACAGTTTATATGCCAACCATTTCCCTGGTTTATTTGCAAATTCGAAATTTCTTTGTTTTGAAAAATTCATCTTTATTTCTATCTCTCTCACTGTTAACATAGATAATTGCCTCTGTAGAACTTAATATGGTAGGTAATAGTTGTCCTCTCTGGGGACTTCTTTTAACTTTTCTTCCTTTTTTTATCTCATCCAAATCATTTATATTTTCTCTTGCCTTTTCTTTTTAAATTCACTGTTACCTTCTATAACATACCCTCTTATAAAAGCTTTGCTTGCACCACAAACAGTTCTTACTTCTGTGCCTTTATTAAGATTATTATCAAAAAATTATTTTAACTTTGTTGCAGTCCTCCACTACCATTTCCTTTTGCAACATCTATTTCAATCTCCATCTGAAAGAGCCATTTTTCCTTTTAAAAGTTAAAGTCACTGGGTTGTGGTCTGAGAAAATCTTTGGTAATATCTCCAGTGTATGAACATTAGTAGCCAAAGTCTTAGAAAGCCAAATCATATCTATTCTTGAAAAAAGATCTATGTCTTTCAGAAAAATAAGTATATTCTTTTGAGTCACCATTTTTATATCTCCATACATCAACAAGCTCCAAATTGCCCATTATATCAAAGAAAATATTTGGTAGTTTGCCTTGTGTATTTTATCATTTTGTAGGGAAACCACCCCATTCCAATCTCCCAGGAGACACCAATTTTCATACAGAATGTCCAATAGTTTATCCATAAGTCCTTTATAAACTGCCGTTTTATCTTTATTTGGGGCTTATTTCCAGTATCAAAGTCTTAGCCCTCTGTAAATTAACTTCCACCCCAACATATCTGCCATAAATATCAGTCAATATAAGTTTTGGATATAGTTGAGAATTTATATACAAAACAACTGAATTTCTTTCTTTTTTGTCATTCCTACTGAAATAAATTCTTCACCCAAATTTTTGTGACTCAAATATTTTATATCCTTATTCTTGATATGCTTTTCTTGTAAGCAAATCACATCTTGTTTCAACTTTTTCAAATAATATTTTTTTCCTCTTTTGAGGAGCATTTCCTCTATTTATATTCCATGCTAAGCATTTATAATCCATAGTTATGCCAAGATTTTAGAAAAATCAATACCTGTAGTGCCCAATGTGGTAGCATCTTCCGTATCCTTTTGTATCTGCTGTGGCATTTGTTTAGTCATATCTGTCGTTCTCACTTCCATTTGTGTTTCCTCCAATTCTTTGAATTTTCCCAAGAAATTTCTTACTTTCTGCAGAGTTCAGTCTGAATCTCTGCTGTTTAAAAGTAAATTCACCCCTTCCAACTTATACCATCTAAATGGAATCTTTTTCTATTTGAGTTTGTCTGTCAGAAAAAAATACTCTTTTCTCTTGCACAGTATTCTAATTGGAATTTCCTTAAGTACAATTATATCTGTATTATCAATCCTCAATCTCGTATTAAAATGCTGCTGCAAAACTTGATCTCTAGTCATTCTGACAAAGTGCACAAGGACATCCCTTGGAACATTTCTTAATTTTGCAAATTGTGTATTGATCCTAAAAACCTTATCAATCTCTGCCTCTGTGTCATCTTCATCCCAATCCCAAAAGTTAGACACAGATTTACAACTTTTTCTCTGACATCTTCCCCAAGGTCTTCTGGAAGTGCTTTAAATTTTAAACAAAATTCTTTTTCTCTCAGTTCCAGTAATGCCAAATTGTCCAAATCTCCCTGTTTATAACTTCTGTCTTACTTTCTAAAACTTCCACTTTCTCATTAATTTGTTTTACATCACCAGCCAATTGTCCTTCAGATTCTTCAATCTTCTTCACTTCTTTTTTCATATCCTTTTTTATCCCTGCAAACCCTTCTTCCCTTTCCTTTTTAAAAGCATCCAAACTATTGGCAACTAATAGAAGAGAATATATGTAGCTCAGGGTTGAACTGTGGAGTCCTTGGGGTTCTCTGAGCTTGGTTGTTTTCTTGCAAACATTTCATTACCCAGCTAGGTAACATCTTCAGTGCTAGAATGGAGTGGGTTTGCTGTCTGTTTATATACAGTAGTTTGCCCTGCCAATGTTGGTGGGGCTGTGGGTTTTTTTTTCTCCTTGGTAATTCCTTGATTGGGGTATTGTTTACTGCTTCATTGTTTGTCTGGTGTTAATCTTGGTGTTAATCTCTGCTTATCTGGGTGATGATTGCTGGTGAGGAGATGTTCTGGTCTTTTGTTTCCTTATTATTGTTTCTTTTAAAATAGTTTGCCATTGACATGCTTGAGGATCTTTTTCTCAACTTCCCAATTTGTCATACAGCCTTGCTAGTTTCTCAAGCAAGGATTAATATGTTTCAATTCTGCTTAGCCTTTCTGAGATCATTAGGAGACATCAACATTTATTTTGGGGTGGGAGGAGAGGTATTCAGGATTCACATACCCAATTCCGCAATTGGGTGGCTCCAAACTGAATTCATCCCAGATTTTGGGCAACATAGGAGTTAGGCTGTTTGTAACATTATTGGAGAGTTACTGATACAGAATAGGAAAAATAATGAAAGTTAATTTTTAGAGGCAGGATTGAAGTAGTAAGTTAATAGAGTGGTGTGCAATGGTAAAGGAGGGATTTCAGAAAAAGATTGGAATGTTAGAGTAAGATTAGAATTAAAACTCTTTTGATAAAGATGAAGTAATACACACAGTTATAGGATTCTCTTTCTCTGTCCAAACTCTTCAAACTGTTCCTGGTCAGCTGAATGAATTACAGTTAAAACTAACAAAGATGCCTTAGCAGAAAATGTTTGCAGACCTGCTTTCATTCTTTCTGAAGCTTTCTGAAATGTTAAGCACATATAAAGTTTAAGCACTGTCTTAAATTTGATTCTGATCACTTCTGAGGGAAGAATGTTTTAACGCTGGAGCCAAAGAATCTCCCTGAAGCTCTCTGATTCAATTTGGAATTCAGCCAGGTCCAATATGAACCCCTAATATAGATTATGGATGTAAAACCTGAACTTTTGACTGGGTTACTGGAATAAATGCACTTCTGGATTCAATGCAAGAAGCCGGTTTTATCAATATAAATGTGTCACTGACTTGGCCTCATATTTCTCAAGAAGTACCTCTTTTATATTATTCTGTCATGCAAGCTTTGATCTTCTTAGGCCCTAATCCAAATTCCGATTTCATATAAAGCAAAGATCTGTCAGGGTGAAATACAGGTTCATCATCTTAATTGCCCTGAATGTACCCCTCCCCCCAGTCTGCAAAGTCATATTTATTGGCCTTCTGGATAGAGTAAAAAACCTTTTTTGATAGCTCTGTTTTATCTTGGTTCCTCTCTTCTCTTTGTCCCTCTATGGCACTTTGTGTGCTGGAAAACATGCTAAAAAATGGACATTGTGTGTGTGTGTGTGTGAACTTTGAATCATGGGTTAAACCACCTGTCAAGTTGCCCAAACATCAGGTTGCAGGTATAGAGGTGCTCTCTAATTGTTACTTAGCAGCCAGGCAATTTCTAAACACTTGTCTAGATGGCTAACCTGTGCCCAAAATTGTAGAGGACTTCAGAGATGGCCTTGAATAAAATATGTGGCAACTATAAGGAAAATAGGGACTTCACCTGGGACAGCAGGAGAGCATGAGAAACAAAATCCAAGACTGCCCCACCTTGACTATCTTTTGTATAAAAGGGAGAGAAGGAGAAATGCATGTTGGGATACACACAGACACACACATACATGAAGAATTTTTTCCATAGAATAAATGAGAAATCAAAAGAAAGAAAGAGAAAAAAAATGAAATTAATAAAGAGAAAACTAAAATGTTAACCAAAAATATTAGGATGGAAAATCAAAAATAATTGATTGGAAAAACTGGGTTTCAGATTGAGAAAAAGGTAAAATATCTGGGTATTACTATGTCCAATATGAATTGTATGTTATTTCAGAATAATTATGTTAAGGTATGGAATGAAATTAAGAAAGATTTATTAAGGTGGGAAAAGTTCCAATTATCATTGTTTGGAAGAATTTCTGTGATAAAAATTAATGCACTACCTAGAATGATGTTTCTATTTCAAACAATACCAGTTTTGAAGAATGATGCACCTTTGAAACAATGGGAAAAAGATTTATCTAAATTTGTATGGCAGAGCAAGAAGCCAAGGGTTAAATATGAAATTCTGCAAGATGCAAAAGACAAAAGAGGACTAGGATTACCTGACTTTAAATTGTATTTTGCAGCTTGTTTAGTTTGAATGAAAGAATGGGTCTTGCTGAGAAATAAAAGGATGTTAGAATTGGAAGTTCATGATCTGAAGTTTGGTTGGCATGGGTTTTTATACTCCAATAAAGTTAAAATTAATGTGGATTTTAAAAATTTTTATGAATGTATGAAACAAATATAAACCCAGGTTGTGCCCGAAGATATCTTTATTGACCTCAGCAAGGGAAACATTCTATTGAAGAGAAATAGCAGACAGGGAGAAATTGCTATCATAGCAAGACTTACTAATACAGGAGGATGGAGAAATTAACATGAAGTCAAGAGAACAATTGACTGCAGAAGGACATCGTTTTCAATGGTTTTCACATACTCATTTAAAAGAAAGGTTTAATATGGATAAAAAGGTAATTGGAATTGAAAAATAAATCAGAATTTGAAATCAAATTATGTACATATGATGAACATGTAATAGCCAAAATGTATAAATTTTTGTTAAGATTTGAAACAGAAGAACAGGTTAAAGTTTGCATGACAAAATGGGCTACTAAATTTAGACATACAGTAGCTTACAAGGTTTTCAAGATTCTGTTATTGTAGCTTATATCAATGAACTAGAGTTTTAGTATTTCTGGTGGTAATCTGATTGAGAGATCACAAATGCAAAGGACAAAGGGCATGAGGTGAAGTGAGGCAGAACAATGACAACACAAAACCTCCAATTTGATTTGCCCTGCAAGAGAACAGCAATGCACATAAAAAAGGGCAGGGCTAAATGTGCAACCAGTCATTTTTAGGCCCCTTCCCCCCATAAACACCTGTTTTAATAGGAAATAATTTATCACAGCCTTCCTTAATATATGCCCCCGAATTGGACTGTAACTTGCATAATAAATAGCTGACTGGCTACAGATGAAGGAACCTGGAGCATAGTGCTATATGTAGGTAAGGAAGGCTGATTTATGACCAAAAGCAGTGAAAACAATAATCTTTGCCATTTTATGGAAAGTTGCAGAAATGTGGAAATGAATACACTATGAAACAAAGTGTTGGATCCCTAAGCAGAATATTGAAACCGAATAAATAGGTAATTTATTTAGGGGGAGTAATCTTGGTATAAACATCGTATAAGTGCACACAGTTCATGGTTATTTATATGCTTGTCTGCTGTAAATTTTGCAGATACTTCCCAAACCATGCAGAAAATTATGAAAAAGCAGAATTTATACAAGAAAACTTGTATAAGGTACTTAGATACGATATCTGATTTGGTTCTTTTTTTCTCCCTTCACTTTGTTTTCATTTCATTTTCTTTGACTAGAAAGTGGTGGCATTTTACTTGGCACCTCTTTTTATTTTATACAAGGTGCAAAATGTAAAAACCATGAGAGATCCTAATTCTACATATGTGTATTTATAAATACATCTTTCAAGTGGCATATTACCCAGTTCAAGCATATATGACTGAAACCCTAATAAAATAGCACAAAACTTCATTACCTTTTCAGTTTAACTGCCAAAGATGCTCAGCTATACAAACAGCCATGTCATGTCACCCCTGACCCTTGAAAGTATGGCAGATACACAATTACAAGTTAACAAAACCCTCAACAAAACCTCTTGTTATACATGAGCTATGAACCCATGAGCTGTGTTTGAATAGTTATATTTCAGCTTAATAAGACCAAATGTAAAAAAAATAAATAAATCTTGGGGACTTGCATACAGTTGTTCCTCCCATCCCCTCCCCCTTTTTTTTGCAGTAGTGAATAAGCCTACAAAAAGTCTTCCATCAAGATCATTTCCTATTATGTCTGAAATGGGGAACTATATGTGGGTTTTTAAAGCAGGCCAGCGAATGAGATCATTGTCAAATTGTGTTACTTGTTTGGAAACGTCCAACCAGACTTTTCTGCTGTTGCATAAATGAAAACTGCAGATAAGTGTAGCTTTGATTTGCATGAAGAGGTGAAGGAAGGGAGGAGGAGTAAAGTTGTGTGTGGGAACACAGTTCTCAAATTATTGTGCTTAGCATCTGAATACAACAAGAGGTGTATCGAGAGCTATTTTTCTAGAAGAAAATGACACATTTTTACTGAGCTGTTAAATCTGAAAGTCTAAAGTAGATGACATTAGTCAGTTAACTGGGGAACTCATCCTGGTCAAAGCCCAAAAACTGATCTAATTTGTCTCTATTGGGGACTAAGGTCGTCTGAAAGCGTAATTCAGATGTTTGAGCCTTGGCTTTAAGCACAAGAGTGAGGAAATACAGTGGTACCTTGGTTCACAAACGCTTCTGTTCATGAACAATTCGGTTCACGGACAGCTCCGGTCGCAAAATTTTGCCTCCGTTCGCAAACTCCGCATCGGGTTACGAACAGGATCCGCAGCCATTTTCCCTTCCGTGACACGTGGTCACGGCTTCCTGTAGGGAGGGGGACTCTCCCTCCAAGCAGTAACCACCTCCCCACCCGCCTTCCTGTCCTTCACGCCAGAAGTCGCGTCGAGCAAGGTTAGCTTTCTCTCTCTTCGTACTGTACTTTGTGTCATATTTTTGCGGTTTAAAAAAAACACCATATGGTTCAGAACGGATTAACCGTAATTACATTGAACCTTATGGGGAAATTTGACTCGGGTTGTGACCAAAAATCAGTTGGCGACCAAATTCGGAGGGGTCAGAATGGATTAACCGTATTTACATTAAACCTTATGGGAAAATTTGATTTGGTTCACGACCAATTCGGTTCGCGACCAGAGTCGCGGAACGAATTAACTTCGTGAACCGAGGTACCACTGTACATTCAGAATACATATTCAAATAAATTTTTGTAAGGATTTTTTTTTAAAAAAAATCAGAAATTAATATGGGAACTGAAAGGAATGAACCTATAAATTAATATATGTGAGGCTGACAGAGATGGTAAATAGAATGATTTGTCTGTCTCTAGTAGATACCCCAAATTATCAGCCTATGGATTTTTCCTACAAAGGCTGCCATGTCAATAGGGGATATGCTGTATGTGGTCGTGTGAAGATGATTTTCCTTGCCATATCTTTATCTGCTTGGTAGACTCAGCATAAGTAGAAATTGAGACTAATTATTTTATTTTATTTTTCCTTTCTTGTCTTTCCTTTTCCTTTTTTTCCTTTTTACATTTACCTTACTATGTATTTTTCTTTGCATGTATTTCTTATTATATATTTAAAATATTTTAATAAAAACTATTAAAAAAATTATATATCTCTTTACTGCCTACTAAGTTCTCTGTAAGAACTTGTAATCATTGTAACTGTAATCATACCATCTACACAATGGGAAAACTAATCATATAAAAACAGTTTATTCCATTTGTTACTTAGGTGTTAAGTCTTTGGATTCCTTTTTCCATGGAGTAAAATGAACTTTATGATTTTGTCAGCCAAAAGGGATTCTTTATCCATTTGTTCTCTGCTGTGAAGAATTTCACAACACAAAAGTATTAAATGGAGGTGATTGTGACTGTCCCAGAGCAAATGATTGATTAATTGATGTATTAGGCCACCCAAAGCATAATTTATGTTTCTGAGTGGAATATGGTAATAACACCTTCATACCACACAAGAAAATTAAAACCCAACAAGTATGAAACTAGTATAAGAAGCCACAATCCTGCATACATAGTATTTATGTACTATGATATCACTATCTTACAAATTGGAAATATAGCACAGTTGTTTTTAATTCCTGATGATGACAATGACATCTTCAAGGTATCTTTTCACCTTCAAGGAATTGCGTACTGCTTAGCATCTCCTCTGGACTGAGAACAGGGGATATAATGTTATATCTTTGTGAGATTTCTTTAAATCTGTGCCCCTTTTTCTGCTCAGAATTCAAAATCCACCTTGTCAGCTAATGAATCAAGTTCAAAGATTGGCTTCAGATTACAATAAGTCTTTGACTTCTGAAAAAGTAAAGCTATAAACTAATGCTTCACATAGGATTAGATTTATGGCTCATTTTTGGTTATCGGTTCTTGGTGGAGTTAAAGGCATTTTCCATGTATTTTAGCTTGGCATGCAAAGAGAACATTTGGATACTACTGCAATAGAACACACTCAAATGACAGACTACAAGGTATTTTAAAGACAAAGTTGGCAACTGCATTTTTTTTTAACTCAAAAGTAAGTGTGGGCAACTTGATTCAGCTTAGTGTTGGTGGCTGGATGAAAGGTCCTACTCCATTGCCCTCCATTGCATGTTAAGTTTCTTTTATATACTCTTTAGAATGGCAAAATCTAAATTGTTTGGCAAAGCTCAGTTCCATTTGGAAGTACAAACAGACCTACTGTAGAATAAAACAAACAAACAAAAGGCATAGTTGCTAGTTTAACTATGAAATCCAGTGCCGTCGAATATGGTGATATTGATGGCCACCAATTTAGGTGGCTTTAAAAGGGGACAGGACAAATGCATGGACGACTAGGCTATCAATGCTTGCTTGTTTGCTTGCTTACTTACAATGCTACTCCATCAGTTCAAAACAGCATGCTTTAAATACCATTGGAATGCAAAATTGGATGAGAATGATCCCCCCAAATGGTACCCATTGTGTGAATTTCAGGATGCATTTGATTAGTACAGAGTGATACAGAAGGCTGACTAAATTGTTTTTACTGTAAACTGCCCAGAGTCACTTCCTCGTGAGATGGGCGGTGTTCAAATTTGAAATGTAAAATAAAATAAAATATAAAATATAAATGGGCCATTGATTTTTCTTATGTTTTTATATATTTCTGCTAATGCCCATGTTTAAAACATGTCCCAGCACTGAGCTTTACTAGGAATGTTGCTAAGAGTACAAGCTGAAAAAGATAACTTTAGTAAAAAAGATACAGAATCAAATAGGTTAGCTTTTCTCTAAGCACATCCTCGGGGAGCAGTGAGATGGGCCATAGCAGCCTTATACTTTGAAAAACCTAGGTTTAATCACCTTTTAGTTCCAGTTTAAATGATCAGGAGCAAATAATCTAAGAATTTATGCCTGAGTTCCTGATGGATTTTAATCATGTATTTATTCATTTATTATTAAACAAATTATATAGCCGCCCATCTACCAAAAGGAACTGAGGGTGGCAAACAAAATAAAAACACAATACAATAAGACAACCATTTAAAACAATGAAATGCACTGCGGCCCTGATGAAAATTCACATTCATCCACCAACCACCCTGTGCTAGCTCTAACAAAACCCTGGCCCCAGTGCCTGGGGGAAAAGCCAGATCTTCAATGCCTTCCTGAAAGCCAAAGGGTCAGGGCCATCTGCATCTCTTGGGGGGAGCCTGTTCCATAAGCCAGACACCATTACAGAAAAGGCATGCTTCTGAGACCCCACCAGGCAACACTGCTTCACCAAGGGGAACCTGGCACATACCCACCTTGCCAGATCTAGTAGGACAGGCAGAAATCATCGGGGATAGGCAGTCCCAGAAGCAGCCTGGCCCCATGTCATGTAAGACTTAAAAGATGACAACCAGCCCCTTCAATTGTACCTGGAAGTCTCCTGGGAGCCAGTGCAACTTGTACAGTAGTGCTGTTACATAGGCCTACTGAGGTGCATTCATTAGTGCCAATGCTGCTTTTCAGTGGCAGCCCCATGTAGAACATACTGCTGTTGAGAGATGATTGAACCTTGAGTCACCTCATGAGCAGTGCCCCTCAATCTAGGAAAGGGCACAGCTGGTGCACTAGATGTAACTACAAAGGATCTCCTGGCCAAAGATGCCACCTGCTCTTTGAGGAGAACCCCCAGACTGCATACCAGTTCTGACTAGAGGAAGTGTCACCCCAGCCAAAGTTAAAGATGTCACATCATCAGATACAAGGGACTCTAAAACCAATGGTGTGCTGATAAATGTATAATAACCAGCTTGATGGTTCCCTTGCTGCTGCTGCACCACTCCATGAACCATCAACCAGCTGATTGGTGCCCTAGGCATTGCATCTCAGCTTTGCTTTCAACAGGCTAGCAAAATTCCAGAAAATTTAACAATCAGCCCTCGTAAGCCAGTACATGCTGGCTCCAGCACACCACTGCCTAAAACCCACAACCACTTAGTCTTGGGGTCTTGGTCAGGGTTGATCTGAAGCCAATTCTTCCCTATCCAGGCTAATACAGCCTCCAGGCACTAGAAAAACACCTTGACATCATCACTTGAGCGACCCTGGGCAGAGGTGTACAGCTGAATATCATCAGCACATTGATGGTATTTAACCCCATGCCGATGGATGACTTCACCCAGCTGTTTCATGTAGATGTTAAATAGGAGCAGGGAGAGAGTTGAGCCCTCCATAAAGTAGGGGCCTAGGGCTAGACCTCTTCTCCCGCTAACAACACTGATTGGAACCAGTCTTGGAGGGAGGAGAATCACTGAAGAACAGTGCTTCCCACTCCCAACCCACTCAGCCAGTGCGGAAGAATACCCTGATTGATAGTATTGAAAGCCACTGAGCGATCAAGGATGAATAAACCACCCCCAACCTGAGCCTGCCAGAGGTCAACCACATGCAATATTCATGCTGCCTCAGCGCTATATCCTGGCCTGAAACCTGATTGTAGAGGTCCAGTGCTATTCAGCACTGTATAGGCCCACAGTCTGACTGATTAGAAGGTTGCCTCATATGATCAGCCCTGAATCTTGGTTTATTTCATCAAGTCCAACCCTCAAAAATTGGCTAAGGCATCAAATGGCATTGATGACCCTGATGACAAAAATTGCAGCAAGATGTTTTGAAGGCCTTTCCCAGCCAATTACATTTAGGAGAACCCAGTTGTGACATTAAAACCAGATGTCTTTTCCTTTGTTTCTTTTTTGGACATAGCAAAATAGTATAATTCCAGTAATATTTTGCCTTAGGAAAGTGTGCTATATTTTTAAATAAAATATAGTTTTCGAACAGTTTTATGGCTATGCTAAGCATGTGCATATCAATTCATTGCTTCATATAAATCTTTTTTATCACTTAAAATTTTGCAAAATTGTTCCACATTTATCTGGGTGTGTGATAATGCCATCATTCTGGATAATCAATAGTTTAGGGTTGGTCAAGATGTAGCCGTGGGTCACATGCAGTCCACAATATTTTGAGGGCCTCTGGAACCCCCCAGGCTTGCACAGCAAGCTACTGAATCATGGTGGAACAGTATTTAGCTTTCTCCAAAAGAAACAACAAAGAATATAAATATACTGTATGTATGTTAAGCTTAATTTACTATTTTAAAAATAAACCCATTCCCCATCAAATAAAAAGAGTCCCAGTTTCACCTCCCATTCTGAAGGAATCACTTCATCCTTATCTTCCCTTGTGGCTCTTGGAAGCCTCTTGAATGTATGGTTTCTAGCCAGAAAAGTTGTGGGCGCCACTGCAATAAATGTCCAATAAACATATATACAACAAACTGAAATCAATATTTGCCTTTCTCTGTCTGATTTGAACAGAGTCTAGATTGGCGGGGGGACGGCATGTGTAGCCCTTGTGAGGCCAGTAATGATGTTCAATTGTTCTTAAAAATGGTTCTTTCCCTTTTCAATCAATGCACATGTGCTGGAAAAATGATTGTTAATAATGCCAATCACATCACCCATAACTGGCCACGTAAGGTCATCTCTCCTTTGCCAGCTCCAAGTTCTAAGGTTTTTTTTAGGTTTTAATTTTTATAGGTTGATTGCTCCACTGCTCTGGCAATGGCTGAGATTTCTGGGAGGTTTGGATTCACTCAGGTCACATTTTAATGTGAATTTACCCAATTTCACACTTTCAGACTAACACATGAACCCAAACCTGGTTATTCTTTCAAATGTAAATGCCTCCCAATATTGCTATTTCAAATGTGTGCAGAAAAGGTGATTTTTAGGGAAAGGCTGTACAAAAAAGTACACTGATGTTATGTGAGAGCAGAGTACTTGGAAAAATGTGTATATTTGATGAAGGAGGAGAACAGCTCATCTTGTGGTGCTCTGGATTTTTGCAGCCCAAATCTGATAGTCATAGTTCATCTTCACCCTAAATGACTCTATGAAGACAAGATAGGACGGAAATTAATGAGTCTCAGAATCATATGGAAAATAGCTTTTCTCTAAACACTTTCCGAATGAGGTGAAGTCCAGTTCAGTCTGATAATAGCTGAGGAAGTGCTTTGCAGAGCAAACAGATCCGTTAAACAACCCACAACTGTATCCAGTTGCCCCCCCCCCCCCCTTTTTCGTTTTTGCTGTTCAAGTACAAGGAGTTTTCCCAATGGAAACGGCAGTTATTACATTTTAACTCCTCTGGTCTTTTATTTCTTTGCTTTCCTGGAACTTTCATCTGTATTCCTGAATTAAAACCATACTAATTAGGCACTCCACATCCAATAAAAATAAAGCAACAGGAGAAGGAGGAGGAGGGGAAAAAAGAGAAAAAGAAATTCCTCTGTTCTCTTTTTAGTTCACCTACTTTAGCCAAATTCAGAACTAATTCCCAACAGTCGAGGTTAACCTGGGTCATTTAATCCCTCAAAAGCTCAGTTTGTATTTCAGAACAGGAATATAGTATTGATTCTCATGTACTGCAAATAAAATATGATTCATACAACTTCAGAGATATTTCAATATTTCAAGGAAAAAAGCTAAGAAACTATGTTATAAACAGACTTTTTTTAACCTCTCATACAGCACCTGATGAAATCAAGGGAAAGCTGGTTGGGCAACCGATCACAGTTTTGGAGTAGATAGTGAGTCAGTATGGAGGAAGGATTTGTTTATGTACACTGATCCAATGTTTCTGTATGCTTAAGGTTAACACATTGTTCAGGATGCATAGCAGCCAATGACTGTATAGTCCAATGCTTGAACCTTAGAGAAAACCTACAGATCACACATCCAGAGCAAGTTGCATGCAAGACGTAAGTATATTTATTAACTTATGTCTTTGAAATTTTTATAGCCTGATTACTATCATCGGATACTCTAGATGCATGAAAACAATGCATAAAAGCAAGATAAATGATAAAACTAAGTAAAATAATTAATACATTACTTTAAAACCGACAGTAATGAACAAGCAAAACTGACAGAGGAACTTAGAGACAGAAGGCACAGTCGGGCTGTGGACACTAAGCTCCCAATGCAAGAATAAAAAACCAGGTTTCACTGGGTCCCCGAGGACAGATAATGTAGCACCCATATCTCCTTCAGGGAAGGTCATTTCAAAGCCAGAGGCCACAATAGAGAAGGGCCTCTCACAAGACCCCGCATTTTATTTTATTCACTTTATTTTATTATTTTATTTTATTTGCCAAATTTATATGGCTGCCCATCTTACACAAAGTGACTCTGGGCAGCATACAATAAAACCTATAATTAAAACATTTTACAAAACCAATTAAAACCAATATAAAACAATAAACTTGAATAAAACAAGACCACAAGAGGGAAGGAAGTGGACAGGGTCCTCTCAATGGTCAATGCCACCACCTATCAACTAGATCCATGTCCCTCCTGGCTGGTTAAAGCTTCCTGGGAGGTGACATGTGGGCAGGTCCAGGCAATGGTGAATTCATCCTTGAGGGAGGGGGTGTTTCCAGCTGCCTTTAAAGAGGTGCTGGTGCACCCCTCCTCAAGAAGCCATCACTGGATCCCACCATACTGGACATTTTTTGTTTGGTCTCCCACCTCCCCTTTTTAGAGAAGGTGGTTGAGAAGGTAGTGGCATTGCAGCTCCAGAGGATCGTTGAGGAAATGGATTATCTGGACCCTTTTCAGTCAGTTTTCAGGCCCAGATACAGGACAGAAACGGCATTGGTCGCACTCATGGTTGATCTCTGGTGGAAGTGGGATGGGGGTAGTGCATCCATCCTTGCTCTTCTTGACCTCTCAGTGACTTTTGATACTATCAACCATGGTATACTTTTGGGTAGACTTGGGGAGTTGGGAGCGGGTGGCACAGTTTTACGCTGGTTCTCGTCCTTCCTCCAAGGTCAATCCCAATTGGTGTTGGTTGGGGGTGAGAAGTTCAGCTTGCGGCCCCTCCTTTGTGGGGTGTCCCAGGGTTCGGTACTCTCTCCACCCCTTTTTAACATCTACATGAAACCACTGGGTGAGATTATCCATCACCATGGGATAAGGTATCATCAAGATGCTGATGATACCCAGTTATACAGTACATCCCCATCCCGGGTACGGTGAGTGATGCCATGACCACCTTTTCATGGTACCTGGAGGCTGTGGAGGTCTGCATGTGGTGCAACAGGTTTGAACCCTGGTAAGATGGAGTGGCTATGGATTGGAGGCCCCTCTGTATCCAAGAATTTACTATCTTTGGTTTTGGACAGGGTTGCACTGCCCAGATAGACCTGGTACGTAACCTGCGGGTCCTCCTGGATTCATGACTCCTGCTCGAGGAGATGGCAGTCGTGGCCAGGATAGCCTTTGCCAACCTTCATGTGGTATGCCAGTTATGCCCCTTCCTGGATCAGGTGGCTCTCCAATCAGTCACTCATGCCTTGGTCATCTCTCGGCTAGACTATTGCAATGTGCTGTATGTGGGGATACCTTTGAAGAGTAACCGGAAGCTACAGCTGGTCCAAAATGTGGCCACGTGGGTAATTTTGAGTGCCCCAAAAATGGCACATATAAAACACCTTTACTGCACGAGCTGCATTGGGTCCTAGTCTGCTTCTGGGTCCAATTCAAAGTGTTGGTTATCACCTTTAAAGCCCTACATGGCATGGGTCCAGGTTACCCGAGGGACCTTCTCACCCCTGTCACATCAACCCGTCCCACCCGGTCAGGGAGAAAGGGCATGTTGTAGGTCCCGTCAGTGAGAGAATGGCAACTGGCAGGGCCCAGGAGGACAGCCTTCTCTGCCATTGCTCCTGCCCTTTGGAATATTCTGCCCCCAGAGATGCAGCAGACCCCTACCCTACCGACCTTCTGAAAAAAATTGAAGACCTAGTTCTGCCAGCTTGCGTGGGGGGATAACAACTCTACCCAATACTGGGGGTGTCTAGTGCCTCGATGATGCTCCCTGAGTGATTGCCAGTTATTCTGGATCTTTTTATTATTTATTTATTATTGTAATTTTGTAATTTTAATTGATTTTAATTGTTTTGTAAACTGCCCAGAGTCGTTTAACAAGATGGGCGGTGACAAATTCAATAAATAAAAAAAAATAATAAAACATATAACATAAAATGAAGCCAACATGCAGGCTCCCTATTACCAGGAGATCCCCAGGCTTGCTGGAAAAAAAACAACAACGTTCTGAGGGCTTTCCAGAAGGCCATAAGGCATGGGGCCCATGTCAGGAGGGATGATGTTCCAGAGTGTGGATGTCATGGCAGAAAAGGCTCGCCTCTGAGGTCCTGTCAGATGGAACTCTTTCACAGATGGGACCCGCAGCATGCCTTTACCTGATGGGATAGGTAGATGTAATTGGGAAGAGGCAGTCCCTCAGGTAACCAAGCCCCATGCCACGTAGGGCTTTACATGTCAAAAACAGCACCTTGAATTGGACTCGGAAGCAAACTGGTAACCAATGCAGCTCACGGAGCAGAGATGCAATGTGTGTCCTTCTAGGGGTACACATAACTTCCCATGCCATTGCATTTTGCACCAGCTGAAGCTTCTGGATACTCTTCATGGGCAGTCCCATGTAGAGTGCATTACAATAGTCTATTCGGGAGATGACCAAGGCATGAGTAACTGTGAGCAGAACCTCACAGTCTAGGAACAGGTGCAACTGGTGCACCACACAAAATTGTGCAAAGGCCCTCCTGGCTATGACTGCCACCTGTTCCTCGAGGTGCATAATGCATTTCTCCCAGCTGTAAGATAGATGCTCAGGAGTCCTTCAGGGCAGATCTTAACATCCAGAGAGAGACACTTTTTTGAGTAAACTATTAAAGGTTATTGTTACTGAAACCTTGTGGGAGCCATTAGAAGCATCTGACCATCTCTGAACGTTAAGGCTAATTCCTAACTTCTAAATTCCTTGGGTTTAAATTGAATACTTAATCTTGCCATTTTTCCTTCTGAGTAATGGTAAGCTGATCTTTCTTTTCCTGTACTCATCTGTACGTAGTTGTTGCCTGCTAATGTTCTCTGCACTCCTGCTCTGGGATTCTCTAGCTATTAATGAAACTTTGACAGCAGCTGCTGGAACTGGCAAAGCTGGATGGACTCCAGGCCTCCAATGCTATCTAGTCATCAAGATGAATCTAGACGTACACCATGGTTGCTCACTTGTTCTTTCTCAACCAGATAAAAAAGAAGGAAGGAAGGAAGGAAGGAAGGAAGGAAGGAAGGAAGGAAGGAAGGAAGGAAGGAAGGAAGGAAGGAAGGAAGGAAGGAAGGAAGGAAGGAAGGAATGCAAGCAGTCCCTGGGTTAAGAACAAGATCTGTTCCTAAGTCTGTCTTTAACCTGAATTTGTATATAAGTCGGAACTTGTACTTATGAATGGGTTACCTATTATTAAAAATGGTTCATAGTGTTCTCCTTCCTCAAGCCAACAAACTGCTGAAGTTGCACAATGTTTTCGTGAACTGCTGAAGCTGCACGTTTTTAATATACAGCCTGTTTTCAGCAGTGTGGTTCACGAAAACATCGCATGGCTTCAGTAGTTTGTCAGCTTGAGGAAGGAGAATGCCATCCGCCATTTTTAGTAATAGACAGCCTGTTTGTAAGTACAAGTTGTCCGTAAGTCAGATATTCTTATCCCAGGGACTGCTTGTATATCCAGTTCCTGAAGAGCCTCCAAACCAAAGTGCTTCTATCACATCAGAGTTCAGCTTCATACTCTTTCTCCCAGCCAAACCACAAAGAGTTCGGTTTGCATGGTTTGGTTGCTGTGCTGGGCATAAATTATAACCCCTTCTCTGCAACTAAATTATTGTCATGGGGGGGATTTTTTTAAATCAGGAAAACTTTAGATACTATCAAAGTAGGCCCATGGCAAGAATGATGTTGGTTTCTAAAACAAGCGGCATTTTTTGGTCAATATTTCAGGCACAACTGCTTTGCAATGGATTAAGCAGCTCTCAGGAGCTCCTCCATACCATTCTCACAAGCAGTGGGATTTTAAGGAGGTTTGTCTTTAAAGAATAGTTTTATGTCACCAACTCTGCCATCCATACAAATGTAACAGCATTTCTCATAACCGGTATTTGGGCAAACATGGAATACGACTTGTCTTTCTGATGAGCAAAATAAATAATTCAAAGTATAAACATATTTGAATTTCAATTTAAAGGGGGAAATTATTAATTTCAAAGATGACAGTAATGCAGTAAAAATGTGCTAACATGGGGAAAACATTTCTCTGTTCAAAAGTGATTTGAATTCTAACTAAGCTCAAGCATTTTTCATTTGAAATGTTCCCTAAAAGAATTAAGAATAGATTCCAGCTGACAGCCACTTTTTATAGAGTTTTGGTTATAGGACATATGATGTTTTCAGTTATAAGTCTTAGTTCACAGGAAAAAAAAATGAGTATATTTAGGGGATCATCCATGATTAAACAGAGAGAGAGTTGAACTAAACTGTACAAATATGTAAAAGAACTCATGGGATTTTTATTTTAATGGACAGAAGCAAATAACTTCAAAATCCACAGCTTCCTTATTAAAAGTACCTTAGCATAATCACACGTTGCCCGTATATGATCAGAGTATGACATATAGAGAGATCAAAACTGTAAACAAAGGAATATAGTGCACTCTTGTGAATCTATAATATAAATCTGTTTTTTATTATATAAATCTGATGTTTAACATTTTAACATTACAGAAGAAACCATAATATATTTGATAATATATTCTCCTTATCTCCTTGGACATGATTTGCTCAAAATTAACTACTTCCAATTCCACTGATTTCAGGGTAAGAGTTAGGTTCATGTTCCAACCTTAAAAATCCATAGGGCTATAATTAATTCACATATTGATCTGAGCTTAAACTGCAGGCATCTCCTTCTGGACACCAGTATGCATCTTTTTCTAGGATCTCTCAAACTGAGCATGTTGAGCAACATACAATCTGAGGATGTTGACCATACATACAATATGCTCAACTGGGCAATATGCACACTGCCTATCTGTTCTGTGCCATAGAAGCCAGGAAGTACAAATTTATACAAAGAGACTTTATGATAGTAGTGACAGCTCTTCCAAGGATGTTGCAGAGCCATCTGTTGCACAACCATGCCAGCTTGCTTCAGATTTTCTCAGTTCTCTGCTAAGACAACATATTCCCATAGTTTAGCCTCTAGACTGAGAGCTATCTATAGTTCTCATCGCTACTTCAGAAAAAACTAGCTTTACTTTGATAGCCTATAAAGACTGCTTGACTTTTTCCACATTTCCTAAGGGTTTGTCTTAAATGATTAGGCAGGATGGACATAGTAACAGCTAATAACCAGGCATTGTCACTTTAAAGCATTACAAACATAAGTAGTCCAAAGTTCAAGTTAAAAGTCAACTGAAGTCTACCCAAATGATGGTGGCTGGCATCATTCCC
This sequence comes from Liasis olivaceus, assembly GCA_030867105.1. Classification (NCBI taxonomy): domain Eukaryota; kingdom Metazoa; phylum Chordata; class Lepidosauria; order Squamata; family Pythonidae; genus Liasis; species Liasis olivaceus. The sequence continues at coordinate 26,324,822 of CM061348.1, read as the reverse complement.
AAATCTCCCACTACATCATAATGGTTGAATTTTCTAGGCCAAATTGTGTGTGTGTGTGTGTGTGTGTGTGTGTGTGTGTGGTATCTAGGAAAAGGTATGTGTTCTGATCCAGATTCAGCTAGAGACAGACACTTGAGCCTAATGACTCTAAAAAATGCTGCAATCTATTGGCTTGAAAATTAAAACTGATTAACTGTCAGTGGAGCATTGCCTATTTATTCATGATCCAATGGTTACATTTGTTCTGATTAGGGATTAAAGCAAATCCACTCAGAATTCTAAAAGGGGAAAATCTGGATGTTTTGCTCACACACAATTATGGGCATGAGGGATGCTAACAGCAACAAATTCCACTGAGCATTCCATCCTACCCCAACAACAACAACAGAAAAACATGGTGGGAGGCAAGAGAGGTTTTGACTTGTATGGAGGGCTGCATTTGAAGAGAGAAGGCTAGGCTAGGCTAGCTAGATAGTTCCAATTTTATTTGTTAATGTTGAGGCAGAAGCATATATGCACTGAATTTAATGTCTCCTGTGCATCTGAAGATTCCAGGAAAAGTTTGATCATATGATCTTGCCTTTACTTACACTTAAGGCTGCAATTATATGAAAGTTAATCTAAGAATATCCTATTAAGCATAATACCTAATTCTGACTAAATATGTGTAGCATAGATGAAGAAAATATGACGCTTCCGATGTCACTTGAACCACAACTCTTAGTATCTCTCACATCATCCATGCTGGCCGAAGTTTCAACACCCAGTGGAAAGTGCCAGGTTCCTCACCCTGAATGGTGTATAGTATTGTAGCGCTTTGCAGCACCTGTCTGCATCTTCATGAAAAAGCAGGACCTTTTGCTGAGTTTGTGAAGCTGCCATCCAGAGCTGCCACATCATCCTGAGAAAAGATATTTGGCTCAAGCAATTCCAGATGCATGCTACATTTGTGTCCTTGAATGTTTTGAAGGATCTATTTGCCTTCAAATCTGAAGCACCGCATAGACTTATTCTGTGCAGCACCTGGTCCACTGCAATTTCTCCAGTCCAGGGATTTCTAATAGATGTTCATCACAACTCAGTTCAGCTGGAGTTAAGACCATAGGAAGTGGTTATGATGGCTGATGTCCAAATCACTAGTCATGTCTTGGATCAAGTTTACTTATTTATTTATTCTTGTAATAGCCACTATAAAAAGCTATTCTCTGTGATGTGGTACTATTTATCTAGTCAGTATCATGAACTGCCTTCCTCCCTTGCATAACTTGAGTACTGGTAACATAATCAGTTTGTTGAACCATGTGTACATTCAAGTACTTTAGAGCTTGTGCCATTGTGTAAAGGATTCTAAGATAATTTTAGTATAGACCAATTCTAGTTTAAACTTTGCAGAACTATGGAGCAACAAATTAATGAGGAATGTCTATAAATGTTTCTTTTTTTAATGGAAAAAGTGAGATTAAACATGTTCTAATAATCCTCTTCATTTTCCCTGATGTTTTGTACAAAGATTATAAATCTTAATAGGATGCATGAACATGGATGGATATGTTTGGAGTGAGATTTATTAAAGAAAATTTTAAAGTAGGGATGACATTTGGCCTATTTTAGTATTTGATCATTGGTGTAGTAAGTGCTGAAAATCCATTTTCACAAAGCTATGCTGAAAGTAAAGAAGTAGAACCTTTGCTGCCAACTTCACTTAAAAGCTCTTCTCTGTGAACTCCATCCAAAACTTTTTTAGGGATTTTTTTCAGTTGTTTCAATGTGAGAAGAAATCTGCCAATATCTTCCTTTTAGTCATTCAGAAGGGACCTTATTTAGCTAGTGAAGTTGAATGGATGCAAAGCTTAGAAGAAACTTGTTTTTGATTTTTGGGGCTAGTTCTTTGGGATAGAGGAGTGTACTTTTAAAACACTGATTATGCAACAAGCATCTCTCAGATGAACAACCAAAGAGATAATGGTGAGAAAAGAGTGTTAAGAAAAAGATACTACATCTTTTAATATACGGAAGAATAAACAAGTAATACAAGGACAGCTAAGCAGTGCATATACATCCTAGAGGGGAGAAATACTTTTTCCTCTAAAGTAAGCAAACCAACTTTGCCACAGAACGCGATCAGATCTAATTATACCTTCCTAAAATACCTGCACATTTCATTGAAATGTTGACTCAGTTCCTTCAGCTCAAGGAAATGAAAATTGTTTTAAACAAAATAAAGAATAAGCAACTGCCTTGCTGAAGATATTAGGAGCTGGTGGTGTTCAGAGGAAGCTGATAAAGAAGCTGGACTGAGGACAGCTTCACTTCTCTGTGAAAGCAACTTCAGGTTCATGCTGGCTGGCGGATTGTTCTCAACAAGAAATAATATAAAAGGATGTGCTTTTCAGCTTGCTAAAGTAACTTCCTGGACACCCCATATCCCTGGTTATTTAGTTCTTACTTGATATGCTGCTTAAACCTAATTTGTCTCTGTTCTTCACCAACTCTTTGGACCAGATCATGACTCCAGGATTGTTGTTCATTCCTGACTTGCATTGTAATCTTGAGCTTTGGATGTCTCCTGGTTCCTGGCTTCCTTCTGACTCTTCTCCAGTCCCAACCAGACAACTGTCAGCCCTTTGAGGTGGGCAAGGTCAATAAGCAGAAGCAGCAGGGATGCCAGGAATGGTCTTTATTGTTGTAGAGTTCCTCTCTGCCCCTTCTTATACCACACAAAATCAAGGTGAGGTTATTTTGAGTTTCTTTCTCACACTTTCTAACTTCTCAGGACTGAGTTGTCATTTTTTTCTCCCTTAACAGCTCATTACTCTCTTCCCAAGGGCGGCTCTACATTCTTTCACACCAACTAACCTTCCTCTTTTATTTTGCTGTGTAAATCCTAATGTATTACTGCTCCCCTCTTTGGAAAGGGCTAGTTTCTAATTGATATGAGAATGATAAAAGAATGGAATTAGGGAACTGCAATGTGTTTTAACTGCAACATAGCTGGCTTGAGAGTTGCATTTTGAGGGTTTTCTTTCAAGGCCAGATCAAGATGCGCTGATTATTCAAGCATGGAACAAAACCTAGGGTTCTGTAAGCTTTGAAAATCTAGCTTTAGTCTCAGGTCTGCGGTCAATGTTTATTATTTGTTCAGTGGCCTCTGTTTTGTTTTGCGGATTTTGTTCTCAAAATTATTTTTTTAGTCTGGGCTATTTTATTTAATGTTTTTAGCTATTTTTATATTTTGTCTAGTTTCGTACACCACCCAGAGTTGGGCAGCCAATAAATTTAAATAAATAATAATTTTAAAAAACACAGTTTTCCAAGTCACAGTACTTCAAGTGTCTCCTATTATATCCAATGCTGTGATGGGGGTGTGGTTTTCTGGCTTGTGATAGGGCTGGGCATTTTTTTCAAATGTTTTCCAGTCTATCTGATATTCAGGGGAGACCAGCAATGTCTCTGCTGCTGATGGTTTAGACTAGATAGGGTGCCATGAGAAAGAAAAGAAACAGTCCAAGAAAAGTCTGGACAGCCCTTTTTCCAGAATGGGATGAAGATTCCTGCATTGGGCAGAGGGTTGGACAGGAAGAGTTTCATCCAACTCTACAATTCTATGACTGTGTGAGTTAAGCACAGGGCCTCAGAGAAGAATATTGCTCACAGCTGCATGCTTGCCAGCATGTCTGGTAACCTATTGCTGTTGGTTTGTTTTAATCATGGCAATGTTTCTCAACCGTGGCAACATGAAGATGTGTGGATTTCAACTCCCGGAGTTCCCCAGCCAGCCTGGGGACTGAGTTATCATTTTTTTTCTCCCTTAACAGCTCATTACTCTCTTCCCAAGGCCAGCCCTACATGGCAGGCTGGGGAATTCTGGGAGTTGAAGTCCACACATCTTCATGTTGCCAAGGTTGAGAAACACTGCACTATGGGATGGGTGGGCTCCATGTACATTGTGTTTTGCATAAAACAGGCATAAACAGATACATCAAAGAGATGTTTAGGGCAGAGATAGGCACCCCCAGTTTCCAAAGCTATAGGTGGCCTACAAACATCTCTTTTGTGATCCTGGGAGTATGCTTCTTCCACGATTGCCAAAAATCATGGCTTGGATTCCTGCCATATTAAATGGGAAACAACATTATAACCCCCCTAATCATCTGCATGTAGTTAAATTAAAAAGAGGGGGGGACTTCAAAACTTCGGAAGAAGCAAGCAAACACAACCCTAGCCTTGCCCATTGTGCATTCTCCTTCTGCTCCCTGCAGCTCTCTGTTTATTGTATGACCCTTCATTTCTTTCACAAATAATCCCATATTTGCTTCCCCAAACTATAAGCAAGGTTCAGGTGTTGGTTTCATAGTCTAACCTGCCTCTGATATTTGTATAGAGTGACTTCATTTTTAATCTTAGTTTGCAGAGGTGTGCTAATGGCATTACATGTAAAAACAATCACACAGCAGCTGTGGTTTGTTAGGTGGAAGGCAGTTATATCCTGTTGCATAAACTTATTCATAACTTGGCTCGTAGGTTGATTCTGTAAGGTTTTGATGAGCAGATATTGTGAGTCGCTCGCTGTTGGTCCACCATGCAGTGTCTTGTTACAGAACAGCACAATCTGAGCAGATCTGTGACAGCAGTAATAAGAACGAAGTTGTACTATGACCTTTGCTAGAGAAAAAGGATTTTTTTCCCCTTTTTTGCAAACTTATTACAATACTCAATTTTGTAATATTAGGAAGATCCAGTGAAAGTCAGTGACAGCTGTATTGCAGAAGCTGCCAAAGGCTCCTCTTGCTGGCTCATTTCCATAAGTCCTGTTACTACACGTTCCATCCTGAGCAGCAATATTGGCAAGCATCAAAAACTTGCATAGAAAAGTTCAGATTAGTTCATTGCAGCAGAAGTTGGCTCTCCTACTTCTCCAACTGACTTGAAGTAAGTTTTTAAACTACGTGTTTAACTTTTAGAAAAGATACAACAATCAAGGTAAGCTTTCATTTCCTACTGAACTCAGAACACAAATGGGGCAAATGGGAATTATCCCCAGAAAAAAAAAAGTGTCCTGGAAATAGACATGCTGAATATTGCCTATCTCACTACCCTATCTCAAACCCCCAAAATTCCTCATTCTGTGCAAACGATGAAAGGAGCTGGATTGCATCAACATTCATCTGGATTGATGGCAGCTATTTCCTTTTCCTTTTAATTTTCTGCAAATTCCATAGGAAAGCTGATTTAATAGGAAGCCTCTAAATGTGGTTGGAATGCAAATAAATAAGAACATGGGCTAATTTTATGAGGCAGGAAGCTCTTCATACAGGGTACTGACATGGGACATTCTTTACTCTTTGCACTAACTAGGCCTCAGAAAGCAGTGGAGGGAACAGGAAAACCATGGTGCTGGTCTCAAACAGAAATAGGCAAGATATATCAACCTGAGGGCTGCAGCAAGTGGGACCATGTCAGAAAGGAAGGCAAGTCTTAGGGGTGTGCATAAAGGAGGGGGAAAATTGTTTCAAGCTCGAAATAAAATAGCCCAGAGCATATCGTGTTCTGAACTTAGAGTATCGCTCAAGAATATGGGGTGCTTTGTTCCAGTCTCAGCATTTAAAAAGAGCGTTTCTGAGTAGAGACTGTTTTGAGTGTAGAAAAAGTTTTGCACATCTCCTAGCAAGCCCCTATCCAATATTTGTTTTAAAGTCCCCTAAAGTTAAATTCCTATAGTCTTTGATGCCTTGCACAAAATTTTTCAAACATTCATTGAAGCACAAATAATTAAAATTCAGCTTGCCCTTCAGATTATTGGCTTTGTTGCAAATGGATCTTGAATGAACAGAAAGAGAATTCCTTTGCCTGTGAAGATGGTTAGCAGATCTAAAGAGCTTTCTAATTCCTACTCAAGATGCTTTGCAATCATTTCTGATCCTGCCTTCATACATGCATCATCATCATCATCATCATCATCATCTTGCCTGAAGCATTCAGGAAAACTAATCTACGCATATTTACTCAGGACTTACTTTGAAGTATATGTGCATAGGCTTGCAGTTTCTGGATTGCTAGGTGTGCATAGAAGAAAATGGAATAAATTATGTTGCATCTTCCCAGACCTAGCTACCATTTTTAAAAATTATTTATGGAAACTTTACGTTCCATTTTGTCCTAAATAGGTAAATTCCAGGGAATTTGGCCATCCAGATGTGGGGAAAGCGATGAGGGTTGGAAACCACTGCAACTTCTTTTTTACTTTCTGTACTGTTCCTTTCTATTTCTTCTTAGCAAAAAGGATTATCAGCAAAATTTGAACTTAATCATGTTATTGTATTTTATTTCCATGTACAAAGAAAAAAGAAAAGTCAAATCACAGGAGAAGCTCTGCAGAATGAAGAGAAATTTAAAATATGCAAGTGGTGGGGAAGGAAGGAACTGTCTTCCTGTTCTTTGTGCACATAATGGTATTAAGGTAAATGTAGGCAATGCATTCACTTTGCAGCTGACATGGTAAGTAATTGAACCCATTCCTGCCATTTGTACTTAGAAATAAATCCTGGCCCTTAAAAAAAAAAAAAAATGGTCTGCCTTTCCTCTTTTACTGCCCCTTAGGCCTGGCACTTCCTTTTAATCTGCCTATGGAAACCCTTTCCTCTCTGTTCAGTGAAAAATACCAGCTACATATTTTTCTCAAAATGCATTGATTTGCTTAACTTTCATGCAGAAACCAGTTTCATATTAAATGTTTCACGTGGCTAGCTTTTGAGATCGGGGGATGGGAAACCTATGGTCCTGCAGGAGTTACTGATCCAAAATTCCCAGCCTGCCTCATAGCTAGCCATGATGGCAGGGGGGATTCTGGGAATTCTAAATCAGCAAGATCCAGGGGACTACAAGTTCCCTATTCCTGTTTTTAAAATAATTAGCATCTGCTGGAAGGCGTGGGGCTAGAGAAATGATCACGATCGGGAAAGGAGACTCAACCTTTCCTTCCTCTGCTATGAAAATGCAGTTGTAAATTATTTCTATGCTGTTGTCAGGATAATAATATAGTCAGGTGTTCCTGCAAACATCCCATGAAAATCCTTTCCCAGGTTCCATTTGCATTCTGCTACGATGCTGTCCATGGGGGCAAGTAAATCATTGTGCTGCCCAGAGTTTCCTAGCAGCAGCAGCAGCAGCAGCAGCAGCAGCAGCAACTAAGGGGGTGTTTCTGGAGCTGCTTCTTGCTCCCTCCATGTTCTTTGAACGCTGCTGTCTGGGGTGGGACGCCTCACTAGAAAGGGGAGAAATATAATGGAACAAATTAAAAAGCACCGACTTGTCTCTGTGTGTGTTTGTATGTGTGTGTGTGTGTCTGTCTACCTATCTATGGGGAAAACTACCCTCTCCCTAACTTACTTCAACATAAGTTAATTCTTGGCAGAAAACAACAGGAACAACAAATAAGGCAAGTGAATATATTTTTACATTTTCTTGAGGAAAATGTTAGCAAAAAACAATTTAAGCAGCTTCAAATGAGGCTCAGCTGGGCAGCCAGGCAATTCGCCCATGGTTAGTTTGGTTGTGAGAAAAACTCATTTTAAAAAACCCAAGCGTCTGGCATAATGTGAGTTTGACAACCAAGAACTGCCTCTCGTGCAACTACACCACAAAGCGTACTTAATGCTTCATTGTTTGATTTCACGTGATAGCTCAGCTGATTTCCATAGAATGAGAAAGATTTGTTTGCGTAACGACATAAGCCAATGAGAGGCCTACTACCAAACCGCTCTGAGAAAGGAGCAGAGACTCTCCCCCCTGAAAAAAATCCAAATGGTTTTCAGTGCTCTGGCATGTTCACTCTGGTGTATATGCTTTAAATGATTGAGTCCCCTTGAAATTAGGTAAAATATTGTCCATAAACTGAGTCTATGTCAGTTGCCCTCTGAACTCCCTGTCCCACAGTATACACAACCTGACTGAACAAAATCCTTTCACATGAATGCAACTTTAGAACCGCATGGGAGACTGTTTATATAGAGTGGTAATTAATGTCATGGGCCAGCAATTTATTCTTTTTGGTATTAGCTCAGTTTTGCTTCTTCTTGGCATAGAATGAGAGAAGCAAAATGATTTCCCCTTCCCATTATTTATAAGACTGACCTTCTAGTTATTACAGAGGCAACATTCTCACTGGATTCTATAAGTGTTTTCTTTTAGGTCACAATTCTTCACTTTAATCCATTCTCCCCTTTATATTAAATTAGAGGTGCAGTTTTCCCTACATCTGTACACATCCCCCTCAGAAATCTTGAATGCAGCCCCTAGTTTCTCTCCAAATGTTACCACTGAACAGGAATTTTTCAATGTGACAGAAGGGGAGTATTATTGTATCAATGGGAGAGAATCATATTAATTGCATTTAACTGACTGAACTTATTGTAATCACACTTACATTAAACTGAATCAAATCTAGGTTTTGTCTGCTTGAAAATCAAGTCTAATTCTCAGCATGAAACTGTTGGCCTTAATTGCAGGAGCAATTCAGCAGAAACTAAATCAGTTGCCTTAGATGCAAGGTAGCTTAGATCTTCATGGCACTATGGCCTCATGTAACGATTATTACTTGGAAGTAAATTTCAGCTGGGGAGATTTGCATGCAAATGTCTTTTATAAGCAAAGCTTGTAGCTCAATTAGATTTTTAAACATCTCTGTTGAATGGGACTTCAGCCCAAACTAGGGGTGCTTCTAGAAAAAAGTCTTCTCATGAAATCAAGCTTGATTCATTCATGTTTTACCTAGCCAAGGTCCAGATTATATATTCCAGTAATAATCCTGCCATGTTTTTACACTGCTTTTTCTACCTTTTTGCTCATCCACAATATACAGGTTTAGTAGAATTTAAAAAAAGAGAAAAAAGCTGTCCAATACTTCCAGATTGATAGCTCCTAACATTTTTAATTAGTAGCATGAAGAACTGTCTGGTCAGGAACACAACACCTAATAAAAGATGAAGATACCCCAGAGTGTGAATTCTGGAAAACAGAAATCTTCAGGTCAAAGGGAGTGCAGGAGAGTTGGGAACATAATGGTCAGAAATAAGGTGCTAGAAGTATGGTTGCACTCCATTCCAATAAGAAGAAAAAATGGAATCCATCTTAGGAAACTATTATGAAACCATGGAGAGATTTTGGTTAAGCTAAGAGTTGAAAGGAACATGTATAGAACCAGGAAGATACTTATAATCACCAAGAAAAAGTACCAGCAGGTAGCTAATATCTGCATGAAGTAAATCAGAAAAGCTAAAGTGCAAAAGGAATTAAGGCTTGCAAGGGAAGCTAAAACCAACAAAGGGCCTTTGGGACTATGTCAGTCATAAGCAGAAGAAGGGGCAGGCTGCTTTGAGAAAATGATAGGCAAATGATTAGTAAGTAACAGGGAGAGGGCAGAGCTCCTCCACTCTTCTTTCCTTTGATCTTCTCCCCAAAGAAGAACTGGATTCAAATGAACAACTGACAGAAGGAAGGACTTGTTAAGCATAGAGGTGGTTAGGGAGCACTTAGCTACATGAATGAGTTTAAGAGCATTTCTTACCTTCTACCTCCCCCTAGTCCATCCAGGAAGGCAACTTCTCTCCTTCTTTCCCTGCCAGGCATCAAAAATTGTGCTTTCTAATGCCACTGCCAACAGAACTGTCCAGTTGCTATGCTTCATATTATTGCAGGGAAAACCCTCCACTCCAACTGGCTAGAGTGTGCTGCAGGAACATTCCCAGTTGTGCGATCACCAGTCATTGCCCTCCACTGCCATGTTTTTTTTAACAGGCTTATCAGTGGAATAATAAAAGGCTGGTACAGTGTTGTTGTTGTTATTAACAAGTTCACTGATAGAACAGTGGAACAGTAAAAAGGTGGACCTTTTTTTAAAAAAAAAAGAATGTACCATAAGCCTGTTTTTCTGCTTTCTTCTTTACAACTTCATTGATACAACTGTGAAACATTTCTTTCTTTTTTTGACAGGTGAAACAGACAAGAGCCATTTTCCTTTTCTAGCTCAAGTGGCTGAAGGAACAGTAAAACTGTAGCTCTTCCTTTCCCTTTTTTTTCTTTTTCACAAGCTCCCTAGTGAAAGAGTTAAAAGGCAGATTTTTCTTTTTCTTTTTTTAACCAGGTGAAATTGGCAACAGTTCTGCCACTTTCTCCCTTCAGCCCAAGAGACAGGAAAAATGGTCAAACTGTGCTCTCTTTTTCACCCATTCACCAGTTGATAAACCAGATGTTGAGCCTGAAGGGGAATCTAAGTGGGGACTTATACAAAAGGTTTATCAATTAAAACCACATGTCTGTAAAGACTTGCCTACCAAAGGCAAGCTATTGGTGCTTGGTTATCCAGCATGGGCAGGAAGAGTAAAAAAAATCACAAATCAGGGGCCTGGTCAATGTGGTCCAGACAGAACATCAGGTCATCACTGTCATCAAAGTGGGGGACGAGGTTGAGATTTAGAAAGGGATTTCTTAATCTGCCTTAATTTGCAGTCAGTTTATGAACAGGGGTCAAGCAGCTTAAGGAGGCAATGTGGAAAAGCTGTAAGTCTCCAGGATCAGATTGATTACACCTGAGAGTCTTGAAGGAGCTTGTGGATGTCATCATGGAGCAGAGCCCTTTCTGTGAGTCTTGAGAAATCATGGAGAATAGGCATAATGCCAGAGGAACAGATTTTATCCTAACTTCAAAAAGGGGGAAAAGAGGATCTGGGGAGCTATAGACTAATCAGATTGACTCAGTACTGGGCAAAACTCTGGAAAATATTAAGCATTTTGTTTGTGAACATTTAGAAAATAATGCATTGCTTAGCAAGAGTCAGCAATTTATCAAGGATAACTTATGACAAACCAACCCAATTTCCTTTTTAAATAGTGTGACCAGTTCAGTTGCTCACAGAATGAAATGAACATAGTATACCTTAACCTCAGCAAAGCATCTGGCAAAGTCTGCCATGAAATCTAGTACAGAAAATGGCAAAATGTGGACTGTATTATCCTATCATTAGAGAGATAGACCACTGGTTGAACAATCATACCAGACAAATATACGTCAAGGATTTGACCACAAGCTGGAAGGAGATGTGAGTGGCATACCAAAAGACTCCATTCTAGGTCCTGTTTTGTTCAAGTAATGAATAAATGACTTATTTAAGGACTTAGAAAATGTAATTCTCATATTTGTGGACAACATGAAGATAGAGAGAATAGCAAACACCATATAGGAGAGTATCCACATTCGGGAGAATCATGACAAACTGGAACAATGGACAGAAACCAATTAGATTAATTTTGAATGAGAAAAATACAAAATCTTTCATCTGGGTAAGAAATATCAAAGTAATGAATATAAGATGGGGAAGATTTTCCTGGGCAGCCGTACTTGGGAAAAAGATTTGGGAACGTGAGTCAAGAGTGTGTTGCTATTACTGTAAAAAAAGCAAATGGAACCCTAGACTGCATCAGTAGAAACATGGAGTCAATATCAAGATGAATCATTGTTCCTCTCTATTCTGCATTGCTCATATCACACCTAGAATAGTGCATCCCAGTTCTGGGCAGTTGTGTTTTAGGAAGAAAATTAACAAACTGGAATGTGTCCAGAGAAAAACAACCAATTTGGGATGGAGACATGTAGAATTGGGATAATCTTCTTCAGTGTAGTTCCAGAAGACAAAATAAGAAACAATTCTTAAAATTACACAGAAGCAGATTTTGACTGGACATCAGGAAGAATTTCCAACAGTATGGGTTGTTCAACAATGGTACAGACTTTCTCTGAACTGAAGGTATTTAAATGGAGGCTGGATGGCCATCGGACAGGGATGCTGTTGTTACAGATTCCTGCACTGGACATGGAGTTGGATGAAATATCTTTTCCCATTTATTGTGTTGTTATAAATTTCAATACATTATTTTATTTCAGTACAATGATATACAACAAGGAGCAGGTGGCAGTTGTGGCCAGGAGGGCCTTTGCTCAACTCTGTGTGGTGTGCCAGTTATGCCCTTTCCTGGATCAGGAGGCTCTCCAGTCAGTCACTCATGCCCTGGTCATCTCTCGGCTAGACTATTGCAATGCACTCTACATGAGGCTACCCTTGAAGAGTAATCTGGAAGGTACAGTTGTTTCAAAATGCAGCCACATGGACAGTCTTGGGTGCCCATATAACACCTTTACTGCATGAGCTGCATTGGGTCCCAGTTTGCTTCTGGGTCCAATTCAAAGTGTTGGTTATTACCTTTAAAGCCCTATTTGGTCCAGGTTACCTGAGGGACCATCTCACCCCCATTACATCAACCTGTCCCACCTGGTCAGGCAGAAAGGGCATGTTGCAGATTCCAGTGAGAGAATGTTGGCTGGCGAGCCCAGGAGGAGAGCCTTCTCTGCTGTGTCCCCCACCCTTTGGAATATTCTCCCCCCAGCTTTCCAGAAAGGATTAAAGACCTGGCTCTGCCAGCTTGCATGGGGTGACAAGAATCTTACCCAATCCTGGAGGTGGCTGGTGCCTTGATGATGCTCCCCGAGTTACTGCCAATTTTAACATCTATCCTTGGATTATATTTATTTTCTATTTATTTAGGATTGTTTTATATTGTAATTTTAATTGATTTTAACAGCTTTGCAAACCACCCATTTTTTAAATGGTTTTTAATGATATGGGCAGTGACAAATTTGATATATAAATAAATAAACAAACAAACCTGTAAGGTGTCTGTAGCCAAATTGGTGCTCACAGAACAAAAACATGAACTGTAAGACATGAAGTTTCCAAGTTTTTTTTAAAAAACAGTGAAATTGGGTAAAATTTAAACCTCTTCAAATGTAACTGAAATCTTCACTACCCTTGAATTTCTGCTGTCTTTGAATAGGACATTTTTTACCACTGTGAACATTGCCAGACTTGAGTTAGCTCATAGCTCATGAAACTCACCATGTCTACATCTGGTAGCAGTGCTGAACAGAAGAGACAGTGAAAATGGTGGGAGCAGAGCAGAAAGGGAGCATATATCATTAACAAGAGGGACTGACCCTTGCTTAAGGAATATGTTTTTGCTTTACTCTGTGGCAATGTTCTTACTTCAGAAATCAAAGCCAGCTGTTAGACTAACACCAGGGAGACTCAGGATCCAGTTTACCCTTAGCCATGGAAGATCATTGGGTGATTGAGGCAGATACTATCTCCCAGCCTAACTACTGCACAGGGGTGTTATGGAGTAAAATTGTAGAAGGAAGTGCTATGTATGACATCATGAGCTCCAGGAGCAAAGTCAGGATATAAAGCTACCTATCACAATCAATCAATCATTCAGTCAATCAATCAATCAATCACTACTTGTAATTACTTAAAACTGTCCCAGCTGAGGAGAAGAATTTGCCTAAATGTTAATGGAGTCTTGCTTCTTAACCTCAGCCAGTTCTTAGAGCAAGAGTAATTGCAAGCTAAAGGCCTGGAGGTGAATCCCTGGCTTTCCACTGTGAAGGGGGGTGGGGGAGGGTATATTTTGTGTTGCCTATATGTCTGAGAACAATCTGGAGATTAGGAGAACAGCACTAAGTGGATAACATCTTGGGGAGCTGGTAAACCTTAGTGGGAATGGATCATACTTCATAGTAGTACTCTTTGCAGGGGGAAAGTATTCAAATTTACCTTATATCAGGTTTTGCCTTGTATCAGAAAAAAATTAAGTTTTTTGTTAGCATGTAAAAGCTTTTTGAAAAACTTCACTCCTTTCTCCATTCTCTAACTGAATACAACACCTTAAATTGTTGGTCCTTCATGTCACTCATCAGTTATGCAGAATTGGAGGAAGAAGAAAAGAGAAAATTAGAGGATCATTTGTGGTTAGAACAATCAAGCTCAAATGGTGATTTGTCCCATTTTAAGCCTCAACTATATGTTGTTCTAACAGTTACAACCTTGCCGAGCCAATTTTCTTGTGAACCAGTAATCAACATGTTATTTTCACGCCTATCAGACTTTTTGAAAATGACATGATGGCTAAGTTCTTCAACATGTATGATACAAATTGGTACACCCTCCAAACCATAACTTAATTTGAGATGGTTCTGCTGCTTTGCAACAAAGGCAGAGCAAAGAAATCACTCAGTGAATCAATCAACCAATTATCTCTCTTTGTCCTCTACAACACAATCACATGTGAATAATATTCAAACATAGGATGTATTCTTTTGCTGTCACACCTCTGCACTATGGTTTGAGTCATTAGACTTCTTTGGGCTATCAAATCTCAATTACAAAAATCCAGATAACCACTAGATGGCAAGAAAGGGTCAGAGGTTTCTGTATCTCTTTGCTGGTGGACTTTTGGAGAATTCGGTAGTACTAAGGTTTCCTACATAGTTGGCCTTAATCTCTGAATACCAAACCTGCTAATTGGAGTTAGAGGCCATAGGGAAATTCTGTGAAGTTCATACATGGTAATAAGTTAAATGAATGTGTGTGGGGGGAGAAGAGGCAAATGTGCCACCAAAATGTTGGAATATATACATCTTGAGACAGGTTGTGATTAGCCTATAGTTGTAACATTTTGTGTAAACAACAGACTTGAGAAAAGAACCAGTTTGGGGTAGTGGTTAAGGCATCAGGCTAGAAACTGGGAGGCCATGAATTCTAGTCCTGCCTTAGGCACAAAGCCAGCTGGGTGACCTTGGGCCAGTCCACCTCTCTCAGCCCTAGGAAAAAGACAAGGGTAAACCACTTCTGAAATCTTGCCAAGAAAACTGCAGGGACTTATCCAGGGAGTTGCCAGAAGTAAAAAAACTGACTTGAAGGCATCAAAAAAAAAAAACCCTTGAACAACCTGTAGCCTAAGTGTTCTAGGGACCTCTGATCGATCATTCATTCATGCCACTCTGGGCAGTTAAAACATTTGAAAATACATCAACCATTAAAAAGCCACATCTAAACACATATAGCACTGGGAGCAAGAAAATCTACCAAATACTGGCTCACATAACATCATGGCCCAGTGTTTGAGGAAAGAGCCAGGTCTTCAGAGCCTTTCTAAAGGATTGGGACCATCTGAATCTTGGGAGGAGAAGGTGTTCTACAGAGCAAATATAGTGAAAGAAAAGGCTCAGTTCCTGGGGCTGATAAGATGGCACTTCTCTTACTACTTCTAAGGCCCACTCTGATGACACCACTGGCTTTCACTGATCTAATTGCTTTAAACAAGTGGTCATTGTTTCTCACCAACTGGAATTGGGAAACATGCAAGAATGATCATTTAAGCTCTAAAATACTTTTTAACTCATAATGTGGGTTTTTTTAAAAAAGAGAGAGAAAACCTCATGTTTTTCCTCAAATGGAAACAAAAATAGAACAGGCAACTCTGTCTACTTTGCAGACCGTACAATTAAATGTTCAAGTTGTTACATATAGGAGGTATATATGGAAGCAATGAGATTTCTATAACTAGGGTCACAAGGGGCATTTTGCCACAGCTGTTAAGCAAAATGGGGTGACTGAAACGTGCACAGCCCATTCCAGGAGAAATACAAATATGAGTAATGCCATCCATCTCATTCTCTGCCAGCCCATATGAACTAGTCCTGGGAATGAGTCAAATGGTGGATCTGTGTTTGGATCATTATTATTGGAAAGTGGAAGAAACTTGCCCTGTCACTTTATAGCCCAACCACCTTAAAATAGAGAGGTTGAAATACCCCTTGTCTCTGGGGTATTTGTCTCTGAACCTGCCTGAAGTTACAACCTAGCATATCTCAGAATTTGCTTCTTCCTAATAAAATGCTTTGGCCCATTAAATTAGTAGCAGGGGTTCAAGGGTTCTTTAACATCTGAATGACAGCAAGGAAGTCCCTCATGGGCTACCCCAGCCACCTAGAATCAATTGCCAACTGAGATGGATCTGAGGCATCCACGAACATTTTTATAGAAAGGTTCCGCTTCCTTCTCATCTCCCTCATTTTGTTTGTGAGGATTGAAACATTTTCTGGGACCCTTCAGTTTAGTCTCCTTTCTTTGTAGTTTGTTCAGTAGATCAGAGTTGTGGCTTGTTTTACTCTTGTTTTACTAAGGGCATGGATGCTTTTAGGATAATTTTCCTGTAACTTTATTGCAAACTATTTAGGTTTTAAGTGGTCAACAATGTGGTAAGTAAACAAATGGGAGCCATCTGCAGGAGAGGTTAAATCTGTGGCTTGAATGTCTTACTTTAGTAAGGACATAGCTGTTTTTAAGATTATTTCCCAATATTTTCAACTATTCAAGGTTCACAATGGACTGCCAACAGCTTTTGCACACCAGTTCAAAACACTGAGACCATTTATGGCCCTTTGAGTACAGTCTTTCTGTACAATGCCCTGGCACAGTCAAGATTCTCATCTGAGGAACAACATATTGAAGGACTAATTTGTTTCTTTTGTTTGGGATATGAAACACAGCGTCAAATATATATTTTATTTCTAATTTGTTGCATACAAAATCCAGCTAAACCACAAGGAAATGCACATTAGTGCTGTATTTCTGTGAACAGGACAGAGTTATCCTCATGGAATAGCTTCCTTGTTTTTTTTGTTATCTCCCAAGTTTCCTAACTCTCCTTGCCACCCAAAAAATCTGTTTTTGTAGTTTGGGAAAAGTTTAGGAATGATGGTAAAATTGGTCATATTATATTATTGATTGAGACAAATGACAAGATGGCAGGTCCTTGTTGACTTCAATAAAGTTGACTGTGCTAGCAATTGGCTCCTACTTCATCTCACTGGAGGGCAGTTACTCTAAATCAGTGTTTCTCAAACTTGGCAGCTTGAAGATGTGTGGACCAACTCCCAGAATTCCCTAGCCAGCATGCCAAGGCTGAAAAACACTGCTCTAAATACAACCCTATCCTCCACTGGCCAAGAAGTTGCTGCTGCCCCCTTGAGAGTCCTCTGCACCTACCACAGAATCTGTCTCTCTCAGCCTAAGGAAAGGGCCATTCCAGAAATGTTTGTGATATGGTAGAGGGAGTTTCTAGACAGAAGGGAAATGGCAGAAGCTGCTTCCTCCTGACCTGGATGGAAAAGCAACCTTGGTTCTCCCTCTTGCAATCTGCTGCAACAGAAGTTCATAAAAGATGATTCAAAAGTGCAAAGTTGTTGGTGAGTACTTCAGAAAATGGCTTTGCACACACATACTTGAATTCAAATACAAATGTGTAAAAAGCCTTGATGTACCAGGAACAAAACAGAGTCAAGTTACAATAGGATATTTTGATTTTCTTTCAACTCCAAAGGACTCTTATTAACACCATCATAGTTAAGTTTCAGGGTTACTCAGATCTAGAAATCCCAAATTAAAGCACGAGTCAGGAAAGGAGATGGTATAAATGAGGTCCCAGTGATGCAAATTGATTATGTGTCATCAAGTTGTTCTCGATGTCTAGTGACTACATAGATAGATTTTCTCCATGATGATTTATCCCTAGCAATGGAGGTGAATATGAAACATTTGCAAGAAAAGAACCAAGCTCAGAGAACCCCAAGGACTCCACGATTTATCCCTAACCTGTTATTCCAAGTCTCTCAGTGGTGCACTCATTGCTATTGTAACTTGATGGTTGTCCTCTTCCTCTCTTGCCTTCCTCCTTTCCCAGCATTAGAGCCTTTTCCAGAGAGCTGGGTCTTCACATAATGTGTCCAAAGTAGGATAATTTGAGCCTGGTCATTTGTGCCTCAGGTAAGAATTCTTGGTTGATTTGTTTGATGATCCATCAGTTTGTTTTCTTGGCTGTCCACAGTATTCTCAGAAGTCTTCTCCAACTTCTCCAAAGTTCAAAGGCATCAATATTCTTCCTTTCCTGCTTCTTTAAAGTCCAACCTTCATTTTTATAGTGTCACAGGGAATACCATGGCTTGCATGATTCTGATCATTGTAAGTATAGATACATCACATTTGAAAATCTTTTCCAAGGCCTTCATGGCTGCTCTACCAAGTGCTAATCTGCAGTGTAGCTCCACAATAGACTT
Organism: Liasis olivaceus; assembly: GCA_030867105.1. NCBI lineage: Eukaryota > Metazoa > Chordata > Lepidosauria > Squamata > Pythonidae > Liasis > Liasis olivaceus. The sequence goes on along the minus strand of CM061348.1, from coordinate 26,306,818 downwards.
TGCAACTAAAAGGGCATTCCTGCCAATTCCCAACCTTAACCTACTTTGCCACCTGTGAATGGGGCAGGATGAAGGAGGGGGGTACATTTTGTCTCGGTGCTAGGCAGCATACAATATTCCTGCTATTCCCTAATGCCTGAGGCAGTACTAAATTTTTATATATATTTTCACCCAGCTATAAGCAGCAATAAATTGGCTATGTTATAATATAGATGCCAACTAGAACAGCAGAAAAAAGTCCTGTAGTTTGGTTTCTGTAATACTTGCAGTGATTTCTATAGCTACTGTATTCTCCATTTCAAGTAAGCAGCAAGAGAATAGTTTAGCTCTTACAGTTTTGCAGCAACAAGATGTTGCAACCACCAGTCAGCTTCATCAATGCATTAAAAAAAAGGGCAGGGTAAAATTCTGATGGTGGTGGTGGTGGTGGTGATGATGATGGGGAAGAGTCTCAGCTTCTGTTCCTGATGATGTACGCCTCTCCCAAGTACATTTCTTGAATGAACAGGGAACAAGGCTGTCCTCAAGTATCCATTCCAACAGTTAAAGTAAAACATTTTTAAAAATAAGAACCTATTTTATTTTTCTAAAAACATTAAAGTAAAACATGCCTTTTGCTTTCACCCATCATGTGTAAGATTGCTTCATAGTGAGGAATTTAGGATCTTTTTGCCACAAGAGTGTACCCTCTGCCTCTACCACTTGGCAGCCTATGTCCTTTTCTGTTACGGGTGGGAGCAACGCAACATTTATTGATGACGAGACTCTCACTGGGTCATTCAGGGAGAAGCTTTATTTGCGCAAAGGTTCAGTTAGGACTCGCAGGTCCCTGCAAAGAACTGAACCCCGAAAAGGAGTTCAGCAAGCCTTTTTATCATTACAAGAGCCGTTTCTCCCCAATCCCCCCCTCAGTGCCCTCCCCATGCCTTCCGTACTCCAAATTTGGTCAATTGCTGGTAGCTAAACCACAAGTCCTTGTCTTCACCGGTCGTACCTTGTTTTGGGTACATTTCGGCCTTGCTGTCTAGAGCATTGCTATCTGAGGAGGGAGGGAGATAAGAGCACTCAGCATCAGCAGAAAGGAAAGTTATAGAGAGTTACATTTAAAATGTAAAACTTCACAAAATACCAGTTTCATACAAAATATAGGATATAACAAAGACTTCTTCTCATATTTGCTTCCGAGACTTATCACTGCAAAGCCTCTAGCTAAAAAAACACTTCCAGAGAAGAGGTTCACTACTTGGTTACTAGTGAGGACTACATAACCCAAAAATGTAGGATAGGACTACATAACCCAAAAATGTAGGATAAAGATCAGAATGAAGTTACAAATAATTTTCCATTTGTATCCTGCCACCTCATTTCTCTACTGTTTTACAGGTATGTTTTTATGCATAACGTGAAGTGGCTGAAAAGGGCTCAGCCCTTACTCATTCAAGCCAAGATCTAACAACCATGGATGTCCATAAAGGGGGAACATATAAGGAAAAGTATGTTGCAAGGTTGCAATGCAGACCCCCCCACACACTTTTGTACTTGCATCATAACATCACACACAAGTATAACAAAGGCAGAGCTCGTTTTGTGACATTTCAATGCATGTATCATCACTTAGACCAAGCAGACACCCATGCTTGCAAAGCCTCTGTCATGACTATGGTACACTTTAGGGGCCATTGAGTTACTATCTGTTTTCTCTCTTGATTTACTACCTTACTGAAATCTGCTTTGCAATTTCTTGAAGATCTTTCTCTTCAAAAGAGGCTTATGTGTTTCTGTTTCATTCTCAGGTGTGAGATAATTTTTTTCTGAATTTCTGTTGGTGGTATTGTTTACTGAGGCAAGTGACAGAGCATTCCCTCTCCTGTTCTGTTACAGCTCCTTCTGCCTCTCTGCAGCTCTCTGGGTAGCCCATGCTTCCCAAGCTAAGAAAGTCCAGTAGGAGGCCTTCCCTTATGAATTCTTCCCTTGGGATTGAGAAATGAAGCATTGGAAATTAAGGGGGCTGGAGAGATAACAATACGATGAAAACCAGAACATTCACCTGCACCCTTAGGCCTCTTTGTAACTTGCAACTTAAGTGCAAGAACACCAAATGCCACCCATGAGAATTTCATCACAATTCTCTCCTTCTTTAAGAGAAATTTTGAAGGAAAATTCTCTTTGATGAAACTGAATGAGTAGGAGAATTTATCTCTACTGCATGGAGACTATCACTTGCAATCTTTTTGCCATTGATAGATCATATATCAGACTTGTGTCCTGGAGTTTCTCTCTCTCACACACACGTACACACAATTTAGGTATCTCTCAAGGCTGATGTGAGACTAAGGGTCCTTTCCCCATTCGTAGATAAGCATAGCACAGACATCTAGCAATATATTTTCCCTGGCTGATGGGTCACCCCAGCTAATCCAGTAAGCTGCCCCCTTACCCAACTTCAATCAGGGGCAGCCTCTGTTAAGCTTTGTCACTATTACCTTGGAGGGAATTCAGCTGACTGAGAACAGTGGCAATCAAGGCAGGACAGAGATTGGCAATCAGAGAAGCAAATTTCATGCCAGCGTAGTTTTCTTCTGACTTAAGGATAGATAGAGAACAACTCAGCCATGAGACCCTAAAAGGTCTCCTTTTTCAGTGGAAGGATAAACATGTAACAGATAAAATGGGTTGGGGTAGATTGAGATAGCACTGTATACGCAGGAGGTTCTCCTCTCTTGTTAATTATTGCCTATAATATTGCTTTACTGCAAGAGCTGTAATGAATTCATAGTTAACAGCTTACACATGTAGCAAGGCTATCAAACTTTGTCAGGTGTTATTCCACAACATTCACTCCTACTCTGTCAATAGCTAACTGGAGAAGTAAGTGAAAAGTGCAAGCATTCAGATGGTAAACTTAAGTCCTTCCCTGTGGATAAAAGATGACCACTAATCAAAAGAGTGCTGTATAACTGGCCTCATGAGATAAGAATATAAGGGTTGATTCCCATCAAATAATTTGGGTCTAATGGGCAAGATACTGAAATCAGTGGACTTTAATGCCCAGCTGTAGTGGGATATCATGGATATTTTCATGCATCCTAAATAACCTCTAGGTTGGAGAAACAATAAGCCCATAGACTCAAAAGTGAAATAATGAAAATAAAATATGGACTCTATGACGCTCATGGCCAGAATAACTCCGCATCAGTGGATGAATGCGATCAACAAGGTGAAAATTTAATGGAAGCACTTGATAAACTGGTAGCAGAAAATATTAAGCCAAGAGGAATGGATTCTCCCATAGCCCTGATTGTCAGATCTGATATAAATGAACTATAAAATTCCATTGATTTAGTCCTATTAAAATGTACAGTGTATTTAATAGCTAAAATTATTAGAAAGGAGATTCTGGATGAATATTAAGAAGCATTTCTGGCAGATAAGAACTGCTAAATAGGAGAGCATGTTGTCTAGAATCATGGTGAATTCCCCTCTCTAAAGATTTTCAGATAAGGGCTGATGGTGAGGTCACTTGTTGAAGATGATTTAGTAAATTCCTGAACTGAGCAGGGGATTTGGATTAGATAACTTTTAATATCCCTTCCAGCTCCTACAGAAAATGCTCAATTTTATAGACCTTGATCAGACTTTGGAATTTAAGATAATAAAGCACTCTGTTGGATGTCCATTGTGTGGTGATAGGGTTTGAAGAAAGTTCATACATTTTACATACATTATGAATATTTTTTATATGTTACATACATTTTATATACTCCATTCACCATTTAATGGTCATTCAGCTCTAATGGACATCCCCTTCCTTCCAATTTATCCATTAAATCAAGCATTAGCTGTTTTTTTATGATTCTGTTATTTCGCAGCCATTTGGGCACATAATCCAAGAGATGCCTAGAAGGCTTGGGGTGGCCCAAACTGTACCCCCCCCCCCCGCCACACCAACTAGAAGAAGACATAGAGAAGAGGGAGACAAAATTAAAATCAATACTGTCCAGACTCACTGAATACCCTATCCCTCCATTAAAGAGTGAGTGTTCAAAGATAGAAGCAATCTTTTGGAACAGAAACAACAGCGTCACCCTAGCTCTGAGACTGCTACTAATGGGAAGCAGCCCTAAATTAAATATTTGATACCAGTGGGAGTAGCGATTAAATGCATATATTATTGGTGATTTCCAATGCTTCCCCTCTCCATTACAAAAGCAGTGCCAGAAAAATACCTTTCTGGTGGTAATCTCAGGTTGTAAATAATAGAAACTGCCCCTTATTTGTGATGAATCCTCTGTACTTATATGACTGGCCTTCACAATAATTCCAGATCCTTTGTGTGACTTGTATCTCATTTCAGGCTGTGTTTAAATGGGTTTAATGGGAAATTTCTCTATCGGCTTCCTCTCTCTTCTAATCAGACAGTCACAGATAAACTAAATAGACTGTGTTTCTAAAGGTTCTGGCAATTTCTTCTGGAGTTTGAAACATTTATGTTAACTGCTTTGCTGGAACATTTCCAGGTTGCTGATTTTCAAACATCTTATTTGAAAGTTCTGTTTGAAGTTTGGATTCAGTGCTCCAGAAGCCAGCCCTCATTAAAGCCATATATACACAGAAAATATTAGGATTCCTTTTGCTAGAGACAAGATTTCTCTGGATATGATTGAAGTTAAGGAATATTTTTATGTTGTACATGGACAAGTAGACTCATAATATGTGTGCAATAGTTGACAGAGGGGTTCCCCCCCCTCTTCCTCATGAGTTCTTCATAAAAGTTTGAGAGATCTTGCTATTGGCCTTAGAAAAGGAAATCAGGAGAAAAATGAAGATAAATTCCAGTAAGCTATTCCTATTAAAGTTCTATCCCTATGGGTTGCCTTGGGGCAATCCCTCTTAAGACTTGACAAAAATCGTTGATATGATATCATATTCAGGTGAGGTTTTTGACAGGAGCTAAGATGGCCCAGGAAGCATCACTGAAGGATAGAAAAAGATCACTCATCCTTATTTCCTTCATCTGCTAGTTCGGTGCCTATGTAAAGGAGAAGAAATGGGCTAGATTGCAGCTTGAGTTAGAGAAAAATCAAGATGTAGTCAGAGAACTGAGCTGGAATTTCCCATGGATACAAACTGATCCCCCCCCCCCCCCAGTAGTCTGCTGGGTGGGGGTATCAAAGAATTTTAGAACATATGTTGGAATTTTTCAAATTATGCCTCCATCTATCTTTAACTTTTATACTTGTACAAAAATGCACTTTATTGCAAAGCATTAATAAGTTTTCAGTGCCCTCATTTCAAAGCCCACTTAGGCACAGCACCTCTGAAACTTCTCACTGCTTGGAGAATTGAGGTATGTAACACAACCAAGATGCAATCTTATTTATTTATTTATTTATTTATTTAATTAATTAATTAATTAATTAATTAATTAAACTTGTATGCCGCCCATCTCCCCCAACAAGTGACTCTGAGCATCTCACAATAACAAATTATGCCTTCTTATTTGGGCAATATCTGGGTAGCAGCTTTAGGATCAAGGTATAAATAGATACTTCTTCCTTTTGAACATCTGTAATAAGCTAGCTGTCCACTAAAAGTGGTCCAGATTTTTTTTTTTTTTTTTTAGACAGCAAAAAGTTTATAAAGTTAAAATGGTTAAAGCACATGATAAGAATATAAGACATATACTGGATCACATCATTTTTATTACCATTCTTATAGTTTCATAGCAGTCAACAAGATGACATGGGAAGCCTAATGCAGAACATGAGTACTATACCAACCTCTCGTACACATTCTCCAGCTAACTGTATATAGAGGTATATCTCCACTGATACTGGGAGCAGTATGTAGGTGTCAGGTTTAGCCCAAGGAACTCCAAGAGACAATGCAGAATCAGTTCAGCTATGTTTATTAGCTATAACCTCTAGCAAGAATCTTCCCAGACTGAAACCCCAGCTCCCAAGCCAGCCAGCCACAACACCATGAATTCCTCAGGGAAGTGCCAGCCTCATCCTCTTGTAGTTCCCACGCTCTTTCGGTGAACTAAGAACACGCTTATCTCCCTGAGCCTGGCCTTCATAATTCCATTCCATCACAGTGGGTGTCATATTAGCATCCACTGAGATAATTGTAGATAATTCAGTTTTAGTTCAAGACAACTGATTTTTAAAAACTGATTTTTTTTTCATTCCCTGATAGTAACACAGATAGATATTCAACCAGAAGCTGAATCCATCCTAGTCGAAAAACAAAACAGCAAGATAAAGGGAGATGTTCTTGGGAGTCAGACTTAAAAGTGATTAAATAAGTGATGCTTGAAATCAAATATGGGCTATGTGAGCGCAATGCTGACATTTCAGTTAAGTCATGAGTCAGACAGATGTGAAAAAGTATAGTTAGACAAAAGAGGCATGAGGGGAATCATTAGATTGCTTTCATGCAAACCCCATATTTGTGGGTGTCTTGAATTGTCCCAGGGACCTCTCTAGCTCAGTCTTGCCCAGATCAATGTTTCTGGTAGTGCAGAGACAGGTGCTTGCCTGTTTTTCCTTTATCCTCTTGTCTGCAAGCTTTTCCATTATCTATTCAAATCAGCACCAACAGTATATTTGTGAGTCCAAAGGCAAGAGTTATTGCCATCCCATAAATAAGAATAAGAATAGTATAGCTGCGCAAGAGCGAAGAACAGCAGGCTGCTTCAGTCTGTTCCTTAAATACATTCATCTCGGCTTTGTGCACTGTAGCTGCAGAGACAGTTCTTTCCTATTTATGAAGACATCTGTGAATGGTATTAAGTGTTCATAAAAATCAGTTCAAAAGAAAAGTTCATATACACCCCATAACTTGTCCAGGTAAATGCTAGAGAAGTCTCTTGAAGGCTAACTTTGGAGCAAGTCCAGCTGAAGTCCCAAGGAGAAATATAAATGCAGCCAAGGATGCAAGAAAGGGTCTTCTTCAACCAGTGTTCTCCCAAAAACATATACTGTGCTTTGAATCATTCTTGTTTACTTTTTTCCCCCCAAGGGAGAAGAAAACATAGGTGAGGGATGGGGTTTTCTGCACATAAACTCATTATTATGTGGACAATGGATGTGAGTGCATACATATTCTGTTTGCCCCCATCTCTCCAGCAGTCTGCAGTATGGGGTGTACAAGTAACATAACAGTTCTGCCAAAAATGGTCCGCTGGAGTGTTATAAATTGCCTGCTTCTTATAGGGCAAAACTCTAAATAATTTGATATTCTGGCTATAGGAAGCAATGGGAATGTGTAAAAAGCCCTTTGCTGTCTTGTTTGCATCCCAGGGCCAATAAAAGTAGGTAGGTTGATAGATCAGATGGATTGCTCCTTGCCATCCAACCTAAAAAAATTGGCCAAAGGGTTTAGAAAAAAGTGGAAAAATATGAGAAAGTTTCATGGGTGAAGAAAACCTGGGAAACAGGATGATAGACCTTCACCCAAAATAACTTCAGGCACAAAGTGGGGTGGGAATGAGGAGGATCACATGGCTTCATTGCAGTGAATGGTGCCACAACATGTAACACAATTGCATTTCTATGGCAAGAAAATATTGCAATCTGTGCTTGGAAAAGTGATAGCCCAAACCGTAAGCACTTTGTTGTGGGAGAAAACATCTGGATCTCATGCTATAATTAAGCAACGACTGCACATTTTTCAGTCTATAAACTGTTTCTGGAGTCCAAATGATAATGCTGACAGCCCATTATTTTAGGATGGAAGTGTGTACAAGCGATAAAGAGGCTTTCAAGTGAAGAAATGCAGGTTATTCTGCGGTATCATTCTCAAAATGATACTGTCCATATCTGGTTCTAAACCCAGTTGGAAAGAGGTCACACTGATTTTAACTGGATTTACTCTTAAGTAAGTGCAGTTAAATTAGTCACAAGTGAAGTTGAAGAACTTGTACCTCTTCCAAAGTGGAGTCTGGTCTTAGTTCCTTTGCTTCTGTTTTTACTTATACACTGTGCTATGTTAATAGCTATCTTATGATACTTGGCTTTGCCAACACAAGGCAGATATGTACTTGAAAGATCTGGAACTTTGGGGTACTTCTCTGTCTTGTTCCTTTATCTGAAGTATCTTGACAGGAGAATCAAATTCATCTTATTGTCTGTAGGACATTGTAATTCCATGAAGAGCCAAAGTTGGTGTCACTCTAGAATCTGTCAACTTCTGAATAGCCACTCTATCTTCCTTGGGCTGGATCTGAGCCTGTTTCTTCCCATTTAGGCTCTGACAGCCTCCAGGCACTAGATTAAAGCATTTACCGCATCTCCCATTCGACCCAAGATGGAGATGTATAGCTGGGTATCATCAGCATATTGATGATAGCTCAATCCTTTTGACAAATGACCTCTCCCATCTGCTTCATACAGATGTTAAACAGGATAGGGAAAGAACCACAACCTGGAGCATACCATATTAGAGTGTTCCCTGCAAGCACACATTAGACCCACACACTTAGAAAAGAGTAGAACCACCATAAAATGATGCCTCCTACTCTCAACCTTACTGATGATTCTGAGGTATGCTGTAACCTTGCTTAGAGGTCTAGCAGGACAAGGATGGTTACACTCACACCAGACATACCTAAGCACAAGTCATCAGTAAGAATGATAATTCAGTTTTCATCCCATATCATGGCCTGAATCTTTACCTTAATCTGCTTCCTCTAGATCTTTTGGTAGTTACTGGCCCTCTCCTTTCTCCACAACCTCCCTCAAGAAGGGGAGGTTGGTTAAAATAGGATAATTTTCCATCTCCATTGGATCCAGGACAGGAGTCCTGAGGAGGAAGCAGACCAGTGCCTTTTTTAAGGTCATTGGGACCACTCCATTCTGCAAGAGGGCATCAACTACAACCTGAATCCAACTCCCAGTTCTCTCCCTGGTTGCTTTAACTAATCAAGAATGGTGGGGTCAAATTCACAAGTGCAGAGCTCACCTCACAGAGGACTGTCCAATTCCTTGAAATTCACAAGCTCAAAAACATTCTCAGTGAATCTTCTCTGTAGACATTACCTAATTCTTCAGTAAGTTACAGAATCCCTCTTTTGTTACTTGATTTGAGTTAGCATCATGCCTTGGTGTAACGCTGAAGTACTGCCTTGGAGAAGTCTGCCCTTTCACATGTGCCTAGAAAGGAGATGTGAGTTCCAGTGGGGAGAGACCTAAGTATTATTAAAAGACTTGCAAATACACGCACACACACACACACATAAGGAATTTAATTAGATGATTATATAATGTTTATTTCCAGCCCTACAAGTGCTTTGTGATAGGGTGTCTGAAAAATCTCTGGCTGTTGTCCCTCCCCATAATAAACATAGAGGCTGTGATTAAGAAATCATAGATCAGTCTATTTTTTGTCAATGTCCATTTCCTTTGAGATTATTCATAAGACTTTCTATTTAATTTTAATATCAGACTTTTAAAAACAAAATATGCATAATGTTAACTACATTTGTTTTGAACTTATTTGCTTATAAAGTGCTTTTCTAATCATTTTATGGAGAGCACTGCTTTCCATTGGAATTCTTGATGTTGGACAGGGGTGCACAACTCATGGCCTTGGGCCATATCACATGTGACCCACAGTCCTTCCAAAAGTTAGAGGTGGATTAAACACGGGGGAGGAATTGTATAAACTGTATTTAATTTAATTTAAATTACAGCTGAACTTTGTCCTTTGACCTTTCCCACTCATGTTTGTACCCAGCGCTTCATGCCAAGATCACATGCCATCCAGCAGCCCAAACCAGGGTGCCACGCTCTTGATGTACAGTCAACTTCCTTGGATGGTTGTTGAAAGACTGCACAACATTGCTGGAGGAGGCTATCAGTGTGGGCACACTCTTAACTTGCAATGGGAGCTAAATCTCAGCTATCTGATTTTGCCTCCCAACAATCTACATGATATTTGGTACAAAAGGAATTAATCTTGCCTTTTATACATAGATATTTTGAATTTTAGGTAAAGCTAAATGCAAATAAATAATAAAACAGCATCTCTGCATCCTATCTTAAAAATGAATGGATGGATAATTCCTCTCCTCCTCCTTCTCATTTTCCAACTCCTTACAGTAAACTGAACTGCTGACCTATCTATTTAATTTCAACATTTTCCACTAATACTATTTAAAATGATATCTGGTGTTGTGAATTCTCACGCATTTGATGAAAAAGGAACTGAATTTTTTTTTTTAAAAAAAAAAAAGTATTTTGCTTTTTTGGCTTCATTGCCTCATTAGGAAGATTTATGATCAGAAGCTGAGCAGGAAAACTTCCTTAAATTATGCTAATGTTCTAATGATAAAACCTCTGGGAGGTCATGAACATGGAGCTTTAATACTCTTTCAGAACCATCTGGTGTTAGATTACATGCAACAAAAGAACACATTCTGGCAGGAATATTAATCTCCATTAACCTAAAATGCAAGCCAATATAATTATGGTGAGGAAAAGACTCCTATTAGATTTGAGCTAAATTGCTTTATAAAATTACAGACATCCTATAAGCTGGAGTTGCAAACAAAGAATACATATTTATTGTATTTTGATTTGCTAAAATAATTTAATTCATGCCATCTTTAAAGCTGGACTTAAGCAGGATCAACTTTTGCTAAAAATATAATCTCAGGAAATATACCTTCCCTCTAACAAATATTCAGGATGATTTGAATTAATCTGATTAAACGATATAGCCAATGAGCCAAATCTATCTATCTAGTTTTATCTATTCAGAAGCCTATTCAGAGTGAGGATAATGCTTACTTTCTTTATTCTAATTTGGTTTTGACAAATTAAACAATCATCATCGTGTAGCCAAATCCGGTTATGGAAGATGATGACACCATTTTTGCTTTTTCATAATTAATGAGTCATGAGTCTCCATGACAATTAATTATCAAAAAGCAATAATAATCTCTGCAAACCAACCATGAGAAACTGTTCACTTCTTTTAACTGGTAAAAAGGACTCTTCTCAACATTGAAATAATCTTGTTAACTTTTTAATTAAATAGCAGTGGTGCAAGGATCCTGCTTCTTCTGACACTCCAAGCAACTAGGAAATTGTCTGATTATAGACCAATTCTTGAAAAGTCTCATCAGAATTTGCATGTAACAGTTTTGTCAAAATCAAAAGGCACCAATCAATACTGAAACTGGCTAATTGAGTCCAAAATCTATTCCTTGCAATGCAGTCAAATGCAGCATGAAAGTAAACAAATGTAACCTACAGTTTTGATTTACTTTGCACTGCACAGTCATTAATCAAGTAGGCCAATACCTAAAACTATTATCTAAGGTTGAATGCCCAGCTCTAAAATTAGCTTGTTCTTTCAAAATATTGGAAGAATCCAGTTCTCCCAATTATGCAATAATATTCTACATATAATTTTGCAGCAATATTTATAATCTTGATTGGTCTATAATTAGATGGAAAATTGCAAATCCACTTCTAAAAAAATAGGAGCAATACTTGCATTCTACTTTGTAGAAAATTAAGCCTATAAATAGTTATTACAGTTAAACAACTTCACAAGTTTGGACTTCATTTATCATTACACTTAAATATCTTCCCAGTAATGAAGAATTCTCTTGGGCTTTGCAGCAAGACAAGGTATTAATCAAGGTTTTCACCTCTGTATGAGACAGCAGGCCAAGGATCAGTGGCTCCAAGATTTATACAAGATTGAAAACAATCCTAGATAATTTATGTGAAATAAAATTGGTAAAATGTTACTCCCAATCAGACTGGAGAGGACTTCTGATTAAAATATCTCTACAAATAACTCCACATATTCTTCCAATATGCAAAATAGCATCCTTGAATATACTGTATTTCAGATATCAGAAAACATTTTGTTCATTCAGACAAATGTTTTATTTTAGCCTGGTTCTTCCTGTTCCTGCCCTGAACCAAGAATAATTTAAGGCAATTTAAAAAGTATGAATTAATGATTCAGTCAAATCAATCAATCTATAAGTCAGCCATGTATCATAATTATTCTGGGCTCTGAGTCCACGGAGTTTTAATATGCATTGGCTTTATCTGTAGATGTAATATTGTTCATAATGTTCTATGTGGTGGTCCATTGGTTTGGATAATAACTGTATGTATAACCAAATTAGTTATTGGCTTAGGCCACAATTCATCCAGGAAACATTTTCCGAAACTTGTAGTAGCAAACATACAGTTGAAATGCTCTTCCACTTCCACTTACTTGGTGATAATTCCTAAGGGCCAGAGCTCTGTCTAATGCTATTCTTTCAGTGTTCAATGAAATAGTGGAGCAATGCCCAACTCAGAGGCAATAGCATAGAAGCAGCTGAAAGGAGTTGTCCTATAGATAGAATGCCTGCATCCTTATGCTTTGAGCTCGTCTTTTTGCATGTACAGATGCTCATCTGCATCTGGCACTACAGTAAACAGCTTTGCATCTTAAAAACTCCTTGGGGCACTTGAAATGAATGAAAGGAGCCTAGGGGAAGGAGGGTTCAGGGTAGCTCTATGCTCAGAATCAAACAATAAGATGGATTATGGTGCGTTCAGGTTTTTTTCCTCATTTCAGATGAGCTTGAGAGGTGCCCTCTATGACTTCTAAGACACAAGGAACAGCTAAAATATATTGTGTTCCATGGTGTCCCCTCAAATAGGGTGAAAAATAGTGTGGGGCTAAGATGGATACCTATCACCTGAGTGAAGGGTATTCTTGAACCTGTGGAGGCATCACTATGATGTGATTCTTTTATGTCTTATGAGCATCGGTAGTCCTAGAGAGCCAGATTCAGCACTTTGTGTGTTTCGGGCCCTAATGTACAGCACATTCATACTGTGTCCAGTTCCATGGGCTGACCGTTCTTTTAACTCACAGTGAAGCTCTTCATCTTTCAGAATCCTATTGTATAAGGTGGGAGCCAAGCTCACATGCCCTTTCCTGATCTGGAGGGCTGCTAGCATGTATTGTTAACAATGTCTTGGTTTTTCTTCCTTCTTTATCATTATCATTATCGTTTAAAAGTATATGCCATGCAGCTCCCGGCAACACTAGCAGTGAAACACTGATTCTAATTGATTTATCTTTACAGTTAGAACCAGGACAGCCTGTTCCCTAATGCTTTTACTATAAATATGCACACATCACCCTTTTTTATCTGGCTCTTTTCACATACGCGCACACACACACAAACAGGTTTTTTTTTTTTTTTAATTATCTTTTCTCTAAAGGAATCTTGAAAGGGAGAGAAGTGGGGCCAGCAACAAAAGGAAGTGCATTAACAGGAACAAAAATGAAAGAGGGCAAAGGGCGGGAAGTTGCTAAGAGACCATGTCAACCCAAAGCAGGGAATTAATGTTAAATATCAAAGTAACTACTGGGAATGGCATGTTTTCTTAGAAGGTTTTTAAATACTAAAATGAGAATCTGCAAATGGAATCTGCTCTGCTTAAAGAACAAACCGGTGCTTTCTAATGTTTAGATTAGTTGGCTCTACATCCTACCTTTTAAGAGTGCCCTTATGGAAACAAGCACAAGAATCGGCCACTCTTTATATAAACTATTTGTGCTCGGAAGCAAGTAGCTAGAGAGTAGAATGAATATATAAATAAAGACAACTTATATAAGAGAAAGAAATAGGCATGGGAACATAAGGAAGATTATATTTTATTGATCCATCTTAACCCAGTTTATCTTCCTTCTTTTGTTTACTATCTTCCGATGATGATGATGATGATGATGATGATGATGATGATGATGATGGAGGAGGAGGAGGAGGAAACAGCCTCCAAAGTGACTTCTGGACCCATGTACTTATTCTTAATTTGGAGCACAGGAAAGCAAAACTCGTTGCCTCAAACCACATGCTTCCCAGTTAGAAACTTAATGGGAAGACTCTCAATGTCTGTGAGAAAAACACATTGAAGGAATCTCCATCTGCTGTGGATCTTTCAAAATGTTCACCTTGTAGGGGTAAATAAGTTAATCCATTTGCATTTGTATGAATGTATTTCCTTTTGAATCCATACAAGTACCAGTTAAAGCACTTAACTTCCGAAACCAAGCATAGCACTTCCCTTATCTGTTCATAGAGTACATTTTCTCTGCAGCTGTGAGTATATTGGGTGTTCGCTGCCATTCTCATGACATGTGACATAAACCTGCTAGTAGGTATCGTAAGGCATGGTAAATCTGGAGTTATAATGTATAAGCATCATGTTTGATGTCACCATTTTCTCTGCTTCTGTGAAAACTTGCTCACACTGTTTTATCCACTGCCATGCCCTGCCCACCAATAAAATGTTCAAATGATGTAGCACGTTGGCTAAATTTGGCAGGAATCTGTTATAACAGCTAATCATAAAAAGAATCATAGCTTGTGACACATCTTGTGAACTTTGAGCACGCACAACTATTTGAATTTTCTCTGCATGTTTATATAGTCCTTGTGCATTAGTAGTGTGAGTGTTGTGACATGCTTGTAGGACATAGTTGCCAATCACTTAACACTGAGTTGAGGTTCTGCAGATGCATCTTACCATCTTCAACCATGTCACCTAAATAGAACTGAATGCCTAGACATTCTTGCAGTAATTGGTCCAAGGCTCTTTGCCAAACCCCTGGTGCAGATGCCACATCAAAACAAGTCTTTTATATCGATATAACCCTTTCTGTGTATTTATGGTGAAAAACATCCTGCAGTCTCCCTCAGTTTTGCAACCGAGAATAAGTCTCTGGCAGGTCTGTTTGACCGAAACGTTGTCTCCAGCAATGCTAACAAAAATGTCCTCCATTCTAGACATGGGGTATTGCTTATCCTGTGGTAGCAAATTAATGGTAACTTTAAAATTACCAGTTCCATTCTTTTTTGCTACAGGAACACCAGGTGTAGATTGGGCTCCAGTGAACTTTTGAAAGAATTCCTTCAGCTTTCACCTAATTCAGCTCAGTTTCTACCTTTTTGCATATGATATATGGAAGCGAACATATGTTGCAAAACTTGGATATGGTGTTCTCCTGGATCACTGTTATACTTTTGATGGAGTTCAGTGTGCCACTGCTACAGGCACATCATCATCCAATAATTTTCCAGTTTACTCTTGATGATCTGTACAATAGGACATGTAGTCACAGTCTGCTGATGGTACTTCAATCCAGCATCAACTTCCTCTGACAATCCCAATCCCAGAGTGCCTGTCCATCTATTTTTACAACATATAGCATACCTTACTACTCATATTTCACTTTTTATGCTACAGATTTCTAGGTTAGGTATTTCTGTTTCATTTTCCTTATCCAATTCTTCATCTATCTAAGGCCCCATTGCATTCCTTTTTGTTTATCTTTAGCAGATGGTTTGCCTTTCTTCTCTAAATGTGGCCAACTTTATAGCATTTTCTGAAGTTTCTGCATTAAACTGATGCCTGTGAACCTCTGCTGCAATGATAGCACAGTTCATGGTGACCTGTTACTCTCTATATTGTAAGCTTATTCACATTTGCTTTTATCCCTAACGCAGATCTATAGATTCTCTAGCAGTGGTTTCCATGGAGATAGCAATGTCAAATGCTTTCTTAAATCTTAAATCTACCTCTCTTAAGAGTCCTTTTTGAACACTTCTCTGAAAATTCCACAGCCAATCTCTCAATGAATCGTTTATCCCTTTACCACATGTGAAATGTTAAGATATCTTTTTAAGTTCAGATGGGCATACCACAATGGATTCTTCTTCTTTTTCTCTGCCCTTGTGTAACCTGAAATGCTCTACAATCAGTAATTGTTTTGGAACCAAATGTTCTGCATTAGTTTTACTACTTCTGCAAAGCTGAATTTTGAGGGGTCTTGCAGAGCAGTTTATCTTCTCAATAAACGATATGCTTTGTTCTCATAACACTCAGTAAAGCAGGCACCTTTTAGTCCAGCAAAATCTTATTTGATTTAAAAAGTTGTTTGAGATTCTCTGTTTATAATGCCTGCTGGCCTGCGATACTATCAAACACACTACTTTTCCCAGTAAAGCCAGCTGTCCTGCAGTGCCCTTTTTCTCTTTGTCTTTACTCACTACAAGTATCATTGCCTTGCCTCCCTCTCTGGAGATAAAGCAAAGCTTGAGATGTTTTGCCTTTTGTTTTTTAATGACTGTACTTTCATCACTACCATTCTGCCTTTTCTACTGATCAAACATAAACAAAAGATACTTAAGTGAGGAGTAAGTTTTTCCAGTGCTTGCTTACTGATATTTCTGCAAGAATTAAACTCCGGTGAGTCTGCAAGAGTTACAACATATAGAAGCAGCTGATGGTATTCAAGCAGCAATACAAGATCATAGGCATGTTTAATTCATCAACAACAGTAATAACCCAATACACTGCATTTACTAGCTTTAGACCTACCCTTGACAGATTCCTCATTCCCTGCTAAGAATAAAGACATATTTATGGTCAGTTTTGGCACACAGTGGCCAGTAGGCAAGAAGTGCAACCAAAGCCCAGTTTTACCCCAAGCAGGCTTATGCCAATCTATGCAAACTAAGATCTCAGATCTAAAGACTACCTTGTAAACCAACATACTGTTGCCTGCACCCCAACAATTAGGAGGTACATGCAGTATACTGACACTTTTTTTTTTTGCCTGTATTTTACATTATCTTGCTTGAAAGGGAATGCCATGATAGATATATCTACATGTAATTTCTCTTCCACGTTACCCACTGACTTTGCAGAATAGAAAGAACAAGTATTCTAGAAAGCTGATATAGCTAAGAAAGGACAGCAGAATTCACTTTCAGTAGGCCACCTGTAAAGGGACTGAGAACTACGTTGGCCATATCATTAAAGGGCAGAGGAATACAGATCTTGGAAGAGAATAGGACTCAAAGGGAAGGATTTTTTAAAAATGGGAGAAGAAGAAACATAGCTTTGTTAGTTTGCCGTCTAAAGAGAAGAGGACAAAATCTCTCATCTACTCAATCTCATCAACTTGAGAAAGTTACTGGCTAGAAATTTTGGGACTCATAAATATAGAACATCATACTGAGGATTACTGTCTTGGCAATTCTTGTTCTTTGTCCCTATTCTCAGTGCTAATTGCCACATTTGTACTTCTGCATGTCTGATTAAGCTGTTCTGCTCCATCTTAGCATTAAACCAGTCAGTTCTCTGTTGGGAATTCTCTTTTAGCTCCAGTGACTTTGGCAAAAAATAAATTAGCAGTGACAGAAATATGTAACATAAATTACTGTTACTTCCTGTGAACCCAAGAAAGTTCACAGGCTTTAGTGGACCCTATTTTTCCTTCTCAATTTTCTCTAACATTTAGCAATTTAAGTAACTAGCTTAGTTTTGATTCCATAAGCTTCCTTCTTTCTTCCTTTCCTCTCTTCCATTTTCTTTCTTTCTCTTTCTTTTCTTCTCCCCAGATTATCTTCTTTTTATTAACAAACAGTATCTTATATTGAGCAAGAGAGTGTTCTAATGAAATCAAGCAACGTGGAAGTACTGCACAGTGATGAACCAAAGCTCTTCAAGGTTACAATATAAATAGCTCTAGTAGATGGGAAATGTTTGCCCATCTTAGCCATAAATTAAGTCAGCTGGCAGGATTGCAGGTAGATTGATTCTGTCAAGCAGCGGAAGAATCTATGTACTCAACTCCTGCTTTGATCCCAATGCCTAGGCATTGCTTTTTCTTGATAAAATGCTCTGTCAGGAGGAACCCCAGACCATCAATAAAGCGAACAGAATGACAAGCAAGAGAAATGAAGCCTACCGAAGAAAGGAATTTCAGATTGCAATGGATAATTATTCTGGGGGAGAGCATAAAACAGGCTTATCTGTAAACTGGCCTTTCTGTAGGAGATGTAGACAACCTCACACTGTGGAGCATCTGTAGACAGTGCTTTGAAGATTAGGCTCTCATTATTTAAGTAATTGCAATGGTGTAGTTTCATGCAAACTTAGATTTGGGTATCCATAAATGTAAGGGTAATGACCAGCATGCTGTGAAAACTTCTACGCTTGCCCCATTTTTCTTCTGCCATTTAACAGATTTTTTTCCCAAGGCAGTTGAGTATACAATGTAAGTTTTTAAATGCATCATCTAAATGTTGAGATTTCAATTAAATCTCAAACATTGTTTAACATCGCACTTCTGCAGTCTGTTTGGATTGCTACTTACTAATACTGTAATCCAAGCATAAATCACGCATATAAAAAGGTAAACCTTTCAGGCTACATTATTATTAAAGTCTGCATTTTAATCCTCATCTAGTTATCTGGAAAGGCCCTAAAACAATCTCTTTGTGTTAAACAGAAATGGAAAGCAGAAGATGCCCCTGGAAATCGATCCCCACATCTCACTCTATCCTAGTTTCTATGGAGTTTCTTTAAGCAGCACACACTTTGTGCAAGAAAAGTGCAAATTCATCCCATCGTGAAAAAGCTTGAGTATGTAGAAGTCCTGGAAACAGAAGCCATTGATGTAAATGAATACATGCAGGCCGGCTACCAACACCTATGCTCTAAAGCAGAAGCAGCTATTTATGCTGAACTGCAAGAAATGCAGTAAGTTCCTAACTTTTCTAGTGGATGATTGTTTTTCATCAAAACTCCCTCAGCTGTTTTCCATCTGGCATACCTGGTAGCCATATGAAAGAGTCTCTGAGCTATCTTGGGCTAAACTCTGTGTCCTGCTAGGTTCCTGCCAGCAGAGCAAAATGAGGGAAGCATAGAACTGCATTCCACCTCCATCCTTCCCTGGCCTTCTATTTTATTTTTTAAAATACATTTCCTCTCATTGAAACAGCAGGTCCTGACAGCAGGTCATAAAGGAATGCTTGCTCCAGGGCTGGGGTAGCTTTGGAACCAGATTGCCTCAACTGCCAGAAAACCTAACAAGCTAGACCAGTGTTTCTCAGCCTTGGGCACTTGAAGATGTGTGGACTTCAACTCCCAGAATTCCCCAGCCAGCCATGCTGGCTGGGGAATTCTGGGAGTTGAAGTCCACACATCTTCAAGTGCCCAAGGCTGAAAATACTGATCTAGATGTTATTTCTGCTATATCCATATCAAACCCTAGGACGTTCCTTCTGGTAAAAATCCAACCCTGAAAACAACAGGACACAAAAGTTTTGAAGAGGTTGGAAAGGGTTTCAGCATTGGATTGCTCTCTCCAAATGCAGAGTTTCTCTCTGCTTTCAGACAGAAATCTTCCTTCTCCTCCTCTTCCTGCCAGCAGAATTGCAGCCTCCATCGCTGAGACCTATTCCTATCCACCACTCTGAAGCAACTTGCAAGGTTGTGACATCAACATTGCCTAAAAACATAACACCAAGCTGGTTTCTGCAGCAGCTTGACGTTGCTGTTGTCATCAGCAAAACGGGCCTTCCTGAGGACGAGGAAAACGGTTGCCTTTTTGTACAGAAGGGAGAAAATGGAAAGAAAATATACATGCACAGAAGGGTGTGTGTATCAGAACCTAAGCTGCGATCCAAGTCCTGCCTTAAGTAGGGACAAAGCATGTATATTTGGCAGCAGCTGTGCCTCTGTGTGTTGCACGTAAACTGTGTTCCTGCAGGACCACACAAGCTCATGGCAGCTCTTAAAATCCCAGCCGCACAGCCCTGAAGCAGCTGCAAAGTCACATGACCCAGGAGCACCTGGAGCTCTTACTAGAGAGCTAAGACTCTCTCCATTTAGGTATGGAATCTCTGCGTGCTCGGAATTCTGATGCAAAGATTCTGATGCAAAGATCCATCTTCCATCTGCCTTCCTCAGATTTAATAGAATTCATATAGAGAATCCGCATTTAATAAGCAGGTCTGCCTGCAAGTACATGAAATAATAGTAAATATGCATCATAACACAACATGGGTCATCAAAGAGTGTGCAACCCACTTGGTTTCTCCTCTTGTGAAAAGCAGGCTGCAACAAGGTGAAGAGTATTTAATTAATTAGCATTATTGATTCTTCTGTCCTATGTATGGAATTTTATCTGTTCAATTTACCTGTTCAAAAAGAAACACTCCCTTTGTCTTTGCCTGGGAAAGTGACTCATCCTATAAACATTTTTCAACTCAAGGAATTCTGTTTTTCGATAGTAAGAAGTTCCAAATTATCAACAATATAGGAAAATTAATTGTGATTATGGGCAGGTAGATGCTGATAGTTTTGTGGAAGTGTAAAGTCTCTGTATTTATATTTTGGACGAGAAATATTACAGTGAAAAAACAAAGACCTCATTTTATTCCTGCCATGAGAGAAATAAAACTTTTTTTGCGGGGGGAACACCCTATATAAAACTCTTTCTTCACTCATAAATGAACATACAAAGAGCCTTGTGAGATAAGGGGAGGGGGAAAAAATCTGAAATGCCTTTTTGCAGCAATGTCAGCCGAATGCAAGATAAATGTGCACGTACATATGACCTTAAAAATGCGTTCTTAGATTTGATTCATATATCTCACTAAGCTATAATATTATTTGTTCAGTTTTGGGTGCACCTAAGCACTGTGATTTGCAAATCATAGTCTGTGGTTTATGTTGTGCAAACTCAGCTAGCTCTAATTCTCTCAAAAGACTATGCGAGACAAACTTTGTAATGTTGCTGTTGCACAGCATCTGGTAAATTGACCTTATGCGGAGAGGCCTGAATAAACTAAAACACATCTCCCTGCCCCCAACTCCTGGCATCTCCCTTGGAATTATTTTATTACCATGTGCTGAAAACTAATTGTCACTTTTATCATACAACCATATTGTCATTCAGAGGGGTTTCTGCACCAGGGGACAAAACAGTCAAGGTGATGTCCATAACCATACACTCAACACTCCACTCCTCTTTTGCTTTGAGATATAGAAGAGGAGTGGGTCTTTGACTGTCTGGTCATCTTGATTTTTTATTTACTAGTATTTTATTGAAATTTTAAGATGACAAAGTTAAAAGTTAGAAATGAAAAAGAAAATTGAAAATACAAATTATAAAGAAAAGAAAAGGTGAGATAAAGTAAAAGAAAAAGAAAAAAAACATGAAAAATAGATAGCTTCCAATCTATCTCTGGTCTTAAGAATAATATGAGTGTCATAAGTGCTAGTTTTTAATGCATTAGATAGGAATAATTCTTTGTCAAAACATATCCCATTACATTTATAATCTAATCTTCAAATCCCCATGTAAGCTTCGCCCCACCTGCATTTTGCAAATAGTCCATCAATGATTTCCATTCTTTAAGGTAATAATTATTTGAATTTTCTTTTAATAAACAAGTCAGTTTATCATTTTCTGCCATTTCCATCAGTTTTAACAACCATTCTTGTATTGCTGGTAGTGTCTGGGTTTTTCAAAATTGTGCATAAAGAAGTCTTGCTGCGATAATCATGTATTGGGTAATTCTAATAAAATGTTTTCCTATTTGGAAATCCATTATCCCCAACAGGAATAATTCTGGTTTAAATGGAATCTGTATTTGTAGTATGCTCTGCATCAAGGTTTGTATTTGAGTCCAGAATTTCTTTGCAATTTTACATGTCCACCACATGTGGTAAAACGACCCTTCTTGTTGGTTACATTTCCACTTGGTCATCTTGACTTTTTAACACCCCCCCACCAAGGATACCCCTAGTCATTAGGAAGGTGAATTCATCTGCCAGTTTTTATTTTATTTTATTTTATTTTATTTGCTGGTTAGACTTGGTACAGCAGAAATAAAGAATGTTATTTGATTAGGTAAAGTAATATCAAGCCTCCCCAAAGAGTCTTCCTTTCACTTATTTTCCACATTCTACAAAACTGGAAGGAAGGAGCAAAAAGATAAGCCTACCTAACAATGTCCAAGCAGGAAGCCCAGTTCATATGGCTCAAACCATTTTCACTGCATTAAATTTTGCACATGTTCTGAAATCTAAAATCATATTGAAAGAGGTGATATGTATCTTATTTAGGCTGACATTATTGATTTTAGTTGGAATTCTGAGTTTGTGACTGCTGCCTTCCCTTGTTTTTCCATTATTTCCCCTTCTCTGATAAACTCTTTTGTATATCTAGAGATGTAGTTTCTTTGGTGTAATGAAATGAAATGAAATCTTTCCTCATGTGGAAGAATGTACACTCTCCCTTGTGTTTTAGGATTAGCCCACAGTTAAGTTCTTTATGGCTGGATTTTGAGCGGAAAGATCCAAAGCATTCTCTTTTTATTTCTCCTAGAGCTGGGCAGAAGGAAGAAGGCCTTGGTGGAAAAACTAAGAATTCTCCAGCAGGATATATTAAGATATTTGAAAAAGTTCAGCCCCTCTGGTGTTAACCCTTAGAAGTTGTTTTCTCTCCTTGGGGAACCCTTACAAGAAGGGAGTTAACAGTGAAGTTTAACATACATTCCCTTTCACCTCATAACATTATGTTGAAACAAACCATAACACAACTAAAAATGTGAACTACATTTTAATTAGTACTCTCTTGCTAAACTTGAAGACCAGCCTTGAAGGGGGACCCTCCCCCCTTCAGGTAGAAAAGTATGGATTGTCCTACAAGGACTTAGATCAATATGCCAGGATGTTTATCCCAAAGCCCCCCCACCAGTATTAGTCAGCTGGAGAGAAGAGATGCACCATTGTTACACCAGGTATCAGAATGTCTCAAGCCATCTTTTACAACTTTTCAAGTGGTTGGTAAGGGACTGCCATTGTTAGCAGAGAAGCTGGTTTCACGTGCTGCTATTAGGATCAAACTGCACCTAACTTGGAGGCCAGGGCCCTGCTTAATCAAACAGCTGCTCTTCTCTAACTTTGAAAAGATGTTTTCTTGACAAGCTGTCCCAAGTAATTTTTCCCTGTAAGGTTTCACATGCTTAATTCTAGTAGCCTTAGCAGTTAGCTCTCCTTGTCTGAGCCAGACCTAGGTACTACTGGTTGGGTGATTACCAGGGAATGCCAAGGCTGTAGGCTATAATAGGATTTTAAAAGAATCCCAGAAGAATAGCAGATCATTTCCTTATTGTTGCCAAGAAAACTGCATGGAATTGCCAATGAAATCATCAGCCCAATTTAGAGGAATCAAGCATAATTAAAAAAAGACATTACTGTACTTTTTTTTTAAGAAGTAACAGAATATCATTTGAATTAACATTAAACATTTTGGCTATGTTCACATTTATTTTTTACTCACTTTTGCTTCATGGTCCCCTCAGGGCATTTATTGTCCTGGGCCCCCTCAAACCATGGACATCTCTTGCTCCAATTCCTTCTCTCCACTCTAATTTTTCTCTTTATTCTGTAGCCCTGCCTAAGCTATAGAAGCACAGGCCTCTGTCTTGGCAACTGCAAGTGATATTGTTCCTTAGAAGTGATATATAAATGGAAGAGCTCATTACTGAAGAATAAGGGATGTCTACAGAGGACACATGGTCAATTTAGTGGCTTAGAATAAGATTTCTAAAGTTTTCTCCTCCTAACCTCAACCGACTCTGGGGTAAGTTCTAAATGAACTGAATTTTGAAAAGCAATTTAAAATGAGCTTTAAAAGCCATTGAAAATATTATTGTGAGAAGGAGCCTTTATTTTTTAAAGAGTGGAGGCTTTCATGTGTAATTATGTCTGCTATTCAAACATTTACCCCCTCTAACTATAAGAGTTAGCCAATTGGTATCCTGCCCACTTGGCGTGGTCAGGAAATCAACATGTCTAGTTTTGCAAGTTAACACGGTGAGTCATTGTTGAAATCCAAGTTAAATAAAAGAGACACCAAACATATGGTGCCTTTATATAATAATCAGAAGGAAATCATACAGCGCAGGATGTACTGAAAATGTACCTCCGGTGAAAATATAAAGGGACTTCCTTTCTCAGTTCCAACTGCATTTATTCTCATCTCACCTTCTTCAAAGTGGTTGTGTTTATTTTTTTTCAGAAAGAGCCATCTTGGTTTTTGACAGCAAAATTACGGAAGAATTTTGTGGCACCACGTAGGTGAAGAAATGATAGGATGGCATAGATATTTGTGGACTGGAGTCCCCTTTGTAAAATGCATGACATATACAGTAATCCTCAGTATATACTTAACCAAATAGACTTATAAGTATATACTTAATCAAAAAGGGGAAAATACTTTGAATGAAAAGCAAAAGGTACCAATTTAAATTCTCTCTTTTAAGGAGTTGCGAAGATTTTCTTGCTTAGGTTTGTCTTACCTTTATTAATGTCTGTGTCTGTCAGCCCTCCAAGGTAGACCAAACTTGGAAATCAAAGACACACAAGCTAATACTACTTTTATTATAAGGTTACAATAACAGAATCTTGCAAGTCTGAATGTGTTTCTCCCCTTCCTCCCTTTTTCTTCATGAGAACTAGGGAGGGTCATGTCTGAGATGCTTTCTCAAATTACATTTCTGCTCTGGACTCAGATTTCTTTTATCTGACCATTGTCTTGGTTGCAGCTCCTCCTCCTGTCCCTCAAGGTTATTCCCATTATAATGTCATATTAGATAGTAAATACTGAAGCCTGAAGTCCCTCGTCCATCTGTGCTATTCTGTAGCAGATAATTTTGTGTTGCCTCCATGTGTCCCATCTATGCACTTACTCACATTTATCTGACCAACATATATGTTAGGATTTAAAGGGAGAGCAGCAGTCAATAAACTCTTCTGGCAAAACTGTATGAGATGTCTCACAGAATACTAAAATCTTGTTGGATCTGGTAAGCTCAGGCTATTTCATTTTTTTAATTAGTTGGATGCACAGGGGCTATTTAGGGAGTAACAGAAAACCTGGTGCCAAGGTCATAGTAAAGATGCATAGAGGTTGTCCTCGGTTAATGACTGCTCATTCAGCAACCATTTGAAGTTACGATGGCACTGAAAGCATGGTACTTACAATTGGTCCTTGAAGTTCCAACCATCCCATGAAGAAGCAGTAACATAGGGAGAATAATTACTGTATTTTGAAACACTCAAAACCTTATTTTTCCTGTGAAAAAATGTCTGAGTGATAAAATTTGCCCAGTACAACTACTTAATGTTCTAAATCTGTCCCTTTCCACCAGCAATAGATCCTTCAGCAACATGTATCAGCCCAGATCCCACCTGGACCCTGCTGTGGGAATAGCCTGGCCCACCTAAAAATAGCATTTCAAAAGTTGCTTGCTTTTGAAAAGTTAGTATATCTGAGTATTTTATCATTTTTCAAATATGAAAGATTTCATTCTTAGCATTCTTTGCAATTGGCTAACTGGAACAACTGAAATTTTTATACTGTTTATCAGATATGAACTCAGATATAACTATAAAATACCACAGCTATAAAACCCAGCAAAAGTTAGTGGAATGCATTGGTATATAAACAGTATATATAACCTGATGGCCTAGCAGCAGTACAAAATATTTTAAGTGACACAAGGTATTTTTAAAATATTGTTTGTATCCTCAGATAACAGTTTCTTATAAACTATTATGATTAAAAAGTTATCACTTTTCATATCTAGAGAGAGAGAGAGAGATTGATAGAGATAGTGGGTATGTTTGCCTGTCTACCCATCTATCTATTTAGAGATAGATGATTAGATAGATAGATAGATACATAGATAGATAGATAGATAGATAATAGGATATAGAGAGAAGGGGAGAGTGATAGATATAAAATCTTCATTGACAAAGCACTGTTAAAAGAGATAGCAAACTGCATTTTATTTAACTGTAATAAAATTACATTCTTAGAAAGCACAACAAAAGCAGAGTTATTTAAATAATATATTTAACCTATTTTCTGCAATATTTTTGTAAAAATGAAAGCTGCTCAAACCAGTGCCTTCTACAAAATTGATCTTAGTTCTAATATTTCCAGTACTTTTATGCAAGTAAGAAAGGGGAGAAAAGGATTACTTTTTTTCACCAAATTAATTAATGCAATGTGGAAAAAAGGCAGGCAGATAGGCAGATAGGAACTCAGTACTTATTCTGCATCTTTTTTGGTGCAAAGGAGAGGACTGTTTTTCCCCAAAGAAATACTCAAGCATGACTCTACTCAGCATTGTTCTCCAGACTTCCTGGAGTCGTGGGGGCTCCAACACTGGATGTTTTCAAGCAAAGTTTAGACAGCCACTTGTCTGGGATGGTCTGAAGATTCCTGCCTTGGGTGGGGATCAGACTAGAACAGTTCCAAGTACCTTTCAAGATGATGATGCTATGATTTTGTAACACCGCCTCCTTCCCAATTGTTATTGTAGTTTTTATGAATAGGGTTGTGCAAATCTTTGAAGGGGCACCACTTTGATGAAGGTCCATATGAAGGGCCCCTTTGAAAGTCCCTTGCAAAATCAAAATATTTCAGAGTTGTCTAAAATGAAAAAGAGAAATTCTCAAAATGTGAGTGGTGATGATGATGATGATTTCAGTGTTACAAAGTTACTTAATGAGAGACGATGCAAGTAATAAAAGAGTGATCCCATGGTTCGTATGCTGCTTGTGTGTGCGAAAACAGCATGTCTGTACCTTTGACCATCGTTTTACTATTGGAATGCTGCATCATGAAGTCAGATGAGCCATTTCTAGCTCTGAAATGTAAAAGAGCAGAATTGTTAAATAACGTCAAGGATGTATCTGGCACAGGAAAAAGAATGAAAACAAGAAAGTAGTGCTAAAAATGTTCAAACAAAATCTTAGCAGGGTAGGAGAAAGCCAAAATTAGTACTGTTGCTCTTACTACAGTCATTTTTTATTTTTCATAAAGTGCTTAATATTATTAGGAACTATAACATGTTAAAGCAGAGAAAGCAACCTCCACAGAATTACAGTGCAAGATCTCTTTAGGCATTCCTTTGGCCCAATGGTGGGATGTGAACAATTTTATAAATGGGTTTAAAACCACCTTCCACTTTCTTCATGTGTTCAGCTGGAGTGGAGCTCCACTGTTGGCTTGAGTACAGCTGTCTACATAATCAAAAATCCTAACAAAGATGGGCCCCAAATTATTTCCCCAGCAGTACTCATGTTCAAGCAGGATCATCATGAGTAGTCAATTTGTCTAGTCAATTTGAAGTGCTCCACATGTTCAGGACTGAAAAGAAGACACATTTAGGAGGAAAGGACAATCAGTAAGAAGGAAGGTCCATCAAAATAAGGAAAGGAAGTTGGATGTCAAGAGGGATGAGGGATACAAGAAGTGACCTTTTAGTTCCCACCAAAGGATGGAAACAAACAGGCTTAACTTTGGCTGAATTTTAAAATGTTGTGCCAATAAAGCAAAGGATGCAAATAGGTTGAAAAAGAGAAGTACAGTGTACAGAGGAATAAGGCTACGGAAACAGAGCAAAGTAAAGAAACATAAAATGAAGACAAGAAGAGAAAGGAAGCCAATAAAGAGAGTTAGATGTAAGAACATTGTAACTAAAACAAAACAAACAGCAACTCACAGAAGACCCTTAAAATAAGAAGGAAATTCTTTCCAGTGTTATGTCTGTCTGTCTATGAAGTGGAAACCACTGGTGAAACAGATAACCTTTCTCAGCTGCCTCCCACCCTATTCCTCCCCAAATCTGTTTTAATTTACAATCTACCCAGACAATCATTGATATTGGGAAGATTAAAAATGTAGTAAGTGAGTAACTAAATAACAACAACAACAACAACAACAACAACAACAATAATAATAATAATAATAATAATAATTTGGGGATGTCCAAATTTCACTGGGTGGAGAAGAACATTGGAAGTCATACTGGGCAAACGGATGTTCATTCACGTAATAGTGGATATAGATCAGGAAGATCAATAAAGAAGAATGTTACAAGAAAGTGTGGGAAATAATAAGAGAATGAAAGGAAGGAGCAAATTCTAGATATAGCTATCAATGGAAAACAACAAGTTTTGGCAAGGCACAGAGAGAAAAGGAATGAGAGGAATTTAAAACAGAACCTGGCAACACTATCAAGAACAGATAGCAGACGATGGCTGAAAAATAGGATGGGGAAAAAACCCAAGTTCAGCAAATATAATTCAGAGTGAAATCCTATATGGCAAAAAGCTTGTCAGAGGGGATTCTATTCCTGCACAATATAATCCCATGGCTCTTCAACCTATACTTGCACTTATACAAATCAGAAGTAACATTCAGAGATACCATCATCATGGTAACACGTGAAGTTCCACCGTCTTCAGTTTTCAAGGAATGATTTACAATATTTTTGTATTAAAACTCTGTGCTGAACTGAATCCCTTATTCCTGCAGTTCTTAATTTTGATTCATGTCAGTTTTTAACCTTTTTAATGTTTGTATCTTTTTTTTTTTAATGTATTTTAGTAATCATTCTTTAAAAGTTCCTGACTACAAAATGTGGCTTGGAAATTTGGCAAGAAATCTTTTTGAAGGGAAAACTCTGAAGATATATTGGTGCTAATTCCCTTCAACAGCTCTTTTGAACATTGTGAATTGTCCATCCTTTGAGAACCTAAACTATGCTCATTCTTTCTTTGGCAGACTGAGAACTTGTTGGATTTTTAAAAAGAATCAGAACTCAGTGACAATCCTTAGTAACCTGACTAATTAGGAACCAGCAAATATTGGACTTAAAAGCTAAACACTAATATCCTTATTATCTGATGTAAGAGCAATTCAGGACACTCATAGGCATGCAGATGCACTTACTCCAGAATTCATGAAGGAATAGAAGTATTTCCATTTTATTCTCCATTGGACTACTTCTTTGAAACATAATCCAAAATGTCAACTCTTCCGGGGGGATAATGGATATGATTTTGTTTGCCCAACATTCTCACATGGCTTGCAAAAGAATATCACAGAACTTTCTGAGAATTCCAAAAGATCGGTGATCTCTACTGATAGCAACACAGATTTTTCCAGGACTGATAAATGATGCTCTATTTTCAAACTTTATAAATGATCTTTAAAGCAGAGCTGACCCAAACTCTCTCAGAAGACTTACAATTCCTTAGAAGATTATACATGTTTGTGATGCTTGCTATCTATGTTGTAGGAAAATTTATAATTTAAAGAAATAGAAGCAAGAATTTACATCTATGAAACACATTTCCACTGCTTATTACTATTTTTTATGAGAGTTGAATGGGAATGTTGAATCCCTTGCTGTGGGGGCATAATTGTATACACGCCTATATTCCAATACTATAGATTCAGTCTCTGAATGTCTGGATCTTATCAATTTAATGTTGTGATCTTTCTCAGCTTATTTAAATGGCCAAGAACCACCATTTCCCCATGGAGGTCATTTCCTTATTTTCACTGAATTTAAACCATTGGATAAGTGTCGATAATGTGCCTATTCTAAAAGTGCATAGATATATATTTTGGTACAAATAACAGCTATTGAGTTTCTTAATGGCCTTGTGCAATCCACTAAGCAATTAGAGATTATTCTGTGAACAAGTGCTTCTTGAAGATGTAATAAAAACACGGGCCTGACAAACATTAATGGTTTTCTTCATACTGATGTTATGGTCTGTAATAAATAATTATTTAGTGAAGCTGTTCTAAAACGTCTGTGTTCATAGGTTAGGCATCAGAACTCAAAGTACTGCAAGGCTGGAGTTTTGACTGGAGTTCCACCGTTGTAAGTCCCACTGAATCAGTGGTATTTCTTTCCAGGGAATCATGGATGTGATTGTGCTGTAAGATCATTTTATGTAGCAGTTGATTTTCAGAGTTAAATGTTCCTGGCTACTGAGTAATGAAAGAAAAAAAAAATAGATCCTTGGAAATATTAGACTCCTTTGGAGCCTAATTGTGCACAGACAATTGAATGGCCCCAACCGCTTTACGATTCTATAGACACAATACATTTAACCTGGTTATTAAATAATCTATTTTTAGGCTAACCAAAAAGGCTGTGTTCTCATCAATGTTGTGGTCATAAAATAAGCAAAGAAAAAGCTTTAACCCAAAGTTAGTCAGGCTAAACATTCTGGGAGTTACTTAAATGTAACATTACATGAACATAGGCTATGTCTCTCAAGATGTTATTATTTTCTAGAAGTATTATTAAATGCCACTAAAACTGTGATCCCATACTTACTGAACTGAGTGGACTTACTGTCAAATAAAGCCCAGAAAGCAGAACCAAATATACAAGAACGGCCATATGTGGGTTTCAAATCTCTGGACAACCACTAGGGAGAAACCCACACTCCAGAACGTCTGTTGCCATCTAGTGGCCATGCAGATGTTTGCAGCTCAATAATGGTGGCCTCATGTAAAATATATTTCAAAAATGTTGTTTCAAAAAGTGTTTCAGAAAATGAAAATGTATATATATATATATATATATATTCCTTATGGAAAAACTGTTTTGAAAGACAGCCTATACATAAAGGAAAAATTGGGGGGTGGGAGCTCTTAATTCTGACAACTGCAAGAAATTCCTAAACCATACTTCATGGCAGGGAATAGGGAGGACTAACCCTGATTCTTTCTGGGCTGTTTTTGTCAGCCATCAAAGCCCCATGGAATACTTTTCAACACAAAGAAGGAAATGGAGTGGGGGTGTTAAATAGCTGATAATTGACAAACCGAAACGCTCCCGAGTTGTGGACAGATTCTTGTCAAAATGTCTCACTGAATCCTTATGGGACTTTCCACCAAATGAAACCTTTCAAGTTAGCAGGATGTACCCTTCTATTTTCTCAGCTTGTTTTTCAACCAGCAGAAATGCACAGCTCCTAGGTGGCAACCACAAGGCTAATTCTATCTTGCAGGTGAGCAATTTGGCACTGATGTGTTCCTCATGGCTGACTTGCTTCTTCAATTTTTTTCCACCTATTTCCCTTTAGAAGGAAGAAATATGAACACTGGATGATGGCAGTGGCTTCAGTGTTAATGTTAACAGTGGCAGGTGGCAAAGTCAGCATCTGTTCAAAAGTGTGTTAAACAATTGCTTTATTCTGGGACTCCTGTTATACGTAAATCAAAAAGAACAAAAGCCCCAGGAGTTATCATTATTTTTAAGGGAGGTATTAGGACAAATGTACAGATAAGGTGTAAAAAGAGTGCTTGGCAGTAAGCCCTAAACATTCAGTCAAAAGCAGGCTTTATAAATATTCATCTTTATAAACACTCATGTATTCTGTGTTGGGAATATGCTCATGTTGCCCTTGGCCAACCACATACAGCCCTTTATATATTCCACAAAGCTTCCATGTTACTGTCAATTCCACCCTGCTCAAAAAAAAAAAAAGAAAAGAAGAAAGAAAGAAAAGGTATGCATCTATGCTTAGAGAAATATGTTCCTCCCTTTGTCATTATATCAGAATCTAGGATCATCCCATGATTCCGGGCTGACAGAAGGACTTACACTCCGTGTTTTATTACATTGTGGAGTTTATTGCCTCAAGATATGGTGAAGACCACCAACCTGGACAGATTTAAAGGTGAAATAAATTCAGAAAGGATGACTAACTATACCTCCATGATTAAAGTTGTTTGCTTCACAATACTAACTTTGGAGGGGGGGCTAGTTGGACATGAGAGAGTTACTTTACTTCTGTCTGGTTTTGAGCTTCCCAGAAGCACTGGATTATTCACTGTGGAAAGCAGAATGCTTGTCTTTGGTCAGATATAAAAACATAAGCACAGAAGGAAATAAATACCCTATGGATGATGGATAACTTTTACTAGGACTAGACTGGCAATCCAGCTGAATAAGTTCAAAGCATATTATGGTATAAAAAAGTAGAATGCATCTTTGGATGCAATTACACACTAATGCAAAGCTATACTTCTGTGCTAGCCCTACCAATAGAACTGGAAGTTCAACTCTACTGTTATCACTCTGAATATGGATTTAAGGCTGACCACTCCAGTATACATTCTTGGGTCAAAATGTACTATTAAATTCTGCACAATTGCATTAGTTTTAAGAGTCCAGTCAATTGTGGTGGATAAATGCAATCAATTAATAAAATCTCTCAACCGTTAGTGTTGCAAGTACAGCTGGAGAGAATTCAGAAGCAAGCATTCACTGCTGGAGCTTCCCTCTTGTGGAGCTCACTATCTTCAGAAGTAAGAATAGCATCCTCATCATTGACATTTAGAAAGCTCTTGAAGACCTGGCTGCTTAAGTGCACATTCAGTGACTGAGGACATAACAATGCTTATGCTTATGGGTTGTTTTTGTTATGATATGTATAAATATTATTTATATTTTCTGTGAGTTGTTGGATGATATTGTTATTTGCTTCTGTAAACCAGTTAGTTTCATTCGACTGAAGCAGTATAAAAGCACTGTGCCAGCCTGTTCCTGCTTCCTTTGATAATTCAGTCACTAAAATAATGATCATTTTGATGCTTATTATAGCCCACTGGTGAATCTTTTTTATAATCTGTTCTTGGAGTGCCTCAATTCTGTTTGGCCTTGAATCTTGAATTGCCATCTTGAATTGAACCCTGCCTACAGGGGTGATGAAGAGTCTGTGAGATCCATACAGTTGTATATCATATACTGAACAGCTGTATGTTTCAGAATCAGATGGCTCTGAAGTGTTAAGTAACTCAAATCTTGAACTGAAAACTCCAGTTGAATTATGCCCTTCTTGAATCTTGCGAATCTCTAATACGGATCAAGTTAGACCACATGCTCAAAGGACAACTCCTCAAAAATATGAGTATTCAGTCCCCTGACCATCTTAGTTGCCACTCCTGGCTCCTGTTTCAGTTTCTCTTAATCTTTCTTAAACTTTACTGCCAAGAACTGGACCCAATATGCAAGTAACGGGCTGACCAATGATAATATAGTGAACCATATACTGTGCCATCAGTGTTGCGGCTTCTGTGGAAGCATTGAAAGACTGCTTGCTGCAGACGATCGCATGGTTTTCTTAAAGACTTTTGAAAAACCTTTGGCTTTTCAGGAGAGAAGTTGCTGACTACTGATCATGCACTGAGATCTATTTCAGAATCTATTGCCAGATCAAGGCTTATTATTTCCCATGAACTAGAAACTATACTTTTGTGGAAGCAGCCTAGAATGCATTTGCCTTTTCAGCCATGTCACCCTACTGACCTATATTCTTATATATCCAAGATCCTTCTCATACACAGCATTAGTAAGTCAGATGTTTTCCATCCTGTTCCTGTGCATTTGATTTCTTTTTCCTAAGTGTGCTTTTCTTTCCCCAAGTTAGGGTTTGACTACCAACTCATCTCCCTTGGTTAGGATCCAGTCAAGGGTAGCTTATCCCCTTGTGACTTTCTCCATCCTTGGAAGGAGAAGCTTGTGATCCGGACAGGTAAGGAATTTACTGGAAAGATCATGCATGGCAGAGTTTATCTCCCTCATCACTACTACTTCATAATTCTTTCTGCAGCTTGCTTTAGGAATGCAACATCTTCTTCATTGGGTGGTCAGCAGTGGGAAACAACCACAGGACTGCTTTTATCCTTTCCATTCATTTCAACATAGTTGTTCACAACAATGTCAGCAAGTTAATTCCCTCGGATTTCTCTGCAGATGTAAATATTTTTAACATGCCATATGACTCCTTTTCCCTTTTTTTTTCCTCTATTCCTTTCAAAGGAATAGTGTTGCAATGATACCGTGGAACCCAAAGGGATTCAGAAATTAACATGTGCCTTTCAATCTCAGCCCCATAAGTTAAATAGAAATGAAATCAACTGAAAAATGCAACCTGATGTGTGTGTTTTTTAAACCATTAACAGATGATAACACAAGGTATCAATATATGTTACTCACAAAGCATTATAAATTAACTGCCTTTTTCTCCATCTGTGATAGTCACCTTCCCTCACTTGCATTTTAAAAAAACACATCACCAACTTTTGTAATATAAGCTTTAGCTGTCACAGTGGAGAGAAAACACACCAATTATATGCAAGTCTGATCTTTTGCAGCCATGCCCTGTCCATAAAAGGAGTTTTCCCCTTTTGAATATATGGGGGGAAGTAAGATAATGAACTTTCATGGGAGTGAAAGAAATGTA
Source organism: Liasis olivaceus (assembly GCA_030867105.1). Taxonomy (NCBI): domain Eukaryota; kingdom Metazoa; phylum Chordata; class Lepidosauria; order Squamata; family Pythonidae; genus Liasis; species Liasis olivaceus. The sequence goes on along the minus strand of CM061348.1, from coordinate 26,272,850 downwards.
AGAGTTGACTAGTCTTCCAGCTGTGCTTTCTATAATTCAACATAAACAGTGAATACACAGTCCTAATAACTGGTTTCTCTCACTGAAGGAGGTAAGTGAATTAGTCATTCTAGTGCTAATTGTTCTCCTATTTCTTAAGTTTCTGAGTCAGCAGGACGAATCAAGAGGAGTGCAAGAGAGAAAAATAATTTCTGGTCAGCCATTTTTATGCTCCAGCAAATCTGGAGAATGACACAGTTGCCAACAGATTGGAAGAGGTCAATCTACATTCCAATACGAAAAAAAGGAGACTTAACAGAGTGTGCAAACTATTGTACAATATCCTTAGTTTGACATGCTACCAAAATAATGCTTAGGATCATCCAATGCAGATTAGAACCCTACATGGAATAGAAGATGCCAGATGTTCAAGCTGGCTTTAGAAAAGGCCAAGGAACCCAAAACATTATTGATAATGCACATTGGATAATTGAGAAAACCAAAGAATATCAAAAAGATGTCACTATGTGCTTCATTGATTATAGAAAGGCCTTTGATTGTGTCACTCATGTCAAGCTGTGGAAAGTGCTCAGAAAAATGGGAATCCCAGAACATCTCATTCTCCTTATATACAGATCAGAAAGCCACAGTACAGACAGAACATGATGAAACAGAGATGTGAGTTGTTCAAACTGGCTTTAGAAAAGGCCGAGGAACATGAGACATTGTTGCTGAGGTACACTGGGTGATTGAGAAAGCCAAAGAATATCAAAAAGAAGCCAGATGTGCTTCATGAATTATAGAAAGGCCTTTGATTGTGTCAATCATGTCAGGCTGTGGAAAGTGCTCAGAAAAATGGGAATCCCAGAACATCTCATTCTCCTCATGAGAAACCTATATACTGGTCAGAAAGCCACAGTATGGACAGAACATAGTGAAACAGCCTGGCTCCAGGCTGGCAAAGGAGTGAGGCAAGGATCTATACTCTCCCCTTATTTATTCAACCTACTATATGCTGAATATACTGTATATTAAGGGAAGCTGGATTGGAAGAAGATGATAAAAGATTATTTTAAAATTGGAGGAGGAGACATCAGTAACTTGTGCTATGCTGTTGACACTACCTTGATAGTTGAAAATGCAAAGGATCTGCAAGTCCCCGTACTAAAAGTCAAGGAGCACAGTGAAAAAATGGTACTAAAATTAAATATAAAAAGACCAAACTAATGACAACAACCAGCCTTAGAATTGATAATGAAGATATTAAAGTGGTGGATATCTTCTGCCTTTTAAGATTAACTATCAACAGTAAAGGAACAAGCAGTCAAGAAATAAGCCACAGACTAGCACTTGGTAGAGCAGTCATGAAGGCCTCGGAAAAGATTTTCAAATGCCATGCTCAGAATTCTGCAAGCCATGGTATTCCCTGTGACACTCTATGGAAGCAAAAATTGGACTTGGAAGAAGCAAAATACAAAGAATATTGACCCTTTTGAACTTTGGTGTTGGAAAAGACTCCTGAGAATACTGTGGACAGCCAAGAAAACAAACCAAAGGATCATCAAACAAATCAACCCAGAGTTCTCACTCGAGGCACAAATGACCAGGCTCAAATTATCCTACTTTGGACACATTATGTGAAGACCTAGCTCTCTGGAGAAGGCTCCAATGCTGGGAAAAGTGGAAGGAAAGGGAAGAGGATAACCATCAGCAAGGTGGACTCAGTTACAGTGGTGATGGGTACACCATTGGAAGAATTGAAGGACCAGGTTAGGAATAGATCATTATGGAGAAAATCTATCTATCAAGAGTCAGCAACACCTTGATGGCATGTAATCAATCAATCATGTTCATTTTTTTCCTATGCCAGTGATTATAAAACAGGAGTGAGCATTCTGAATGGACCTTACACTGGGAGCTTGGAAGAAATCTACATTATCAAATAGAGGTTTTGCTTGGTAACAGACAGGTCTGATGGCATCTACAGAAATTCTGTCTATATAAAAACTACTGTTAGAGGCCAATCTAACTGGAAGAATGAAATGGTGTCAGAGTCATGATGAGGCTGTTTACAGCATATTAGTGCTATAAGATTTCACTCATTTTTGTTAAAACTATTAAGTGGACTTATTCAACTTGTTGAATGCTCTTTTCAGGAGAAGTTATTTAAGAACTGGGCATTTAGTTAATAGGGTGGCAGCTTTCCTTGCCCTGCTTTATAGAATAGAAGCCTGGAAAGCTTCTGAGCCCATTTTTCAAGCAGAAATAAAACCCACCAGGAGCAGTGAAGTAAAAGCAATTTAAACCTGTCTCTGCATTCCAGCAAAGTTTACCAACAGTGCAAATATTTCTGCCATATCAAGTTGATTCTTCTCCAACAAAAGTCATTCTAAGCTAATGGGGGTGGGAAAAATATTTCAGGCACCTTAAAAATTTAATAATAGAAATCATATATACAATCAATAAATCATATTTAAAATAGCCTTTTCTTTCTCCCCATTCTTCCCTGCCCCCAGAACCTCTATCCGTATTTACTTGCTGGAATATTTTTTTTACCCTTCTTCTTTGCAGATAGTAAGTAGAGATATATGAATTTTTTTACAAATGTTTGCCTGGATACAGATTAAATTTGTTTGGTCTTATAATGAGCCAGGAAATCAGCTGTTTCAAATACACTACTGAACCCTTTTAACAATATGCTCCATCTAAGAAAAGAATTGACCATTTCAGATGAAGCACATTAGCTAGAAGAAACCTAAGTATTTGTTAAGTATCAATGAAGTGAACTCACTTGACACCAAACATTCACTATTCCAAAGATGTATACCTGTCAGATCCAGGAGACAATGCAGAGGCTAAACCTTTCAAAATGTACTTTCCTGAGTTAGCAAGCTATTGATCTCAGAAGGAGATAATATCTGATACATTCACCTTGATTTGCTTGGAAGCAGATCCACAGATTTTCATATTTAAAAAGGCTTAGATTTTCATGCTATAAAATGAGATCCTAATTTCCTCTCTCCTTCCTGAAAGATCTTTATTCATAAGTGTCAAGTATGCTATCTTTATCCTGTAAAATCTTTTGTGGTCTGTAATATGCATGCAATATTTCTATTAGCACTATTATCAATAAGAATAGGTCACATTTTCTACCGGCATCTATATTTTACTGGGAGTTTTTAATAAATTATTCATTTTTTAGAAACACTCCATTCTTTTCAGTTCATGATTATGTAGCACAAGTAGGACAGTTTTTATATCATATTATCATGCCAAAAATGTGCACTGGGTAATATTTACCAGTATCAAAATGCCTTCCCCCCAGTTGTCATAAAATAATGCCAGCTTTCCCCACAAACATTTGAGAATTCAGTTTCTGCAAACCTACTATATAGAAAGCCAGTTTGGTGTAGTGGTTAAGGCAGCAGGCTAGAAACTGGGAGACCAGGAGTTCTAGTCCTGCCTGAGGCACAAAATCAGCTGGGAGACCTTGGGCCAGTCATTCTTTCTCAGCCCTAGAAAGTAGGCAATGGCAAGCCACTTCTGAAATCTTGCCAAGAAAACTGCAGGGTCTTGTCCAGGCAATCACCAGGAGTCAAGGCTGACTAGAAGGTACAGGCACTATGTTTATACCTAATAGAATCCCTATTAAGGGAGATATTAATTTTTAGAGGGGGCAGTTAAGTATGCCAATACCCTGGGACTACTCTGAAATGTCTCAGCTGTATAAAATGTACATCAGCATATAAATAATCAAGTGACTGAGTTCTACAAAGATGGTTGCAAGGACATGGATGGAAAGAATAGATTTATCTCACTGCCAGCACACAGAATGGCGTACATTCCTTGTATCCTTGCTTGTTCATGTGTGTATGAGAGAGAGAGAGAGGGAGGGAGGGGGCAGAGTGTTGAAATTGGATATGGTTAATTTAGACTAATCTACACTAAATTGTAAACTTCACTATGTGGCTAAAAGCAAATCACTTCACTTCCAGCCTAGAGTGTATCATAAGGATGTGGTGAACTTTAAATGCTAACTCAGAATATCTTGGAAATTGGTAGGCTGAGAAATATGATTGTTTTGATTAGGGTGAGGTCAAAGATACATAAAAATTATCCTCTAAGTACAGAAAGGGTGCATTGTTTTTTATTATATTGGGGTTTAGGAGATCCTTACACTGTAATTCAGTTCTCAGAGAGTTTGTCACCAAAGAGTTGGAGCAAAGAATGTGTCTGAGTCTTACAAAACTAGCAGGCTTTATCCCAACGTAGTTGAGGATATGACAGATTCAAAGAATCAAGGCGAAGGAGAGAGACATGACTACACAGGTTTGACTGAAGCAGGGAATAGGTTTCTTGAAAATATACATAGATCAAGAGGAGACTTACTTAGTGAAGTATTAAGCTATGAATGCCATGCTTCCCTTTTGGCGGGGGTGGGGGCTAGTTAAGAAGTGGGAATGGATCAACCTGTTTTATTTCTATATAACAACTGATTTTTTCCCAGTACATTCATTCTGTCTATTTTCATCCACCACTTTGAAAATATTTTAAGTTTACACAAAAAATATTGATGCATTTTTGTGGAAATATTGTTACATATTTTCTGCTATTGTATATGCTTTTGCAAGCAATTTGCCTTCTTTTTCCTACAGAGGTAACTGGAGAGCAAAAGTGAAATGAAAGATAATTATGTTCTCATTCACATATTCATTTCGGAAGTGTGAATTAGCTCAGCTCCTGTTTAAATGAATGTCCTGCAGAAATATTCTCCTGCATTTTTCCTGCCAGTTCTAATTCCATTTTATACCTCCAAAGACCTGAGGGAGAATTTGTCACACTGTAACCTCACAACAACCTCACAAAAATAGATATATTAGAGAGAGGGGAAAAAAGACTTTACTTCAAGGTGCAAGTCAGAGATGGGATTCATCAATGTCAAATAGGTTGCGAATGGCAGATTCAGTGCAGGTACATTGGTGCAGGGTAGATACATTTTCCTTAATGTCTTTGTTCTGGTTTTCATTCAGAAAGAAAATCTGCTTTCAGAGGTCCTCTCAAAAGAAGAAATTAAATGACCTATAACAGGACTTGGATAGTGCCACCCTCTTGGTTCTGTTGGCTCTCTCAACAGCCTTGATACTATCAGTGTTAGTAGCCTTACAGGATACCACTGGGGGGTTGCAAGTGAGAGGCATTATTTTGCAGTTGTTCCATTCCTTCTGGAGTAGGCAGTTCCAGTTGGTAGTAGTAAAGGTTGAGCCTTACGGGCTTCCTCTCCTGCATATTGTTTAATGGAAGTTGAAAAGGCTGGAGAGATTGCCTGTCAACATGGGATGAGATATCATCAGCATCCTGTATATCTGGTTTATTTATTTATTTTAATTAGATTTCAAGCTGCCTGATGCCTCAGTGACTTTGGGCAGCTTACAATTTTTAAAAAAAAAAAAAAAACCACAAATATCAAAGAACACAGCTGACTAGAAGGCTGATGCAATATCACAAAAACCAGAACAAAACCATGGGGCTCCATAACCATCTTATCCCAAAGCCTGGGAGAACAACTAAGTTTTTAATTGTTTTCAGAAAGTCATTAAGGTGGAAGCAATACAGATCTCTGAGGACATGACATTCCAGAGGGCAGGTGCCACCACTGAAAGGCAAGTCCCCTGGGTCCTGTAAGGTGATATTATTTTATCAGTGGGACTTGATTTCACCAGACAGGTGGAAACATGTGGAGATAATGTATATCTGCACTCTGGGTGGAGCAGGAGATATGATTGAAAATCTGACTTGGTGTAGATGGCGAAAAACAAGCTAAAGCTCAATCCAAAAAAATGGAGTGGTTGTGGATCCACAAGTCATCAGATTCCAGGTTAATTCTACCTTTGGCTTTGGGTGGGGCTCTTTGAAAAAGCAGGTCCAGAATGTGAAGTGGTTCCTGCTAGAAGAACAGATGGAAGCCATAGCCGAGATAGCCTTTGCTGGTGCATCTGCTGTGACATCTCTTGAAATGAGAGCCACTAGCAAATGTCACTCATTAATCACTTCAGATTTGGACTACTTTGGGTTAAGTACATGGGGCTTTCTCTGAATAGCATTTGTAAGCTACAATTAGTGCAAAATGCAGCTGTCTACCTGATAACCGTTACGGTCATATAGGGCTTGGAGCCTGGATATCTTCAAGGTCATCTACTCCAAGCAGAATCTGCATACCAGGTACAACCTAGCAGAGCCCACACCTGTGGAAGGAAAGATATGAAGCTTCTATGAGAGGTCACCTGTCAATATGGAACTGAGTGTTCTATGTTATGGCTGTCATCTTCTTGAAGAGCTTCTCTTCAGAGATGAGTGGTGTTCAGCAAAGCAGTTAAAATTGTTTTTCCATGGAATCTTCATTCTTCATGACTGAAGAATGGGGTGCACTGATTTATGACAAAGTTCTTCCTGGTAACTAAGAGGTGGATGCTGTTATGATGTGGGTTATGTTATTATTTATTGATAAAGTGACTTGGATGAGAATTGAGTTTTGCTATTTTTGTTTTAAATTTTGCTGTATGATTCAAGTAGCACATAAGCCTGAGAAATAAATTAATAATTAAGTGAAATTCTCATGGGTAGAGAATGACGTTCTTATTCTTGAATGTGAGAGAATGACCTGCCTTTCATTATACAAACATCTTGATCTATGAACATCACAGAGTTGAGTTAAATCCCAAGGGAAGACCTCATTTGGGAATTTCTGCTGGGCTTTTGCAAATTGAGAAATATGGACAGCTAGGGAAATCTGAGAATAAGGGAAGGTGCTGCAATAGATGACAATAGCAGCAATGGCACCTTCTCCCATAAATTAGATTTGAGCGTGTTTTAGCTATTCTCTTGCAACCCTTTCTGAATTCTTCTGGAAGGAAGAGCAGCACAGAAAACAAACAAATATATTTCCAGCAATAAAACCATTGAAAAAACACCACCAAGAGAGTAAATAAATTCTCGAGCACCCTGAGAACGAACTAGAGAAACAGGTGCCTTTTTCTCAATCAAAGAAAGCCTCTGAGAAATTGCAAGAAAGATTTTTGCATTGCTTTAATGTGAATATGAACCAACTAAATTTAACCCAAGAAGGAAATGAATTTTGGGTGGTCCAGTTGTGTTAACTATCAGCAGTGAAGAACAATGTTATTTTGGATGACCTTTTGCATCAAAATGGTATCTCAGGACTTCCCCCACCTCCTCAGTATTGCCTTTTTAAAATTTTGATCTTCCTTTAGGAACATCTGTAATTTTTTCAGTTTACTTTAACAGTATTTGAGAAAGCTTGTAGCTGGATGATCTTCAAGTACCTTCTAGGTTTACAGGTGAATAAGATGCTGCCAGTGTTAAAGGAAAGGAAGGATAAAAGGTCACCCTATATTGTTGGATGTGAGAATAGAAGTTTAATACCTTTTGATCAGCTCTTAAGTGATATGGTATTTTGTATAAGAAGGACTAATGAAGAAATAAGAGAAGAAGGAAGTATTAATTGTCCATAACAATAACTCTCTTGGCTATTCCATTCTTGGTGTCTTTGGGTTTGAATTGCTGAATTTTTTTAATTGTTAGGTTTTCTATGATTGTTTTTGTTTTTTATTCTACACTGCCCAGAGTCACAATTCTGTGAGACAAGTGGCTATATAAAATAGATGTGTGTGTGTGTGTGTGTGTGTGTGAGAGAGAGAGAGAGAGAGAGAGAGAGAGAGAATGTTCAGAAGCATCACAGGCTTTCCAGAAATACAAAAGCATTTTGTTAAAAAGCATAACTTTGCCAGTGCAGACTACCCAGTGAGACATTAGCATGATTACTGACCATGGAATGTAGTTTCTCAAAAAAGAAAAATGAAAAATGAAGGAGAAATGGAAAATGGGGACAAAAGGTGGAAAGGAGTATGCTAAGGGGAGGCATGGTTAGTCAGAACTCTAAACATTAATTTCACTTAAGTGAGGATAAACTACATTTTGTTGCATTCTCAACTGTACCAACTAAAATGATTATTTATTTATTAATGATTTTAAGTGGTTTCTTAAATAATGGTGGGGGCTGCTTTAGCTGTAAAATGGAATACAACTATTTTAAATAAATAAACCATTACCCTGTTCCCTTTACTAAAATCTGCCACTCTGAATATATTGATATGGGAGTACGGCCTCATTTCCTCTACTGCAGACAAGGAAATCATAGAAGAAATGTAGTAACCATCATTGTAAGCAAAAGGATGTCATGGTACATGGATATAATCCCCCAAATGAGACAATTATCTTATTTTTAGGCCAAGGTAAGCCAATCAATACTATGGTGGTCTAAGAACAGATCCACACTTTTTACTTGGCCCATTGCTATTATCAACAGCTTACTACTTCCTGAATGCAGGAATGGAGATCAAATGCACCTGGACCTGTGTTTTCCGACTTCAATTCAGAACCACTGTTTTCTAATGGGAGCCATCTTAAACTCTTTAGATTGTCCCCACTACTTCATTCCAGTCTGCTAGCAGCCCCAGCTCCTGGTGCCTCCCTTCCCCTTCAGTGGCTAGTTGTTGCCCTGGGTGGCCATTTTGTTCTGGATTGCCAGATGGCTATGCTTTCTGCTGATTGGCAATTGCTGGTTTTTCTATAACCTTGGGTTGGTTTGCCAGCAAAATGTCTTCAACCCTAGAAGCTCATGCTCCATCTTCCAGTGGGCAGTCCTTCTGTTTCTGCCCAGGCTAGATGAAGCATACTTCCCTTGCTTTCCCAATCTCTGCCCCACAGTACTGCAAAATTTCCTTTCCCTTTATTATTAACAGCATTTTTAATTTGGAGTGTAGGAACTGGCTTTGTTTCTATGAAGCTGAAGCTTCAGTTATTTCTCGCTACATGGTTTCCATGGACCTACAAAGGAATATAGAAATGAAAGAACAATCTGTTCCCTATTGCTTTGATTATCGTAGCATCAGAACAATTATGGTACCTTAAGAGGAAAAAGAAAGAAAGGGTCTGCATTAGTGCCAAAGGAGGCAATGTGGGTAGCAGGGTGAAGGCATCCCTCTGTGCAAAGAACAGGCACATGGACTAGTGTGGAGGGAACGATCTCTAAAGAAAAAGGCGGGCATTGTCCATGCAGGACCTGGCCAAGAAGCCTTCCCTTCCCTGTATGGATGGGAAGAGCAAGAAACAGGAATAACCAATCAGATCGTGCAGTGGCCGTAGTTTAGACTGAGCGCCGAGTCCTGTTGCCAACCCACTGCAATTCAAACTAGATCTTCTGAAGTTGGTTTAGAGACATCCAGGAGTAGTATGGGAAACAAATAGCTTAGGCTGCAGTGTGGAATTGCCCGAAGTCTTTGCTTTAACCAGAGGGAGCAGAAGTTGAACAGCTGTACGGCAGCTTGCAACATCTTATTGATACAACACCAAAAAAACCAAACCAAAACAAAACAAAATTCCATACTAATTAGAGGAAACTGGAATGTAAAAGTTGGAAGGTAAAAAGCTTCTGAAATAACTGGAAAATGCATTTATTATACTCATTTATATAGTTGACCATCTTGCACTTGTGACTCTGGATGGTGAACATAGAATAAAACTAGCAGAACAAAAATAATAAAAATAATAAATAAATAAATAAATAATAAAAATGTAGCCTTAGTACATGAAACAAAAGAAGAGATAAAATAATAATGCTCTACCAAGAATATTCAATACTTCTTTTCCCAACAAGCCAAAAGTTGATTCTACACACTGGATGGACATCAATGAAATCAAATTGACTACATGCTCTACAAGCAAAGAATAACAATGGAGATTTTCTGTCCCATGAGCAGAAACAGGACTTGGTGCTGACTGTGGCTCAGAATACAAAATCTTTGCTGCAAAAGTGCAGCCATAACTAAAGAAAACAAATACAATTATCAGACCAACAAAATACAATCTCAGCAGTAATCAATATGGTCATGTGGTAAAGTCAAACAAGAGATTTAATGGCTTAGATTTAATAAATACGGTGCTTCAAAAACTATGTGTGGGGGTGGGGGAGAGAAAGAGGGAACAGAGCCCTCATTATAAACAGGAACTAGGAGGAGAGGGGCGTGTCTGTGTGTGTGTGTGAGAGAGAGAGAGAGAGAGAGAGAGAGAGAGAGTGTCAACTGATGTAGAGAAGCTTCAGAGCAAAGGAAAACCTAGAAGGAGAAAAGCACCAGGGAGAAGAAGGCCCCAACAGCAGCGCTGCTTCCTGGGTGACCAGTCTGAGTGGATTCAGAAGCCCCAAAGAATTTGTAAGAATTTTTTCTTTGTAAGGGAGGAGAGGTACTAAGTGTACCAGAAGAGCGTGTAAATGATAGCAACCAAAATTAAGAGGAATGGACAAGTGCAGAAGCAGCAGCTTCCACAGAAACTCACCAGTTTTGTCAGAATGAGTAAAACCGCAGCAAGGGAGCTTGTGTCATGTGATGGTGGGACACTGCTGACATGATCTCCTTTGCCCATGCCCCTTGAATGCTTCTGTCAAGAAGGGGCCTGGCTGAAGTGTGCATGTGTAGACTTGTCAGAAGCTGGACAGCAATGGGCAGCACTTCCGAAAACTGCAAGCTTAAAAGACCTAGGCAAGAGAACCTGGGAAGGAAGAAAGTTGAGGGGGAGGGAACTTTTTTGTTTCTTCCAACCTTTTGTTATTTAGACTCTATTAAGAGCAGTGATAGTTGCTGGTTCAGAAGGCTTAATAAGAAGCCAAGAGGTAGCTGGGTGATTCTCCAGTAGTCTGAGAGGAAAAAGAAGTTGGCGGGAGAATCATAATGTACCCAGTGACTCAGCTACAAAGAATCTACAGAGCCAAACCCAAGGCAGAAGAGAAGAGATTCCTGGATGACCTTAGAAGGTGCATGCAGGCTAAGAGGAAGGAATGACATTCCTTTAAAAGGGAGACGTTGTAGGAGGAAAGCAGTGTTAGTCTATGGTGGCAACAAATCAGGAGTCTGTTTTTTGTTTTTGTTTTGTTTTCGAAAGCTTATGCCTTTTAGTCAAATTTCTTAGTCAGTAAAGGTACTACCAGGGTCCTGATTTTTTTTCAAAAGGAAGCAGTTGTTTCTTGAAATAAATACATAAAATGTCATGAGAAGCTCTATAGAGAAGCTGAGATAGCAATCAATGATCAGTCCTACAGCCCTGATACTTTGAAAGAGAAATGCTGAAAGTAGCCAGCAAGTGATTAAAAGGGGGTGGGGAGGGGAGGATCAGGTATTTAGGAGTAGAGTAATGAAGTAAAGAAAGAGTTAGTAAAAGAGACATACGGAAAAGGAGTTATGCTTACTTAAGAAGTAGAACCCAGTATGAGTAGAGAAAGAGGCTAATAGGCATCCTGAAGTTATGTCTAAAGCTTAACTAAAGAAATCATGTTAGAATTAGTTACTAAGCTTATAAGTAAATATATAAGGTAGATTTCTAAAAGTATAGAAAGTACACATGTAGTACATCAGAATTCACAATCTGGCTTGCATAAGCATCTAGTTTGTTTTGTGTGTGTGTGTGTGCACTCTTTTGTAATAAAATATGTGTGTCTGGCCTGGTTGCCACCATTCCTTAAAAAGGACCTACGACATCTTGATAACAGTGGTGAAACCCTAGTAGGAGACACAGGCTGATAAAGGTCCTAGCACTCCCAGACCCAATGCCTGAGGAAAAAAACACAGGTCTTTAATACCTTCCAAAAGTCAGGCAGAGTTGGGGCCAGCAGGATCTTGGGGACAGTGCTGTTCTAAAGAATGGGGGCACAGCTACAGAGAAGACCCGTCTCCTGGGTCCTGCGAGACGATATTGCCTTAGGGATGGAACCAGAGAATGCCAATCCTGTCAAATCTTACTGGATAGGCAGAAATAATTGAAGATAGGCAGTCCTGGACCTGCACCATGAAAGGCTTTATAGATAAGGAATTGTACCCAGAAGCAAACCGGTAACTAGTGAAGCTCACAAAGTAGAGGTGCTACATGGGCACACTGAGATACGCCTTTTGCTTTTATTGTTTTTGCTTTGATCATATGTTTGGTTTTATATAATGTTGTGAGTCATTCAGAGTTGTGGTGTTAAGATGGGCAGCCAATATGAGTCTAATAAATAAATAAATAAACCACGCAAGCCACTGCATTCTGGGCTGAAGCTTTCAAGTGGTCACCAAGGCAGCCACATGTAGAGCACATTGCAGTAATCAAACTACAAGCTTTCTAAGGTATGAGAGGCCATGAACAGGGCTTCCTGATCCAGAAGTGGGCACAATTGATGCATAAGATGAAGCTGTACAAAGACTCTCTGAGGCATGGCTGCCACCTGCTCTTTGAGCAGGAGCAGTGAGTCTAAGAGGATCATCAAATTGTATACCAGGTCTGTTTGAGGAAGTGCTACCCTATCCAAAACCAAAGATGAAAAAATTTCCAGATCCAGAGGATCCCACAATCCACAACAGCTCAGTCTTCAGAGAATGGAGTCTGAGCCTGTTCTCCCCCATCCAGACCCCTACAGCCTCCAAACACCAAGACAGAACCTTGGTGGCATCACTTGGAGGCCCTGCAGTTGAGATACATAATTGATTAGCATCAGATGGTATTTAATCCTATCCAACAGATGACCTCACCCAGCTGCCTCATTGGGAGTGGGAAGAGAACTGAATCCCAAGGCATCTCACAAAGTTATATCAAGATGGGCTTGGCCTAAACAGACTTGAAACAATAATAACTGTACAAAGAAGCTGCAGTAGTAAGAAGAAGCTAGCAATAGAAGGACTATAGCTAACTTCCCAGATGATGGTGGAGAGCATCAGAAGCTGGTCTAGGTTGTCAGAGTGGGAAGCAAACAAACAGAGGGCACTGGAACTGTGTGATAGGAATGGACGAAAAGGATTGAAGACAATGTGTGGAGCAGCTCAACTGGAATAGCATTGGGGGAAGAGAGTCAGAGGGGCTAGACCACTCAGAAAAGCTCTGGAGTTGGTGGTAGTAAGACAGCCAGGGCAAGGGAAGAGGAAAAAGACCATCTAAGAGTCATCAGTAAAGGTTTGCAACACTGGGAGGGGCATGTTGACAGCCCTAGAAGGAGTGTGCTGCCTGCCTTACACCAAAGGAGACTGTCAGGAGGTGGGCATTGGTTGTGTGGGGGCATCTGCTTAAGGGAGATATGGGGAGCTTACATAGGTTAAAGAGGCAGAGATTAAGTGAATTGGCTTCAAAGTGCAAACTGAAGCAGGAAAATAAAAAACAGAAGTTCCAATCTTTGAGGAAAAGCCATGTTTGTATTCTGAACTTCAGACTGAGGAAGTGAAAGGAAAACATACAAAAAAGCTTGGAAGATTAGGAGCTGTTGAGGAACAAAAATATATGTTTTTGGAAGCGAAGTTCCAGTGCTAACAGAGAATTCAGACATTTGGAGGCAGGTACAAACCTTCCTGAAAGAGAAATATGTAAAGGAGCTCAATTCTAACACCAACCTGGGAGAAAAGGCAGGAAATTTGAGTAGCCAAACTAAGCTCAAAGTAATTAGGCCAGTTGTTAAAATAACAAAAAAGCTGAAGGGAGAGTTAGGGAAATTGCCTTAGGGAAGGCAGATTTTTAACAGGTAACAGATTAGAGTTACAAAAGTAACTTAGCAAAAATAAGGAAAGCAAAGTTAGAATAAAGTTAAAGAGTGATAAAGTTAAGGATAAGAAGAAAGCACTTTATACAGACTATGGGTAATAAAGCAGATTAAGTATTTTAGAAAATAGGTTGACAGAGGTAAGAGTTAATTATAACTGAGGAGGAAAATGGAATCCAGGCACAAAAGAGTTATAGCCATGTAAGAGATTTAATAATTTAAGTAGATATAGGTAATAGAGAGGATATGGAACAGAAAAATATTGAGAAACCCATCACAAACAAGTTCAAACTTGAAAATTGGTCCCTCTCAACTCTTGTAAAAAAATAGGCCATAATTAGTAATGCAAAGAAATGGAGGGCAAAAATTGAAAGGCAAAGATGATTACAGAAATCAAGAGAAAATTGTATGCAAAGATGGAGTGATAAAAGATGCAGAAAGCAAAGTTCTGCTGGAGAAAGAAAACATAAAAGAAAAGATTATACAAACATACAGAAGACCTGTACAAAAACAATCCCCAAATCAATGAGGTGTTTGAAGGTTTGATCCCCAGATATTCTGGAAAGTGAAGTTAAATGGCCACTAGAAAATATTACTAACAACCATACAGCAGGTAGTGAAGAAAGACCAGCAGTGCAAATACATCACACTGATGATAAAGGTATATATTATCAAAGCTGCGGTTTTTCCAGTTGTAACATATGACTGTGAAAGTTGGACCAGAAAGGCTGAATGAAGAAAAATGGATGCCTCTGGACTGCAATACTGGAGAAAATAGTTGAAAATATTTTGGACTCAAAAAAGAAGAAGAAATCATTCAGTATTAGAGTAATCCTGGACTATTCACTGGCAGTACTAAAAATGAACATAAAGCTTAAATACTTTGGACTCATAATGAGAGAGCAAGAGTCATTGGAAGAGACTCTTATGCTTGGAAAAATCAAAGGCAATTGAAAAAAGAGGTTAGGAGAATACAGAATGGCGAGATGAATCAAGATCTCAGTGAATCATTTACTGACAGACACTTGATGCCTATCAAGTCACAAAAAATCAGAAGTGACTGAATGACTGAGAAGCAATCACAAAATTCTGTTAGGTGTAATAGAACTCACTTCTGAGCAAGCATGCATTGGATTGCATTGTGACTAACCGTAAGTACAAACTGTCAAAAGCATAAAAGAGGCACTGCCCCAGGCTCCCTGATACCTCTTGGTTCAAACAAATATGCCAAATCCAGTGAAAAAGCTATTTACAGATATAAGCTTATTTCCATTTATGGTGTAACAGATTATTTCCTCATCCCAATGGAACCTTCATGTTTTAAGTCAGGATGATGAGATTCTTTTCCAGAAAACATGCAAAGAAAAACATCCTGCTTACACTGTCTGACCACTTTATTCCCCCCATCACTTCAGCGGCACTGACCCTTGCTATTGAATCCTAATTCTTTTTTCCTCCTAATCTTATCACCCATCCATGTTTTTTAGTAGTAGTATTTGGTTTAAATGGACATTTTGGTGTCTTAGCAGAAGACCTGTAATCTAGCAATATTAGGGCTACCATATCTCTACTGCCAAAATCCAGAAGGCCACTATTTCTTCTAATGGTCCTCTGGATTCTTGGGATTTCTCATTTAGCAAAAAGGAGAACGAGGGGGGTTTTTTTGGCCTTGTTCCTAAAACCCAGGTTGTGGGGAAAAAAGAAGGCAATGGCAGTGAATACCAGTTGAAGGCAAATAGCTGTTGCATTATTCTAGGCTGACCTGGTTGAGGGAGGGAGGCCTGTAAATGAGGGATGTTCCTTTCAGAGGGATGCGCAATCACTAAACAGAAGATGAGCATATACAGTGGTACCTCGGTTCACGAACTTAATTCGTTCCACGATTCTGGTCACAAACTGAATCAAATTTCCCCATAAGGTTCAATGTAAATAAGGTTAATCTATTCTGAACCATATGGGGTTTTTTTAACCAAAAAATATGAAACAAAGTACAGTACAGTACAGTATGAAGAGAGAGAACACTAACCTTGCTTGAGGCGACACCAAAAAGCTTCACAGCAAGTGTCTGTCTGTGACTGCGATCTCGCCTAGAGGAAGCCACGACTACATGTCAGAGCAGGGAAGATGGCCGCAGGTCATGTTCATCACCTGATGTGGAGTTCGCGAACGGAAGCAAAATTTTGCGAACGGTGCTGTTTGTGAACTGAATTGTTTGCAAACAGAAGCGTTCGTGAACCGAGGTACTACTATATTTTAAAGGTAAAACATATTCCATTTCTCATTCCTTTGACTTTTGTGGTCCTTCAAATGTTTATTCAAAAGAGTTATTGACATGAGATGAGCAGTGCAATATTACCAGACCACAATTTCCTGTATAGATTACTGTTGAGGTTTTTTTAGTATGTTCCATTGTTTTCTTATGGCTTCATATTACTCACTTTGTTTCCTTTCTTATGATGCATGCATGCATGCATGCATGCATGCATGCATACATACATACATAAATACAGAGGTGTCTGCTTAGCATCTGTCTGGTAGCTGTAAGCCTGATTTTTCACTTTAGAATGAGGTGCTGTTGTGTTTAGGGTGAACCTCTGAGCTCTAGCAGACTGCATTTTCTGTTTTGTTTTCTCTAATCTTTCTGGAAGATGTTTCTTTCCCCTTATGGATGGATCTATTATTGATGGCCTCACTGCTGATCTGTCACTGAATAATATCTGCCAAATGAACTTTTCAACAGCTTGAGAACCTCAAGGGAAAAAAATGAACAATTCTCCTGTTTCCAAAAACATGTTTGGTACTGCCTTTGGTCATCTTTTGTTGATGTCTCATTTCCATCTGAAGGGAATTGCCTTCTGCAGAATAACTGTTGGGAGATTTCTAATCCTATTATATGTTATATTTTATAACTACTCCCATTAGGATGAGCAAAACTATCTTTGGAACAGACATGAGTTATTCTTTGGAAGAACCCATGGGTCGAAATGCAGCTTATGATTAGTTATTTTATTGCTTCCAAACACAGATATCTGCAGCAAATCAAAATGATATGTCTTGATGCAAATCTTGCCCTTATATGCTTACACCCTGACTTCTCGTGCAAGTATGTAAGTCATGGTATCATGAGATCATGAGGCATATTTTCTCACTTACTCCCAAGGATACCCATGCTTCGGATCACATGTTTTACTCATGAGAGTTGTTTTTACGGACTTTATGGCACATCAAGTCAGTAAAACTATCAAACCTTCATCAAACTTCCTACAGTTGGAAGAAAAGTATTTTCTTTGAAATTGCAGTGGGGCACAGTTACAACTCTCTGTCCAGCACATGATGTTCCCAGTCTGTATTATCCTATCTGCCAAAAAACAAACAAGCAAACAAACAAACATGTGATTGCTATAATGTGATTAGCTCTGCACATCATTAGGTCCTATAATCAGACTCTTGTACTACAGCAGGACTGAGCAGACTTTTGTCACGTAACTTTTGGGGAGGGGACTATTATATGTAGGAGGGGAAGGGGAGATCAGAAACAGTGGCTGGACAATCACTGAGTCAGGTCAAGTCCTAGGGGCTGCATTGCACAACCTGCTAAACTTTGTTAGTTTTAATTATTGTGCATGGCTGGGTTGGTTTATGATCCAATGTCAGGCAATTCTGCAAAATTGATTATTTCAGTACCCAATTTATATATGGGGTGCAAACCCAACCCATGAGAGTTAGTTACAGACAGCCACCAAGAACAAAATTTCTCTGTGAGTGACACAAAGAAGCTAATTAATATAAGAAGTATAAAAAGTTACCTTGATATAAGTTTAATTAAGGTTAAACAGATGAATTCTAGCACAGCTGTTTCACAATGAATTGATCTTAAGTTTCTGAGAAGTAAAAAGGAACAACAATGGAGTTGTAGCTCTTTGATAGGAAGATCTTTTGTTTGTTACTATTTCTTTAGGGATTTTGGCCCTCCTTGCCTTAGGCCAGTGTTTCTCAACCTCAGGAACTTTAAGATGTGTAGACTTCAACTCCCAGAATTTCTCAGCCCTCATGCTGGCTGGGGAATTCTGGGAGTTGAAGTCCACACATCTTAAAGATACCAAGGTTGAGAAGCACTGTCTTAGATCATAGAGAGTGCGTATGTCTTACCACACACTAATAGAGTTGGAAGTATTGTTCTGACCATAACTTCTGCTATCTGTGTCCCACCAGTTGTCTTTTCCCACAATCCTAACACCCTCTTTTTATTTACTTTTCCACCCTTGTACAATTTCAGTTAACCACTGGGTGACTGTGAAGTGCATTTGTTCAGCTAAAAAGCTTTACAGAGACAAGATGCATTTATACCAGACACTATTGTAGTGTAGTTTAAAGGGTGAATTATCTCATTCCATGATGGATGGCACTCCCAGTTTAACAAAAGAGAAAGAGTTACAGCTTTTTCTCTGTTTTATCCATTAGTTGCTGGCTACTTCTGCCAAACCAACCTTTCTATTTCCTAGAAAAAAAGTGATATGTAACTAGATATCAATAGCTGTACTCTGGAGATTAAAACTCCTCTAGCAGAAAGGCCAATTTATCTTGTAGCTTTAAATAAAACAATTGCCAAATAGTATTTCTTGGAAATGGTTTGACCTGTGAAAAATAAACTAGATCTACTGGTCACATTTCATGCAATATAGTAGATAGTGTTCTGTGGCACAGGTGGGGAACCACTGGTGCTCCAGATATTGTTGAATTACAACTCCCAGAAGCCTTCACCTTGCTGGATGGAATTGCTACCTATTATGATTCAGTGACACTGAAAGACCACATCTTCTTCACAAATGATTAGCCTTGGACTATAATTATTAAACTGTGGAGTCCTTGGGGTTCTCTGAGTTTGGTTGTTTTCTTGCAAATGTTTCATTACCCAGCTAGGTAACATCTTCAGTTGCCTAGTTACTGCTAGCACTGAAGATGTTACCTAGCTGGGTAAAGAAAACTTTGCAAGAAAACAACCAAGCTCAGAGAACCCCAAGGACTCCACAGTTCAACCCTGAGCTACACATATTCTCTTCCGTTAGTAGTTATTAAAACTGTATTTTACAAGATTTTCCTGCATAGTATATATTGCAATATATCCCATGTTCTGATATTACCATGAACCATAGACACACAAACAGTTGCTGGTGTTATGGGATACAAAAATACAGTGTCAAGAGATGTGATCATTATAGACGTTTCTTTAGCAAAAACATGGAATAATTCACACAATTCAGTGGGTGATTCTAGTTCAATCATCAACACTTAATGTAGTATTGCTTACAGGACTTTTCTGAAGATAAAATGGGGTGACTTCCTGAGATTCTTGGGAAAATGTATGGCAATAATGTAATAAATAAAGATGCAATTATTCTGAAGGCAATTCTAGAAATATGTGTAATGCTTCTGTAAACTGTTGCAAATTAGGTCAACTGTCTGGACTGCTTTGGAGACAATGGATTTTGTCCATTATTTGGAGGTAAAGTCCAAACTAAAATGTTGTCCATTATATCCAAAGTCTGTCAGATAGCCAGTCCATAAAACTGAGGTTCATTCTATAAAGATAGACAAGTGAGAGGATCCTGAAGCTGTGCTTCAAGAGAGCAGGCAATCCAACCTAGTATGCTGGAGGCACCCAGCCTACAGCCACCTACCAGCCACTCAGTACCAGGAAGATCAGATTTTCACTGAGCCCTATTAACAGGACCTTTTGAAAGGGAAACAGTGGGGTTAGGTTACAGAAAACCTGGCCGTTGAATACATGCTATTTTTCTCCAAATTCCTTAGGGCAGGTCTTCCTTGATTTTTCTTCTAACCATCTGTTAATGCAGTGGGAAGGTGGCTACCTGTTTTCCTGATAAAGTAGGAATGTGCGTAATTTCCCAATCTGTGATATTTTGCAGACAGCTGTCTTCTTTCCCAGGCTCTGAGAAGCTGATTACACCCATTGATGATTAGCTATTCTTTTGTGCTGCTTGCCTTGTCTTGATCACTGGCAAGTGGAGAGAGAATCTAATGGTATATGTCAGAGCAACCCAACCTGAAGCCTCCCCAGTGTCTGGAGATTTGTCCCCTGATGGCTATGTTGGGTGAGTAAGAGGGGGTTGGACTGGAAGCCACCCAGCTCTCAGCCCACCATTGCTGTCCAGGCTGATGAACACTGCAGGAGAAGGTTCTTCTCAGCCTTCTCTTGTAGTCTGAGCTTTATGGAAGAAGGCTAAGTAGCATGCCAGGTCAGAACAATGTGAAGCAAAATCATTTTGCTTCATTCTTAAAAGCAAGGGGGCCACATTGTTTTATAAAGCAGCATTCAGAAAGTGATTCATTCAATGTTTCATCAAAGAAGTTTCACACTGTCCTACTTTGAACTCTTGATGTTCCACTTACAAAGATGAAGATCCAGTCCATGTAAGGACTGGTGGAAATTAAAAATAGGGATGAATCAAGAAAGGTCCAGGACCACACTGCCCATGCCTTTCAGGGGCTGAACCAGAGGCTGGAGAGCTAAGTCATGAAGGCTTGTCAACAAACTACACTGCAGTAGTCCAGGTGAAACACCATCAAAGCACGAACTAACTGCTTAGCCAGCTCAACAGTATGAAACAGACAGAACTGTTGGATACTCAGAAGGTGAAAATTAGAGTGGTTATATTGATTAAGGCCTTTAAAGAAATGTTCTCCTAAATAACAGCTCCCAAATCTCACATCACCACAGATGCTGGCAGCTGGCTCCCCTGAACAGTAAAAGAAGCAAGAGGAAGGGGAAAAAAGGATGATTCATATGAAAGACAATAATTGGTTCCCCTGTTAGGGAATTTTTTCTTACATTCTATCAGACCTGTCTTTCAGTACTCCGGAACACAGAAGAGCATCTTCTAGCACATCTTCAGATACTGAAAGGCACTAAGCCAGAAACAGATATAGAGGCTCCTTCCTTCATTAATGCTAAGCTTTCTTCAAAAACTGAACAAATCAAAGCTGCTTCTAAGGTGAAACAGTAATATCTTAGATGGATTCTGTTTTGATAGTTGTTTAATTTTACTGGGCTTTATTTTGATTAGCATGGATGTCATTAATAACAGAATCAGCCATTTGTCACACTTTGAAAGCTACATCTTTAACGGGACTGGGCAATGGGAATTAAAAATGTGTTACTTATAAAAACATTAGACTGCAACAGACTGCATAAAATATTACAGTTCAATATTACAATTCAGTTACCGTTTGTTGTGCCCAGCAAATTCCATTTACTAATGCGAACAGTTCAGCGGCGCGAAGAAAATAGTTCCAGCCCAACAAAGACATACATAGGTTACAACTCCAGCAACACACTTTTTTTTTAACTTGAAAAGATATTTAACTTTCAATTCTTATGAAAAAGACAGTGTTTAATTCAGAGAAAGCACATAGGAAGAATAGAGTTTTCTTTTTTTTTTTTTTCCTTTTAAAAAATCAAGACCATTTTGTAATTTCTATTATGAAAAATGAGTGATGTCAGAACTCAGATATCTACCTTTTTCCTGCCTCCATGCTGCTGTAGTCCACTAAAAATCATTTGATGTCAGGAAGCTTCCACTGATACCAAGAGAAACTTATTTTCTAGGATTAATCAAAACATATGATGGAAATGTCATCAGTATTGAGGGGGAGGGTAAAAACCTCTTTTTGCTTTTCATTCTTTTTTTTAGGTAAATTTTTATTAAGAATTTAAATTACAATAGTAAAAACTAATACAAACTAAACTTAGAGAAAGAAGAGAATGAAAAGAAAGAATAAAAAGTGCAAGAAAAAAGAAGAAAGGGGAAAAGAAAATAATAAGGAAAAAGAAAAATATATAAAAAAGTGACTTGATCACAAGTATAAACAAATGTAATACCTCTTCACCCCCTATAAAGTTAAACAGATACGTCTTCATCCCATATCCCATCCCTTATCTATAAGCAAATCCATAAAACATCAGCTTTTCAATCCTGGTGTCAGCAAAAAGTCCATAAAGGGTTGCTAGAACATTGCAAAAAACCCAAAATCTTATTTCAACCTTGATCAAATAAACCAACTTTATATTCCTTCCTTTTACTTCTAACAGTCTTAATCTTTAATCCAGTCAAATATTGTTGTAAGGTTTAATTTTTCTTCAATTCTTCTTTATCCCGTTGCACAATCCACTTTTGGTACTACATCTGTCTTGTCAGATAAAATTTGTTCCACATCTGTCATTCCTTCATTAACATCTTTTAGACATAGTCTATCCACAGAAGCAGACATCATTATTGACAGTGTTGATATTGTAGTTACTAATTTATGGCTCCATTTTTCAAAGATCTCCTTTAATATTTCTGATGTTATAATGTTTTGTGTCCTTTTGTAAGTCCCAGTATTAACTGACATCAAAAACAGGCTTGTATTTTTTTTTCTTCTGCTTATAATCTGTAGTCCCCTCTAGTGTCCAGTTTCTAAAATCATCATTTATCTTTGTTATGACTTGAAATAACTAGGATAGCCAAAAGTCTGTTTCCCACAAGAAGCTGTTTATTTTTTATAGTTAATTCCAAATCTTATAGTAAAAGTCAATATTCCAAATTTATCTGGACCCTTAATACATTTATAACTTCCTTAGATCAAAATCTTATTTATCTTTTTGCCGTTTATTTCAAATTCTTTACATCTTGGGGCGGGGGGGTGGGTAGGCTTAGGGTTAAGATTGCCTTAAAGATTTGGAGAATATTTGGCAGACACACAAAGGTGCAAAAGAAGGAAATCTTTTCTGTGTTATGGATGCAGCCTGATTTTACTGATAAGAATTGCCAGAATGGCAGAGAGAAAAAAAAAAATCAAATTCCAGGAAAAAGTCAGTCCCAGTTCGAAGGGGAGCTTCTTCTAACAAGCTTCTTTTCTTCCTTGCAAGTGATACAAAATGTTCATCAAAGATGGAACCAATTCAGCGAATACATTAACATTTAGGTAATGATTTTGTGCTTGCTCTCTTGAAAGCTGTCAGCAGGCTGGCACACAGACGCAGGTGTTTCTTACTCAATAAGGTGAGGATGCAAATGAAAAGTGAAAGTGCCATTTGCTCTTGGACTCTAATTATAAAGCAAAGGATAACTGATTACCATGAGACAAAGATTAACATTAGCCTTGTTACAAAGAGGTCCCTTAAAGCCTGTGAGGAGGAATTAATCACAGCCAGGGCATCAGGCTTGCAAATCAGAGATTGTCTTAAATGGGCCAAAAATGTCATCCTCAAGCTGGAGCAGGCGATGGGCTTTTCAGAAATCTACCTTGTGAAAAAGCTGCATCCATCCTCTTTGCTTATGGGAGGTTCTTTTTCTTACCAATGAAATTTAACAAGGATCAAATTGATTCAACTCTGCAATGGGTGTGTATGAATGATAAAAATGAATTTACAAAAGAAAAAGAAAAAGTCCTATATACGTCTTCCCTTCGAGGTAAGCGAAGTCAAGAAACATTATTTTATTATAGTTGGGTATAATAATCAAATCTTGAAAGCCTGTCCAAGTTTCTCTCCACTTCATCTTATGTTAAACAAAATTAAGGTGGGGTTATTTTGAGTTTCTTTCCCATGCTTCTTTCAATCTCTGGATTGAGTAATTCCTTGTTCAAGTTCCTCCTTGGGCCCATTGATTTTCCAAAACTGAATATTCAAATCTTTATTCCAAAGATCATATTTATGTCAATAATATGTCCTACCTTCTCCATGGACAGCTCTAAATTCCTCTCAATATACTCATCCATCTTTTCATTTTTACAATGTAAAGACATTTTAACTATCAACAAAGGACACATCTCTTGAATTTATTCTTTGACATCTGGAACATTGTTTCCTTTCTAGATACATAGGATAATTTTCCTAGCCAGGTTCAATATACCTAAAGTTCTTCATAAAATGTCAAATTCCATATTTTTGGAGTGCAGTTTAGTACCATAGTTATTTTTTATCTACTATGTTTTTCCCAACATTGTATTAACATCTGTAATGACTTGATAGCAAATAGAAGCCGTAAAAGAACATGCCCAAATCATATGAGTCTGAGATCCCTCATTGTTTTGCAAGGCTAGCAAAAAATAAATCAATTAAAATCTGATAATGTACTTTTTAAAAAAAAATGCAGAGTCCAATAAACACAAAAATAAGGTTTTCTGATGAATTAACCTCATCTCTAGGTGATGTGTACTAAATGTTTCTTAAAACTTGGGCCCATTGATTTTCCAAAACTGAATATTCAAATCTGTTATTCCAAAGATCATATTTATGTCAATATTAACTTTCATAAACTTTTTTTAGTTTATTATAGAAATAAATTGTTGTTTTACTTCAAGTATAGCATGTCTTAATCATCCAAATATTTCAGGTGCCTCTGAAGTATTTGGGCCATATTGTTTTAAGAATATAAGTTTTAATTGTATATCTGTCTTCATCTGTTCATTCATATCCAACTTTCAGAAACTATAGATTAGCTCTCACCATTTTTTCCAATATTTTACAACTTTGTTTGATGTTTTTAGGTTTGCATCCATATCTTGTTTTATGGTGTCTATCTGGCATGTTCTCTTCTGGCCTCATTTTCTAGTACCTCCAACCATTTCTGGCATGATTGATGTTTCTAAGGAATTTGATTGCATGACATGGCCAAAATAAGAAAGTGTTATCTTGGTAATCTTAGCTCCCAGGATATTTCTGGGTTGATGCAGACTCAATCTCTTTGTTCATTATTTTTACTTTCCCAGGTGTGCACAATAGTTGTCTCCAAACCCATAATTCAAAGAATTCAAGTTTTCTTCTTTGCTTTTTTTACTGTCCAACTTTCACAAGCATAGATAGTTACAGGAAAAACAATAGCGTTTACTATTTTGCACTTTGTATTAAAATTGAGTTCCTTGTTTTTCCAAATCTTCTCCACCCTTGTCATTGCAGAGTGTCCAAGTGATATCTACCGTATTTTTCTGACAATAAGACACCCCCATGTACAAGACGACCCCCATTTTTCCAACCCCAAATTAAGAAATCAATATTTTAAAGATAGTGCAGAATACATTTTTATTTAGTAATTAGTTAACATTTACCTGCTATACTTGGTGGGAGGAGGTCCAAACCGTCTCTCTGCAGCTCTATTTCCAGGCTCTTTTGCATAACTGATTACATTCAAGCACGAGTGAAACTGCCGATAGCTTCTCTCTGCAAACAGCCTTCTCTAATTGGTTTGTTCAGCATCAGCTGACGCCAGTTACATAAGGCTCGTGATTGGAGGAAGTCTGTTTGGGAGACAAGCTATTTCACTCATGATTGGAGGCTAGCAATAGGAGGAAGGTGCCTGCAGAGACAAAGTTTGGGCAGTTTTGCCTTGGCTGACTTCCTTAAATAAGACGCCCTTCAATTTTTAGGGTAAGGATTTTAGAAAAAAGTATCGTCTTATAGTCGGAAAAATACGGTATATTTAATTTTGGCTCCAATGTCTTCTATTTAGCTAATTTTAGAACAAAGTTCTAAAAAAAGTCCTGGACTGATTCAATTTCTTCATTGTTGATTGTTACCTTGAAGTCACCATTCCCAGCTGTGATCACTAATTTAATTTTCTTGATGTGTAGTGCCAAGCAAATAATTCAGGTAAATTTATTAAAATAGCTGTTACTGATCACATGAAGTTTTAATCCCTTGCTTTGCCCAAGACTTCCAATAAAACATTTTCCCCATCTTAAAATTAGATTTATTCTACAGTGTCCGTTTCTCATGCGAATCCAGGTCAAAATTTAATTGCTTCCCCATTAATGCCCAAATATATCTATTGATTTTCAAAGCTGAGAAGGTCATCCTTTGCTTATTGAAAATTGAGCCAAGAACTTGTCAAGATTTCAATAGTCACACATTTGTTCTCTTAAACAAACTCAGGGGATCATAAATTTTTTTAAAAAATCATTTTAAATGAATATGGATGTTAAAAGCCCATTTGAAAATCTGGTACATTATTGCCACCAACCAAGAGAACCTCATGTAACTGTGGCCTGCAACAAAAACCTTCTAAATAGTTTATTGTTTAAAAATGTCTAATAGGGATTAACTTCATAATCCCTGTTAAAATCTACATCAGTCTAGAGGTTATATTCATTTTGATTACATTACTCTTATCCTATAGGCTCAAGGATGATTTATATCCAGTACAATTCTATCTATGCATTTAGACATTCAATGTATTTTGAGGTACTTCAGAGGAAACACAGTCCCAAATATTGTGTATGTATGTGTGTGTGTGTGTGTATATATATATATATATATATATATATACATACATACATACATACATATACATATACACATGCAATTAAAAAATAGTTCTTACAGTAATCTATAATTATTTTTATCATAAAGAGTGATATTGTTGTACTATTTCAATAAGCTGTGGTAGTGATATTGAATAATTATACAAATGTCATTAGCATACACCTCATAAGAAAAGCTGTAAGAGTATTATTTATAAGTGTATGAGACATATGAACCAGCCATTTCCAAATGTTGCTGTCTCATACAGCACAAATGTCTGTAAGGAAAGATTTGTGTTGCTGATGTTGATGTCACAGGCAGGACTAGTCAGCATGTGCTACATCAAAGCACTCTTTCCCCCAGCGTATTAAGAGAACATGTGAGACCTTGTTTCTTCTGAATAGGGCCCAGCTTTTTCCTGTATAGTGTCCTCTAGATATATTGGGATCTATAAATCTCAGAAGATTCTCATGTAGCCATTGGCCATAGTAATTCTGGATAAGGAGTTGGAATTGTACTGAGTCAGTGTTTTGAAGGATAGATGTTCACAGTTCATGAATAGGAAGGAAGGAAGGAAGGAAGGAAGGAAGGAAGGAAGGAAGGAAGGAAGGTCCCAAATCAAGAACATTTCATTAGACTGAACTTATATGTACATTAAATTTAATCATAGTTACATGTACAGTATATTTACATTTTGTTCCAATTGACACACTTCTCTTAACAGCTCTCAAATGCATCACATTCATTTTCAACCATTTGTTCAGCCAAGGAACATAACAAGAGCCCTGCTGGATCCAGTTAGTGGCCTCTTTAGTTCAAAATTCTGAGGCATATAGTAGCCAACAAGATACATGTGACTTCCATTGTTGCTCCTTAGCAAGTGATATTGAAAGTATGCTGCAACTGTGATTTCACAGGTCATAAACAGCTGTCAAGATTTGAAGCATGATTGCTTGATCTTTAAAGCAACCTAAACTGGAGGCCATCACCATATCTGATGGCAATGAATTCTACAGTTTACACTCTGTGCCAAGAAGTACTCCTTTTATCTGGTCTTTCTATCGATGTGGTGATTAGTTCATTCATTGGGACACAGTGACTTTTTTCACAACACAAATGTTGATGGTGGTAAAAGAACACTCTGCAGTAGTTGCACTCACAAATAGACAGTGATCAATTCCTATTTCTTACTATCCTGGAAACAGAGCACCAAGTTGGGACTAATTTCATGTACAAACGAAGCTGAACTTGGGATTTTAGACCATTTAAGGGGTATAAATAATGTCCTGTGTCTTTTGGTTCTACTCCAACTTCCAAATCTTCTTCTGAAAGCCTGGATTGTAAAAAGCTATGGGTCTTCAATCTCATCTGTCAGTAGGAAGGAATGATGTGAGTTGAAGTTCATTGACACTGATAGCTGCAAAATCCTTATAATTAATTCTGCATTGAATCTACTTGCAGTACAAATATTTATAACCAGGCTGTGTACATATTTAAAAAAACATAAAAACAAAAGCCATTAAAAGCCATTAAAAACCAACCGGATTAGTTGGTGCTGTTAGTTCAAAGAGAGCAGGCTGCCTGTTGGGAAGAAAGAATTGGCTGGAATCCAGTTCAGCCGTCTCCCAAATACATAACTAGCATGTAAGGAAAGAGGCATCACAGGGGCAATTATTTACAAAAGTGGGAATATAAATTTCAAGAGGGCAAGATGGGGGTGAGGAGGTGGTTTGGTTTCATATTAAGCCCGAAAAATCAGGTCCATGTAAAAGACAAATATTCAAAATTACCAGCACAATTTTATAAAAACAATAGAAATATTTAAATGCATAAAGGTGCACATTACAAATATAAAAATAATATTAAAAGACTGTGTCAGAGGTGGGCAAAAGTAATACACATAATTTCCTCATTCAGAAGAGTTTACTGAAAACCTGCCATTTCTTGTTAGATTTACTTACAGCTGAAAACTGTGGTATTCAATGGCTGTCTACTATAACACAATTAGCACTGAACTCTGAAACTCAGTCCAGATAGCCCCTTCTATTTTCTACCATTGGCACTGAATAAGATTCTCCCAGTCCCAGTAGTGTTTGCTGTTGGCAGTTAAAATAAACTAATAGCCAACTATTGATCTGACACAAAAAGCTGAGTTCACAAATTGCACTAAACTTTAATGCAGCTTTTTTTTTTTATTTTGGCTTAGCACACTGAACTCAACCATTGTTCATTTTGAACCACAATGTAAAACAAATAATGACTTAACACAATGTGCAATCCCAAATCAATGCAAGGTAGAAAGAAAGAACATATGACATACTTTGGGATTATAATAGTAAGTCAAAAGGCTAAGTGATCCAGGAATCATTTAGAAATGGCTAAGTGATCCAGAAATCATTTAGGCTTCTTTAAAAAACAACAACAACTTTGTACTGAAAACTATTTCATAAAATTCTTTTATGCTACTCACTTTTCAGGTTGATTCCATAATTTTTCCCACTTTTTGTTCACCCCTTCTGTCTCTGTCCACCTATTCCTGTCTCTGCCCACCAGTGACAGGAGTTTCAAATCACTCCTTCGGTTCACTTGGCTTGGCTTATTTAAATCAATACATACAATTTTATTTTCATCTGCACAAAGGATTGAATCCATCTCTTTTTTTAAATAGATTTTCCTGAGTATTAGATAAATATTGATTTCCAGTAATATTCTCCGGTCATGTTGCCCTTCATTCATTTCACCCCACGTGATACTAATGGATTAGTACAATTAATTCACTGATCATACTCACACATTGCTTGTAGATGACCTTTGCCAGAAGTATACATTTTGGAGTAGGATTTTTGAGTTTTGAATTGAATTTGTCCCAAATGAAGGGCTGATTTAAGCATGAAATGAGCAGCATTTCTACCCACCACTATTTGATTGCTAATGTATTAAAACTCAAGATACACCAAGAAAACCATTGGTTCTATACAGCTGTGTAGCAAGGAGGTACCTCTCACTGATAGACCTCCTTAACCTGGGTTCCAGGGTGCCTGATTATAACAATTCCCCTAGGCAAAAGGATTGCACCTGGACAACATCCCTTCTTGAATAGGGAGATCTCCAGTTCACTTGGAATCTTGATGGAGCCAAAGAGGAAATCCTTCTTTCTCAGGAATACATTTTAAATGAGTGGACTCGGTTTTCCTCTTTTTACCAGGCTAAAGAGATATTGGAATGCATGATGTTGGATTATAAACCTACTGGAATAGTCAAGGAAAAAAAGGATGCTTATTTTAATAAAGGCTATAAAGTAAGGCTTGGCAAAAGCAGTTCGTGTTACTGACTCTGAAACCTCTAGAGCAGTGTTGTCCAAACTTGGCCACTTTAAGATGAGTGGACTTCAACTCCCAGGCTGGGGAGTGGACTTCAACTCCTGCTGGCTGGGGAATTCTGGGAGTTGAAGTCCACTCATCTTAAAGTGGCCAAGTTCGGACAACACTGCTCTAGACCAAAGTTAGCACTCAGTAATGCTTAAACAGTTTAAGCAAACTGACAAAAAGATACAGAGAGTCGGAGGAGGTACAAAATTACCCCGAATGGAGCAAGCGGCTCTGAAAGAATGCCTCGTGTGACTAAATACTGTCTTTAGCTTACTGATTCCAGTTCTCCCAGGACTTTTTAAGTACCTTTGTGCAGTGCTTTGGATCCCAGACAGAAAAGGTGCTTCAGAGGCAGTGTGGGCAAGTACTGTATGAGCGCTTCCATAAAGAGGCAGCGTCTTTCCCTTGACTCATAAGGTAGATATGCCATTCCAGGAAAATATGCATTACATGAGTTACAAAGCACCTTCAGGGTGCAGCAAAGTACTTGAGGATGGGCGTATGTGCATTGGCAGTACTTGGTTAATCCAAATGCATGTATTCCTGAGACTGAACAGCTACCCTGTGAACCAGAGAATGAGGCAGAAGGCACCAACTGACGCAGCGGGCACTTCCATTCTGCAGCATCTTTATGGCTTTATATCTGAAGCATTCCACATTCCTACTTTGAGGCTTTAGCCTTGGATTCTTATTCAGGATTGAATTCATTTGAAATTTGTTTTCTTCAGGCCCTGGGTAAAGGAACTTCTAACTTCATCTCGCCCTAAATCCCATATTTCTTCCTCTTATTGGAGAGGACCGTGACTGTGTTTAGACGGCCTTTAAGAGACTGCAGCTAGCCAGTAGGTTAATCAGAATTATGAGTCCCTTAATCTGCTACAGGTTGCTAAAGTAAATTCCAAAAGAAATATTTTGTTTCCTAAGGATGCAAACTTCCGTTATTTTTCTTATGTAAATTTCCCTGATGCAGACTTTTTTTTATGTAGAAAACTAAATTCTGCGTGATTCCTGATCCTGCCAACTTATGCCAATCATAATACTCAGATCCCCCTATTTTCTATGAACTTTCACATAGCTCTCATTTGCTTCTATGTGCATTTTTACTTTAATCTCAGTATTAGAGTTTGTAAGTAACGTCCTTTGATGAAGCCTCCTTTTAAAATGCAAAATAACCTACTTATATTTTTTGTTATTGAACATATTCTGGCTTTATTGATGTAAAGTTCCCAAATGAAAGCTCTTTTTTCCCCCGGTTAAGCTTATAACCAAGGCACCATATGTTTATTTTATGTTTATTTATGTTAACATAACTTTATTATTTTAGAAAATTCTGGCAGACTAGAATAATACTACAATTATCACCAGCAGTAAAACTAAAATCTACTGATCCATACATCCCTAAAATACATTATACTGTACAAAAGTTTATGCCAAAATAAAAGCTAATCTTTTAGGATTGTGCGTGTTTTGAAAATGATTCAGAATAAGTACTTCAGACCTCATACAAGAGGAGCACAGCGTCATATCTTTGCTGTTCACTAAAACAGTCAGGTCTTTTTTATGGTTCCACACAAGTCCAACAAAGATGCCTTTGCTTCAATGAACTGAATCGTTAAAGAAGTGAATCTTTTTTTCACATAAGCCTAACAAAAGATTTCTATGCGTTACTGAACACCAGAAACAAGCTGTACTTATGCAATATCTGAAGCACTTCTAGATAATTTTTGAAGCATGTCTAGATATGCAACACTGTGAGAAACCAGTGACAATATATCACAACTTTACCCATTCTGATATCCTCCAGATGTTTGGGGACTGCTGTTCCTGAATTCCCAGATTTGCCATATTAGAAACATTGAGCATCTTTTTCAAAGGATAGATTGAGATCACTTTAAACAAGTGTAAATATCAATCTGTACCATTCAAAATTCAGCCAGTTCTGATACTGAATTCTGCATATTGCAGATCTATTATTATTTAACTGGTGTATTTCTCCCAGGGCTCATGAGCTAGATAGTTTCCATTGGGTCCTGCAAGCAGGAACATAAATAAAACCACCTTTCATTCAGAGAAAGCCTTAGAAAGTGAGAGCAGTCATATAGAGTATGGCTTGACACCAAAAGCAAAACTTTCTAGATCTGCTGAGAATCCTCAGTGTGACATCATGAAATGGAAGGAATCTGCTAGGTGCTCTACCATCTGTTACAGATCAAAGGAGTTGTGGGGAAAGTTAAGAAAATGAGAGAGGTGGGGGAAGTTTAATAGTTGGCCTGAAAAAAGGAGGTGAGTTCTTTAGGAGCAATGAAATCTCCCAGCACTTTCATATGCCTAAATGGTAGATTTTTCTACTATAATCACCACAAGCAATTGTGTCTCAGCTCAACCCAATTTTGTACCAGTTAGATCGAACAGCCTCCCTCCAACTCTTGCTACCCTGCCTCATTGTGGTGGCAGTGGGGGTGTTCCTGGTAGGGATGAGCAAAGAAAGAGTGTCCGCCAAGAGTATATACTCTCACCAGGACCATCGGAGGCATGAGTCCACTGGAGTTGGGCGGCCAATAAATCTAAACAAACAAACAAACAAATAAATAAATAAATATCATCCCAGCCAGCCAGCTAAAACAACAGAAAACTGTATGGGTAGTAATGGTATAGGAACATGCTGGAGCTATGGATGATGTCAACAGCAAAGGCTTCATATTGTGCAAAGGAATGCAATGGTAAACCACTCCTATATTTTACCAAGCAAATATATGGATAGACAATATAAAGTGATTGAAGATATAGATGGACTCCTCAGGCTTATGCTATTCAACATACTACTGAGGAAGACCTGAGAATCTTACGGAGGATTAATTTTTTAATATTTCAAATTTGGACACCACCCATCTCATGAGGAAATGGCTTTGGGCAGTTTACCATAAAAAACAACAAATAAATATTAGTTAAAATACAATAAAGATAGTATAAAAATACAATAAAACCAATACATAAATAATAATATCTTCCAAGGTGCTGGTGATCAAAAAGATATTAACATACAGGAGCATCTTCAGGGTGCCAGCCACCCCCAGGGTTGGTTGCCCTTTTTCTCACCCCATGCCAGTTGGCAGAGCCAGGTCTTGACTGCTTTCTGGAAGGTCAAGAGAGTTGGGGCCTGCCTCACCTCTGGGGGAAGGGTATTCCATAGGATGGGGGCCATGACAGAGAAGGCTCTCCTGGGCCCTGCCAGCCAACATTCTTTCATTGACAGAGTCTGCAGCATACCCTCCCTGCCTGACCGGGTGGGACGGGTTGATATAAGGGGGTGAGACGGTCCCTCAGGTAACCTGGTCCCATGCCACGTAGGGCTTTGAAGGTGATAATCAACACCTTGCCTTGGACCCAGAAGCAAAGTGGGATCCAATGCAGCTTGTGCAGCAAAGGTGTGACATGTGCCATCTTTGGGGCACCCAAAATTGCTTGTGCGGCTGCATTTTGAACCAGCTGTAGCTTCTGGATACTCTTCAAGGGTAGCCCTATGTAGAGCGCATATTAATGATCTTTAAAACATAGCTAGATTTAAGCCTTTGGGACATCATGTTGCTAATGTTGCCATGAAGGAAAAGAAAATCCAAAGCTGCAAAGATAGGATTACAGTGGAAAATGGAATGTAAGAATGAAAACTGCATAGTAGAAAATGAAATGAATCTGCTGCATGTTCACATCTTAGGTTTTGGGGAATTGAAATGGACTAAAATTGGACATTGTCAGTCAGAAGATCTTATCATTTGTTACTGCAGACACAAAAAACAAAGAAAGAATGGCATTGTGCTGTATAATACAGTATCTCCTTATTCAGTCAACGTATATGCTGAATATATATTGTGGAGGACTGCATTGGAAGAGGATGAGCATGGTGTTAAAACTGGGGGAAAACAATAATTTTCACGATGCTGATGCCACTACCCTGAAAGGCAAATGGCCTGCAAGTTTTAGTAGTAATGTCAAGGAGCACAGTGAAGAAATGGAGTAAGATTAAATCTACAGAAGACCAAACTAATGACAACAGATCCAGTAACTACCTTTAGAATTGACAATGGAGATACTGAAATAATGGATAGCTTCTACTTTTTAGAATCAACAATTAAAGAAAAGAACCAACAGGCAAGAAATATGCTGCAGTCTAGCCCTTGGTAGAGTAACAATGAAGGCTTTAGAAAATATATTCAAATAGTGTGATCTCTCTGTACCTACAACAGTCTAAATTATGCAGGCATCCACACTGGCATTTCTTCTGTGAAAAGCCCCAAACATTATAGTCTTTTCCCCTGGATTAGTTACTATAACTTCTTGAACATTTGGGGTTCCCATTTTCAAGCTTGACCTTATTTTTTAATAGTGACCGAATGAAACTGCTCACTGTTCCAAATGCAATGACATTATAGACTTACCTAAAGGCAATTTTAATTTTATACAAACTCATTTATAACTGAGTTGTTCATTTGTTTGTTTATTTTTAATAGCATCTACTCTGCTATTTCTTCTGTGAAAAGCCCCAAGCCTTGTAGTCTTTTTCCTGGATGGGTTAAGTCATGTAGTAGTCATGAAACTTGAGGAGTGATCCTCTTGCAATTGGTGAAGAATGGAAAACACAGTGAGAACAAATACAGGTATTTGTCAGGCCCAGCCCAAGAGCAATGGTGAAACTGTCCAGTCGAGTACAGTTCCTTTATTTGCTTACACCATATAGATAGAATCTTGCCACACTAAATCTATACTACAGCAACTAGTGAATACACCCTGGGAGATTCTAGGGAATGGCTATCCTGAACCTCTTTCGCTTCCCACACTGCACCTCCAGACTGTGTTGTCTTCTGTCTCATTTCCCTTCCTGGAATGCACCTCCTCCCTCCTGATCTCCCACATCACTCTCCTCCTCATAGATACATTCCATTAGAAGTCCTCAGTTTAAGAACAATTTCCATTCCCAAGGTCTGTCCTGAAGCTGAATTTGCATGTATGCTGGAACAGTATTATTGCATAATACTGTATTATTGTGTAATGAACTCGAACCATTGCGTATTTAACTCAAATTTTGCTACAGTAGGCTCCGTTCTTAATTATGGGTCATCTGTAACCCCAGCATTCTTAACTTGGGGACTACCTGTATACAATTTTCAGAGGAGAGGGATATATATACAGTGGAATATCTCAAGGATGTACATTGGGAAGAAAGTATTATTGGCTCTAATAGCATCCTTGACACTGCTATATAATCATGCTGGCAATCTCTTGGACATGGTGGTACCTTTCTGGATCTGTAATTTACATATATACCCTACTTTTTAAATGTAATTGTGGTCTGGGGAACCAATGAACAGATTGGAGAGATTTAACGCTCTTGACTTTTCTTTTAAGCTTCCATTGTGTCTACTTCTATTAGGGAAGCATCCACGTTTGATATTAGTGTAATAGTGTTAGGCTTTTAAAACACTATTTTCTCCTTATGTTCACATTATATTTGATAGCATTGTGATCAAGATTTTGAGCTGATTGAACAATACACTGATTTTACACTAGGATCTGTGAGGCTTCTTAGAATTATGTCCAGGGTTTCTTCACCTTTGATTAGTTCCTCAGTCAACCTTCTTTGTCAAACACATTTATGAATGTAATGGCAAGCCTATAAACCAGTGTTTTTCAACCTCAGCAAATTTAAGATGTCTGGGCTTCAACTTCCAGGATTCCCCAGCTAGCTATGCTGGCTGGAGAATTCTGGGAGTTGAAGTCCAGACATCATAAAGTTGCCAAGGTTGAGAAACACTGCTATAAACAATAACAGAAAGCTTATACGATTGTGTATGTATATGTGAGTGAGGGTGAATAATAATAAAAGCTCCAAGTACAGCAAGCTTGACAATCCAATTCTTTAATGCAGTTAAGACCAACAAGGATACATGAACTCAAGCAGTTTCTTTGCAGTGCAATTATTCCCCAAAAAACCAAATGTATGGAACCCTTGGCATAGGATTTCACTAGGAAAAAGGAAAGTAGAGCAAGGGGAGGGATTCCCTTGAATGGGCACATCATTTTTTTTTCTACTGTTGGTGAATAGAACTTTGTATTTTCCCTGTGCCCCTCCCCAAGCAATGGTAGAATCAAGGATCAATTAACACCAAGACAGATATTCACAGCTGTCTATAAGATGTTAGAGATTCTCTGATATCAACTTTGTATGCTATTATATCAGCAGGTCCATTTAGTTCTTTCATTCTTTGGGGTCTTTTCTTTCTTTCTTTCTTTCTTTCTTTCTTTCTTTCTTTCTTTCTTTCTTTCTTTCTTTCTTTCTTTCTTTCTTTCTTTCTTTCCTCTTGCTCCTCCTCTCTCTTTCTTTTTACATTGTGCTCTGCTAGAATGAGTGAAATGAAAAATACTACCTGGTTGCTGAGATCAGCAGGTGATGTCCTCCTGCCAGAAGTTCCACTACCAGGAATAAAGAAAAGGGCCTCTTCTGTGTGGCTCCCAGACTATGTCATGTGCTCCTTAAGGAGGTGCCTGGGCTCACACCCTCTCAGTATCTCTTCCACCAAGCTTTTAATTCTAAATCATTGTAATGACTGACCTTAATTTGGTTTTCATTTTAATTGCATTACTTTTGTTTTGTTTCAGACTTTGCCATTTTTATTGTTGAAAGGAGCCTAGAGCGTTGGCATCAATTAAAAATGGGGGGAGGGAAGGAATCATGTCAATGAGAAATAAATAAATAAAATGTGCCACACATATAACAAATCTACATCTAGCCCTTGAACCTAATGCACACACATTCCAGGCAAAATGCCTCATCCCCCAGCCTCCCTAAGCACTGACCCCTTGCGCCCAGCCCCAGTGATGTTTTCCTTCCTTCACAGCTTCTTGGATAGCAAGTATGGCTTGCTGGTAACATCAATGCACACAGCTTCCTATCCTTTCTGGCAAATTCTTCTAGGCCCATTTAGGATTCAGGGCCTTCCTGAAAAAAGGAAAAAGAATAGCTGAAGCAAGACTCCACTTTACAGGTACCCAAGATAGAAAATACTTTAACCATTCAGTGGAATAGTCCTTTCCCTAGCAAAGTATCAGGTAATGCTAATATTTATTTTTCCTCATTTTTTACAGTAAACATCCCAGAATCGTCACTGCTAGTGTTCTTGGGCAAATTTACAAGAGACCTTTGAATCCCTTCCCTCCTTCTCCTTATATAAATCTGCATATAAAAAGAAATCTATCCTGTTTAATGTTATGTTGTCTCACAACAATACTCCATCTGCTTAGTGTAGCTAGAATGAAGCCATTATATTCCTCATCAAGTTACAGAATGGAGTAACCTTCAAATTATGCCTATTCAGGCTTGGAAGAAAAAACTGGTGAGGTAATTAATCTATGAACCCAAAACAGATTTACTCTGGATTCTAGTTTCACAACCAAATAACAACACTCATAATGTATGAAATCTGCAGTTTTCAGGGCCATTTTTGAATTATTTTAACAGAAGCTGGTCTAACTAGAAAAGATTTAAAAGGAAAAAGCATATTAAAAACATATTCTTTCTTTTGTTATGACAAAGGATGTGTTCCATTTAATTTGACTTTTACTTAACAATAATATGTTGTTCAATAATTTCAACAATTCCTTCAGAATAAGGTGGAAGCATAATATTGTTTTACTCCTGCAACAACCCAGAAAATTAGAATATAAATATAAGCCGTGATCGGCAAAGACTTTGTTCAATCTCATATCCTATGATGGCTATACTACTCAGATAGTCCAGAACCCATAGTTGGCCTTTATAGTTCACATCAAATTTATGGTAAGTCCACATTGTACCCTCAGCTGTTTCTCTCCCATGCTGCTTCTGTATGCTTCTAATGTAAATTTCAGAAATTCCAGTCTAGATCGCATTGGGTTGGCAATGGAGTCGGGGTGGTGTTCAGTCTGGACTATGAGCACCACAAGCCCTGTTCTTTGTCCTTCTCATGCAGGTAAAGAAGGCAAGCCTTACTGGATGGGTCCTATGTGGACCACTCTACCAGTGCCCAACTTTTCTTTTTAGGGATTGGTCCTTTCTCACCAGTCCCTGTAGGTTTCCTTTGCTTTCCCAGATGTTTGCACACATGGATGCCTTCACCCCCTTTCCCCACATTATTCCACCAATGCAGATCCTTTCTATTTTTTCTTCTTCTTCTGGCACTATTGCAGCTCTGATGCTACAATGATCAAAGCAACAGAGAACAGATTGTTCTTTCATTCCTATACAGTATTGCTCTGTAGGTCCATGGAAATTTTGTAGCAAGGAAGAACTGATAGTTCACCTTCATAGAAGCAAAGTAGCCAAGTTCCTGTGTTGCAACTTTAAAAAAATAAAGGGAAGAGGAACTTTGCAGTGCAGTGGGCAGGGGGTGGGAAAGCAAGGAGGCAGAAATGGAAAGGGTGC
Organism: Liasis olivaceus; assembly: GCA_030867105.1. Taxonomy (NCBI): domain Eukaryota; kingdom Metazoa; phylum Chordata; class Lepidosauria; order Squamata; family Pythonidae; genus Liasis; species Liasis olivaceus. The sequence continues at coordinate 26,235,123 of CM061348.1, read as the reverse complement.
CCACTGGCAGAGGTCAGGGTTGAATGGAACATGAGCTTCTAGGGTTGAGGACAGTTCATTGATTTAATAGGCTATCAATCAATCAATTGCAAGATTATACAAAACTCAGCAAGACAAAATGCCTGCCCAGACCAGTGATAAGCTGCTGTAGGGAGGGTGCATGTCAGCTGGAGCTGCTACTAAGATGTAATGAAGGGCAAGAGACCATGCCCATTTGCACCATCAAGGACTTTAGATGGCTGGGTCAGAAAACAGCAGTATTGAATCAAAGCTGGAATACATGGGCACAGTGTACATTTACAATGGGCTGGGAGTGGAGAAGGATGATGTCACCCATTCTTATATTCTGGAAGTGGTGAGTGGCCTATGCTTGCAATGGGCCAAACAGAAGCTGCAGATCTGCCCTCAGAGTGGAAGAGATGCATCCATGTAGACATTCCAAAAGTCCCAATTATTTTAATCTCTTTTCTGAATGATTTTTACTTGCAGTTTTATGTGCTGCCATAACAAACATAACCAGCTCATTCTCATTGCACAGGTCAATCTTGCATGGAGCTACCTGCAATTTAGAAGGCTTCATCCATTTAAGAAGAAGTGACTATGCCAACAAATGTTATCCAAGTTTGACAACATTTTCAAAAAAAGAGGAGAATCAATTGTTCATTTCCCCATATGAATCATAGTGGAGACATATGAAGCTTAAACATTGCTTTAGACCCAAGGCAAAACATGTTGCACAGACTGTCCAAATCAGTCAGCACATTTTCCAAGGAGCCAAAGCAGAAACTTAGTTGAGAATTTTCAAGGGATGAACCCCTCTAGGAGAAGAAAGCATCACAGACAGGGATGAGTTTTCATAAATAAATACAGAAATAAACTTGGAAAGGCAGCCATTCAGTTAGCAGTCAACTTATATTACCTTAGAATTATAGAATTAGAAAGCTGGAAGGAACCACAAGGATTGTCAGAATCCTAATTTCTGGAATTTGACTGCATCAATTTTAAAAACAAATCTCTTGGGATTGTGAGTATCTTGAAAAGGGAGAGCAGCCATGTTGTATTTCTTCTGGATTCCTCCATTACAATAGTTCAAAAACCTGGGAGTAGAGTTTGGTTGTGGTGGAAATTATGTAATAATGTACAATTCTGTGCATCTTTTCTGTATCATGCTCAGTCTTACGCTATTATTTGGCATACAATTTGTTTCACAAACATCTTTATGCAATATAATAGCCTCTAAATTTAAATAAGGGCGCTTTTTTTTTGCTATGAATGGAAATGGATGCAATTTGGAAAATGTGACTATTAGAATATGGAAATCAAAAGTATACTAGTGGGGTTTATGAAATTGGCTCAAGAAACAGCAGTTTTTAAAACGATCTGCTTAATATCATGGTCCATAAAAGCTCTGAGTGATGATGCAACGGTCTGCATAAAAGAAAACTTTGGAAATTATAGATCTATGAGTTTTCTTAAGACTTGTTGTTCAAATCAATCAACAATCCTTCTTGAAAACACACATTTGGCAGCATGGTCTCAGAGCCACAGCTGTGTTTCTGGAATCTGAAACTGCTTCCAAGTCTTCTTTATGCCTAATTTTATTGTGCCCTCTCAGTAACCCAAAGATCTCATTCACACAAAAAGGTTAGCCTCATGTAATTTTAAAACTGCACTTTCCTTTTTTTCTTTCTTTGAGATCTAGCCCAAGGCAATTAAAACATTTCTAGAAGAAAAGTGTTTCTAAAGCTTTTCCTTATCCATTTTTTATACAATGTCACCTAGGTCAGGGTTCCTCAACCTCAGCAACTTTAAGATGGGAGGACTTCCCATGGCTGGCTGGGGAATTCTGGGAGCTGAACTCCACCCATCTTAAAGTTGTTGAGGTTGAGGAACCCTGACCTAGCAGGATCTAGGAGATGTACCTTCTCTGCTGCGGTGCCTGCCCTGTGGAATAGAATCCCGCCCCCCATGATTTGGATGGCCCTGGCCCTGTGGATCTTTTGCAGAACCATGAAAACTTGCTTTTCCCCCTGGCCGTTGGGGCAAAGTGCTGGATGAGCCCATGAAATGATTGGATTGGAATATGCTGTGGTTGGTCTAAGTATTCTATTGTAGGGGAGATGGGTGGGAGAGAAATCTAATAAATAAATAAAATAAATAAATTCTGTGTTGGGCATTTGAGTATTGTGTTTATGGTTCCTTTTTCCAACCATGTGGAAGCCACTGAGAGTTGCTGTTGTGAGTTGGGTGGCTATTTAAATCACATACATATATACTTCTTAGAGAATGGTTAAATTGAAGTGTGGGTCAGATACAAGGAAGTCTGGACATTCCCACATACATGGGAAATTCCCACCTAATGCAAACTAAGGTAGAAGATCAGGCTAAAACAGAAAAAAAAAAAGTTGATAAAGCTGTGTATTTTTTTTAACTGTAACACTCACCCAGTTAGGGTGTTCTAGATCAGCACATATGGACTACTACTAGCAATTTTTATAGATAACTCAGGGCAGCGAACATACCTAACACTTCTTCCTCCTCCTATGTTCCCCACAACAACCACCCTGTGAGGTGAGTTGGGCTGAGAGAGAGGGACTGGCTCAAAGTCATCCAGCTGGCTCTTCATGCCTAAGGCAGGACTAGAACTCACAGCCTCCTGGTTTCTAGTCTGGTGCCTTCACCACTAGACCAAACCAGCTGTGTTTGGCAACCCTTGTGGCATCTCTCATATGGAACTGCTGAATGTCCCATTTCTAGATGAATTTGAGAAATGTGAAACCACCCACAAGGCCCACCTTGGTCCCTCAGAACATTAATCCACTTCTTAACCTTTGTGTTTGATCCCTCTGGCACAGGGAGAAAACAATTCTAATCTGCCTTCCTGAAGCTGATGCTTTTCAGATGTATTGGACTTCAAGTCCCATACTCCTTTCAGATAGGGAAAAGTTGTTCTATAATCTCCTAAAGGAAATGATATTTCATGCAATCAATGACAGCTTTCTAAGCCTCCTGTATTGAAACTTTGTGGGGTCTTTGTATCGGTCATCTTCTTTGCTTTCCTGTGGCAAGGACAAAGAGCAACAGGTACAATCTTTAGTTGAACCCTGTCCTAACATCTTGCTGTCAGAAACATTCTCTATATTGTTGACTCTCATTGCTGTTTGTTTTGCAGTTGGCTAACAAAATGTGTCATCCTTGTGATGAATTTTTGTAGATGAATATTTTGATGGTGCTGATTGATAGAGAAGGAGCCAGTGACATGTTTATATTGTCTTTCCTCCAAATTTCCAGGCACTTCCCTCATGTTAATGGCACCTGTATATGGGTCTGAGCTGGTAATCTATTTACCTGAAAAGAACATTATGAATTTTGCCTATTATGGTGATATCATGAGACTCTGACGTTTTAACAACCAATCACGATGTATTTTGTAGTAGGGAAAGAAGCAGGATTAGGCTGTATACATCATGGCCTGTGGACTAAAAATCATAACTTAAGCACATGACAACATTAAAAAAACTAAGATCATGGCATCTGGGCCCATCAATTCCTGGCAAATAGAAGGGGTAGAAATGGAAGCAGTAACAGACTTCATTTATTTGGGCTCGAAGATCACCGCAGATGGAGACTGCAGCCATGAAATTAAGAGACGCTTGCTCCTTGGGAGGAAAGCTATGGCAAACCTAGATAGCATATTAAAAAGCAGAGACGTCACCTTGCCGACAAAGATCCGCATAGTCAAAGCTATGGTTTTTCCAGTAGTAATGTATGGCTGTGAGAGCTGGACCATAAAGAAGGCTGAACGCCGAAGAATTGATGCCTTTGAACTGTGGTGCTGGAGAAGACTCTTAAGAGTCCCCTGGACTGCTAGGAGGTCAAACCAGTCAATCTTAAAGGAAATCAACCCTGATTGCTCATTGGAAGGATTGATAATGAAGCTCAAGCTCAGATACTTTGGTCACCTAATGCGAAGAGAGGACTCTTTGGAAAAGACCCTGATGCTGGGAAAGATTGAAGGCAAAAGGAGAAGAGGACGGCAGAGGATGAGATGGTTAGATAGCATCACTGAAGCAATGAGCATGAAACTGAGCAAACTCAGGGAGGCAGTGAAGGACAGGAAGGCCTGGCGCAATATGGTTCATGGGGTCACTAAGAGTCGGACACGACTTAACGACTGAACAACAACAAAGCACATGAATCATGTGAACAGGAAATAAAATTGAAGCTAGTAGTGTGCATCTCCCAATTCATAAAAGGCTGGCTTTATGCATCTACTTCAAATGTATGTTTCCTTAGTTTCAGCAGGAATTCTGGGTTCTCCCCTTGCCTCCTACTAAACTGAGTCTTTGCTCTGAAGCAGCCATGGACTCCATTTAGCAACATAAGAAAGGAATGATTGTTTGTAGACTTCCTGCTCAGGGGCTTTCCTAAAGAAGATGAGTGGCCACTGTAGAAAATATGCTGGCTTTTGGTGTGGTCCAGAAAAGCTGTTCTTCTGTTCTTGGTGCTTTCCTCATATTCAACTTGAGCATGTTTTTCCTGTTCCAAGGAGTCACTGTCCCCAAAGACAGACCATAATTGAAGTATAGTTCATTTCAAGAGAATGGAATGAATCAAGAGTGCTGCCAGAGAAGAAGAGATCCTGAGCAAGTGCCGTATATTCCACACGAACATCCTATCTATCCTTCCCCCCACCCCATTTTTATCTAGTCCAGTTCTCCATTTCTATTCTCATTATGCCTCCTCCTCCTCCTCCTCCTCCTCCACAACTGCCATCATCACTCTTCCTATCCCTACTTTTGCTTGACCCACATTCTCCTGTTGATTCTTCTGTCTCCTGCTCTTCCCAGTGCTGCTTCACTCCTATCTCACCCTGCTCATTCTCCCACCATCACTACCATTACAAGAGACCAAAAGGAGAACTCTTACAGCACATCTGAGCTCTAAGATATGCAGCTTGCACAATGCACAGATCCTCTTTTGAGAGTTATTTTTATTTAATTTTTTAAAAGGTATGTAAAAGAACTTGATTTGGGGGTCCTCTGGCAATGCCACTGAACTGTACAGGTGAAACAGGGCCAATGCAAAAGCTAAACCCTAACTGTCAAGAAACAGTCCTGTGATGGTAATCTTTTCCCTCCTGGTCTCATATCCAAACATCGAATCAGTATACTTGATTTTGTCCTTTAAGATCATAAGCAAAAAACATTTTAATCCTTCAGTCATAAAGAATTGTATTAATACAGCTTTCAAAAGGCTAAAATGATGTATTTAATACAATCCTCCCACAACCCCCTTTCTCTTCATATATCAGCTATCTTGGCAGGTATCACCGTCTAGGAGGAAAAGCACTACGCAGTACTGAATTTGTGGTTTGCTTCCTGACTCTTGTTAAAATAGGGGAAATAATAAAAATGGAATTCCAAGTTTACTGAACCCAGTTGGGTGACCTTGGTCCAGTCACTCTCCCTCAGCCCTAGGAAGAAGGCAATGGCAAACCACTTCTGAAACATTTTGGCAAGAAAACTGCAGGGGCTAGTCCAGGCAGTCACCAGGAGTCAAGACAGGTCCTGTAGGCCAGTCACAATATGTTTTATTACTTCTATTGTTTAATTTTGTTTTTCAGAGAAAATGTTACTGTATTTAGGAATGTTCAAAGATCATGGGTTAAACGAGTAAGGAAGTGTTTAGAAGAAAATGAAAAGCGTTTAGAAGAAAATTTGAACATTTGATGTAATTTGTATAATAAATTGTCTATGGGATAATTTATACACCCTTTTTCACTTCGGTACCTCATTCCCTCTGTTTCCAATATTCAGGCTGTAAGTAGTTTGGTTAGGTAGCTGAAATAGCAATACCCGCACTAAAGAGAGAGAAAGCCACCTTCTCTGGTGGGCTGGAGGATACGGTTGCTTGCACAGTTCAGTGAGAAATGAATGACAGACACATGTCATGTTGCTGAATGTGGTTTTGTGGTGAAACTGGGGGTCCCAGGGAATCAGAGACATTCTGGGATGGCTTCGCAGTGGTTGACATTTTGCCCCCTCCATGTGGTTGTATATTTTAGCTTTTTTATAATATTGGGTTTTTTTTATAATGATTTTTTAATATTTTTATAATGATCATTTTTATGAATCTGTGGGTTTTTTGGATTGTCGTATGGGCCCCAGAGTCGCTTTTAGTGAGAAGGGTGGCTGTATAAATGGGATTAAGAAAACCAAATTAATAAAATAAACTCTGTGAAGGTACAGTTCCAAAGAAGAGGGGCAGTCACCAAAACCTTTCTGGGTCCCCTGCAGCTGATCAGTAAGGGGTCCTTTCACTGTTCTTTTGTAGGAATCTGCTGAAAGCGTCTGCAGTGGAATATAAAGAAAAGACGCAAGCTACTTAAAAATTATTAGCAGATGAATAGGCCCTTCATGGTTTCAGGCAACACCAGATTTATTCCAACTTTATGTTGCTAGCTCAGCCTCTTAATGGAGAGCCTGTAACGGATTTCACTCTCCCAAGTTAGTCACAGGTTCTGAACTGCCCTGGAGTTTTCCTGTCTAAAAGAAAATAAAAAAGAGAAAAATATTTACAGTCTATAGAACTAAAAACAAAGACAAAAACAAATGCACACCCTGAATTAGAACACACACATATATACAAACAAGCCTTCCTTGCTTCATCAGGCCAGAATGCAAACTCAAGTGAAATCTTTTGATGTTCCTTACACAGATGTTGTGGCCAAGATCTTCCATGGCGATGCGAAACGAAAAGGAATTGAACTACAGGAAGTTGTGGAGACCACAAGTATCTGATACTGCAGATTGAAGCTGCAGTTGACAAAGGCAAAACAGAAAGGAAGAGATGAAACCTTATGATGAAAATGTGGAAATCTGTGCTCAATAAATATCCACTGAAGGAGCAACTGCACTGCCTGAGGGACATATCACAGAAGCACCTACCCACAGAGATGTTTTGAAAGGGCTGCAGCCCATTATGAATGGGCAGTCTTTCTTTCTGGAGATGATTTGTCTGTTGTAGCAGATGATCAGTTGGAATACAAAAGTTCGTAACATCCTTGATGGTGCCAATGTTTCCTATGTACCCACATGGGAATGGTATAAAATTACTATCATAATCTGGACAAAAGCTAGAGTAGAAATTGAATTCCAGGTTTAAAAGAGGAGCATTGGCCATCTTCCTGATTTTATCATTAATTATCATTCATTTATCTATGCATTTAACATTGCAAATCCCCCAAAGTTCAAACTGCTTCAAAAGTGTTCAACAAACAAAATAGTTTAAACAAATAAACCAACAAAGGCAAGTAAAATACTCTTCCCTTATTGTCCATGCTTTACAATATCTCATGTAGCAATGAGAGCTATGCAGGGACCCAATATTTCTACAAGCAGAGATGTAGGGAATAAATTTAATTATAAATGAAATAAAAGAAGCTGGTTACCTATAGCAGCCTTCCTCAGTCAGTAATCCATATATGTTGGACTACCATTCTCATAATACCCAAACATATGGATAATGAGATCTTTGTAGTCCTCCATGCTTTCTAACCTCTTACAACAGCCCACCATGCTCTAAACATGACCACTTAACTATTCACAGAAAATAAAATCAGAAATGAACCGTAAAGAAAGAAAGAAAGAAAGAAAGAAAGAAAGAGAGAGAGAGAGAGAGAGAGAGAGAGAGAGAGAAAGAAAATGCTGTTGAGGTTTTTAGCTTATTCTTGGAAAATCTTTTGTGTTTAGCCTCAAGCTCTAGTAGATATGATTTAGAACCCACTCCTTGCCTTGTAGAACATGAATGAGAAAATGCTAGTTACACAATACAAATGAGCAGAAACTTTATTCAAGGAGTCTTTACCAGAAACCAGATTTCAACATAAAGCAATAGAATAAAAGCAGGAAAGGATGTGATGCATGCAGTTTCTGATCCCAGAGAATTTTTTACTGAAGGATGGTACAGAAATTTCTAACACTAAATAAATTGAAAATTAAACAATTGATGTGTCTTTGGCATTAGCATGTACAAGAAATATTACAAAGATTAAAGCTATGGCAAATCTCAAAATACCTATTCCAAAGTAGCACACAGAAGATGTGGACTAGGATGATGTAAATAAAACCTACACTGCTAAGCTCATTTTTATGATTTTTATTGATTATTAAATAACATTTATTTATGTACTTACTTACTTATTTAATAAAATTTACATACCACTTCCCAGTGTTATAAATCATGAAGTGGTAAACAGTCAATTAAAATGCAAACAATAGATTAAAACATTCTTAAACAGTATGAAATAACCTCACCATAAAGAATGAAAAGGGAAATAAGGGGAACAAAAATAATACCCAACAGGGAATCCCTGGGTGAAAAGAGAGGCCTTTAAGTAAAGTCTTTCTCAAATTGAGCTCAATTTCTGTTGAAGGCACATCCATGTCCATGTTGTTTTCTTAGCCACAGCTCTTTCTAGTTGTTTCCATTCCAGATACCAACCAAGTCTGATGATGGTTAGTTTTCTTGAGATCAATCAAGATTGGTTAGGAGCTACCACCAGCTGAAGTTATTATAGGTGATTCAGGAGGGGAAAGCACTGAATATGAGTTGTTGGCCATAAAGTTTAACTGTTCCAATTATGATACTGCAGAGTTTTGGATGTATCCTCCCTGCCATTAAAAGGAGAATTGTGAGGTCATGTAGGTTAATCCCACTTCTACTGAGCCTACTGCCTCTCATGTTCTGCCTTTCATTTCAGCTCTTGATAAAAGTCTGAAAATCTTCTAAGATTTTGGACAACACAACCTAACTAGTTGTCTCCTTTCTTCCCCTCACCCATACCAAGGCTGAGCCATAGGAAAAATGTGTCCCACATTATTTGCTTCTTCTTATTTTTGAAAGTAAAGAAATAATTTCATAATTGATCCAGTGCATTTTACTACTGCTATGTATCTCCATGAATGCATACCATTCAATTCCAACATAGTTCAGTATCAAATCAAGTGTGCATAGTATTCATATTTGTTTTTAAAGAAAATATGAAGGAGAATGAGGAATGAGCTCATTCTACCCTCTTCGGTTGATGTGCCATCTACTGTGTAATCATATCCCCATTACCTACACGCTCAGCCATCATTGGAAAAGTCTCCATCTACATACTGATTTCCACAAGTCCCTTCCACATAAAAGCAAACCTGGGTGGTTGAGCTCCATGTGTTTACATCATCCCAGCAGGAGTGTTTTCCCATATTTATTAAATGTGTGAATTGGGCCGTTTCCCTCTTGTAGGGAAATGTTTCCACTGCAGAATTGTGGATACTCTAGAAATGTTTCCACTAATGATGGAGGGCATAGGGACAATTCATGGAGTTCAGCAACCATGCTAAAAACCTTCATATTATCTCCAAAACTTGCATCAGTTCCCCCCATAATGGGTTGAGTAAACTTCCACTAATGAACCTACTAGATAGGATGAGAAGCAACTTGTTTAAAGGCTCTTTCAATTTTTTCTCAAGAGGGAGCTCTTGAGCCTAATTGGACCTACCACTTTTTGCTTGTTCACTGATCCTTTTTCTCTGGATTCCTGTTTCACTGCCTTGAAAGAAAAAGCAAGTAAAGTGAAGTTGCTAGTCTTCTAAACCAGTCTAATCTCTAACAATGACCTACAATATTGGCATTCAAGAGCTGAGCTCTCTCTTGGCACAGAGTTTTCCCATCCCAGCCTGTAAACAGTAAATGACATATGAGATGATTGTATTTCTCATGCAATGGCAGAGAAACAGTAGTGTCCATGGAAAGGAGAAAGTAACTTGAATGGTGGCCATGGGCATGAGAACAGATGATGTATGGAATATTATGGGTTTCAGGAGAAAGAGGAGGGTAGATGCTGCAGACCTGTTAAATGTTCCCTCTAATATCCCTTGCTTGGTTGCCTAATGGACGTAACTTCTGGCCATGTGATGCTGGCCAGATTAGGTCAGAAAGCCAATCTGGCATTTAGTGTAGAGACATGGGGGAGTACATTGGGAGGAGCTGGCATGACACAGTTGCACCCACCTGATTATTCCATATAAGATCAGCATGGAACAAAAATTAAGATGGGTGGTTGATATAAGCCATAGAGATTCCATTTTTCTCACTAGGAAATGTCTCTCCCATAGCCTGTATCTTCATCTGGACCAAATGAGCAGACTGATGCCATTAATGATGGCATGGGCCACCTTATTGCCCAACTCTGTCTCTGACTGAGGTGGCAAAAGCAGTAGTCTTGGGAATGGTGTTAAAAGGCTTCAACATTCATCTTGAGGTTGATATGAGCAGCCAGCTTGGATTTTCATTACCTCCATGGGGCTGGCTGTCTATTTAGTTACTGGTCTAATCTACAGTATAAAGCAAGGCATAACTTGATTTAGAATTTATATGAGAGTCGGCTATGCTGGTCTATGACCACAGTAAAGATGGGATTGGATTGGATTACATGAGTTGGAGTTTGAGACCGTGGTTATACAGTACTTCCACTCTTATTTGCAGGGTACACTAGCTCCTTAGCAGTCAAGGGACCCTCTTATCACCAATGTTATTTAATGTCTGTAAGAAGATGCTGATGAGGTCATCAGGGGATTTAAAATGAGATGTCAGAAGGATGCTGATGGTACACAGCTCTATTTTTCTTTAACTTCTGAATCAGGAAAATCTAGGCAAAAGCAAAGCCAGGGCTTGACCATGGTTGTGGACTAAGCAAGAGTGATCAATGAGAAGGTGAGAAATGGAGCAAAGGACAATTAAGGAAGAAATGTCCAGAAATATCCCCACTTTCCAATCTGCACTCATTATCCTTTCCTTGGCTGTTTTCTCCTATCAGCGGAGTGGTATTCAGGAATTCTGTGCTGCTGTGGCTACTTCCAGCCAATCAGCTGAAGTTATTCCATCCTCTCTCCAATTTCTTTTTTAAACTGATTTAACATTGTGCCTTCATTATGCTGTTTTTCCTACCTGTTATGTTCTTTTACAAATTTTGGAGTTTCCGGAAGCCTGTAGCTATCTTCTGCGTGCATTCTGTTGGTTTGGCTACGAAAAGATTGACCCTCTTATGTTTTATTTGGCATTAGAGGACAGAATGATATACAAGTTAAACTGCTTTCTGCTGGGGTTGTTATAATGGTTGTTGCAGGACACAGATTCTTGGTGAGGTTTCTTTCAGTAGCAGAAGAATATGTAATGGCTTTCAAAAAAGTAGGAAAAGGAAAGTTTCAAGGACACTCTTAACAATGTTTGGATTTGATCTTGAAATTTGAAGCTGGCAGGTTGCTAATGAGTTTTCCATCTATATGTTTGTTACCATGGAAATATGAAGGCTGTGTATGTGTGTGTTTGTGGATACATGCATGTGCATACATACACACCCACACACCTCTGAAGGTCCTTCTATTATTATTGGGAAAAGCATGTGATGAAATTGGCAAATGTTAAACTCAGTGAACAGAAATGCTACAGGCCTGGTGTACTTTCAGACCTGCTGTTTTAAATTCTCAACAATATAAAGCCATTGCAAACCAGCTGTATCTGATGTAGGAAGGACAAAAGTATTGGTGTCATACAAAAAAAAACTTGCCTATTTAATTTCTCAGTAGTGACTTTCTGGTAATAAAAGACATTCTTTTCAAGGATGGAAAGAAGGATCCCTCATCGAATTAAAGAACACCCAGCAGCCTCTCTGATCTAAGACGGTACATTTATTTGAGAAGGGTCTAACCAGTTAACTGCAATACTAGATAAACTTTCTTGTGTTCCTTAATCACTTCAGCCATCAAAGACCTATCTACTGCTCTGTATTACAGCTCATCCCATTTGGATGCTTAAAAGCCACATTCAAACATTTGGAAGATTCTGTTTATAGTCAGCAGGAACGTCCATTGATAGCTAATTCTTTTCAGATGGAATTTCAACTGTGCACAATTTTTGCAAAGCTAGCAATGATGTTTTCAGGAAAATGGATTAAACAGGAAACACATGGACACAAAAAATGTGTGTGGTTTTTCTGCCCAGATCATTATCTTCTCTGACCTTTCATTATGGAAATCCCTAAGCTTGATCATATTTGGTTGTCACTGTAGACTAATTCATAAATACTAGATAATGATTCAATGGTATATGGATGGATTACATACAACTGTACAAAAGCTTCAGTTCATGTGGTCCCATTCCCCTGTATCTTTCCCTGTTACCAGGAATGAGGATTTAAACTGATTCCATTTCAACGTCTACAATTCCTAGCTTATTGTTATGAAAAAACAGGAATTCTGGCCTATGATAGGGATGGACAGCCTCCTTCTGACTATACAGCTGAATTTTGATGGCACAATTGCCAGAAATTGGTTATAAATAGTGGGTAGTGGGGAATAGTTGGGGAATATGCTGTAGACAGATATAGATATATAAATGGAACACATGAGCCATCTTGAGTTTTGCTCCATCAGATCATAAAGCAACTAAGAATCTTCTAATGGAACATTTTGAGGGGGACACTTCTTCTGAGCTCAAAACAGTACACATTTCCTATTTCATACACAACCCTACTTTTGACTAAACTAAGCTAATAAATGCAGTTGAAAATGAAAAACAATTTCACCAGCTCTACCCTTCATAACCCTGGGAGAAGGAAGAAAGTCCCAGTTCCATCTATCTAGTATTATTACCTATCCCTCCTGATCCATTGCACCCCTTGGCCATCAAAATATCATCTACCCTGTCTTCAAACAAATCTGTTCAAATCTCTGTCTTCCAACAGTAGCGTGGCTGTGCTTCTAAGCTAGCAAACCAACTAAAAGATAAAATGATGAAAACAATTGGCCTAACTGTTTGCCTTTGCTTATTATATGAATAGAAATACCCCAAACCAAACAGAAATCAGAAATACCAGATTATAACTGAAACACAATAGGTTGAATCTTTTTACCTCAAGATTATGTGGAATCTGATTCATTGGGTTTGCACAACACACTAGCCTAAGGGAGGCTAAATGGGGTTGGACAGTTTGTTGCTCAGCATGCCTAGGGAACCCGTGTAATTTAGTTTGTTAACCCAGATTTGGGGGTTTAACGTGTATGAAACCACCCACTGGGGAGCTCTAAGCACCCATCTCTTCTATTTAATCCTAACTGTGGTATTGACGTCTCTTGCAGATTTACTGTTAAGTAGTGTTGGAACATTTACGATGCAAAATAGTGTGAACCCTCTAAAATGCAAAAACATCTAACCAGCCAAAACACTGGATAATGGCAACATTTAAGTATTCTTAATTTATAGGGTTTTGCCTATCTAAATCTGCAATCCTATGCTCACATCCCTGGGAATGAGCCTACTGAACACAGAGGCACATACCTGTGAGTAAACATGAACAGAATCGGACTCCACATCCTTTGTCCCAGAGAAGGCCCTAAACCATCCTGCACCCCATGGAGCTTACATCTGAGTCAATATGTGTAAGATGACATAGTAGTTACCTTAATACCCAATGAATATTTCTTTATTATGGTATTTAGACCAGGGTTGCAACCTAGCACAAATGGTAGCAAACCTAATATATCCACTGAGATGCAGAGCTTAAGTGCATCTAGCATTATGTTGCCAGTGTCTTCTTTGGCATAAAGAGTTCTCCCCTCTTTTAATATAATTTATTCAAAGACTGCAATCTGTTCCTATTTCCCCGAGCTGTCCTTAGGCCAAAACTGACATTACCAGTTGCTCATAAAACAAAACTCTGGTTCTTGCGATAGTCTGTCTAGTTTAGAAGAAAAACCTACAGTTTTTGTGATATCCCCCATATTCCCTGCTGATCTTTTGGAGGCAACAGGAGTATCTCTTAAAAGTGGGAATGGAATGAATAGAAGGCCAAAGAAAAGATAGCGAGGCGGAGTAGAAAGGGTCCTGTCTGGAAAACAGACAGCTATCAGGCAACCGGGCTGTCTGGCCATGAGATAAAAAGGTCTTGCAGTGTCTGTGTAGAGGTGGAGGTAAAGCTAGTCCTTCATCACAGCAAATGCTTTTCTCAGTGACTCATATCTTAACTATCCAAATAAGTCCAAGAGGGTGTCTTGTGCTTGCATTTATAGTTTCTCTCCCCTGCTGTGAATTTATAACCTTTAAAAACAGCAGTTAGTTCCATCCAAGGAAGCTTTAAAAATAAAAATTGAGCCTGGGATCCCAGCTGCCCTTCCCCTTTCCTCCCCCCAAATTTACTTTCTTGGCTCCAGCGCAAGGCCATCTTGCGGCCATCTTGATCTGCAAGTAAACATGATCCTTTTGCTTATCTCTTCACGGTTCCTTAGATTTTTTTTTCCCCTCAGAAGTTGAAAAGAAAATGAGAAAGAAAAAAAAAAATCAAAAGGAAGGAAGAACAAATAGATGAATAAGAAGTGAAAGACTTCCTTTCTCTACCTCTGTATAATTTGAGCATGAGATCTAGAGAAGAAAGATCTTTTGTGATAGTCAAAAATGCTTTCATAGATTTGTTATGAAGTATCCTGGCTTGCCTACTTAAAAATGTGATATTTGAAGCACTTATGTACACTGACTCATTGACGCATGTACGTTTAAGAACAATTTTTCCGGGAACTGGAACCAATCACAGCACCCTTGCCACATATTCAATAGTAAAGCAGCACCAAGTTTACATAATTCTAAAAAGAATGGAGAGATTGCCAATCTGCAGAGGTCCCCCCCCCCCAAAAGACTGAGAGCTATTCATGGAGTATAAGTGTAAACTAGACACACTCACTAAAAAAATCATTCACGCACAGAGGCTGTACAATTATTGTATTTTCATTATTATCAGAATAGCTTCTGAGGCAAAATCTTCTCTAAGTAATGGATAGTGTGCTTGTAAGTTTCCCAAGGCATCTAACTAGCCTGGGTGGGAAACACAATGCTGCCCACTGTAACATATACTCTGCAATAGTTTATCTAAATGTGAAGCCAGTCAAAAGATGTGCTTCATGGAATGTTTACTTCCTAATGGATATACTTATTCTGAGCGCAAATAGCTGTAGCTGAAACCCCTCCAGCAGTGCATGCTATGAAGAGAGGAAGTTCTGAGGACATTGAACAGAAACAGTGTGCTGGGTAGGCTCTAGTTCACCAGTCACTCTCTCTTTGCCCAATCTATTTCACACAATTTTTATGAGGAAAAATGGGGGCAGGATGTACTTGGTAGGCCAGCCTTTAGCCCCTGAAGGAAAGATGTGTTTTAAATGGAACTAACAAGCAAATGTATAACTTAGGTAGAGTCATGAAGGCAAGCCCACTCCTCAGAATTTATAATTCAGGGTTATAATTGTACTTAGAAGTTAGTCTTGTCAAAGATATCATTTTCCATTAAGTAGGTATAGATTTACAGCTAAGGTGCCTACACATCTGAGGACAAGTGGTTAAAACGTGAAGCTTTTGCCCACTTACCCCAAACCACAATAGAAATGTCTCCTCATCTTATCTTATCTCCAGTGCAAGTGTTAATGGGCATGACTTAAGTCAGCTTGGAGTCGTTAGCTGTATGGGTGCAAAAATAGTGTTTTCCCCCTTCCACCAACAATATCCAAAGGCAACCACCCATTACTTCAGAGATAAAATCAGGTGATTGGTCCTGGGAGGGATCTGAGTGGTGGTTTCAGGCTTTATGCAGGCTTGACCTCTACCCTCTGGTCCCTGGACAGCCTGTTTGCAGCTATATGGCTCTTGTTTCAGTAAAGAGCTGGACAGAACAGGGCCATGCCAGTAAACCATCAAAATTGCACAATAGGGCTAAACTGCTCAATTAGCAGGAGACTAACAGTTCTTTACCTCAATGACTCCTACAATTTAGTGCAAGGCTCAAAAAACAATAGCAGCAATAACAACAACAGCCAAGGACATGGCATATCAGTGGAACAGTGTTAACAGCCTATCTCCTCCCACTGTTGCCTTCTGGACAGAACACGGTGATATTTGGAAGGTGGGATCTGTTGCCTATACAGGGAACGAGAGGAAGAGCAACAGATTTAGACACAAGTAAAGTAGCTGCTTGTGTCTACACCCCTTTCATGACTCTGCTGTCCTCCCCCCCCGCCCCCCCCACCAAATCCACCTTGGGTTTTGAGTGAATGGAGTACAAGAGAAGAGGCAAAGGAAGGAGGCTGGACATGATAGACCTCCCTCATTTCTGCTCTGGTAGCATGACTAGCTTTGGGCAGAAGAAGGATGTCAAAGCCCAAGATAACAACTGATTGCTTTGGTAAACAGAACAGAGGCAATAGGCAGGGGGTTCCAGGGGAGTACAGTAAAAAAAAAAGGCAAGTTGGCCACTGCAACCATGCTGTTCTATCTCTTTTTTGCATGTATCACATGTAGAAACAGGGGCAAGGCTCAACATCCCAGTAGTCACTCCTGGTTATTTGCAATTAATTTGGTTACTAAAACTTGGTCTGAATTAATTGAATTAATTTGGGTTACTAATTTGATCTGAACTGCAAACCTGACCCCTTCACTGCTCAGCCCCTAACTCCAAGTGGCAGATGTTGGGTGTATATTCTCCCAGAAGTTCTCACTCAGTTCTTTGTTGTCCCCAACATTAGCAGACAGAGGTACATACACTACACAACCTATTGTGGTGCACCTAAGCTAGAATTGTTCTGATTTAAGACTTTAATCCATTGTCAGAAATCAGCTGTCTTCTGCATATGAAATTAGGAAAGAAGACTATCCTGCATCTTGCCTTAGGTAATGAAACATTTTGGGCTAGTCCAGAAGAGAAGGCCAATGAGTCAATAAAATTAGGGGCTGTGAGTGTTTTGATGAGTTGACTTATTCAAGCAGGCACATTCCCCCCCCCCCCCCCCTGCCCCCGGCCAGGCTCAGTGGAAGACATAGGGGTACTTTAATGAGTAGTAGAAAGATGCTTTGCTCAGGTCATTGGAAGTCCAGACCCCTTTCTTTTAATCATTTTTGAAATATGTGCAACTGTATGAAATGTATCACCTGTTTTCAACCTACGAGGAAGCCCACTGTGCCAATATGGCTTTAAAAACCAACCAGCAAACGTATCTCAGGAAAATCAACACACTCTATGGCAGGACTGGATAAACCCTTGATTTGGTTTGGAAACGTTTCTGATCAGTGTTTACATTTCCTAAGCATTTAGCCCTTACTTTCGGAGGGCTGTATACATTTGCAGGTCCCTTTGCTCCAAGTAAAAGCTTGATGTATTGTACACATTCTTTGTTGTTTTCAGAGCTGACGCTCCCACATGTAGCCAGCTGTCTCCGAATCGGCTTGGAGATTCAGCTGCATGGCAAACCAGCAGAAAAGCTGTCCTTAAGCTCTTAAGGGCCAACTGCTGCCTTACATTATTAGCATTCTTCTGTGGAGTCCTTTTCACAATAAAGAGTGTGTGCAGATAATCCTCATGCTCATCTCTTCCACGTCATCAGTAGCCAAACTGTATGGCTCCTGCTGCCTCAGTCTTTTTTTTTAAATCAAGAAATAGGACCTAGCACTAAAAGCCAAGACTTATTTGTTAAGCTTATATCTTACATTTCCCCCAACAACATCTTTCGCTGATATAAAATAGGGAACAAAATAATAGCAGCAGTGGTGGTGTTACCTAAAAAAACGAATAAATGCATAAAAAGAAGTAAAATAAAATAGATACAAAAGAGCACAATAACACGTGACTAGTGCTTATACACATAGTATAGTCAGCCTCACAGGCTAAAATTATTGTTCTGGCAGAAAGGCATTGCAAAAAGAGATAGACCAGCTTTTGTTATCAAAGCGCATTAGAGCTGGGGAGCCACCACCAAGATGGCCTTGTTTTGAGTCTCAAATGCTTCAGGTACTACATGACAGTATGAATAGAGAAGCCTATCGTGCAAATTTTCTGTAAGAAATTGCAAGTGGAAATGGACTGTTGGTAATGTGGGCATCATGGGCTCCCTGTGAGATTTCTGGTCAATAGTCTGGTTGTAACAACAGATTTTGAATACTTTTCAAAAGCACTTTTTTTCAAACGCGGTTTCCTTATATTGATGAATTCTCAAACTGTAAAGGTAACAATCATAGGAATTATTGGTCTTCTGTTTAGGGCAGTCTTCCCTAATCTGGTATATTCCAGATGAATTGGACTTCAATTCTCATAATACCTAGATAGGTTGGAGAAATGGAAGTCCCTAACATCTGGAAGGCACCATTGGGGAAAGGTGAGTTATAATTATCAGTAAGCCCCTGGGAGAATCATAAATGAAAAGATTACTGTACAATTGTTCTGGCTTTTTCTGTTTTTGTTTTGTTTTGTTTTTTTAAGTGAAGACAATGAGATCATTTATTTCATCCTGTTTCACTTGTTCTGTCATTAAACGCTGAATGAAGGTCTGCACCTCCTTTTGTATCTGCTCAAAATGTGTTTTACAAGCACACTGCTTTGCACTGCCAAGTAGTACTCCAGGGTCCCCTGAAGTAAAATAATCATTCAGAAAAATACTATACTTTTGCAGCTGGATTCCTATTTTGTTTTGCAAATCAGAAACAAACACTTGACGCAACTAACAAAAAAAAAAACCCTGCACATTTATATTAGTGCCCAGAGATTATGGACCTGATGCAAGACAATGAAGAATGATGTGTGAGATTCAGCAAGGATATATGGAACTTTTGTATTCTGGGGCTAAGAGAATGAATGTTGAACCTATTGGATCAGTCTGCTGAAATTGAAATACTGGGGAGGAAACAGAAATGGGTGAAAGAAATTAGTATAGTGAAAGGTAAGATGGTTTTCCAGGAAGGCATACTGTATATCTTTGTCTTCTCTGCTTCTTTATAACTTGTACTAAGTAGCAACAAGAGGAAACTCTTGGGCCAAGATCTGAAGACATACGATATGGCAAACTGTTTTGCTGCTAAGCTGTGCTGTTTCTGGATGGGAAACTGACAGACTGAAATCTTTAAGTCAATGCCATGAGATACACAGAAGGAAGAAGGGGTGCAAATACATGATATAAATACACTCCTCAGTAACATTTAGAGTTTGGTATGTCATATCCCCTTGCAGTATCTTGCTGGTTTATGTACTAATATTTTTCTTCAGGCGCCTCTGCCCAATTCTGAAGGGATGATTGCAAGTAAAATAATCTACTTTGCCACTTCTTGTTTTTGTTCTTTGGGTAGATGCCTTTTGCAACTATTAGAGCATGTGTGGATATCCATGTGTGGATATGTCTTAGGGCATTCCCCCTCTGCTAAGTTAAAGTGCTATCTACCCACCCTGGAACGAGCAGAAAATTACATTGGCAAGAAATTTGCTGTCTCCATTGATGATCCCGATGCTTCCTCTATTGTAAATTTCAGTATTTATCTAGCCTATCCTGCTCCATCTGGCATCCTTAACTTTCTGAAGGAAGCAATTCAAGACATCTAGAGGGCATCAGCTGGGGAAGGTGATCCAAGCTCCTTAGAAGCCATTTTTGTATGAGCAGCTCCTACTGTAATCCATAGAAGTTATTTAGCTGGTTCAGTCCAATAAGAACCAGTAGTGAAACTTCTTCTAAGCCAGGGGGGCTCTCTGCTCAGCCTTCAGTGGGACTGTCAGGCAGTTCACTTCAAAGAGTGAAAGGACAGTAATACAACTCCCAAAACGGTGACTGGCACTGCCAGCCCAGAAGCATCAGGGATTAAGCACAAGGTGGGCACCATCCTCCACTGCCCAGTCAGCTGAGGAGGAGGAAGGGACCCCCCCCCAACACACACACACTGTATGAATCCATCTCTCAATATATTCATCTAATTGACCCAACCTCCTGCTGTCAGGCTTGCCCCATCTGCTCAGGAACTGGTTGTTGCTGAATGTAGCAAACCCCTTTACAGAGAGCAATGGCCTGGACAGGGGTGAAACAACTGTAGAAGCAAAACAGTTTAATCATTTAAGAGTTACCCAATAAATTGTTATCCCACTCAGCACAAAAAGAGCCCTCCGTTCAGCTTTCCAAATGTGCCATCTAGTTCTCTCTCTGTATTATATCAAAGCTAATGTGTTGTCAATTAGTTGGGTGGCTTCTAGAGGTTTTGAGTAACTTAGGGATAACACAAATGACTTGTTAAACAAAGATGTGCAGCCTTGTCTAAAACTCTTAAATATGAAAAATAGCAGTTTAAATATCACATTGACATAGCTTCAGTTGTTTAGTTCCACAAGCTTTCTAATAGCAAACATTAATGGAAGTTACCAGAGCAATTCTACAAGCATTTTTCTGTTTCTGGCCATCAATACACATCTTGTTTTATGAACTAAGGTTGTGTGTTAGAAACTTCTTGAATTAAAATTGTCCTGTATGAATGCCAATACTCACAAAGAGTTAAAATAAGAATCTGATGGGGAAAAATGACATTGATTTGATTGATTTCTGGTTGATTTCTAAATAATTCATTGATTTAAGTAAACATCAAAGAACATTGACTTGATAGTTGAATTCATAGCATATAATCAAATATTTCTGGACCATGCTGCTATTTGAGCAATTATCTGCCAACTTATTTTTCCTTCTTTCCCCTCTGTTACATATTAAAAGGTGTAATATTTATAGCAGAAAACATCAGAAATCTAGAAGACAATGAAATTTAGAAGAGATTCTGTCAGGGCCCTCCTGAGGAGTTTTTCAGGGTTCCAGTTCTGCCATGTCTTCCTGTCAGATGGAGAACTTGTCTCCCTGAAGGGGCACCTGTATGTTATCAGCAGGGCAAACCACAGGCCTTGCATTTCATTTGGAGGCCCATCTGAATGGGGGATGGGAATAGCAAAATAGCAAAAATTATGGCATGGATCACCTTACTCCTTGCATCTGATGGAAGAGAAGATAACTATTCTTCAATATAACAAACCTCTGGCACTAGAACAAAGAAATCCCTATAAAGTGGGGGGGGGGGGGGTTAGATGAGGAGAAGGGTGAAAGCAAAAAGAATGGCAATTACGTTTTGTTAGTGTTTGCACAATATAGATATCATGGTTCAATTAATATCAGAGCATTTTTCAAAGAAGCAATTATTATTTTCATGTATAAATCATGGGAGGTATGCAGCAATCACCTCACTTTTTGTGGGTCTTGCAAATTAGGGTTTGCTTGTATCCTGGCCATGTAATCCTATCTGATCTCAACCTTCTCCACAGATTGCATACCATTATGATTATGCATTTGCCTCTCCCAGGCTGCCAAAATTGCATACAGTACAGCATTTGCAATTTGACCTCTCGCACAAGCTGTACAATGGAGTTGATTCCTTGCTCCCCACCCCTTAAAACACACACACACACACACACACAGGCCCTTGTTTTTCCCTTTCCATGGCTAATGTTACTCATGGTTGTTCCAAGAACAGTTTGGCCTACATGAGATATGCCAGTTGCGGAGAATGCTAAATCATGTATTGTAGGGCCTGTTATCTTTAAGTAACAGACTACAAGGTAGAGCTGATATTTGACCTGATGGTTGAGGCAGCCAATAGAGATGCCTTATTATAATCCTCATAGATTATAAAGCACATTTTTCCTCTACTGTATGTTTTACACTATTGGTTATGAATAGCTTTTTAAAGAGATACAATAGACCCTCTGTATTCAAACACCTGTTTGAGGGCCTCCTTTACATTAGATTCAAGATGCCAAAGGTCATCAGTCATAATTATTTTTAAACAAAACACTCTTAGTTCACAAAAGCCAGACCATGAATCATGAAAGACATAAGAGTAATGGAGAAATATAAATTAAAATCTGGCTTAAGAAAGGGAGCTTTCACTTTGGGTCCAAAATGTTTCAACTGATCCCAGGAGAAATATGAATGCCAAATCAATATGAGAAATTCAGCCTCCACTTCTCTGCTTCTAGACAGTCATGGATTAACTATTATGGTAAAGATGCTGTAAGTCCCAGGCCTCATTCTCAAGGTCCCTTAGTTAACCATTTCCCAGCTTTTTAAGAGAGCATGCATACAAGTGTCTAGGCCTGCAGAATCCAATACATATGATTGCTTTTGGAGAAAGAAGCCTGCTCCCAATTTTCATAGTGTTTAGTCGATGATGTCTCAGCCATAATGCTTGGCAATCCCAAAAGCTATGATTTAAAAAAGCAGTGTAGATAAATTTAGAGTGACCACTTGTCTGCAGAAAGACTTTCTGGTTCATTTTAAACCCAGGTTTTGGGCAGCTCTTCTTGAATTGCAAATACTATTCAGAGAAAACAATTAAAGCACACAGAATATTGGCAGTATTTGGGCAGGAGCTCCCAAAACAGCAGCAACAACAATTCAGGCCTTTCTAGTTAGAATTTCTTTCATATCATTTTATTTCTCATTATGTAGACTTTTAAAATCGTCTTGCACCATTTCAGCATGGCCATACAAAACTGCAGGTGCCAGGAGAGTGTGGTATAAAAATATGATGGACAGATGGATAGATGAATGGATGGATGGAAAGACAGACAGACAGTAATGTAACTTCTGGGAAAGCTACACAAGTCCTACAGTCTAGCCAACTATTATTATACCAGTATCGGTGAAGATAAAAAATGAGAGATTATATTCTAGTTTATTTTTCGACTGCAGACAAAGGATTAGTTGTTTGTTTCTAAGAATGCATAGAAGATGGTTTCTACTTAGAGAGGTAATTTTAGAAAGATGTTAAATTATGCTTTAAATACAATAATACTCCTTGAGTGTGTATTTGGGAGGTCCATTACAGTCCTTTAGTTTCTGGGATTAACTTGTTCTTGATGTGGTCCTGCTTCCAGGTTGCTATGACATCATGCTGCAATAACAAAATTCCCAAGTGGTAGAAAATGCCTGCTCAGAGGATAGGTTGAAGACCTTATTGGCTTGTTCACTGTCTTCCTGTCAACACTGCAAAACAAATTCCAGGTGCCAGTTGATGAAGACCCTTTACTGGGTTGCTTTATTGCACTATTTGAGAAACCTACCATACCCCTGTGGATTTAAGTAGTCACCCAATGAAGCAAGCTAGTGTTTGCAGCTCCACCAGGAAAGGCCAGAGATGTACTGTATTGAACCTTATTTGACCATCTATATGGCCTGATTTTTGATAATGAAGCTCAAGCTCAGATACTTTGGTCACCTAATGCGAAGAGAGGACTCTTTGGAAAAGACCCTGATGCTGGGAAAGATGGAAGGCAAAAGGAGAAGAGGACGGCAGAGGATGAGATGGCTAAATAGCATCACTGAAGCAATGAGCATGAAACTGAGCAAACTCAGGGAGGCAGTGAAGGACAGGAAGGCCTGGCACAATATGGTTCATGGGGTCATGAAGAGTCGGACATGACTTAACGATTGAACAACAACAACATGGTCTGATTTTCAAGTTTCATCCTTGCCCGATTCTTGTGAATATTTAAAGGCCAGCTGCTAGTGCCTATGAACTCCGCCCTTCTCACTTTGTGTAAGTGAGGAACCACTACGAAGTTATCTTAAGATGAACATGACAGGCAAGTTGAGATTGATTGGAGGAGGTGGTTCTGCAAGTGGGTTAGTGGCAAGCCATGTAGGGCTTCAAAGATTAAATCCAGCACTTTAAACTGCAGTTGGAAGCTCTGTTGTTAGGTGCCAGCTAGCTGCCACAATTTGGACCAATTGAAGTTTCTGCATGGCTCACACAGGCAGTCCCCTTTACAGCACATTGCAGTAATTTAATACACACACACATAAACAACTCATCTTACTCAGACTTATGGGCTTATGTCTTAGGATAAAACCTAAATTTCCTTTAGGAAAAAAAAATGCAGATACATCTCCTTTTATGACACAATTAAAAAACAGGCCTGAAAGTAAGTTTCTCATCCTCCTTGTTTAAAACAATCTATAAGAAATATTATATAAAGTTAATTATAACTTCAAAAAATAAAATATAATTTCTGGCTAGTTTCATATTTTTTGCTCACTTGACCCAAGGAGATGCAAAATGATTGAAAAATCATCCATTTAGCAATAAAAAAGTGGAAGCATTCTGTTGTTGCCCTTCAATGGACAGTGAATGGTAGAAAATGTCTCTAGAGTAAAAAAAAAATAAATGTGGAGGGACTTGATTTTCATATATATATAAAATCCTTTAGCAAAATAGTTCCCAAAGGTGTTCACAATAAGAAACAAATTAAGTGTAATAAAATAAAGTCTCTGGAATAAAAAATACCAGATAGACTAGGTAGAGTTCCAATATAATGTTTTGTTATATGGTTTGTTTAATTTTGGTTTATGACTTAGTCATGCAATATGGGAATCCAGTATAGTGAATAAAATAATTTATGAAGTCCAGAACGTTGGTTGCCGTGTTCTCTCTTAAACCATAATATATCTTTCTCACTACTAAAATATTTCTTATCTACCCTGGATCATGGTTCTCTGAGCAAGGTACAGTTGATTAAAAAAATCAATTAAAGCAAATCACAACTTGTTAACATGTTAATTTGCTTGAGCAAACAGCCAGACCTTAAATTCTCAGCATGCTATCAGGTACTGTGCACTAACTGACAACACTTCCAATAAGGAAAAATCTTTATAGATGCTTTCTGCATATGGTTCTATGCACTGTAGTCAGACAGCAATTGTGTGTATATTAAAATAATGAGAATGGGATGTGATTTCATGGGAAACTAGCAGTATTTGGCACCATTACATAAGTGATATTACATTAGATGTCATAGAAATATCAAATACAAAGTTAGATAATAGGCTGCAGACTTATATGTTATGATTTAATATCCTGAATGAAATTATTTAAATTTTCTGAAAGCAAGAATAAGAAGATAAAAGAGACAGGAAAAAAAATCCTTTGTCACAACAATATGGAACAGAGTACATTAGTGTGGTTTTAAATCTCTGTGACTGAACTGGTGCATATTTAAAAAAAAAAAAAATTCAGTGATGCTTCCTGAAAGAACAGATTTTGTCTTTAACATTCAGAACAGCAGTATTATTTAAATTACTCAATAATAGGACATTAAAAAGGAAGACGTAGGATACAAAGAAGAAAGCTTTGAAACAGAACATTAGTTTCCATTTGAAGGAATAGTTTGGTTCAGTGTTCATTTGTATGCTGAAATACAAGGCAAGTACAATTCTGTTCTTGCATGTTACTGTTATCTCTTCAGTTGTGTGAAGCTGTTGAAGGACAGCCAAAATATTACTTGATAGAATAATCCTAATCATTCATTCATTCATTAACAGATTGTGTCAAAACAGTTAAAACAGCAGTGACAGAACAATGAAATGACAAGAACGATACCAAAAGTATGCAAACAGCATACATATTCAGAAGTATGAAGAGGATATAGTATATGTTATATTAATATACTGTACACAAAGTATGAACAATCATTTTAGTAATCTTCAAGTTGTCCAATGTATTTAAGTTCTGGTAGTTTAACTTTCCTCAACAGAAGAGTGAATTTTTTTTAATAGATTTCTTGAGCCAAAAGAAATGTCCATTTCTCTGCCTTAGAAGGAAAAATTTCCCATAAAAGAAGACACAACTTAAAATAATCTATCAATTAAATATCAGTATATGACATTTTATAGTGTCCAGAAATATGCTACAACTTCCTGCACTGGGAACTTTCCTCTTATGCAAAAGGAAATTGAAAAGAGTAGGATTTCATTTGGCACCAAATTCCAAGAGGAAATGGTCAATCCACTTCCCTACAGATCCTTCCTCACAGATATTTGCAAATATTTCTTCAAAAAAAAAAAAATTGATAGCAATAGAATGTGTTCCTTGAACACAAAACTTCTATACATTTCTTTCTGCAGTAAACCTTTCTGTGACAGCATGTTTCAAACCATAACATGCAATAAAACAGTGATAGAACAACAATAAAATCAAGCTAATAATTAAAAGCACGGATGCCACAGCAGAAGTTTTAATTCAATGGGTGGGTTCATCCATCTTGGTAAGGCATGGATTTGTTTTAACCATGGTTTGCAGAATAAGCCACAAGCTCTGGGTGGCTAGTGTTAAGCCACAACCCATAGTTTACAAATCACAATGGCTGGTTTCATACCTGGTGTAATCCACCTTAAGGCTTAGCTCGATGCACAAATGCGACCAGACATTGTCCAAGGAAAGAGATAGAACTTGAAGGCCTGTAATGATGGGATCTGGCATTTATCAGTTTGGAACAGAACTTCACAAGTTGGAGCCTTCCCTATTCTTGGATTCACATAATTGCTTTCACAGAGCAGCCTAATCAGCTAGTGAATTATACCAAATTTCAATTTAAAAATGTGAAACTACATTTTTATTTTATGTATTTATTGTTTATTTATTAAGGCCACCCAGCTCCAAAAAGACTACATTTTGGAGTTGGTTACATTTGAAATCATACACCATTAGACTCAATTACAAGAGAAAATAAGAGAAAGCCCAAGAAATGATAAATAATGAACAAGCACTAAATATGTAGAAAAGCTGATAATGGACACCTCTTTTGCTGTCCAGCTGACTCTGTGCCACAATTTACTATTTCATTTTTTAAACACGGTTTTAGTTAAACACAATTTAAAAGGAAGATGATACGCTGGAAAGCAAAGTACCAGGTTTCAGAAAGATCTTTTTTTTTCAAAGAATGCCCTTGGACTCCTTATCAGCAGTTCTTAGGTATTCTTAGAACATGAAAAATGGTAATTAGCTCTTACATAGTTTGTAAATATGCCCCCTGCAAAGAAAGAAAGAAAAATCAAGGTAAGTCAGCATCTTGGGGAGGTGGCAGGAAACAATTCAT
Source organism: Liasis olivaceus (assembly GCA_030867105.1). NCBI lineage: Eukaryota > Metazoa > Chordata > Lepidosauria > Squamata > Pythonidae > Liasis > Liasis olivaceus. The sequence goes on along the minus strand of CM061348.1, from coordinate 26,208,323 downwards.
CAGTTTGCTTTTTGATAAGTTGTGATTGGACAGCTGTGATTCTGGCAGCCATTTTTATGAATAGGCAAGCAACTAGTTACTCAGAGCACTCAAAACATGCTCTTTGCTGCCAAAAAATTGGGCACCTCAGGATAAGGGCATACAGCAAACACCATAGAAAAATCTTCATCTGCTTCTGGAGAGCCCCTACTCTCACACAAATGGCCTTGCTAACTTTTCACAGGTTGGCCTTTCAAAGTTCTGTAGCCTTAATTTAAGATGCTCTGTTCAACAAGTCCTCATTATTAGATTTTAAATTTCAGGATGGCTTGAGGCAGGAGTCATACAGAAGGAGGTATTTGTTGGGATAATCAGAGTCTAGACCATACAGGGTTCTGGCACTGGTTGATATCAGACTGTGGACAAAGAATGTGGAGAAGTGCCACCAAGCAGCTGTTGTTGTTGTTTTTTTCTTTTTTTCCTGTTAAAATATTTGGAAAGGAGCAAGACACACTTGCATGGAAAAAAAAATTGCGATGAGAATAAAGAAACTGTTTATGGGTTATATAGAAATATATAAAGATTTATAACTAAAGGCAAGGATATACCCTTCTGCAGACTGTCTCTACCAAGTTCCTGAATGTAAACTTGATAACACTCAGCACTAACAGAGAATGTTATACCAAATCTAATCCACTGAGAAAAAGAATTCCATTTGGTGCTTTCAGGTACAACATATTTTCAGGAGAAAACGTTCCTCTTGACTACAGTATCATTTAACACTTCTCGTAGAAAAGAGGAAAAAAAGAATAAAAGGGATAGTTACTGCAGATCTTCTGATTTATTGTGAAGCAAGATCCACCACAAGCCCAAACAAAAGGAGGATCAGATAGTTGCAACCTGATTCCTAAAAGAGATGTACCTGTCACATTAAAAAGGGAAAATGTAGTAGTGATCTGATCCTTCTCCTCTTAAAGGAATGAGGTCAAGTTTCCAGCCTCTTGAGTAATCAAGTGACTTTTAGATTTTCAGTTACAATTCCTACAGTTATTTGCCATAGGCTATAGTCGAAATATCATTTTAAAAAAATAGACCCATTAAAGGAATTCCATATAAAATTGCTTGACTCAATCCACTGGAAATTTCCTTTGGCCTCCTTGCTTTCAGAATCTATGTTCCTTAGCTTTTATGCCTTCCACTTATTTGGCAGTTCATTCCAGTTAACCTCATTGCCTTCCTATCATTCAAACAGCTGTATTTTAATCTGAAGTGAATCTTAAATATTATGGATAATTATATTGACTCTTCCAATCAACAGATTTATGCCTTTGTTCTGCTACATAGAAGAATATAAATTGTTTGTAGGAGACAGTGAATCATAAAATATGGCTTCATATGGGGCTCCCATGTATTGGTGTTTAATTCAACCCCTAATTTCTCAATTTTCAGAATGGCAACTTGTCCAGAATCAATCACACATCAGTGCAAGTTTATAATTGTGGAACTTAGCCACATTGTTAAAACATTTTCTCCAAGTAGTTATCAGCACATAAGTTATTGTTGCAGAATATTGGTTTCTACATGACAAAACTATGAATATTCTTCAGATACTCTCCTTTGACATTTTTCCAATTAAATCTTTAAAAAAAACTTGCTACTCCTGAACAATCTGTGAAGCTCAATGCTTTCTAAATGTTATTTTTGTCTGTCTTACAGCTTTTCATTCCCCATCTCTGTTATTCTCTGTAGAGAATAATTTTTTAAAGGATAGGCATACATACGTAGATCTTTCTAAAACCAGACCTTGGTGATGCATTGCATCCTGAATAGATGAGATCCAAAAGTGATCAAATTACGGAGTCAGCAGATTAGAGATCGTGAAATGAGGTAGTTCTTTGAGAGCCAGTTTGGTGTAGTGGCTAAGGTGCTGAACTACAAACTGGGAGACAATGAATTATAGTCCTCCCTTAAGCATGAAAGCACTCTCTCTCAGCCCAACCAACCTAAGAGGGTTGTTGTAGAAGATAGGAGGCAAGAATATTATGAATACAACCTTGATTTGTACAAAATAAAGGCAGGATATATTAATCATAATCATAATAAAAACACAACAACACAGAGACCAATATTATTCCATGGACTATAAGACGCCTAACTAATAAGCAGGAAAATGCCATGTCAAGGTTCATATAATTCAAGCAGATGAGATCAAATGTTATTTTCACATGAGCATCACTGAACACATCAGTCTAATTCATTTGGAAGCCACCAGGTTAGTATTTATTTTGCTAAATAGGCTGGAAGCCACTTTCCACATTCATATTTCTCTTGTAAAGTGATAATGCAGCCATTATCTCACGGTGGAAATTAATTTAGGGAATCAGACCTGATTATTCTATCTGACCATAAACTCCATGCACAGTATGATAAACTCATTAATACGTAATGTGTGATAGAATTATGGAAAGGTCTACTATGTTATTAACTGTATATAGAGAGCAAACCTCATCCCATTTTAGCACTGAAGATGTTACCTAGCCGGGTAATGAAACGTTTGCAAGAAAAGAACCAAGCTCAGAGAACTCCAAGGACTCCACAGTTCAACCCTGAGCTACACATATTCGCCTCCATTGCTAACACATATTCGCCTCCATTATTAATTGTATAAACGTAGTTCACCATATATATGTGATTCTTCAGTTTCCATGGTAGCTAAAAAAAAAGCAAAAAAAAAAAAAGTACCCTGCTTCTCTCTGGATTTCTTCCTGCAGTTACTGGATTTCCTACTCTTTATTCAAACCCTTGATTTACATCCAGATTCACAATAGACTACAGCATTCCAAATGATGCTGATTCATGCACATCAGGAGTGGACAACTCATGACATGCAGGCTATGTATGGCCCTAGAAATTATACTGCTGAATTTTGGCAACAACCTGCTGAGAAAGAGAAGTGTGCGTTTCTGCTATTTTTTCAGCAAGAAAAATGTAAACAGTGTGAAAAAATCCTATTGAGGGGATCATTGGCATAGATCTTTATAACTGAGTCCAATAAAAGTCTGTGGCAGATCTTTTTTACATCCAAATGAGATCCATGAGGGGCTTTTCTCCAAGTTGTCAAACCACTGTCCCACCCTGCACTGCTTCTGCAGTTTTCCTTGGGAAAACCATAATGATTTTATACAAAATATATTTTGTTCTGCCCTATATTGGTAATATTACTATATCAAGATCAGGTTGATATAGTAATTTGATCAATATAGGGCAGAACAAAATATATTTTGTTGATTGTATGAACATCTGCATCAAAATATGCAGTAACTATGTGATGGGTGATGACATGGAGATTGAAGGAGTGGCCCTTAAGATGCTTTATGTTATGTCACAAAATATGTCTCAGACATATGCTGAGATGCAGCCTGCTAGACCATCTACCTCCACCATCTAAAAACCTTTTGGTCTTACATTTGGCAAATATACATAGGTAAGATATGCCCACCTGTTATCTCTTGTGGTCACCAGGATCCACAGACCAAACACCTCTTGGGGAAATGGATATATTTGAAGTTAAGATGGCTGGTATTAATACATATGGCTTCCTCTTTGTCTTCTAATCCAGATTAACTAGATCACATTGGACTGGGTTTCCAGGCAAAAATCTTTGCCATCTACCTCTCCAAATAATCTTGAATGTTTGTGAGGGATAAAGCACTAGATTTGGATAAATATGGGTGTTGATGAATTATAATTACTTGTTTTGAATGCCTTGTCAAAATCAGCCACCTATAAAGGTCCAAGGGGTTGCAGAAGGGGCTCCAGGCACACCGGCACACTGCACGGCCACTGATCTCCTTTCCGGATGGGCCTTACTCAACAACGATTCTCAGTTTGTGAATCACATGTATATGTACAAGGCTAAAGCATAAAATCCGTTAAAACATAAAACATATGTAGGCCCAATAACTTTAAAATAAATTTTCCTTTCTTGCATTTTGCCATAAGGTACGCTGTACCTTCTGTTACAAGAATCTCTCAATAGAGTAGCAGTTCTAAAACTTGCCTGATATATAGAACACCATTTTTCTTTCCTTAACCTACCCACTTTACTGATATATGTATGTATGTGTATGTGTGTGTATGTATGTGTGTGTGTATGTATGTATATATATATATATACACACACACACACACACACACACACACATACATATATATATATACACACACACACACACACACATACACGTGTGTATGTGGCTCAACCTACCACACCCCATTCAACAAAACAACACCACCACATTTTTGCCAGGTTGCAACCACAGGCATTCTCCATAGCAGACCAATGCACTATGCTAGTGCAACACCATTGGTAACAGCACCTGCAGCAGAGATTATGGACCCAGGGAGGAGACACTCCTGCATTTGTGCAGCAGCCAATCAAACTGCAGGGAGTTGCACAGGAGAACGTAATGTTCAGCAGGCAAACTGAGCAGTAGTGCTTGAGCCGCCAACTGCTGGAAAACACTACCGTCAGTATGGAACAGGAAAACATGGGTGACGGTTGTATTGACAGAGGGCTGGTGGTGAGTAGAGGACAACAACATCTTGCCCTCCAGAAATGATTGGCGGCCCATACTTGCAACAGTAGTACAGATATCCCCTTAGTTACATAGTGTGCTGTTGATAATATTTATGTTATTATCAACAGCACACTACGTAACTAAGGGGATATCTATACTGAAGAATATCTGAAGAAAGCCATAAATGGACTGTCTGGAGGATCCCCAGAAGATAAGCTAGCTGGAAAGCAGTGGAAATCTGGCAAGGGGAATGTTAGCAGATATCACATACTTGCAGAGGAGGGCATTAGCATCAGAATATCCCACTACGCAGGTGAAAAGAAGAAAAGAAATTAGTTTGGTTTGTTCTGACTTTTTTTTTTTTTTTGGTATGTTTAATATGAAGAAATCAGCAACTGGACTTATTATTTTGAGATAAACATTGATCTGCTATTTTTGTAGACCAAATTGCTTTTCAGCAACATAAAACTCCACCTCCTACTTCTAAGTCTGATCCCATATTTCATCCTACGATTGTGTGCTAGGAGATTCTCCTAGTTTGTTTCACATGTTATGTGAAGCAAATAATGTCCCCCAAAGCTTTGGTAGGTTGGCTAATGTAAGTCTCCTTGCCCACCCCCCCACCCCCCCAGTATCCTAACAGCAGGCAGCATTTAACAGATAAACCTGTTGCCTTTATTTAATCTCACAGAAAGTAGCATTTGCTAAATTGTGCATGTGGTTCTGTTCTTTAAGATACAGAAGCAACTGGAGGGAGAGGGCAGAAGTAGACAATCCTAATTAATGTATAGGAAAAAAGGAAGAACAGTGGAAGGACTGTGAGTCACACTATATTGCTTCTTGTTCATTGCAGGGTTTCTCTACAAGTTATTTGCCTGATGAAAACAGCTAAGTTGTAAACATGTACTCCCTATGAAATCCATTGACACAAGAATCTTTGTGGAGTTCGGTGGCCCATTACAAGCTGCAAACCTTTCCATGCTTGTCTAGAAGCATGTCGTACTGAACACACTGCAACTTCTTTCTGAGTATAGATACGTGGAATTGTATGGCTAAGACAAATGGCTTAGTCATATAAGAAATGTTGGAATGAATTCAGACTTGTGTATACAGTATGTCGGGAAGTCATTATTCCCCTCTACTCTGCACTAGTGAGACCACACCTGGAGTACTGTGTACAATTCTGGGCACCACATTTCCAGAAGGATATTGACAGGTTAGAACAGGTTCAGAGGAGGGCAACAAAGATGATACAGGGACTTCAGGACATGTCCTATGAGGACAGGCTGAAGGAACTGGGGCTGTTCAGTCTGGAGAAAAGAAGACTGAGGGGAGACATGATAGCAGTGTTCAGGTACATAAAGGGGTGCCATAGGGAAGATGGTCAGGAACTCTTTTCCATGGCCACAGAAACTAGGACCAGAACTAATGGGTACAAACTGCAGCTACCTAGATTTCACTTAAATATAAGGAAAAACTTCCTGATGGTTAGATCTGTACAACAGTGGAACAGTCTACCTACGGAGGTTGTGAGTTCTCCATCTTTGGAGGTTTTTAAGAAGAGGCTGGACAGTCACCTCTCGGGGATGGTTTAATTGGTTTCCTGCATATTGCAGGGGGTTGGACTAGATGATCCATGTGGTCCCTTCCAACTCCAAAATTCTATGATTCTATGTTGCCTCCCTGTTAGAACTGCTAAGCATCCTTTTCTCAGCTTGAGAAATGGAATGAAAAGACACTGTTCACACAATTAATCTGTTGCATAATCTAGCCATAACTTTTCCTGTAACCAATCCCACCTGTCATGTTTATTGATATATAAGTTGCATTTAGCAAACATGATTAAAAGCATTAATTAAAATTTTGCCCTTGTAGGTGCAGCTTGTTGTCTTGTTTCTTAATCGGCATGACTAGAATAGAAACTGACTTTGAGAACCAGCATGGTGCAGCTGTATTCAGGTCTGTAGAAATCATGGAAGATTTAATTCACTCTATGGCCAGGTACCTAATCTACCTCACAGGGCTGTTACAAAATCATTGTGCTATCATGCTAATAAAAAGCATGTAATCTTATGAGGAAGACCCTGAAAAACAGGCCATGCTTAATTCAATGTCCAGGAACCCATAAATATACACAATAGAACCTGCTTATACTTATTGGAGTACTACAGATCTGTTTTATTCTTTTAGAAAGTTACTCCAAATTAGGTTTAAAGCAAAGTAGAAAGATAGCATGAGGTAAAATGGATTACAAGGGGACCTCGGTGATATTATCTGGAGATTTGTAAGAAGTAAATGAACAGTTCTGGGGGAAGTGACTAAGACCCATCTCCCTGTATCAGCATGAATGAAAGCACACTTGCACAAGAATTTCTGTTTAGGCTGTTGAAGCAAATGGTTGTGAGGAGCTTAATAACTCTGGTGTGGTATAAATAAGCTTAGGACTACCAAATAAACAAACAAACAAATAAATGTTGTAAAAAAGACACATCCAATGTTATTGTAAACTTAGTGCTTACACAAATACATAACTGGAATGAATTCATGAAGGCATCGATTCACTGATCTGAAAAAGATGCTCTTATTCAGTCATTGTTCCATAGGTTTCTTTCACAGATATCAAGGCTACATAAGGTATCCAGGCACTCATTAATTTTGAGACCTGTTATGCTTCCATTTGACCATACTCTCATATAGAATTTGTTCCAAAATCCAATGTGTGATATCAGGATCCTTAGGCGCTGCTTAGAGTTATTCACATCAGAAGTAGTATAAGGCTCTAGTTTGTCTGGTACTGTGAATGCCCCTTGATCAAGGTTATTCCTAGGACATCACCAAGTTGAAGAGGGACTTCCTCATGTCCTACATGGATCTTTTTCTGTGTTACATTTTCCAAAATATCCAAAGCATTCCTCCACCCAGAAAAAAAGCCACTGGGAACAACAATTTCAGCCATCTATGGCACATAATATTTGGACAATGTTAGATAGTAAGCAGTATTTCCCAATACAACAAAGACAGATTTTCCTTCCTAGAATTGTCACCATGAAGGAAAAATCAGGAGCCACCTGCTCCTCAAAGTTGTGAATCACCTATTGTAGGGGAGCAGCTGGCCTTTTAAATCACAAGCCCACCTTATGTGCTCAGAGAGAGTCACCTGACCCCTGAGAGCCAATAAAGGAAAAGGAGGTTCTGGCAGGTTGGGGGGGGGATGCTGGAGGAGGGAGTGACCTTAGGCAAGGCTGGAAATTGAGTTGTTCAGCTATATCGTTAGTCCTTGTTTAGTGACTGCCTCACTTAAGGAACATTTGCACTGATGAAAAAATAACTTTATGACCAGTCCTTGCATGTACAATTTTCATGAGTCTGTAAAGAAAAGGAAAGCTGAAGTAAGATCACAAGCACAGTCATGGTTAGTGACTGCTTTGTTTAACAACTGAGTTGCTGGTCCCAAATATGGTTGCTCAACAAGGGCTACCTGTAGCTAGAATTGTGTTAGGATTGTATTTTATCTTTTTTTTCAAACTGTGTGCTGTGTATAGAACCCAAACTTCTTTTGATACCTGTGGAAGAGCAGGCTACTGAAGAACAATTGCATGCACCTGTATTACCTCCTTCCCTTCCTATCTGAGCTTCTCCCCAGTGTCAGCATGGCAGAGTTGCTTATAAAAGCTGCCAGCTTTAAACAGGTAGAGGAGGAGATGTGTGTTTTGGAAGTGCAGCAGAAGCAACAATAACAAACAGAGAAAGCAGCCAAATAAAAGAACACATTTTTTTTCTTCTTCACAGAGACTGGATGGTCCACAAGAAAAGAAATATAGAGGCAGAGGAAGGAAAACTGAAAGTATAAAAGCACAACATGGAAATTGCAAGTATTCTACATGCTGGCCAGTAACAGAGAAGAAAAAAGCAGAAAAAGATTCCAGAGAGAGGAATTAAGGAAGAACAGTGTTTGTAAGAAGAAAATATTGTTTTATTTATTTATTTATTTATTTATTTATTTATTTATTTATTTATTTATTTATTTATTAGATTTCTCTCCTGCCCATCTCCCCTATAACAGGGGACTCTGGGCGGGTATTATAGTTATAGCTATATGATGGAGTGCTTCTGGTAAATCTTTTGCGTCTGAGTCAATCAAATTGGGTACAGTTTAAAAAGAGCCTGTGACAAACCTTTAATCAAGGTGATTTTTGTTTCAATCCACAAATTGACTGGATTATTATTACCATTAGACCACAATCCAAATCTACTCCATTTTGGGGCGATTCAGTCTTAATCTGTTCCTCCCCATCCAGGCCCTGACAGCCTTCGGGCACTGTAGGCACTTCTCCTACAGTTCAGCCCAGGACTGAGATGTACAACTGGATATGATCAGCATATTAACTATACTGAACCCTATGCTGAACATTTGTTTCCATGAACCGTGTTTAAAAAAGGTGTTGGAAAAAACTTATTAATAAACAATGCCACCTTTTTTTCACATTTTAACTGAGAAGTGGTAATCTCAATACTTTCAATAAAACAAAATGTAACTAATTAATTAGAAATGAACATCAAAAAGACAAAGACTTTGTGCTTAAAAACATCCTATTATCAAGTTCTTCAACAGTCACTTCTAAAAATTCTTCAGAGGTTCTCAATCAAAAGACCTTCCTAAGATTATATGATTACCAGTCCTCTCCAGAAGGCATCAGAAAAGAAAGAAGTCTGTACTTTTTAAATTATTTAAGTTGGTTCTAAGTACATTGGATTTTTTTAACAATGAGAGAGAAAGAGCGAGAGAGAGAGAGAGAGCGCAGATTCTTTGCTTATGTTCTTAAGTTTAGAAAGTAAAACCTCAATTTAATAGAGGTCCATTTAGTGGGCTTTGGATATAACAGAATTTCCACCAGGATATCCCCCTAAAATAATGGACAAATCCATCACATCTGAAGTAGTCCAGATGAGGCAATTACATTATATTTACAATGTTTGCATTACTGTATATACTCATGGATAAGCCAAGAATTTTAGGTGCCAAAATACACCCCAAAAATCAGGTTCAGCTTATCTGTGGATGGGCTTATCTGTGAATATATACAGTAATACTTTTTAAAGGTACCTGTATTTCTCGCACATACTTGTGGATAAGCCCATCTGCAGATAAGCCGACCCTCCATTTTTAACCAATATCATGAAAAATGTGGGTCAGCTTATCCACAGGTGGCACATTTTTCATGGTATTTTGGTTAAAAATTCAAGGATTGGCTTATCCACAGATGGGCTTATATGCGAGTGTATACGGTAATTTGCATCACTTGGATAGTAGTGGCATTATACAAATGACACAGATCCCTGTGAGTGAAGTTCTTTCAGGTTTTAGTGAATATTCCAGAGTAATGGATAGTCCTTCTTCAAATGGTCTGATAAATTAAGGTTCTGCTGGAACTACAACCAGCATCTGTTCTTATGGGAAAGTTGTTTTTTCAGAGAACAACATACAACATCTGGTCTTTGTTTCACCTAGATTTCATGGTTATGAACTATCCAAAATTGCTATGAGCAATATCCATGTTAGTGATTCTATTTAATCCTTAATAGTGCCCTTAAAGATTACAGTTAAATAAGTAATCATTAATTGTACCCGTGAATGGCCCCTTGTCAAATAAGCCTTGGCCTCTTTCAGTTATATGATTATGTTTGCATGGCATTTTATTTAATATTATAGAATGAAAAATATTCTCTTGATCTCTTTCCAAATAAAAGTCATAGTAATATGTAACTTTGGGTTTGCTATTTGCTATCTTTAATTCTATCCTCCACCCAGTCCTAAAATTCTGTGCCAATTCTTTAATTAAAAAAGCTTGTGCAGCAAGAACATAGTTAAGCCATGTTGCACGTACATGAATCAATGTGCAGTTAGGGAGGATTTAATAAAGGTAGCTGACAAGGTGATTGTTAAATAATATGTATGCATCATCACAACTCAAATACATGGAGTCTTTAATTGTTTTTTGGCATCCAAGGAAAGGGGGAGGGGAAATGCTGAGCTAACAGACAACATGTAATCCATCTGTGTTTGTTTTGGTGCATCCTGGATTTGTGGAAGATATTGGCAAGAATTGTTGCCTGGGGTACAGTGACCTTTGCACACCCAGTGAAGTAATAGCTCACGAGACTAACAGCGTGTAAAACAAGAAGGCTGCTTGTCTTTAGACGATGACCTGGATCACTTCAAGCATGTGGGAAAAATGTGTTCAGATAAAAGCAACAACACCGTTAGCACTTTTAATTATACCTAGCTTACTGGGGTATTATCCAGCGAGCAAAGTTCACATTATTGAAAACCTTATCAGCTGCCATTCAGTGAATGGCCTGGCTAGCAACATCATTGGTAGAGTTTTCTGGGCACATTCATTCATGTTGTTTGTCTGTCCATTCAGCTGGATCTTAATCCCAAACCACAATAGCAGTTTCATTCAGTTCTTCATTATCACACGGTGCTTAAATCACTTCCTTGCCAGAACAGCCTGGTTTTTATGTGCTGGGTTATTTGGCACAAGTTTCCAATACAGCTGGCCGTTACTTAAATAACTCTATGCCAAAACAATCCAGGAGGAACCTAAGGTGCTCTTTCAATTTTTATAACCTTGTGACTGCCTGTTATGGGTCACTTCACATACTCTGTTTTTAGTTTTGTTTAGGATATGGGGGCCCTATTTTGTCCATCTCCTTTAGCAAACAAAATATCTTGGGCTGGGCCAAGATTTCCTACTACTTTAAACTGAATGTATATTCAGTGAACAGACTCCAACAATATGCAGAACTATGGTTTTGTTAACTATGATTTGTTAAATCACTGGCTATGTTCACTCAGTACAATGGATTATAAGTCAGATACATAGTGTACCCACAAAGCCTGTCCAGCCAGGCCTTCTTTACTAAACAATCCTGCCCTCATTTTCATTCTCTTATCTTCCAGGTTGCAAGATGAGAAGTCAGCACATTCTCTGCAATGGAGGAAGAGAGCTCTATGAGCTGTTGACTTTCTAATTCTGTCCGTAGATCCCATTCCAGTGAGTTATAAGAGTTAGATCTATCTGAAAAAGAATCCATTGCCAAATTACTTACTGGAGCAGTCTGCTTGTTTATTGTATAGTCCATTTTCTGCTGCTTCAGCGGCTTGGATGAACTCTGTGTTGTAGAGTGGACACCCTGTCTCTTTTTCCTTTTCCCCGTTCTTAAATCCTGGATTATAATATTAATAGATAATGGCTGGATAACAACTTAATGGTTCCAGGTCTTTGTAGTGTCAGCTAAATGTACCCTGGGCTGCTGGCCAATGTGATTTCAGAAGTCAGCACAGAGAAGTGGGAGAAGTTGTCTTTTCCTCTACTCATTACCAGCCCGACCAAATGGTAGGCTAACTGTTTTAGAGATGTAGGTCACTCTAGGAGCCTCTGGAACAACAGTCTCTTCCCATTTTTCCACGGTATTTGCAGCCCATAACACAGTGCTGATCATGGTGAAGGTAAGAAAAAGTGAAAGAGAAAAAGACAAAGAAAAATTGTACTTCCTTGTGAGTTGGGCAGTGTCTAAATTCAAAATATAAATAAATATAAATAAATAAATCTCCTTTCCTCACTGGTTGCTAAGACTTCCTTTGTTCCTTCCCTCCTTGACATAAAAGAGATGAAAATGCTGACCTGCCTGTGATGATATGGCTGTTTTCAATATGAGATTGATTTCAAAAGCATATCATTGTCCTTGGGGTTTTTTTTTTTTTTTTTTTTTGGTGGTGGTGATGGTGGGGAGAGAATAGAACAATTATGAATTAAATAGAAAAAAAAAAATGTTTGGAAAGATTGCCCATCTGTAGCCCAGACTTTTCTTAAGCTTCCAGGATGACATCCTCTGATGGTTGAGTGCCTTTTAGTTTGGAAGCTAAAAGGTTCCATTACAAATGAACTAGCCATTTTCAGGGTCATGTATTCTGAATGCTTGTGGGGAAAGATATCCAGTCTACTCATAAACTGTACATATTTAATATTGTGGCTACAAAGCTGGTAACCTGGGATGAAATGAGATACAAAACTTCATACTGTGCGCCAGTTGCGCCTGTTCCTAGATTGAGGGGCCCTACTCATAGTCACTCATGGCCTGGTCACCTCCCAATGCACTCTACATGGGGCTGCCCTTGAAGAGTATCCAAAAATTTCAGCTGGTACAAAATGCAGCAATGCAAGCAGTTATGTGTGTTTCTGGTAGAATGCACATTACACCTCTGCTTTGTGAGCTGCTGTGATGGAATGGAATTATGAAGGCCAGGCTCAGGGAGATAAACATTTTCTTAGCTCACCAGAAGAGCATGGGAGTAACAAGAGGATGAGACTGGCACCTCCCTGAGGAATTCACACTGTTGTGGCTGGCTGACTTTGGGGGATGGGGTTTCAGTCTGGGAAGATTCTTGCTAGAGGTTGTAGCTAATAAACATAGCTGGACTGAATTTGCATTGTCTCTTGGAGTTCCTTGGGCTAGGCCTGACAGCTGCATTGGTTACCGGTTTGTTTCCAGGGACCTTTAAAGCCCTTCATGGCATGGGACCAGGCTATTTGAGGGACCGCCTCTCCCAGATTTCATCTAACTGTCCCACCAGATCCAGCAGAGAGGACATGTTACAGGCTCCATCATCTATGGAGCTACATTTGGCAGGCCTTATGTGGTGGGCCTTTTCTGCAGTGGTGCCCATATTGTGGAATCGTCTCCCCCCTGAGATGAGATTGGCCTCATCACTTCTGATCTTCCAAAAATCCCTCAGGACCTAGTTATGTCAGCAGGCCTCGGGACCTCAGTGGACGGGTGAACTAATGAGGTGACTCCATTATGATTAACATCTCCCTGTCTATTTTTTTTTTTTTTTGGTCTTAGCTCTGATTTTATAGTTTTTAATGTTTTTTAATAATTAATAATGTTAATGGTTTTAGGTATTTATTAATTGTTTTAGTTCTATTGTACACTGCCCAGAGTCATGTTTTTGTGACATGGGCAGCTTTATAAATTAGACAAATAAATAAATACACACATTTAGAATAACCAACCCCCACACACACACCTATCTTGAAATTAGCAAACTATTTCCAAGAGTGGCCAACTAGATATTTTTAGGGATCATAAAATAATATGAAGGCTTCATACCCAGCATGTCTATGGAATTCTCTCTCTTTCTGAACTCTGAATTCCCAAGCAGACACAAGAAGATTAGACACATAGTTTTACTGCAGAGAATTAGGAAATTATACATACAGAGAGTTCTGCATGTAGCATCTGAAAAGAAACTTGTTGTATATGCATGTTGATCTTCAGGTTCAAATTCTGGGCTGCCCACTCCTGCTTTTTCAAGTTAACAGACATATGGCTACTCTTTTCTCAACCTTGAAGCTCTCTGTCAGATGTTTCTTGCTTACAAAATGGTTCTTTCTGGATGCATAACCATGTATAGATCAGTCCACTACATATATAATCATCATTTTAAATCATCAAAACCAATAGTGATATTCCATTTTTTGTTTCTTTGACTGATTATGTGCCATCAAGTTGGTGCTGGCTGTTAGTGGCCACACAGATAGATTTTCTCCAAGATGATCTGTCTCCAGTTTGCTCCTTCAGGTTTTCCAATGGTGTGTGCATCACCATTGTAATTGAATCCATCCACCTTGCTGCTGATTGCCCCCCCCTTTTTTTTTGTATTTCCTTCTGTCTTTCCCAACATTATACACTTCTCAAGAGTGCTAGATCTTCATATCATGTGTTCAGAATAATGTGATGATAACTTGGTCATTTGTGCCTTGGATTCTGGATTGATTTGTTATATGACCCATTTGTTTCTTTTTTGCTGTCCATGGTATTCTTAGGAGTCTTCTCCAACACCAAAGTTTAAAAGGATCAATACTTCTATCCTGCTTCTTCAAAGTCCAACTTTTGCTTCCATAAAGTGTCGCAGAGAGAACTATTGCCTGCACAACACTGATCTTGGTAGATATAGTCACAACATGACCTCAGAATATCTTTTCCAAGGCCTTCATTGGTACTCTATCAAATGCTAGCCTGCAGTGTATTTCATTACTGCTGGTTCTTTTAGTGTTGATGATTGATCCTAAAAGGCAGAAGTTTTTCACTTCAATATCTTCATTATCCATTCTAGGGCTGGTTGCTGTACCTGTTGTCATTAGTTTGGTCTTTTTTATATTTTTAGTCCCATTTTTTACTGTGATTCTTGACTTTCATTACTTGAGTTTTCATTTGCATTTTCAGCTGTGAGAGTAGTGTGATCAGAATAGTGGATATTATTGCTGTTTGTTCTTCCAGTATTAAAAGCAGACTCATCTTCTTCCAAACAGCTTTCCTCAATATGTATTCAGCACAGAGGGAGCATATGCAGCTTTACCTCATTCCTTTGCCTACCTGAAGCCAGTCTGTTTTGCCATGTTCCAAATGGACTGTGCCTACTTTTTTTTAACAACTTTATTACATTTTAAAAGAAAAATAGCAAAAACTAACAAGAATTAATGAAAGAAAGAAAGAAGGATTACAAAGAAGAGATAGTTAAGATTAAAAGTGTGAAAAGCAAGAAAAAAAGCAAAATAATAATAATAATAAAAAAGAATTGATTTCCAGCCCTTTTTACAACAGATATGAGTAACAATATACATCAAACTCTTACTCTGTTTACAACATAACTTCCATTATTTCTGTTAACCCATATTATTTCTAATCATGAAATCCATACAGCTTAATTTCATTTTTTTCTGCTTCCCACAAAAAGTCCAAAAAAGGTTTCCAGTTAGCATTAAAATTACACAATGTCTTGTCTCAAATCAAAGCCATCAATTTTGCCATCTCAGCCAACTCCATTAGCTTCACCATCCATTCTTCCATTGTAGGTAATATCTTCTCTTTCCATCTCTGTGCATATAAAGGCCTTGCTGCTGTTATCATATGTAAAAGCAAAGTTCCATAAGTCCTTAACTTGTTCATCTTCTGTCTCTAATTTCAATAAAAGTTCATACATCTTTGCAATAATGTGTTCATCATTAATACATAATTCAACTTTGAATTCCATACTGCCATGTTCAAAACCATGTCCTTTTATCTATTTTGAATCTTTCTTGTAATTGTAGATAGGAAAACCACTGACACATATATCCTTCTGATATCAAATCTTCTTTTGTCTTTAATTATTTAGAATCCCTTTGAGAAAATTCCAATGTATCACCATAAGTTAACCATTTATGTTTAGTTATCATTTCTCTTCTATAGAAAGCTTCTTGTGGTGACAACCATAAAGGAATGTTTGGAGACAACCTAAATTTATACCTATTCCATATTCTCAATATGGCATGTCTAATAAAATGATTTTTAAAATCGACATTATCTTTAACTTTATCATACCATAAATAGCCATGCCTCCCAAATCTTAGGTCATGCCCCTCTAGCTCCAATAACCTCCTATTTCTCTGGACTGTGCCTTCTTGACCTTCCAGGACAATGAGATGTTCTGGCATTTCAATTCCCTAAGCATATTCCATAGTTCAACAGAGTTGACATAATTGAAGGCCTTTCTGTAATCAATGAAGCATATATTGACTTATTTTTGGCATTCTTTGGCTTTCTCAATTATCCAACATGCATCAGCAATAATGTATTTTGTTCCCTGGCCTTGTCTAAAGACAGCTTGAACATCTGGCATCTTCCTTTCCATGTAGGGCTCTGTGTTTGATGATCCTAAGCATTATTTTGCCAGCATGTGACCTCTCCACATGAACTGGAATAACTTCCTTGCATTGATCTTCCTTTTCTCCAGATGC
This sequence comes from Liasis olivaceus, assembly GCA_030867105.1. Lineage (NCBI taxonomy): Eukaryota > Metazoa > Chordata > Lepidosauria > Squamata > Pythonidae > Liasis > Liasis olivaceus. Next base: position 26,191,918 of record CM061348.1, on the reverse strand, counting down.
CCTCCAGATATTTTCAACTATAGTTTTGACAATCTCTGATTATGTGTCATTTTGCTTGAAATTATGGGAGAAATAATAAAAACAAAAACCATTGGGGGAGTACCATTTGAAGGTGATTGACATATTTTATTTTACAGTGTGTAAAAAGAATGGAATATAAGAAGTTTGTACTTCCCTGAGGGAAAGAAGTTGAAATCCATATATGAATAATTTTCTTTTTAGTGAAAGAGAATATATTATACCATTTTGTTGCTATTTGTAGCATTTCAATTAGAGAATAAGGTATCTTTTCTTGGAATCAATTTCAATATGTTCACATTCACATATGTGAGAGGTACAAATTGCTTTTCAACTGAAAATGTATCCACTGGGGCTCTTCATCATGTAGACTTTGCATATACACAGTTAATCATGCAGATTAAATAATTAGGAACAGAACCTGAATGAGTAATGTAATTGGAAAATGTTTACCTGATTATGGATATTTTTTACATTTTACCATTTCAAAGGCAGTGTGAGTTTTGACCCCAGGGATGAGAGCTTTTCAAGGATCAATGTGGTCCATATGCTTGATTAATTGTTTATCAGAATGTTGCATGGAATTGTGTTTCCCAGAACACCAGTTCATAAGAGTAGGCAGTCAAAAGAGAAAAGAACAATTAAGATTACACCTGACAGTGAAGCAGAAGTTGGGGAGGAATTTAGGAGTCCAGAAAAAGAAAGACTCATTTAAGAAAAATCCAGCATATCCATGTTTTGTTCTTTGGGTTCATTATGTTACAGACCTGATTGGGAGTAATAATGTGCCTGTCTACATTTTTTACTGTGTACGATCTGATCTATAGGATCTGGCCATCAACTTGAGGCACTACCTCAGTGTCAGCCCACTTCTGCCCCTACAGGGACATCCATGGGGGGTCAACAACATCAAAAGGGCAGACACAACTAAGCAAATATTGCATCTCCTTTTTTAGATGTAATGCATGCAATACACATTAAAAAGACGTAGGGCTTTGATTGCCCAGTCAAGCTCATTATGTTGATGACATTAACCATCCCCTGTGGACACCCCCGTATCACTATCCAAACATAGGATACCATGTATCGTTCATTTATTTAATTTTTAGGTCATGCCTAAATTTTTAGGTTCAATGACACTTGCATCCATGACATGCTTTTCTGAATGGCTTTTTGTTAAGGTTCTGGTAGTCGTAGGAAATTTGCTTGTTTATATTTCAAATTTCTAGGCCACCCAACTCCCACTAAATGGACCTAGTTGTTCCTGCCTTAATGCACAATAGACATTTAGGGCTGCCAGTTCTTCTCCATTGTTTTTAAGCCATGTTTTTTTCATGGTTTTCAGCACAGGCAGTTACAGATCATTCAGAAGACTTTACTTTTTTTTCATAAAGTATGAAAATAAAGCAGACTTTTAAAGCATGACAAAATAAGAAGCATCTGTATTCAAGAATTCAGCACTGGCCATACTTTAAAAGTTGACAAGGAGAAGATTCCTCCTTTCTCTCCACATTAACAACTTTTTTTCATTCATAATAATTGATTATTCCTCTCAGCCCGTCTTCATTTTAACACCCCGGGAACCTAATGAAGTTAGTTCAGCCAGAAGGCAGAGAAGGCTGATTAAGACATTTGTCAAATGGCTCCAATAATTATATAACTAATTGCTGTAAATATTTATTGCAGTGATCAGTAAAATGGATGCCCACAAACAAGCACACTAAATAACCACTATTCCTTCATAATAATAAATAGCAGCTATTTGACTGCATATTGTAAAACAGTGTCTGATAGCTTAACCAATGAAGAAATGCCTCTGTTTTCGCCTGAATTCCTTAAAATAATTCTCACTTCGTTTTCCTTTTCTTTTTGTAAAAAGTATGTTCTAAAAATCCGTATTACTTTGAAGACTCTGGTTAATATGTCTACTTTTGTCACATTTCCCAAGTTTCCTTGCACCAAATTCCCTGCAATTTAGCCTGTACTGCACGTTGAAGTACTGCAAATATAACATTAAAAGAATGTCTCATCCTAAGAAAATTCTCAATTTTCATTGCTGCAGTTCATCTTCAGAAAATAGCATTTCATTCAATGGTTTTATCCCCTTCTTTCTTGTCCACTTATTTGAGGCCTTTTTGGGGGCCTGGAAAGATAAATTAGTGCAATTTAGCCTGCCATTGTTTGTAGCAGTTAGGTTTTTTAATTACCACTGATGTAATCCCAGGAAACCAGGCTGTGATTCTTCAACAGCGATTAATGACCACTGTGGTAGCAAAGGGCTGAGAGGCAAGCTAGAGACAGGTTAAACTCTCTGAAGTGCTTGTTAATCCTCAAACAACAGCTCAATACAGCTATTAACATGTTTAGCCATTTCAGAGGTCCTTTCAAATGGGTGCAGTGGTGGGAAATGGCTAGCAGTAATTGCTTTGTACAGCATTTGCCTTGAGCTTTGAAGAAAGGCCACTTCAAAGTGAAGGCACCTCACTCCTTTGTCTTGTGACTTCTTGTCAATCGCATGAGCTCTAAAGGGACTTATCTGTGGTTTTATGAACACTGGGGCTGTCAGCATCCCCAAACACTGGATGAACTCTAGCAGTAAATTGTTTCCAGAAAATCCTTGCCTCAGCTTGTTTCCATAGTGTTAACTTTCAGCTTTGCATTTTTGCTGACCAAGACTTTGATTACCAACTAAGCATCTATGGCTAGAAGCACCAAGCATGCTTGTTTAAGAGAACCCAATTTATTCATAGATAAAAGATGCCACCAGGGCTGATTAGACAAGAGCATCATAGCTGTTTCTTCTTTACCTTCTCAGCACATGATCAGTAATTACATTCATTTATTTAATGGTCTACCACATGTATAAAGTTTTTGGGACATTTGGGAAGGGGTTAAGCAATATGTTTAAAGTGCATATATAAAAGCCAATCTGTTCAATTAAAATAGACTGTGTAAATATTAAAATTATGTTTATTTGACATTGATATAAGACATGTAAAATATAAATGCTTATTTTTAGAGGTGACAACACAGCATTCTTACAATGTTGCCACATATGGATCCTCCAAAAAAGGCATTTCCAAAGCTTAAAGCTAGCTAGCTCTCTTCCCACCCCAGCAATTTTCTCTAAAACCCTCATAAGAAAATGTGTTATGAAAATACAAAACAAACATTAGAGAACTTTGGAAGAAGTCAAAGTCATCTACATGCATCCAGAAGGAACTGACCAAAAGTTCCCTTCCCTTCCCTCCCTCCCACCCTCCCTCCCTCCCTCCCTCCCTCCCTCCCTTCCTTCCTTCCTTCCTCTCTTTCTCTCTTTCTCTCTTTTTCTTTCTCTCTAATTAGATCAGGAGTGAGTAACACTGGGATAGTATAGCCTACCTTTAGTCCATGGCCAATCAACACTGCCAGTGCATTGGCCATAGGAAAATGTGCAAATTTAGTTCTTAAGCACCGAATCCAGTTTTATGACATAGAATTTAATTAACACATGGTTCTTAGATATCTGTTTATAGAATGAAGAGTAGCTTACTACTCTTGAATAAGAAATGTTTAGCCTGATTGCATGGCTATTAGATGTAACATAGCCAAGCACTGCCAATTTGTTCATTTGTCTTCCCTCTGTAGACCATCTTTCTCCTGTAATCTAGCTTGGAAAAAATTTATTATCCAAATGACCTTGGCTTTTTACATAATCTTTCTGTCAATTCTGCCTCATGTGTTCCTTTATACTCCAGCTCCCATGAGACTACTGTGGGAAAAGGAATATAGTATGTCATAAACTGAGTAGAACAATGTTGCTATGAAAAATTACACTTTAAAGAGTTACCAATATAAATGATTTCTGGAAAGATGCTAAGATACAGTATAAACATTCTTGATCAGCTTATGCTCCTTGTGTGAATGGTGTAGATATTAGCACGCATCAGCAGCCTACAGAAATCTGAACTTGGGACCAAATATCACATGTGCAGTAAGTTTAAAAATGGCATACATCCATCTAATGTTTTCCTTTCTTGTGTTTTCAAGCAAGTTTAATCATCAAGCAGTGCTAGGTTCCCCCCCCCCCCCCACTAATGTGTTGCAAATGTGTTAATGCAGTTGCAAAGCCCATTGTAAAAAGCACCTTGACAGCTTTGATTGAGTTCAAAGTTTTTTTCAAGGTTGGTTTTGGTTCATTGTATTAAACTTTAGCAACTAAACCCACCTATGATCTCTGTCCTTACAGCAGGTCAGTGAACTTTAGAGCATTTCTCAGCCAATTCTGACCTGGCTTTGGAATCAATACACTTTTGGAATCTTGGAGAATGCTTTGTAACTAGGAGATATTCCTATAAGAGTAAATACTTATTTATTTCCTCAGTTTATAAGCTACCTCAGTTAACGAAGTGATTCTAGGCAATATACAATACATGAAAACACAAAAACAAAGTATAAGAAACAAAACCCCTAAACAAAAGAAAAGTTAAACGTGTTCGTCTAGTTTTGAAACCTTCAGGTTTGTGAAGATGCCTTCTAAGGTCTTGCAGCTAGTGATGACAGTAAAATCTTTCCTTCCACCTGCTGGCTTTGATACTGCCTGCCAATATGTGGCATTTGTAAAAGAAAATACTATACTAGCTGCTTTTGTTTTAGCTGCTGCATTTGCTATCACAAAAATACTTCCACCATTCTCTTTGCTTGGAAATGCTATAATGTTTTTCTTAGTTTGATTTTTTGGCTAGGTCTCCTGGTTGATGCTTAAGAAGATTTTGCCTTGTGGAGGCACCTTACACTACCTTAATGCAACAGAGCATGTCCTTAACTAGCTGCTCTACTGTATAGTTGCAAATAGTACACAAAAGCCATTGTTGTTGAGCAAAGCATGCCCTCTACTCTACTGATTAGAAACAGGGTACTACTTGCCTTGTGGAGGCCTTTGAAGATGACACTTTGCTCAAATCTCCTAGATACAAAGTGTCCCAGAGAAGAGTTGCACAGCCCTCTTAAGCCCCACCCCCCCAGTCCCACTGTGCTGCTTCGTCAAGGTGGAGGAGTGTTTCTGGGAGTAATGAGAGAAAAATGTTGGAAATATATGACAGGAGTATCCCAGCAGAGTCATCCAAGACATGAAGGTCATCCCAGCTACCCGGCTAAAACAAACAGGTATCTGTATTGGACAGCAGTGATATAGGAAGATGCTGGAGGTGAATGATCACTTTAGTGACAATGGTAAAGACAGCAATTCATACTACACAGGAAAAGGCATGCCTGTATTTTACCAAGAAAACCATAGGGATAGACAATATAAAGAGACAGATGATATAGTGCCAGAAGATGGGCCCCTCAGGTCAGGTGACACTCAACAAGTACTTAGGAAAAGCTGAGGATGGTGTTTACAACATGGCAACATTCAAGCCTTTGGAATGTCTAGTCGCCATTCAGGGAAAGAAAATCTGAAGAAAATCAGGGATGTTGCCATTCAGGGAAAGAAAATCTGAAGTTGCAAAGACAAAATTACAGTGGGAGCATGGAATGTAAGAAACGTGAACATGGGAAGCTCAACACCATGAAAGATGAAATCAGTCAACTACACATTGACATCTCAGGCATCAGCAAATTGAAATGGATTGGAATTGAACATTTTCACTCAGAAGATTTACTATTCAGGACATGAAAAGCAAACAGTGTTGCTTCTATAGTCAGTAAGGAAATAGCAAAGAGTACTTGGGTACAATGCAGTCAATGACCAAATAATATCAGTTAAGGTTTGTGGAAACTTTTTAATATGATGATTGTCCAAGTTCTAACCACTGATGCAGAAGAAAAGGAGATTGACAAATGTTATGGTCAAGGTCAATCTGAAATCAACAGAACATGCAGGCATGATATGCTGCTTGAGGTTGGAGTCTGGAATGCCAAAGTTGGAAATATTAAGGAGGAAAACAGATGGAATGTATGGCCTGAGAAACAGAAATTAAGATAAAAAATGACATCAATTTCTGCCAAGCCAATTATTTCTTCATTGCTAACACAGTCTTCCAACAACCAAAACAGCACCTTTATACATGTACATCAGAAGATGTAAGACACAGAAATTAAATCAATTGCATTATTGGTTGAAAGAGGTGGAAATTTTCAGTTATTAGCAGCAAAAATGCGGTCATCAGCTCACTGTAGAACAGATCACAAACTAATTATGTGCAAGTTCCAAGACAATCTAAAGTGGAACAAGAAAGTGAACCAATTTCCACAATATGATCTTGAGCATATACCCACAATTTTTAAAGAGAACATCAAAAATTGCTTTGGAATTCTGAATCTCACTGATAGGGAACTGGAAGAACTGTGGAATGAAATCAAAGAAGTTGTTAAGGATGAATATGAAAAGAAACTGCCAGAGATCAACAAACAGAAGAAAGCAAACTGGATGTCAGAACAAACCATGGAAATTGCCAAGGAGAGAAGAGAAACCAAGCCAAGAAAAACAAAGATCTCAAGAAGGAACTTAACAAAAAAATTCAGAGAACAGTGAGAAGAGACAGGAGGCAATATTACAACAATTTCTGTAAAGACATCAAAAATGGAAACAGACACAGAAAAACAAGGAAAGCCTTCCAAAAGGTCTCCAAACTCAAAAGGAGGTTCCAACCTTGAATTGGTATGCTAAAAGAAACCAATGGACAGATAGTAACTGATTCAAAGAACATTTTAAAAAAGCGGAAGGAGGATACAGAAATTCTATACAGTAGAGATGTTGACATACAAGATTCCATACTTATAAGAACCTCTAGTACTAGAAGATGAAGTTAGATAGCACTCTGGTCATTACCATGTTGGAAGGCTACTGGAATGATGAAATAGCTATAGAAATATAGTAAGCACAGAAGACAAATTGTAGAGGTTCTCACCAAATTATGCCAGCAAGTTTGGAGAAAAACACAGTAATCAACAGATTGGATACTATACCGAAAAAGGTATTACATACCTTTTGCATACCAATATCAAAAAAGGAGACTTAACAGAGTGTGCAAACTACCATACAAAATCCTTAATTTCACATGGTAGCAAAATACTGTTTAGGATCGTCCAACCCAGATTAAAGTCCTACATGGAAAGGTTCGTGCCTGATGTTCAAGCTGGCTTTAGCAACTGATTTGATTAAGGAAGGAATAATTAAAGGTGAAATCTTCGCTATTTGCTTACTGTTATTATTTTTGGGGAGAGTTTAGTTTACACATTGTCCACTGACCATAGAGTCTGTACAATAGAATGAATTACATGTTTTCATTTCTATTCTGAGTAGTCTATATGGTCAAAAGGCCTTGTAGGATGAATGTGACTTCTTGAATAATCTGTCCCTTGCTTTGCAAGGCTGATTAACTACAGAGACCACTTAATATGATTTCTGACTTAATGATCAATAAGCCTTGGAAAAAGATGACCATTCAGGAAATTGTAAGCAGCTGCAATATCAGTATGTTGTGAAAGACAGAGAAGTGGAAGGGAATGGAGAAACTGCAGGCACCTATGACGCGTGTCCCTTCCTCATACAGATTGTTAGATACTTTATATATATTTTTAATTAAAAATAATAATAAAAATGGTGCTGATATTATAGCATGGTCTTCTCAAGATAATTTCACTTGATGTAGCCATCTCTGGAGCAGGAAAGAAACAGAATAACTAAACAAAATAACCATCTGGAATAGCTGATGCTTTTTCATTTATGCAAACAACCACAACATACCTTAATTGCAAAAGAGAAGCTTATGAGCATTATTACATATTACAAACATGTGCCTCTTAGTCATACTCGTAATCAGTAGCATCTGGCTGCAGCCAATGGCTTTCTTTCAAAAGGTGCTGAAGTAGTCTGGTTAACTGATCCATACACACAAGCCCTGGTGCTATTCAATTATCCATTACCTGTAGCAATGCTGGCATCATAGGCTACTTAGTTCAGCACATGTTTATAGAGAAGGAATGGCTAGTGGATAACTGTTATAAACCACATATCAAGGACAAGAATCTATACCCCTTGACCACACGCAGTCCCAGCTCTCATTCTGCATACCCAAGGTCACCCCAAGGCCACCATCAAAATAGTAGGATATCTGCATGGTTCAATTATTCACGTACAGCAAGATTTGGTTCCATAGCTCGGCAATGATCTCAAATAGCAGTCCTGATAAATCCTTAGATTGGTAAAGAAACAAATTGGGCAGAGGGAAAATATTGGTTTCAGGTCTGATTTGCAGGCTCCAGCTTCTCCTTTCATCTAAAGAGACAGGTTAAAAGAGAGATCTTTTTATCTGAAGAGACAGATTATCTCTTCAGAAAGCATAAGCTTCTCTGTAAATACGTGAAACTTACCTCTAAACACCACTTGCTAGTCATGTACATAAAACAGTCTTGCATTAAAGGGTTTGGAGCCTCAAACCTAAATCTGGGTCTACTTTCTGATGTGTGGAATGGCTGAAGGAACTGGACAGAGATGGTGGGGTGGGGAAAAGGAGGCCAAAGGAGAAACTGGCACCTTCCAGATATGATGCCTATTTCAGCAATTCCAAATTCAAAGTTTTCATTATGACTCTGTTTATTTTGAATGTCCTAATGATAGTCCAGTGTCAAAGTCCTCTCTGAATGTAGATATATGATAGTTGATTTTAGAGAATGATATCATTTATCATTTATCAGACAAGAAGAAGTCAAATATTAAAGAAATAATGAAGAAACTGTCAGTGCAATAGACAGTACCCTTGAACTTTGCCAGAGAATGAGAAGTTTTAATTTTCATTGATTTTAGACATGCTTAGAATTTTAAAACAATGTTTGTATTAGTTATTTTTATGAATAATAGATGCTATTCTTGGTACTGGTATTTTCTACTAATATTTTACATATTTAGCATATATTTAATATTGTAGCCTAATTATCCTGTTGTCAGGATAAAATTACCTTCATTTTCCTTGAACTTTCAAGGAAAAAAGTCAGGATCTAAATGCAATATTTTTTTTTAATTATTATTATTAAATTCATCCCTGCCCATCTCCCCCCAATGGGGAACTCTGGGCAGCTCACAACTCATTAAAAACAATAAATAAATATACAATTAAAAGCCTATACACACAGTTACAAAAGATGAAGGAAAAAGTCCAGGAAGCCGATGGTTCAGGGCAGCAATGCCAGGCCTCTAAGGGACTGGCCAACCCCACACTTGATGACTTCCCTCCCTGCCCCAGGCCAGATGGCAGAGCCAGGTCTTCAAATCCCTCTGAAAGGCCAGGAGTGAGGGGGCCAATCTCACCTCCAGGGGCAAAATATTCCAAAGAGTGGGGGTTACAGCAGAGAAGACCCGCCTTCTGGATCCCACTAGTTGGAGCTCTTTTGCCAAGGGGGTCCGGAACATGCCCTCTCTGTGTGATCGGGTAGGACGGGTTGAAGTCGTAGGGAAGAGGTGGTCCCTCAGGTAACCTGGTCCCATGCCATGTAGGGCTTTAAAGGTGATAACCAACACTTTGAATTGGACCTGGAAGCAAACTGGTACCCAGTGCAGCTTGTGGAGCAACGGTGTTATGTGAGTCCTTCAGGCCCCCAAAATAGCTCATGTGGCTATTCAGTCAGCTGAAGCTTCCAGATATTCTTCAAGGATAGCCTCATGTACAGCACATTGCAGTAGTCTATCTGGGAGATAACAAGGGCGTGAGTGACCATTCGAAGGGCATCCCGATCCAGGAAAGGGCGTAACTGATGCACAACCCGAAGTTGTGCAAAGGCCCTCCTGGCCATGGCTGCCACCTGCTCTTTGAGCAGGAGCCGTGAGTCCAGGAGGACCCCCAGATTACGCATTGGGTCTGTCTGGGGCAGTGCTACCCCATTCAGCACCAAAGATGACAAAGTCCTGGATACAGAGGAGCCATTAACCCACAGCCACTCCATCTTACCAGGTTCAGCTGAAGCTTGTTGTTCCCCATCCAGACCCTCACAGCCTCCAGGCACCACGAAAGGGAGGTCACGGCATCACTTACCTCACCTGGGATGGAGATGTATAATTGAGTGTCATCAGCATACTGATGATACCTCATCCCATGATGGTGGATGATCTCACCCAGCGGTTTCATGTAGATGTTGAAAAGGAGTGGAGAGAGAACCGAACCCTGCAGCACCCCACAAGGGAGGGGCCGAGGATGGGACCTCTTGCTCCCTATCACCACTGATTGGGACCAGCCCTGAAGAAAGGAGGTCAACCAGCACAAGACCATGCCGCCCACCTCCAATTCCCTGAGTCGCCCCAACAGGATACCATGGTCGACAGTATCGAAAGCCGCTGAGAGATCAAGGAGAGCAAGGATGGTCGCACTTCCACCATCCCACTCCTGCCAGAGATCATCCATAAGTGCAACCAATGCCATTTCCATTCCATAACTGGGCCTGAAACCTGACTGAAAAGGGTCAAGATAATCCGTTTCTTCCAGAACCCTTTGGAGCTGTGATGCCACCACTTTCTTGACCACCTTCCCCAAAAAGGGGAGGTGGGAGACTAGATGGAAATTGTCCAGTACAGAAGGATCCAGGGAGGGTTTTTTGAGGAGGGGGTGCACCAATGCCTCTTTAAAAGCAACTGGAAACACTCCCTCCTGCAAGGATGTATTAACTGTTGCCTGGATCCAACTGCATGTCACCTCCTGAGCTGCTTTCACCAGCCAGGAGGGGCATGGGTCCAGATGACAAGTGGTGGCCTTCACAGTCTGGAGGAACCTGTCCACTTCCTCAGGAAGAACAGGATCAAACTGTTCCCAAATAACTGGGTAAAAACGATCCCCTGGTATCTCCCCAGACCCCACGCCACACTTGGAGTCTAACTTGGAATGAATCCGAGCAATTTTATCCTATAAATGCTCTGAAAATTCCTCCATGAGGCCCTGCAAATGAATCCCCAGATACCCCCTACCAAGGAGAGATCTAGTGATCCCAAACAGGGCCGCTGGGTGGCACTCTGTGGATGCAATAAGGGCGGAGAAGTATTAGCACTTCGCCACTCTTATCGTCACAATGTAGGCCTTGATAGCAGCTCTAACCTGTGTTTGGTCGGATTTGATCTTTGTTTTCCTCCAGCGGAGCTCTAGACATCTTTTGACCCTCTTCAGCATCCTCAACTCCTCTGTAAACCACAGGGAGTGTCAGGGTTGATGTGGCAAGAGAGGTGGCATAGGCATGATAGGGAGACAGCTTGGGGCAGCCAAGGCCCCAGCTGCCTCCCTATTCCAAGCAGCAGCCAAGGCTGCTGCGGGAATACCCCCCAGCTCCCTCTGAAACCCTGACAGGTCCATCAGGCACCAGGGGCAGACCAATCGCATGGCTCCTGCCTCCCTGTGGAGGGGGGTGGCATAGGAAAAACTCAGGGTTACCAGGACATGATCTGACCATGACAACGGGGAAAGCTGTAAATCTCCCCTCAGATCACTTTGCCATTGCTCTGACAAGAAGACCAAATCTGGCATGTGGCCTCTGTCTCGGGTTGGGTCATGCACAATTTGAGACAGGCCCATGGCTGCCATGGTAGCCATGAACTCCTGAGCCACCTCCAAGGTCCATCCCAGGGATGGCAAGTTGAAGTCCCCCAGAACCATAAGCCTCCACCACCGGCCCTGAGACGGCCTCCAGCAGCTCAGGCAGGGAGGTTGCCACGCTGCAGGGAGGCTGGAACAGTAGCAGCACTCCCAACTTTTCGCAGGAGCCCAACCTAAGGAACAGTGTCTCACAGCTGGAGACTTGTGGAGCAATGCCCCTGAAGGCCACCAGAGACTCTTGGATGATGACAGCCACCCCTCCTCCCCTGCCCTGGCATCTCGGCTGGTGCCACACCGTGAACCCAGCTGGGCACATTTCCAAGAGGGGCACCCCCCCTCGGGCCCCAGCCAGGTCTCGGTAATACATGCCAGCCCCCCCCCCCCAGTGATCAAGTCACATATGAGGGGGGCCTTGTTGTTAACCGACCTGGCATTAAGCAGCAGCAGCCGGAGGCCAGGGTCCCTATGAACCTGCTGACCAGGGCCTGGGAGCGAGCAAGGAGGGCCGGAACATGCCACCGATAACTGGTAACCGGTAATATTTGCATGCATATGTGCTACAGCTTATTGCAGTTCAATATAATGCAGTTTTTTATTTTGTTTTATTGCAAGGAAGGAAGGGAGGCAGGAAGGGAGGGAGGAAAAGACAGAGAAAAGAAACAACAAAATCACACTATGTTAGATATAAGAAATCCTTCAGTCTAATTTTTAAACATGTTTGACCACTTGGAATAATACTGATCAGCCTTCTCATTACATGGATAGAGAATCCGTTTGTAAGCAGAAAGCAAACGCACATTGGTCATCCAAAATTGTAAACCTAAGGTCATATTGTTTTTCCAAAAGCAATCTTTTTTGCTGCCACTCATGCTTGATGAATCAGTGATTCTTCAAATAGTGAAAAGTTCCAAAGTTTTTCATATATAATCCAAAACTACATTCACGTCTGTAAACTATATTAATCTTTGTAACAACATGTTAAGAAACTTATGGATAATTAAATCAAACGGGACAATAGTAGAACAAGCTCATATCATATGACTCAGTGTCCTCTTATTCATTTTACACTTTTAACATAATAAAGTTGACAACCAACCTTCCCTAAACATTACTCAGGGTATCTAGTAAGTACAAAAAAATAACCTTTTGTTGAATTAATCTCCTCCTCCATGCTTAGTTTTTGCAGAGCTCTAGAACTTGGCTATTTGATAAGGCCTTCAGGGGATGTCTGTTAGAGGCTGTCCCCTTTGGATGGTGCTTTTATTAGAGTATTGTGTGTGTCTCTTGTTGTTTCTATTGTGTTTAATGCATTGCCTTTTCTTGTAAGCTACTCAGAGCCGATCTGAGATAGAGCAATATAAAAATCTGAGTAATAAAAATAAAATAAAATTGTGGGATCATAAACAAAAACGTTTAGCACCAATAGCCATTGATTTGTTAATATAGGATATTCCAGCTCTTTGTTCCATGCAAGCACGCCCCCATAGAATTAGAATCATCTAAAACACATTCCAATAATGTGGGAGTTTTAGATGGTACGAATGCATCTGGATTACATTGTGAAATCAATAGAGGTTTTAATGGAATATGCCACCATTTTGCAATTTATCTGGACCATATTTAACATTGCATAAGTTATCTTCTTGCAATAACTGAAATGGTTTAAAAATTTGATTTGGCAGCTGACCAAACATGTGCCCTCCTTTTTATTTTAGTGAAAGATGAAAATAGGTAATGGGACAAGTAAAGTTGTTTAAATCACCACTCTGTCCAATAATGTTTTGGAGGAGTTGCATTAAAAAAATGGATTCTGCTGAGCTTCTTGGATTTGGATTCTCAGAATTACAGGGTCTGCATATGGCTCCAGGACTTCAGATGTGAGGAAGTCTTCAGTATGTGTGCAAGATGACAAACTGCACTGTGTTACTGGCAGACTGGAGGCTTCTATCCTTAGCCAGCCAGTGGGAATGGGCAAAGGAAGGATGTCTCTCAAACTTGGATGTGCTTATTGCATGTCCAAAAACTCTGACAAGTTACAGACTGAAGTGGGCCAGCAATGACCTCTTCTGATGTGATCGGCTTAAAGTGTTTTATCTCGTAATAGCACTCCTCCTCTCAGAAGTCTTGCTAAACATATGTTGCCATCAAGCATGAAGCACTGAGTAAACCAGTTTCATAAGAACCTCCTGTTCTGTGCAATTAAACGGGGCTGATTTCTAGCTTGCTGTTATCTGTTCCTCGTAACCATGTTTTTAATAGTTACGGCAGTCACAGTACACTTTTTCATGTGGTTTTCACTTTGCTTTAGTAAATAGATTTAAAAAAATGTTAACAGGGCTCACGTAGGCTCTATTCACTGACAAGGCAAACTCAGAAGGAAAATAGGGATCTTCCTTCACCTCCTGGCACTGTAGGGCTAATAAGACAGACTCCAGAGTTCAAGGAGGTCAAGACTAAAAAATAAAGGCAATGTTGGAGTGAAGGACAAAAAATACAGTTTTATTTTATGAATAGGGCTGTTTTTCCATGTATCTGGCCATTTGACGTGATACATTCAGTGGCAACATAAATCAAGATTCTGATAGTTAAACACAAAAATGGTAAAACTGAGCAATATCTATTTACTGTATTGAGATCCATATATAACAGAGGTAGGCAATCTATGGCACTCCAAATGTTGCTGAACTACAACTCCCAACATCCCCCATTATCTGCTACACTAGCTGAGGCTGCTGGGAGTAGTAGCCTATCAATATCTGGAATTACACAAGTTAATTTCCTCAGATTTCAGTGAACGCAGGTTATGTTCATGATTATTTTGTTAGTTGTATATAACTACTTCTTCAGGAGCTCAGGGTGGCACCAACTGTACTCTTCCTTCTTCCAAAGTTTCCCAACAACATCCACGTGGGGTAGGTTGGGCTGAAAGAATGTGGCTGGTAAAAAGAGAGTCAGTGAGCTTCCACAGCTGAGGATATACTTGGACGTGGATATCCCCAATCCTCATAAAATACTTTAACCATACCACCAGACTTGTTTTCATTTGGGTTTGGTTATATAGCCAGCATGGAGACATTGTGAAATAAAAAATAATATTAGCATGCTTCAAGAGCATTTGCAATGCTAGAAAAAAAGTTTTAAAAAATTAACATGAAAGGAGGAAGGAAAAGATCCAAAATGACTTGATACTAGTCCAGAAATCTTGCATTTGCTTCTGGTTGCCCAGCTTCTGACATTCAGATTCCTTGGAAATACTACTTTTGACACATCTGGAGGGCACCACATTTGGGAAGCTAGCCCAGAAATTCTTGAGAAGTTCCTGGTATTGACATATTAACTTCATTTAGGGCCAGACACGCTTTTCGTATCTTAAAAGTAGCAGAAGTGAAAGATCATTAGGGACAGTTTTTTTGGATGACAGTTCTCTAATGTCTTTCCCTGACGTAATGTTAACCTTATGGCAATACTTTTCCTTTTTGTCTACAGTTGATCTCTTTGCCTCATGTTCTTAGCAGGATGGCTTCACCTCAGGAAAGAGACAATCATATAGAAAATGTATAACATTTTCTTTCTTCTTCTCGTGCTTGTCTGTGCAAAATCTGAAAAGTACTTCACAAGACAAATATCTTTTTCTGAGCCATTTATGCTGTGCACAGGTATGGAGGTGTTTATTATCTCTGTCAGATTTGCTTGGGAGCATTTGAAATAAAAGTGAGGTGGGGGGAAAGTTAAAATATCATACCTTGTTATGAAATGTTAAGTTTTCAACACAAGGTAAATTATGCTTGTCATATCAACAATGAGCATGCTGCAACTAAGACCTAACCAAAGTATGGAACACATGTGACTATCTTTTAACTCCCAGAACTACACACACCCTTCTCTCTGGATGATTGGGTCATAAACATTTAAGACTTCTGGAGGATCAGGCCAATTGTCCATCTATTTCCAGCATCCTGTTTCTCACTATAGCCAACAGATGTGTCTGAGGTATCTACAAGGAGAAGACAATAGACTTCTGTTTTGCTCACTGGCAATTGGTATTCAGTGATGAAATCTCCTAGCTTGACTACTTGTGGCAGTCATAATTAGTAACTGTTGAAAGACTTCATGTATGTATGCATGACAACATCTGATTACCATCTTATCTAAGCAACTCTAGGTGGTGTATTTTTCTAATAAACTTTGAGAAGTACTCCAGACCAGCAACCATCACAATTGTGTATCTGAGTTAAACTTTTATTTCTTTGCCTTCAGTGAATCTATGACTGACATCTTAATAATTATTTAGAACTTGAACATCTTTTTTGGATTTGGATGGAGAACAGAACAGGAGTTGGTGATTCTGAGCCTCAAAATTCTGAATCTCATGTATTAATAATATAGGAAGCAAGATGGTTCTGACTGAATAATGAACAAGCTGTCAAATATCTATCTCCCAGTGCCATCTTGTGAAACAACTTTTCCAAGAAAGTATGGGGTCTTCTGAATCTGTGCCTATTGTCTTCCTTTTACTTGGTTTAGAAGACATTGTGGTTTATAGGATTGAAAATTGTTGAAAAGTAAGGCAGAACCAATAGAGACATTGGTATTCAAAGTGGTCTCTATCCTTTAACCAAGACTGAAACTAGATTGAAATGGATCTATATAATCCATCTAGAAACTCCTCCGGCTAAGAATCCCATCATCACCAGTCTGGAGACAGAATGGTAAAGGACTACCAGCTCCACAGAAACAATAATAGGATAAATCTGCCACCACTAAAGCCTCCTGCAGAGACAGATGAGAGTAGACATACAGTTTAACATGGGGAAGCACAAGAAGCAGATGCCTCTTCTTGGATGTCTGCAATAAGAAGATAAAGTAGCAATAGCTTTACTTCTCACCCCAGTAGAGACTCAAATGGTTATGAATAAACCATATATCAGTGGAAATGTGTGCAAAGCTTGATAGGAAATATATTACCCATGTATACAATATCCCAGGGTATGAGAAACTTAAGATGAAGGTGTAGCTACTAACTTTCATAAATGTATATATTATATTATTGTGTTGGTAGTACTTTGGGTTTAAAGAAGACACACTGTTGTGAAGTTCATCTGTGGACACAGAGGTGGTTCTGCAGTCCCAGCCTGGAAGTGCAGAGTCTAGCAGAATGGGTGCACTGAAATTCCATTGTTGTAGTAATTGAGGGTATTATTCTGTGACTCCGCTCACAGTTTTCTATCAGTTTTTGGCAGTGCCTGTCTTCAAAGCCAGTGGAGGCTTCATAGCACAGGGCTATCCAGCAGGTTCTGTCAGCAGCAGCAGCTTCTAGTTCTCTTGGCTGGATGTCACAGTGGCATAGGGTTTCTTTCACAGCGTCTTTGTAGTGCTTGCAGGGTCAAGCTCAAGGTCTCTTCCCAGACTCCAGTACACTATAGAGCAACTGGCAAGGCATGTGGTAGTCATCCATTCTGATGACATGTCCTACCCACCACATCTGGGCTCTGATAATCAGGTATTCAATGCTGGTGGACTCTGCATGAACCAAGACCTCCAGGTTGGAGACACAGTCTTGCCAACGAATGCCAAGGATGGAACGGAGAGCATGCATGTGAAATTTCTCCAGTTGTTTGATGTGCCTTTGGTACAGAGTCCAAGAGTCACATCCATATAGGAGAGAAGGGATAACCACAGTTCTATAGACTTTCAGCTTTGTGGAGATATGGATGTGGTATTGACTGAACACTCTAGTATGCAGCCATCCCAGTGCCTGGCTGGCCTTGCTGATCCTGGAGTCAACTTCTTTGTCCAAAGACCCATCTCTCAAGATGATGCTTTCCAAGTATTTGAAGCTGTTTACATTTGTCAGCATCAACTGTAGATCACTGTCTTTGTGTACTAGGAGTGCACAGTCATCAACAAAGGTTTCTTGAATGACTATATGCAGGCACTTCATCTGTGCATTCAAGTGACGGTCAAAGAGAGATCTGTCCAATCAGTACCTGATGTATACTCCCCCCTTCAGAACCTGGACAGCATGTGACAACATGCAAGCAAAAACAGATTGAACTGGACTGAGGCTAGAACACAACCCTATTTTACCCCATTGGAAATGACAAATGCAACTGATGTATCACCATTGTAAAGAACCTGTCCTGTCATTCTGTCATGGAAAAAAAAAATCCCCTCTCACCCCTATGGGTGGTATGTGTCTTCCTCAATCTTGCGTCCTGTACCAGAGGCCTGGGAGTTTGAGGGTTCTGCACAGTATCTTAGCTGTTCATAGCACTGCACTCTTCTGGACAGATAGCTCTGATGTTGTTCCTGGGATCTGTTGGAGCCACTCTCCCAGCTTAGGAATCACAGCACCGAGTGTTCCTACCACCACTGGGACCACTTTGGCCTTTACTTTCCACATCCTCTCTAGTTCCCCCTTCAGGCCCTGGTAGTTCTCCAGCTTCTCATACTCCTTCTTCCTGATGTTGCTGTCACTTGGCACTGCTACATCTATCACCATCACTGTCTTCTGGTCCTTGTCTACTACCACAATGTCTGGTTGATTGGCCACTGCCTACCTGTCTGGATCTGGAAGTCCCACAGGATCTTAACCCTGTTATTCTCCACAATCTTCTGTGGAATCTTCCATCTGGACTTGAGAGGGTCTAGCCCATACACTGTGCAGATTTTCCTGTACACAATGCCAGCTACTTTGTTGTGCTGTTCAGTATATGCTGTTCCTGCCTGCATCTTACACCCTGCCATTATGTGTTGGATTGTCTCTGAGGCCTCTGTGCGCAGTTTGCACCTTGGGTCCTGTCTAGTGTGGTAGACCCCTGCATCTATGGATCCTCCTAGACCTTGAGTCTCAGGCAACTGCTCTATCTATGAGCAACTGATGTTTTGAGCCTCCAGTGTTGTTCCCAATGCCCTTTTGAGCTGTGCTCATGTACTGGCAAACGAAGAACAGATTGAACTAGATTGGGGCAAGAACACAACCCTATTTTACTCCACTGGAAATGGCAAATGCAGCTGATGTATCACCATTGTAAAGAACCTGTCCTGTCATTCTGTCATGGAATATATATGTTCCATGACTATATACAGTAGTCCAGGGAAGGGTAGCACCTCTGGTGGAGGGGCCTGCCTTGCCATTTTTTAGGGCTACTCATTCACCTTTCGTCCCCACCTGGTGCTCAGCGATCACCTCTGGCTCCAAGTAGCTATAATACGTGCAGCAGCCACACTCCGGTAAACCATCTCGGCAGATGGGCCAAACCAGATGACGATAGCCAACGGGTCTTCAACTCTTGGTAAGATAGGGGTCATGTCTATTCCAGCATGTGAAGTCTGGTCCTGGCAGATTGAGTGGAGGAGACTAATCAACAGTCCAACAGCCAAGAAGGCAGGCCCAGCAGGCTTTGTGGAGTGCTAAGAGCACGTCAAGACACTTAGACATACTTTATTTATTTGTTTGTTTGTTTGTTTGTTTGTTTATTTATTTATACTTTATTTCAAATTTGTCACTGCCCATCTCACTGCAGAGTGACATCCTGGTCATCCACTGCAGCAGGAGATATCTCCAGCCATAACGGTTCTCCCTGCCACTGGATTAAGGTCCCTTATGCCGAGACAGTGGGACTGCCCCTATGCAACAGCTGTTCCATTAAAATTCCATCATGTACAGGTTTCTGTTGTGCAATTCATCTCCATCTACAACTCATCTGCAAATCATCTCAGTCCACACCTAATTTGTTGAGCCCTGCAGTGATGGGGAGTGGAAAAACAACAGGTGAAGATGACCATTGGCAGTTGTAGTCACAAACTTGCAAGCGGGCGGCCCTTGGACCAATTATTGTATTTACTCAAGAATGAGCATGGGAACTCTATACAAGTGGAACTCAGTGCATGGAGTGTGGAACCTCATTGTGCTGTAGATTACTGTCCCTTTAAAAAGAAAGAGTGCTGAAATTTAATGCCCTATTGAATCCCTTGCAGTGTCTGGGGCCAACTAATCTACCTTTGGACCTGAACAAATTGTTTATCATTTTAAAGGGCTATATGAACTTTAGACTGATTTTTTAAAATGTGCTACTGAGTTAACATTTCAAAAATCATAACTAAAGAGAGGTGTACAGTCTAAATATATTCAGTTGGGAGTCACAGAGATCTACCATACCTTGGCTGCAAAATTTTCAGAAAACCATTAGATAGCAGAAAGGAGATACAGAAAACTC
The DNA here is from genome assembly GCA_030867105.1 of Liasis olivaceus. NCBI lineage: Eukaryota > Metazoa > Chordata > Lepidosauria > Squamata > Pythonidae > Liasis > Liasis olivaceus. The sequence continues at coordinate 26,172,129 of CM061348.1, read as the reverse complement.
TAAAACTTTGCTGCCATACAATGGCTGCCTGGAGTTTTGCAGCTCAGCTATTGTGAGATTAGTTAAAAGGAGGCGGAAGAAGAGTATGGATGGCCAGGCGGTGCAGAAGACTAAATCCAAAATGCAAAATTGATTTGGAGGGTATGTGAACACACATGTAATACCTGTTGTCAACACCTTAACCCAGCTGCCTCTTTTCCTGGGCTTCTGCAGCTGCCTTCCACAGCTGGTGCATGATCCCCAGAAAAGATATGCTTGGTTTAAAACATTCCCAACGAGGGCTATGTGGGTGCACAGTCATTCTCCAAATCATATTCTGGTCTTTGGATCTCTGCACTGCCCTAGTGAGACTGTTGAAAAAAACTCATTTGTATGTCAAGATCCACCGAACTGAAGGGGACAGAGGGGTGAATGTGCCACTTTCATATCCCAATGTCTGCACACAAGAAGCAATCTTAAAGCCATATATACATTAGTCTCCTTTACTGACTTTTTCATGCAGCAAAAGCAGCTCTACAGAACTACTGAATTAGGGTAGCTAATGTGAGTTTGCATAAGGTTTTTTGATATCACAAATGTCCTGGATTTCTTCAGTAGCAATACAGCTTTAGTCCAGCAGGAGAACCATGTCTGGCCCTCTCATTCCTTCATCCTGGGATATGGTACTCAGAATTAGTGCAAAATGTGTGTGGGGTGCTCAGAATGCAGATATTTAAGGAATGGGATCACTACCTGCCCCTCCCCCAAAGGAGGTCAAGATTTGCATAAAATTCTCGTCCCTCCTTCTTTCTTCCCCTCCAAAGGAGGGACTTCGAAAAAAATGACAGAATTTGAAACACTTTTACGGAAGTAAGATCACCTTTAGGGCATATATATATATTAATTGTTATTGAACTATGACATGGAGATGGAACAAATTAAAAGTTGTATGATGAGGTGGATGCAAAACCTCAAAGGAATAATCAGAGTATAACAATAGGAATATTTAGGGAAAATGAATAAAATTTTATTTTATTTTATTTTTAGTATTTATGTATTTATTTTATTAAAATAAAATAAAATTTTATTTTATTGTGAGAGCCAGTTTGGTGTAGTGGTTAAGTACTTTCCTCCCAGAAAGTAGAAGAGTGTGAGTTGTAGTCCCACCTTGAGCTGGGTGATTTTGGGCCCGTTACTCTCTCTCAGCCCAACTCACCTCACAGGGTTGTTGTTGTGGGGAAAATAGGAGGAGGAAGGAATATTAGGTATGTTTGCTGCCTTGACTTGTATATGAAAAAAAAAAGTGGGATAAAAATATATTTTTTAAAAAAACTCCAAATTATAATTTAAGGGAAAATTGATACAAAATGTTTTGTAGATGGTACATAATTCCATCAACAATTACCAAGCTAGACAAATCATATAATAATAAATAATAACAAAGAAGGACCCTTTCATCATATGTGGTAGTTATGTAAAAAAACTCAAAAGTACTGAAAAGAAATACATCAAAATATTCAGAAAATCTTAAAAATAAAATGTGAACTGAAACCACAGATATTTTTTATTAGGTGTAATCCCAGAAAACATATGTGAAAAAAATACCATAATTTATTAAAAGATATACTGAGACCTGCAAGAACAAATTTGACACAACTTTGGAAAAGAGGAACCTTACCAACAACATCAGATTGGGAGACCAAAACGTGCAACAATGGTAAAATTGACAGTATATATCCATAATAGAAGCCTAACCAAATTTAAGCAAGAATGGCTCTCTTATATTCAAAACATTACAAATCAGGGCAAATTTAGGTATTTGGAATAAAGCTTTTGGGAAAAGAGTTATGAGACTAAACAAAAATAACAGATGAAAGAAATAGATTCTAGCAATAATCTTTAATATTCAGTGCAAAGTATAAATATCTAGGTTGTGGAAACAAAGGGAAGGGAAGGGGAGAATGTGTCATTATAAAGTTTTTAATTTATGTTTAGAAGCTGTTCCTCTTTGTTTTATTCTACTGTCACTATCTAATGTAGATTTTTTTTCTTTGTATTTTACTATTTTAATATTTGTAAGAAAATTGCATAAAACTAGCAAATGCAGTTTTATATTTGCAGATGTTAAGTTAGGTAAATTGTGACTCTCTAAATAAAAATAATTCATCCCACTATCACATGGGCGCATGTGACTGGACTAGGCAACACTGTCTGCCCAGATATTAATGGGCAACTGGAGCATCCTTGCTCCTGTTTCTCCTAGATTTCTATCTTTAAATGACTCCACAGGGAGGAAAAGCAAACCAATTTTTGGTGAGTTAAAAAACAAACAAACTTGGATGGAAGACAACGAAGATATTCCAGGGCTGTGAATTAAACTCACCAGTCGAGAAAACATCTTGGAAGTGTAGAATACATCCTTCCCATTTTACATAAAAGAGGTCTTTTTTATTTTTAAAATAAATGGATATTATAGAATAACATATACAGTAGATTACAGCTATGCAGCAACTTAGGCTTGAAGGGGAAATGTTGTTCCAGTGCACATGTGAATGGCTCACATCACATTTGTTGACACGTCCTTAAATCAAACACTTCTTTTCCTAGGGTAACCATGCAAGCCGAAGAAAAGACACAACTTTTTTAAGGAGTTGCCGACAAACACAACATACTTGCCCATGCTTGCTCTATATCCCCTTTTCTGTTTCCAGTCTGGATCACTGCATAGCTCAAATAAAGATTACTGTGTCTTTCAGAACCAGAAAACAGACCTTTTCCATGAGTGTACTGTTGTGTCTCCCAAGGAAGGAATTTTACAGGCACAAGTGGTGTGACCTTTCTGCAGGCACAGCTCTTGTGTTGAACTGACCTGGTTCTGCTAGAAGATAAGTTTTCTTCTTTTTATTACCTTCTGCAAACAGAAAGATAAACATTTCAGCTGGTTACTAAGCAAAACAGTGGGTTTGGTGTTGTTCTCACTCTTAACAAAGGTCTTTTTTTTTCTTTGTTCTACTGCAACAAGGGTCTTCTTTCTTAATCAAGATCTGACTTCTGAAACCAACCAAATGGACATGCAGTTTGTTCAGAATTAGATCTCACCGAGTTCCATGAAGCTTGCATCTGGGCAAGTATGCCTATTATTGCAGTCATAAATGCCTTAAAAATAAATGAACCCTAAACTGGTTGGACTCATGGTACATCTCAAGCTTTGCATGCAGGAAGGGCTGGATAATCTCCTGCTTTAAACACCCAGAGAGCAACTATCATTCAGTGTTGAGAAGACTGGAACAAATGGGGCCATGCTCCCCCTAAATGTAATGCATTTTCCTACGTTCTTCGTAGTTAAAAGATTGCATGTGAATCGATAGTTTTATTCCTCTTTGGATCTAAAACAACAACAACAACAACAACCTTTGTTCTGATGAGCTGCAAAGATTGATACCTTGAGGCTTCATTCATATTTTTTCATTTACATTCAAATCACTAACAAGCATCTAATATAGCCTTTTCAGTGGCCACAGCTTATAACAATCCCTTCATACACATATACTACAAAATATACATCGTCCAAGCCCAGAACTGTCCTTACATTTGGCCTGCTCTGATTCTCCTCAGTGTAGCCTTTTGCCTTGCAGTATGGATGGCCAGCAGTGCTCTGGTGCATTTTCTTAACTTTCTTCTTGGGCAGCAAATATTTTGGCCCTGTGCAAACCTAATTTTCCCCTGCCCACTTTAAGCCCCAAGTTAAAGGAAAGCAGATGGCAAATCCATTTATCTCAGTTCAGCCTTTTCCCTCTCCCAAATATTTTTTGAAAGGGAAGAGAAAACCCTTCCCGTTCTTGGCGCAGCTGAAGCTTCTGGATCAATTAATATAAACCTTTTAAATACAGCCAACAAAAATATGATAATTAATATTCGTGCTGGCCAGAAAAAAAATCTGGCATTTTCTTCTATTGGTTGTCATTCAGTTTCATGAAAAAAATGTCATTTAGAAATGTATAAAGAAGAGCCCTTGAGGATACTGATGGCATCTGGGCAAGTTTTATGTGGAAGAGACCTACTCTCCTTAAGGAACCTCAGGTTTTGGAAGACTCTAAGAGAGAAGCCAGGACCTTGAAAGGGACCAGGACATGGTTTGGGATCCAATTCAGATGGGTTGTGCTCCATGTGCCATCTCCAACATTTTGTTCCAATGGATGTTTTCAAATTATCCTCAGGGCCAGACTTGGAATTTCTTCCAGGATTCCAAAAGCGACACTACCAGGATATGGATAACTATTGCTAGATCGAACAGCAAACTATGTAACTTTCCTCAGAACATCACTGCAATCCATGCATAGTCCCATACAAATGACAGTTAACCATGACAGAACTTAGTATACCAATGGGCTGGCCACAACATGTGAATTAGCTCAGTGTGTAGAATCAGAAATGGTTGGAAATATAGGGAATCCATCCTTAATAGATGAGAATATCTGTAGCTCAGGGTTGAACTGTGGAGTCCTGTGGAGTCCTGTGGAGCTCTCTGGGCTTGGTTGTTTGCTTGGAGACATTTCATTACCTGACTAGGTAACATTATCAGTGCTAGTGAGTTTGGGGTTTGCTCCCTATTTATATACAGCTTATATACTCAGTTTATATTTTTATATACAGTTTTACATACAGTTTATATATTCCCTGTTTATACAGGAAGCAAACCCCACACTCACTAGCACTAGTGAAGTTACCTCGCTGAGTAATGAAACATCTGTAAGCAAACAACCAAGCTCAGAGAGCACCAAGGACTCCACAACCCCCCTCTAAGTAAACAACACATCTATTTTATTTATTTATTTATTTATTTTCAGGCTTATATGCCGCCCATCTCCCCCAATGGGTGACTCTGGGCGGCTCACAATAATAAAAAGGAAGAAAAAACACAAGTCCTTCCAAACATGGATAAAATCTATAAATAATTTAAAAACATATATTAAAAATGCCCTAAAAACCTCCTATGATTTTTAGCCCTAAAAAACCTGTAAGATGCTGGGGTGGGGAGGGACAAACCCATCACCCCACCAGCCATCTCCACAGGTGCGGGCCCCCCTCTGGTCCCCAGGCCTTCTGGCAGAGCCAGGATTTGATCCCTTTCCTGAAGGCCATGAGGGAGGGGGCACACCGTACCTCAGGAGGCAGGATGTTCCATAGGGCGGGCGCTGCAGCAGAAAAGGCTCTCTGCCTAGACCCCACCAATCAAAATCCCTTGACTGGTGGGTATCTATGGATAACTGTCCCATTAAAAACAGATCTGTAGCAGGAGCATGTCCTAAATTAGCAGCAGGCAGCTTTTCTTTGGTGCAATTTCATGTAACCAACAACTTAATTTCAAATCTGCTATGGAAAATAAAATCAATTCAGGTCTTCAGTAAGAACTGTGTCTTTTCTCTTACAACCCTTTGCTTAGCATCAAAATGAGAAAGAAGAGGATTCAGAGAGAGAATGCATGCCCCCAGCTACTTTGGATGTATAGTTCTGGCCCCTTCCACCACTGGAGTGCAGAACCAACAAATTATTCCTCAGAGAACACAGTTCACATCAGAAGAAAGGTCAAGTCCTGTTTCTAAATCCAGAGGGAAAGTGCAGCACCTTAAGAATGCTTAGACGTTCTGAACATAATCCATAAACGTGTTTTTTTTTTCTTGAGCTACCTAGCTCAAATGAGGTCATCAAGGAAAGCCATGATCTGTTTAAACAGTTTGGTATATATAGTTTCAGCATGGAAAAACCTGACCAAAGTAGATATACAAAATCACTCCAGAGATCTTTTTTAAAAGTGAAAAACTGTTTCCCTCACTCCCACCCCCACCCTCCCAGGATAGGAGGAGACCTACAAATAATACATGGTCATTGAAAATGGAACTAGTCCATCTTTCCCCAACCTACCAGCCTCCAGACAAGTTCAACTTCCATAATTCAGAACCATAGGAATTAAGAAAACCTACTGATCTGGATAACATCAGTTGAAGAAAAGTTGGGGAACTTCAATGGGAAGCTCACACTTCAGCTCAACACTGTTTATTTCTCAGAAAATATTATTTGTGATGTAATGGTTAAGGATCTGGACTAGATCCAGGGCTTTAAATCCTCCTTCAGCTATGAAAGCTCACTGGGTGACCTTTCAGGGTGGTTATTGTGGGGGAAAATTGGAGGAGGCAGAGCTATGAATACCAACTTGAATTCCTGGAAGGAAGACAGGTTATAAATCTAACTAACTAAATCTAACTAACAACAGAAAGCAAAAGCGTTGGAATAAATGGGCAATTTTCTTCAACAAGCACCAGTCTTGGGGATTATTTGTTCACTCAGAGTCCCTTTAGTTAGGACCAACATGAAGTTCTGATAACATACAGTGGAAAATTAAGGAAGAATTCAGAGAATCTGAAGGGGATTTTACTTTTTCACAGAAATGTGTACTGATGGTGTCAAGCTTCCCATCAAAATCTTGACTGAAATTCTCAGACAGACATCTTACATGGCAAGGCATGGCTGCTCAGCTTAATTCTACCACTGTGTCTCTGACATGCAACATGACACGGCTGGATAAAAATCTTTATTGCATACCAGGATGAAGCCACTTCAACAGTTGATTGTCCTCTGACAGAGTGAGAATGCAAACTCCCTCTTCTATCCCAGGGCAGTTTAAGCTATTGCATTTACTTTCCACTTCATTTCAACAGATGCTTTATTGTGTGCTTGAGTATTTCATAGAATCAAAGTTGAACAGTTGTTGATATACAGACATCTCTGCCCTGGAGACTGCTGTCTGTAACCAAAAATGAGACCTGGGGGTAGCTCAGCAGACATGTTGGCTTAGGATGTGGCAACTGTGAAAATTCCATTCTAGATAGTTACAAAATATATAAAATTAAATTACAATTTTTTTTTTAAATGCCAACATTGTAAAGCCCTAATATGTACCTAAGGTATGTCTACAGCTGGAATACTGTATACAGTTCTGGTTGCTATATTTGGAAAGAGATATAATAGAGGTGGAAAAAATACAGAAGAGGGCAACTAAAATAATTAGGAGACTCGAACACTTTCTGTACAAGAAAAGGCTAGAATGCTTGAGATCTTTATCATGAGGAAAGATGTTATTGAGGTGTATAAAATCATGCATCTCTCAAAACACTGATTAAACATTATGATTGTTACTATTGATTAATTTAATTATTTTAAAATTGTACACATTTCCATCTTAACTGATTCAAATAAATCAAGAAGTATGCAGGCAAAAAACAAAAACTCTGACCTATTCTCTTATGCACAAACTCTAGTCCCATATACAGAAAAGGTAGTCATATGCAGCAGAAAGAAGTGGCCTGGGTAAAGGAGTTGTTGCTACTGGGGAGACAAAAATTGGCAAGACATTGGGGGCTGCACATGACAAGTCACATTTGACTCCCAGACAAGAATATGCTCCTGCAGACTGAATCAGAGGTGTGTACTGAATGCAGAACCATGCCCCACTCTTCCCACCAGAGATCCAAGATAGCATAACCAAAATCTGGTGGCAAAATGCTCAATTTGCAATGGCACAGGATTGGGGTTGGGGTTTTTTTTGGCCAACAAGAAGGATGGAAATGGAAGCAAGACATGTTTGGGAGCAAAAGCGCACCAATTTCCACCCTTTAAACCTCCCCAATCATACCCAGAAATTGTGCTAGCCATGGACTAGATGGTCAAATAATGATGGTAAAAAGCAAAGAGACCTTGCTTTGGAGACAGGTAACCAAAGAAACTAAAATATTGTTCATTTCCAACCCGATTGAACATAAATTGAGGAACAATGGGAGTTGCAGTATTGACATGGTCACAGTTACCAACCCCTGAAATAAATAGATTTCTCTCCTTTCTCTGCATCATATCTTTTCATCAATATACATCAAAAAAAAAAAGTTCTATGTCAGATTTTCCAGTCTTTTGCCATAAAAGCTTTTCATATTACCAAAATATTGTCCTTTCCAGCAAAATGTATTTGTGAAGATTGTTATTTGCCCAGGTGGGTGGGTAAAATATTAAAGTAGAGAAAATAAACAGAGAAATGCTGTTCAGCTTAGTATAATAGAACCCTGTGCCTAACTAAAGCTCTCAAAAACTGCTGTAATATTATTACATTCCTACTGTTGCAGGAATAGACACAGTGGTGCTAGTATTCGTCTCTGTTCTTCCATGTGATCCTGAATATCTAATTTCTTGAGCTGGCTTTATTTCTGTTTTATAGCTTTTCACTTCATTGCCCTTGTCTTATGTTTCTCTCTGTCTGTTCGTGCGTAAAGGCATTCCTAGCTGCAAACACTGTATGTCAGTGTTGTCCAAACTTGGCCACTTTAAGATGAGTGGACTTCTGGCTGGGGAATGGTGGCTGGGGAATTCTGGGAGTTGAAGTCCACTCATCTTAAAGTGGCCAAGTTTGGATTACACTGCTGTATGTGATTTCAATGCAATTGAGTCGTTCCAATGGGAGCCATCTCTATAGGTGTCTTTCACTATGAATGTGTCTTTTCCCTATATAATTGCAAGCTCTAAACCAAACAGCCTAAGTGAGGCATCAGGGTTTTTGCTTCATCTGTGGCCAGCCACAGAAGGTTGGGTGTGCCTGTTACATCACCAGGACTCATCAGCACCTGGAGACCTCTGACCTGCGTGCCAAGGAAGAAAGCCTCCCCTCCTGTTCAAAAGTCCTGTTGCATTGGGGGAGGGGGACAGGTGATAGGAAGAGGGGAGGGTTTCACAGTATAGCACCTGCACAAAAAAAGGTCCAGGCTCAATTTCTGACACCTCCCAGTAAGGTTGGGAAAACTTCCATCTGAGAAGGTAGGGAGCTGCTATTTCTACCCCCCAGTTCTAGCTTGGTTGGACCTGGATAAAAAGCCCTTTCTTCTTTTGCAATAGGTTTTCAGAATACCTGTCGATATGTACCACAGAAGCTACCGTTTACTTTACTAAAAGCATGTACCAAAAAGCTACATGCTTTTGAACATGTGCCATATGTTTAGTAGTAAACAACATGATTTTTCTTTAAAAAAAAAAGTTAAGCAGCCATCCTACAGCCTCTATGATAGTGTTTCTCAACCTTGGCAACTTCAAGATGTGTGGACTTCATGCTGGCTGGGGAACTCTGGGAATTGAAGTCCACACATCTTAAAGCTGCCAAGGTTGAGAAACACTGCTCTAAGATGTCAGACAAGAGGAGTTCCCTCTCCAAGGTCCAGAGCAAGACCTCTGTAATCCCTCCTGGCCCCTTAGGAGCTTCCAGTGCCAGTTCTTCTTGAGGTGAGAAAGAAGGTGTGTTGGGTCATGCTGCTTATTGTTTGAAAGACAGGAGACAAATGGTAAAAGGGCCTGACCTTGAGACTTTTTCCATTGAAAATAGTTCTTGGAACAGTTCACGCTTTGCAGGAATAGTACAGTCAAGCTCCCACTTCTTACAACCTAAAAGCAATGAAATTGAAGAAAGAAGGGCCACGCACCTTCAGAAGACTTTGAAAAGACTCAAAGCAGCCATGCCAAGCCTTGGAGTAGTGGCTGAGGCATTACAGCTTCAAGGAAGGGCATTTGTTCACAAGCAAAGAGCTCTATTGCGCAGGGCTTGGATTAAAGAGAGAAGTCCCCTCAAGAGCTGGGATGAGCACAGCACATGTAATAGCATCACCAATGCTTGGGAGCAGCAGTTTTAAGATCCTTGGGAGGAATCTGGCTTCTGCTTCTATGGTGAAAAGCTGGCCATTGACACACAGTGCTAAAGCAGCACCCACAAAACCAGCCATGTTGAATGGCTTTACAGCTGGGACCATGACTGGGTGGCAGAGAGGGCATCACTACTATATGTTTGTGGCTGATTTGCAAAGCAGTGGAAGAAATTTCCCCTCTTGATTTTCCTCTGCAGTCCCTCCACCCTGACTCTTCCCCCCCCCCGCCCCCCGCCTGTCAGGGGAAGAGATCCAGGGGTTATGCGCCGGGGAAGGTTTAATGCACATCACCTGTCCAGCACACTGCTTCTCCCCTGCTGATGCCCCATTTCTCCCCCTCCCTGGCCACTTTGCTTGTAAGGAGTGAGAGTGTGATGGAGGAATTGGCTGCCAAGCATGCTGTGCCACATTGGGGGTCAGCCATGGGTAAACAATCTCACCGGCTTTGTGAGGGGATTTTTCTGAATGAAACGGTGAGTTTCAAAGCAGCTGCCAGGGAGCTATAGCAACCGCAGGATCTTCCGTATGGCTTCACTTCCAATGCTCGCATCCAGACAATCAGCAAAGGAGGAATGGGGGGTGGGGAGAGCTCAGCAGACTCCTGAAGCACAACTTTGCTACTGTAGCTCCCAACCTGTGTGGACTTCCTGAACCTTCTCTTTCTCAGAGCTGCTGGTTGATGGTAACATTGGTCAGCAGGAGTGTCTGGAGGGTTTGGTGGAAAAAGTCAAGAGGGAGGCCGTGACGGTGCAATTGAAGTGGAGTTTTGGACTGTGCTGCCACGGCTGCCATCATGACTTTTTCACCAAACCCTCCAGACACTCCTGCTGGTTAATCAATTAAATTCTATGATGAACATATTTAAAAAATTATTTTATGTATTCATTTTGTTTTATATTATGCCTGCCCTCCAGTAGCTCAGGCAACATAGGCACCATCACCCCCTTCCATTTTTTCCTCACAACTTTGTGAAGCAGGTTAGGCTGAAAGATGTAGCTCAACACCTTATTTTCTGTACTATATCAAATGACTCCTACTGTCCAGAATGGAGGACATTATTATCCAAAGTAAACTATGGGGCTGGAGGGTGGGATTTGAATTTATTTATTTATTCAGATTTATTCTCTAGGTTTTTTAATGTAATTCACCAATTTTAAAAATGTGTGTTAGGGAAAACCTGCAAAAAATGTGTATATCCAGTGAAAATAATATACAGTACTAAATGTATTATATTAGGAAAAATGTCTTACTTTATGCAAAATTTCTAATAAACATGCTGGTAAACATGCACAATTTTTTTTTCAAATTTTAGTGGCAAACTTAACAACAAATCTCGGACTAATATATGGATACCATAAACCAATCTTACAAGAAACCAAAATTGCCAGATTTAACTATTCCTGCTGCATCCTGCCCTCTTCAGAGCCACACCATGTTTCTGCTGTGTCTGGTTGAAAATGCAGGCTTCACACCATGGACCTCAGGGAAATAACAACAACCTGGTGAAATCATTATCATCATTAAGAGCTATCTCACTAATAAATAGCAGTTGTGAAAACTTACACTCTGTTATTGACATTGTTGTTGTTGTTAAACATAGTCAAGAAAGCAAGATCCAGGAAGAAAATAGTAACAGGACACAGTCAAAGGAACAAGGTTAGTGATTGCCTATAGTTATTGCTTTCAGACTTTTGCTGGGTTCACATATCACTCTATTGTTTAACCATGGGTTCTTGAATAACCTACCATTGGTTGGATTCATCAGCCATCACACTGAGCCCTAAGTCATGGTTCACCTTATAACCTCAGCTAGAAGATTTATAGCCTGTATACACAGATTGGGTTCAGGCATTGCAGTAAATTGCTTAACCATGGTTTACTGAATAAGCTATTGAAACCTGGATTCAGTCAAAGCCAAGCAGATCTCTTTATATGTTCATATGTTGTTTAAACTAGACTTCAAAATCCTCCTCAAGGACCATTGTGATCCTGAAAATCTTATCATAATAACTGTTTTTCTCAAGTTGCAAATCATGGTTTGTTTGGGTTTGGCTTTGTATGTTTTCTGAAATTAAGCAATTATGGGTTTGTCAACAAATCGTTAACAAGCAAATCATGGTTTAGTATAATTTGGGAATTTAATCAATCTTCTGACCCAATTTTTCCCAGTAAATTCTGAATTTAAAAAATAATGAGGAAGCCAATGGGGGGTAGAATCTAACAGTGTCACTTTGTCTTTAAAAAGATTACAGTCCAGTTATGATTTATATAGATAGATCTCATAAGGGCATGGTTCTCTCATAGCAATTCATTTATCATCGTTATTATAGGTGACATAGGATATATATTATTAATATATCATGACAAATTTGCTTTAGTTTCTGCTGCCTTTCATTTTTCCTTCCTTTTTATATTTTGCCCTCTTCAGTTTTCAGCCACTAATCCCCTCTCAAAATCCCATTTATCATGTATTATTTCTGCTGCTTGCTTGCTTGCTTTCTTGCACTGCTTCAGACTTTAACCCACTGTAGATTTAGATGTTTTCCTCTTGCTCATTAAGATGTTATTTCCAAGCTCTTCTGTTTAGTTTTGCTTCTCCTTTAAGAACCCACATCATTTCGTGCACGAAGATGGGCCTACAGTTAGGTGAAGCTATGCGTCTGCCTCAGGTTGCACATTTTAGGCAACATTTTTTTAGCTCAATCCTGGGTAGCCAAAATGGTAAGACACAACTTAATTGAAATTAGGTTGGCACATCTGTGTTGAATCCAAATCTAGTCCAGAGGGCCAGAAAATGATGGGGGCAGGGGGAGATGGACTTCTATTGCATTAGCAGTGTTCCTCAACTTTGGCAGCTTGAAGATGTGTGGACTTCAACTCCCAGAATTCCCCAGCCAGCATAAAATTCCCAGCAATTCTGGGAGTTGAAGTCCACACATCTTCAAGCTGCCAAGGTTGAGGAACACTGGGATTAGGATTTAGAATCTTCTCAATAAGACATAACTCTTTGGTGCTATTGTAGCTTTTCCCTAGTCTGTCTTAAACCAAGAAAAGTTGTAACTTGACATCTCCTTTGCTTTCCTGTTCTAGGGCTACCATATTGGGGCTGTAAACATTCAAAAGACAGCTAGATAGCAGCAAAGAGACTTTTCTGCATCCTTCTGCTGCCACCTAGTGGTCACCTGGAGTTTTGCAGCCCAGGTGAGGTAGCCATAGTTGTTTCTCCCCTCCTCTTCAACAGATTTTTCAGCCAGCCCAAGTGAATTGTGAGTTATTTTAACCCAGCCAAGTCAGCACCTTTTGAAAATCATGACTGCATCTTACTTGGTTGTTGTGCTGCAGGTTTGCTGCCAGATATGGGGAGACAGACTTCTGGGAGGTTTCTACCTCAGATGCCAAAATCACTTGGTTGGCTCTGTACTGTACACTTCGATTTAGGGAGCAAATGTGTGTATATGTGCATGTACTTTCAAGCCGGTGTTGACTCCTGGTGACCGCACGGACTAGTCCCTGCAGTTTTCTTGGCAAGATTTCAGAAGTGGTTTGCCATTGCCTGTTTCCTAGGGCTGAGAGAGAGTGACTGGCTCAAGGTCACCCAGCTGGCTTTGTGCCTAAGGCAAGACTAGAACTCACCATCTCCCAGTTTCTAGCCTGCTGCCTTAACCACTACACCAAATGAGGGGAGCAAATGAGGGGCACAAAATATATCCCTACCCTATTAACCTTTGGCACCTTATTCCTCTTGTCCCCTGATTTCTTTTCCTTGGGTTTGAACTTTAGCATTGCTCTCTGCCTTCTAACTTTGCACATTGCTTTGGTTTAGCAGCAGGTATGAATAGTATATCATGATGAAGAAACTTCTTTTTCTCTGAGTTTAAATACCAAATTTGGTGGCACTTACCCAAGCATAACTAAAAGTAAGGCTGCAGTCTGCTCATACAGATACCCTTGGAATTTGGGAGCTCAAGATATCCTTTTCGCATTTCACTGAGATCAGGTTCTGATGAGAGGAGCACACTTCCTGAAGTGCTTATTTCACACAACAGGAGAGAAGCAGTCAAGCAGCACTGAGCACATGGTTTTACATGGTGGGAAGAAAAAGAGAAAAAGGAAAAAGCAGGCAATAAATTGGAGGGTAGTTTTAACCGAAGTCTTATGGTGCTTTTACTACACCCTTTGTGGAAGAAAGGCAGCAAAGTAGATGGCCTTCAAGCTTTATGCAGAAATCAGCAAAGGAAAGGGAGATACAGATACAGTATCATTTTTCACCATCAGAGCCCCCAGGGTCCAGAGACACAATTGACAAAATCAGTCTCAAGGTAGAGGGGCCTCAGCTTTCAGTTGTGGCAAAGAAGATAATGTTATCTCTAAAGTTGTTGGATTTGGTTACCATGCTAGGCGCAGTGAGATACGGCCTTCCTTTCCTTTCCTTTCCTTTCCTTTCCTTTCCTTTCCTTTCCTTTCCTTTCCTTTCCTTTCCTTTCCTTTCCTTTCCTTTCCTTCCCTTCCCTTCCCTTCCCTTCCCTTCCCTTCCCTTCCCTTCCCTTCCCTTCCCTTCCCTTCCCTTCTTCTATAGAAATGACTTCATCAGTGGGTGATATTACCAATGATAGGCTGCATAGAATTCATAGAACTCATGAATGGTCTTAACTTGAAACCATTCCTCAGAACCTATTCAGGAGCAGATGAATGAGGGGAACTACTCCAAGGATATTCCTGGGACATATAGAGAGACCACAGGGAGAAAGGCATTGCTTGCAGCACAGTGGTAGAGTGCAGTTTTCATGAAGGTTACAGCTTCAGTTGCTTGTAAATTTCCAGTTTAAAGAACTGGTATCACGTAATGGAAAAGTCCTCTTCTTCATGAAGTAGGGCAGTACTGAGCTAGATGGCCTGATCTGCCATGTTCCCCATATTTAATCACAAATTAGTCAGCCACATATCAGGCTAGAGTGTTGTGCAAATCTGGATGATTCAGTTAATTTATAATAGATTGCGCCATCCCAGGAGTCTGGTTAAAGGAGTAGAGCATTGTTAAGGAAAGCATGGACAAGCATACCATGAGCACAATCCAGCAGCAGTCTTGCCGAGTTCCAAACAATATCCTAAAGAGTTATCTTAAAATATCAATTCAATAGAAGCTTATCTATACTGGCTCATTTTTATTACTCAGAGGACTTCAGTCCAGGGAAAGGACAAGAATGTGAGTTCATACATTATGCTGAACCATTGTTTGCTGAACAAAGTGGAGTGGTTCGATTCATACAGCACACTAAACTATAAACCATGATTTGCAAACCAATAATGCCATATTCATGCAACTTTCTGAACCAAAACCCAGTGAAGCACATAGTGATTTAACAGAGGGTATGAGCCCATTTGTAATGTACCTTTGCATATAATTTCAGACATACTCTTGTGCTTCTCGCTTGGAAGCGAGTTCTACACATGGGTAACTGTTGAAAAACATTGGACAAAGCTAGAGACACCACCCCTGTTTCCCCCCAAATTTCAATAGCGTGTGAGAAAAGGCAGTGTTTAGTTCATAAACTGCTAAATACTGAAGTTAAAATCATACAGACAGTCCCAAGGAGCTGCATGGACTGGGGAAAATCTGTTCTGCACACATTCAGAATCATGTTTTTCTTCCTTATGTTTCTAGTCTTTCTAGGATTTGATTTCACAGATTAGACTAAGGTAAGATTAGACTAAGACTGGGGAAACTTAGTTTCAAATCTCTACTCAATCATGGAAGCCCACTGGGTGATTATGGGCCAGTCACTTTCTATCATGCCATCTCACCTCCCAATGTTGTTATGGGGTTGAGTTTAAAGGAGAGTGTACTTATTTAAGTAAACTCCTGGAATTATAAGGGGGAGATGTGGCTGTCAGTCTGAAAAAAGGTAGTTAAACCTGGTATAAAATAACCCCCCTGCATTCACAATGGTACAAACCACAATTTAGAGTTTCTTTGGAACCATGTGTGCATGCTAGAGAGTAAAAGACTGAGAAAAAATATGTGAACTCAGCCCATAGGATTTTTCTCTTTCATAGTGAAAAATATTACCTTCTTTATATAAATATGAACAGAACAAGATAAACATTGAAATTGGCATGGCAACCAAGAAAAATACTGGGAGGTCAACTGAGACATGGATGCAGAATTAGATGATAAATCTGTCTTTGTGTCACAGTTTGAAGTAACAAACCCTACATGATCCTCCCACTGCTATCAGACAGACATTTTTGAAAAACCACTTGTGCAGACATGCTTTTATATGCTTACATTACCCAATGTCAATATATCATGTTTTGTCCTTCTATCTGTTACAAAAGTGAAATAAGCCAATGATAGTTTAACCCTTGCCAGGGGACATTCAAATTTAATTTTAATTCCTCTCCATCTGTTTTAAAATACTCTGGTGCCATAGATGTGCTTCCTGAGACATATGGCTGAGCTGAAGCCTTGTTTTATTATGTTATTAAAGGGACTATAAACCAAGCCCTGAAGATCACAACTAGAAGGAAATAAGCAGGTAAACAAACCTGTCTGTAAGCTATTTCTGGCCACTGGAAAGTGAATAAAATTTCAGGAGTGGCAAGATGTTGTGATGGTTGTCATTGTGCAACAGAAATATAGTGTACCACTCATGCTAACCACTGGCATTGAATCCATTCCCTTTAGGATGACATTTATTTTTATGAGCATTACATAAACAATCAACATGCACCACTGATTTTATTTGTTCCCTTGCTGCCTTCAACAATGATCATAGTTTTGCCATGAAGTAAGATTTGAATTATGTCTAGCTTTATGATGGCATCTATGTTGATTGCTCACGTTTGGTTGTTAATTTGGCCATACATTTTATTTGTGGATAGATGCTGTCAGGTTGATTATTACATAGAAGCAGAAGAGCAGCTAGCATAAGTGCCTTTCATTTTGAGATCATTTATTTAGCTAGTTTAAGGTCTTGGCCTATTGCAGATAGTGGAATGAGTCTTCAGAAAAAAGGACAGAAACTGCCAGTAAGGAATTTTCTTTGAGACATAAATTATAATTTCTCCAGTACACGGCAAAGTTACCAATTTATTCTTTTGGCCTGTATATGAAAAGATGTCAGCTTAGAAAGCCTTTTGGAAGAGCAGAAGAAACAAAATATTTCAAGTCCAGTTGACCTAGTATGCTGGGAAGGCTCATTTTATACTTTTTTTTTTTTTTGATACCCCCCAAAAAATAAGGCTGCACATTATAACTTTTCATTACTCTACAAAAATCACAATTCTGCTTAACTCCTTTACTTATGAACTCCATTAATTTTGTAAAACTCTTTGATTAATTCAGTTGCTTTGACTAACAGGGACACAAAGCACTTGTTCCCCTACTATGAACTGTGACTAGTAGGAAATAATTCAACCAGTCAAGAGGACATGTTCATAGGTTGTAACATAAGGAAGTGTAAACTAAAAAAAGGAAAGGAAAGAGACAAAGAGCAGATGAGAATCTACTGATCTTGTGTAGCCTTGATTTTTCAAAGTATTAACACAAGAGTCCTAACACCAGACTAGCTTGAATTGATAATAAAGATATACCTGAAGTAATATCCTTAAGTAAATAATGCTGAAGCATCTCTTTCAAAGACTTAAGTGGGAGTCCATATTCTAAAGGGTATTACTGTATTCTGTCAGTGTTGTCCAGATGGCACAAGCACTGCTCTTATATGTGCACAGATAAGTACATTTATTTGCTTGATTACTTTCTGTTTCCCTGAATTCTACCATCTGCTGTCTGAATCTTCCTTAGTTATTAAAAGCATCTGACTCTGGATTATCAGACTGGATCTTGGAATTGGGTGGAGTCTTCTATTTTTCTAAAACACACCGTTCAATCCTGTTTAAAGAAAATAAATGTAGACTCAGTAGGTTTGAATAGTGAAACGATACTATCAAACTCCTCATTTCTAGATAAAATACTAAACAGAGCTTCATCTCCAGATGGTTTAGGGGGATAATGATTGTTCATATTCATTCCAGTTCTGGCCACTGGACTGAACTTGAATCATTGCCTTACTGCATGACCTTGACTGGGCGATGGGCAGAAAGCAAAGAACCTTGTCTTGCTGGAACAAAGCTTGGAAACCAGATGTTATGGGGATTAGTGTTCTTTTTGAGGAAAGAGACCAGTTGTGGAGCTATTTACTGCCCATGGGGCTGTCACGTTTGCAGTGCCTCAAGTCACTGTCCCTACTGTGTGCTACTATCTATTAGAGCTGTGTGAGCTTTGAAAACATTCAGAAGAGTGGCAGAGACAACTAACTAAAATTATATGGTCTAATAAAAGAGTGAGGATCTAGCTTAAGATTTTATAAGACTTGAAAGAATAAAATGGATTAGAAACTGTATTATTAAACTAGCTGGTTCATTTGGATTACAGACCAGGTTATATCACTTTATGGTTGGATTTTGCTTCCATCAAGGGAGCAGGACTTGCATAAACATCTTTGATTTCATGCAAATAGTAAAATGCCCAGGAGCTCCCAGGAGTCGACTTTTTCTAGACACCTTTAAGAAAGCCTTAATAATCCATCTTTTGAGCCTGCTCTTTAAACATTTTTTGTAGCTTAAATGGTTCTGAGTTTATATTGACTTTAGTCTGTTATTACTAAAATCAATATAAATAGTCTGTTATTACTATTACTGTTTTAATGGATTTAAACGATCTAAATATCTTGAGCCATTCAGGGCAGGTGGTATGTTATTATTGTTGGTCGCACAGTCAGCCAGATGTTTAGACTGGATCTGGCATTTTTATCCACCTATCAAGTCCTTCCCAAGGACCTGGGATAGACAGATGTTGTTGTTTGATGGTGTTAAAAGTATCGACTCATGATGTAAACTGTTCCAGGTAAAGCTGCCTTTTGCAATTGACTGATGGTGATTTTGTCAATGCCAATGGTCTTCAAGTGGTGCTCCAGATGTTTTCGGATTGTAACTAAGGCACCTAGTACTATCTTTGCTTTCTTTTGCCACAGTAGTTCTACTTCTATTTGCAGGTCTTTGTATTTTGTGATTTTGTCCAGTTTTTTCTTTTCTATTTTGCTGTCTCAGGTATTGCAATGTTGACAATCCAGACTTTTTGTATAAGTCTGGGGTGTTGTGTGGCAGATGTTTGTCTGTTTGAATTCTAAAGTCCCAGAGCACTTTAGCTTCTTCATTTTCTGTTACTTTGTCTGTTTTGTGGTCCCACCAGTTCTTGCTTGCAGGCAGATGGCATTTCTTGCAGATATTCCAATGCATCTGTGTTGCTACTTTGTCATGCCTTGTTTGTAGTCAGTCTGTGTGAACTTCTTGCAGCAGCAAACTAGGTGGTCCACTGTTTCTTCAGCTTCCTTGCAGAGGCAGCATTTGCTGTCTGTTGCTATCTTTTCAATTTTGGCTTTATACACATTTGTTCTTAAGGCTTGGTCTTGTGCAGTCAGAATTAGCCCCTCTATCTCTTTTTTTAACTTTCCTGCTGTTAGCCATTGCCAGGTCTTGTTGTTATCTGATTTTTTTTTTTTTTTTTAATGTACTGGCCATGTAATACTTTGCTTTGCCATGTCTCTTTTCTGTTCTTCATTTGGTCTTTCTTATAGGCCAGTTTGGTCTGTTCAATATTCAGTAAGCCTTCATGGTGTACTAGCTTCAGTGCGTCTTCTTCACTGTCCTTTACATATTCTTTTAATGCCCCTTTTTCTTCTTCAACTGTCTGGTGTACTTGCAATATTCCATGCCCACCTATGCTTCTTGGTAAGCAGAGTCTGTCAACATCACTGTGTGGATGAAGGGCATGATTCATTGTCATTATTTTTCTGGTCTTCCTATCCAGGGCTTCTAGTTCTGCTTTAATTCAGTCTACTATTCCAGCTGTATAACTAATGACTGAAATTGCCCAGGTATTAATTGCTTTGATGGTATTTCCTCCACTGAGTTTGGACTTTAAGATCTTCTTCAGTCTCATGATGTATTCACTACTAACCTTCTTCTTGACTTCAGTGTGCTTGAAGTTGTCAGCCTGAAGGATTTCCAGGTATTTGTAGTGATCTTCTTCATCTAGACTTTTGATGATTCTTGATGTTATATCCATAGGGTATTTTGATTCCTTCAGCTTTTATTATTTTTACCCTGTTGATGGTATGGGTGGCACATTTGTCCAGTCCAAACTCCATTGCAATATCTTGGTTGTAATGTTTGGAGAGTGTTGAGCAGTGATTCTATCTCAGGTGGTGTTTTTCCATTCAGCTTCATACTGTCTTTGTAAAGGAGGTAGGATAGCCTGGCAAATGTTTTTGATGTTTGAATACTGACTTGTTCAGTATTGTTGACAGAGGAATCAATGCAATGACAAAGAGTAGTGGTGATAGTGAGTCTCCTTGAAAGATTCCTCTCTTGATATTAACCTCTCCCAGTCTATCACTGTTGACCAGCAACCACTGATCTTTGCACAAAGCTTCTGATGTTTCTGCTGACTTCTGTTATTTCTAGGCTCTTGATTATCCAATCATGTGGCAGGGAATCAAATTCCTTCTTGTATCAATCCAAGCTACATTCAAGTTGTCTTCCTTCTCTTGCAGTTTTCCAAATCATCTTGTCAATTAGGAGCTGATTTTTTTCTTCCTCTGCTGTTTGGGAAGTTTCCTTTCTCCTCTGGTGAAAAGAGTTTGTTTTCAACTAGATGCTGTTGGACTGCAGCAGCTATCACACCAGTTAGCAATTTGAAAGTTGTTGGTAAGCAGGTAATTGGCCTGTAGTTGCCTGGTGCTGTGCCTTTTGTTGGATCTTTCATTATCAGGTAGGTTTTGCCAGATGTTAACCAATCTTCAATTTCACCTTCTTGCAATATGTTGTTAAACTGCATAGCAACGAGTGGGTGCACAGCAGTCAGATGTTTGAACCAAAAACCATGCAGTTCATCTTCACCTGATGCTGACCAATTCATGATCTCCCTTGTTCTTTTCTCCACCATTTCTGCTGTTATTACAAGTTCTTTCATTTCAGATTTTTTATTCTTATCTACCTCCTTTATCCAAGCTGCATTCTTGTTGTAGTTCTTTGGGTTGTCCCATAGCTGTGCCCAGAACTGCACTGTTTCTTCTTTGTCAGGTGTTGACTGGTTCATTGCAGCCTCTCCATTGATGGACTGGTAGAAACATTTCTGATTTGACTGAAATTGGAGAGTCTGCCTACAGCGTACAATTCGAGCTTTGTATCTGCTGATCTTCTTGGCTATGGCTGTTATTTGCTGCTTTATTATTTCCAGTGCTTCCTTGATCTTCCTTGTGTCTAGGTGATATTTGTTGATCAGGTATTCTTTGGGGTTTTTTTCTTCAGCTTCTTTTATTTCATCTGTTCTAGCTTGCTTGCATCTGATCTTAGCATGCTGATCTTATTTTGTATATTATTATTATTTTACCAGGCACAATTTAAATGGTTGGTATTAACCTTAAAACACTAATTGGCTTGGCATACAACTCTCTGACAGAAGCATCTCTCCATTAGAACCCCGTACAGGTTTTAAGATCTGCAGAAGCAGCCCATCTGAGAATGTCCCCACCATCAGAATGTTTCTCCTTTGTTGCTCCCAGGCTATGCAGTGCATGACTCCCTTGGACATTGGGCTTAGAACCCATTATCTCAGCAGTGAGACAGTTGGTAAAGATGCGTGTCTTTCACCAGGGATTTAATTAGTCAGTGGATTTAATTAATATATTGATTAGTATTAGCCATGTTGTTTTTTTAAAACATGATTTTGTAATTGTATTGTGTTTTCGTAATGTTGAGTGCCTTCAGTGCTCATCTGAGCAGAAACATGGGCTAGAAGGCAAGTAAATAATTGAAAAAAGGAGTGATTTTTTGGGGGTTGGCCCCTTATCTCATTAACTCATGATAATTGATTATTGTTTCTGTGTGTGTGTGTGTGTAGCATATGTGTGTATACATACGTACATACATACACGCACATCCCTCCCCCATCAATTATAATGAATGTTATAATGTTATTAATTTTTTGGCTTTTTAAAAACACATTTATTATGAGCTGCTTTGGGAAGTAGAGAAGAAATATAAAGGAATAAGTGCAACTGATGTCTGTCTGATCAAATGGTATAATAAAGCAGCTAGAGCTGAGTGGGCAGGTCCAAGGAAAAGCCAGAAAAAGTGCTCTTCCTCAAATGCATTGAATAGAAATGGCCTTTTACAATTGTCTTGACATGTTGGTGACCAAGAAAGTTCTCCTAACTTCTCCATTAGAAATAAAACAAGTCACCTTTCAGCAAATTGAATTAAAATTGGTAAGAAAAAGAAAATGCAGGTTTAAATTTCACTTCGTACTTCTGATCCTGTGTGGTGATTGGTACCACACAGGGAAGTCTGTATCAGGATGTAGGTACCTAAAAATCAAGAGTAAACACAGCTTTCATTTTTAATTTCCCTTTGAAACCCACCATGAAGAGAATCTATTTTTGTATCTTTGTTAACAACACCCTAATTGTCTGGAATTTCTTAACACCCAAATAGCCACATTCATCTGGAAAACGGGACTGTGACCTTGTTGTAAAAAAAAAAAATAGTGAACTATCCAGATGGTATATGAATCACTAGCCGTTTTAGGATGATTGCATTTATTATTTAAGATTTCCATGTGCTTTTCTCTTTTAGCCTTCTTTCCTGGGAAATATGAAACTTTGACGCATTAGAGGAGTGAATGATATATCGAGTGACTTTTGAGCACTGTCCCACAGACAGGGATTACTTTAAAAGTTTGGTCCTCCAGAGTATTTGCTCCTTACTGCTGCAAAATGTCATCCATACGGCCAGGAAGTTGTTATCCTGTCAAATATGCAGAATCCGAGCCAGCAGGATACAATTCAATGGATCCCTTAGCCAGCGTTGGAAAATGAATTGAATTTGTGACCCAAAACATAGGCAGTATATAGATGACCACTCAAATACAGCTGTTGTACTTGGAACTTGTCACAGAGCATTAATTTGGTACAAAACAAGTCTTGTGTCCTTTAAAAACCACACTGGTTGTTTGTCTCTAAACTTTTACCAAGCCTACACCAAAGTGGTTGATAAGGATGATTCCTGCACATTCTTCAAGCCTTGTGTAATGTTTCAGTTGGGAGGGATTTTTGTCAATGTAAGGTTTCCCTTTCCAAGGGCTGGTTGTATCACTTCCACTTCCATGAGGTATCTGAGAAATTCAGAAAGGTTTCAAGCATGCTTTGTGAGGTATTTGCCAAGAAACTAAGTTGTGCCTGTTTGCTGGTTATAGGGGGGAAAATCTTTTGCATGCTGAGATTTTATCCATGCTTGTCAAAAGCTTCACAGGGTTGTTTATTAAGTACAGTAGCATAAAAGCAAAGAACATGAATACCTGTATATACTTTCACCACTGCAGCTGTTGAAGGTGACTTTCTTTCTTCAAAGAATTATCTGTGAATTTGGGATGTGTGCAGCAATGTCCACAACGGGAGTCAGAAAAGTAAAGATGCAGTCACAATAGCATGATCAAAGCCCTGCCCTTTTTTAATGTGCATGTGGGCAGAGCTGTCATCACATGGTTATGACTATCACCTTGACTGTTTTACCCCCCTCTCCCACTCCCTGCCAGTGCAGACCCCTCGGTATGGGCATTTACATTTGCTGAGAATAATAGAAGACACTGGAATGGACTATGGAAATGCATTTGGCCCTTATTCTCCCAGTATTCAGGAAAATTGAATACCATTGATTCTAACTGTATTCTTATATATAGAGACAGGGCGGGGGGGGGGGGGGGAGGGAGTTTGCACTTTAAATTCCCCAAATGTGAATAGAAAGCCTGATCCAAATGTAGGACTGATCCAAAGGAAGGAATTCTTCAGCTATAGATTTTGGACTGTTTTCATAGAAGACCATGGCTATGATTTCTTGTGTTCCTTCATTCTTCCAGTGCCACCAGTTTTACAGTGACAACAGCAGGATTTTTATACTTTTTGGCCAACTGGCAGCCACCATCCCCAAATTCAATAATGTCTGACCTGGCATTAGGGCCAGGAATAATTTTGCTTCAGAAAGATATTCATTACTGCTCTTTAATTTGTATTAACAACAAAATGAAAGGTTTTTTTTCCATCTTGCAACTCACTCATTCGCTATCTGAACTGAGATTCTAGCAATACTTTCTGCACTTTACTAATTTTATTAATTTAATAAATTGGTGATATGTTTGAGCTTTATTGTTATAGAAAGGTAGATGTTCTGCAGCTTCTCATGCTTCCTGATCTGAAAAACCTTTGTAGAAAAAGTCCCCTCATAATGCTTTTTTTTGGATTCATCTAAAATGAAGAAGCCAGGAGACAAATTGTTGTACAACTTTTATTTATTTGTTTGTTTGTTTGTTTGTTTATTAAATTTGTATGCTGCCCATCTCCCCCAATGAGTGACTGGGCGGCTCACAATTAGAGTAAAACCCACAAGCAGTTAAAAAAGAAATACCCACATTAATTAATTAAAAATCAGGCTATATAAAACAAACCCTATACATAAAAACTGAAAACATTCAAGATGATGGGGGAGGGTAAAATCAGTTATTATATAAAATTATATAAAATTATTTTTAAAATAATATTATTTAAATAAATAATATTAATAATAATTAAGTTAAATTATATAAAATATATAAAAATACATAAAAATACATAAAAATAAAAAGCAAATCAAAATTAATTAATTAATTAATTAAATTAAAACTGAATAATTAATTAATTAAAATAATAAAGTAATTATATAAAATGTTTATATAAAATTCGATAAAATCAATGAAAGCAAGACACATACAGAGCTAAACAACGCAGTGCTGCTTTGCTTTCCATAGCCTCCCTGAAGCAACCTGCCATCGTAATATAGAAAAGCCGGTCTCTCTACCTCAGTGCCTTCAACTGAAGGCTGGCTTCTCTGGTGTGCCTGGCTGTATGGCTTTAGTGGACAAGTTTTCTGTGCACACACATTAACCAAGACCAACAAAGAAGCTACTTTGACTTGAGCAGTGCCTTTGGTGTGGCTGCTCAAGTCAAAGTAGAAGTGGGGCACAGCTTCATTTTGTGCTAGGTTGAAGGGGCACTTGGATAAAGACTTTGTCAAAAAGAAGAAGCTTTTTGAGGCTTTTCACAGGCTTAACTAGCCAGCCACAGGCCTATTCCACAAGGAAGGTGTAGCAGAATCTTTCACCGTACCCATAAACATTTCACTTACATTCTTCTTCCTAACTGAATGTAAATCAGAATAGATCATTGGCACAGGACTAGCTGGCACCAGATACTGTACATGCATAGGATCATAAGCAGCACTCCTTATTTCACAATGAAATGTTCTGGATTTATGGTACTGTGGAACCCTTGGCTCCCATTTTACTAGTAACAGATAACTTCTCCTACCAACTTGCCTGAAATCTGCAGAATCATTGCAAGGTTGGAATAAAAAAATAGTAACTGAGTTTAAGTGACTGTCATAATTTAGAAATAATATTTCTTTATTCATTTTGTCAGCAGTTAGAAATGATACATTTCCAAAAATAAGTTTCTTGAACAGATCATACCCAAGTTTTCTTCATTTGCTCCCAATTCCTATGGACTACTTTCCTGATCAGTTTCTCTGAACTTTCTGAAATTCTAATTTCCATTCATTTTAGCAGCATAAGCAATTTCCTTACAAGTTACTGTAATTAGCCTTCCTCTGATGTTTTTAAAATGCTGCAAGTGCTGACAGGCAATAGTCTCATTTTTATTGACTTTGTAAACACCGAGTTGCTAAGAAATAGGCAGTTGAAAAGAACCAGGTGAAAAGAAAATACTGTAGATGTAATGAGGTTACATCTAACCCATATTTGCAATTTAGTATACTCTGTAAGGTGGGCAGCAATAAATTTAAAGTCATGAAGTAAATATGCAGTTTCATGTAGATAGAGAGAACTGTTCAAAAATCAGGAAGTTATAAAATATCAGAATTAGAGTAAATTAAGCAGACAGGGCTGACAGGCTTGAAATACCCATGTTTTCCCATGGTATTTACTAGGGAAAAAATAGCCAGAAGTGCTGAATCCTAAAACTTTTTACATGGAAACAGAGCCTTTCTGAATTAGAGTAGAAGATGATGAATAGGTGGTGGAGGAATCCAAAGCATTTCCATTCTTCTATTGTCCTCTCTTGTATTCTAAACTTTGTAGTTAGACTTGATTATCTCTGCACTGGAAGAAAGTTATTTACATTTAATCTTCTTGGGAATTGCACTGTATTTACATGTGTTTTATTCTAATTGTAGCCTCTTCTAGAAATCTGTGGTATAACAGACCAATGTGTCTAGCCTTTTTGCAAGCAAAGGCCCAACTCCGCCTTCGTTTTCAGCAAAGCTTGGTAACTCTGAATCTTTACCGATTTGGCTATATACTGAATGAATGAATGAATGAATGAATGAACAAACAAACAAACTTGGACTATTTTCTTTTGTTTTGCATCTTTTAACATACAGTACAGACATAATATAGAGTGGCCCCATGCTTCTTTTTAGACACATTCCCATATTTAAATGTATATCGATATTGTAAATGCATACAAAATTTATATTCAGCTTGTTAGAAGCATGGCACTCCAACCAAGTAATGATCAACAGACATATAGACTTAAATCCTGATTATGGATTTCAAAAGACATAACCAACTACCTTAGCATTAGGCATCAGCTCAACACAGAACATCATGCCCTCCATCATACAAGAATCAGACAACACCTAGATAAACTACAGCCTTCCCTTTATCAGCGTAATAGCCCAAATCCAACTACAGTATCAACAATCAGAGCAAAAGAACAATACCCTCCTATATTACATCACACCAATATCAACATCACTAATCAAACAGGAAGCAACCACCACACAGATAAGACAGAACTACTGTCTTATCAGCCAGATAAATAGCTTACCAACAAAAAAGCATCAATGACTTGCAAAACCGGACCATTCTTCCAAGCATGTGCAAAACAAGCAAGACAAAAGGATATAAAACCCCTGCCAGCAATAAACTACACTTCTCCAAAACTCCTGAACTGATTATGTTACCTAGGAGGGTAATGGAACATCTGCAATCCAAAAACCAAGCTGAGAGAACTTCACCAATGCAGCATACCAACCCTGAACAACACATATACATCACTACCATATTCAGCTTCAACTATCTCCTAATTTCATCAACAGAAGACAAACTGCAGGTGGTTTCCAACAATTCCTTTCCCAGATTCTGTGTAGAGATGGCCCAATCAGTCTTGTTTCTAGACCAGAGCATGTTCCTAATTCTGCATTAATGTGTGATTCACCCCAAAACACTACATTTAAATACATATTTGCAATACATATTTTGAAACATGTCTACTCTTAAAACAGATATTTGAGAAATATGAAAACCATGGATAATAAAGTTATGATTTCTACAACTGGCCCAGGAAACAGACTTGTCTTCATGTATTTGCAAAGATTGGATTCTTCAAACATCCATATTATCCTAATCATGCCTAGCTGGACTGAGGACCCCCAGGCATGAAAGAATGAACCAGAGTCTATATACATAACAATCCCCAGAGACAATGGAATATTTCTGGTTTAATAGAAAAATATGTCAACAACTTCTCTGTTCTTATAATTATTTCTGTCCTTTGTTTGTCTGTTTCCAAGTGTGCTTAATGCATTGGTATATTTTTTTAAATTTTTATTTTTTTCAGACACTGATGTGCAAAATGTTAGGCTATTCCAGAAAGCAAAATTGTGTTAATATGTGATTCAATTTTTTTGGCAGCTGATGACAATGCTGCAACTTAAAACCTCTTCATTTTCACTGTTGTTCTTTTTTTACTGCCTTTGTTTCAATTCATTACAGACACCCCAGTGAAAAAGATTGGGTGGCCTTCTGTCAAATGTTTGAAGATCACATATTGTGTATTGTCTTCATGAAAGAAAAAGCTGTATGATTTCTATTTAAAAAATCATTCAAAGTTGTGATTATAGTTGAAAGGAAGTTCTGTTGAAATTTGTGGATTTATTTCCAAATCAATATGTTGGAGACAGACGCTGAGAGGGGAAGATACACACAGGCTTTCTCTGCTAGAAGGATGAAGAGGAGAGACGAAAGCAAGTTGGTAACAGCTAATGCAATCCTAGTTCGCATAGGCTGTCCCTCTTGGAGCGAAGGATAGAAACTTCTTTACCCCAGTAGAAAGGTATCAGTTTCCTCCTGGGCTGGCCCAAAATTTTGTTATCTGAGACAGAGCAAGGCTGTCTTCTCCATCTTGGCACTTGCCTTATGGAACAGCTTCCCCCTTGAGATCTGGGGACCCAGAAGGCCAGAAGACCTGGCTTTTCCCCAGGTATTGGGTTGGGATGTCAGAGGAGACCAATGTGCATATGTTTGTTTTGTAAATTTGTGATATGGAGCCTCAGGGTATTTTTAGACAATGAGAATGCAAAATTGTTCCATTTCTCTGTGGCTTAAGTTTCTCCATTTCTTTGTAATTCATGATGTTCAAAGAAAACTATCAATCTTTATGGTTCCCAGCAGCTAAAGATGTTCCTAAGCATGTTCGGAAGCATCATTTCCAGTTAAGGAGGGCCTGACGAAGTGTCCCTTTTCTCTAGTGCAGTGTTTCTCAACCTTGGCAACTTTAAGATGTGTGGACTTCAACTCCCAGAATTCCCTAGCCAGTATGCTCTAGTGTGTTCTGCTTTGCCCAGCTGCTTACTTTCCCTCTTCTCTAAGGTTCTGGTTTTGTGGCTTGGTAAATGGACAGGAGACTCAAGAGATAGAGCAGCATTTATTTTTTCACACTCTCTCACAGAATACTTGGAGGAAGTGAATGGATCCCTTTTTTTTAAATCGTCTCCAGGAAAATGCAATGGGTATGAATGATGAGGAGTCCCCTTGTGGCTGTTTAAAACTGGTTTGGGTAATACTGATTTGGTTGGATTCTCTCTCCTGCAGACTTCTCAGAGGTAATGTGTTCTTAGCTTGTGCTTTCGACTTGTTCCAGTGATACAGCTTGAATCAGTGCAATGAATCACCCTACACAGCCTTCTATATTAGCATTAATTTAGCAGCTTCTATCCTCCTTGCGTTCTCTTCCCTGCCTAATTTCACTCCTTTGATTAAAATAGCAATTCACCCCAGGAAAGGGTACCTGAAATTAATTTCTTCCAGAATATGCTCCTTCCGTTCATTAATTTAGCAGGTTTATGCCATTCTTGCAACTCAGATTTCTGCTTCATGGCCAAAGCAGCACAGAAAGCCATTTTGAAAATAGTCTCCTAATCCATTAGCTGCAGTATCTCCTACATTAGGTACAGAGCATTAGGAAGTCCTTTTTCATTCTGGTACAGGATTGTATGCTGGAACATTTTCTAAACTGGGTATATAATAAAGTATGGAAATATTGAAGCAAAAAGTGGGATGGGGCAGGAAAAATCCTCAATAAATGGACTGCTGAGGTATACACTGGCTGGATTTGCAAGTTATATGAAGCCATGTTTTGCATAACTATGGTTTACTAAACAAGTCCCAACTGGCTGGATTTATACAACACACTAAGCTATAAAATATGTTTTATAAATCACAATAGCTGAATATGCACAGGTGGCCCATGAGGCCTCTGCAAGTAGGCAGATTAAAATATTGGACATTTTTTAAAATGGCCAAATCCCAGACTTATCAAATCTTGTGAGACTTTTCCATACTCATTCAAAATCTTACAAGACTGTTGGCAAGAACTCTGAAATCTCACAATAACTGGTGATCTTGTGAACTCATCATTTTTATTTAAAAATAATTATTGTTTAATCAATTGTGAGGTCTCAAGGAAACCTCTGAGGGATCATACATGCCATGTTACTGGCCCTAAGACCCACAGATGCTTTTGATACTGATAGAGCTGTTCATGTACAGGAAAATATTGGAAACTATTATACTAAGGCCAAAGGAACCATGTTATAACTTAGCAAGATCCTATGCAGCAAGTTAACCTTTAGCCTGTTTATAGAGGTAGAGAGAAAGTCTTTCTCAAAATTATCAGCCAGGACTGGGGCCTGGGGGTGGGGGAGGGGGAAAAGGTGCCAGAAAGGAAATTAATTTTGTTTTCTACTCTAGGATATTGCAACTTAAACATCTGGAGTTAAATTATGCATTTTTGAACCTGTTGATGGAATTTACAGCATCTTGTGGTGTAGATTATAGGAGTGGTCTGGAATATGTGAGTCCTGCATGCTTCAACAAACATGTAGCATTGGGTGCTGTTCAATACCTTTTCAGAACTGGTACAGAGTATTGGACTGTTTATTTCTATATTGGAAACTCCAAACTATTGTATCAGTGCTATAACCTTAGCCACCTGGTACAGCCATTTCCAGCCTCAAAATCTTCCACGTTGAAGTATGGGCTTCAAATCCCAGAATTCCCCAACTAGCATGGCCTTTGCTGAGAATCCTGAGAGTTGAGTTGAGTCCACACCTCATCTGGAACTAAGTTATGGATGAAGAACTGATGACCTGCAATCCAGATTCAGCCTTCTGAATCTTCATTTTAATCTTACAATCTCCCTTTCTGACCTCCCCAGCATAGCAGTTATGTTTCAAAAACAGAGAAATGCTCCCTTTTCAAATCTAATTGCTGAGGTGGGTTTGGGGATCCATCAAGATTATAGCCGAGAAAAGTATGTCTAGTAAGAGTTTGATTTCAGAGTGTTTAAGCACTGGTCTTTTGATACTGGAATTTCACTTTAATGTAAAACATTCAGCCCAGTATTAGCCAGATTTGTTAAAACCACGATTCTCATAATCCTCTAGCCAAGATAGCTATTGCTTAGGATGAGTGAAAGGACAAAGGCATGCATCTGTATTGACTCCAGTTCATCAGATAATGCCCAGTTGTTGTGGCATTATAGCTGTGAAGCCTTTCACATTAAATGGGCTTGTTCTGGTTTAATGTTTTTTTTCAGTACACGGTGTTGTTTGCAGAGTTTTTCTTTGAGGCTATTGCTTACAATGACTATTAATCAATGGAACAGAACATTGGAGAGGAGAGGATTATTTGGGATTGGAACTCAGGCCCAAATCTTCAACTTCTAACCTCCTTACCAGCCTTAGTGGGTGATCGCTCTGCTAGGATCTGTAGCATATACCCACAACAGTCTCCCACCCAGTAGACATGTGCTTTCCACATGATCAGAGAATATGCAGGGTGCAGAACCTCCATATTTTGCCAATCTGGGTCTAATTTGGACCATGTATAAATATACTTACATAGCAGTCATGCTATAATTAATAGGAACAATCTCTGTAACACTTTCAGTGTTTAGAGGCCTTTTCAATCCAACTGAATTCATCTTACTGACAATTTAGTGAAGAAGATCATTACACTATCTCTTTTCCATGTGGGAAATGAATGTGTAAAACAATGCAGAAAATAAGAAACGAAGACAAGGCTACAACCACAGACCCTTAAGAGTATAGTTTCCTATTGCAGATGCTAATGCTCAGGTAACTGCTCTGTAGAAATGGAAACTGGTCTATATTTAATACATTCTGATTTCGTTAAACTGTGCCCACAATCTGGAGACCTCTTTTATGCAGTCATTAATGAGGTATGTGCTTTATGATAAAGACAAATTGCTCTGTCTACAGCAAAATTAGGATGATTTGGAGAAAGTCAGAAAAATGCTTGAATCAAAGAAAGGGCATTTTGGTGCAGTGAATCAAATATAAATTCTAGCAATGATCTGCTAACAATTCAGAAGTTCAGGAGGGAAATAGGATTTTTCTTTTCATTAGAATACATCTGCACAACTTTTGACCCACTAAGCTAAATACACTTGACTAAGTGTCTTGAGGGCCAAGCAAGAAGGTTCAGCAATATGCAGAAAACTTTGCATTTACAACAGGATGATAAAATGCAGAGTCCACACAGGCAGTGGGTACCTTTTAAAAAGGGGCAGCGGCCTATAAATCTTCTTGATAACACAGGCAATTTTGTCCCTAGGTATAAACTGCTGAAGGATTATCTGACGGTATAAGAAGTTTAAGTTTGTTATTTAATTGTATTTATTTATGCAAATTTATCTACCAACTCAGTCCTCATGGTCTCTAGGTGGTTTACAGATACTAAAATAGCAAGAATAAAAATATGTTTTTATGACAAGTAATTAAAATTATTAAAATTATAATTTAAAAATATAACAAGAAATTTAAAAAATATCATGTAGACATATATTACATATTTCATAAATAAGAAAGTTGGGAATCTGAGAACTGGACTGAACTATAGGTAGAGGTAACCCTAACCCTAACCCCTAAAAGAAACTCAAAGAATTTCTCTCTTTCTCTCTCTCTCTCTCCCCCACCCAATCCTCTCAAAAAGAAAAGTTTTTATGACACTCATGATATTTGCCTTAGAGTTCTCCCAATGTTTATTTGAGAAGGTAAAATGTTTGCATGACTTGGGTGAAATCTAGGAACTCCCTAGAAATGCTACTAGTCTTTTACAAGCCTACCTCAATTCCTTTTGAAATTTTCAGATATACAACAGGGCTGTGCATGCTTCAGAAATGATTTAGAAGTGCTTTGGACCTCAGGGTATAATAGCATCTCTTTGCTATTCATTAAAGCAGCCCAACCTTTTTCAGGCTTCCATGGGCACCTGAAAAAATCATGCCACTGCTTTTAGAATCACATTAACTTCAATCATTTGGCTCCTTAAAGCAACACCACCTTTTTTCTTCAAGTGAATACTGAAGTACTTCTTCCAAACTCTTTTCACAAAGTGCACAGCCTTGATACCTAGCACACTGAGAAATTCCACCTGCCCAAAATTTTCTTATTTTCTTTAGGCAAACCTTCATAGGTTAGGCATAACTTTTCTATTTTTGCTCCCTTCCCACAACTGAAGAGGCAGGAAAATTGTTAAACTTTTGGCAAGCTATAGTTCATACTTATCAAGCTATGTTACATTTCTTCACAAGCTATCAAGTCCAGTTTTAAAATATGAAAATTGAGGGATAGGAAGGTATTCAGGTTCTTTAACAGATAGCTATGCTCAGCTACATCTTACAAAATTTGGAAGACTTTCCAATTCCTGCTGAACCTTAACATGCGTTTAGGATGTTCTGCATGTTCTGCAACTACAATTCCTCCTTGGCCCTTTAGCAAAATAGCCAGGATTTCCCCTGCATCTTTGGAGATCTGCAGAAAAGGCTTTGATTTGCCTGTTCCTCCATTCTTGAAAACATAGATAGGAGAGTAAGCAAAGGGGGTCCATCCATCATGGGTGGCCATCATCCAAATTTGCTCCCTAACAAGGCTCTTCATTCTATAGCTGTAGCATTTTGGAGAGGTAAAATTATGATGTCCCTTAGGCTGTGAGGTGACTTACATGTGAAAAGAACTTGGGTGTACTAGTGGATCACAGGCTCAATATATCCCAACACTGTAATGCACCATCTACTGGGGATGGTTAGTGAATTATGCCAGTAATGCATGTGCTTCAGTGGAGGACTTCTGTGGGTAGCAGTTAATCTGCATGTGAATGGTTATACACCTCACTTACCAACCACTTGTTCAGTGACAATTCAAAGTTACGATGGTGCTAAAAAAGGAGATTTACAACCAGTCCTCAAAGTTGCAGCCGTCGCAGCATCCCCGTGGCCACGATTGTGATTCTGGCTCTTGGCAACCAGTGTACATTTACAATGGTTGCAGCATTCTACAGTCATGTGATCTCCATTTGCGACCTTCATAGCTGGCTTCCGACAAGCAAAATCAATGGGGAAGCCAGCAGGAAGTCGCAAGTCATAATCATGTGATGTCATGCTTAACATCCATAGTGATTTGCTTAACAACCTCAGCCAGAATTGATTGTAAGTTGACAGAGTGTTGTTTCATTTTATGACTGCATTGCTTAGCGATGGAGTTGCCAGTCCCAATTGCAGTTGGTAAGTGAGGACTATCTGTATTTTTTGATAGATCCATAGATGTGCTTTTTTGTCTGTATGCCTATTGATTGTGCCATAGTCAGAGTGTTGTGCTTCTAAGAATTCTCTTGTATTTTTTTATCCAGCTTGTTCTAAAATTTCTACTGTTTCCCACCTGTTCTAAGGTATCTATGTGAACAGAGATTAGTGGGTTCATATATTCTGATTGCTAATGGGCGCTGGTGCATACATTCTGCTAGTCTTCTCCTTTTTGTCCTACCTAATCATAGTCTTTGCATTTTATTTTGCATATGATTTGTATTTTTATTTTGTCTTGTTTTGGAACTGAGTCTTTGAGTTTGCACAGAACATTTTGCATGGACTTTCTACAGTTATTCAAAATATCAGAGTATCCTGTTGGGGGATTCTGAAAAGTTTTTGACCTAAAGGAGGGTTATTCTTTGATAGGGTGTAATCCTTGAGTTATATTCAGTTGGTACATATGTACTTTTTCAGGAATTTGCATGGGTGTCCGCTGCATTGAAAGATGTCTTATAGGTCATTTATTTCTACTTTTATAGTTCTAGTATCCTACAGTGTATCATAGCTCATCTTAATAGGGTTTTTACTGTCCTCTTCTTCTGTGCTGTTGGGTTGTTACTGTTGCAATTCAGGATTTGGTTCGTGAGGGTTGTTTTCCTGTGTACCTGGGTTTATTCTGTATCATTTTCTCTGTGGATCTAGGAAAAATGGCTGGCTGTTATTTTATTCTTTGTGAATTTGATTCCATCAAATGTGTCATTGATTAGATTATATGTGTTTTCTAATTATTCTTTTTTACTATGATGCACCTGTTGTCTGTATAGCATATCTATCTTTTGGAAGGCTATAGTTTCTAGTCATTGGATTATAGCTTCTGCTGTATGAGTCTCAAACTCCTTAGAGAAAAGATGGGTTAGACTTTTATTTTAGTTGACTTATTATTATATATTATATTTTTATACATATTATATTAGAATATATCTTTAGGGCGATTTTGGGTACAGATCTTTCCCAAAGTACACTATTATAATATACTAATTTGTGGTATAAAGTCATATCAACGATAAAAAATAATGACGAACTACTTGATTCTTTCTTTCACAGGTTGACACCATCAGTCAACTTTGCTGAATGACCATCCCCATCAGCTTCCTCACTGAGTTGTCAACCCGCAGAGAGAGGTGGGAAATATGATTTGTTTGTTTGTTTATTTATCAAATGTGTATAGCTGCACATCTCACAAGAAGTGACTCTGGGTAGCATACAATAATCAAATAAAAATAATGCATATATAAAAACAAGCATTTTAAAATATAAAAAGTCAACATTAAAAGTAGAGATTAATTAAAACTAAAATACATACAGTGTATATGATCTCTTATTTATTTATTTATTTATTTATATATCACATTTATATAGCTGCCCACCTCACAGAAAATGACTCTGGGCAGTGTACAGAAATTAAATAAAATAACAATTAGATAAAAACAATCATTATAAAAGATCAAAAAGTGATTATTAAAATACAACATCATCAAAACATTTTAAAATTTTAAAATTTAAAATATACAAACCCCACAGTGAGAGAGAAGATGAATCATAGTGGAGCCATCTAAGAATGTCTCCAGTTCCCAAAGACCCCCAGGCCTGATTACACAACCAGGTCTTGAGGGGCTTCCTAAACAACAACAGGGAAGGGGCGAGCCTAATTTCGGGGGAGATTGTTCCACAAGGAGCGAGCCATGGCAGAGAAGGACTGCCTCCTGGGACCCACCAAAGGCAACTCCCTGGTTGTTGGAACTCATAGCATACCTTCCCTGCCAGATCTAATGGGACAGGCCGATGTGATCGGGGAGAGGTGGTCCCTCAGATAACCTGACAATCTCTTCCTTCCAGAACTATCTTTTTTTTTTTTTTTCCCCTTCCTCATCCTTGTTTCTTTCCCATGTTTTAGTATATAAATCTGCAGGCAGATGCTGCCTTCTTTTGTGGATGGTAGGTAAAATACTTTGAAAAGCTTTTCAGCTGAAGAGTCAGGTAGAAGTCCTTCTGACAGGACTTCAGGGATGTTGTTCAACATAGTCCTCCATACCCTCACAATAATCTTGTGACCCTCACATCTAGATTTAGACTAAGAAGTCAAGCAAAGCTATTATGATTTGAATCCAGCAATCTCGGGTCATAACGTTACACTTCCTTATACTGCACAGGCTTCTAGGATTTGCTACTTGCTTGGGGTTCTTGGGTTTTAGATCTTATTGCCTGAGATGTCTGCACTTGGTTTTAGCACATCATTTATGTGCACCCAATAAGGCTGATAAAAAAGAAGATTCTTTGTTTATGAATAGAATTTTAAAAATGATTGTGGGTTTATCTGAACAAGATAGGGCTTTTGCATAGCTTATGTATGAGATAATGTGCTGTTTGACAGGACAAAGCTCGTTATGACAAATTTAGTTTACTTTATCATGATTTTACAAAAAATTCCAGGCATCATTCTGATAGAGATTAAATTGACCTCCCGCACTGGCACATGGCACTCTGACCTTAGCTCTGGATTCAAGAAATTGCTTTTGGATGTTCAAAGCCAATTGAGTAAGGCTATCTAGTCAGCAAGTTAAAAGCTAGTCAGCACAACAGATTTGTTAGAAGTATCACAATATCCTTCATTTAATATTACCTTTTTACTTTGATAACTATGTTGATCTGTGTAGTCATGCCTCTTGGTACAAAAACTGTAAACACTGAA
This sequence comes from Liasis olivaceus, assembly GCA_030867105.1. NCBI lineage: Eukaryota > Metazoa > Chordata > Lepidosauria > Squamata > Pythonidae > Liasis > Liasis olivaceus. Next base: position 26,135,614 of record CM061348.1, on the reverse strand, counting down.
ATTAACAATGGAAATATGATGAAATGGAAAGCAAAGAAATTAATCTAGCTGGGCAGAGGCCTTTCCCAATTCCTCTACCTGGGCCACATGGGTGACACCAAGTAGATTTTAGAAGAGTCCTAAACCAGGTGCCACCAGTGGGCTGCCCACCCCCTCTCCAAAGCAATATGCCTATTCACTTGCCCTCTTCCTCTGGACCCAATCCATAGAACCACCAGAGAGAGAATATAAAGCAGATGGAGGAATGATTCTTCCCATTCTCAACATGCTTTGCCTGCTTGAACAGGCACATGGAGGGTAACAGCAATAGTGACCTGGAACATGACTAAAAGGCTCTAGAGACTACCAATGACAGGATCATGTTATGCACCCTGTCATTGGCATCCAACATGCTATTGGATCTGGTGGTGAGGGAGAAAATATTGTTAGTACCAAAGTAGTTAGTACTGATATAGCTGGCAGAGTCATACTGATAGAAAGAATCCCCAAACACAACCTCTTTATGCAGATGCATTTAAATTTCATGATGAGTCTAAATGACATACTATATTGAGTGTGAAAGCGGGGAGCTGTCTGTTGAAGTGGCTGAATCCTCATTCCAGTTTAAGCAAATTTTATGGGTAAGGTGGGCAGGAGAAAATATTTCATGCAAAGCCTTTAAAAGACCGCTGAGAACATAGAGAACATAACAGTTCAGCTAGATCAGGCAAGGAATCAACCTTGTTCAAGATTCTGTGTCACACAATGGCCAATTACTCTTTCATTATCAGTCCTCAGGAGCTGGTATTAAAGCACACTCCATCTGGCTCAGAAGATAATACACAGCCATCAAGACTCATGACTACTGATAACTTGATCCTCATGAATTTGCTTAGTCTCATTTTTAAACCATCTAAATTGGCAACCGTCACTGCATCTGATGGCTGTGGATTCCACACTTATTATTCATTATTTTAGGAATTCTTCCTTTTATCACTCCTGAATCTCTGCCACAAGAGTTGGTATGCAATTTTGGGGTCCTCTTGGACTCATGGATCCTGCTCAAGGAGCAGGTAGCAGCCATGGCTAGGAGGGCCTTTGCACAGATCCATTTTGTGTGACAGCTGTGCCCATTTCTGGATTAGCGGGTACTGCTCAAGGTCACCCATGCCTTAGTTACCTCCCATTTGGATTCCTGCAACATGCAACACGCGATACATGGGCAGCACTTGAAAAGCATTCAGAAGCTGCAATGAGTCCAGCATGTGGCAGCTTAGGCAGTTTGGGTTGTGTCACAATATGCTTATGCAACATTGCTGGTTTATGAACTACACCAGCTTCAAGGTGCTGGTTATTATCCACAGAACCCTACATGGCACAGGGCCAGGTTATTTGCAAGATTACCTGTCTCCAATTCTTTCTGCTCATCCCCCCAGATCTGACAGGGTGCGAATGTTCTGGGTCCCTTCGACGCAGCTGTGCCATCTAGCTGTGCCTACACACATACACACACTCACTCACACACACACAGATCCAGATGGCCCTAATCCTGTTAGCCTTCCATAAGGTTTGAAAGACCTGCATTAGGCCAGGATGTTATATGAGTCCGGCTGGTTTGTCCATGGTATGATATTTAACTTGCAAGATGGAAGGGATTCCTTAGACCTCCATTATATTTGATTGTTTTAATTGTTTTTAGTTATTTGGGATTGTTATTGCTTTTCATTTTTAACTTACTGTTAGTCTCCCAGAGTTAACATGAGATGGGTGACATATAAATTGTTTGTATGTATGTATGTATGTATGTATGTATAACTAACTGCTCAATCAATCAATCAATCAAATCAATCAATCAATCAATCAATCAAATCAATCAATCAATCAATCAATCTCCAAAGGAGAACTGATCCAGTTATATTTTCTTCATCTTCTTCAGCAATATAGCACCCTTTAAAAAAAGATTTTACAGCTTGCTTCATTTAAGCCAGATTACGCTATGAAGTACATTTCTGATATAGAGAATCAGTCCTTTTGCCAGTAAGTATTGAGCACAGTATAGAATCCCTTCTCCTGTTTGTGCTGCCATATTGGATCAGGCCAAGGGTTAATTTGTTAAGTTGTAACATTGCAAGAATGTTTTGTGTATGCATGTTGTAATAAAAGGTTTTAATTAAGGCTACTCAATTAGAAGACGCATTCTCTAAGGCCATAAAGTAGTGTTTTCATTTATTAAATTATGGACTTACCCAAAGTGAATGCTGATCTTAAACATTCAAAACCACAGATCTGATCGTACTTCATTAAGAGATTTTTGAAATCAATCCCTTGTGGAAGGAAAAGGAGAAAAAAAATCTAGGGGCAACCTTATGATTGATCTGATTGTTCTGAGCCTGCTAGTTATTATCCATGATTGCTTTTCTTATCTAGCTCAATAGCTCTGATTAAGACCAACTCATTTTCCATTTTCTTATTTGCTGTTACAACAATAGAAGACTAATAAAGACCGAAATCTTTTCCAATCAGATTCTACACCAAATCAGTATGAATGATCAACAGGAAGTTCAAAGTGGGGTGTCATCAGTATGCTGATGGTGTCCAACACTGTATTTTGTCTACATATTCTGGAGTTGTAGTTCCATTTCTTAAATGGAACCAGATCAAAGAACTGTAGCTAGCTGTATGAAAACTACAGCCACAACATCAACAAGAATAACCACTAATGTTATTTTTAGGCAAGAAGGAAGGAATAACAGGGTCTGAAAAGAATAGAATGACTTGGTATATTTCTGGTCAAAAACTCTGCCAGTCTGGCATTTATATTTTACCAGCTGTGCCTTATTTGTTAGCTCTTACTATTTCAAGAAAAAGCCTTCAAGGACATTAAAAAAAAATCTTTAAAGTTTAACCACTGCGATGACCCTTCCATTGGACTCTTTAGCTGGGAGACAGTGCAAAGCTTACTTTCTACAAGCTATTAGAAATTGCTGACATATTCAGCTTCTGTTGCATCGCCTACTTTGACTGCTAGGCACAATTCAGTGTCAAGATACTATTATGTATCTTTAAAACTGTATGTGCCTCAAATCAGCCTAACTTAAGAAGTTCATTACTCTGGGGATAGCAATACAGGTATTCCTCATTTAGCAACAGCCTTGTGCAGCGACTGTTCAGTTACAATGATGATGAAAAAGTAACTTTGCAACCAATCCATACATTTACAATCTTTGCAGATCTGTAAAGCAAAGGAAAGCTGAAGATAAGCACAGCTGCAGTTTCACTTAGTGACTGCTTCACTTAATGACCAAGTTGCCGGTCCCAATTGTGGCTATTAAATGAGGATTACCTGTATCACTCATTTTGATATATATCCTGAATGGGTGAATGTATATCCTGCATATACCTTCTAGTTTGTGGTGTGAGAGTATGTTGGTTTGCAAATTTTATTTCTTTCTTTATTTGTTTGTTTGTTTGTTTGTTTATTTATTCATCAAATTAATATGGCCACCCATCTCACGAAGAAGTTACTCTGGGTGGCGTACAATAAAACTATAAAACAGTTAACATATAAAGAATAATTATTATTTTAAAAAAATTAAAAATCAGAAAGGCTAAGAGAGGACAGCAGATGTTAACAACAATGGAGCCACCTCAGTACCTCACCAGTCCCCTGGCCCCCCAGACCTGTTGGCATAACCAGGTTTTGAGGGACTTCTGGAAAATCAAAAGGGATGGAGCCAGCCTCACTTTGCCGAGATAGGGGGATGTTGCATAAGGCGGGCACCACAGCAGAGAAGGCCCGCTTCCTGAGACCTGCCAAGTATACATTCCTAGCAGATGGAACCCTTCTGGATCCTGTCTTGCATAGAATATTGTGAGCATGCTTAGAGTAAAAATGGACTTGTGTTAAACTGGCCAGTATATGCCAAAACTGACTGGTACTGTCCTTACCATTAGTAAGGAATGTTGCATGTGGTGCTGGTACAAGTAAAACAGTACACCTACTCTATTTTATTAAGGATTCATCCACACATTTCCCTTAACTGAAACATGAAGATGCCTCACTATTAGTTCCTTCAGAACATGTGCTCAGGCTGGAATCTTCTTTTTCTTATTACAAATCTTTTATTTCTTTGGCTTAGTATTATTTTTATTCCTTTTCTGTGTTCTGAATGGCTGCTTGTCCTCATTTGTGAAGATACAAAGGAGGAGGAGGAAGAAGGAGAAGATGAGGAGGGGGAGGTAAAATTTTTGAGGCAGAATTTTGTGTGTGTAGTGTTTATAATCTGTGCATGTATATACACATGTATTATGACTTTAAATGTCTGCATTCTGTCTTATTATGCTGTTTATTAGGAGTTGTTAAAACCCACCTTGGGTTCACATGTAGCAATGAATTAACAAACAACTCTGTTTTGTAGAAATTCTCAAATGATATATCAGAGATGTAGGTCAAGGAAACATTATTTTAAATCATGGTCACCTAATTCAGTCATCTAATAAAATGTTCTCCAATCCTTCCTCCAACTATTGGAGATATAAGGCAGCAGTTGCAAATTGAGATGATTAGAATCTGGAATCTAATTTTCTCTTAAAAGTCTATTTGTCTGCTTATTTGCAAGCGGAGAAGCAAGCCTATACCAGTACATTGGAAAAGCAAGTCTTTGCCCAAGTTCTACACACTCATATTTTATAAACCTCTCTCCTCCCTTGGCAAGTTTATACTATAGATTGTTGGGAGTCCCTCTAATCTGAGGATCCTTCCACAAAGCTAGTATCCTCACTCTTCTGCAGCAGTTTTGTGCTGCTACATGCGTATCCTGATGGCCGTGCTCCATCCTCCTAGGGAGACAGCCAGCAGTCCTCCTAGCTGGTCAATAGAAAAGCATATAAGTTGGCCACAAGCCAGTAGCCTGTCCCTACACTCACTCTCCCCTTGCCCCATTTGCTTTTGGTGGTAAGGAAAAAAGGGCCAAGAAAAATCCAGCAGGCCACTGTTTCAGGAGAGGAAAAGCACTGAAGGTCATGGAAGAGTCATCACAACACATTGGCTACTAGAGGGAGAGGGAAATCCCAGAATCTGAGGTGCAGAACAAAGTGGAACTTGCTGCTCCTATCTGCTCTGCAGCTGCTGCTTCACAGAATTTCATCCAGAACAGGAGATGAGCTGATACACCAGCCTAAAGCCCACCCAATCTCCATCTCAGGCTTTGTGAGTAGAAGGGCCTGAAAACACACTGCCAACAAGTTATGGAATGAGTTCTTTCCCAATTAAATTTAGTTCAGTCCTGCTGTTAACTTACTTCCATGATCACTCTATTAATACACACACACGCACACAATCATATACAAGATAGAAGAAAAGGAGAATGCAGAGAAACTAAGAAGAAGCACCCAGTGATGAGGCTGGTAAATATAACAATGGACAAAGCCTTAAAGCAGAAACTGTACTGAAAACTGAGGCACCTGGACACTTAACAAAAACTTGTGTAAAGCAGATTAGAAAAGGATGTTTTTCATCCCTTTAAACCACTCTTCTCTAGTGAAATGCCCCCAGATGAACAGGGCTCTGATGGCTGGGAATTACAGGAACTGGTCCAGTATACCTAGAGTGGGCCAAGCTGGGGAAAACTATCATCATCACAAGAGACAAACTGCTTTTAGACTGATGTAATATTATTCTATTTATTGTTATGGTTCGAGTTTTAATGAGGTTAAAATGACATCAACAGATATATTACTTAATTAATCAATGAATAAGCCCAATTGTTTCTGGACTGAAACTTTGTGCTTAGAAACTAGATTTTGAAATGCCATTTTTCTTTATTTCTGTCACTTCCCAGAGGAAGTGGGATTGAGATTTTCAGGCCAATTTTTTCTTATTGGAGAATGAATGTTCATTTTAAGACAAGACAGCCAATGTGATGTAATAGTTACAGGGTTGGACTATGACTAAGGAAAGCTAAGTTGAAGTCCACCCTCCCTTACCGGATGGCATTTGGCCGGCCTCTATCTTTCAGCCTACAGGGTGTTTCTTATGGGAATAAGTTGAGGATGGAGCGCTATGTATATATTTTAAGAATCTAGAGGGAAGGTAGAATATAAATCAATCATCAGACAAACCAACAAACCAAAAAATAAAGATGTGGTAAGACTATTTGGGCCTTAACACATGCATTTTTTGTATGTTCCTACTGAAAATTGGTGTGAAAATGCACCCTCATTATTCAGTAATTTGTCACCAAATATTGACAATGTAGTTTTGCAGTATTCAAGAGCTACATATGATTCCTGAGTCCTGGATTGCTGAATCCAATATTGGTAAGTAGATAGTTATTTTTATATTCAAAGATTAGGCATTCCCACACGTGTGCAAGTGAGATGGCTGGAGCTCGCAAGGTGGAAAATAGGAGCCTGGAATCAGAGAAGACTATTGTGTAAGCACAGAGCAGGTGCCATCAACAACTCAACCCAAGAAACCAGCAGCAAGCAATTGCTTCAACAAAAGGACCAGAGAAAGATGTTCAGGAGTTAAACTTTGGGACATGGACACCCACAGAGAGACATACCTGGCTAGATTGTTAGTCTCTGTAGAAGCTGGTCTTTGCTACTACTAGGGCTGCAGAGCATCCATAATAAAGGTTTCTTTTCTACTCAAGCCAACTCCTTTGAGACTTCTTGAGTGCAGTTTCAATTCTCAGAGAGAAAGAATTACTTCATTGGCCTGGATATAACCCCTAACAAGAAAGCAGGAAGGAACGTAATTACTGAGCACACATTTTGAGTAACAGCAAGCAATAACCACACTTTTTAAAAAATGCAATATTTCTTAGAAAAGCCATTGAGGATGCAAATAAGAGGAAATGGTAACATTTTTCATGTCCTACCATCTCCTAGGGGCTTCTAAGAGCAATATGCCTCATAAGACTTCATTCCATAGTCCTGTGAATTAGGATAATAAAATAATAAACCATCATTATCATCAGGATTTCTACTAAAATGTATGAAGCTTTTTACATATCTTCAAATGATGCAATGTTTTACAAATATGATATGAAATATTATAAATTTAATATGAAAAACCACAAATATAACCATTTTCTTAAAGTAATAACCAAGAATGTAACATAACCATGGTTATGGAAATAAAATCCTAAAAGTAATAAGAGTAAGACATAATACTTATTCAAAGTGACTATAATAAACTTTTAAGTTTGGCACATTTCAACAAGTTGATAAAAAAAAACCCAATTAATTCAAAGTGGTACAGAATCAGGACATGATACTGTGGGAAGTGAGGCAGCATGTATCATCACCCACGTATCTCCAGATTCTGAAGCCCCATTCAGATGTTAATAACACCATGTGAGTGCTCTTCATAAGCTCTGCCCCCTGCCAAGGTAGCTCAAATGGACTTGTGCCTACAGCATGATTCTCTGCAGAACCTAAGGTTCCATGACTTAATGCAAGGTTCAGAGTAGCATGGAAGCCAATGTACGTAAAGTCTTACATGTACAGTCTTTCTTCCTTCAGATGTCATTTGAGCAATATTGCAGGGGATGATATAAACTCAAGATAACTGACTCACTCTTTTTCTTTTATGAATGAAAAAATGCAAATTGCCATCCCCAATGAGTTCATAGCTCCAGTGTTAAACTCTTCACACAAGCACACTACTTGTGAAGAACATTCTTGCAAAATAACATTGCTGATATATCACTGGAACCGACTCTCTAATAATGTACACTTACAACTTGCTGAAAATGAACTGCTTGTAGCCCCCATGTATAATACATTGTTCACTGCGTGGCAAACCATTTCCCCAAGTATCCCTATCAGAGAGCTTAAAACCAAAACTCAGAAGTATAGAATTTTTAGTGAAATCTGATACTTCAGCCTGTGAGGTCTATGAAGCGACTTTCAGCATGTGAAATCATTATCAGGAGAGTAAAATTCCAAAGGCATGTCAGCTGACATCAGCCAGAATGAAAATAAGAGTGGGAATAGGTTTAACCTTTTCATATTTATCCAGTTCTGTAGCCTTTTCCTTGTTCACCTACAAATTGGCTCCAGTGGGGCAAACAAACCTGTGAGCAGAGGAAGCCCAGGGGTAGGGTGGAGGGGAGATACATAAAGAGAAGGCACAACCCCAAGTCTTTCTGGAGACTGAAGGAGCTTTAAATCTAACAGACTCAAAGCTAATTCCATTGTATCGCTGTAGGATCATGCCCGTGTCCCATGGAATAACTCACTCTGGGATGTAACTCTTGCTATTACCAGCAATCAGCAGAGCTGAAATTAGATTTCAGCCCATGGAAATGTCTACAGACATACTTTGGTGTGGACGCAGAAAACATTTTGCCTCCGGCAAAGGGCCAGTCCTAACCTCCTTTGAGCATTAGCATCACTCTGTATGTCACTGGTTAATTAATTCTAGTTTCAGCTCAATTTCACATTTATCTGCTATGTCTGCTTTTTTTACCTATGTATCAGCAGTAGCTAGTGGGAGTTGGCAGCTCCTTCCTTGTAGCAGATTAAGGCAGAAGCCGATAGTTTGCACATTAGCACACAGTACTTCCATGGAAATTCAGAAGTCCAATATCATACTTCAGTTCTAAAGGTACAACAATATAGTCACACAGGTATTTTGACTTAAGCAGTTTAATTATTAACTCTGTGTTAACAATGCAGGTCATAATATACAGTACATTTGATTAATAAATAAAAATAAGTCAGTATGACTGGGTTTGTGGATCTCCTATGACAGGATTTCTCAACTTCTGCAACTTTAAGATGTGTGGACTTCAACTCCCAGAATTCCCCAGCCAGCCATGCTGGCTGGGGAATTCTGGGAGTTGAAGTCCGCACATCTTAAAGTTGCAGAAGTTGCGAAACCCTGTCCTATGTCCTCTAGGTTCCATCCTATGTTAGTAGCTTCTAGAAGGTCAGCCTGATTGCAGTTTCCCATTTTTTCCAGTGTGACACTAAATCAGAAGCATGTAAAAATGTAGCTAAATCTACCTCTCTGTCCTGCTTCAGATGGAGGAGCTGGGATAGTAGGCTGGACAACCATCATCAGTCGACCCTAGCAGGGCAATGAGACCCTCACAATTTCTTGGAGATACCAGCTGCTGACATCAGACCTGATACTCATTAAGGGATTCAGATTGGCAATTCCCTGTAAATACTATAAGCCTGTAAGGTTTCAAGCTTTTTCAGAGCCTGGTTTATGTTGAGTATGCATGTTCAGGGAGGCTGGATTTTCTCGCAGGAGGCCCAGTGATGCATAATGAAGCAAATCCAGACATGCTGCTATGCTTGGTGAAGATAATGGAATTTGCAGAGATGGCCAAATTGACTTCCTTGATGAGAGAAAAGACAATATTCATGTTTATTGCTGACTGGAAGCCCCTTCTTGACTTTTGCATGAAATGGGGAAAAAAAAATGAACTCATGACTTACGGTTTTGGTAATTAGAAAATAAGAGATAATAGAAAAAAGAGAGTTTGTTTTTGCAACCATAGAGTAAGAAGTAATTTTGTATTTGTACTTATAATTGCTGTAAAGAAAATTGGAAGCTACTTCTTTCTATTTTATTTTTTTTTTCTGTACTTCTGGCTTTTCCATTGCTCTTTTTACTTTCTATTAGTTCTTGCTAGTTTTTATGTTCTGTTTAAAATCCTTAATAAAAAATTATAAACAAACAAACAAACATGCTATGTTCACATTTTCCTCCTCTCTTCTCATCTCCGCCCCACTTTTCTGCTGTTCTTCTAAACTGTTTACATAAATAACTGCGGCCAGTCCTTGGCTTCTGAGCACTCTTGAGCTGCAGCCTTTGAGGATCCAATCCAGCTTGAAAATGCAGGTCACCCTGACTTCCTCACTTTAGAAAGCAACTGAGAAGGGAAGTGAACTTGAAACAATGAAGATGAGGGCATTGTGCTAGAACTGCAAAAGTAGATTAATTTCCAGTGCAAAGAAAAAAGTCAATAATTTTGTCAGCATCTGTATCTCCTGCCTTCAATTATTTTATCAAGCAATGACATCTAATTACTTACAGGATGCACTGTGCCTTATTTGGTGTCAGTACAATATATATTCCTCATCTATTCACAAATCGCAGTCCCTGGTTTGGAGTCTGACCTCACTCTTACCCTCCTTTTATCATGCATTCATTATTCTACTTCTCCAACTATTGTATTCCCATATAACTGTTTCCACCATATATAGGAATATAAGGAGCTACCTTCCTTATCTGTCTCAGGGTTTCTCAACCTTGGCAACTTTAAGAAGTGTGGACTTCAATTCCCAGAATTTGCTGGCTGGGGAATTCTGGGAGTTGAAGTCCACACATATTAAAGTTGCCAAGGCTGAGAAACCCTGATCTATCTACTGAGTCTACCTACTCAGCTAGTACAAGCTACCTTGACTTGTGATGATGCTTCAGTTTCTCAGGCAGATTCCTTTACCACCACATTGCCCACATTTGATATTTGGGCCTGACTGACTCATAATCCATTCTGCTGAGTTCTTCGTCTTCCTTCCTTGGAAAACTCAGCTGATTTTCTTCTAGCTCTCAATAGAGTTCACATGGTAAACCTTCCATTTTGCAAACTGCATTGGTGAAATTCAGTTGAACTTGAGACCATTTCCCTACTTTTGGAAACTCGAGTCTCCCTCTGCTTCCTAGTTAGTCAGTTTCAAACTTGCTGTAAAAACCTACTGGATTTTCCATATTTATGTAAGTAGCATGAACTAAATGTGCCTCCTCCCAAAAGTTAGAGTTAGTTAAGCCATTACTCTGTCTCCCTACATAGAAGTTCTACACTTTACAACACAGTTGCAGCTATTGGAAAAACAAAAAGGATAGCTCATCACTACAGGCCACAAAAGGACAGATCACCACTACAGTTTTCACTGTAGCATGCCAAAATAATGATGTCTTAGGTCAGGCAACTTTTCCTTCATAAGAAGAGCTCATATTTTTTGCAAATCAGTCAGATAAATGGACACAACATGTACTGAAAATACAGGGGAGGGAGGACTCAGTTTGTTTTTCCCTTTCTTGTGTAGAGCAGTTGTGAGAGCAGTTGTGTAACTTCAGGAGCTCTAATAGCTCCTACATTAACATTTTTACACTCTTCTATTGGTCCACTGGAGGGATGATGAGTTCATAGTTCATGGTCCCTGCTTGTTCTCCACATGCTAAAGTTGGCAGGAGTGAAGGCAAACACACAGCCAGCTTCAAAACATGTTGGAAGGACTGAGAACCTTTAACTGGAGAGATCAGGGACTGAATTCAATCTAAAAACCAAGTGTGTTTTATGGATACTCAGTCTGACAAAGAAAGCATATTTCCCTGCGTATTCATATACAACCTCAACCAGGGTCCTTCATTCCATAGATATTTCCAAACGGAAAACTGGTTGAATTCTTATCTTTGAACCTGAGATGTAAATGCAGGCATCTCAAAGACTGAGGATAGGGGTGGGATGGGGAGAGAGTTTTATGATGGGCAGGTATAATGCTGAGAAGGCCCACCTCTGAGTTCATCTCACAATGGCATTCTGCAGTTCTTGGTGCACACAGGATGATCACACTAGTCAATCTTAATGATCAGCCTGATGTGTAATGGTGAAAGCACTCTGTCAAATATCCCAGGCCCAAGTTGTTAAAGGCTTTATATGGCAAGACACTGCCAAACTACCCCCCCCCCCCAAACACCTTTATTTATTTTGAATGAATGCCACACTATTCAGAACAGGCAATATCCCCAGTTCCCATATCTATGGATGAGCTGTGCACAAGGTCAGAATCCACTCTCAGTGTATTGGCCCTCATGCACCCCAGTACTGGAGCTAGCACTGATTTAGAGCACGCACAACCTCTTGTGTGTTAGATACGGTGGACAAGGAAATCTGAGTATCATCCCAAAACCAGAACCTAATCTGGAGAAAAGGTCAGAGTCCTCCAAGACCGTCTGGAGCTACACAGACTTCGCACTCTGAAGCATTTTGCCCCAAAAAAAGGACTGGGAATTAGTTGGCAAAGTCCTCTAGAGTAAATGGACAAATAATCTGGCCTGATACAAAAGTTTTTTTGTTTTTGTTTTTGCATTATTGCAATATTTATTGCATTTATATCCCATTTCTTTCTCTGGTTGCTCAAGGTGATGTACATGAGTCACCGCTTCAGTTTTTACAGACTTAAAACTTTTTTTACATGATAACCTAATTATTTAAGTATGCACAAAAATGTTTCCATATTTTTATTATATTTTTATTTAACATTTTTGAGAAAAGAAAAAAAGAAGACCAACAAGAAAGAAAAGAGGCAAAAGGAAAAAAAAAACATAAAGTGAATAAACAGGGAATTTATAAGCATCATAGAATTAGGTAAGAATTTTCAATATTTAATTAGTTAGACATAACTGAATATATTATATTGTTTTAAAAACTGCAGGTCGCTGTAAAAATCCATATAATATAGAAATATCAACAGCAATAATCAGCATAGTAGAAATCATAAAGTAAGATTAGGAATTATGGTAATTTCTATACAAACAGTGAAAAATCTATCCTTGTTTAGCAAACCACTGAAAATTAAAATATGAAGATTTTATGTTAAGAGAAACCCAAATTTTGGATGTGGTACAAGTCCATATGTAGAATTCTAAACTAAAAATGGTTTCCAAAGTGAAGCAAATTCTGTGTCAGATTTATTTTTCAAATATATAGCTATTTTGGACATCAAAGCGTACTCACACATTTAATTAGCCATTCTTCCACAGAAGGAACTGTACGTACTTTCTAATAAAAAGTTTAAAGAATCCTTGCAACAGTTACCACGTACAAAGCTAGTTCAGTATTCTTTATGGGGATATAAGGTTTAGCAATATTTAATTAAAAAGTAGCAGCCTGGAACGGAAATTCAGCTTTTAGAATTTGTTTCATTCTATTATAATTTTTTTCCCCAAAAGAGTTGAGCTTTACAACATTGCTACCAAATATGGAAGAATAATCTAACTTCATCTTTACATTTCCAACAATTTTTTGGAAAATGAACTGTCCATTTTAGCAATCAACACTGGAACAATATGCCAGGATGAAAAAAAAATATACAAGTTTTCTCTAAGTGTAAATTTGGTGTGTACATACTGTATGTTCAAGCTTATCTCCCTATCATGTTTTTGTTCTCTAATATATTCAGTTTAGATTGCGCATTTTGCTATTTCTTTGTTTGGTGGTTGGGCGTCATTGGGAGTCAGGCAGCATACACGTTTCGTAAATTATGGTTGGTTGCACACTCAGCCAGATGTTTAGACTGCATTTGGCATTTTTATCCACCTATCGAGTCCTTCCCAAGGACCTGGGACACACAGATATTGTTGTTTGATGGTGTTAAAGGTATCATCACAGGATATAAGCTGTTCCAGGTACAGCTGTCTTTTGCATTTGACTAATGGTGAATTTGTCAATGCTGATGGTCTTCAAGTGGTGCTCCAGATATCTTGGGACTGCACCTAAGGCACCTATTACTATTGGTACTACCTTTGCTTTCTTTTGCCATAGTCCTTCTACTTCAATTTGCAGGTCTCAATTCTTTCTCTTCTCTTCTACTCTCTCCAGGTATTGCAATGTCCACTATCCAGACTTTTTTGTCTTTCTTATCAACAGTTGTTAAGTCTGGGGTGTTATGTGGCAGATGCCTGTCTGTTTGAATTCTAAAGTCTCAGAGTCTTCATTTTCTATTACTTCATCTGTTTTGTGGTCCCACCAGTTCTTGCTTGCAGGCAAATGGTATTTCTTGCAGATATTCCAATGCACCATTGCTGCTACTTTGTCATGCATGAGTCTGTCAATGTCGCTCCATGGGTGAAGGGCATGATTCATTGTTATTATTTTTCTGGTCTTCCTATCCAGGGCTTTTAGTTCAGTTTGAGTCCAGTACACTATTCCAGCTGTGCATCTAATGACTGGAATTGCCCAGGTGTTAATCACCTTGATAGTATTTCTGCCACTGAGTTTGGACTTTAAGATCTTCTTTACTCTTCTGATGTAATCACTACTAACCTTCTTCTTGACTTCAGTGTTGTCAGCCTGAAGGATTTCCAGGTATTTGTAGTGATCTTCTTCATACAGATTTTTGATGTTATTTCCATTGGGCATCTTGATTCCTTCAGTTTTCACTATTTTTCCCCTGTTGATGTTAAGGGTGGCACATTTGTCCAGTCCAAACTCCATTGCAATATCTTGGCTGTATATTTGGACAGTGTTGAGTACTGATTCTATTTCAGAAGGTGATTTTCCATACAGCTTCAGATCATCTATGTAAAGGAAGTGGAATAACCCATCAGATGTTTTTGATGTTTGATAACCATGGCCTGATTTGTTCAGTATTGTTGACAGAGGAATCAATGCTATGACAAACAGTAGTGGTGATAGTGAATCTCCTTGAAAGATTCCTCTATTGATGTTAATTTCTCCAGTCTATCACCACTGCCCCACAACTGTGTCTTCCATTGTGCCATTGATCTTTGCACAAAGCTTCTGATGGTTCCACTGACTCCTGTAATTTCTAGGCTCTTGATTATCCAATCATGTGGCAGTGAGTCAAATGTCTTCTTGTAATCAATCCAAGTTACATTCAAGTTGGTCTTCCTTCTCTTAGAGTTTTACAAAATCATCTTGTCAGTTAAGAGCTAATCTTTTGTCCCTCTGCTGTTTGGGCAGTTTCCTTTCTGCTTAGATGGAAAGAGCTTGTTTTCAACTAGATGCTGTTGGACTGCATCAGCTACAACACCAGTTAACAATTTGAAATGTCTGGTGTGGGTCTTCCAGGCTGTGTGGCCGTGTTCTGGAAGTTTTGTTTCCTAACGTTTCTCCAGCATCTGTGACCGGCATCTTCAGAGGGCAGGAGCACAGACAGGAGCAGTCTGTGCTCCTGCCCTCTGAAGATGCCGGTCACAGATGCTGGAGAAACGTTAGGAAACAAACTTCCAGAACACAGCCACACAGCCCGGAAGACCCACACCAGCCATCGTATTCCGGCCGTGAAAGCCTTCGACAATACATTAACAATTTGAAAGTTGTTGGTAAGCAGGTAATTGGCCTGTAGTTGCCTGGTGCTGCCCCTTTTGCTGGATCTTTCATTATCAGGTAGGTTTTGCCAGAAGTTAACCAATCTTCAATTTCACCTTCTTGCAATATGTTGTTAAACTGCTTGGCAATGAGTGGGTGCAGAGCAATCAGATGTTTCAACCAAAAACTATGCAGTTCATCTTCACCTGGTGTTGACCAATTCTTGATCTTCCTTGCCCTTTTCTCCACCATTTCTGCTGTTATTACAAGTTCTTTCATTTCAGCTTCTTTTTATTCTTATCTATCTCCTTTATCCAAGCTGCTTTGTTGATATATTTCTTTGGGTTGTCCCATAGTTGCACCCAGAACTGCATTGTTTCTTCTTTGTCAGGTGTTGACTGGTTCATTGCAGCCTCTCCATTGATGGATTGGTAGAAATGTTTCTGATTTGACTGAAATAGGAAATTCTGCCTACAGTGTACAATTTGAGCTTTGTACCTGCTGATCTTCTTGGCTATGGCTGTTATTTGATGCTTTATTACTTCCAGTGCTTCCTTGATCTTCCTCATTTCTAGGTGATATTTGTTGATCAGGTATTCTTTGATATTTTTATTCTTCAGCTTCTTTTCTTTCATCTGTTCTAGCTTGCTTGCATCTGATCTTAGCATGCTGATCTTATTTTCCAACCTCATCTTCTGTTTTGGTGATGCACTGTTTGGCTTTTTTTCTTGTTTGTTGATTTTGCATCCAAGGTATTCAGTTATAACTGCAGCTGTGCTATACATCAGTTGGTTTGTTTCTTGCAGTGAGCTGGTGCTTATAGTTGATATTACAGTATTGGCATCGTTTAATACTTGTGCTAGCTGTTTCTTTGTAACAAGCGTCAATGCAGGCAACCTTATTCTGTTGTTTTTGTGCTGTTCTAGATACTTAGTTATTCTTTGTTTCGATTCCTGTTGTTTTTTACTTAGAGGGCTTTGTTCTTTCTGAGAAGAAGGCTCTACTATATGAGCTACTTCTGGCAAGGCTTCAATTTCTTTGCCTGGGTGGACCTTTGCAGTTCTTCCAATTCTACTTCTGTGAATACTTTATTTTGTGTTATAAATTTATGTTGATCTGCTAGCCTCTGTTCTGTTATTTCTGATTCTGGATGTTGTTCTTTCCAGAACTGGTGCATTCATTTCAGATATCCTCTTCTTATTGGATTTGATTTGTAATAGCAAATTATTATTTCTTTGTTTTCAGTCTTTGTATATTTGCAGTAAGTAAACAACTTTTCTTCAGTAGTTCTTCAGCTGCTGGCCCTGGTTGCTCAGCCAACAGTCCTGAGTCCTGTAGCCCACTTGTCACCAGATGTCCAGGAACTAGAACACCTAGCGCGGTCCTTGTTGACCCAAATGATGACTAATCCGGTATAGGTTTCTGTAAATTATGTCTTATCATATTGTTTATGAGAGAGACACTGTTTATCTGGCTCCTATGATGAGACCTGTCCAGTATGGTTGAACCTCTGGCACAGCTCTCACCCTCGGAACATGCAAGCCCCACAATCACGTCAAGGTAGTGCCTCACTGGGGGTCGTAAATAATAATAATAATAATAATTATTATTATTATTTGCATTTTTCTCCATACTTTTTCTATAATGAACTACATTGAAATATTGATTGATGCAGATTTTTAAGTTGACTATAGGTTTGGGAAGTTCAGTGTGTAATTTCACATCTAAAAAATGAAATAAATGTTTTTTCTCCCCAGCTTTACTTATTATTGTGTGTACCATACTTGCCCAAGGCTGGAGAGATTGATTTTTTTTCCTATGTTCCTTCTCTGCAAATAGATTTTAAAATATGGTCATATATCATAGTCTAAACAAAAGTTTTCAGAATATATTCTTAATTCCCTTATAATTATTTGGTTTACTGTATTTCCTTAAGCTGTTCCCAGATATAAGCCATTGTTAAGCTATGTCCTCATTTTTTAAAAAAGTTTATTTTTCATCTTCAGAACTGTATTTTTGTACCATCAGTGTAAAATTAGGGCTAAATAAGTGGAGTTTATCTTGGCTTGACTTTTGACAGTGCTACCCAATTCTCTGAAGCCTCTCTCATTTAGAAATTATTTATCTAACTGACAGCTGACATTCTTGTAGCTTTGAATAGAGGTGTGGGTTCTTCTTAGACATACACAATATAAATTGTATACAGTATTGCACTTTAGAATGGGACTTGCCCAGCATCAAATTCAAACAAGAAGGAATGCTTTGGAACTGGAAGAGAAGTATGAATAGAGCATGATTTTACTCATTAAAGTGACAGCTATGGTCTCTTTTCCAGGATGGCATGACTGTTCCAGGGAGAGCTTACATGGTACCTGTTCTGAAACAAATAAGGATTTTCTATTTATAACATCAATAATGCTTACACTGGTTAAGTTAGATCAATATTATCATCTACATATTGTATCAAGGTATTCATAACCACCACACTGTATCAGTTAAAATGTTGGACTTGGGGCAAGGAACCTAGGTTCAAGTCCTCATTCAACCATGGACAATCAAATGACTGGCCCTCACTCTCTCTAGTACTATCTACCTCACAGTGTTGTTTGAGGGATAACATGAGAGGACAATCCTAGGTAAACCAGCTTGGACATGATGACTTGCACCAGCTATCTGTTATATCATTGTTAGTATATATTCCTTTCAGCTGAAGATATCATGGACTGAATCTGGAAGTTTTACAAGTACATGTTCTAACAAGTTGTTCCAGGCTCTCACAATCTGTTGACTGAGTTAAAAGCAAGATTCAACTTTGTCGACTCTATACATAGATAGATAGATGATAAATGATAGATAATCCCATCTTTACCCAAAAGTAAACTTTATTATTTGTAATTTGGCTTCCAGTGGTCAATGTAGGATGATATTAGGAAAAAAAAAACAATAAAAATGAAAGCAGGCAAAAGGATAATTACATGTATAACAAAATAAAGAACAGCTGTGACTATCTTGTCATACAGCCGTAAAGATAATACTGAAAGTTTATTTAGCACAGCAGCGTGAGAGAAAATGCATGGAATTAAGGTGGTTTAGAGTTGGAAGAAGATGGGACAATGCCAAAAAAGAGAGTTCAAAACATGTACATTTTTGTGTTTAAACTTAATGAAAGAATAGAGTAACTGAAACATTATAAAAGAAAGAAAACAGATTTATTACAAAAAAGATAAAGCTGAACAGTTGTGTAGTCATAAAACAGAAACAGGAAATTTAAAAAACCACTAAAAAGAATTATTGAGTTGATGTAGAACAATAATGATTCCATGTGTCTTTATGCGTGGAAAGAGAGAGTTCATCAGTTTCCATATTGGATGTTTAAAATATGTGTGTTCGTACAGCTCAAGTTCTTCATTTGCCAAGAGAGTTAGGTACCGTATCATACAACATGTTGGAGATGTCATTGTCCTTTTAAGAAAGAGTCCAACATTTCTGCAAAAATACATGAGGTGGTTGTTGTTGCTGTTGTTGTTGTTTTAAACTTAGTTTTAGGGTTAGGATTAGTATTTCCAAATACTACAATACACATTTTCTGTAGGAACCAATTTAAAAACTCTACTTGAGCATGCAGCAGATTCCAATACATGAATGTATTATGCAATGACAAATTGATAATAGTCATGACTGTGTATACAAGATGTCCTATTTTTAGATGTAGTAGCATCAACTAAGTTGTGGATGCAATGACTAAAAAAATTCAAATCCACTGCTATAAAACCTTCTTCAAACAAGAAATAAATCCAGCTGTAGAACTATATAAATAAGAACATGTTGCATTGAGGAAAATTAACTGCTAAAGAAACAAGAAAATATTCCATATAATAAATCTACGAAGAAAGAAGGTGTGACATCACTCCTAAAAAATATAGGCAGAGGCAGAAATAGAAATAAGTTCAGAAACAGAAATAGAAACTATTTTAAATCCACTTGATGGCTCACTGCTAATATATTGAAATACAGGTGAAACTCGAAAAATTAGAATATCGTGCAAATGTTCATTTATGTCAGTATGGCAACTCAAAAGGTGAAACCAATATATGAGATAGACGCATTACATGCAAAGCGAGATATGTCAAGCCTTACTTTGGTATAATTGTGATGATTATGGCGCACAGCTTATGAAAACCCCAAATTCACAATCTCAGAAAATTAGAATAGTGTGAAAAGGTTCAATATTCTAGGCTCAAAGTGTCCCACTCTAATCAGCTAATGAATCCATAACACCTGCAAAGGATTCCTGAGCCTTTCAATGGTCTCTCAGGCTGGTTCAGTAGGAATCACAAGCATGGGAAAGACTGCTGACCTGACAGTTGTGCAGAAAACCATCATTGACACCCTCCATAAGGAGGGAAAGCCCCAAAAGGTCATTGCAAAAGAAGTTGGATGTTCCCAAAGTGCTGTATCAAAGCACATCAAGAGAAGGTTATGTGGAAGGGAAAAGTGTGGTAGAAAAAGGTGCACAAGCAGCAGGGATGACCGCAGCCTGGAGAGGATTGTCACGAAAAGGCCATTCAGAAGTGTTGGGGACTTTCACAAGGAGTGGACTGAGGCTGGAGTTAGTACATCAACAGCCACCACACACAGACGGATCCTGGACATGGGCTTCAAATGTGGTATTCCTCGTCAAGCCGCTCCTGAACAACAAACAACGTCAGAAGCGTCTTACCTGGGCTACAGAAAAAAAAGAAGAACTGGTCTGTTGCCCAGTGGTCCAAAGTCCTCTTTTCTGATGAGAGCAACTTTTGCATCTCATTTGGGAACCAAGGACCCAGAGTCTGGAGGAAGAATGGAGAGGCACACAATGCACGATGCTTGAAGTCCAGTGTGAAGTTTCCACAGTCTGTGTTGATTTGGGGAGCCATGTCATCTGCCGGTGTTGGTCCACTGTGCTTCATTAAGTCCAGGGTCAACGCAGCCGTCTACCAGGAGATTTTGGAGCACTTCATGCTTCCTTCCGCAGACGAGCTTTATGGGGATGCTGACTTCATTTTCCAGCAGGACTTGGCACCTGCCCACACTGCCAAAAGTACCAAAACCTGGTTCAGTGACCATGGGATTACTGTGCTTGATTGGCCAGCAAACTCGCCTGACCTGAACCCCATAGAGAATCTATGGGGCATTGCCAAGAGAAAGATGAGGGACATAAGACCGAACAATGCAGCGGAGCTGAAGGCCACTATTGAAGCATCCTGGTCTTCCATAACACCTCAGCAGTGCCACAGGCTGATAGCATCCATGCCACGCTGCATTGCGGCAGTCATTGCCGCAAAAGGGGCCCAAACCAAGTACTGAGTACATATGCATGCTTATACTTTGCAGAGGTCCGATATTGTTCTATTTCCAATCCTTGTGTTATTGATGTCATGTAATATTCTAATTTTCTGAGATTGTGAATTTGGGGTTTTCATAAGCTGTACGGCATAATCATCACAATTATACCAAAGTAAGGCTTGACATATCTCGCTTTGCATGTAATGCGTCTATCTCATATATTAGTTTCACCTTTTGAGTTGCCATACTGACAGAAATGAACATTTGCACGATATTCTAATTTTTTGAGTTTCACCTGTATGTATTTGGGGCATAGAAGATCAAAATCAGTCAGAAGTGTAGTTAATACTCTATTTTATCTATTTCATTTCTGTCAGATTAACAGGTGTATATTGAATGTTTCCTTTCTATCCCACTCTTTTTAAAAACTCCCAGGTTAAAAAAAAAATATAACAGAAACAAAACAGGAGTAAAAACACAATAGCAACAGCAACACATTCAGGATAAAATGGTCTCTCAAAATACCTGGACATATATATTTTTTTCATCAGTCACTAAAATAACAGCACAGAAAGATCCAAGTAATCATTCTGGAACAAGCATATCGCAATGTTATTTGTTTATTTAAACTATTTATTAGCTGCCTCAATCTGAAGCAATTCTAGCCAGTGTATAGATCAGTGTTTCTCAACCTTGGCAACTTTAAGATGTGTGGACCAACTCCCAGAATTCTCCAGCCAGCATGCTGGCTGGGGAATTCTGGGAGTTGAAGTCCACATGTCTTAAAGTTGTCAAGGTTGAGAAACACTGGTATAGATAATAAAAAATTAAAACAGTAGAAAAGTATTGATGACAAGAATTAGAAATATAACATTCTGCATCAGGGAACAATGCTGTATAACGCTTGCCAAGTAATTAGAAGGCCTGATCTCTACTTGCCAACCTTCATCATTATGATGGTTGAAATGCCAGAAAAAGGGCTTCAACAACTATTTCAGGGAATGAGGAAGTTCATATAATGAGGATGATGATGATGTCTGGATAGTGGACATTGCAATACCTGGAGACGGCAGAATAGAAGAGAAAGAACTGGAGAAAATCACAAAATACAAAGACCTGCAAATAGAAGTAGAACGACTATGGCAAAAGAAAGCAAAGATAGTACCAACAATTATAGGTGCCTTAGGTGCAATCCCAAAACATCTGGAGCACCACTTGAAGACCATCAGCATTGACAAAATCACCATCAGTCAATTGCAAAAGGTAGCTTTACTTGGAACAGCTTACATCCTGCGACGATACCTTTAACACCATCAAACAACAACATCTGCCTATCCCAGGTCCTTGGGAAGGACTCAATAGGTGGATAAAAATGCCAACTCCACTCTAAACATCTGGCTGACTGTGCAACCAACCATACTACTACTACTAATAATAGGATAATAATAATAAAAAATAAGTACAAATAATTTTTTACAAACCTTCTCTTGCTACCTTCATGTTTCCAGTTAACATCTGTGGTATGGCTTATGAAATTGCATGAACATTATCATTAAAGGTACAATCTGAGACAGCTTCCCCAAATCCATAGGATATGCTGCTTCCCCTCCACCAAGGACAAAAGTCAAGAATTCAACCTCAGGGTCAAGAATTCTTCCTCCCAAATGTCAACTGCCCTCCAAGGTCAGTTGTTTTTAGGACTGAAAATTAAGAATCCTAGAAAGCACCCACCCACAAGCCATTGGGATTGTGAAGGAATGGGCCAGATAGGGTTGAGAATCCACTGGGGGATTCCATGATGTCTTACACTCCACTATTCCCCCTGAATGGCCTTAATATTTAAACTATTTTTCAAGCTTACAACAGAGTTGTTTTCTTTTACATACTGCACATCCTGTATTTTCATCAAGCTACTCTGACATTAGTGGGACACTGGAAATGTTGGGACGATCTAACTTCACTAGGATTGCTCTGTTAAAGATTCTATGTGACTTACTTACTTGTTTATTTATTTATTTATTGTATTTATATAGTTGTCCATCTCACACAAAGTGGCTTTATTATGACATGTTATTGTTTTAGAAAAAAATATATCTGAGGTACATTTTGGCATGGATTACACACTTTTTCTCATAACAGGGTCTTTAATACAAGGGCTGCCCATGTGAAAACTGAAGGGCTAGAGTTTCTTAGAAGTTAATTGAACTGGCACTGCATTCTAAGTGATGTCAGTTTTGTGAACTTCCAGGAAGTAGAATTGTGGGGCTGTGCACAATGGTCTTTGTCTTCAGAGAAATGGGACTTAGAAAACCTTTTTTCCTAAAAAAATTGTTCTGATCTGTTTTCTTTTTTATGATAAACCTGAAGAATATTGGCAAATTTTGCCTCCAAAGAAATGCTCTGTTAAAAATATAAACACAATCTCTGAACAAATTTCAGCATGCCAGGAGAACTTGTCTTCTGTTTAATATTCATCCAAAACCATCTGGTATCTTACATTCATGGCCAAGAAACACAGTAATTTTATTTTTTTACAGGAAGATTTGGCTTTTTATCTTAAAACTCATCTGCCTCTCTTGGATACTAGTTCAGACATGTTTCAAATGATACAGCAGTGTTTATCTCCAACTGAGGGAGGTGTGACTGAGCTTCTGCACTAGTGGTCAGATGCTGTTTTAGAAAAGGGCCCAGAGAAACCACTATGAGAAATGACCACTACCCTGTATGTGCTCTCTATGAGTTTAATTTTATTATTTTGTTTAGCAGAACAAGACAGTTGTCATTGTGATACTTTTCGCAACCGAGAAAAGCGTTATTGGAAGATGCAGCAGCATTCCTACATCATCAGTTCTGCAGAGGAAATCACAGCAATAAATTCAGTATGTTGAAATAGCTAATACCTTTGTGACCAGGTTGCCTGACTCTGAAGGAAGTCAACACACCAAAAATGAAAAGCTTAATAGAGAAAGGGATGAAAAAGGCCTTTTATGCTCTTTTGCAATACAATTGTTTGCCCTACACATCAAGATAATACTTTATGTAGTTTGGGGGTAAGCAACATGGTGCTTGAATGCACCAATGGGCCTGTGGACACCACCCTTGGTGCCTGCCCGGCTCACTGCATCACCAGATTAAATTTTTAGAAGAAATTTTAATTAAAAAATAATAATCTGGGATGATGCCATGCTACAAAGCAAAGCTCCAGCTTCTAACATCATTTTATTTACAAAAATGCCTAGAGGCATTCTTTAGGAAATAATAATATTAGACGGCTGCAAGTCAGTGCTTTGTTTGGGAGTAGGCCCATTAGTCCAGAAAGAAAAGGTAGTAGGATGCTAGAGAGCATCTGGGGGGAGAGCTAATGGAAGTCAAACCTCTCCTCTTTGACTTCTGATAAATTAGTGTTTTGTGACTGGCTACAGCAACCATGGCAGCCATTTTAGAAATAGCTCAAAAAAGTTTGCTTCCCAGTGTAAGTTGATGCTGCTGTTTTTAAGGCGATATTGCTGCTTCCTTGCAAAGGAAGTGTTACTCTGCACAACAATGCTTTTTACTGATAAAACAAACTCTGACATTCCTGTGACTGTGTCACCTTTTTGAGATAAGCCAGCTTACAAGCAGATGCATGCGGGAACAACTCACCATTCTGTCAGAAGTCTGATTATTTGAATAATACAGTGGGAAAGTCTGAAGTTCACAGCCCATATGCTACCATATGGGCCCAGATACTTAACACATGTGCTCATTTTCAAACAAAAATGAATACAATTAGAAGTCTGGTCCACTTGTTCTCTGCTGATGATAGATGATCTGCGCTTGGATCCCAGCTGTAAGAGCAAAGCATTACTTTTCTCATGAGCTTATCTGAGTAATTTTATGGTAACATGGATTATGAAATAGTTAGTGACGAATAGATGGCCATAAGGCTAAAAGCTCTCTGGGCCTCTATATACATTCCACATTTCACAAGTCATTTTCTGGGTTAGAGAGAAGAATTACAGTCCCCCCCCCCCCCCCCCCACACACACACTTAATTGAGTACCATTTTTCTGAAAAAGACTCCTGGGTCATGATCTCTAGTACACATGTTTTCAGATCTTTACCATTGCTGAATATGATGGGTGACCTCAGGCCAGTCACTTTGTCTCACCCTTAGACTGGAAAGTCAGAAAATATCTATCTGCAAATCCACACTAGACCAGCATGGTAGATTATGATCCATAACCTTCAACGAAGAGGCTTTCATCTTGCAGTGAATTGATTTGGATGATAATAATAATAATTATTAATAATAATACCTTTTTATTGGGAAGCCTGATGTGCATAAAAACATCAGACATATTCAAATAAAGGTTTGATAGATTCTCCAAGGATTGCATGTTTTGTGTGTGTGTGTGTCTATGTGTATGTGTATGTATGTGTACACACACACACACACACAAATAAGAATGGAAAAAGGAAATTGCTGAAAAAACAGAAATACAGTGAAAAATGTCCCTAAGTAATAATAATTCTTTCTCTGTAAAATTGTTCCTCAATAGGTTTTAAATCCTGCATATTGTTAAAACATTTATCCATGCCACTGAAATCAATGTTTCTCCTTACCTTACAGTAACATCGATACAGTATTTATATAACACCTTAAAGTGGGAGTGGCAAAAATGCTTCAGATTCTCTTCCTTTCCTCTTTACTCCACTCATAATTCTTAAAACATAACTCTTGATGCCATATCATTTCCATATCATTTCCAATTGCAGCCTGTAGACTGAAATTTTCTGTATTTAAAATCAGTGATTAATCATACACTCACATAGACACATATCTCCCACCTTTCAGGATTACTAAAAAATCACAACTGTATTACAAGAAAAAAAGCCATATATCCCAAAAAACGAAGATAAGGAAAAATAAATAATTGCATAATGGAATCAAATACAGATTAAGGAACCTACAAAAATAAAAGGTTTTTGTATGATGGTGAAAAGATTCTAGAATAGCATTCCTACCAATTGTACCAGATTAGCTGGCATGATCATAGTTTGGGGGAGGAGTTATCACAGAAGGAAAACCTGGTCCAGGAAATCTCAGATTGATGAATGGAGTGATGGAATGTACATACTATGCTTGCCTGTCTCTTTTCTCCAAGGACATACCATATCTTGCCTGATCAACCCAACCCGATTGCTAACCCACTGCGGTCTAAACTAGAATGTCTGAAGATGGCATGAGAAACAGCCAGGAGCAGTAGGAGAGACAAGCAGCTTAGGCTGCAGTGTGGAATTGCCTACCGTCTGAATTCAAGAGATGAGTCGATTCATTTCCAGCTAAGCTGTAGTGAATTTTAAACTGTAATAAAGCCCCCCCCCCCCGCCCTGCTCCTCAGTTTGGGAAATGTACAATGCAGCGCATTATCACTTACTTGGTTTATTGCTAAATAAGTTTAAGTCCTGAAGGTATAGCATGTGAGTATACTGTATGGCATTGAACCACCCGCCTAGGACTGCTGCTATTCTCCCCTCAAAGTGTCTTTTTAAGATAACGTACAGTTCCATGTTCCTCCAGGTCACAGGGGCAGGTTTGCTCTGCAAAGGGGGCATTATTGGACCTTCCCTCCCAAATTACAAAGGGCAAGACGTTAAAGCAGGCTAAGGAAAACGTTCAGCAATTGTCAGCCTTACAGCAGTGCACTGGGCAGGTAATGTTAAATAGATAATTTGCTGATATGAAAAGGTTTCCTATCTATATTCCATGTGTTTCTTACATGTCCTTTCTGCAGCAACCTGCACTCTACACTTACAACTCTGCTTATTAATAGTAGTCTGAGTAGTCCTGAGGACAACTTCATTTGCTTCTTAGTGTTGGTCAGGTACCTGAACATCTCTAGGAGAGTTGAAACATTTATTTCAGCTGCCATTGCTTCTTCTTTAACTTTTGGGACCCCACTAATATACAAGTCAGCTTTTTAAAATGGCTTTCACCTTTCATGTTTTTAGTCCTGTTACATTTCACTAAGAATCAACCCTAACAAAGTAAGCATTTTAGTTTTGTATTCACAAAGGAGTGTTACAATCCTACTAATTCGTTTTAAGACTTAGATTCCTTAATGTTTTATTTTCTGCACTTGTAGCATTATCGTGAATTATTTTATTTATATCTATCGGTTTTAGAAAATATCTGTATTTTTAATTTGAACTTTGTAACCTCTTAAATCATTGCACCTAATGCTGGTCAGTGACAGTAAAAAAGTTAACTAATAATAATAAAAAGATAACATAGGGAAGACCTGTTAGAATGTTTCCACACACATCATTCTATAGCCCATTTAGACAGACTCAAAGTCAAGGCCACTAATGCAATCTACGAAAGACAAGTTATCTTATTTTCCAAAGATTTCGTTGTGTCTATGGCCTACAATATAGCAGCACTGAAAGTCTATTTCCAACAGTGTCTGTAAAGAGCAAGGACACATGATTAAAAGATATTCCTTCATACTTCTGCTATGATATTCTTCCCTACTAGAATGATGAAGACCTGACCACAGAAGAATTGTTCACATGTACCTTCAGTAGTACAAGGACCAGGCTTAAAATCTAGTGCAATAATTTGGACTCATCAGTTATGAACCTAAACCTCACTGATTTTATAGAAGTCAACCTATAACCGAATTCTCACTCACCAGCACCTTACACCATGATTTATTTAATTACAGTTTACTAAACAAATCAAAATTGGCCAATTGAAGCCATGAACTATAAAACCAATCACATTATTCCATCACTCCTTATATGAACCCAGCCTATCTCTGGGCTCTTTGGACCATTATATTAGAGTATTTTTAATACAATTTGAACTAAACTTGCCCAACCTGGAGCTCTCCAAAAGTTTGGGATTGCAATTCACAGAATTGGTTGTGCAAACTGGCATTTCTGGAAGTTGGATAAGACTGGTTTGAATATAGAAATATGTTGATCACCCAATAATTAATCCAATCTGAAATAGCAGGAAGGATCTGGATTTTAGACCCACATAAATGAAGTTTTCCTCTCTTTGGGACTACACAGTGTGATGTTTGCACAAATATTATATCCAGAGCTGTTTGTGAGTAGAAACAGACCCTTCATGATAGGGAAGTTATTTGCTGAGTATGTATTTAGGGTTATGGCTTTGTTCTTTCAGATGTTGTATATCTATTCACTTAGGCTAGGGTTTTTCTGCAGGCTCAAGGTCTCTCGTCTGCAAAGATTCATGGCACAGAACCATATGAGACTAGTCTGCAAATCATCCAAACTGCCAATAAAAGTAATTCAAATAGTCAAATACAATACCACCCAGGAACTGGGGGCAACAGCAGGGTCTCATCTATAGTACCATTCCATAGTTGATGGCTCTTTATGTAAGCACAGAAATATGTTGATCAAGCCTGGTAACAAGAACAAAACAAACAAAAAATAAGCATTTATTTGACCTTTTTCTGTTAAAGTTGGAACACTTCTAAAGGAGAAAAAGCAAATGGCCTTTGCTACTACTACAGTATGGAACTACTCCTATTGATGACAATGAAACAGCTCAATAAGTGTCTCAATGCAGTCCTGCTGCACAGAATAATGCTGTACTCTCAACAACAGATTTTAAGGGAGCAGACTGTTCTTTGGAGAAATTACTTCCTTATGTTGCATGTATCCTTCATAAAAAGCATAATTGGGTAAAAGGTAATTAAGGCTGCAATGTACTTACTAGGATTAAGCAAGAAGCTTACCTCTGAGTAAACAGTTTGCTGTAAAAAAGGCATCCCCTTAAGAGCCTTTTTTCTTTTTGTTTCAGGGTGCCTTTGATCTTTCCTGTGTTTATTGTATTTTCTTTTCAAGAAGTGGAATTATGTGAGGATGATGAAATCAGTCGATTTTAATTATGTACTTGATTCAACATTCTAGTAAGTATCATTTGCAGTTAATATCTAACACTGGAGCTTGTTTGGGGTAGTGTTCAACTTGAGTTTTTTAAGAGCTAAAATTGGTACTTAACAAAACAGGCCAAAAATTGTTATCTAAATTCTTTTGAGATAATTGCATGATTATTACTCAAGGAAGGGCAGTCATCCCCCACCTAATATCTCCAATGTCTTGGCATATGACCAGCACAGGTCTATTGACTGGGCATAATGGGAGCTACAGTCTGCCAGATCTAAAGGAAATACCTTTTTTTCAGTCACTGCAGATGTTGTGGGAAAACTGGTTTTTGTTCTGGTGCTTACATGGTAACGTCTTGTACATACAAACTCTCTCTCTGTGTAAGTACCTTCAAGTCAGTGCTGATTCTTGGCAACTGCCAGGACAAGTCTTCTTGGCAAGTGGTTTGCCATTGCCTCCTTCCTAGGGCTGAGAGAGAGTGACTGGTCCAAGGTCACCCAGCTGGTTTCGTGCCTAAGGCGGGACTAGAACTCACAGTCTCCTAGTTTTTAGCCTGATGCCTCAATCATTACACCAAATTGGCTCTCCACAAACTCTGTAGCTGACATAAATATCAAGTAACATGCAATTTTTTTTTTACCTACAGTATTCATATATTTATTATATCTATAATCCTCCTCTTCTTGAAGGAGTTTAAGGTGGCACTCATGATGCTTCATAACAATCCTGAAAGACAGTATTTGACTGGCATAAAATGACCTGCCAATTTTTACAGCTGAAAGGTGAACCCAATTTCCCCAATCGGAATCTAACTGCTATATGGCCCCCAGGCTCTGCATATATTATGACAGACATGTTTACAACTGACTAGTACTTGCAAAAGGGGGACGCGGTGGCGCAGCGGCTTAATGACGCTGAAAGTGCCGGCCAGAAATGGCTGAAAGCTTCAGCGGTTCGAGTCCAGCCTCGCGTTAACAAGGTGAGCTCTTGTTTCTATACTCGCAGCTTCTGCCAACTCAGCAGATCGAAAACATACGTGAGTAGATAAATGAGGACTCTCACTCCGGTGGAGGAAAAATGCTGGCAGCGGCTCAACAGAGAGAGACGGGACAAGTTGCCGGTAAAAGCGCGAAAACCGCGCTCGTCCGAAAAAAGGGGCGCGAAGCAACGGAAACCCCGCCTCCTGTGCTGCCAGCTGGGCTGACGCTCTAGGAATTAGGCTCTGGCAAAGTCTAATTCCGAAACTAGAAAGATGCAATTGCCTTGAAAACCGCTAGGGGGCGGTCACTGCAGGGTCAGTAATGACTGTTAAGCAGATAAAAAAAAAAAAAAAAGTACTTGCAATATTATTGATCATGAACCATACATTGCTCATTCATTTACATTTCATTCTGGGAGTATTTAAGCCAGTGGCTTTCTTTCTTTTTTTTAATTTAAGTATACATATCCTTTATGGACTTTTTGCTGAAAACGGAAAAAAAAATGAACTTGTGATTTATGGGTTTGATGATTAGAAAGGGTAGAATATGGAAAGAAGGGAGCCATGATATAACTATAGAGAGAGAGAGGATAAAATATAAATGCATTTATAACTGATGTAAAGAGGATCAGAAGCCGCTTCTTTATATCTTTTTTTCAGTCTTTTCTAACTTATTTCTTACTTATTTACTTATCACTTTTCTTTTCTCTTCTCTTCTTTACATTTGTATAGTTTTTGCTCTGTAAAACATTTCTTCAATAAAAATTAATATATATAGAAAATAAGTATACATATTTAGACCAGGGATAAGCTTCTACAATTGAATGGGCTGTATGCACAAGCTATACAAAACTGATGAACACATACTCTTTCCACCCAAATCTAAGTTATATGTTAATTATTTAGTTATTTTGTGGTGCTATACCACACCTCTGCCATTTTTAATTATGTGGTGATTGTTTGTTTTTAAAAAGACAGTTTAAAAGACTTCTGCCATTATGCTGTCGATATTGAATCTGGACCTGTGTAACATGAACAATAAAACCAAATACAAGGTCACTAGAAGATGCCCTAATATATTATCTCTAGACAAGTTGCCAATTTTTTTGCACTTCTTTTAGAGCCTGAACATTGGTTATTTGTCTGTCCCATCTCTCTCAGCTTTTCTTCTTTGGTCAGATGTGGCTTTTCAACCATCTTCAATCACAGGAAGTTTCTTCCAATTTGCCTTCTCTTCCCTCGCTGCTCTGATTTTTCACAGGTCTGCCTATTTCACAGTGCCTTACAGAAAAGAGGCAATATCTGAGCAGAGGGGCATCATCTGAGACCACAGAGTCCCAATAACCTTGAATGGGATCTCCAGCCCCCTGTCAAAAGTGTAATTTTTAATGAGGTTAAAACAAAATACATTCAAATGTATAGAGTTACATTAACGGTATTACTTTAATTTAATGTTTATCTTGGCCCCATGTAATTGTGGGACTACAGCAACCCTTCCCAGCTGCCTCTCAACAGGTAACAGCCACCCTTATGCATTGCAGTTCCAAAATGGATGGAAATTCTTTATTTTCTTAAAGACTGCTTTCACCAATGTCAGCCCTCCAAAATCTGGAGTCTTCCACTTGGATTGGACTAATCTCCCACAATCTCTAATGGATGTGTTGCCTGGGAATTGTGGAAACTGTAGTCCAACTCCTCTGGATAGCCCAGACTGATCTTGAGCCAAAACAGAGAGCACAGGAACAACCGTTTTTCAGGAAAAATGGGCCCAACAGACTGAAGTAATTGTAAAAATGGATTGGTCTCTTTGCAATTCCCAGGATTTATTTTAACTTGCTTGGACATGTATGTATTACATTAGCTACTAATGAGGTTTACAAATATTGGACTTGCAGGGCAGTGTTAGCTCACGGCTGTGAAGCTTGTTGAGCAACATCCTGTCATTCATCCAAGAACCACATCTAGTTTGCCAGCGTGCTCCTCAAATGCTGTCTACTCTTTTGTACACGTAGATAGGAAAAGACAAACCAGTTACCACCTCGGGTTCTTGCTATCATTGTACCACTTTCATTTTTTTCTTCTATTCATTTCACTCGGTTGACTCTGGTTTGCTTTTGTGATTTTGTGATATGTAAGTTCTGGCTAATGCTTTATGTGTGTCTCTTAGAAAGAATGAGGCTTCATAAATGGTTTAAAAATGTGAATGTGAGAGAGACAGAGATCAATTTCTAGACAGAGATTATGGTCAATCATGACTAGCTACAAAGTCCAAAGTCTCTTGTAGAGATGAAGGCCAGTAGTTCAGGTGGCCAAGTAAGAGGAGGAAATTAGCTCACACCAAATTGTAATCTTCTTAATACTGTTGTGCTAATAAATTCCCCTTCATTTTCTCCTGCCAGTTTATCAGTCAGTTTGATTAAGTGAATTTTGGAGAAACTCTCCTGGACCAAGCTATGGAATTCTTCCATTATTTTAGTCACAAGGGCAAGGGAAATGTGTGAATGCCCTGTCTTTCACTGAATAATCATCTCTCCATCAGATTGCTACCTCTGACTCTCCACTCTTCAATTAAATAGTAAGTGAAGACATGATTAAAAAAAAAATCCTCCTCCTCTAATAGAGCCTTTCAGATTGGGAAGGCAAAGAGGCTTCAGAGTGATAAAGACATATAATGAAAAAGAGCAACAGGAGCAGTAGCGGCTCTCTGCCACTTCCAACAATATTCCCTCCCCAATTCCCCAAACATTCGAAAGGAATTCTCAGGCACTCAGGAAATAAGATAGAGAAGCAGAAGCCTCTTTTGAAGGGGAAGAAAATGTTTGAGAACGTGCAAGACAGATTTCAGTGACAGCTTATTATTCCCAAAGACATATTAAAGGTGCAGGAACTCTTTTGATATTTCTAAGCCTGGTTTCCTGGTTTACAAAACAGAAGGTTAACTGGTTAGACGTCTAGGCACCTTTTTCTCTGGTGAGAAGCAAAACTCTCTCTCTATAGCTGAAAATAGCAGTATTCCAACAGCCGGAAAGTAGATCCATTTCTTCTCATGCCCACTTATGAAGTTCAGATGCCCTTAGCTCCAGTGAAATCATTTGGAGCTATACAGGGTTCTGAATATTTTAAATTCATCCACATGAGTCCTTAATTCTTCCCTATTATCCTTTGTATTAGTATTAGCAGTAGCAGCAAAGAATAGTATCAACAAAATAAGAAAGCCATTAAGTAATTGAAAAGATAACTGGCATTTTTTTAAAAAAGTATGTAGGAATCTTCCACAAATCAATAGAGGAGTACCTCACATATATTCCTTGGGAAAAGAATTCCAAAAAGATTGCAGAAGAGACTATGTTCCTGGTATTCATCAGCCTGGTAACTCTTGGTGAAAGTAAGACCAGAGAAGATTGATTTGAATGCAAGATAAACTTCAGATAAACTGGTCTAGAGCTTTAAACCCCAAACACCTTAAACTGAGCTGGAAATGAGTAGGCAGCCAATTATAAGGAGTGCAAAATGCCTATAAATAATTAGAGTGTTTTGCTCCTGCAAGTAATCTGTGGCTGCTTTCTGCTTGAATTGGAGTTTCCAGACCATCTTTAATTCCATGTTATGCACCTCTGGGATCTTGGCCATCAAGTTGGCCATCTTGGTCATAAGGAGACCTGGGAAATACAGTTTCTAAGCTGCCTAGACTTTAAGTTGTCATGGGCAGGACTCACTGCTCAGTATTGGTGCCATCTTATTTCCACTGGTAGGGAAAAATTCTAAAATTGGGCCCCAGGAGCCAAAGACTCCTGATTTCTTGTATTTGTGATTTAGAAGGCATATGATTTCCCATCATCATAAACACAGGAGTTCTTGCTCTTTTCTAAAGCAGCTGTTTTTAAAAAACAAAACACAATCCCTTGCAAACATGGAAAGGAGTATCTCACGAATTCAACCAATAATTACTTCCTCCATATAACGTGAAGGGATGTTGAGACTGAGAAATAATGGCTTATAAGCAATCAATTTAGCAATAATTTATGACTTCTATATTGCAGACTGAGATGGAAAGAGAATAGCATACCATGCCTTACTCTGCATTTAGCCAAGGTTCATAAGGAAAGCCAGTGACATTTGACAGATCTAGGAAGTTAAAGTTTACCCTGATAAAATTGTCAATGAGGCAAGCACAGTTAAATAACATAGTTAAGGCAAAAGCTCTCTTATAAAGAAGATAGCTGAAATTGACTGATTGATTGACTGATCATATGAAGTCAGTGTCAACTCTTAGAGACAACATAAATAGACCTTCTCTGAGGTATCTGTCCTCAGTGTGGTCCTTCAGGTCTTCCAACAGAATGCCCATCATGGCTGTAACTGAGAGCATCCACCTTGCTGCTGGTCATCCTCTTCTTCACTTTCCTTCCACTTTCCCAGAATTATAGACTTCTCAAGAGACAGCCTGAATTAGGGCCGTGTATAACTCACAGCACTTTTCTGGTTAAAGTTCTGTAATATTAGAACAGAAAGAGAATGTTATCTCAGCAATGAACTGGTCAGATCATATTTTATTCATTTAAGAAAGCAGTGTGACCTCACCCTGGTCAGTGTTTTTCACAATTACCTGAAAGGCTTGAAGGCAAGGGTGTAGAGGTGGTAAGTCCACAAGTTGAAGGTAGCGTTTAGGCTGAAGAACTATACAAAAGTGAAATATAGTGCAGCATTGTTGCCCATATTAATTGCTGGTGGGAGGAGAGGCTGAGTAAGGGAAATTGTTACTAAACTAAAATACAAGCCAGTGTTGTTTTTCCCATTATGGGAGGAAGTCAGACTGAGAAGGTAGTTTTTCATAATGTACAATGAAGTCCAGTGTTATTATATACTTAGAAAAATCTAAGAAACTGTACAGCACTTTATTAGATATTTGCATAGCTAATAGATGCTACATAGGGGAAATTATATCATCCGTATCTCACTCCATTTCCATAGGCATAGGCATTAGATAACTTTCTTGCAGTGGCTGTCTCAATTTTTCAACAATATCTGCCTCATGCAATACAAATCTTGGGTTGTGATAAAGATAATTTCACTTTATTGTCACTTTTGTTGTTCCCACCAACCCATTCCTAATTCATACCTGGTTCTTAATTAAATATAAGTAATATATACTTCATTAATTTCTAAATAATTGGGTTACTACCATGTAAAAATGTAAAATCAAATAGGGTATTAAGCACCATGTAATTTTTAAGTAGTTTTATCTGACTTTTATACTAAGGACTCAGGAGTTCTTGAATGGTATTTCCTGTGTTATCTAGGAAATTGGAAAACTTGAAAGCCATAATTTCCGAGCTACATTTTCCTTTTTATTCATGTTCTTACAGACCCATGGAGTTATAGAAGTGCTTGGTTGAATTAGGAATCAGAAAAGAACTTTTGAGGGAAAAGCAGCAATGTTCATTGTAGTGCAGCACTGATCATTTCAGATTTCTCTAAGCCAATTAGTTACAAACTTTGGCAACTTCAGTACATCTTTCTAGTACTACATAAGCTCATCTAAATGGTTGCTATTTTAAGTACCATAAACCAAAACCATTTGAGGAGTAATGTAAGTTGAATTGAATTTTCAAAAAGCCTAGGCCAAAATGGATGGATGGATGGATGGATGGATGGATGGATTTATTTATTTATTTGATTTATAAAGCTGCCTATCTCATTTTTTACTTGACTCTAGTGGGTACGTTTTTTTAAAAGAACTTTATTAAGTTTCAGTAAGGAGTAAAATATAAAAAGATCAATGAGAAAAAAAAAGAAAATATAGCAAAAGAAAAAAAATACAAAAAGGAAAAAGTAACTTCCAACTTTCTTTGGTACAGGTATAAATATAAAATACATTTACCTCTTAGTCTAATATTTAAAATATATATATATAATAAATCTATCTCTTACTCTAATATTTAAAAAGTTACAGAATAAATCTATATCAACAAAAATATTAAAAAGATTAATACAAAGTATTTCTATAGTTGCAAAATAAATCGGTCATTAAATCCCAAAATCAAAATTTCATTTTTTTGAGTGTGAAGTAAAATTCCATTAATTTCATTATCTATTCTTCAGCTGTAGATATTTGTAAATCTTTCCATTTTTTAATTTTAAAGGGAAAAGAATTGTAAATTATGAGAAAAGAGAAAGAAATTTCACATAAATATGGGATGAAAGATTTAAAAAATAACAAATATGCTATTCAGTTAAAATCTGACATCACGTCTAATATTTTTCTATTATCTGGAACCATCAAATCTGCATTTGCTGGGCATGATTTCCACATTTCTCTTCAATTTTCTTTGGACCACTGCAGGAGCACCATTGTCAGAATCCACCTTCAAGCTAACATACCAAAGGGAATCAAAATAGTTCTTTTTGCATTGAGAATATTCCTTTCATTTAAATTCCTGGCAATCTTGAGGATGCCAGAAGGAGTGAGTTGAGTGGACCTTTTCAGCTGGACTGGGAGCCTATGCATTTGGGAACAAAGTGCGCCCCACAAAGGAAAACTGAACTGTTGCCAACTGTGCCTTGAAGAATGTCTTATTGCCAAAGATTCTGCATCCTGTCAGAAATATATCACAAAGTCATGGTGCAACTGTTTGTCTTTCAGTGCTATTGTGAAGAAGAATGCTACTATGGTCACAGAGCTCAACTTCCATCAATTCCATACTGATCATTTCTCGGCTTGCTGTCCCCGTGTCTAAATTGATTTCAATGGCTTTGCCTCACTGACACTGAAGCATTCATTCTGCAAGGAACGACAGGGAAAAGGTGTGCCTTTGAGATGCCGCCTCTATGAAGAAAATGTTGTTCATTCCATGGGGGTGTGGGGTGTGGCAGAACTCTCCAAAAATTGCCATGAGATATTTTGGACAAGAACACTATACAATGTAGGGTTCTAATAAAAGTAATATAAGGAATACGAGTAGTCCTTGACTTATGACCATAATTGGGACCGGAACTTGTGTCACTAAACAATATGGTCATTAAGTGAGTAGCGCCTGATTTTACAACCTTTTTTGCTGTGGTCATTAAGTGAATCACTATGGTCGTTAAGTGAATCCAGCTTCCCCCATTGACTTTGCTTGTTGGAAGCCCCCTGGGAAGGTCACAAATGGTGATCATGTGACCCTGGGGCGCTGCAACCATCGTTGCAGTTGCCAAGCACCCAAATTTTGATCACATGACCATGGGGTCACTGCCACAGTCATAAGTCACTTTTTTCAGTGCCATTGTAACTTCAAATGGTCATTAAACAAATGGTTGTAAGTCGAGGTCTACCTGTATTTCAATCTTCTAACCTCTCTTTAGAGCCTGCCTAACCTGAGGACTTTTTGTAATTGTCAGGGTCAAGCTTCTGTTCCATCTGTTGACAGATGTACATTACATGTGTCAAGCATTTTTAGGGGTAGTAGTTAAAATCTGGAATAAAGTTTCTTCATTGGTACATCTGGCCTATTGCTCTTTATTTTTAAACTGGCAGCAAAGACAATTATATTCAGCAAGCCTACTTGTTCTTATTACAATTTGGATTGCTCTCGTTCTTGTGTTTTATATTATTTTTACTTTTAAATTGTTAGTTTGTTATGTTCCTGTTTTATGTGTTTCTGTAAACTTCCTTGACCATATTTTTTAAAAAGGTTGAGCAGAAATGTTAAAATGCATAAATAATAAATAGCAGGTTTGTTCTTGAAAATATATTTTGAGGGAGTGATATGTGAATGATATTTTCAATAACTGATTTGCTTGGTTGCCTTAAGTTTTGTTTTTAACAAATATACACATAATTTGTTTTTTAACACAATAACATTACTGACAGATAGGATAAACTAAAATGTCCTAGCAATTAACTTTAGAAAAGTTATGCTAGCCCATCAAATGCTTCCCTGTTGAAGGAAACTTCATAATTATTTTTCTATTTCCCTCACAACAGAGATTAGGAGTTGACTAACAGGATAAAATCAAATGAACATAAAGTGTATTCACCTCAAATTAATACCAAATATATTCTTTAATGGAAACTGTTTAAACTGGTATGAGGTAGCAGGTACATTGCCACCAAATTCAGTTCTGGGTCTTCTACTCCTTAACATTTTATTAGTGACTTAGATGAAGAGGTGGAGGGAAAGCTTATCCAATCTGCAGATGACACAAAATTGGGTGGGATAACTAATGCTCAGGAAGACAGAAATGTAATTCAAATTGGGGTAGGCTACAGGATCATCGCAATATAAGCTGTGTTTCTTTCATATATGTGTGCAATATCACATTGTACTAAAGCAGTATTTCTCAACCGTGGCAACTTTAAGATTTGTGGACTTCAACTCCCAGAATTCTAGGAATTGAAGTCCACAGATCTTAAAGTTGTCAAGGTTGAGAAACACTGTACTAAACGGATGGGGCTTGCATCACATGACACTGCATTTGTTATCTACCCCCATCCCTCCTGCAGACACAGCTGTTAACAGCTTACAGAAATGGGCTGAAAATAACAAAATGGAATTTAACAAGAAGAAATGTGAATTTTTTCACTTAGGTAACAATTAAATGCATAGGTATAGGTCTCGAAAAGTTGACTTAATAATAGTGCTCTTTCTCAAGTATTTGGACTAGTATTTGACTGCAAATTGAATATGACTTAGAAGTGTGATGAGTGGCAAAGAGGGAAAGTACAATTTTAGGCTGCATTAATAGAAGTACTGTACAGTTTCTAATTCAAGGGAAGTTCTTTAGTCTGCATTAGCTTGTCTCCACTTCGAGTGCTCTGTGCTGTGCTGCTGTTCTGGGGATCATGTTTTAAAAAGTATTCAGAGACACAATAATAGGTACAGAAAAGAGAAACAAAATTATTAAGGGGCTAAAAATATGAAAAGAGAAAGAGCTGTATATGTATAGCCTTGGGAAGACTGAGTGGGGAAAACTGATGGTATTCTTCAAGTCCTTGAAAGGGTGTCACACAGAAGGAGACCTATTCTCTATCATTCCAGAATACAAAACATGGATTTCAGTTATAGAAGGACAGACTTCAGTGGAATGTTAAAAAAAAAACAAAAAACACCCTCTAATATTAAGACCAGTTCAACAGTGGAGCTAGCTACTCAGGAGAGGCAGAGGTCTCCCATTCATTGGACGAGTTCAGCAAGAGACAAGACAGCCATCTGTTGCAAATGCTTTAACTTGGATTCCAGCACGGAGCAGGGGTTCGACCCTAAATGACCCCTTCCAATTCTATACTTTGAAGCAACAGAAGCTATAGCCCAGGTATAGGTTATAATTGCTTTGCTGATTAAAGATTTTATTTTGATGTCAATAAATACTTTATGCAGGAGCTTATAAAAGAAAGACTTAATTTTGAAGCTTTACTTCAACCACAGTTAGCTCTCATTATGTAGATGCATGTTTTGGTTTGGCTTTAGGAGCCAAAAAAAATGAAATGAAATGAAAAAATGTTTTGCACCAGTTAGCACTCTGTCATCATTTGGAAGTATTTTTTAGTTTGGGCAGCATAATGAAAATATCTCTCTATATACACATACCTAAGAATACTATAACATTGTTAAATGTATATGTATGTATTTCTATGTCACACTTGGAAAAAAATAAGTTTTTTTCCCTGCATTGGTGGGACATAGATTATCTAATAGAGTAACTGGTTGGATTTAATGTTAACAAGCTTAAGAACTGCTGGTAAACTCTAAAGCCATTGAATTACAACTCCCATTATCCCCAGCCAGTATAACTACCTTGATTACCCTGACTGGCTGGGCACTGTGAGATTTGAGTCCAGTACAACTGGATTACAACAAGTATGTTAGCACTGTTTCACAATTATATCAATATTCCTCACGTGTGGATTTCAACTCCCCCCCTCCCCCGCCCAGCTAGGGAATTCTGGGAGCTGAAGTTCACACATCTTAAAGTTGCCATGTTTAAAAAACATTAGTTTAGAGCTAGAAGGGTTTTTTGTCCATTCAAGTAACTGTAAATATTGAACAAAAGTATGATAGCTACTCTATATAAACAGTATAAAGATAAGCATGTGTGTGGCAGGCATAAATAGAATCTGACTTCCATCTTCTCTGCCAAATTAATAGTAATTTTTTTCTATGTATTTACTCATCAGATAAATCTGAACATTAGAAAAGTAGTGAAGACTACAAACTATGGAACCAGCTATTCTAACACAGTGTTAAATGCAAGGTTCTAGGAATGATGCAGCTGAAATGCAGATTTACTAGTGAGACACACTTTTATCATTTTCTTCTGAGTAAAGCTTTGGTAAAGTATAACTTCATTATTGAAAACTGATTTGGACATAACCTTTTTACTTAATGTAAACAGTAAAATATATGCAGAGTGCCATGGATTATGAAGAGGGCATGAACATTTGAATGGCTGAGTTTCCCTGCATTAAACTAAGAAACAACATTTGGAAAAGGATCAAATCCTTACTTACATACCCAGTGATGAACAGCATCACTATTTAAATGAATATTCATAACTCATAACTGACAAGGCCAAGTGCATATGTTTGCTATTTAATTTGAGTACCTTCTGTACTAATTTAAATAATAAAGTGTGACTTTGATATCAATGCAGATGTATCATGATGGCAGTTTCCTATGCAGATGTGACAGTTAGCTAGTATGACTAAACTTTATTAGATACAAATCTAATAAACTTTATTAGGTACAAATCTTATACAAATATTGGATGCTCTTTGCCTAATTCTGCTTTTAGCTGTGTCAGGACCCTCTTTTAAGATTCCATTCCTTAAGGATATGTACAGGAAGAAACACACACGTATGTTAGTGCTAATATACCCATAAGCTTTTCTCAAGTGCTGGTGGAAAAGATTTTTAACTTTTAAAAAGCAGGTGTTTTGACAAGGCATCTATCCTTTTAACAAGTAGAAAGGTAAAAGGTGAAGCTGTATCAGAATGTTAGGAAAGATACACTTTAAATTTTAACTAGTGGTACAGTTAAGGATACAAAAGGATACTGCTACCAAAGACTCAACAATCCTTAGCCATCTATAGCAAAGTTATATACTTATATAAGTTTGCACGCACACACACACACAAATGCATTCCTGTCCTTTCTGAATTTCTGCAGACGTCTCTCATGAATCTCAGCCAGCTATATATTCCAGGGAGTGAAGTCCTTGAAATTCATACTGGATAATTTTTAGCCAGTCTCCAATATTTCAATATGAGCATGTGGTAGATTAAACATAGCATAATTTCAGGTGTGGTTATGAGAAAGAGATTGCTTTGGTTACCATCCACTTTGCAAACTAGTAAGGGGAGTGTGTTCCTTTTGATTTTGCTGGAGTTCTCAGACATTTTTCATTCAATTAAGCATGACATCTTAATTGGGATAGGTCTTGGCAGCATTATTTTGTGGTGGGTCTGCTCCTTCTTGGACAAGTGGTTTCAAGAGATGGTGCTGAGGTATTCTTGTTGGATAACAGTCTTCATTTTATTGTCTTTTAATACTGTTAGGAAATATTCTGTATTTTGGATGTTCAATGCCATGAGTAGGCTAATGATCTCTAACTTTATCTCTGTATCTCCATCTTCCAAGGAAGAAGTTGAAATCCTAAATCAGTGTCCAGTACTGTTATTGTAGTGAAGCTTAATCCAGAAAAGACAATGGTACTTTTGGACAGTCACAAGGAAATAGGCAATAGGGTTAGGGATACAATCTATGCTGGAGAGTTATACTCTACCTGAAGATTCCTAGGCTCAGGCCTGAACCTACACAGTATGTTGAAGTTTCAAGAGTGGCCAGAAGTACATCTGTCCACATAACATTCATGTGCCTGTCCTTTATAATGTTAGTTATCTGGCTAGGTGATACATATTTTGATTACAACCTATATGGACAATTGTAATACTCTCCACCAAAGGCAGTCCCTAAAATGGTTTAGAAGTTCAGTTGGTTCAAACTGTTGATTGAGGTTGGCTAAAAGGATGATATGAGTTCCATGTTAAAACTACCTCACTAACTACTGATACGTTTTAGGCACAATTCAATGTGCTGGTTATGACGTATGATGTTCTTCACAACTTGAAACCATATCCCAAGGAATCTGCCTAGGTGTTAAGATCCTTAGGAAAATACTCTCTTTCTGTCTTGCCATCATCAAGGCATCGCTGCTGGAAACATGAGAGAACCTACTCAGTGGCTACTCCCTACTCTAAGGGGAGGTAAAGCTAACTCCTTCTCTATGATCCTTATATTGCCAGGGAAAAAAATAAGCAATTTTTTCACATGTAGTCAAGGACTGGTTGATGAAGATAGCATTTTTCAAATTATAGTTGTTGTTTTATGGTATATCTTAATGTGTTTTAATGTATGCTTTTAGTTGTACTGTACTGTATTGTTTAAATTTTTTCTTGTTAGCTGCCTTGAGCACCATCTGTTGGTGAAAGTATAGGATATAAATCCTATAAATAAAACATTAACACTCAGCTTTTCAGGAAAAAAAATGCTAAATAATTATTGGGACATTTTTGGTAATATTCTAAAAGCTTGAAATTATTATACAATGCCATAACACAATCAAATTTGACATTTTAGAATCATAGATATTAGTTGGAGATATTAAACCTATGCTTAAAGCTGTAATCTAAAACAAGTCAATAACAAGTTCTGCTTAAATCAATTGATTTTTTTTTTTTACAAAACAGGATTTTTTTGTAAAAATCTGTCAGCAACTCTCTGACTGAAATAAATGGACTTTAAAAGTATTTAATTTTAGTGGCTTAAACTTTAGGTCCGCATGTGCTATGGAGTCTAGATGAAAGACCAGAACTGCACTCTGCAACTTGCTTCTTATTAACACTAGAATCTATTGTGTACAATTATATAGTGTATAATTGCTTTCTATGACCTGCAATTGTAGTACAACGGGCTCTACAATTCAGTGTTTCTGACTGCCCAGAATAAATACTCTGGATGTCAAACTGGATATGGAGAGGCTCTGTGCAAACCAATAGGCTAGACAATACAGTAAAGAGGTAAGGTGTTGGGCAAAGATAGGGCAAATCATCTCGCACAGAAAGCTCACTGGGTGTTGCTGAGTCAGTCCCTCATCTCAGCCCAACCAACCTTACAAGATTATTGTTGGGTGCATAAAATTGCAGAGGAGAGGAAAGGTGGAATAACAATCAGGAGAATAAAGAAAGCACTGAACAGCAAAGCTTGCTATGACTACCATATGTCTACCCTCCATTTTTATTTCATGACATGCTTTGAATATCTGGAAAAAAGACATGGGGTACCTAGAATAGTAACTTTTATTGTAGCATAAGCTTTTATAGCTGGAGTCCATTTGTTCTAGTAAACAGATGCATTACATTTTAAGGTGAGATAAGATTGTTTACTGATTTGCTGCAGAAGACAATGACTGGCTTCAGATATATGTAATTATTTTGTGGCCCAGGCCCTGATTGCCCAGTATGCTAAAGTGGGCCAATGGTGAGGTTAGCATATTGTGCAAACAACATAATTCAATCAGCAGTGAAGCAAGAGAAGGTTAGTTTTAATAATAGAGAGCCCCAGGTTTAGGTGAGTATATTAAGTTACCCTCATCTGATAAGCTGCATTATATGAATGCTTATATAATTTTGAATTCCAGTCAAAAGTGAGGTACTTTCCAAATCCTGCCAGTCAGTCCTCTTAAGAAAAAAGAGTGTATTTACACAAGACATTTAATCCATTTCCAAATTAACCCATGTTCTGGATTTCCATAATACGGTGATCCAGTGGTCTCAGTTCATATAGCAGGTAACTAAGCCATTAAAAAACTAACCAAAATTAATACTAAGTAAGCTGTGCAAAAATGCAGGAGTTAAGTTTGTACCTAACCAGCTAAATGTGTTCTGTGAACACAGACACTGAATTGAAGATACAGGCAGCTATGAAGCCCAGCTCTTCCATCTTAGACTTCACTGCAAAAACTTGACAGCATAATCACAATTACAGCCCAAACACTGATTGGCTGTAGCACCAAAGCCAGGCCTACTGCTGCCTGCTGAGCCAACAGTGAACCATATGGAGTTGTAAAGATATTTCCTGATGCAAGGATTCATGAGATACCAAGCACTTCCTGGAGAAAGCGAGACATTGCTGTGTTGCTTGAACCATCAGTTAGAACAGTGTTTCTCAACCTTGGCAACTTGAAGATGTGTGAAGATGCTGGCTGGGGAACTCTGAGAAGTTGAAGTCCACACATCTTCAAGCTGCCAAGGTTGAGAAACACTGGGTTAGAAGACTTAACCAGATTAGTTGGTTCACTGACTGAAGC
This sequence comes from Liasis olivaceus, assembly GCA_030867105.1. Lineage (NCBI taxonomy): Eukaryota > Metazoa > Chordata > Lepidosauria > Squamata > Pythonidae > Liasis > Liasis olivaceus. Next base: position 26,091,996 of record CM061348.1, on the reverse strand, counting down.
CTGTTGTGCAAACAGCACTGGTGTAACAACAGAGATGATTAGATTAAAATGAGAATTTTAAAAAGTGCTTGAGTTCAAAACATGATTTTTGGCAAGGTGCTTTCATTCTAACCACCTCAAGGACTTTTCTAAAGAAAACTGAAAGTACTTCCCATGGGTACATCACAGAAAAGGTCCAAATAAAATGAATAACATCTAAAGCCCATTTAAGAGTTTATTTTTAATTCTAGTGCTATCCTGAAATTATGTGAACTAGATGAGAATAGAGAACCAGTTTGGTGTAGTGGTTAAGGCACCGGGCTGGAACCCAGGAGATTGTGATTTCTAGTCCTGCCTTAGACACGAAGCCAGATGGGTGACCCTGGGCCAGTCCCTCTCTCTCGGCCCTAGGAAGAAGAAGGCAAGGGCAAACCACTTCTGAAATCATGCCAAGAAAACTGTAGGACTTGTCCAGACAGTCACCAGGTGTCAACAGTGACTCAAAGGCACTAAAAGGGGGGGAAAAAAGAGATGAGAATAGCATATTTACTAAATCCTGTATAATTCCGTATCACTCTGTGGCCTTTCCCCACAGCTGAGCTGAAGAGTTATCCTCCTGTTCTTTGAGCTGGTAGAAAACTGTACCAGCATTAAATTTACTTCCCTAATTGTCAGCCCTTGTGCTGCCTCTATTACTGCGGATCCCAGTCACCTCAGGTGCCTCCAAGGTGATGGAAACAATTATCAGATTTTCCACACCTTCAGGTTACCCATGGGCAGTGTCAGGATAAAGGGGCAAATATTACTTTAACACCAGTACAGATAAAGACAGCTTAAGGCTGCCTTGCTCAAAGGTTGAAGATGAGATGCATCATGAAACATAGCAGAAAAAAGGTATTGTCCAGGCACTTTTGTACCATGGTTATTTGCAAATGAAGAGAGGCCTGTAGTTACTTCATTGTAACTTTAATTCAGCAGAAACGGATGTCATCATTTTAATGTTTACACTGCTGGTATTTGTTATATGAATTGTTATGGTTAACCAAGGGCTCATTCTACTTACTGCGGCACAAAAACACCTCAATAAGCATTTTTTAAGAGAGCTCTACCCATGACATCGCTTCTGTCTCATCCCTAACCTACTGCAGAGGGACCCTGAATACGCTTTAGTTTGTTGGCTATTATAGTGCTTTTCCCCTTCTTCTCCAGACACAAAACTCGCAGTACAGACAATCAATGTCTTGTTGAGAATGCTGGCAGTGGCATGATCAGGACTGGGATCTGCCCAACTCCTACTGGCTATTGAAGTCTGCTGTGGGTACATTCCTCCCCATCCAGTCACCAGGCACAGACCACGCTCTGCAGGCTTTTGGGCTGAGCCTGCAAGGGAGACTGGAGGAGGCACTTCTGCAGGGGCATCTGCCAGGCTACCTGTGTAGAGGCGCCTACATGTACACAGGTCTAAACATCTTCTGGAAGACCAGTAGGGTTGTTTTTTAAATACGTGTACAGCAGTCTGTCAAAAGAACAATGGACCTGTTAAAAAAAGGGACCCCTGGTAAATTTAAACCAGGGAAGAGATGCGTTGCTGGCTTTGTTCCACATTTGTACATTAAAAGTTTTTTGATGGTACTGATGAACATGTGGGGTGTTCTTATCCTGGCTTTATGGTTATTGGAAGCAGGGGTAATGCTGTTGGCTACCCCAACCCTGTTTTCCAAGTGTTGCTGATCGTGGCCTTCATCTTTATACATGATTTCCTCACATTCTTCCAGAAAATCAATCTCTGTAAGTGTGTGTGTAACCTTGGTTTAGAGGTCAATGGGGGTATAGGAGAGGCACAGAGGGAAGAAGCTCTGATGTGCCCAGATGTATGTTCCCAATGATTTTCTAGCCATCCGTGTTTATCTGCCCAGTATATTCACTTGCATTGATTCCAGCATGCTATATGGTCAATCCTACACATTTTTTTTTCCTGAAAAGACTACACAATAAAGCCTACATCAAAGTATTTTTTTTTCAATTGTTCATGCCTAAATAAACCAGCAGAAATTCCCTAGCTTTAAAACAGCCTGTCTAAAAGTATGCTAAAATAATACAAGTAAAATTTCAAGGAGGGTATTCAATGATTTCTTAAGAGCAGCACGGGCAGCTTTTTCCTGGCCGATGGCCTACTTTCTTTTGGTGTCTCTGAAAGCCAAACTGAACCCCACCCCCCCCCAAAAAAAAAAAAGAAACCCAGGCACTTTCCAGAAAATATTACTAAAACGCTTGATTGTCCGGGATTAATTTTTATCAAAGGGGAAGATGAATTGAGGCAAGCTTGGCCGATCAGCGCCCACACTTAAGGGGGCTCAGAGCAAAAGCAGGCGGATTCAGGAGGCAACATGCTAACGGGGACGGGGAGGAAAGGCAGGCGAAAGGCGCGCCACCGACACGACTCCTTTGCCAAGAGCTTTTGCGTCCTGCCCATTTAGGGCCGGTGCCTCCTCTGCCAGCGTGCCCGGGAGTTCAGGGCAAGGCTTCCTGCAGGGAGAACGTTGCGAGGGAAAGAGACGGCGCGCTCTCGCAAGCTTCGGCTGCTTGGACGCGGCCGAGCGAACGCAGGAATAAGCTTCCCAACCCCAAAAAATACGGGGCCTCCCCGCCGTAAAGCTCCCGCGGCAAGCAAGGCACGGGAGCGCTGCCTTCCCCACCTTCTCCAGCCTTTTGTCCCCTCCTTCCAGGGAGGCGGGAACTCTCGGATCCCGCCTCCCCGTATCCTAAGACTTTCCAAGGACCCTGAAGTGCAGCGGCAGAGAAAAGGTGGGGGGGAGGAGGGTGAAGAGGGAGCCGCCGCCGCCGCCGCCGCCGCCGCCGCTGCTGGGGCTGAGTTTTCCCGTTTCTCCACCAGCCCCTCTCGCTAAGCACGATGCTGCTGTATCTGATCTTCCGAGCTCGAATCCTGTTTCTCTTCTCGATCAACTGTCTCCAGGGCGGACAGTTATCGCCACAGCCGAACCCCGAGAAAACCAATTAGATGAGCGCGATCCTCACGTTTAATAAAAGTGAAGCCGAGGAAAGAGGTGTGGGGGGAGGAGGAGGAGGAGGGGAGAAAAGACCTCTGGAGTTTTGACAATAAACCACCTCCCCTCCCCTCTCCGCCCCCCTCCCCAAGCAACTAGAAGGGAAGACTTTGGGGGGGGCCAAGGGGGGGTGGAAAGCTTGATCGCTGCAACGAAGCGGCTCGAACCACCATGCAGCTGGTGTTATGGGCGGTAGGATTAAGCACGCTATTCCTGCAAGTCTTCTTGAATAGAGCCGGCGCAGCAGCAGCAGCAGCCGCCAGGGAGCAAGGGGAGCATCTGCGACAAGGTAAGATGCTGGCAGGACGAAGAGAAGTCGCACGAGCAGCGCGCAGGGTTTTTGGAGAGCGAGCGAGCGAGCGAGCGAGCTTGGCATTACTTTGTGCGGGGTCAGGCTTTCCCCCCCCCCCTCCAGTGCCGCAGGGGAGGAAAATGGCACAGCTCAGAGAGCGATCTTAACCCAGTTGAGTTCCAGCGTCTCCAGTGTACGAGCAGCTCCGCCTACAAATGTATGCTAATTTTATTCATGGTGGCTCTTTCGTGCATGTCCTAGAAAGCACCGATCAGTTCCCCAAATGCCCTCTCGCCACCCCGGGAAAAAAGAAAAAAATGTCCACCAGGCATAACTGCCAGCATATCTATTTATCTATCTCTTGACATTTTGGCCTTTTGCATTAAAGCTAACAAGGTCTTTTTTAATCAAATTATGCGAGGGGGGCACAGTTTAAAACTGTTGTTGGTGACAGGATTCTCTCAAACAGTGAGGGTCTGAGAAGCTTCTTGCAAAGTTTTTTTTTTTAAAAAAATGCTGATTTCCTATGTGATGAGTTTATTTTATATTAATATTGGACAACTACTGTGTTCGTACCTGTAATGCTGCAGTAGGTAGTTTTGGAAAGGGTATCTGCAGGTCCTAAATGAGTTTCTTTTTATTTTGTAAATGTTGCTGATTCTATATGCTGTTTGCAGTATTTAGCTTGGTTACATAAGTGCTAAAGGTCCCTTCAGCATCCTTTGCTGCCAGCTTTCTTACCTATGTGACTATATGCAGAAGGGTCAACTCTGAGAATATTACAGATCTGAGTGGGTGGTAAGGAAGGTGTTTAATCTGGAGACAGACTAGACAAAGTTTTGGAAGGACTTTTGAGTCAGTTCCAACAAGAATATTCCTTCGTGACTGGTTAAATTAATCTCACTGTTTGGGGGAAATACTGTTTGACCAGCACAGGAAAAAGTACTGTTCAACTGTTTGCGCATGCGCACGCACACCCACGCCCCATATCCATTCATGGGGACCTATGTTAACTTTTCACAGCCACACTGCTGGAGACGCTGAGAGAGTACGAGATTGTGATCCCAACCCGTGTGAATGAGCTTGGAGAACCATTGCCTGCAAAGGTGCACTTTCAAAGAAAGAAACGAAGCCTTCATTCAGAAGCCAAGCCCTGGATCCTGGATGCTCCTTCCTCTTCCATCTCCTCCTCTTCTTTCAGTACCACCCAAGTGCATTATAGATTGGAAGCCTTTGGGCGGCACTTCGTTTTCAACCTTACAGCCCATTCGGGATTTATTGCCCCTCTTTTCACGGTCAGCTTCCTCGGAGAACCCGAGGTTAACCAAACAAACTTTTACACGGAGGAGGAAAGTGATATTAAGCACTGTTTCTATAGAGGACATGTCAATACAGAGCCCCAACATACAGCAGTCATAAGCTTGTGTTCTGGGATGGTAAGTGTATATTGTCTTGCTGAATTCAGGGTTTTGTTTACAGGATGAAAATCAGCAGCTTCTTGAGAAAAGTCCTCAATTCCCAGCATTGGATCTTGCTAGGAGAGTTGGAAGCCCATCCTGCATTTTTAAACATCTTTTCATTGTCGTCTTTTCCACAGCTTTCTTGGTTTTGATTTCAATAAAACTTGAAAGCAAAACAAAACTCTTTCTTCAAAGTTGTGCTGATCAACACTACAACAGGGTGCATTTCTTTCACCGGGTCCCCCCTTGCCTGGCCACCCTTCTTTTTTTCTTTTTCAAGGAAGATTATAAATAACTTCTATCAAGTGGCAAAGAACTTAAGAAATCATTACTGGAGTCTATGGCAAAAGAATCAAAGGCTTTGCTTTTAAGGAGTTCTCACTTTGATTGATGGGAGTGGGAGAAGAAGGGAGGGGAGTTCAGGGAGCTGCCAGAAACATGCAGTAGTAATGAACAATTTCTATACTTCCCCTCTAAAGGTCATCACAGCCAGGTAGTTTGGGAAGCTATTTGGCAACAGCAGTGTCCCAGAAGACTTTCAATGACTTAACATGAGGGATACTCCGATGTGAGCAGAGTTTGCACTGGGAGCGGAATTGAGGAGGTGGGGTTTACCCCAGGCGGCTTTTGGGAGGAGAGGGCAGATGAGTGAGTTGGTGAGGAACATTTTCAGTCTGAGCCCCAAATAAGGGTGGCACTTTGATGCCCAATTTGTCGCCCGAGAGACATTTAAGGTGGAGGGAGACAAACAGAAACTGCGTCATCCCATTCCTCCCCCCTCACTCCCCCTAGGGATGAAAGTTTACTTCATGCAGATTTGAGTGCCATTGCTCAGAGCCAGTAACTCTGCCATCCTCAGGAAGGCTCCAGTTTAGTGGACTGGGAGTTGAAAAAGGCAAGGAACTGTCAGTATACCTACATTTTGGCTGAGGAACCATCCCAACCCACTCCCCCCCACCATCAGACAGACAGTTCAGAGAACCTGTTGGGGGGGTGGGGAGAGGCTTTCAAAGCACCAAATCAGTAATTTCATTTTTCTCCCTTTCAGTTTGAGAACTGCTCTTGAGAGGGGAGGGGAGGGGAGGGGAGGGGAGGGGAGGGGAGGGGGGAAGTTCCCTGCTATACGAAATCATAATTTGGGAGCTATCTGCTCTGAGTGGTGAAGAGGTGGGGTTTTGGTTTTCCGTAATAGATTTGCAAGACCTGTTCTGCAAATATAACTGAGTGGGAGTGGGGGTGGGGGTGGGGGTGGGGGGGCAGGCTCCTCTTCTTCCCTTCCTCTGTATTCCAGAGAAGGGGATGCAAGCATCTGAGTTTAGCTATACTTACCAGGCAGGCCGAACTGTCCCAGTGGCAGTGCCCTACATCAAAGGGGAAAGGGCTGAAGGATGGGAAGCCCATATTCTCCACCCCCAAACCATCCTGACTTCTTCCAGTTTGCAGGGTGATGGTAACTTTCGGGGCTTGTTGTTATTGTGATGTTCTGGTGTTTGGTGGGTGGGGCAGAGGAGAAGGAGGAGGGCCGATACCGCCCCCGAGTTCTCCAAAGAGAGCCAGCAGAACTGGTGGGAGTGTGTTATTCCAGCCCTCCAGGCATGCATCGCATCACAAGGAAGGCTTAGCAGAGGAGGAAAACAGTTCACACCCACTTCCTGGTAGAGAAGGCATTGCAAGATTTGGCATTCGCTTTCATGGAAGATCAACCTTAAGGGAGCCCAGGCTCTTTTATAGAGACTTAAGGTGGAAAGGAGAGAAGGTTGTCAAGAGATACAGTTCCTGCTTTTCAATATCAAAAATAAATTATGGGAAATGGCAGGAAGAACCCTCCCCCATAACTTGGAAGTAGCCCCAAGAATGTGGGGGAAGTAAGGCTCTCTTGTACAGCATCTGCCTTTAGTGTGTATGACAGACAGTCACCCCTTGTATTTATAGGATGTTCAGAGCATTTTGTTAAGGTTTGTATTTCTGAGTTTTGTGCAGGAAGACCCAATACATCTTTCTTTCTAATTTTTATTAGAGTGGAAGGGGAGTTTTTAAGGAAAGGCCAGACAGACTAGGATCTTTCATTATTTTATCATGGAAACCCTTAGAAGAAGAGGTCCATCCACAAAGTAAAATCATCCCCTTTCCCCCATAGTCCATATTTGTTGTTACATACAGTCTTGAGCTTGTGTTTGTGAGATATTAGCCTGATGCTCTGGTGAAAGATGTGAAGGGAAGAATTCCTTACTCAATCGACCTGTCTCAGTATAGTCATCCTTGCTTGGTACTCCAGGTTAATTTCCACTGTATTACTTACGTTCCATTCCTCTCCAAGAAATTGGATGGGTAACTAATTTGGGAGGCATGTTGAAGACAAGGCTGGCTAAGTAAAAGCAAACTTCCTGGGAAAATGTCCTTCTACCTTGTTGTTTTCTCTGGTTGAACCACTGTAGTATAGTAAGTGAGTGGCTTCCAAAATGGTTTAAAGAGATAAATCCATCAAAATTCAGAACTTGATAGTGAGCCATGAGACTGGTTTTTTCAGTGTACTATCTAAAATGGTTTAAAATTGTTTCATAAATTATCCCAACCATTCCCCAAATGGTGCCCTCCAGGTTTGTTGGCCATGATGCCTGGGGATTGTGGCAGTGATTGGAGGGTGTTTTTGCTGGACAAGCCAACATCATAAATAAATAAATAAATAAATAAATAAATAAATAAATAAATAAACAAATAAATAAATAAATTCTCCTTCAAATTGTGCTCGGCTGCTGGTGACTTCATGGACAGATCCATTTAGTAACTTCATGGACAGATCAATTTAGTAACAGCTATACAAAAGTGGTTTGCCTCTGCATTCTTCCTGGTTAGTTCTTCAACTTCTCAAGCTGGTATACAGCCCTAGGATTCTCTGGAAGTCTTCAATGCTAACCAGACCCAAATTTGCACACCCAAAGTTGGCCAAGTGCTGCGACCTGCTTTAAATAGAGATCAGCTCAGGTTGGCAATTGAGTGTACATTCAAGGAGCTGCAGCTAGACATGGTTCCTATGTCATTAGGCACCATGGATCACAATGTGCAGTTCCAAAGGCTACAAACTACCTCCAAAGCTTGTGTGTGACTCCCAGGAGTCTTCCTAAAGTTGCTGTCAAATTATAATTTTCACATGATCCAAGGAGAAAATTATTAAATATGTGGGAGCAATTATTTAAACTTTAATGTAATTGATTTAACTTTCATTGCATTTATATGAAGTAAAAGTAATTTTGTGGCTCCATTCCATTTTTTGGAGTGTAGCCTTTACCACATCATTCAGGCCAAGTATAGTCCTTGGCCCAAAAAAGGGCTGATAAGCAGGAAGTTTCGGAATGATAAAAGATATAAAGCAAATTTTCTGCATGCCAAATCAGAAAAAAAATGCAGCCTTGTGGGTCTGAGAAATAGCTATTGTGTGGGATAGTTCTCAGCAAAAGATTTATAAATCTCTGTATTAAACTTTTGTAGCTTTCTGTCTTTAGCACAGCTCCATTGAAAGTTATATGATGTGTCTCTCATTCCTTCTCAGTTAGGCACATTTAGGTCTCATGATGGAGAATACTTTGTAGAGCCACTCATATCACCTGACCAACAAGAATATGAAGAAGAGCATAAAAAGCCACATATTGTCTACCGACACAGTGTACCACCAACATTCTCACCAAGGGACAAGCAGACATGTGACATTTCAGGTACTTTCTGTTTATATTTTCTCAGGCCTTTGGTCTAAAATATTTTTGCAACAATACTTTTATCTTCATGAGAACTATGCTCTAACATATGAGATGAAGAACTGATTATGTGAGCTGTTTCTTTACTCTAGAAATAGTTAACCAGATTGAAAAACTTGGTGCCAGTACTGAGTAGAGGTATCCTGGGGTAAAGTTCAGCCACTTTCATCTCTCATTACATGTGGTTCATTTTCTTTTTATTTCATTCTGCTTGAATTTGGAAATGAGCCCTCTGTCTCCTTCAAATGAAAAATATAGTATAACGATACTCAGTTTATAATACTCCAAAAAGGAGAGGAAGACTTTCTCCAATTGATTTGTGGCTACACCCCAGGAAAGTGGGCCTGAGAAGTTCTGAGCTGGTATAATTTTGTCCCCTGATTGAGAGCACAGTGGAAACTCTGTCATCTGCAGAGTTGCTCTTTAGTGAGATGGGCGGTGACAAATTTGAAATATAGATAAATAAATAAAAATCCATCCTCTGTCCATCACCAAACATGTCCTGCATGAGTCTTCCTGTGGTGGGGTCTTCCCAACAGTAGACAGAGGGAACGACATCAGATCCCTTCCCTCAAGATCTGAGCTGAGGAGCTAAACCGAGCTATGATGCTTGGGATGCTCTCCTAGGGATTATGCAACTTAAAGTGATTGATTTCTTTATTAATTAGACTAAAATAATTATATCTGCATTGCGAAGGCCGCATTGCTGTGTTTATCAGTTCAGATTAGAATACGTAAGATTACCACTTATTTTATAAACCTGTAAAATATCATTAAAAAATTCAGATGAAACATTTTGGTTCCATGTTAACATTGACCACTAAAACTACACCCTAGCTGTAACTGCATCTTGTTAGTAAAATAGAAATAATATGTGATGTAAATATATATATATATATATATATATATATATATATATATATATATGAAGGAGTTCTACTATTGGATGCCAGGGTAAAAAGGCATGGTAAGATTCAAATAAATGTGAGAGGAAGAGTGAAGTCAAAGGTGGTAAATAGTATTATTTATATAGTCCTTGACTTACGACCATTCGTTTAACAACTGTTCAAAGTTACGATGGCACTGGAAAAAGTGACTTACAACTGGTCCTCACACTTACAACCATTGCAGTGTCTCTGCAGTCACATGAACAAAATTTGGGTGCTTGGCAGCCAGCATGTATTTATGATGGTTGCAGCGTCCTGGGGTCACATTATCGTCATTTGTGACCTTCCCAGGGAGCTTCCAACAAGCAAAGTCAACGGAGGAAGCCAGATTCGCTTAACGACTGTGTGATTTGCTTAAGGACCATGGTGATTCACTTAACAACTGTGCAAAAAGGTCGTAAAATCGGGCACTACTCACTTAATGACTGCATCGCTTAGCGATGGAAGTTCTGGTCCCAATTGTGGTCGTAAGTGAAGATCTACCTTTGTAATTGTCACAGTTTCCTGCATCATTCTGAGAAAAAGGAAGCTGGAAGCTCAGTAAGTGCTAACCTTGGACCTATATATTTATATAAATAATACTTAGAATGTATTTATATAATCTTGATTTACAACTAGAAAATAATAAACCATGCTTTAAATTTGGTCAAAATGCCTCAAATTCATCTTCTGCACCTGTAAGGTATATTGTTAATTTCCTCATATTGGAGATAGGTGAGCAGAATTTTATGGCAGCCATAAAAGTTGAACTCGAGATCTTCTGCTTCATATTTCATATTGGAACATGAACGAAACACCTGCCTATGACTCATTAAAGGAGGCTTGACTGTTTCCAGGAGTGTGCAGCTTCTAGAAATGGATATGACTGCTTTAATGAGTCACAGACAGGATGGCATCCTCATTACTGCACATTCTGAAGCACGTCTTCTAAATCAAATCTGAAGCATTGGACAGCCATAGGTAATGATCTGCATAGATAATGATCTACATCAGCCTTCCCCAAGTAGGAACTCTCCAGATATGTAATGAAAAGGGGTGAGTAGAAGTATTAATGCAACCAGGAACAATAATGTAGAGTTTCATCATATTAGGTCATATAAGAGAACAGAGCATGCAGGAGAGAGAATGGTACCTCTCACAAGGCTTTTATTGTTCTTCCAAAGGGTTGCTGCTGGACTATGCCATTCTGGTTTCTCTCTTCCAGCTGTCTCTGCTCCCTTCTTTGAGATCAGATACAGGAGATTCAGAACAGTTGGAAAGAAACATGGAATCTGGCACAATTCATCAGCAACCCTTGGAAGAGTGGATCAACAGATCGTGGACCTCAACAAATCAAAGGTAGTTGGAAGGGTCCTGGCAAACTGTTAGAAGATTTTTCTTTTTTGTCTTTCTTTTTCTCCTTTTCAAGTCTTTCAATGTCACTACAAGCAGAGAGAGTGATTAGGGCCATTTTTTTTTAATGGAGTTCCTTGATTTTCTTTTCTTTACTTGATTTAATATTCACTTGGAGAAAATTAAAAGTTGTTTTCTTCTCGAGAAGAACCAGGTTTCCTTATTCAGCTTTTCAGTGATCATCCCAGTAGTTACTGTTATGCTGGTAACTGCTCTCCTTAAAGATATCTGGGAGGCACAACACAGACCGTGTGCTCCTCTACTTTGACCTTTCTGTCAGAGAGTGGCTTGCTCCAAAAGCACGGGGCAATGGGGAGGTGTAGTGGCTTTTGTCAGCTTCATCACTGTAACTTGCTTGCTGCTGTCCTTTTGTGTAGGGTGACTTCATCAGTCACAGATGCCAGCCAACCAGAGACAAAGAAATAATCTCATTGTCACTTTGAAGCTCAGCTATATTCCAGGAAGACACTTTGTGTTTACAACAGTCCCAGAACAAGATATGTTTTGCACATTGCTACTTATCAGCAAGGGTTGAGTAACTAAAGAAGAAAATTGCAAATGCTGAAATACCTTAAAAATTCATTCATAATAGTTCAGCTAAACTCTTGACTGCCAAGAGCTGAGTGCAGCTTCATGAGAAATAAAAGATTTCTCAGATACTGTTATCCTTTAAGTATTTCCTAAATGTAAACATTATTTATGTGGTGATTTCCTTATATTTTACTTAGGGATCTTATAAGGAAGGTGTCTTCTGGTATGGAATACGTTACAGTAGTTCTCTTGAAGGTGCTTCTTTAATTCTCTACTTCCTAGAGATGACAAAAAATACTGACTTTTTTTAAAAAAGCACTTACATGATAGTCTGAGAATTCTTCTTTTTTCTTATCTTTTACAGTCCAAAATAGATTATAGGAACTGCAAATGGGAATCCTGATGCACAGGAGAAAAAAAAAACAAAAACTAGAACATGATACAAATTGTCCATCACATTTATGGGCAGAAAAATTGAATGGATGCTTTTTTCAGCAGAAGGAAAACTAGCCAACAATTTCTCAAGGGCAGAACTCCACTAAGTGGAACTATTACTGGAAAAGCTCCCACCTTATGTCTTTCCTTAGGCTTTAATTGAAGTGTGGGTAGCTTGGCAGGCTACAGACCATTGGAAAGATTATTGTATAGTGCCAGGAAAGACATTCATATTCTTTGTCTACCTTGTAACTGAATAACTTCAAGAACACCACATTCCAACCACCAGAATTTCTCCACCCTCTTCTCTATTGAAAGAATTGCTAAAGCAAGACCTCTTTCCTCAAACAGAGTAAGAATTGGTGGGAAAAATGCAGCCTACTCCTAAGATTGTCTGGGAAGTGATTGAATATCAAAATGTGCTAATTCTACACACACACACACACACACACACACACACACACTGTACATGAACAGAGAGAGAGACAGAGAGAGACTATCAGAGATAGGTATCTTATGAAATATTTGGTGGGAAGTGGGAAGTGATTGGATATCAAAATGTGCTAATTCTACTATCTATCTATCTATCTATCTATCTATCTATCTATCTATCTATCCATCCATCCATCCATCCATCCATCCATCTTCATTCATTCATTCATTCATTCATTCATTCATTCATTCATTCATAGATAGGTATCTTATGTAATATTTGGTGGCCAAAAACACCCTTAATGCTTTTTTAGAGGGTAAGAGGCAAGGCAATAGTTTGGACTGGTTAGAGATAAGTTACGTACAAGGGCAGAACTAGGATATTTGGGGTGGGTGGGGTCTCCCTGGAGTTTGTGGTGGATTTTTTTTTTTTAGTTGTATAAACTTTGTTAAGCCAATTTTAGAAAGTTCCTCCACGTCACAATTATCAGAAACTCTGTTACAGATTTAAACTGTGGTTAAAAGGGGCTTCTAGTGTTGCAAAAAAAAGGGGGGGTGCATACGTGTTCCTGAAGCTTTAGTTTAATCAGTCCTGTGTTATATTGGGAAACAAAGATAGCTGACTGTTGTCAGTATTCAAGAGCAGATATATTTTGATCCATGTAGCTTTCAAGGGAGCATCCGCATATTGCCTTGCTGTTTCCTAACTATTTAAATGAAAGAGCACACTTCAAAGTTGCTACAACAAACAGAAGCAAACCATTTTGTAAGCGCTGAAAAAGGCGTACAGAATGGTTCCTAGGAATGAGGTTTAGTCTGCCTATCAATAAAATTATTTCAAGAATGGGAGGGAGGGGTGACCTAAGGAAAAAATTATAAATGTGATTTGCTTAGAGAACAACTACTTTAGCACATGTTAAATCTGTGCCTGATGAGTGGGAAAATGTTGACATCATTTCCCTATACAAAGGGGAGGGTAACAAGAATGAGTGCAAAAACTACAGGGGTATTGAATTGCTAAGCTTTTCTGGGAAGATCTTTGGCAAAATTCTGATTGAAAGGATAGAAGAGGTGACAGTGAGCACAACATGAGAAATGCACTGCAGCTTTATGCAGAGCAGGGAGTGTGCAGGCCAGACTTTTGTTCTTGGGCAGGTCATTGAGAAATTTATGAGCACAAGAAAGTTTATTGTACTTTGTTGATTTAGAGACAGTGTATAATAAAGCAAATAGGCTTGAGTTATGAAATGCTTTCTGCAAATATGGATTTGATGGTTGTTTGCAGAATGTAAGACGGGCATAAAGCAAGCATAAGAATAAATGGAACCTTATTGAATGGTTCAACACTAAGAACATGCTTTTGCTCACTGTGTTATGTTACATGATATTATATGGAAGTGATAGTTGGGTATGACAGGAGTAATATAAAAGTAAGCTGAAATGCAGTGGGAATGGGGCATTTGAGAAACCAGTAAGGTAAAACAAAAAGAGACAGGAATGAATGGATGCTGAATGAATGTAGATTGAATATACAAATGAGAAACCAACATGAATGAAGTACATTGTGGTGGTTTGATCAAATAGAATGAATAAAGATGGAAGATGAAGGAATGGGTGGAGAGGAAGGGAGAGACTGAGAAAGTGATATATTCTCATGATTGTATGAAGCTGAGATCTTCAGAAAGAGAAGAGAGAAGTTTAAAAGAATGAACAGTTGTATGGATGTGGTGAATGCAGGGGGTAGATTGTGAGGATAGGTACAGAGAGGTATAAACAGTGGTGTTTTAGCTATATTTCCTTTTCTTTTGCTTATACCTTTAATTTGAGTTACTATTCTTTATTCCTTTAGTGGAATAAATATTGCTTAACCCAAGAGGAATTGTTCAGATCAAAACAGATCAAGATTGTATTTATATTCCAAAGTCAGATCAAGCATGGAGAATTTAAAGATGATAGCTTTTAAAATTGAAGGGAACATAATTTTTATTGATCCCCATTTATTTCAAGCTGAAAAAAAAATCTTACCTAATGAGTTTCCCATGACTCACAGATAACTGTTGGCTCCATTTAGAAGTCACATTTCCATCCATCAGAGTATAGGCTTCTTCCTTCCTGCCTCCCCACTTCCTCTTGACTTAATAGAACACTTCCTGTTTCCTGTGTATTTCCCATCCATTGTCTCTATATTCCCTTTATCCAAATTCTTCCCGTAATTGCTGTGTGACACATCTAGATCCTGTACAACTCTAGGACTTGAAATGCACAGGATTTCTTGCCTCTATCACATCAGGACATGAGTGATCTCTTGCTTTCAGGATGATATCAATCAAAGGTGTGTCTCTATCTCAATTAAGCACCAGAGAACAGGCCTGGTGTGGGATCTACATGTGATCATATAGCTTGGCATTGATCCCAGGGTTTGCAGTCCAGAAGATTAAATAGCATACAGGTGAAACTCGAAAAATTAGAATATCGTGCAAATGTTCATTTATGTCAGTATGGCAACTCAAAAGGTGAAACCAATATATGAGATAGACGCATTACATGCAAAGCGAGATATGTCAAGCCTTACTTTGGTATAATTGTGATGATTATGGCGTACAGCTTATGAAAACCCCAAATTCACAATCTCAGAAAATTAGAATATTACATGACATCAATAACACAAGGATTGGAAATAGAACAATATCGGACCTCTGCAAAGTATAAGCATGCATATGTACTCAGTACCTGGTTTGGGCCCCTTTTGCAGCAATGACTGCCGCAATGCGGCGTGGCATGGATGCTATCAGCCTGTGGCACTGCTGAGGTGTTATGGAAGACCAGGATGCTTCAATAGCGGCCTTCAACTCCGCTGCATTGTTCGGTCTCATGTCCCTCATCTTTCTCTTGGCAATGCCCCATAGATTCTCTATGGGGTTCAGGTCAGGCGAGTTTGCTGGCCAATCAAGCACAGTAATCCCATGGTCATTGAACCAGGTTTTGGTACTTTTGGCAGTGTGGGCAGGTGCCAAGTCCTGCTGGAAAATGAAGTCAGCATCCCCATAAAGCTCATCTGCGGAAGGAAGCATGAAGTGCTCCAAAATCTCCTGGTAGATGGCTGCGTTGACCCTGGACTTAATGAAGCACAGTGGACCAACACCAGCAGATGACCTGGCTCCCCAAATCAACACAGACTGTGGAAACTTCACACTGGACTTCAAGCATCGTGCATTGTGTGCCTCTCCATTCTTCCTCCAGACTCTGGGTCCTTGGTTCCCAAATGAGATGCAAAAGTTGCTCTCATCAGAAAAGAGGACTTTGGACCACTGGGCAACAGACCAGTTATTCTTTTTTTTCTGTAGCCCAGGTAAGACGCTTCTGACGTTGTTTGTTGTTCAGGAGCGGCTTGACAAGAGGAATACGACATTTGAAGCCCATGTCCAGGATCTGTCTGTGTGTGGTGGCTCTTGATGCACTAACTCCAGCCTCAGTCCACTCCTTGTGAAAGTCCCCAACACTTTTGAATGGCCTTTTCCTGACAATCCTCTCCAGGCTGCGGTCATCCCTGCTGCTTGTGCACCTTTTTCTACCACACTTTCCCCTTCCACATAACCTTTTATTGATGTGCTTTGATACAGCACTTTGGGAACATCCAACTTCTTTTGCAATGACCTTTTGGGGCTGGTGGAGGGTGTCAATGATGGTTTTCTGCACAACTGTCAGGTCAACAGTCTTTCCCATGCTTGTGATTCCTACTGAACCAGCCTGAGAGACCATTGAAAGGCTCAGGAACCCTTTGCAGGTGTTATGGATTCATTAGCTGATTAGAGGGGGACACTTTGAGCCTAGAATATTGAACCTTTTCACCCTATTCTAATTTTCTGAGATTGTGAATTTGGGGTTTTCATAAGCTGTACGCCATAATCATCACAATCATACCAAAGTAAGGCTTGACATATCTCGCTTTGCATGTAATGTGTCTATCTCATATATTGGTTTCACCTTTTGAGTTGCCATACTGACATAAATGAACATTTGCACGATATTCTAATTTTTCGAGTTTTACCTGTATATGCAAAACAAAACAAGCTGCCTAATATTGACAGTGCAGTCTATTCACAGATAAATGCAGAGGAATTTACCTTCACTTAAATGGGTAGTCAATTTCAGCCTTAATTGTCCCACATAGCTCTTCGCTGCCTACAATACCATTTGGCAGCATGGTTCAACAGTAGTCCTTCCCACTCCTACCTGGAGAATCTGGGCATTGGCTGTAGGTGCTTCTGGCTGCAAAACATATCTTTTGTGAATGAATTACTGTCTTTGGATGCACATACTAGATTTTAAAATTTAAATTTTGTTTTTGTTTTGACTGTATTGGTCAATCTGAATTGCCAACTACAGTAGATGTAGTTGATGTTTCTGTTCTTTTTAAGTTCATCATGCCTTTAGCCTTGGAGCTTGTCAACAATCAATATTCCATTTTGGTGGTTGTGATGTGTTAAGATCTGCTTGCAACTGCATAGGACTGAATGTAGCTACCAATGGAGTCTTCTAGTCATAAGCTCAAATCAGTGCCAACTGTATTTCTTTGTGCCGGCATCCCTGTTGAGTGGTCTTTCAGATCCAAGCTTCAAATAACTCTGATCTAAACATTTCCAGTTATTGTAGGGAGGGGAAGGGAAGGAGACACCCAGTAGGAGGGGATTGGGAACTTAAAAATAACCTTTCATAAAGAAAGGAAATTTCTCATAGCAGATTTTAAGAGCTGAGTCTTTCCTGAGTTGTTAAGGTAGGATACTGAGAGAAGAATTAAGATTTGCTTAATGATAAAGAAAGGGAGACTAGTTAAAAGGTCAGGAATTAACTTTTTATTGCTTGAGAGACCATAGAGTGATATCAAGTCATAGCACTATGAAACACAGGATGTTAATTTCATATCCTCCTGTATTTCAGTGTAATAGTTCTGCATGTATTTTCCTACAGGATATACCAGAAGATGGCTTCGACTGATCATGCTTAAAGTAAACTCTTTGAAATCATGTGTCAGGTTATCATAGATAACAAGTCCCATTGAATTCTGTGGTTTTACTCTAAACATGACTTATGCATGGATCCCTTTCATTATTTACAAAATCAGTTAGTACTAGCAGAATTTATTTTTTTAATAAATTACAGTATATCTTTGCCTTTCTAGGTCCCATTGTCATTCCCAGAATAACAACAGGTCCAAATATGTTAGTACTGGTTAAATGTATTATTTGAAACTACCAAGATGCCAGGTATATACTTTCCTTTCAAGGAGTGGGGTGTTGATCATTATGATTCTCTTGCTTCTCACAAAAATAGCAGGTCCAGAAATCTCATGAAGTTCAGTGGTTCACATAAAATACAAACAGTATTTTTCCTTTACTCCTTGGACATTCAGTCATTTATGATATTAGTCTCCAGGATTGAAGTTACATTATCTTTAGATCAGCTCTAACAATACCGGGTTCATCTACTGGATTTCATAGTAGCATTGGATATTCAACAAATCCCATAAGAGAAAGGTGTTTTGTTTTAATTCAAATTCAGGTGATTAGTGGAACTATCATTATCAAACCTAACAAGGTTAGTAACCTAATGCTGTAAACTGCAGCCATTTACCTAGAAGTTACCAGTTCTGGGGCTTAGCTTCTGCATACTGTAGTTGTACAGAGAATGGTTTGGACAACATTCATAGAATATAAATGACAGAATGTTTGAATGCTTCACCCAAATCCATTTTTTTCACTTAGTTTAGGAT
The DNA here is from genome assembly GCA_030867105.1 of Liasis olivaceus. NCBI lineage: Eukaryota > Metazoa > Chordata > Lepidosauria > Squamata > Pythonidae > Liasis > Liasis olivaceus. Next base: position 26,073,944 of record CM061348.1, on the reverse strand, counting down.
TATTTCTTTGTAAGTAAAGGAATGATTTTTATTCCCTTTTTGCTTTGGCATGCCTGAAGACATGTCCATCTTATTGGGTTTTTTTAAAAAATCATTGCTATTAAGGCACACATCTAGCTGGTAAAAGATATCCCCATAGGATTTGTATTCCAGATACTTTCTTACTGTGGCAGTTTTCCTCTGAAGACTTTCTACCATCTTCCTTGCAGAAAATGTTTATTTGGTTTTGGTTTAATGTATGATCTCAGCCATTGTAGTTTGTAAACTATGGTTTATGACTTAGCACTTTGTGTGAATCTAGGCACCTATGGCTTTTTCAACAAACCATAGATGAATTATGCTGCTATAGTTCTGTTGCAATAGAAATCTGTACCTTCAGGTGATCACATATCATGTTAAGCATATGATTTGTTTAGTTTTGGCTTAGGTTGCCATGTGAACCCAGCCATTGGTATGGCTTGTGACTCAGTTACGGTGTAATATGACTCAGTATACTATGCAAATCATCAGAGAAGGGCTCATATAGGTATTGGCTTTGTTCCAGTGGGGTCTTAAAGATTTGCTGATTTTGGTCATTACATGCTAGCATAGAAATTATATCACTTCCTTTTTTCTGAGGCATGGAAATCTCCCTGAGTTTTTGTGGGGAAGTGGCTCAGGAATGGTCCACTTCCTGTAACTTCTACAGCCTGTCTACAATGACACGGCTTTGCATTGTCTAGCACAGTGTTTCTTTCTCAATCTTGGCAACTTTAAGATGTGTGGATTTCAACTCCCAAAATTCCCCAGCCACCAAGGGGAATTCTTGTGGGAGTTGAAATCCACACATCTTAAAGCCACCAAGGTTGAGGAACACTGGTCTAGCAGCTGGCTAAAAAAATAGCAAAATCCTGTTTATATTTTTTAATCAAAAATACTTAGGTTTAATGATGATTTGATGCTTCCAGATATACTGGGGCTACATCTTCCAAATCAAATTCCAAACCAGCCTGCTGCACCAGCCAGCAGCCAGAGGGCCTTGGAGTTCTAAGAGTGAAGTCCCAGTAGAGTATAGAGGGAAGGAGTGGCAAGGAAGGCTTCAGAGAAGAAGTATTTTTAGTTCAAATTTGAAAAAAAAGCAAGGGTGGTGGCATGACACCTTTTTTCTGTTTCATAATATGTTATGGTCCTATGAGCAGTAACTTTTATGCGCCCAGTCTAAGGACTCATTGGTAAGAAAATTCAGAGATATTAAACTCTACCAGGGGATGGCTGAATTATACCAGGCGATGGTTGGATTTTATTTTATTATTTTTGTAAAACTAGGGGTGCAATTCTATATACATCTACTTAGGAGTAAGTTCCAGTGTGCATAGTGAGGCTTATCTCCGACTAAACACGGGTAGGGTTGCACAGTTGCAGTTTCCAATTTTCCATTGCTATATTCCTTTCATTTTTCTCCCTCTTTGCGAGTTTGTGCACGAGCTTTCTCTGTTTCGTTCTCTCTATGTATTGACTTGAGGACATGTCCTTTTAATGAGCTGATTCTGGTTCTTTCCTCCTCTGTGTCCTGAATGATTTTAAACTTCAGGTTTCTTATCAGTTGACCTTTCCTTTCCTTCCTCCGTTTTCTTCTTGGCTTCACCTTTATGTTTTTCAAACATGTCACGCAAGTTGCCTCCTCCTTCCTCCACAAGCTTTTCCTTTTGACCTTTCTTTGGTCTTTGGGGGCCGTGGGGGGAGAGCTCTGGCCGCCTTGCTCTGTAGCAGCTGATAAGGTTATTTCTCATGTATTAGCAGCAAGGCTAAAAGCCATTATCGAAAGCCGACTCCTGTGTGCGTCGTGGACTGTGTGGCGGCCTGCACGCCTTGGCCCTTTTCAGAGAGCCGGGATTCCTGAGAGAGGTGAAATGTTCACCCAAGGCCAAGCGCTCGAGTGACCTAGCATTACTCATCTCATTTATGAGCAGGAAAGCGATCAGATTTCCCTGTTCTTGAGAAGAGCCAAAAGGGGATTACAATCGGGGGAAAAAAGACCTTCCACTTATTCCTGCAGTGGTACTAAGAGACTGAGATTGTTCGTAGCATGGTGCCAGCCTCTGGGACCTTATATAGGATCTGACGCCAAAGTCTTTCTTCCCCTTCCAACAGTGACTGATCAGGTGAAGTGTGGGTGACAGAAGTGCTAAACGCTTTTGTCTGAGGTCTTTTGTCCCCCCCGCTTCAATGCACATCACAACTCTTTGAAGCTTAAACGCATGAAGAAATCACCTGGTGGTTGAATTCTCTCTCTCTCTCTCTCTCTCTCTCTCTCTCTCTGTAATATATGTGATATAAATCAGATTCTCATATACTTGAGTCAGATGTGCTTTGAATAATTTAGATTCCCCCTCCCCTCCCCATACCCTGACAGCTTGCTTATTCATACTGCTTTCCTCCTAAAAGGTAAACAGTATGCAGGATTGTGATAAACGATACAGAAACAAAGCTAAATTGAATATAAGACCATTGGCAAGAGTAGGGTAGCCAGTGTTTCATACAGGGGCTTTACAGTTCTTGTGGGTAGCCCCTGAGCTCAAGTTAGTCATTACTCTCTTTCCTTACTCCCTGCCATAGATTGTCTCCTATATACTTGGAATTTTATTTTCCTCCCCACACCCTGCCACCATAATAGCAGCATGCCATCATGGTCACAATTATTGGGGAAAGCACCTGGATGCAAAATTTCCAGCGTGTTTATATTTCCCTTTCACAACTCATTGCCGCTTTTAAATGGAATAGAGAATTTCGGTGCTTTTCTATGCCTTTTTTATGATTAACTTTCTACTCACAGCTTCCCATCATAGAAACCTCCCAGATTGGTTTTTCTTTTTGTTAAACCAACAAACAAACGAACACAAATGAATATAGGATATGAAGAATGGTGGGGAGTGGGTGCTGCATGTTAAGAATTTGTTTTACTTGTGTTTGAGTGTGGAGTGGGGATTCATGTCACTCCTGAACTGAATGGTGTTGCTCTCCTCTCCTGTTGGTCAATTAGACCAGAAGGATAAGCAGCAATTGCAAGATTAGCAGAAATAAAGATTATTGTGGATTGATTTCAAATAGCTTTTTGAGAGATTGAAGTGGGTGGAGGTTTCTGGAGCAACAACATTGGGACCTATTCTCAGCAATGCACTCTCAGTTTTGGAGGTCATGTTGGAAATGAATAGCCTTGGTTCTCATCTTAGCTGTGCACTAAGCCATAGAAATGGAACTCTCTGTGGATGACCCCATTAAGTCAGGGTTGAAATACATTAGCAGAATGCTCAAAAGTTGGGTTACTGTAGCCTGTACTATTGTATTATCTACCTGGGCAGTTTTGGGGAGGGGTGGAGGGAAGGTGAGGCAATGGCAGTATGGAATAAGTTTCCACTATCTTTAATGTTAGCAACTTTCATTAACTGTAATCAAAAGGACCTTTGAAATAATGAAAACTATCTATAATGAAAGCATTTAGAGATAAACTGAAATGAATAGACACCTTTGTTGTTAAGGATGTTTTAGGACTAGTTCCACCAGAAGTGAAGTAAGAGTTGAATTTCATGGTGGCGTAACCTCTCAGTCACTCAGAAACATAGTGTAGACTATAAAGAAAGGGGAACTCACATTGTTTCTTTTCTTTATGTTTTCTTTTCACAACCTTTATGATTATACGGATGTGATGCTTCCAGATAAACTGAGTCAAGACTGGATTGGTATATGCTTAACTTGGTTATTTAATTAACCCATTTTCTGATTTATCACGGTACTCTGAACCATAAATTAACCAAATTAGCTGGGATTGTACAACTTGTAAACAAGCAAACCAAAGTTCATACTAACCAAGTTTAACAAGTTGTGCAAATGCGGCCACTAGGTATTGAATTGAATTGAGTTATGTGGATCCAACCATTGAGCGAGACCATAATTTTGATACTTGCTCTGCTGGTTCTGGCACCCTTCCTTTGGGTCCTAATACAAAATATGGATAATTGTATAGTACGGTTTATTTACTTACTATATTTACATGCCACCTTTTTGCTAAAATGCCTACAAATGTAAATGTTAAAAATAAGCAAATGCTATCTCTCCTACTCCACAGAATTAGAAATAAAACAATAAAGGTATCTGTGGCTGACAGAGAAAAACCTCTCCAGGAGCTGATTCTTAATGGGCTCTCTGCCTTCCATGAGAGCACACAGCTGTTAAATGGTGTCATAAATGGATGGTCCTTCTCAGGTGCTGATAGAAAATGCTCCCTGTTGTGGGCTTCCTATTATAGTACCTAAGAGATTTTTTCCCCCAGCCACTAGCTTTTCTACTGCCAAAATTCCTTCTTTAAATTGTTAAAGAGAATTGTTAAAGCCTGAATAATAAATAAGTAAACAAAGTCCTCTTCTTTGCTTATGTGCAGTTGTTACCAGAACTGTTAATAGAAAGAGCACTATTCAGGGGTATGGATTAGACTAGTGTTTAATACTGGGGAATTCTGGGAGTTGAAGTCCACACATCTGAAAGTTGCCAAGGTTGAGAAACACTGGATTAGACCAATAAGAAAAGATTTGGAAAGCTCAGTAGTTGTATTAGGCTTGTTATTTTCCATTTAGCAGGACTGAAGGTTGATACACAGAATGTAGCAGTCTTTTTTCTGGCATGGAGATAAAATTATCAGTGCATGTGCCCAAATTGGGATGTTGAGGATCTCTCCCATGTAAGATTTGGTGGGAGGCAGGACATAGATTATGGAATAGTCTGCTCCCAGGGATCTGGATGACACCCTCCCTGATGGTGTTTAAGAAAGCAGTAAAGACAGAATTATTCCATAAAATATTTAATGTATAGCATTGCTGGGATGTGGATTCTGAGAGAGGTTTGATTATGTTATGGTTTTAATTGTTTGAATGGTTTTATGAATATTTTATAAACCATCAGGGGACCACATGGAATTTACAATGTATAAATATTGTAAGTAAATAAATCAGTTGCATAATAGAGGACAGGGAGGTTTTTTTTTTTCCTGTCTTCTATCTCTCACTCTTCTCTCGCTGTCCTGGCCTTTGCCATCTGGCTGAGTTCATACAGCATAATATCTCTAAACCTGGGTTAACAATGTGCAATTTGTGTAACAGCATGACCCAGCCTAGAAGACCATGGAAGATGTAGTCAACTGAGGGATTATGCATAGTACAAACATTCATCGTGTACTATTTTCCAGGATACTATGGGGAAAGCCCAAGTTAATTGGGTAAAATGCCATAATTGACAGCCAGCATATGTGAGAATTAGCTATGGTGATGAAGAAACTGAGTCTGCAGTTTCTATTCCTATCTTATGCTTTCTCATATCCTTGTCAGTAATGATGACTGTAAATTTTCACTCCAACCTAAATAGCCAGCTCTGGTGTCTTTTTCATATCCCTTGGCATAGTTCCAGTTATGTTGATTCAGACCTTCTAAACCCCAGAATTTGTGAGGAATTCAATTTTATTCCTTTTAGTCTCTCAGCAGGCCCCTGTCAGCCTTCCCAGGTAGACCAGACAAGAAAACATGACCAGATAAGCTAATTCTACTTTATTGTAAAGCTACATTAACAGAATCTTGCAAGTCTGAAACCACAATTCTCCAACCATCTCCTTTACGGCCCAAGAAACTAGGGAGGGTCCCTTCTGTAATGGTGTGTGAGAAAGACCTTGAGAAATGGAACAAAGAGATGCTGCCTAGGGAATGGTCAGATAACAGGGGGCATAGCCCACACCTGCATATAATGAGAGGAGAAAGAGGATCAGAAAGGACCCTCCTAACTTCTCAGGCTCTAAAAGAGATGGCGGAAGATTTATACTTTCAGATTTGCAAGATTCTGTTAATGTAGCCTTACAATGAAGTAGAATTAGCTCATCTGGTCATGTTTCCCGTCTGGTCTACCTGGGAAGGCTGACACCTTCTTGCCCTGCCTACTTTCCAGCTGCGGGCTGTGCTGTCTCTTATCTGACTATTCCATAGGCAGCATTTCTTCACCCATCTCCCAAGGTCTTTTCCACATACCATTACATCCCCTTCCTGAGTTCACTCCCAGCCATAGGGGCCCAGCACTTGTGTTTCTCATTCAAAACCCATTCAACCAAAATTGCTGCTTACTTTTCCATCAGCAGGAGAATGTATGGAACATTTCCACCATTCTCTAGATCCAGTTAGACCCAAGACACTTCTAGCTAAGAACAGACTGTACACTTTGACTTCCTTGTTCTTAGGACAAAGAGTCAGAACAGCTCTATTTTAGAACCTGCATTAAACAATAATCATACAGGTTACCCCAGGCATGATACTGTATGCAGGTCTTGTAATCCAGTTTATTGCTGCCAGTCCCCAGTGTACTGAGACACACTGAGGGTGCATTTGTTACAGCTCTAAATAAAGGCAATACCATTCGAGATTCAGCCAGTAAGAAAATCCCCATTGCTTTCAGTCTACACTATGTGCAATTGCCAGAGGGAGCATTAGTTAACATACAATAAGCTCTGTAAAAGCCTTTTGAAATAACTAACTTCCTCCTTATTGTATTTAGCCCTGAGGTGGCTAAGTCAAGGTTAGTATAGAAATTCTCTCTCTCCCCCCACATGATCTTTTACAGATGAAACTGAACCACATTTGCTTTTATTTTCATGTTTAGTAGTACAAAATGCTTTAGTTTAATGTAGACGTGAAAGGAATCAAGGTACTAAGAATATGTGATTGTCTTCTTTCAGTTTCTCAGTTTGGCATAATAACCCTTATGGACACAGGGATTATATATAGATGATTTGCCATACGGCCTGGAGATCTTAAATTTTTAAAAATTCCTTGACCTGCCGTTGTACTGCTTGGGCTATTTACTGCCTAGACTTGATTCTTAGCTGTACTTTTCTCTCTTTCTCTCTCTGGTTTTGATATAAGTAAGACTTCATTTACTTTTGCTGAAATTTAAAAAGAGCTGTGCAAACTATGTTCCGTTAAATCATTTTGTAAGAAGCAAGCCTTTGGTTCTCACTGTTGTAACCAATGGAAAGCAATCCCTCAAGATGAATGACTGAGAGTCATTGGAACCACTGGTGAATAGAAATGTCCTTAAATGACATGGTTGCTAATTTTATTTGACATTCAGGAATAAGACTTATAAAATAGGTACAGAGGTATATATTCAGATTTTTTTTCTAGGCAATATGACTTTGTATAGTCTAGACTCAATTCACTATTGAAAAATTGAATAGTAGCTATTTATATTAATATAATTTAAGTGTTTGTAGAATAGTACTATAATTTTGAAATGTGAATGGTTTGATGATTTCATTACTATATTTTATTACCCTCTTTGTATAGTTCATTTATATGTTACTTTTTAACATTTTTCCCTGGGTTTTTTTTTTTTTTAGCTTTCTTAAGTTTTTTAGCCAGTTTAGTCTACATTTTTTTTTCAGCATATAGTTTATTATATAACAGTTTAGATTTTGTCTGAAGTAGATGCACATAGATTTGTTATCAGTTCTAATTAACATGCAATGTCTTTTATGAAAATGTAACTGTAATATTTTTAAAAATGAATTTTAAAAAAGAAAGAAGTGTTTTTTTTCCATCCAAAAAGGATTTCAAGCTATCCCATAATATGTAGAAGTAGAAAATGTTTCCTCCACCTTTTGAAGACCAATTAGGTGTGCTACGAAAATGATGCCCTGCATGTTTCCCCCTAACACCTGCGTTTTGCGTGCACATTTTCCTAATATACACATTTTGAATGCATATTTTGAATTTCAGACTGCATCATAACATCTTTTAAAAACTATGGATTTTGACACATGACAGCATTTTGGTTTGTGTACAGATTTGGAAGATATGTAAAATATACTCTATATTTCTCATTTCTCCACTTAAATGCCAACTTTGGAGCATGGTATTTTATATGACTGTATTAAGAATGAGTAAGGTTTGGATTGGTTTTGGGGTCTTACTAAGGTTTCTTGCAGAGAATACTCACTGCTTTACTTTCTTTTAAAACTGCAGGACATGCAAAAAATCACAGAAAGCCTAAAAGACAAAGCAACGCAAGGCAGTGGCCCCCAAATAGCATATTCTCTGACATAGAGGCTTTGAAACTTAACTTAAGGCAATTTCCAGCATCCAGTAAAAACAAGACCAGCAACATAAGGAGAAAAAACAGTCCACGAAGAATCAAGCGATTTCTGTCCTATCCTCGATATGTGGAAGTTATGGTGGTGGCAGACAATCGAATGGCTGCATACCATGGAACAAATCTTCAGCACTACATTTTGACATTAATGTCCATAGTAAGTATTAAAATTATATTGCTATGCACGCTCACCATGCTCTTAAAATGTGATACTTGCCCACTAACCAAAAGATTGGGTCCCCTGTGTTAGTGTTTCTCCTTCTGTTGGCCTCTAAGTGACTATCTGCAGAGGAATGGTTCTTCAGTCCATGGAGGTGTCATCGAGACTTTGGAATCCTGGTTCAAAGCCTGATAGCTCAAAGGGAGCCTCCAAGATACAGCAACTTCTCTTTGTAGAGGCTGCTTACCGCATGTAGAACTTACATCAAGGAAAATGACTGTGCAATTGTAAATATGCTAAATTCCTGGATTTTTCCATTGTCTTCTGTGGGCAGTTCTTATGGGGGAGTCCTGAAAGTGACATTCAGCTTGGGTCCAGAAATTCCCACTGCAAACAATGAAATTACTTACTGAAATACTTCATTATTTCTATGTCCAAAACGTTCTGTAAGATCCTGGAAGCTACATGCCTTTAAGTTCAGGATTTTGGTTTACAAATGTATATAGTTTTGCATATTGAGGTAAGTCTTTGTATGTGGAAACATCTATTTTTGTGTGGTCTCTGTTTGTTCCCAGACTTATAATTACTAAATTGCCTGACCAATTTTTTCCAGAGAACAGTGATTTCTGCAAAAAACAACAACAACACACACACACACACACACAAACAAAAAACCCCAAAACCCTTTCCAGTTTTTTTCCAGGTAGTAATGTTTCACATGCTGTATTTTGGCGTATTACATAAAACAGAGAACATTTTTCTGTTTTCTCTTTTAAATCTGGCATATATTTCTCAAGCCATTCTTTTTGCTTGGTTCCTCATTTCAACTTTAGATTTCCTTTTGGCTTTAAAGTGGAGTGAACGTGGCTTTCACTTCCTGACCACCAAGAGGGTGCTTCATACTTTATGGATGTGCAAGCTGCATTTCCAGGCCAGCACCTGCATGGATGTTAAAAGAGAGGATATATAAATACTGTAATATGAGTTAAGGAAGATAATACCAGTCAGGATAGGAAAGATTGTCAGTCAGTCTGGTAGCCCAGGGCTGTTTTTCCTCTCTGTGCTTACTTACTGAAAGGAGCAAAGTTATATCCAGTTCCAATCTTTTATGGTGCCGCATTTCCTACTCTTTAGCTTTCCATTCTTGCTTCCTTGTATATTTGTTAACATCAATAAAGCTGCAGCTTTTTCAAATGAGGGGGAAAAAGCTGTCAATTCTTTCCTTGCTTGTATGCTAATTAACATTTTTGAAATTTATCTTTTATGCAGGTAGCATCTATATACAAAGACCCAAGCATTGGGAATTTAATTAATATCGTTATTGTGAAATTAGCCATCATACATAATGAACAGGTAATTGCTTTTGAGGAAGCTCCCTTTCTTGTGTGTGTTTGCTTGTTATATTTCCAGTAATGCCTTCTTCTTAATTATTCCTTCAAGGAGATGCTTTACAATGTGTCACACCCGACAATTCACGATGTTTTATATTGCTGAAACTTGACTGGGGGAGGCAGGTAGTTTGAATCTGTCTCAGTCACGGGGCCTATATGTCTTAGCTTGCATTAGGACCAAACATCATCAGCCCCTGCATTGGGTGTCTCTGTTGTGTGTGTGTGTATACATATACATATATATATAAACATATATATACACATACACGTATATGCATATATATAACATAAGGAGCATAGCAGATCGGTATGAGCGAGAGCGGGGCTTTTAACCTAGCCAAGCTGGAGCTGGTGTGGGGCACTGTTTTCATTTATTTTTTTTAAAAATCAGTACATAGTAATGGTGAGAATAAGTCACATGCAGCATTCTCTTGTATACCCCCCCCCCCCCAATTTGTAGTTCAGAGCTGATCATCATTTAATAATAATAATAATTTATTAAATGTATATGCCGCCCGACTCCAGCAACTCTGGGCGGTTTATAATTGTTAATAACATTTAAGAACAGAAATCAATACAAAAAAACAAAACAAACAGCAAAAAAACAAAAAAAAGTGCAAGACAAAACAACAGGAAACAAACCAAGAAAACAAACCTGAAGGGGAACTGTCAGCCTTCCCAGGTAGACCAAACAGGAAGCATGACCAGATGGGCTAATTCTTGTATGGCTACATTAACAGAATCTTGCAAGTCTGAAAGTACAGATCTCCCGCCATCTTCTTTACAGTCCAAGAAACTAGGGAGGGTCTCTCCTGGGCCTCTTGCTCTGCCCGTTATGTAGATGCGGGCCATGCTGTTTCTTATGTGGCTATCTCTTCACCCCATTTCTCAAGGTCTTTCTCACATCTCAACAAAAAAGAAAAAAAGGGCATCAGCCAAAGGCCTGGGCAAAGAGCCAGGTCCTTCAGGCTCTTCAGAATAGCAGTAGCATGGGACCCATTCGAATTTTGTGGGGAACCTCATTCCAGATGGCACTGCTATGGAGAAAGCACACTTCTAGGGTCCTGACAGATGGCATTGTTTAACTGATGGAACCCGAAGCATGCCAACCCTGCTAGATCGGACCGGCCATGCAGATACTATGGAAGACAGTCAGTCCCACAACCTGACCATGAAGGAGAAGCTGTCTTATCTCTGATGCTATATTGAACTTCAGATGCATTGACCACATAGCACAATGTGGCTGGGCCGAATGATCTTTTGTTCTTCTCCCCATTGACACACATGGGCAAGAGGGTTGTCCATGTTTTGTTATTTTTGGAAATGCTTTCCAAAGAGGAGAGCTATGTGGAAGATCCCCAACCATCCTCTCCAGCTTCCCTCTGCTTCCCTTTTTTGTTAGTCCTTGCGATTTTGTGGCTGTGCCTGGACGCATGAGTTGCCCTTTCCTTCCCAATACCTGCTGGTAGTAAGCTTTGAGCTATCCTAATCTCCTCTTTCATTCCCACCACAATTCAGGCAGACCCAAACATCATAATCTTACTTTCCAAAGCGTCTTGGTTAATTTGTACTGTGATTCATTGATTATGTGCCATCAAGTTGTCAATCATGTAGATTTTCTCCATGAAAATGTACCAAGAATCTATATCCTTAAAATGCATATTATGTAGCTGTTCTTCTATTTTTATGTAATTTCAGAGTAAGCACATAATGGCCCAGTCTGGGTTGGGCCATTATTTATGGGGAACAGAAAACCTGTGTCATTTACAGTATTTAAAAGAATAATCTCTTTTCTTCTATGGGGGCTTTTACTGTAATTGTAGCAGGGGGAGGACAGTTTTGTTAACCTTTCACCCAAGCCTATTGTTTCAGATTCCCACACCCTGTACATAGTGATCATAACCTAGTTCAGGCCATTATGCATTTACTCTGGTGTAATATCTGCATGAGATTTTTTTTTTTTTGTAAATTGGCTATGTATAGTGTACCACATCAAATCTAGTTTATTTATTAGATTTATACAATATTCCACTTTCCTCTAGATGCTCAAGGCAGTATAGGTAGCATTCCTCTACTTTCCCCCCTGACAACCATTCTGGAAGGTTGGATTCATCTAATGGAGAGTGATTGGTAAAAAGTTACCCAGTGTGTTTTCACGGCTAACAGTGGACTTAAACTCTGGTCTCTCCAGTCCTAGTCCAACACTTCCACTAGTACAGCATACTGGGGGTCTCAGTTAAAAATGTAACATCTGTATTTGCTAAATTCAGTTAATTTTAACATTAAGTTTTCTTTTTGCGGGTCAGCGTCTCGTATGAATCCAGGCAATTTAATTAGTTTAATTCAGTGCATTGTGAGAAGCCAGAAAATAGGTTAATTTGGTAATCAAATGAAGTGGGTTGTGTGAGCCCATCTAATATGTAATTTAGCTCTCAGTTTTTTCTTTTCTAGGGAAGTCTTTATGGGAGAGGGAACACACATAGCTCTTTTTCTGATGATTTCTAGTACGGCTGATAATTACAAAAGCTGATTGCTAGTATTGTTCATATTACTTTGCTATTTTATGATTATCCTTTTCACACTTTACTCTTTATTGAGTTTATATTTTACCGAGGCATATTTGGGGCAGAAAAGTGGTATGTAGATATTTTATTTTTAAAATAAAATTCCTTTTAATGAAATTTGCTGATCTGAAGAATTGGTACCAGACTCCTTCTGACACCGGGAGGAAGGACTCCTAAGGGGGATAGGAAATTGTAACCATTCTTTTTGTACATTTTGTATTTAGGATGGCCCCTCCATATCTTACAATGCTCAGACAACGCTAAAAAACTTTTGCCAGTGGCAGCAAACTCAGAACCAACTCAGTGAAGAGCATCCAGACAAACATGATACTGCTGTGTTGGTGACAAGGTATGTCATGGGAAGGTTTCCTCTCTCACCCTGAAATAACCATGTTGTTACCATGTAGCATGTTACTGTTGCATTCTAATGTGAAATAGAATCAGCGATAACTGGAATGTTGAGATGTTGCAGAGGGAAAAAAATTATTGTATTTGAGTTTTACATTTTGACAAAGATGTGTAAAGAAGTTTTATGGAGGTAATGTTTAGTCCCCATCTTTCTATATGTTTGTTGAAAACTCAAGCTGCATTATTCTTCATACAAGATTATTATGTGTGGCAGTTTCTAAATACACCAGTTAGCAATGAAGACGTTGCTTTTACAGCAACTTTTTCAGCAATAGAGAGAGATTTGAGGAAGAAGCAATGGTTGTATGAATGTGTATCCGTTTCCATTCCAGCTGTGGATATGACCTGTGATCTGACACATAAACATGATCTTTTTCCTTTTTTGCTTTAACAGCCACCCAGTTGCAAAATGCATTTTAGGTTTTGTTTTTTAATGCAGTTTATCAGTGGGGTGGATAATAAAGTTTGCTGAAGTTTAAATGGGGATGTGGGTGGGACAGAGGGAGGAAGCTAGCTGTGAAAGTTTCAAGCCTTCCACTTGAGATTCTAAATGGAGAAAAATAGGATGAACATTTGTCCTTTTAACTAATTCTAGGCATATTAGTTCAGCAGCTAATACCGGTGTCCCCCAGACTTTTTTTTTTTTTTTGGTGCCTTCAAGTCAGTGTTGAGTCCTGGCAGCTGTCTGGAAAAGTCCCTGCAGTTTTCTTGGCAAGATTTTTCTGGAGGTGGTTTGCCCTTGCTTCCTCCTTCCTAGGGCCGAGAGAGAGGGACTGGCCCAAGGTCACCCAGCTGGCTTTGTGCCTAAGGCAGGACTAGAATTCAGTTTCCCGGTTTCTGGCCTGGTGACTTAACCACTACACCAAACTGCTCTCAAACTGGGTTCCCCAAACTGGTACCATCCAAATATCTTCCCAGAATTCCCAGTCATTGCTTATGCTTGCTGGGAAATATGGAAAGTATAATCCCAACACAACTAGAAAGTACCAGGTTGGAGAAAACTGGCTTGTTCTAACATAGCAAAAATATTAAATGATTCTAGTTAAAAGTATAAGGGATTATCTGATTGTTACTGGATCGGTTTAGCGATATGTTATGGACTACCCATGGTATGGAGAATATTTTCAGCTACCTCCATGGGCTCAATTTTGGCAAAATCCCTTATGATTCTGAAATATTGTTACCTCTAAAGCAGAAATGTACAGTCCTTTTTTTGAAGGGGGGGCGGGGAAGGACCATGCACTCTGCTTGACTTACAACAGGCTAATCATCACAGCCCAAAACCTCGGTAAGGCCAGGACAAACATTTAGCATTTAAATGCACGCAGTTTAATGTTAATGTTAATTTATATTTTAGTGTGTTCATTGAATATGTATAAGTTTACTCCATATGTACTTTACCTTTATTATTCTGACACTTTAAAAAATACAGTCCATTCTTGCCTTTGAGCCTACTGCTATTCAATCTGCATGAAAAGAAATTGAAAATTAGCATTTGGTAGGAACAATAGGTTTATGGTGTTCTAAATGATAACTTGCATGGACATTAAATGCATTAAAAGTGTGTTTTGCTTTCAGGCAGGATATTTGTAGAGCTCATGACAAATGTGATACTTTAGGTAAGCTTAATTTCCTTTTTCTTACTCTTTAAGGTGATAGTTAACATTTTTGACAGTATGTTGTATGTCTTTATAACAAACTCTTTTTTAATTTTATTTTTATTTCCCAGGTTTGGCTGAATTGGGTACAGTTTGTGATCCATACCGAAGCTGTTCAATTAGTGAAGACAGTGGACTAAGTACTGCTTTTACAATTGCACATGAACTTGGCCATGTGTATGTTCTGTAATTTTATATGAACTTTAAAAACAACAGTATATAGTATTGGGTAATATATTTTTTAAAAGCCTGTAGAATGATAAACTGCTGTGAGTTGCAAAATTCAGCAGGATATAAACATGACTATCTAAAATAATAATGAATTATTTTTAATTGTTCTAAGACATACAGTTTTCAGGAAAGAGCTTATTAATGTAAATAAACCAGGAAAACTAGAGTGTTTTAATTAGTTATTCAAAGTGAATTGTAGAATTCAAAAATATTTCTACAATGGCTACATAAAATGTATGTTATAATACAAGGCCAAACTTACATAAATTAAAATCTTTTCAATGCATAATTGAATCTTTGAATCCCAGGAGGATGAGCTCGTTTATTTATTTATTTATATGTCAAATTTGTCACCACCCATCTTGTTAAAATGACTCTTTATCTCTGTCCTGGTGATATCATCTTGGTTGCTGGTGCTATTTTGTTTCCTTGCCTGTACAGAAATTGAAATTCTTTGTAGGGACTCCTTCAGGTTCAGGTTAGGGACAGATCATCATAGAGAAAATCTATCTATGTGGTCACTAAGAGTCAACAACGACTTGATGGCACATAATCAATCAATCAATCTTGGGTTCAAATATATTTAGCCAACTGTAGGACAACCCCCCGATTATACAAATACGCTACAAATCTTTGCTTTGGAATGCATATCCTGGTCTACAGACAGAACCCTGTTAATAAAATACTTCAAATTTCAAAGAAATGGGGTATGGAACTGTGTGTGTTTATTTGCAACTCATTTCTGTTTAGCACAATAAGCACTACTTAAAGCATAAGCCAGCAGAAGTTAAGCTCTTTTAAACCTCATTGATTTCAGCAGGGGAGTTAGCATGCCTAATTCCTTTCCACTATAATCCACTATACCTGAAAGTATTTCATTTGGACAAATCAACTTTTAAAAAAATATGATATGAATGCGGTGGTCAACCTACTATCTCTCTTTAGATTTAACATGCCCCATGATGACAATAACAAGTGCAAAGAAGATGGAGGAAAAAGCCAGCAACATGTTATGGCTCCCACCCTCAATTACAACACTAACCCCTGGATGTGGTCAAAATGTAGCCGTAAATACATCACGGAATTTCTGGAGTAAGACTTTAATGATTTCTTAATGCACATCTCATGGTTTTTAAAAATACTTTGTGAACTGCTTTTGGCACAATATTGTGGGAAAGTGACATGCAAATAAACAGGTGATGGTCATGATGGAGGCAGGTGTCTGGGGTGTGTGTGTAGGGTGTACTGAAAGTCAGGCCCCATAAACAATTTATTATATACATTACATCACATGTTCAGATTGATTGTCATTTTCTTCTAAACGTTTTCTTACTCGTTTGACACATAACTTTTGAACATTCCTAAGTGCTGTAACATTTTCTCTGGAAAAGACCTGGCTTTTTACCCAGGTGCTGGGATGGAATGGAATGGAATGGAATGTTGGAGCTAACTATGGGGCATCCCAAGGAGATAGTTAAGGTGCCGGGGGGGTGGGGGGGTTGGTTTTTGTTTTATGGCTGTATGATTATGTTTTATAGTTCTTGGGTTTTACTGCTATTGTGAACTGCCTAGAGTTGGTTGAGATGGGCGGCCCTACAAATCTTTTAAATAAATAAATAAATAAATAAATAAATAAATAGTGATTGGTCTATGGGACCTGATTTTTGGTACACCTATATACGTACGTGTGTGTGTGTGTGTGTGTGTGTGTGTGAATGCAATTTATCGCTTTTTTTCCCTTTGGCATAAATCACCTTGAGTCATTTGAGGTAGGGCAGGATAGAAATGTTGTTATAACTAGTGTACTAGATAAATTTAGGAAGCATGCACTGAATGCATATACGTACATGCACCTCGTCTCTTGATTCGTTTCTGCATATTATATGTATGTGGATCATAAGGTGCATGGGGATGAATTCATATCTGAACTTGGCAAAAATGCTGGGTAAAAAGAAAGAAAAAGAACTAAATGGCAAACAGCTGCCGCATGAAAAAAGAAGGAGCATTTCCCTGAAAAATATTGTGTGATCACAAGACCTGGACCAAAAAAGTTGCAGTGTAATTTCTTTTCCGAATTCTGGACTGTGTCCCCCGTTCTCTTCCAGCAGGGACTCTACACCTTCCTGGTTTTTCCCCCAACTGTGTTTTCTAGCTACTAAGCAAGCTCATTTTGCACTGGGTTGCTTCTTAAGGGGTGAAACGACTCTTCTGCAAATTGGGGGAGGGATTCCATAAACAGAGCAATGCCTCCCTCTTTTTTCTTTGACCCCTCTTTGGCTATCCTTCTACTGATACTCAGTAGCTGAATTTTATATCAAAAAGAGTAATGAAGAGGTTCATTTTGTAGTACAGAACCTGCATCTTAAGCAGAGCATTCTCACAAAATGATAGTGCTAGTTAGGGTTTCGCATGCTTCAAAAATGATTTGGAAGAATTCCCAAATAATTCACAGGAGCCAAATTCACTAAAGGAACTCATCGCAGTCCCATCTTTTTCCAGGCACAGAAGTCTGAAAAATTTTTTGGCTGTTTTAATTAATAGCAGCAGGGTACTATGCTCACATGAGGCCTGAAGCCCTTCTTCCAAATCATTTTTGAAACTAGTATTAAGCATTGAACTTTAATTTATACTATAAAAATAAATTGTGCTGTCGTTAGGAGCTGGTACATGTCATGAAATGCAACAGTTGATGGCAGGATAGCAATTGTTCAGTTGTCTGGCAGCTATATGAACTGAATGTTCTAGTTACTGTGGGCCAAGTGTTATCTGTTCAGTTTTCATATTCTCTTGATTATCTAGTAGTTGGAGATTTTAAAATAACCTTAATCTACTTCTGCACTATAGCAGCGAAGATAACTGTCATGCTTTTCATTGTAGCACTGGATACGGGGAGTGTTTGCTTGATGAACCTTCATCAAGAACGTACTCTTTGCCTCAGCAACTTCCTGGTTACATGTATGATGTCAATAAGCAGTGCGAGTTAATTTTTGGGCCTGGAGCTAAGGTTTGCCCTTATATGGTAATGTGCTTTTTTACTTCTTTGGTTTGCTTATAATATGAAAGACTGTTAGGCTTATCAAAAGTCAAATGCATGTGTCTGCTTGGTATGCAAGTTTCTGAACTGGAAAAAGACCTTACTTCTGAAAAATATTGTGGCCTGGTCAGTTTGGATTTCAGTTTTTAATTTCCCACACAGGTTTCTACAATATTCTGTCTTGTATATGCCCAGTCATTTGAGATAGGTAGGTGAATGGAGTCAATCTCCTCCCTCAAACAAACAGCACCATCCTTCCTTTAGGACAGTTATACACAGAACGTTTTGTCAGGCAGTATGGCCCCATACATTCCATACCCTAGTGAAAGGAAGCCATAGCAAAGCATGGGCTATGTCTGAATAATTGTGAGAAGACAGCCTATTTGATCAGCAACTGAGATACTTGGAAGCAATACATTTTTTAAGTCTTCAAAAGGAATCTGTCATTGTGTGAGTAAAATAATCTCTAAAATTAGGTTGTGTATTAGATTTTTAAGAGAAAAATCCATTAGCTTAAAAAGTGGGGAACATGTTTGCAGAAATTCACAGTCACCTGTTTACACAAGGCAGTGTTGTTGTTTTATTTATACATTTGCACTAAGCACTATGAAAGAGCTGTGATTATTGATGTCACGCTCATGGTCTGATTATTTAATCAGGATTGAGGTGACATAGAAAACGATTAATCAGAAGTGTTGCAAATTATATGCATCACTAGTTTTATCAACATATGCTAAAGTGTCTTCAACAGTCACACTTACAGACATAGACATACACTTTCAGCTTTGGAGGGTGGAATCTGTTTTTGTAACTTGGAAGCATAAATTGGGACTTGATGTGACATCTTTCAGAAAGTTGGGACTTCTAGCACTAGAAGTTAAAAATTCCTATTTATTTAAACAATAAACAATAATCTCTCTAATCTGAGTCACATCACCCCTTATACAATCAGTACAGATATACCCTGTGAAGTAATAAGAGTTTTCAAGACCTCCTTGAGAGTCAGAAGATTGGGGACATTCCTTATCTCAAGACACATGGTGTTCCAAAGAGCAGGGTTGGCCACTGAGAAGATGAGTCCTTGAGCTGCCACCCTCCTCATCTCTTGTGGGATGGGGAACCTCAGCATGTGCTTTCCCTCAAAGATTGCATGGCGTGAGCCACATCTAGGGTAAGAAAGATGGTCCATGTAGGTACTTGGGTGCCAAACCATGCAAGGCTTTAAAGGTGATAACAAATACTTTGAACTGGATTCAGAAGCAAACTGGTAACCAATGCAACAGTCACAACATAAGTGTAGCACCATTGGATCTTGCTACCCTCAGTAAGCAGATGGGCCATGGCATTTTGTACGGTTTGGAGCTTCTGAGTTGTTTTCAAAGGCAGCCACATGTACAGAATGTTACAGTGCACAGGATGATAAGGACAAAGTCCCTAATGGCCATTTCCTCCACTGATACTGTGACGGGAATCCAGAGTACCCCAAATTGCAGACCTGCTCCTTTAGTGCAATAATCCAGAATCAAACTTGGAAAGAGGATTCAGCCAGGACTATCACTGATAACACTGTCTTTCAGGGATTTAATTTGAGTTTTTTCTGATCCATCCAGACCATTACAGCTAGGATGTCTGTGGTATCCCTGGTCTGCTTTAGGGCTAGCAGTATACAACTGGGTATTATCAACATACTGATACTTTCTCACTCCAGACTTCTCCATCAGGTTCAGTCAGTATTGAACAGCATGGGGGAGAAGACCAACCCCTCTAGAAACCAAAAGTAAAACTGTTCTTCTTTCAGGCATACTTAAAGAACAAGCTGTTTAAGGTTAGGTCTCCAAGCTTTAACCCTTGCGGGTAATTCAAAAGTATATCATGGTTTTTATCTTACTTTATTTTATTTGCCACCCAACTCCAGTGGTTGTTGATGTCAGAGGCAACTGAGAGATCTGATAGTACCAAGAGAAGCACACTTCCTCCTTCCAGGTCCCAACAAATATCATCCACTAGGGCAACCAGTGCCATTTCTGTTTCAAGCTGAAGCCTGAAGCCTTTTGCACTGGGTCCAGAACATTTGTTTCCTCTAGAATCTCCTATCTTCCTTTAGGGAAGGCCCTAGCACCTTCCCTAAAATCTTCCATAACAAATTGGAAATTGGTCAATAGATATCCAAAGTAGTTGGATTGAGAGATGGCTTCTTCAGGAAGGTGTGTACCACTGCATCCTTCAAGAAAGCTGTTCCCTTAATGGAGCATTAGCCATCTCCCAAACCAGCCATAGAAATAAGCAAGGTAAGGTATGGATCTAGCTTACAGATGGCAAACCTCATGCCAGACAGTCTCATCCATATCCTCAGTTTTCACGAGCTCAAATGTTGTCTGGCAAGATAGCACCCTGGACATCTTTCAGACCTGTCTAAATAGAGACAGAATTAATGTGAGCAATTATGTCTGAAAAAGCCTTGCAAACATGTCACAGTGGCCTGCAGTAGGATTTTTGGTCCCAACGTCCCCTCCCCCTCAAGAATGGGTAACCTTGAACAGAGCTGCTGATGTGGGTCTATGGACACAATAAAGAAATAAGGCTTCCCTGCTCTTATCGCAGTGGTGTGTTCCCGGACATGGTACTCAAGTGTGATCAGGTGGTTCACTCTTGTTTATTCCTCTATCATTATTATGACATCATTTCATCTCCTGTGGTTTTTCAATGAACCATAGAACTAGGGAGGACAGGCCACTTGGTGGCAATCTCATTCAATGGCATCGCCATCCTCATATCCCAGAGCCTGGTGAGGCATGCAGCATAAGCATGCAGGATTGCTGGGAAATTCCCTAAGATTGATCAAGAGACCATCTTGCTTTGGTCTCTTATCAATTAAAAAAATAGATAGAGATAGAAACCCTGGAAAGGACTGGTGTCACAGAATAACTCTTTAAGCAACCTATCCATGTAATTTCCCAGCATCTACTCAGAAGTAAGTCCCACTGAGCTTAGTAAGACTTACTTATAAGTAGGCATGAATTCTAAATTCTACCCACTATGTTGTATATAACAGAATAATATATGGTAATTATAAATCAGAAATTACAGAGGAAGGTGAGTGAAATTCTGCAGAGTTATAGCTTACATGCATATTTTAATAAGAATATAAAGTTAATATGGAAGACAATCTCATAGGAAATGGTGATTGGTAATCTGTGTAAGAGGGCTTTGTGTTAATGGGATTGATTTGAAAGCATAGTATGTTCAAGTCTTAATAATTTGGGAATCATCTTGTTTTTCTTTTTCCTTTGCCTTTCTCAGCTGTAGCATATTCAAGTTTTTCTTAATAATCACGAACTTTAAAAAACAGAAACCATTAATTACTTCAAGGGAAGAGAATACAAGAACAATTCAGATGGGAAACAGAGTCAGATATTTCAATAAGAATCTGTCAAATCTGAGGATAGTAGAAATATTCACCATTTCTGATTTTCAAGTTTTGTTCATTTTGTATTTCAATAGGAACTTTTTAACCAATTTTTCATAATGTAATTTCTGTGCATTTTGTATGGGCTTGTGCTTTGAAATCAGGAGGATAAGACATTTGAGCCAAAAATTTCAGTGTTTGCAACCTTAGCCAAGTCACTTCCTCTAGTTTATTGTGCTCATTGTTTATACTTCCTTTCTCAGTGATGGTAATAGCACCAGGGAGATAATCTAAAATAAGTATGTGGCCTATAGCATATGTTATACTGGCTGTTCAGTAATGCTGAGACCATTTAAAATCACTTAAGCAGAAGCAGTGCAGAAGACTCTGGTGCATAAATGCTGATGGAGCGCATAAAGGATGTCGTACTCAACACACCCCATGGGCAGATGGGACGGACTGCGGCCTAGGAAAGGTTGGTTCGTGTCTTTGCTCCACCTATTGTCGTGATGGCAGTTCATTGGGAAAACCTTAAACCATTTTATTGTTTCATAGCAGCGTTTTTAAATTGCTGTATCACTAAGCTGTACTTATTCACAGACCATTTCCCATTTGCCTATTCACTAGAAGAAAAACCTTAGCCTTCTCTTTTGAATACAATGTTTTCCTTTCTCTAACATCCAGACAGCAATCTGAACCCAACTTTATACTGGGCAACCATTTAATAATGAGATTGCCTGGAGGCCATTCCAAGGGGCAGATTATTTCTGTGAGGGATTTTCCCATATCAGCTCATAACATTTTCTTTTTCAACACTATTGAAGGCATCCTCACAGATAATTTGGAGCAAGCAGTTTTAATGCAGGCTACTGATATAACATCTGGAGCCCAGTCCCCTCAGTTGGAGCTTATCTTCCTTTTAAACATTTTCTGTGGCTTTCAGGATTCTTTAACCAAGGTGAAGCAAAATGTTTTGCTTCAGATCTGCAGATTTTAAAACTCATGAGGTATATAATCAGTCAAAAAAATATCATTTTTAAAAAAGAGAATACATTTGGACACCCAAAACCTGACACGCCCAGAAAAACCTTGAAATTAAAACAATTACATTATAGAAATGTCTGGTTTAAGTCTCTTTCCTAAAGTAGACATACTCACGTGACGTGTTAGACATATTTTATATGTGAGAACACTGAGCTGGATAGTATTAAATCAAATAATAATCCAAACTCTAAACTTTTCAGACAAATATTTGTTATACAGTATTTGTTTACTTTAGTTCAGGGTTAGCATGGTGCTGCTGTGATGTAAAAAGCAGATATAGAGTTTTCAGATTTCAGTGTAAAGTATGTTCATGGAGTTGGATTTGCGCATCCTAATGGGAAAGTTCATCTGTAATAAGCTTATCATTGAGAATTACCACTGGTGGTGACTGGGTCATAGTAAATTTCTCACAGGAGAAGGCCTGCCTCCCACCGTTAGTTCTAATTGTGTAAAACATGTCTTGTATCAAGCCAGCTAAACAGTCTGTCCTACGGTGGGTATAATTGCTATTCAACAGTGTTACTGTACACGGAGCTGTTCTGCAAAATATTCTTTGGGGATAGTGCCACCTCAATTAACACCATGTGTGTGTTCTATTGACGTCAGCTGTGGTACTTACATGCCAGTGCAGAAAGTTAGTGTATGGAATAATCTTGATTTTCTTAAATTTTCAGAGTGTCTCTTCCATTGGGAGTCTAGTGATTGCTCATAAATGGTGTGCAACTATTTGTAGCCTTTTAGAAGGGAGATAGATTCTAAAGTATCCACATCAGAGACATGAAGCCACCCTAACTAAAAAATGCTGGGTTTACATCTCTCCCCCTCTGCACCCCAGCCCAGCTGACCCCCTTATTTACATTCTTTGCTACTGCAGTGTTTAATATGATACTTAGTGGGTCAAAAAAAAAAAATCTTTCTGCAAACAAAACATACTTTTTCTCTTAAGACATTGCAATATCTCCATTCAGCATCACAGTAATCCAAGTCTATGTCCCAACCACTGATGCCGAAGAAGCTGAAGTTGATCGGTTCTATGAAGACCTACAACACCTTCTAGAACTAGCACCAAAAAAAGATGTCCTTTTCATCATAGGGGATTGGAATGCTAAAGTAGGAAGTCAAGGAGTAATCGGAATAACAGGCAAGTTTGGCCTTGGAGTACAAAATGAAACAGGGCAAAGGCTAATAGAGTTCTGTCAAGAGAACAAGCTAGTCATAGCAAACACTCTTTTCCAACAACACAAGACGACTCTACACATGGACATCACCAGATGGTCAATACCGAAACCAGATTGATTATATACTTTGCAGTCAAAGATGGAGAAGCTCTATACAGACAGCAAAAACAAGACCAGGAGCTGACTGTGGCTCAGATCATGAGCTTCTTACTGCAAAATTTAGGCTTAAATTGAAGAACGTAGGGAAAACCACTAGACCACTCAGGTATAACTTAGATCATGTTCCTTATGAGTACACAGTGAAGGTGATGAATAGATTTAGAGGATTAGATTTGGTAGACAGAGTGCCTGAAGAACTATGGACGGAGGTCCATAACATTGTACAGGAGGCAGCAACT
This sequence comes from Liasis olivaceus, assembly GCA_030867105.1. Lineage (NCBI taxonomy): Eukaryota > Metazoa > Chordata > Lepidosauria > Squamata > Pythonidae > Liasis > Liasis olivaceus. The sequence goes on along the minus strand of CM061348.1, from coordinate 26,050,315 downwards.
AAAACCATCCCAAAGAAAAAGAAATGCAAGAAAGCAAAATGGCTGTCTGATGAGGCTTTACAAATAGCTGTGGAAAGAAGGAATGCGAAAAGCAAGGGTGAAAGGGAAAGATATAAGCAACTGAATGCAGATTTCCAGAGAATAGCAAGGAGAGATAAGAAGGCCTTCTTAAATGAACAATGCAAAGAAATTGAAGAAAACAATAGAATGGGGAAGACTAGAGATCTCTTCAAGAAAATTGGAGATATCAAAGGAACGTTTAGTGCAAAGATGGGCATGATAAAGGACAAAAAAGGCAGGGAACTAACAGAAGCAGAAGAGATTAAGAAGAGGTGGCAAGAATACACAGAAGAACTATACAAGAAAGATCTTAATGTCCCTGATGTCCATGCTGGTGTGGTCACTGACCCTGAGCCAGACATCCTAGAGAGTGAAGTCAAGTGGGCCTTAGGAAGCATTGCTAACAACAAAGCTAGTGGAGATGACAGTATTCTAGCTGAGTTATTTAAAATACTAAAAGACGATGCTGTTAAAGTGCTGCACTCAATATGCCAGCAAGTTTGGAAAACGCAACAGTGGCCACAGGATTGGAAAAGGTCAGTTTATGTTCCAATTCCAAAGAAGGGCAATGCCAAAGAATGCCCAAACTATCGCACAATTGCACTCATTTCACATGCTAGCAAGGTTATGCTCAAAATCCTACAAGCTAGGCTTCAGCAGTGCGTGAACCGAGAACTACCGGATGTACAAGCTGGGTTTCGAAGAGGCAGAGGAACTAGAGATCAAATTGCCAACATTCGCTGGATCATGGAGAAAGCACGAGAGTTCCAGAAAAACATCTACTTCTGTTTCATTGACTATGCAAAAGCCTTTGATTGTGTGGATCACAACAAACTGTGGCAAATTCTTAAAGAGATGGGGGTACCAGACCACCTTACCTGTCTCCTGAGAAATCTGTATGCGGGCCAAGAAGCAACAGTTAGAACCGGTCATGGAACAACCGATTGGTTCAAAATAGGGAAAGGAGTACGACAAGGCTGTATACTGTCACCCTGCTTATTTAACCTATATGCAGAGTACATCATGAGAAATGCCAGGCTGGAAGAATCACAAGCTGGAATTAAGATTGCAGGGAGAATTATCAATAACATCAGATATGCAGGCGATACCACCCTAATGACAGAAAGTGAAGAAGAACTAAAGAGCCTCTTGATGAGGGTGAAAGAGGAGAGTGTGAAAGCTGGCTTGAAACTCAGCATTAAAAAAAACTAAGATCATGGCATCTGGACCCATCAATTCCTGGCAAATAGAAGGGGTAGAAATGGAAGCAGTAACAGACTTCATTTATTTGGGCTCCAAGATCACCGCAGATGGAGACTGCAGCCATGAAATTAAGAGACGCTTGCTCCTTGGGAGGAAAGCTATGGCAAACCTAGATAGCATATTAAAAAGCAGAGATGTCACCTTGCCGACAAAGATCCGCATAGTCAAAGCTATGGTTTTTCCAGTAGTAATGTATGGCTGTGAGAGCTGGACCATAAAGAAGGCTGAGCGCCGAAAAATTGATGCCTTTGAACTGTGGTGCTGGAGAAGACTCTTAAGAGTCCCCTGGACTGCTAGGAGGTCAAACCAGTCAATCTTAAAGGAAATCAACCCTGATTGCTCATTGGAAGGATTGATAATGAAGCTCAAGCTCAGATACTTTGGTCACCTAATGCAAAGAGAGGACTCTTTGGAAAAGACCCTGGTGCTGGGAAAGATTGAAGGCAAAAGGAGAAGAGGACGGCAGAGGATGAGATGGTTAGACAGCATCACTGAAGCAATGAGCATGAAACTGAGCAAACTCAGGGAGGCAGTGAAAGATAGGAAGGCCTGGCGCAATATGGTTCATGGGGTCACGAAGAGTCGGACACGACTTAACGAATGAACAACAATAATTGCAATATCTAACCTATAATTGAAAAAACAGAGAGATTGCTTTCCTTAGAAGCTGTCATAACTTGTATTTCTTTCTCTGGATCAGTAAATGGGCACAACCAAGAGAATACATCAGCCACTCTTAGCAAATACACTGCCAGTCATAGATAAAGAGAATAAGAGCCATTCATATTTGCAAAATAAGGTTTTTTTTAATTATTGCAATGCAAGCTATAAAATTGCTGGGTTCATCTTGCACAGGCACCTGAATTATACACTTCTCCTCATTTTTTATAAAACAAAGGAAAAACTGAAAACTTCTGGTTCTATTTTTAAACAAATTGCAATTACCTGTTATGTCAGAACTCAGGAAACTGTGGTCTGTTTAAATCCTGTTACTAGGAAAAGGATTTGATAATGTGACTTATCTTAGCATTTGTGTAAAACATGTATATAAAAATAAAAGAAGTAATGGTTTCCCATTAAGTATTCATCAGAGTAGATCCACATCCCCAGCATTCTAATAGTGATATGATTAATTATTTCTCTTGGTAAAACATCAAATGGCCTGATTATCATGAAAGATACTGCCTGCTTTAAATAACGTGTGTTTAGAAGTGTAAGGATAAAATGTGCCTGAATCTAAAATGCAGTATGTATGTGCATGTAGAACATATATTTGTTAGTTTTCCCCATCTACTGTACAAATAATAGAAGTTTCATTTTTGCCAACTAACCTCTTAGCAAAATTTAATTAATTAATTTTAACTATTTATATGGTATCATTTTTTAATGGTTCTTGGGTCTTTGGTTTTAATTGTGAGCCACCCAGAGCCACCCGTTGGGGGAGATGGGTGGCATACAAATTTAATAAGTAAGTAAGTAAGTAAAAATTCTCTCATGAGATCCCAGTTCAGAATAGAAAGATAGTGGACTGACTGGGAAGGGCATTATGTCTAGAAATTGCTAATTAAATACAATCGCTTTCATTTCAATATTACTGCTTCTTTTGTGATTAGGGACAAGAAGGGTCACATAAATTTTTCAAGGGAAGCAGTAATTTTGCCCTACCCCCATATCCAAGGGATACCATTGACACGTGTTATAGCATATTTTTGGTAGGGGCAAGTTAAAGACAAGAACATTTTTATGATTTATTCCCATGTCCAGAAATCCCAATTCACTGCTAATTTATATAATTAGAGCTCAAAAGGTTTCTAAGATGATCTTAAAATATGCTAGTCATCATGGCAATAATGATGTCCCTGCAACAATAAAACTGTATAAAGCAAAAGTCTTGGGTTTGCTGTTAACAAAACTAGCAGTTGTGCTGCCGACTACCAAAGTCTCTTGGCAACAACAACAACAAATCAGTAGTAGAGACACTAAATTCAGGTTTTAAACATGTTTTAGAGCGTTTTTAACCCCCACCCCACCCTTCCCCATCCACAAAAGAAAGCAATGCCTTCAACTTGGCAGTAATGCTTACCAGGGATTGAGGGCAGGTACAGAGAAGGATTGAGGCCCAAAGCCATGACAACTATAGGAGAACTTGCTCTTTACTCCTAAGAAGTAGAGAAATTATCCAGAAAAGGGCACTATCTCAAGTAGCCTGGCCTCAAGCCCTAAATGGCTTTAAAACTTATAATTTAGCAGTCAGTATTTTACCCAGAAACGGATTGGCAGTCAGTGTAATGCTTGTGAAATTACAAATGTAATGTGGTCTCTGAGTTCTTCAGAGACCAACAGGGCTACTGTCTTTGTGGTAATTGAAGTTTCCAGACCAGAAATAAAGTTAATCCCATGCTGAACATGTTTACGCAAGTCAAGCTTGGTGGTTACCATTCCAAGGACAGGATATTCCAACGTTCTCCTGAACTTTCTGTTTTTCTTTTCCCTGGAGTATGCCAATCTGACTGCTCTGGGGACAGTTCAGCAGTTTCCTGGAAGTAAATCTTCCAGAATAAGAAGTGGTTTTCAATGTTCCAGAAATGGCATTTTCCCTCACCATGTGAGGAATTTTCCCTCACATTGTTCTTATGAATTATAGCCACATCACCATGTTGTCTCTTCCCTCACCTACTTTACCATAGATTACCTGGCTGGGAGAGTCTTGGACCCATGCTAGTCCATGTATTTCCTCCAGAAAGATCTCCATTATACAGTCCAGATTCAGTCCCTCACATCATAAAATGTCCCTGCTTTATTTTAAGCCAACGTGACATTGCAGAGTCTCCCTTGGGGATAGCTCGGTTCCCTTCCACCTTACTGGACATTTGGTATCCTGTGGCTTAGCACTGTCTTGGTCTGTGAGGGGTTTACATTTTAGAATGTTTAATGTTTATTTTAACATTGCAGCCTTATGTAGGCCTCTTAGAGCCTATAGGTATTTAGCAGCCTAGAAGCCTTGATTGATTGGTATGTAAGTAAGGAAGTAAGTAAGCAAATAAATAAATAAATAAAAGGAAGATCCAACTCTTCAGGAGCTAAAAAGACCAAAATAGCTCTTACATTCCTAATCTTCCTTTCTTTTTACTGGGCTGTTGGCCTTCCAACACCAAATCTTATATTCTCTACCTCAGTATTCATCAACTTCTGTTTTCCATTATTTTAAAAGGTACTTCTGCTTTATAACTAGAGGCAGTACAAATGTTGCTTTAGGAGAATTTGACAACAATGATGATGATGATTAGTGCATTATTCATAGACTTATCCTACCTCATTTGTCAAATGGATAAAGCCTTATTTGTGACATTTGAATTTCCTTTTGCCATTTATGGTGCCATCACCATTTTTTTTTAGTTTTGCTCTCTGTTTCTTTCTGCCAATCTAAAGTCGATTATCCCTCCTTGCTGCCCCATAAGCACATAACGGGATCATTGTAAAAGATGGTCTGTCTATCAAAATCTAGGCTAACCATTTTCCCTCTGTGATTTTTATAAAATCAAAACTTCCTTCTTCCTTCTTAACAGCTTGCCATGATGTATTTATATATCAAGGAAACTTTGAACTAGTCATAAAAGTTGAATCTTATCCATGAAATGCGCAGATGGAAGGGAGAATTTTAACATAAACGCATTTTCTAAATCGCTGTTTCTTAACAAAATCTGTGAGGTATTTTATGCATAGTTTTTTATTCATTTTATGCTACTCATTTGCTGTACCCTCAATGAATACAATGCAGCATCAGCTAATAGCCTTTGCAGATGAAAACCATGCCAGGGAAAAATCATTAAATTTCTGTGTCTGTTACAAATTCTGGAATGCTAGTGCCACTGCATTATCTAGCATTATTAACTACACTGAGAAACACAAGTAATACTGCAAAGTGATGGAATGTTTCCTAGTTCCACTTGTTATAAGTAATCTCAATTTTCTGTAATATTTATTGCCTATCTAGTCGAGATGTTTCTAGGGAAGTGGATGAAAAAACTTTTTAAAAATTTATTTTATTACCTATGTGTGTCTATAAATTGCTTTTTGTATTAAATTTAAAATCCACAAGAATTAAGAATAAAAAATTGTGTTGTAGCAGGAGGCAGGATAATAGATGGATATAATTTTGGATACTAATGAATATTAATATACATAATTCAGAATAAGACCACCTCTCTCAACCCATTTGAGGAAGGAAGGGAATCTTATCTTGAATGAAACATTCTAACAAGTATAAATATAAAAATCTGTTAGCCCTTTGAGGTAGTCCAGACAAGAAGCATGAAAATGAATACCAATTTTGCCTTTATTGTAAGGTTATATTAAACAGAATCTTGCAAGTCTGAAAGTACCCCTCCCGTCCCTCACTTTTACTCTCCTAAAAACTAGGGAGGGTCTCTTCTGAGACTCTTTCTCCACCCCTCCTCCTTCCGACTCAAATTTTGTTTCTCGGACCGTGGTCTAGGCTGTGGCTCCCCCTCCTGTTTCCCAACATCATTCCCACATACCATTGCAAAATCAGAGAAAGTGTTATTTCAAAAACATTGTAATGTGTGGGAAGAAAAGATCATTTGTTGTATTTAAGAGGTGATAAGTTACGAAAATTGTTTATACTTGCTATGATGAAGGTGGGAAGTCACTTCTTTATATATTTCTTTTCTTTTTCTTTACTATATTCTTAATTTTTTTTCTATTTCTCCTTCAATTTTTTCCTTTTTTTCCTTTCTTTTCTGCTCCTTCTACTCTTTCTTTTTATTCTTCTATCTTTTTTTAGTTTGTATTCATTTTTACTGTTGTAATTATAATCTTTAATAAAATTACTATAAAAACCATAGTAATGTGATTGTACAATGAAATAACATTATTGACAGTTTTTTCTCTCTTTTCCTTTCTCTGCTCTCCTTTCTGGAATTTAGCATTGCAAGTATGGCCACTGCGTTCCCAAAGAGCGAGAAGTACCAATGACAGATGGGGCTTGGGGTGCATGGAGTCCCTTCGGAGCTTGCTCACGAACATGTGGTGGGGGTATTAAAAATGCTATTCGAGAATGCAACAGGCCTGAGTAAGTACAAAGGTTAAATATTTCAACTGTATTCTCACAACACTTCAAGGTAGGAGTCCTGTTTTAATAAACCAATTATAAATGGCAGCAACCTGTATTTGCAACACAGCAAGTTTTTTCCTCCTTTCTACATGTGTAGAACTTGGAAGAAGTTCTAACTTTATCTAAGCTCCAAACCCATATTTGAGTCATTGGGTCCAAGCAGGCCAGGATAAGAAGCCAACTTCAAACAAGGATTAATTGTTGGCTTAAGGATACTGGCTTGTTGGGGTGTACTGAATATAATGCTAGATTCATATATCACATGAAATTATCTCTTTCTGCCTTGTCTTTAGTAGGTGATCTGAAGGGGGAATGAAGCTGCTGCGAATAGGCCACATGCACTAGCAAGTTGCTTGTTCGCATGATGGTTTATAATGAAAGGATTCCTGGCTTTAAAACAAATGGGGATGTAGCCTGTTAGATGACAAAAGGAATGAGGATATAGTGAACACCCTTGCCTGAAAACCAAAAACTAGCTTGATAATAAAATATGCTGCCTCACAAAACACGCAGATTATTCACAGAACAGGTGGTAATGCTCTTTTTGTGAAACCTACTTCCTAGAGATGGTTGACTGTTGGCTCCTCTGAATTTATTTTGGTGCAGTGATGCACTTTATTTTAATTTGGAATGTTTTATCGTGGTTGCGTTTGTTTTTATGCTGTTGCTAATTTACAGTATTGAATATTTTAGTATGTTTTGAAATGGTGTAATTTGCTTTGGAATGTTATTGAGGGATAGAATATAAATTTTTACAACAGGTAGCTAAATTAATAGACTAATAAATAAGATCACTGTGTGAAAAGCATTTTGGTAAAACGGATCAAGTTATCACGAATGACTCATGCAAATGGGACATGAAGATGACAAACAGATGGTATGCACGCGTACATATAGTGTGTGACAAACAGATGGCATGCATCTATGTACATATATAGTATGCATACTGGGGACAGCTGTAACCCAGTGAAGTATTTCGACATGCATTCAATGAAACATGTTTTATTGCATATGTTGGTCCATGTAAAGGCCTGTACTTAGACTGGAAGTTGCCCTAAATAAGGACCGAATCGGAAGCTGTGTTTATGAAGACTGAGCCCCCAAGACCTTATTTCATCACCAAAACTCAACCCTGAACCAGTGAAACTATGCCTTAGTCCAGAATTGCTTGAGCAAAGCTATGATTTGCACTGGGAAAAAACAGTCAATTCAGAGATTTTTCTCAGAAGTACAGCTGGAATGGAAAGTGGGAAATTTACTTCCCCTGCCTGCTGCAGTCTTGATATTTGTCATATGCACATACCTAGAGACTACTCTTAACACATAAAATAATTCTAAAAGACAAGTATCTTTGCAAGTGTCCTTTTCACTTGGGGTTGAAGGTTGTCACATCATGTCACATCAAATCACAAACTGCTTTGAAGACTTTTACAGTCTCCAAAGAGGGTCATCTGCTATGATCAGGAATTATTCCTTTTTGCACTGAGAAGTAATTGCCCTACTTTTCTGGATTTTTGTCATGATCAATACAAACCAACATTTCAAGATAGAGTATTACAAACCAATGCAAAAATGTTGGTTTGTATTGATCATGACAAAAATCAAACAAATTCGATCAAAAACAAATCAGGAAAATATTAAAGTTCTAAGTTTTTAGAAGAGGCTATAAAAGCACTTGATTGACAATCCCTAAAATTCACCACATTGGAACAACAGCCTTATACTGATAACTGTAGAGCCTTTCCACTTTTCAAGACTGGAGGACAGACTTTTGCATAACAATCTGTTGGTTAATGATTCGCAATGAAACTTTAATATATTAAAAAAAAGTTGATTTGTAAAACTCAAATCAACTTACAAGTCGTGATTCACCAGAGATTTCACACTTCCTACAGTAGATCTTCTAGGCCTTTTTGAAGTAGGATTAGGTTGAGATCCGGTTTTGCTTGCTTCTAAGAAAAGCAAGATTAAGCCTTAAATTCTCTAAAGTCTCATAACTTTGTCAGAATATTCTGGAAAAGAATATTCTGGAAAAGAAATCCATTTCAAAGCTGTAAGTATGTATTAACTCCATTCATCATAATTGAAAGGAAGTTTCATTATAGCACTCTGAAGCTTGTAAATGAGAGCTTGGTAGAAGAACCTGGTATTGTACAGTTTGTGACAGTTCTGTATATGCAATATGTTACCTCTGATAGTTAAAAAAAACAATATTCTGGGAAGAATAGTATTGCTTTCAGAAGTTATTGTAGGTGGCCTTTAGACCACGTTTCATGTGAATTAGAGTCCTATCGATTATTGTTTACTGTCTTCAGATAATTCATGCAATCTTAATGAAAAAAGGATCATGTTTACAAGTCTTAAGAGAGATTTTCTGTGAGCACAAACCTCATAGGTGTGTTTGTTTAAAAGTGGGTCCCATGTAATTATGTGATTTGTTCCAGGCATCATTGTCTTTGGGGGAATGGGAGGGGCAGAATGCAAATACCATGGTTTACATACTTGCATCAAACGTCAGGATGGATGTACATAAGGGCAGGGCTTGTGTTGTGATGTCACTGCACACATGTAATTTTCCATTGTTTTTGCTCTGGATCTTACATAGATAGGTATGGAATTATACTACTGATAGCTATAGGATTACAATGTAAAATGTAACACAGATTAAGACTAAGTTGGCAAACTTTCACAATAAAAGAAAGAAGTATTTCCTGTCACATTGTTAAGTCTTGAAAAGAAATTAGGCCCAGCAGATGGAGCATTGCATCTGAAATATGTTTCCATTAAGAAACTGACCTTTCATATTTTCCTGAGCAAATAATTTCTTCATAAGTGATGTGCAAGGTGTGAAGTACTACATGCAAGTTAAATATCCAGTGAGGACATGGATTGAATGGCCACATACTTGATAATCCTCACCTTCCCTATTTTCATAAGTATTGGAAGGTGGCATTAGTGATTCATCATCAGATTCATGCCCCTTTTTTGAATCCCGCACAGAAAATAGAGGCCCAGAAAAGAATCCAGCTCTATCGGTCAAACTAAGTGTGGGGTACGGGATTTGATGATCATCTTGCTTTTGCAGTCCCAGTCAAATAAGAAAAAAGTATCTTTCTTTGGCCCTTAGGGGGCTATTCCACATAGCTGGGAGGTTGCATTTGCCCTCCGTGTGCTATACGTGTTGCAAACTGAAATCAGTTGAGTTTCTCTTCCTCTCTGAAAAGTTCCTGAAATGTTACCATTTCCATTACATGAAGGTATTTCAGTGCTTTCTTGGGTGGAGGATAGACTGTTGCAATGCACCCTACATGGGGCTACCCTTGAAGCGTATCCAGAAGCTACAGCCAGTTCAGAATGCAGCTGTGTGGGCAATCTTGGGTGCCCCAAGGATGGCACATGTAACACCTTTGCTGCAGGAGCTGCATTGGGTGCCAGTTTGCTTCCGGGTCCAATTCAAGGTGTTGGTCATTACCTTTAAAGCCCTACGTGGCATGGGACCAGGCTACCTCAGGGACCGTCTCATCCTCATTATATCAACCTGTCCCATCCGGTCAGGCAGAGAAGGTATGTTGTGGACCCCATCCACGGAAGAATATCAACTGCCAGGGCTCAGGAAAAGAGCCTTTTCTGCCATTGCCCCAGCCTTATGGAACACTCTCCCCTCAGAGGTGAGGCGGGCCCTACTCTCTTTCAAGCCTCCCCCACCTCCCCTCCCTTTTCTTCCTTTGCACACTTTATCAGCACATTTAAGGTGTGTTAAACTAGTTTCCCATTACATCTGAATGTGAAACAGATTTAAGCTCCAACTAAAAGGCTTGATTGCAAACAAATGTTTATCTCGAATTGCAAGTTGAAATTATGGACTAAGTTTAAATTACAGTTTCCTAGTATAAATATAACAGGACCTTATTATTTGATAAATACTTCTCCTTGCTCACTAAAACACATTGGATGTTTTAATTACTTCTAAACTGGGCCATAAGATAATAGCTTATTTACCACTTTGCTTTTGTTTGAATGTGATTTCCACAGTCTTTATAAATACCTTTTGTCACTGTGAGAGAGCTGATTCCTGATTCACAATAAGTAGCAACCAAAGATGTAACATGCTGGCTGGTATATAGGGCTAGCCTGGTTTCTTTCAGAGAAAGCTGCCATCTTTGTTTAAAATGGAAGCATAAAGGCTAACTTAATTCAGACACGAAAAGGACTTGATATAATCGGATGAAAACAAAAGCTGAGAAAAACATCATGAACTCAAAAACTAAGGGGCTGAATCTAAAAGAATCTGAAAGCTTTTAATGTCATTCATAAGCATATATTTTTTGTTTATTTTTTAGGCCAAAAAATGGTGGAAAATACTGTGTGGGACGCAGAATGAAATTTAAATCATGCAACATCGAACCATGTTCTAAACAAAAGAAAGACTTCCGTGATGAACAATGTGCTGTCTTTGATGGGAAGCATTTTAACATTAACGGTCTACCTCCTAATGTGCGCTGGGTTCCTAAGTACAGTGGAAGTAAGTGCATCAATAAGGCAGCTAGAACTAGCAAGGATTCATGGAGGACACACCTGTCCCCCCTCCCAAAGGCCCCTGTACTGCTGTGTTCTTCCCAGCTCTGCGGCTGACTCTCCGATAAAATAAACTATTGTTATGAGCTGAATTACTCTGAAAAATGCTTTCCCCACTGAGTTACATAACAAGAAATTGAATGAATAAACATTGAAAGTACAGTTGGGAAAATCTGTCAAACATAAGACTGGGCAATTTTAGTGTATAAATCAGAGAAGAAACATCACCTTTTCCTAATGTTTTTTCTCTGTTGAAAACTATACTACATCTCTAGGTGTCAAAACTATTTTGGTTGATTGATTAATTGATTTAATCAATTAATTTATGTGCTCCAGCTTCAAAAAGGGTTCCTCTACCTCCTGTTTGTTTTTGGTCCTCTTCTCATGGAAGACAAGCTCTCCTGTCTACTGTTTGGCTATGCTACTTTCAGGCAGTAGCCAACCTGGGCGTCCAGCACCTGCTTGTCCTTTTAACTCCGCTGGAGACGGCTCAGGGTGTCAAAGATCGATGATTTAGGCCAAGCAGGTATCGGCAGTCCACGTTTCTTGATATGACTCTGAGAAGGATGAAGCATGAATTCAGTGCTATGGATCAATGACGAGAGCATTCTTAACAAAGAAAGTGGAAGACCAGATAGAAAATAACTGGATTATTTTGCTTTGGCAGTTTTAATGAAAGACAGATGCAAGCTGTTCTGCAGAGTGGCAGGAAATACAGCTTATTATCAGCTCAGGGACAGGGTTATTGATGGCACCCCTTGTGGCCCAGACACAAATGACATCTGTGTTCAAGGACTTTGTCGGGTAAATATTACTTTATTTTGTTAACAAGCTGACTTTTTTCAAACAAGGGTCACGTTTTCCATCTTCTTCTTATGTGTACTGATAATTCTATTACATATCCTTTATCTTAATTTAAGCCAGAGCCCTATTTTATATAATTTAGACCAATGTTTCTCACCTTGGCAACTTTAAGATGTGCAGACTTAAACTCCCAGAATTCCCCAGCCAGCCATGCTGGCTGGGGAATTCTGGGAGTTGAAGTCCGCATATCTTAAAGTTGCCAAGGTTGAGAAACACTGATTTAGACAATGATATTTCTGTTTTGTATTACCCTTGGCTAACCACAACAGTAAAGTTCCAAATTATGCAGAGTGTCAAGTAAGTCAGGAGTAAATAAAGGCCATCATAAGGATAGATGCTGCTAGGTCTACTGCATGGCTACGTTAATGCCATGTGCCAGAGCTTGGAGGCATCAAAAGCCTGAACTGTATCTACAGAAAGCCAGTCCAGTCCTAAATGGATCTGGATTTAGCACCTAAATTCTACTGATTGATTCCTCCTTTAGCAGAATGTGTTGCTATTTCTCTGTAAGCAAGGACAGCTCACTATTCATAGTGTAGTATTTGTTTTCAGTGAAAAAAATCTTCTCTTTAATACCCAGCAGCTGCAAGCTAGGGAAGATTTCAGGCTTGAATCTTGAAGAACTGTTGTCAATTTAGCTTAAAACAGGTGACCTTTTTGATCCTGATGGCCACACCAGCTAGTGAATGAGTGGCCACACTAAATCACATCCACTCATTCATGCAAACGCAAGCCAGTACAGTTTTTCTATTCACTTTTCCTCTCATTCGCACATACTTGCTCACATTCAAACACTTATACCCCAAGGCAGGCAGAAATGCTTCTTCCCCATCTCAACCTGCAGGGATAGAGAGATTTAAATGTCCCATCCTTGCATGCTGACATTATTTTGTGCACGTCCTTTTCATCTCGGGACCAATCTTTGCATAGGATAGGCATGAAAGTTAAACAGAGAAAATTGGGCCTGGGGAGAGCCCAGCAACATGCACCATCTTCCCCACTTCAGTTGCTTTCCTGACTATCTACCAAAGAGGCTGTTAGTGAGCTGTTGGGAGACGATTAAGTTTGAAGAGACAGTAGGTGAGAAAAATATCATCTTCCCCATTTCAGTCAGACTTTCATTATCCTAGGAGTATTATTGTACCAGGAAGATAGCATGCCAGGATAATTCCTTCTGTGGCAGCATCCTTCAGAAAGCAGCAGCCGCAGCAGCAGGGGAACAGGGATGGGAACCAGAAAGCCTGTATTGATCTGTGCAGGAGTCCTCTGAGCACTGCGTGCGTGCAGCGCTTGTTCCACATGAGATAACAATAGTACTGAGCTAAATGGGCTAATCATCTGATTCAAGTATAAATCAGCTCTATTCTCTATTGCCTGTAAATCCTCTTTCCTTTGAAAGTGATTGGAAAAAAGTGGAGAGGCTGAAAAAACATATATTACAAGCATCCTGTGCTTTCTGTTTCCTCTGTTCCTCTGTAGTATCAGAACTGAAACAGCCATGTTGCTCTTCTTTCTAGAGAGACTTAAAGGATTGGCTTGCACCTATGTCTTTATGAGAACTGTTTAGATGCCATGCTTCCCATAAAACAATGTCATTTAAGTGGGGCAGATATAAAACTGTCATGCTGTATGCTACAAGAAGTTTATAAATGGGAGCATTTCCTTCCCTGAATGTCTGAAGCACTCTGAAAATGCAGGGCAAGAATGAGTGTATCTTAAATGAGATTATATTGTGCTCTTGAGATTCTGGCTTTAAGCATCTAAGATCACATCATAGTAAGTTTCTATTTTAAGAGGGAAACTTTTTATTAGAAATCTCACTTTCTTTAGAGTTGCAGAATAGAGGATCCACACACCTGAGATTGGCATTATTATGGACAAGTAACATATACAGCTGAATGTAGATAACCGGGGCAATTCTGTCATTCTGTTTGGATCACAGCTGCATAAGGATAGTGCTTAGTAGGCCATACTTGTCTGCAATTGCTGTCCATTTCCACGAGGCATAATCATCATTGTGTAATCTTCTCTGTAGCTCCAGGAGCTCACCTGCCTATCCTATCTCACTTCTCTCCCAGCATGCGGAGTTGTTTTGCACTTCACGTGGCCTGAAATATGCTTACTTTTCATGTCCTAACAGGAGGATGGTTATGATTATTATAGTTTAACAGAGGATGTTGGAAAAATAAAGAATGAACGGGCTGTCAGAGGCCGTTGCTGGTAATATGGTTTTCATTTGCAACCCTGAAAATCTTATTTTCATATTTGCTCAATCTCATTCTGAACTTTCTTTCTCTAAAGCAAGCTGGATGTGATCATGTGCTCAATTCCAAAGCCAGAAGGGATAAATGTGGTGTGTGTGGTGGTGATAATTCATCATGCAAAACCATTGCAGGGACATTCAGTACAGTGCACTATGGTAAGAAATGAAAAGCTTTTTGCTAGCAAACTGCTGAACCGTATGTAACATGTTTTTAAAAACCAGTACTATAACGAACAAGATTTTGCTTTAGCTTTTTTTTATATTTGAGTTTCTTGCTATTTGATGATAGCATTAAGGTAGTAGCTTAGTTATTGTAATGCTGAATTAGAGTACAGTTTTTCTTTTCATCATTATCATAAAAAACACAAAGGCTATAAGTGCACAAAAAGCTTGACTTTCTGATTTATCTTCTCAGGTTATAACACTGTGATACGCATTCCGGCTGGTGCTACGAATATCGACGTACGGCAGCATAGTTACTCAGGGAAACCAGAAGATGATAATTACCTTGGTAAGATGGGATGCTCTTCAGCAACTGCAAGTTAATGTTACTCCCTTCAAAGAAGAAATGCTTTTGCCATATTTTCATAGGACTGTTCGTTTGGAAAAGGCAGGAAGATCATTTGGTCTATGATCCCGCTATACTGGGCTTTCTGATATCATTTTAGGATAGGCTCATATGAACAGTTCTTAACAGACTTGGCTTTTTATTCAAGTGTTAATTGCACCATAAATGGCCACATTAGGGTTGTTGTTTTTTATAAAAAATAATCCTATTCAGATGTGAGGATGGAAAGTGGACATTTTTATTGATACCATCATTGTAGCACTTCATCTGAGGGATAAGGGAAGGCATGTTGCGGATCCCATCAATGAGAGAACATCGACTGGCAGGTCCTAGGAGGACAGCCTTCTCTGCCATTGCCCCTGCCCTATGGAATACTCTCCACCCAGAGGTGAGGCGGGCCCCTATCCTCCCAATTTTCTGGAGGGAATTGAAGACTTGACTCTGCCAACTTGCGTGGGACGAGGAAAGATACAATAGACCCTGGGGATGGCTGGCGCCTTGATGATGCTCCCTGAGTTTATTAACACCTAATTAACATCAGCCTCATGGAAGTATCATGTAGGAAGTTTGTTTTTTTAGCATATTTTGCTAAAATATTCATATTCTGTTTTTACTGTAATCTGCCCAGAGCCACTCCACAGTGAGATGGGCCGTGACAAATTTGAAATATAAATAAATAAATAAAAATAAAGCCTGAATCTCATAGACATGGGGGCATTTTCTTGGGAAGAATTAACCCTCATCCCCACCTTTTGTGGGTACGATGGTCCAGATGACCAGGTCTACCTCCCTCCCTTTTTCTACATTTTAAAAACTCATTTGACATGGCTTTAAAATGAATGTTGTTCTTTTCTCTATTCTGGGTTTGGAATATATTTCAGCTTTCATTCAAAATCTAAGACAGAAAAAAGAACAAAATGTGCCCCAATTGAGATGTCTATAGAAGCTTTCAGCATGATGCATTTACATTCTTTATGCAGTTAAGACAGTGGGGTCAATCTCCTATAATGGCCTCTGTTTTATGCCTACAGATACTGTGAGAGTGTGGGCAGAGAACGGCCGGGCAAGGGGGGGGTCAAGCATGTACTGTTATCCCCCGAACAGCGAGGGAGAGATAAGATGATGAGACTGGCCCCTCCCTGAGGAATGCTAGGAGTGTTTACGGATTAACCCTGGGAACTGTTCTCAGTCTGGGAAGATTCTCTGTATAGGCTAAGCCAAATAAACCTTTCTGGATTGAATCTGTATTGTCTCCTGGAGTTTCATGGGCTAAACCTGACAGATACTGATCTTAAAACTTTTGGAGGGATTTCATCTTTCTCATTTAGTCTTTCATCCTTCTCAGTTTTTTTCACATTTTTCATGGTTTGGCTAATTCAAGTCTAATTAATTTCATTGGGTCTATTATAAGTATAAATCTGGGTCTACCTATTATTATCTGACACCACACAAACATACGAGAGAATGGAATGTGAACATGCCTTGATTCTCTGTAAAGCTGTAACTGTAAAGCTCTCTATCATTTGTGTCCTTCCTTATCTCTTGCAGTCTTGTTCAGTTTTACACTGAGCACTCCCTTAGGGCAGTATAGTAGGTGGGATAAGGAACCGGTGAGAAACTAACTTAGGAAATTAACGACATAATAATAGTGGGCTGTTTTTTTCGGGAAACAATATATTTTAAAGGAAGGCATGGGTTCCTGAACTGAAAGGGAACTATATTTTTAAGCTGTGAAGTTTTCATCTTTTAGTGTATAGCTTTGTACAAACTTCAAGTCAAAGACAAAATATGATGCAACCCCAACTCCTTCTAAATCTCTGTTTAGAAGTCAGTTTGGAATTCATTGTTCAGTTTAGAATTCATTGTTTGAATTCATTGTTCAGCTTAGAATTCAATGTTCAGTTTAGAATTCATTGTTTGAATTCATTGTTCAGCTTAGAATTCAATGTTCAGCTTAGAATTCATTGTTTGAATTCATTGTTCAGCTTAGAATTCATTGTTCAGCTTAGAATTCATTGTTTGAATTCATTGTTCAGCTTAGAATTCATTGTTCAGCTTAGAATTCATTGTTTGAATTCATTGTTCAGCTTAGAATTCATTGTTTGAATTCATTGTTCAGCTTAGAATTCATTGTTCAGCTTAGAATTCATTGTTCAGCTTAGAATTCAATGTTCAGTTTAGAATTCATTGTTCAGCTTAGAATTCATTGTTTGAATTCATTGTTCAGCTTAGAATTCATTGTTCAGCTTAGAATTCAATGTTCAGTTTAGAATTCATTGTTCAGCTTAGAATTCATTGTTCAGCTTAGAATTCAATGTTCAGCTTAGAATTCATTGTTCAGCTTAGAATTCATTGTTTGAATTCATTGTTCAGCTTAGAATTCATTGTTCAGCTTAGAATTCAATGTTCAGTTTAGAATTCATTGTTCAGCTTAGAATTCAATGCACTCTGTACAAATACATGTTTTCTTTCTTTCTGTATGATGTTGGATGAGGAGGAGGGTAGACTGGAAGATAGGAGTAAGTGAACTAGCATAATGCTGTATATGTGTCTGGATGTGCTTGAGATGTGTTTTTTTCCTATAATTGTGGGTAGTGTGAAAGATTACAGCATATATAGTCTCTTCACACACACACACACACACACACACACACACATGTATACACCCAACTATACACAAGTGCTGTAAAATTTTATGCCTTTGAATTAGGTATGGATGCATATAGACTCCACAACTCTAAAACAATTCTTACTGTTGTTCTTATGTACTCAGAGCTAAAGCAAATCTACTGGAAGGAAACCCAATTAAGTTTTAGGCTTTGAGTTTATTTACCCTGTCTGGAAGTGCAGAAACCTATTAGGATGCATAGAAGCTGATTCATTTCAGAAAATCCTAGGATGGTGATTTAAAACTGATGAAGCCTTGTTTCTCTGTGAGATATTGAGGTAGTTTCTTCTTCTCTTTGGCCAAGCCTCTTTGCATTGTGGAAAACAGTGGAACTAAGTCATGAAACAAAATGCTTGAATGCAGATGGAGGAAAACACATTCTGAATCTGGTTAACCAGGTCCTATTCTATGGCACTTAAAGTAACAACAGATAATTTGCTTTCCAGTATTATAATTTTTTTGGTAGTGTAGTCCTGCAGTTGTTGTTGTTGTTGTTCAGTCGTTAAGTCATGTCCGACTCTTCGTGACCCCATGAGCCATATCGCGCCTGGCCTTCCTGTCCTTCACTGCCTCCCTGAGTTTGCTCAATTTCATGCTCATTGCTTCAGTGATGCTATCTAGCCATCTCATCCTCTGCCGTCCTCTTCTCCTTTTGCCTTCCATCTTTCCCAGCATCAGGGTCTTTTCCAAAGAGTCCTCTCTTCGCATTAGGTGACCAGACATTTATTCAATAAGAAGGGAGGGAGGGAGGGAGGGAGGGAGGAAGGAAGGAAGGAAGGAAGGAAGGAAGGAAAGAAGGAAGGATCAATTGTCTGCCATGACCAGTTTGGCATGTTTGAGGATAAAGCTATTTTGATTTAACTGGACCTAGATTACTTGAGTTAAATCAATCAAATGATTTGCAGTGTGGGACTGCATAGTTCCATTATCCCCTTGAAAAGGGTGCAGTCTAAATTCTGAAGAAACATATTTCAAGTCCCATGATGAATTCCTAGCATGGTTTTGCACTGAAAGCTAGTGTGACTACAAGTGAGATTCATACTTGGGCATGCATCCCCTCATGCTGGCTAAAACTACTTTTTTCTTCCCATTGTGATTTTAACTGATGACTCTGTTTCACCCTGGAGTAAGACACTGCATGAGGAATAGAAGTACTATGATTTCTTACCAAGAGCAATTATGATGGTGGGATGTAAGCACACAACAGCAGCTCTTAAACAGTAGGCCACAGACCTGGAAAGCCAATTAGATCTGACTGCCCTACCTATAGATGTGTTTCTGGGTAGCCATTTTACTATTTTTAAGCCAACAAGATATTTAAGCCAAATAATGGTTCTTAAATTCCGAAAAGCCCTAACTCTGGCAAGATTCAATGATCTTCCAACAGCTGTCCTGGGGAAGCAATGTCAGGATATTGCATTTGAACATAGACTTTGCTCCTGTGGTGAAAGAGTGATGAAACATTAAAGCATGTTTTGCTATAATGCCCTTATTATACAGATACCCAGTTGTAGCTAATAACCTCCATCTAGTCAGATTTCCAGCCACCCAGTTTAATTTTATTTATAGTTATTATTGTCCAACTTATGTGATTTTACTTCTCTGAATGTGGCTAGGTTTTGCTTTCTTGCTTGTAAAATATGATATATTCTGACCACGTCAGTTTTCATATTATTACTTTTGTCACGATTTTAATTTGCTGTCTCAGAATTGTCTTCATTTCTTTTCAAATTGGCCAATGACTATAATAAAGCTTATTGAGTAGTGGCTAAAAATGTTAAGTGCAGCTTAACCAATTTTATTGGATGAGCTTCAGCTCTTGAAGTCTAAGGATCAGTCCATCCAGCTGCTTGTGGTCTGATGATGTCCATCTTAGCTGATAGGTTAAGCTATATAGATATGGTATAAACTGCTAGAAGTGATCAGGGTTTGTTTGTTTGTTTTTTTGGAGGAATGGAAACAGTAGTACAGCCTACTTGAAGGAATTGAGATCTTAACTTTAGATCAGTGTCCAGTCTTCTATTTTTCAGCAAGATGATTGCATATCAACTCCAGTCACTACTAAATAATACTGATTATCTAACTCATTTCAGTGAGGTTTTAGGATCAGTAGAGACTTTTCTGTTGATTCTCACCAGCTTTTGATACCCCTGACTGTGCTATCCTCCTGGGGAGTGGTTCACCTCCTATTTGGATAATAGTTCTGAAAATTGATACTGGAGGACTGCTATTTTATCATATAGAGATCTCACTTTGAGGTCCTTGAGACCCCTATTTTGTCTCACATTGTTTTTAATATCCAAATGAATTTGTTGAGATAAGTTGTCCAGAGAAACAGGCTGAATTGTCATTACTGTAATATTTGGCTAACCTGATTTCTAGACATCATTTGCAGTGAATGCAGGTGAAGCAATAGCCACCTTGAATTAATGTTTGGATTTAGTAATGGGCAGAATGAGGACAAA
The DNA here is from genome assembly GCA_030867105.1 of Liasis olivaceus. Lineage (NCBI taxonomy): Eukaryota > Metazoa > Chordata > Lepidosauria > Squamata > Pythonidae > Liasis > Liasis olivaceus. The sequence continues at coordinate 26,030,455 of CM061348.1, read as the reverse complement.
TAAGATGAGGCTTAGTCAGATAAGATATGGCTTCCATTAGGTGATTCTGGTTGGTTAAGCTGAATATAGTTTTCTCTAAATGGGATTACATTTCCTCACTAGGATCAAGTTTATAATTTAGAGGTGCTTGAAGATCCATCTTGGATACTTGGGATTAAAATAATCTGAAGCACTATTGAGATCCTTTTATTGGCTTTGGATGATGTATCTTCTACAACTAAGTATGAATAGAAATGAATTGGGAATGTACTATAGGTAGAGTTACATTTGAAGACTCTACAGATTCCATATTAAAAATAAACTTTTAGGGAGAATTATCTCGTGCTGGATTGGCCAAGATTAAATGGCACTAAGTTAGAACTTCATTTGTACAGGTTGTCTGAAATCATATAAAAAGTGTAGATTTTATATCCCACCAAAGCACACCAGGAGTAACAGAAAATTAAGAATGACACGTAGCTTTCTTCTATTACATTTTGAGCTGGTTATTGTTGGAATCACATTCAGGTGGAATGAGGTCCATTCTGGCAAAAATATATAGCTTTAACAGATATTGTTCAAACATTATATCCTTGTAGCTACTTATTCTGAATATAGGTACAGTTCAAGAATACCTGGAAAGCGTGCTGCAGACTATTCCAAAGTAACTGTAGTCTAGTCCATAAAAGAGCACAATTCTACATTAGCCTTCCACAATCTGGTAGTGTCTAAATGTGTTGGACTAGAATTCCCATTTGCCCGTCTAGTTGGTGGGTTGTGGGGTTACATCTGGAAAGCACCAACCTCTAAGGTTATGATTCCCCAATTTATTCTAATTGGGCTGCTTTGTAAAGCAGACTGTAAATTATAGAGTTCATATTAAGTAGGTAAATTGATTTCCTCACTGCCAGAAGAACCACAAACATTGGGCTGTCTAGAAGTAAAATAAATAAATCAATACAAATATAAAATGCACTTTAAATAACATCCTTCATGGTGTATACAAGAAAATTACTTTGATTCATTTTTTTTTTTTTTGGTTTATCTTTGTATACATAGCATTGTCAAGCAATGAAGGCTTCATATTAAATGGAGACTATGTTGTCAGTATGTTTAAGAAGGAAATCAAAATTGGAAATGCTGTGATAGAATACAGTGGCTCAGACACTCCGATTGAACGAATCAATTCTACATATCGCATTGATCAAGAAATAGTTCTTCAGGTGAAAAATCTCTCTTTTTTCCGAAAGAAAATAAAATAGACACTGTTATTTTTATTACTTTTATGTAGACAAAATAGCACAGTTCTCTTGATGTTAAGTTTTTCTGTATCTTTTTCTTCTCAGGTTTTATCAGTGGGTAATTTATATAACCCTGATGTTCGATACACATTCAATATCCCCATTGAAGACAAACCTCAGCAGTTTTATTGGAATGTCTATGGCCCTTGGCAACCCTGCAGTAAACTGTGCCAAGGTATGTGGCTTTAGAGGGATTGGAAAAACATTATGCATTGGTTTATCTTGAATTCTATTGACAATGCCATTTTTCCCTTCATTTGCTTTTAGTTTCTGATATAATTCATGCTTTACATTTTCAAAAGCTGTAGTAGGATGATAGATGTTGTCTTTAAGCTGCTCATAAGTCTAAGACCCTTCTTAATACTTTAGGATGACTCAAGGGAATCTTTACCTTATTCAGATAGCTTCTTAAAATCATGGCTAGCCACTCTGCATTAGAGCCAGTTTGGTGTAGTGGTTAAGGCATCAGGCTAGAAACCAGGAGACGGTGAGTTCTAGTCCCACCTTAGGCACAAATCCAGCTGGGTGAACTTGGGCCAGTCCCTCTCTCTCCGCTCTAGGAAGCAGGCAAGAGGAAGCCAATTCCAAAATTTTGCCAGGAAAACTGCAGGGACTCACCAGGAGTCAACACTGACTCTAAGATTCCAAAAACCCCAAACCCTCCATTAAGTTGGCATCTCTTGTGCTGCTTACATAAGCTACTAAGCATGAGCAGACACCATAGCTTGGCTTAGAACAAGTCAGTTCTTTTGGATCAAGTGCAGCTTCTTTATATATATCCTACATTTTCTACAGGAGCTCAAGGTAGAATATATATCATGCTCCTTCCTGCTATTTTTCCCCACAACAACTACCTCATGAGGTAGGTTGGGCTGAAAGGGAATGGCTGACTCATGGCCACTCACTGGCTGGGGGTGGACTGTCCAACACCTTAACCACTACTTCACATACTAACACTAACACATTATGTTATGGGAAACTGGAAGCTTGAAACATTATAGAAAGGATGGAAAACAGGAAGTTGAAGCAAACTCTGCAGCATATTTTAATCTTTCCTTGTAACATCAAGAATCGCACTTCTGCCCCAGTACTGTTCTCATGTTGTAAATTAAACAATTTCTACTAGGGAGGTAAAAATAAAATTAGAACAGAAAAGTGGAAGCTGTTCTGAGGATAATGTTATGCTCACATAGATGATTGATATGACTAATTCGTCACAAGCAAAATGGCCTTTGCTTCATCCTCACAACCTAATTGTCTTTGAAACATCTGTAATTCTGAAGACAACTGAAGGAGTAAAGGCAGTTAAGTGTATATATCTGTAAACTGTATTTCACTACCTCTGTGATCCATGTGTGAGCCAGCAGACTTCCCACAGTTGCCCTTTGCACTTCTTCTAATGTGCATACGGCTGTGTCTTTATAGTTTCACTTTCACAATTAATCTGTGAATATCAAACTAGCGCTATAGCTTCCTGCTATAGTGGGAAGAGTCAGAGCCAAGGAGTAAGTCCCAACCAGGCAGCCAGCAGACCTAGGAGTAAGCCCCAACCAGGCAGCCAGCAGACCTACAAAGGCTTTATTGCTTTGATGAATGTTTCACAGCCCCTTCTGTCCAAGACAACTTAATGGCTGGCGAACATCAGCAGACCCTTTCCATGGAATAACTTACTGCTAGAAGTTTGCTCCGAGCTCAAATTATGTTAAGAAACCTGAGAAACCCATTTTAGTCTCTAAAGCTCCTAACCAGTTTCACTGGTAATAAAAGCTATTATACCTTTACAGATGGGGAGCTGCAAGTGAGAAACAGTGATTTTGCCCTACTCTATGCGATGAGTTAATGACATTTTTCTCAATTCCAAGGCTTTCCTTTCTCTCTTTCCTAGATCATACTGGCTATAACTGCCCGAAGCCAAAAATCTCAGTCCTCAAGTTGGAGTGGGAGGGAAAAAGTAATCTAACTGAAGGATAAATTAATATTAATGGAATTAATAATGTTAGGATGTATGAGAAAGGCGGGGAAGTAACCAGTTTGACCCCCAAACATGTTCTCATTGGTAGTCTTTTCCTAACATGTGCAAGATTCTACTTATGTAAGTACATGTTTTTCCAGTCTTGCAATGCTGCAAATTCTGTGTCTGTATTGCAGATGAAATTAGCTTCCCTGGCCTTACTTTTTCCTTGGAGACTGATCTTTTCAACAGGCTTTTCTCACAGGTTCTGGTTATTCTTTTATATTCAAAGCACAAGTTGTTACCTCTTTTTTTCATGTCCAGCAAGATACCAAGCTAAGTCCCCACAGTGTCCTAGGGGGTCTGGGAAAATCAGTTAAAGGCTCGATTATTACAGCCAGAGAAGGAGTATACATTTCTGAGAACTGGATTCATCAAAAATTATCTAAGGTTTTCCATGTATGAACTAATTGTCCCCAGTTCACAGTATAGAAAACCATTGTGGCGGGGGGTGGGGTGGGGAGTTGCAGAGAGGAGCTAATGACAAAATGTGCATTGTGATGCAAACTATGGGACTTATGTTCTTGCATCCAACATCTGGATGCAAGTACCAAAGGCCAGGGTTTGCACTGTGATTTTGTGCTATTCTTCCTTTTTTCATCATTACAGTCTATACTAGTTGCCTGTATTCACAGCAACAGTGGCATAAATACAGTGAGGTAACTGCTTTGGGGCCCATAGGCCCTGTCAGGCTCCCCTATGTCTTCAACAAATCTGATAGTGTGGGATAGGACTAGCATATACGGGCTGCAAAACTCAGATGACTTCTAGACATGGCAGCAAGGAGATACAGACACTCTTAACTCTTTGCTGCCATCTGGTGGGGTTTTGCAGAACAGACATGGTATCTCAAGCTCAAGATTCCAATAGAAATGATAATCGTGCAGAAGGAAGGAGGCAGCCAACAAGGGAGGAGCTACTGCTGCTCCCACCTCCTCCTGTGTTCCAGCCAGTTGTTGTCTCAGCAGCAGCATTCAGTGGAAGTAGAGATGTCATTGTCATCCTCCTCCTCTTTTTCATTCTCTTCTCATCTCCTTCTTGATGCTTGTGAAGGAAGGAAGAGGGAAGAAATTGGTATGCAAACTCCCAGATGATCATGAGAGGACAGCAAAGGCATTGTGTTTTCTGCCATCTTCTGGCCATCCAGAATTTGGAGCCCAGACTTTCAGGTGGCTGAGTTCGGAAGGACCTTTTAGAGGAAGAGGCATGAGTTCTGCCAGCACATGTAGCTGTATCAGTGATGGCAGAGGGAGAGGGGGTCTCCCTGGTTTTAATGGTAGAGCAGGTGGTCTGACATTCAATGGCCAGTTAGGTGCCAGTAGGTTCTTTTAGGATTCAAAACAGTAAACACAGTCATGGAACAAAGAGCCCAAAAGTTTATTGAAGTAATATACTGTAAATTACAAGAGATGATATACCTAAACACTCTTTCTGCAGACAGGAACTCAGAAAAGATTGTAGATGGACCTCTTTCTCATGCCAGCTGGAACATAGTACCTTTCCAACTAGGTCTATGCTGAAGTTTCCAATCTCACCCTGACTTAAATACTTTTTCATGGGTGAGGGAGGGTGATCTAATTTAGTACCTGGAAATGTCTGCCAAGAGCATTCCAGGAGACATGTATTTTCTTGGCATCTTTCAACTCATCCTCCCTTACGAAGAGTTATACATTTGTTCTTTAGAGCCACTTTGGTGTAGTATTTAGAGGCACCAGAGTAGGAACGAAGAGGCCATGAGTCCTCTTAGGCACAAAGCCAGCTGGGTGACCTTGGGCCAGTCCCTCTCTCTCAGCCCTAGGAAGAAGGAGGAGGCAAGGGCAAACTACTTCCAAAATCTTGCCAAGAAAACTGCAGGGACTTGTCCAGGCAGTCACCAGGAGTCAACACTGACTCAAAGGCACCCCCCAAAATAGTTGTTTCTTACAGTGATAAGGTTGAGGTAAAAACATAAGTTTAGCAGATACACGTGCATCAAAGTCAGTACAAGATAAGGTTATTTGAGGGTAATAAAAAGAAATAAGAGTGCAAAGGCAAGCAAATAATACAGTATTAGGTCATATAGGATAATATGGAAGTTATATAAGATACCAAGGGAAAAGTGGATCACACCTTATTTATTTATTTAATTTCTATAGCCACCTATGTCAACAAGTGACTCTGGGTGGCGTACAATCACAAAAACATAAAACAATTAAAACAATGCAAAATAAATAAATATGGTTTGCAAAATACAAAATAAGTACAAAATATAAAATGCAAAATAAATAAATATGGTCCATTTTTTCTGCCTGAATGCTAGGAGATGAGGGGGGACCCCAGTGAGATTGAAGCCTGTTTCTGCTGCAGGGAAGAAGCAACTCTGGGGCCCCTCTCTTCCCTTTTCCTCACCCATCTGCACGGCTGCTGAGGGGTGGCGCTTGGCCTCTGAACTCTACCACTATTGTTGCAAAGGACCCAAATGAGTTCTTGACCCAGAGATTTCTGTATGTGCCCCTGCACAGCACCTTGAGTTAGAAGGAATTGCATGAATTATACAAATATTCATTTGGCTGAAGCAGTCATTATAATGGGCAGTCAGTAGAGAGGAATGGCACTGTTAGCCTAACCATTATTGCTTTTTGGCTTCATCATTATTCTGCCCTTAATGAAACGAAGGGAGAAGAGAGCACATGGGGCAGCCAAGCCATTCCCTACTTAAACCTAGCAAATGGGATCATCACTCCTGCAACCAGTATAGATGGGTCAAGCTCCATGTTACGTTCATACGCAGTAGCAGATGGCCCTCTGGCCTTCATTATAATTCAGCCTAAGCACACAGGTTCCTGCTTCAAGTCATTGCATGTTGTTTGGTGGTGCTTGAACCTTCCCCCTCCAAGATACTTGATTTAGGAATCCCCTCACCTTTGATATATTTGCAAATTAAAGATGGGGGAGTGGGGGAGACTTCAGTTGCATCAGGTAGCAATTTTATTTATTTATTTTATTTATTTATTATTAAATTTTTATGCCGCCCATCTCCCCCAACGGGTGACTCTGGGCAATTAAAATCAAAAACCCATAAACAGTTAAAAATACCCCATAAATAATTAAAATTAATTATTAATCCTAAAGGAAGTTCTCAAATACAGCCAGATTTTGAAAAGTAAACTTCAGATATCCTGGTGCTGCAGTTAGCCAATGTCAACTATATAGGAAAGGCATAAACAGTATTTAGAACTCTTCTGAATGTAGGCCTCCTTTGGAATATATGTATGGGTGAAATGAGTTCCCTATCATTCATGCAGTTGTGTTCGTTTTGTTCTTTTCAGGAGAACGAAAAAGGAAACCAATTTGCACCCGGGAATCTGATCAGCTCATGGTATCTGACCAAAGATGTGATAAAATCCCCCAACCTGATCCAGTGACAGAGCTGTGTAATTCAAATTGTGAATTAAGGTAAGACAGTCTTATAGATGTGTTGTACTGGATTATATTGTTTTAGACGTCATGATTTAAATCTTAAATGTTATACATCAAAGTGTACAATGTTGCACCTTCCATTTGGGTTGCAGAGAATCCGATTCTACCCCCACTGAACATTAGCATCAGGGTAGTTGTTTGTTCTGTGCCACTTTCACTTCCTATGGAGCTGCTGTGTAATCTCATAGATTTTAATACTATTTTATTTGTAAGACAGCAATAAGAACCTTTGGGGCACAAAAAGCATCCAAAGCAAAATTCAGATTTAGAAGAAATAATCATCATAAAACGTTAAGTGGCAAAAAATCAAAGTAAAAAAAACAACAATTAATTACAGAACAAAACATTAGTTTATTTAGTGACAAACCTTCCACTTATCATCAGAGAAAGGCCCTATGTAAGCCTCCCCAGAATGCAGTTATGAAGACTGGCCACTGCGCCTAAGAAAGACCTGGCCCATATACTTTCCTTTGAGGTTACAATAAAATTTAGCAAGGTAGTCATGATTGCTTTGGCAAATACTCCTCCACTTCTGATCACAAATGCTATATACAGGTAGTCCCTGGGTTAAGAACACCTGGTTTAAGGACAACCCATAGTTAAGAACAGAGCCTACTGTAACAAAATTCGAGTTAAATACACAATGGTTCGAGTTCATTACACAATACTACTTATACAGTATTATACAATAATACTGTTCCGGCTTACATACAAATCTGACTTAAGGACAGACCTTGGGAACAGAACTCGTTCTTCAACTGGGGACTACCTGTGTGTAGATACTATAATTCCATAAAAACCTTCTGGTTTGCAATGTTGTGGCTTGCTTTTTGGGGTGCACCCTGCTATACTTAAGGTATTCATTTATTGTATTTGATGCTATTAGAGATGGCGCTAGTTACTAAGTCATAGAAGTCGAAAAAGGGAATTAGAGCAAGTCATAGTATGGCTAGGCGGCTAATAGATGATCTAGCTTCAAAGGCAGCACGTTACTGTATATAGCAGTGTTTCTCAGCCTTCAACTGAGAAACACTGATGTGTGGACTTCAACTTCCAGAATTCTGCTGGTTGGGGAATTCTGAGAGTTGAAGTCTGTACGTCTTAAAATTGCTAAGGTTGAGAAACACTGGTATATAGTAAGACTAGAGGAAGAGGAAGGTTGCTTTCATGTCATGCTTGTGGACTAGAAGGAAGTACTTGCTATTTCCAGAATAGTTGATTCAAATGGGGAGTGAACGATTTTGGCTCTAAGTATACATACATACATACGTATGTATGTATGTATGTATACAGTATACATGTGTGTACATCCACATTTGTTCTCTTTCTCATTCACCAGTACTGTAGTGTAGAGAGGCTTAATCATTCCCTTACCTGCAAATCATGCTCTAGATTTCTATTCCCCTGATGGTAACATCAACATGGAAACAATGGTCTTGAGGATGCTCACTCAAAGGGGAAAGCCTCATGCTGTTCCCTCTCAGTGTCTCTCCCTATGGCTGTTTTTCCATTTCTACCATCCTAAGTGTATCCCCACCTAATCGCAAACTGAGCAACAGAGAAAAAATGTGAGCCTCTCTCAAAAAATGTATAGGCCCCCAAAAGAGCAGCTGAGGCCCACATGTATCCCACAAGCTGTGGGTTAGCCCCATTAGACAATCTGGATTTGCCTTAGCCATGTAATAGGGAGGGGATTAGGTGGGTTCTGTTTTTAAAATGAAAGGGACCTGGAATGAGGGTATTAAATGCTTCCTTTGATCTACAACTTCCTATTATTTGGTTCTTGGGTGCTCCCCCCCTCAGAAAAAAGTATTTAGGGCTGTTCAGTGGTTAATAAGAATAAGATGGGGGGGACACTTTTTCCCTTCCCTAATCAAAGTGCATAGTACTGAAAAGCAGCCCAGATAATTTACACATGAAGCAGGAAATCCCACAAGTGCATTTCCTTTTCTTTGATAGTCAAAATCCATTAAGCGACTAATCATTTTCTCCCCTTTTATGATACTTAGACTTTCCCGCTGAGATTGGTAACTCTAATCTAATGATAGGTCAGGCATGATTTCTGTTTCCCCTGCACACACACTTTAAAATTGCATAATATGAATCTCAGTCACTCACAGATAAAACAATTGCCATCAAAAAATAGGAACCTTTAAGAATACTTTTTTTTCCCACCTCACATTAGAGAGTGCAGAAGGTTCATAATCCCAAAGAATGGACACTGCATATGAAAACTGGAATGCCAATTATTACTTACAGTGTTTCCTTTCTGGGCCTGCTAGCTTCCCTTCGGATCCAGGGTCAGTATTGGATTTCTTGGGGCAGGAGTGTCGGGCCAGTCATCTGGGCTTCTTAGTGATGGCACTATAGTTATTAAAATTTATCATCAGTCAGACCTAACTGGACCTGATCTGCTAATTTTCATTTTTTCAGTCTTTTAGTTGTTTGGATTTATGGGAATTATATTGCTGCCATTTCTGATCGGTCACATTTTAATCATCCACTTTGTTATTACTATCTTGTAATGTTTTCGGAGTGTTGAGAACATTTCTGTTGTAGGGTGGTGTAGACTGTAAATAAAAATAACCAATTTTCAATTTAGCACCATAGAAAAATCCTTTGGTAGCAGGAAATAGTCACTTAGGTTGTCATTTTCTGCTCTTAGTGTTAAAAGAATAGAAAACATTTTCTACATTTCCTAAAATTGTAGCTTTAGAAATCAGTCACAATGTGAACAGCTTGCTCTTCAGGGGGAGGGGGACTGCTTACAAATAGGTTTACTGTTTTTTACGTAATATGCTGAAAGTTGCCAGATGCCTCTTATTTGAAAGGATAATAAGAGTTCCCTATTTTAGGTTTTTTCCATCCTCTCCCCCCAAAAACATCACAACTCCATAGACTGTAGATGAAAGTTCTTGTTTCAGAACACTAAGCTTCATAAAATAAACACCCATATTGTCTTTCTCCCTCTCTGTCCCCAACACCCTTTAAAAGAAAAAAAAGGGGGGGGGTCTGCATTCGTTTGGCAACCACAATTGCATACAGTGAATATTGTGCAATTTATCAAGGACAGACCCTGTCTTTTAGCATTTGAGCTTGGTAAGTTGTGTTTGTCTTTAGCTTTCCTTAGGGGATTATCTGGGGATTTTCAACTATTTGGTTATTTTGAGTACATGTGAACCAGTTCCTTTGTTTCTGCCTGCCTTCTCAAAAAAGAAGAGTGTAGAAATTGAGATCCATAGAGTAAAGGGTTAGTACACTAGGAAATTTGTCAGATGTAACCATACAAGAGTAGTTGACCATACAGATGCTTAAGCAGTAGATCAATGTTTCTCAGCCTTGGGAACTTTAAGATCTATGCACTTCAACTCCCAGAATTCCCCAGCCAGACATTTAAATCTCTCTATCCCTGCAGGCTGAGATGGGGAAGGAGTATTTCTGCCTGCCTTGGGGTGTAAATGTCTGAATGTGAGTAAGTATGTGTGAATGATAGGAAAAGTGAATAGAAAAACTGTACCAGATTGTGTTTGCATGAGTAAGTGGATGTGATTTAGTGTGGCCACCCATTCACTAGCTGGTGTGGCCATCAGGATCAAAAAGGTCACCTGTTTTAAGCTAAATTGACAGCAGTTCTTCAAGATTCAAGCCTGAAATCTTCCCTAGCTTGCAGCTGCTGGGTATTAAAGAGAAGATTTTTTTCACTGAAAACAAATACTACACTATGAATAGTGAGCTGTCCTTGCTTACAGAGAAATAGCAGCACATTCTGCTAAAGCAGGAATCAATCAGTAGAATTTAGGTGCTAAATCCAGATCCATTTTGGACTGGACTGGCTTTCTGTAGATACAGTTCAAGCTTTTGATGCCTCCAAGCTCTGGCACATGGCATTAACGTAGCCATGCAGTAGACCTAGCAGCATCTATCCTTATGATGGCCTTTATTTACTCCTGACTTACTTGACACTCTGCATAATTTGGAACTTTACTACTGTGGTTAGCCAAGGGGTAATACAAAACAGAAATACTATTGTCTAAATCAGTGTTTCTCAACCTTGGCAACTTTAAGATATGTGGACTTCAACTCCCAGAATTCCCCTGCCAGCCATGATGGCTGGGGAATTCTGAGGGTTGAAGTCTACCTGTCTTAAAGTTGCCAAGGTTGAGCAACACTGCAGTAGACACTGCTTCTAGTAATAAGTGGTGGTAGCAGAATTGCTGTCATCTTCTTCTTCTTGGTTTTAACAACAAAGTAAGGCCAGCTGTAATGAGCTGCTCTCACCTGGTCCTCATCAAGCGTTCTCTGGCTGCAAAGCAATCAGACTGAATTGAGTTTCTAGCTGTATTGAGCTGTTTTTGAGAATAGCAAAACTAAAGCTATACTGCCCTTCTCAAATATTGCTCGTGGTCATCCCCTGTATCCTTTCTAGTACTCTTTTGTTCGGACTTATGAATTACAGGCCACTTCATAACCCTGTCATTTTTGCATTTGCTCTTCTGCCTTCCTCTTTGGTAATGGTCTGTGGGAATGACCTTGGGAGACAGGAGGGAGACTCGCAGACTGGACAACCAGCATGTAAAAGATGTCTCAGCCCACAGAAGGGGAGATGGTGTGGGAAAGATTTCAGAAGGGACCCTCCCTAGATTTCTGGAGAGTAAAAGGAGAAGAGGGGAGAAATACTTTCAGTCTTGCAAGATTCTATTAATATAATCTTACAGTAAAGATAGAGCTAATCCTCCTGGATGTGCTTCTTGTCTAAAGTACTCTCAGGACTAACTTCTTTGTACAACATTCTTCCAATAGACAGGCCCAAACACAGTCTTCACATGTGTTAAACAAGTTGCACAGACAGTCAATAAGCATGGGCATTTTAACATTTCTCCAATTGCACCATCTACACCTACATACTTACTATTGGACACTAATGTGTAGCATTTGTTTCAAGTACATCCCTCAACTCTGTAGATTCCTGTACGGCTTTCTAAAATTTTCTTTCCAGTATTTTCTCACTTCAGTTTCATCCCAAATCATGTATTTACTTTTATTTTTAATTCAGTTCACTTTGCTGGAGACTCCTCCTTCACTCACTTTCCATCAAAGCTGCTTTGAATTTTCTCTGTCTCTTTTAATCTTAATCATGCCTTTCTCTCTTTTATTATATTCATAGCAATATTATACAATACAGTATCTTTCATCTTCATCTTTTGCAGCAGTCATTCTCTTGCATGTATTTTTTCTGATCCACAACCTCTTTGACTTCATTCCACTAAACATCTTTTTTCATACTTTGCATTAATATAACTCACACTCCTCCTTGGCACTTTGTAACATAATTATTTTTCACTCTATTCCAAGCAGCTTCTATATCCTCTTTCCTTACATAAACTTTCCATTTATTCCGTTGGGAAGTTACTCAGTCCAGATATTATTTTTCTCACAATTATTCTACTTTCAAATTCTTATTCTTTCTCCCATGTCCATTTTTCGCAAGAGACACTCTTTAAACTACAGGTAATCCCCAGTTTAAGAACTAGTTCCATTCCCAAGATGTGTCCTTAAGTCAAATTTATATGTAAGCCGGAACAGTATTGTTGTATAGTACTGTATAAGTAGTATTGTGTATTTAACTCAAATCATTGTGCATTTAACTTGAATTTTGGTACAATAGGCTCTGTTCTTAACTATGGGTCATACTTAAGTCAGGTGTTCTTAACATGGAGACTACCTATACCAAATAATAGTCTGTCCCACATTCAAAAACTTTCATCACTTTTGTATCATTCATGAAATCTCTCCGGTTTTTTATCATAAACTTTTATCAGTCATCATGCGACAAATCAATGAAAGATTTCAATTCATTCCTATTCCAGATATACATGGAATAGACTTACATTCAAACCATGTATTCAAAACAGACATTTTACCCGCTAGACAGTTACTATTCTCCCAATGACCTGATCACTTTTTTCTGTGTTCTCTTATTTCATTCCCACCCACCCTAAGACAGTATTGTTCCTCTGAATCACATTATTTAGAATGCTTCCCAGATCTCACTCCTGGGAAAGTTTTGATATCATTCACTAGAGTGTAACATGCTACTATCACTTGTCTATAAATTCCTACTTTCCCACATGGTCCCAATGATCGATATGATACTAGTTCATACTTTCTGCAATTATTTAGCTCTTATATTCATAATGAAATTTATACCTTCATTTCAATAAATTTATTCAATAACTCAATAGTTATCAGACCACTTTCATTCAGATCTTTCTTTCTTTCCTTCTTTCTTTCTTTCTTTCTTTCTTTCTTTCTTTCTTTCTTTCTTTCTTTCTTTCTTTCTTTCATGCTCTTTCTCATTTACTCCTCTTACATGTCAAGATCCAATCTTCCATATGCCATAGATCTTCCATATAGGCCCATAGGTATATGTCTGTTACCTATCATACGTCTGATGACTTGAGACATTTGTATATCACTTTTTAGTAAGTCAGAGAAGGTGCAAACTAGGTTATTGGTCACACCAGTGCCACATGCAGCATTTCCTGAAAATGGTAAGGGTAGATCTAGGCATATTTTGGCTAGCATGCCACAAGCACAAGTACAGCCCAATTTTATCTCATGCTCATCTATTTAAACTGGGTTCCCTAATCTATAGACCATCTTGTAAACCACCATGTCGTTGCCTGTATCTTAATCATTTGGAAGTACATACAGTGCATTGACTCACATTCAGATTCAAACAAATAATCTGAATTCAATATAAAGTGGCTTCCAGTATGATGAAAAAATGAAGCATGCTTATAATTGTGCTACAAACTTCCCCCTGCTTCTGTTTTTGGTCTTTGTTTCAGACACATTTTTGACCATTCAAAGAGCTTTCTCTTGCAGTGATTGCCTTTGCCAATACATGTTCTCTTGGTTGTACATAGGTGGCATATTGCCAGAAAGAGTGAATGCTCTGTGCAGTGTGGATTGGGGTATAAAACTTTGGAAATTTCCTGCACCAAGTACAGCAAGCTGGAAGGCAAAATTGAGAAATATGATGATCAATATTGTAGTGGCATCCCCAAGCCAAACTCCAGGGAAAAGTGTTCAGAAGATTGTAACACTGGAGGATGGCGCTATTCAGCCTGGACTGAAGTAAGTTGGTACTTTATGGGGTAAAAGCAGTAGGGCATGCAGGACGGGGGAGGAGGAGAATGATATGAAATGAAGTCAGAATGATTAGAACTGTGTGTGGTATAAACAACTTAAATTTTGCACTAAGGTAATCTATATGCTGCATAAACAATCTTCAATTCTGCAACCACTATAAATTTATCCTATTTAAAAAAATAGGAAAAGTATTAGGTTGAGGGGAGGGAGGTTGCTTTAATATGCAAAAAGGAAAAAGGAAAAGAGGAAAATAGACAACAACATTTATATTATATAAAAGAACTATGATTCAGTGTAACATTTAAACCAGAAGTGATTTAAGCCACTGAATTCTCTTCCCCAACAACTGGAATTTTTATTCTTTCGCCTGTCTAGCTGCACATATTTTACTTTGTATTTTACATTATTTGTTTATTTGTATGATTATAGCCACCCACCTCACACAAGTGACTCTCGGTGGCTTACAAGATTAAAACACAAAAGCCTACCACACATAATCCATCAGCATCCAAGGATAAACAATAACCCCACTCACCGTCAATAGTTAACAGAACTCATCTACCCACCTGATTCAAATGCCTGGGGAAGCAGCCAGTTCTTCAGTGCTTTGCAAAAGGGTTGAGGCCATCTGAATCTCTGGTTGGGGATAACCAACACCTTGAATTACACCTGAAGCCTACTGGGAACTAGTGCAGCTTGTGAAATAACAGTGTTATGCAGGCATAATGCAAAATGCCAAACACTGCCCGTGATGCTGCATTCTAGACCAGTTGCAGCTTCAGAGTGCTCTTCAAGGATAGCTCATGGAGAGCTCATTACAGTAATCCAAATGGGAGGTGATTAAGGCATGAGTCACCATGAGCAAGGCTCCTGGTCCAGGAATGGTGCAATTGGTACACAAGACATATCTTTTATTAAGTCCCCTTGGGCACAGCTACCATCTGCTATCTGAGCGGGAGCCAAGAATCCAAGAGGAGCCATAAAATTGTGCATCAACTCTGACTGTAGAAGCCCATATAGAGTTAAAGATGGAAAATCCCCAGAGCCTTAAGCCACCTCTTTGGGGTTGACCTGAAGCCTGTTCTTCCCCACCCAGGCCTCCAGACTCTGGGAAAGGACCTTGACAGCATTACTTAGTCAACCCAAGGAGGAAATGTACACTGGGTAATCAGCATACTGACGATACTGCACATGATGCCAAGAGATGACCTTGCCCAGTGGCTTCATGTTAAATAGGAGTGGAGAAAGGGTAGAGCCTGAGGCCCTGCACAAAGCAGGGCATCAGGTTCTACCTGTTTCCCAATATCAGTCCTGACTGGAACTGGCCCTGGAAAAAGTAGAACCACCATATCATGGTCCTTCCCACTCCCAACCCCCTGAGCTGGCCCAGAAGAATACCATGATGTGGTATTGAAAGCTGCTGAGAGATCAGAGAGGGCCAGGATGGATACATTACCTTTACTTTAACTAGGCCTGAATCCTGACTGAAAGAGGTCCAGTTAATCTGCTTCTTCCAGGGCCCTCCAGAGCTATGAGCCAACCACTTTCTCAAAAACTTTCCCCTAAAAAGGGAAGGTTGGAGACTGGATGAAAATTGTCCAGATCTGTTGAATCCAGTAATGGTCTCTTAAGGAAGAACCAGTGATGGTCTCTTAAGGAAGAATAATTGCTTCCTTCAAGGTGAATGGAATCACCCCCTCCCACAGAGAAGCCTTCACCACTGCACAGACTTAACCATCTGCCACCTCCCAGGAGATCTTAATCAGGAGGGACAGGAATCTAAAATGCAATGGCCAAGCTCACAGCTCCAAGGATCCTGTCCACTTTATCAGGGCCACAGGTTTAAACTGTCCCCAGATAAGTGGGCAGGATCATGCCTCAGGCAACTCCACAAGACCTGTATAGCTGGATTCCAATTCCAAGCAAATCCAAGCAATTTTATCTGATAGGTGCCTACAACAATCTTCACAGAGGCCTTGCAAAAGTTCCCGTGGCTCCTTATCCAGGAGGGACTGGGTTGCCCCAAACAGGGCCACTGGGCAGTGCTCTGCAAATGCAGTAAGGTCAGAGAAATAACTATGCTTCACCACCCTTATTGCCACAAGGTGTTCCATAAGAGAGGCTTGTACCCATGCTTGGTTGGGTTTGGTCTGTTTTTCTCCAGCAGTGTTCTAGGCATCTCTCATGCCATTTCATCACTTGGAATTCCTCCGAGAACCAGTGGGTCCTGAGGGATCCATGAGCAGATCTATGGATAGGCAAGGCTACCCTCTCATTTCAGGTGGCAACTCTAACCCTAAAAGCTAGTTATCTAATGAGGGGCTTAGAAATGAAAGGCATCACCCAAACAGTTGCCGTGGCTGGACTGCAGTTCTTTGTGTGTGATATCAACCTGTGGAGACAATAGTGACTCAAGGGTTTTCCTAGTTGTTTTTTTAAAAATTGCTATTTCTAGTACTATTTGGATGTGCTAAATATACGTACTAACACTCGTTAGCTAGAGTAGCTATAGCACAATTTCACCAGTTTATAGAATGGCGAGAGAGTTGTGAAAGCAATAACTAGCATGTCCTTTATAGCTAGGATTTTCTAAGGAGAAATCTCTGGCTGCTCTTGTAAAGAACTCTTGGACAAACACGCACTTAAAACTAGATAATATGCCGATCTGGAATATGGGAGGAATTTTCAGCTAAGTATTGACTTATCTTTGTTTCTTGAAGTGCTCTAAGAGCTGTGGTAGTGGCACAAAGAGGCGTCGAGCAGTCTGCATGAACACATTCAATGACGTTCTGGAGGACAGTAAATGCAGTCAGCAGGAAAAAGTGACCACGCAGCGATGCAATGACCTCCCATGCCCACACTGGAAAACGGGAGATTGGTCAGAAGTAAGAATGTTATTACATTAACACTGTAATTTTGATCACAATGAAATTGCACTGAAGTGGTTTTTCAGACCAGATAAACTTCTTCACACCTCCATTCCTTCATGCATGGATTTACTTTGTTCACATCTTCCTCTGTCATCAGTGCAGTGAATTAGACAGGCTACTGCAGTGCACTGCAGTGCAGTGAATTAGACAAACTCCTTCCAGTTTGAGAAGCAAGTCTCAAAGTGCATTTGGCATCAGATAATAAAACAGATAAGGGGAAAATAGGTGTGATGATGATTTAACTTCTGCTTTATGGATCCTACAGGGCTGTGTGGAACTTACTTGCATGATAGTTACTAAGATTTACATTGGACAACATGTCTTTAGTTAGAAGGTTTAATTTCAGCCTTAATGTGCCCAAGTTTGTTCTCTTCCTTAAACTCTTTTATCCCTTTATTAACCTTTTCAGAAGTTGAGGCATTGAATGAGTGAGGCCAGCTTAAGGTAGATATGTTCTTCTTTCAGTGTTTGGTAACCTGTGGAAAAGGGCACAAACATCGGCAAATCTGGTGCCAATTTGGAGAAGATCGGATAAATGACAGACTTTGTGATCTTGAGGCCAAACCAGATTCCATGCAGGATTGCCAGCAGCAAGAATGTGCAGCATGGCAAGTGGGACCATGGGGCCAGGTAGCGGAAGCCAGCTGTTCCTTTCTGTTCGTTTGTTTGTTTCCAAAATTTATAAATCACCCTGCGACGAGAAAAAGTTCTCATGGTATCATGCAAAAACACAAAGCAAAGTCTATTCATAAGAATAATAGCAACAACAACTATGATGATGATTACCTTTTTTGGACTTTTTGTGGGAAACAAAAAAAAATGAAATTTGTGTTGTATGGGTTTGATGATTAGAAATAATATGGGTTAATGGAAGCTATGTTTTAAATATAGAGTAAGGGTTTGGTGTATATTGTTACTTATATCTGTTGCAAGTCAATTCTTTGTTTCTTTTGTTGCTTCTGTTGTTTCTTTCCTTTTTGCACTTTTGATATTTACTATTTTCTCTTTTTTCAATTTTCTCGTTCTTCTTTCTCTTAATGTTGGTTTTTGTTAGCTTTTACTGTACCTTTTTAAAAGAAACTTAATAAAGTTATTATTAAAAAAAACCAACTATGATGATAATGATGCAATCAGTTGAGGCATTGATAGCTTCCTAGAAGAATAGGAAATGAAAAAAATATGTTCAAGTTGCCTGAATATTTAAATTGTATTTTTTATTTCTATGCCACCTTTTCTCCAAGGAGCTAAAAGTGTTGTACATGACTCCTTGCCCTTGTATTTTTAGTTTGCTAATGCAAGGGAAGTGAGGCAACTTAAAATCTCCTCAGCCTTAACCCAGTATTCTAATAACCGGATCATAATTGTACTGAATGTGCAACTGTCTTGCAAGAAGAAAGCCAGGTTCATGTTATTGCTAAGTGGGTGTGATATCTCTTTAAACAATTATGTCTAACTTTGTCATCATAGGAGTTAGAGCGTGGTCTTAGTACCGTTCTTAACTGTAATCCTCTTCTATGCCCTGACTTTCAAAAAAGAAAAAACTAAAAGGGACTTTATACTGAGTCAGATTATCGGTTCCTGAGCTATGTCTTTCAATTGTGGCAGCATAAAAATTGAGTGAATGAAAAAGTTCACAGACAAGTACCAAAGAAAGCCTCTTGATATATTTTTCTGTCAGTTCTCATTCAGTTTTATGAAAGAGGTTTTTTTTTTTCTTTTGAAATCATTTCTAAAGCAGAACATTTCATGGTCATTCTTGTCAGCAGAGTACGGTGTTCTCACCCCTTAGTTACAAGTTGGTTTACAAGTTGCAAGGGGACCATATACAATGAAAGATAGGGCATTGATTATCATATTTCCAGTAGCTGCCATCTCTCTTATACAATTCAGTTAAATAAATAGAGTGAAGGAATTCATCTTACAATGCTTTTTCAGTAACTTTGGCACTGTCCTTGCTAAAAGAAATTGAGAAATTGTTGGAAAATTTCTTTCTTCCTGGAGAAAGTCACAGAAATCTCCACCACATTTTGGTGAAGAAATGTGAAAAGCTGTCTGTGTCAAGCTGAATGTCAGACAGACAGACATAAACCCTGATAGTAATGATCCTATAATCAGGGATGATGTGAGAGTCAGAACGAGAGGGGTTAAGAACGTACTCTCATCACCAGAACGAGGAAGAGATAAGAGGATGAGACTGGCCCCTCCCTAAAGAATGCAAGGGAGGTTGGGAGGGTGACCCTGGAAATTGCTCTCACTCTGAGAAGATTTCTGTAACGGGACTGAAGCCAATAAACCTTGCTGGATTGAATCTGTACTGTCTCCTGGAGTTTCCTGGGCTAATCCTGACAGATATGGAATGAACCTGCAAAGAATATAATCTGTGGTCTTCAAGGCAGATAACCCAATGAAAATAAGTATGGGAAAAGAAAGATATTCTAATCCATAAAGCACTTAACCTTGCACATATTTATTTGAAGGAAATAAACGAAGAATTTGGGATTCTGATGAAGGGAGCATATTTTAACTGTTCAATCTAATCTGAAGCAGAAGGAACTGAAATAGTAGAAAGAGCTTTTTATTTACTGTAAGCTTCCCTCCATATTTCGGGGGCGGGGAGTGATATCTTCAAGTCAGTTTTGACTCCTAGCAACTGTCTGGATGAGTCCCTGCAGTTTTCTTGGCAAGGATTTTCAGTAGTGGTTTGCCCTTGCCTCCTCCTCCTTCCTAGGGCTGAGAGAGGGGGATTGGCCGAAGGTCACCCAGCTGGCTTCGTGCCTCAGGCAGGACTAGAACTCCAGTTCTCCCCATTTCTAGCCTGGTGTCTTAACCACTGCACCAAATTGGCTCTTCCCTGCATTGGGCAGGAGAAATTGAACATATGAACATTTTAACTTCTCAAATCATCTTTATATATTGTAGTACAGGTCTTAATTAGTACTACAGTGGTACCTCGGTTCACGAACTTAATTCGTTCTGTGACTCTGGTCGCGAACCGAATTGGTCGTGAACCGAATCAAATTTTCCCATAAGGTTCAATGTAAATACGGTTAATCCATTCTGACCCCTACAAATTTGGTCGCCAACCGATTTCTGATCGCGTCCCGAATCAAATTTCCCTATAAGGTTCAATGTAATTATGGTTAATCCATTCTGAACCATATGTGTTTTTTTTTAAAAACCGCAAAAATATGACACAAAGTACAGTACGAAGAGAGAGAAAGCTAACCTTGCTCGATGCGACTTCTGGCGTGGAGGACAGGAAGGCGGGTGGGGAGGCGGTTACTGCTTGGAGGGAGAGTCCCCCTCCCTACAGGAAGCTGCGACCACGTGTCACAGGAGGGAAAACGGCCGCGGATCCTGTTCGTAACCTGATGCGGAGTTCGCGAACGGAGGCAAAATTTTGCGACCGGAGCTGTTTGTGAACCGAATTGTTCGTGAACAGAAGTGTTCGTGAACCGAGGTACCACTGTATGTGGTTGCTTCCAGATAGAGATTTCCTAGCACTGTTAATCCAAAACCATTGTGCAGCTATTCTATGTTTCACTTTTTATTTTTTTAAAAAATGTTAAACAATGAAGAAATAGAAAAGTAGAGAAGGCTTTCACCTAGACTCTCCTTCCCCCTTAAAATTCTGTGAACTGAGGCAGAGCTTTAGTACAAATAAAAGGCGATGGGAAAGCCTTTCTCATCGAGGAAAGTTGGGCTTTCTCTATGCTTATCAACGCTGTACTTCCTTGGGCATCATCAGTGCATTAAGCTAATATGAATCAGTAAGTGTTTATTTGCAGAATTGATATATTCAGGCCTTTTTAAAATCGGTGTTTTTTGTTTTGTTTTGTTTTGTTTTAATCCAGTGCACAGTAACATGTGGGCAAGGCTATCAGATAAGGGCAGTGAAATGTGTTGTTGGTGCCTACATTTCTGTAGTAGATGATAATGAATGCAATGCCGCTACCAAGCCAACAGATACACAGGTAGGTGTGATGACAGAGTAGACGTGCAATAATCTCAGGGTTTTTTTTAACATTTCAAAAGGGTTGTGGAGCCCGAGGTTGCATATTGGGTGCAAAGATTGCCTGTCATTGAAAATGGAGAGGTATGCAACCATCTTTGATGAATTGAGAAGGATGGATAACAGCTTTTCTTGCGGTGTGGTAGGGATTCGTGGGGAGCAAGGAGGGTTCATGGAGGATTTCAGCCCAGTACAATTCTTCTAACCATTTTCTAACAATCAAACATTTCCATCTATAGGGAGACTTTCTTAAAATGCAAAAGAGCATTAATAACGTAATGGTCCAGTGCAGATTAAATAGAACAATGCAAGAAAAATGGGAATGCTATTGTTGCAGTTTTAAATCATATTTTAATTCTCTCTGCTATTCCCTTCTCTCATGGTTTTTCTTTTATCTGAAGTACGCTTCCTGTTCCTATTGGTCAGATCAGCACCTTTAAGTCCCTGTCCAAGAGTGCCATTTAGAGTTTTCTTCCTTAGCTCTCTCCTTATTTGTCAGGAATTTATTTATTTTCTAATTCCATCTCATCATTAGAATAGTTGTGGAAATTAATCCCAGTCTTCTTGGTGTGACATAGGCTAGAAACCATTTGCAGGACTTATGAGAGTATGTTACTCTGAGACATTGGAAAAAATTAATAGTACCAGTGTATGCTTCTCTAAATTGCTCGTACTGTATATGTTTGTGATCGCTGTTTTTTGTGTAATGGGAATACAGTTAGATCCAAAATCCATCCTTGGTCTAGATTTTCAGAGGGATGTTACCTCTTGCAATAAAAGTAGCAATAATTGTGTGTGTGTGTGTGTGTAAATAATTGGGCAGATATCCCAGATATATCCACCTTTAATAGGAGATGAGTCAGTTATATGTGTGGGGGGGGGGAATAAAAGAAATTTAATATTTTATAATTGCACTAGTATAATCCCTAGCCTGCAATGAAATATTTGTGATATCAGTTACCTGATATTTTATGATTTTTTTTAATGTTCTTACTTATGAAATAGGACTGTGAAACAGTGCCCTGCCGTCTTCACCCCAGCAGCCCAGATATCAAGCAAAGCGGTCACAGAACCCAGTGGAGATTTGGATCCTGGACTCCCGTAGGTTAAAACTTAGCAGTTTGGTTTGCAGTTTTATTTCCCTTGATAATAACCCTGTCTAGGTAAAGATCCTGATATTCTTGTCCAAGGAATCGGCTTCTTCATAGGTGTTCTTGTCCATCTTCTCTAGTGTTCAGCTACGTGTGGGAAAGGCACCAGGATGAGATATGTCAGCTGTCGTGACGATCAGGGCTCTGTGGCTGAGGAGCCTGCCTGTTTCCATCTTCCAAAGCCATCGGCAACAGAAGCGTGTCTTGTAATATCTTGTGGCCGGTGGAAGGCCATGGAATGGAGCTCAGTAAGCAACTTTCTTCTTTTAGTATGCCATGATCTAAATATCGGCCCATGGGTCTCTTATTAAAGAACATGCGTAATTCATCATGTGCTTTTAAGAGGAGAAGATTTGGCTTGCTCTTAGGGGGTAGACAAAGCACACATCACTGTTGCTCCTCATGGTGGCTTTTCTTTCAGAATCTAGCAAGTTCCTTATTGGAACGTAGCCAAGATAGTTTTACCTATGATAAGGTTAGCAAAGAGTGAGGCAGGGACTACTGTTCAATGGTAGAGTTAGTGCATGCCAGAGTTCCCAAATTTCCACCTCTGGTATCCATCTCTGGTTAAAAGGACCAAGTCCTCAGTGATGGCAAATACCTGCACCGAAAGAGCTAGACACAAATACTCTGACTCGATATAAGACAGATTTTTAAGCCTCAAAATAATGGGATCTGTTAAATCCACATTAGCGAAACTCCCAGTGCTTAAAATAGATGTATTTGCATGAGGGGTTTTTTTGCATTTCTCAAAATCTATCTTGTGGCTATGGCCAACTATTCTTTCTTCTCTCCTTATTAATGTAGTGCTCTGTAACTTGTGGGCAAGGTAAGGTGACCAGGCAAATAGCCTGTGTAGATTACAATGACCAGAATATCGATAGAAATGAGTGTGATGCTGAGGATATTCTTGCAACAGAGCAAGACTGCTCTATGCCATCGTGTCAACAGATCAACCCGAATAACAGGCCCACTAATCCTTTTCCTTACCCTGACTATCATCAAAAAAACAATCGAGGTGGGAACCTGAACCAAAATCAAGGTCATGGACGTGGAGGCAACCAGTGGCGAACTGGGCCATGGGGAGCAGTAAGTAGCTGCTGGTTTGGGTTTTGTTTTTATTCCCTTGTGAATTGGGTTGCACACCAGATATATCCTGTTACATATCATTCCTCATTCCCTAAGCCAATAAAATAAATATTCAGCCATCCCAGTAAATGATCCAGACTAATTTTTTTATGCTTCAAGAATTCAGGTTTTTAAGGAGTTTGCATTCCCCCCATCTGGAGAATTAAGGGCTCCTGAGAACATGGAAAGATGGATGGAACATAATGCCTGGTGTTGCATGGTTTCTGAATTGGAGTAGCAAGGAATAAGATGAATGATACCAATTGATATCATTGTTTTAGAGGCTTTACAAGTGGCTTTGCAACACTAATCTTAAATTGTTCTTAGTAGGCAATTGGCAGGTGGCAGAGAACTTTTGCCACTGGCATCACATGATCACTGCACCATACACTGCTTAGCATCATTTTGCACCAGGTGCAAATTCCAGACACTTTTCAGGGATAGCTCCACATAGAGCACACTGCAGTAGTCAAGGTTTAGATAGCTATCGTCAAATCTGGCCAGCTGTGATGGAATGGAATTATGAAGGCCAGGCTCAGGGAGATAAGCGTTTTCTTAGCTCACCGAAAGAGCATGGGAACTACAAGAGGATGAGGCTGGCACCTCTCTGAGGAATTCACGGTGTTGCGGCTGGCTGGCTTGGGAGCTGGGGTTTCAGTCTGGGGAGATTCTTGCTAGAGGTTGTAGCTAATAAACACAGCAGAACTGATTTTGCACTGTCTCTTGGAGTTCTTTTGGCTAAACCTGACACCAGCTAGGGAAGGTTTGCAGTTAGTGGACTAGCTATAGTTGGGCAAACAGTCTCCCATCCCAAACAGGTTTCCCTGCAGCCCCTGACTCCACTTTTCATCTTAATAACACTTTTGCCTTGTCTGTTGTAAGAGGAAAATTAGGCCAGGATATGAAGTGAATGAATTATTAGGTAGAATCCAGCTTTGTCTTTCCATTAACAGAAGCTATTTCTACTGACAGAAGAGGAAAGACTTCCTTTCCCACTGCAGCTGCCCCTGCCCCTCAAAATCTCCTCCAGGAGTCAGTCCTCTATTGTAGACTTTTGAGGACGTGTGAGGTGCTGCAAGGAGAAGTGGAGGAAATCACTAATTCTAACAAGAGTCTGCAAGTGTTATGTTGCTTTTCATATTCTTTTTGTTGCATGACTTAGACCAGTGTTTTCCTCAGCCTCACATCTTAAAATTGCCAAGTTTGAAAAACACTGACTTAGACTCATGTTAGTTAGTCAAAAGGTGAGCTCAGTATGACATCCTGACCGAAGCCTGGAGGAGATTGCAAATAGTAGGAGTTTAGTTCATTAAAGTGAGAGGTTGTCCAGGCATGTAACAAAGAGCCACAAGGGGAACATTCCACAAAATCTGAGAGGGTCATTATTTCGCTATCAGAAAATAAAGATTCTACCTGCCTGCTGCAGAAGTATATTTTGGAATTTTTATTACTGTTGCTACTAACATTTATATTATCACTGCTGCTAATAGCAGAAAGGGAGAAAAGCTTGTAGACAGTTCAGAGATCTGGATTTATAACAAGGACGGAACAGGAGCACCACCTGTGCTAAACATCCTGAGCCTGTGATAATTACATTTTTATAGTGCTCAAGTACTTGTGCTGGTGGATTTCAGCGGCGAGCGGTCGTATGCCAGGATGAAAATGGATACACTGCTGCTTATTGTGATGCAAGGATGAAACCAGATGAGCAAAGATCCTGTGAATCTGGACCCTGCCCTCAGTGGGCCTACGGCAGCTGGAGTGAGGTATGCCATTTTCCATCAACTTTAAAAACAAGTGCACTCTTTTAGGTTGTACTTCATTATTATTACTATAATACATTACTGTTAGAGTATTATAAGTACACAGGCTATTTGATTGTATTTGAATTTGAACTTCCATTCATTGTTTCAAAATGGTTTCTCCAAGAATGTTAAGGCCTGGTTCAGGGATAATGATCTTGATCTGAAAGATCGTGATTGTTAGAGTGGGAACAAGGTATGTAAATGCATTATGTATTTATTTAGCCCAGTATATCACTGACCACTAAAGTCTCCCAGCAGTGAAAGCAAATTTTAAAGCAAGACATGACAAAAAGATTGATTGATTGATTGATTGATTTAAATTCTAGTTATATAGCCATCCATCTCACCAGCAAGTGACTCTGGGTGGTGTACAACAAGGCTAAAACAATAAATAAATACATTAAAAGAGATAAAAAACAACTTTAAAAAATAGCAGATGAAGGTATGTTAAAAATAACGGAGCCACCTCACTAGCTCACCTGTCCCCTGGGGTCCCCAGGCCTACTAGCATAACCAGGTCTTGAGGGATGTCTGGAAGCTCAACAGTGACGAAGCCAACCTCACCTCATGTGGGAGAAGATTCCACAACATGGGCACCACAGCAGAAAAGGCCCACTGCCTGGGGCCCTCCAGATGTAGCTCCCTCAGATGTAGGCGATGGAACACGTAACATGCCTTCTCTGCTGGATCTGGTAGATGAAATCAAGGAGAGGCAGTCTCTCAAATAACCCAGTCCCAAGCCATGAAAGGCTTTAAAGGTCAACACCGTCACCTTGAATTGGACCCAGAAACAAACTGGTAACCAATGCGGCTCGTGAAGCAGAGGTGTAACGTGTTCTACCAGAAACAGTATAACAATGAAAGCCAATAAAAGCAACTGAAACAAGCAAAATTAAAACATGACATTAACAAATGAAAGTTTATTCAGGAAGATGTGTTTTTATTCTCCCCTTTATTGTATGTTATAAATTTTCTGTTTACAAAGCTGGATATGACAGGAAACTATTTTAATAAACCATTATAGTAGTTGCTGAAGCCAGGCTATCTTAAGAAAGGAGTTTGGAGCGTGCAGGAGTCCCCCCCCACACACACACACACACTCTGTCAACCATGTTTATGAGGCCAAGACCAAGAACTAATCCTAAAAGATAGAAGGAACCAGATTTTTTAAATGCTTTATTTATTTGTATGTTTGTTTGTGGATTCATTCATTCATTCAGTTTGTCACCAGTTTGTCCAGTTTGTCAGGTGTCACCTGACTCCAACCAATTCTGGGCAGCTCACAACAACCGAGTAACATAAAAATAGCAAAATACAAAAAATTAATAATTCCAAGATGGCAATCCAAACAATGAAGCAAACATAAAACATCACAAACAGGGGTGTCCCATCCACCCTAGCCTAAGGCCTGGTTAAATAGCCAGGTTTTCATAGCCTTCTTTCTATTTTCCACAGGCTTTACACTTGGGAAACTAGGGGCATATCCAACAAGTTAATTTTATTCTCTGTTCCCTTCCCTCTCTCCATATTTTTTGGCACAATTAATACTGCTCTCCTCCATTTAGGGAGCCACTGTAGATATTAATTTGTAAGTTCTGAAAGATCCAAGGGAAAAGAAGCTATTAGTGTGCAGAGCATTAATAGTCTCATGTCCCTCATGTTCTATCAGTGCAGTGACTAACTCTGTTTTGTGTTGCAAATCATTTTTTTCCCTCTTGCATCCCCTGTGATATGCCTGTTGAACAGGAGAAAAGTTAACCTCTAAACTGGCTTTGAGTCAGACTAAGGAAGCAGGAAGTAGTACTAATACTGGTATCCCTCACTGTAACATCTTTCCCTTCCAGTGTACAAAGTCATGTGGTGGAGGAACCCGGACGAGACTAGTTGTATGCCAGCATTCCAATGGGGAGAGGTTTACAGATCTCAGCTGCGAAATCCTTGACAAGCCACCAGACCGCGAGCAGTGCAAGATGCAGGACTGTCCTCAGGAAGCTGCCTGGAATGCTGGCCCTTGGAGCTCGGTACGGCCATAACGTAATTATTTTATTGTTGTTCACCGTGTTACAAATTATTCATAGGAATGGAACAAAGTACTTAAAGTCGTGGCCCTGATATTTGGTGGTGTGTGGTTGTTCGCTTGGGTCTTAAAAAAAAAAATTCTTCACTTAAAGCTCTTTCTTTTTTAAAAAAAAATGATGAGTTCCATATAGGATAGGCATGTGGGGAAAGCTTCATCTCCCAAATCTGTTCATTTTTAAAAGGACTTTCTGCTTGATAGTGAAGTTTGTACACTTTATTAGCCCACTGCAAGTTCTGTACCTTGCATTTGCCCCTGACGAATACTTTGTAAGCAAATTCCATTCTACAACCTTTTTCGTTTTTGTCATTATAGGACTGACTAAACTCTTTAGCAAGAGTCTGAGCCCTCTGCAAAAGTGCCTTGGAATTCTAGTCTCAAAGTACTGCCACATCTGCATACTTATTTATAAGTGTAGCACAAACTTAATTGTCTGGGAATTCTTTTTTCAATGAGAAGAAGAAATAACAGAAGGGGCCTTTCATGCAGCCACTAGCCTTGTCTCTCATATCCTCTGCAGCAGCTTCACAGCATTGGGCAAGTATCCCCACTGCTGAGCTCCAACCCCATCTTGCCAGACAGTGCCCCCTTCCAGCTGGCCAGTGGAAGGATGTACAAAATATATCCAGCTGTTACCCCACCCTATCCTCCTCCTTTCCTTGGTGCACTTTCTTTTTGTTCTGGAAAGGAGAAAAAATAATTAAAAACTCAACCAGCTGCTTAGTGGCGGGGAGGGGATAACAAAGGTTCCTTCTGTGCAACTTTAGAGAATAAAGTAAGCATGGGAAGGCAAGATGGCACCTTGCCATCTGGCAGGAGAAGGAGAATCTCAGTGGATGGAATCAGGTGAGAGATCCCACCAACAGGGAATTGCCCGTCCTACAATTCCAGAGGAAACTGCAAAATACTTTTTCTCATGAATTGGCTCAGCTTCTCATGCTTACTAGAAGATCTATACCACTGTGGGATTACAAGGGGACAGCACCACTCTCAGATCTGTGTAGCTTTCCCCCCACCCCCACATGAAAGAAGCCTAAGAATAACACATAAACAGTGTGATTGTGGAATTACATGAGGGCGAAATCAGAGGTTTACTTTGTGAAATATAATTAAGAACATATCACATAATTTTATGTCTGAATCTAAATGTAGAGATTGAAATGATTTCCTTTTAACCTCAATTTATCAGTAGACCTCATACTTAGTTTTAATTGACCCAAGCTCTTTTTATTAGATAATGTTCGAAGTACTGTAGATAGATCTCAACCACAAGGCCTTGATAAGTGATGGAGAAGCAGGCAACCTTTTTTCCCACAAGTCAGTGCTGTTGTGTTCTCATGAGATGATGAATAAACTCAATTGATAGAAATTTAGGCATGTCTATGAGTAGTTCCGTATCTTAACTAGCAAAACTAGTGCCAATCAGCCATAGCAGTTAGGTTCAGGAGCACCCCTTCTTAAGTAGTCTTACCTTTCTCAAAGAAGTTTCTGTTGCCTGTGGTCCTATGTCTCTGAGCCAATATACTGCACTCCTCTATAGAACAGAAACAGTACTTGATGTTAACTTCGACTACTTAGAAATTAGCAAGAGTAAGGAAGGGTATTAGAAGATGTAGCAGGCCTAGGCAGTAACTCCTGTGCTGGGATCTGGGCCTTGTTAGAAATCCAGTGATGCCTTAGAGATCCAGTGATGACTCCAACAGAGTCATACATGCTACATAGAGAACTTTAAAAATTCATTCACTATGAGCTCCAAGTTCATATTCAAGTATCAATGAATCTATACAGCCTTAATTCTGAACAAGCATCATAGTGACTCAGGATCTGACCAATTATTCCCAAACAGAGAAGCTTACAATGACTCCATTCCAGGTACATCTTTTATGCCATATTTAAAAAGAACTGAGATGTTGGCAGGGTTTTAATTTGTTGTTTTGAGAATGGGTTGCCTTTCATTTGTAACATGCTGTGAAGTGCTTCAGAAGTATGTGGCATATATATTTCTAGAGGGTTTCCTTGTGAATGATCTATGGCTGGTAATGTTCTGCAGATAGGAACTATCAAGTGGAAAGATTCTGTTAATTTATGGATCCTATGTTCAGGGGAAGTTTTTTCCTTACATGGCAAGTTTGGTTGATCACCACAGGCTTCTCTCAGTCACTTTCTTCAGAGAGAAAATGCAAGATGTGCTTGTTCATACCAGCTTGCATCTTCGGAATAATCCTTGGAAGTTCTGAAGTTTTGCATGTTTATCTATATTTAATTCCAGGCTGGTAGTGAAGCAAATTCATGTATTATATGGGAACTGAGTTTCCTTCAGTGTTCCTGAGATCCCACAAATTAAACTTAAATAAGCTCAGCTGATTTTTTTCTCCAAACAGATGTATGGAATGGCAGAAAAGAGCAGAATGGTCTTTTTCTCTCTCTGCTTCCTTCTTGACTTCCCAGGCCTATCAAGGGGGGAGGCAGGGAAAAATCTTGGCTTCAGTGCAACCTATCTTCTCTCAGAAGCTCTCCAAAAAGGCAATGCAACCTTCAGTTGTTGTTCACAAACAAGTCCCTGTTGCTATCAATTCTACTGGTAGATAAGAGTCTTTGTGGGGTAGCATAAACATTGTGGTACATAAATAAATAAGCATTTAATTTCTGTCCTGTGCAAATTTCAACAGGCCGTAATCAACTTTTTATCTAATAAACTCATCCCTCCTTCTCACAATGTTAGCATCAGTAGGCACACAACCATTGCTGAATTTCTGGACCGTTTAAATTAATAGATATTTACCGCATCTGAATAACTGAATAACATGGGATAATATCTAGATAGTAGACCACTTGATGCCTCTGGTTATAGTTGAATACCAAGCTAACTCGGAATAAATTGTATTCAGTTATTTTGTGGTTTAGATTTCTTTTGGCCTAATTTGACTCTATACCACTTTATATAGAGAAGAGAGTCCTCTTCAGCCAATTTATAAACTTCCTAACCTTGCCTGGTTTTTATAGTCCAATTGCAAAAATACTAGTTTGTTCATGTATTCACTGCCATTTCTGAGGAGTGTTTTGTAACAGTTTTAATCTGCATACCTCAATGAATGGTCTAATAGCCATACATATTAGGGCCATGCAGTGCTTTGAATTCAATCCCAAAAGGTGTTTTGGAGCGTGCAAGGGCACAAATGTCTCTTTGGTTGGTAAGTCCTTAAAGCAGCCACACCTTCTTCCAGGACTACAGGGCAGTTGCACAACCCTGGAATAAGGTACAGTTGCTTCAAGGAGTGGCAGACAGGTGCTGTGTTCATGAATTGTTTTGGGGAATTGTATCTGAAGCACTGAATAGCCGTAATACATGTGCATAAATAATATTTTTTGTGGTGCTTTATCATTGCAAGGGACAGTGCTGTAAAATATTTTCCCTCCAAGGTGCTAATGAAGCCTTTTCTATACTAAGGGGTGAATATGCATGTTAGCTTTATTCCCAAACTATGTATTGAGAACTGCTATTGACAGTGAATTACGTTTACTTCAAGTTAAATTTTCAAAAGCCAAAGGGTATGAAATAAAAACATAGTCAGTGAAATGCAGCCCTGCCTCACTCCTGTAATTCTTCTAGAATGCTTTGGTGAATTAAATGTAGTTCCTGTTCCTAAAAATGTAATTTTTTCTTCTTAATATTTAAACAGAGGTCATTCAGTCATTTCTTAATTAGGCAACAATTTCAGGTGTCTGTGGTTCCCAGTGTCTTGTTTTGTTTTTTTTAATTAAAATGGAAATAAACCAAAGCCTCCTGATAACTGTGTATTTTTTAATGCAGGAATGAAAATTAGAAATCTGAACTTTTAGTAGACAATATAACTTAATGGGGTGATTTTCTATGTGTTGTTCTACAGCTTTAAAAATAAAATGGCCTGGTGTCATTTTATTAAATAAGTAATCACAGTAGTTTAGAAAACCTAAACCTAAAGAAGTGGGCCTAACATGCTGAAATATAAATTTTTCAGATTCTGAAACAGAAGGGTATGTGGTGAAAAAGTACATTAATTACTAATTCCGTTCTCCTCCCTGCCTCTATGTAAGGTTTGAAGCTGAAAAGACAAGTGATAGCGGAACTGAAATAACACTATTTTAATTCAGTTCAAGAAATCATTATTATTATTCCTCCAAGTTGAGATATTTTAGCTTTGCACATTTCTGTTGTTATACGAAAATCTTTGGGTTCATCAGGGAAGAATCTTGTGAAAGCCTTCATTAAAATCGCAGCGATCCTTGCACGTGAATATTCCACATACGTGTACACATTTTTTCCACACCCAGAAAAAAATCTGCAGGACTGAGCCATATCTCTGTATCCTAATCAAAATGTATCACTGTTTTAAAAATGTAAAATTCACGTAAGTTAAGTTGAAGCATGCTAGATTTCTCCAGAATGATAACACGGATGGTGCTGCCCAAAACAAACCCTCTCCAAGTAAATAAGCTTGTTTCATATGCTTGTCTACCTCGTTTTGATATCATACGGTACTAGTATAGGCAATGGAAAAAAGTAGTATTTTAGTTTTGAATTAGTACAATTTCTTTTAGCTCTGACATTTATCAGTACCTTTCTGCTGTAGATCTTTATACTTCATCTGTCACAGGTGGAGGGTTGCTTCCCATGATGATGTTTATGATATTATTATTGTTATTGTTATTGTTATTATTAGGGGAGATTTTTTAACCAAGAGTATACTATTGGCTGAAGCTTTTCAGTAGAATGGATTTCTTTATGTATTTATGTTAATGATATGTATTTATTTTTCAACTACTTCTATTTAATTTTATATAAACATTGCATTTCCTTTACAGTGTCTGAATTTTGGTCTGAGGACAAAAGATTAAAATATGTTGTTAATGTGTTTTGTTTTGTCTTGGCTTATCTATCATACATTCACAAAATGTTCACATTGTAAGAGAAAGATTTCTGAACAGATTTTCTAGCTCTGATTCAGATCTTTGCAACAGAATAGATAATTTGTTAATAGAAACCCAGAAAAATGTTAATAGAAACAAGAGTGTATATCCAAAGGCAGCTATGTAATTTTGCTGGAGTTGCTAAGGAGCAATCCACACACATGTATGGACAGGGCATATAAACTTGTGGCATACATATTGCATTGGCTAAGGGATTGTGCATTTCAAATCCTCCTCTTGCATGAACTAACCAGATGGCTTTACAAAATCTGTCAGCTTGACTTCTATTTTCAATATGCCAGCAGTTGGCAACCTGGAATGTTCTAGATAGTCAGACTGCAATTTCCACAATCCCCTTTGTTTGCCATGCTGGGAGGGACTAATGGACATTGGAAGTCCGAAACAACTTTAGAGCATGAGTTTGCATGTGGCTACAATATCTAGATGTGAACAACACAGACTGTTGGATTCCAGAACCCATTTTGATCCCCACATGAAATTCTTCCTGACATTTTTTTTGTGATACAGGTACCCAAAATAGGCCTGTTGTGATAAGCCAGGTTGCAGTAAGCTGAGGTGTACTCTTTGGGAAATAGGATAAATGTATTTCAGTTTCTGGAGAGTTGTCATGTCACAATTGGAACACATTTTTACTCTGCTGCTTTAAAAAGCATGAAAACTAAATCCAATGGGTAGAAAAGCAGAGATACACGTTTTGGAAAAGAAGCACTAGACAAATCCTCTTAAAAACTGAGGCTGTTCAATGGTGAAATAGTGCCAAGAATTGTTGAGCTGGAAATATTTAACCCCTCAGGGGTTTGATGGCCACATCTCTGTAATTGGCATCCTACGTTGCAGCTTCTCCATTGGGCATCAGGTTGAGCTAGACTTCACCTATTTCATTCTCTTTCTGTGACCTGCTGGTGATTGATTAATCTATAGTTCTGAAATATTTCCTGTATAATTTTTTTGTACATTCTCAGTGGCAAGGTTATTGTGAGGGACAAGCAGTTTCTCACTAGACCTCTCCTGATCTGTGCCTTTTTAAGTGCATTATTGAGCCAAATATCAATATCTGAACTTTGCTTGTTTTGGGTATTGAATACAATTGCAGATATTTGGTAATATCTACTATTAATAGTGTTAATATAATTAAGTTTATATTAGTAGTGGGAAGAGCAAATGGAACAATATTTTTATTTTGAACATTATGTTTAGTTCTCTTATTCTTCCTCAGCATCCCTTTCATATGAGTACAAGAGACAGAGACTGATTGCTGTATAAGAATTTGAAATATGTGAAGTAGACCTTTGTTGGAAGTTACAGAAAACTTCTTAATCTTTGTGACACGTCTGAATGTTACGGTTAAGATAATGTATCACTAATTCAATAGGCAGTTTGTTCAGCTGAAATTTGTCTTGAGCTAAGAAGCTGCAACTAAGCTAAAGGCCTAGGTTGCACAGCATTCATAGGACTGTAGCAGGTGTTAGTCTGAAGCTGATGGCTATACTGAATCTCTTAAAAGAAGAAATTCAGCTAGTTTGGAACATGTTTATCAGGCAGTAAATGATGTCCAGTGCAAAGGGATTGACTAGGACTGTGTCTTACCATTTTGCTGCCTGGAGTGAAACATAAGGTGCTCTTTATTACTAGTGTATATGAGGATCAGACTTTAAAGCTGCAGTCCTAAGCATATCTTCTGACCAATGATCAACTAAATCAGTGGGATGTAAGAGAGTTACTGCACGGTCAGTGGGTTTGCATTGCTGGATTCCATCAGTAAATGAATATGGAAGAAGCAAATCAGATACAATAATAATACTTTCTTGTAACATGGGAAGTGGCAGTGATACTCTTCAATTTCATATCATTCCCATGCCCAAATAATAACCAGGTTGTTACAAAATCTGATCACACATAAGCAATAATCAACCCATAGCCTATTTAGTACCTTATTTCAATGCAACTAAATCCTTTAGACGTGCCTGCATGCCTGGGTTTTGGCTTGGTGGAGACAGGTTTCATGTGTGCAACTTGTTGAAAGACTTGTAAGCTTCATATTTGCATTCATGATTTTAACCTAACTCACGTATCAGTCCTTGCATCCGATATCCTTGGAATTAGTGTCGTAGCAACCATAACAATTAAAAACCAAGATACACTTGGTTTTATTTTACTGTATTTGCTTTTTCACTAGGAACATGGTTATTTTATGCCACATCAGAGCATGGTTTATTGAGCTCAGTAATGCCAATGCAGCATCTGCATTGACTTGGCAGCAGCATTGCGGGTTCCTAGACTTGGCATTCTCCTGTTTGGAAATACCAGGGATTGAATCTAGGACTTCTTTGCAAGACAAGTATGTGCTTTATAAATTGCTTGCTTAGGTACTCAAGATACAGTGGCTGTTATTGCAAAGTGTTGCATCTGTTCTACACAAGTAAGATGTTCCAAACAGGGTTTTTTTTTCTGCACAACTTGCACACTTTGTTTTTGTTTCTAAAGTGCATATAATTCTTTATTATAGAATCTTTTTTTTCATTCCTGTGGTAACCCATAATGTATGCACACGGTTGCCATTTCTGAAAGCAGTATTCTTATGTTTTTCTTTTCACAGACCTACAATTAGACAATATTGCAAAATATTGTTTCTTTGTTTATTTATTTAAAACATATAGCCACCCACCTTATATTGAACGCCAGGTGGCTCCCAATCAACAATTAAAACATCAGTAATAAAACAACATAATACATATATCTATTAAAACCATAAACATTAAAAAAACTGGCACCAAAGTTAAGCTTCCTCATGCAGTCCATTGTTAAATCCTCTTGTCCATCTCACCCTATCCCAGCGCTTGGGGGAAAAGCCAGGTCTTAAGTGCGTTCTATTAATCCACCCATTCTATACATATGGAAATAGTGTTACCACTTGGAACTGACAGCTCAACACTTCAGTGGCATTTTATTCCTATGTATGTTACTGAAAATTAATATTTTGTGGACTGCTGTGAATTGTTGGAGCTGTCACATATGCATGCATATTAATCTCCTAAAGGAATAACAGATCCAGTTGGAGCTTCTGGCAAAAATGGAGAAAGACCTGTTGAACAAATGAAGCTCTTGTGATTTCAACAGTCTCACTGAATTAAACAATTGTGCGCTTCCATTTACAACCTGAGATCTTTAACTGGAAATGTCAGGAATTAATCCAGCAGTTTGCCTTATGTCTTGTAGCTTTTAGAGCCAACTGACATGATATGTAAGTACGTTGCATGCATCTACTCTACCATTTCTTTTCCTCTAAAGTCACTATGCAATGGCTTAGTTCACAAGTGGTACGACTGGCATTACTAAAGTTTTTTTTTTTTTTAAGAGATCAACAATTCCATACTAGAAGTCTATATATGAATTTGTCAGAACAAGTCCTTTAGAGGGGAAATCTTAAGCTGCCCACCCCAGCCTATGATGCTTCCATTCTGGTATTGGACCATAGCCCTTTTCTTCTGTTAACCTAGCATGGAGTTATTTGTCACTACCACCTTTTAGCTGGAGAGATGAGTTTAGTAAAAGTGTTGGCGGAGCAGGCATAAGGCAGACTCTAGGTCAGCAAGCCTGGTAAGGACCATTTTGATCATCGGCCTAGCAAAGGAGCCCGAGTAGAATTACATTCAAACCTGATCGACTGGAACATGATTCCTTTCCTCCCTAGCTAATTTTGCCATTATTTCATAGCAGCTTTGTATGGGTGTTTTGGCTCCATATTGTTACCAGGTTGTTTTTGCTCTCTCTTTATATTTAA
This sequence comes from Liasis olivaceus, assembly GCA_030867105.1. Lineage (NCBI taxonomy): Eukaryota > Metazoa > Chordata > Lepidosauria > Squamata > Pythonidae > Liasis > Liasis olivaceus. The sequence continues at coordinate 25,994,698 of CM061348.1, read as the reverse complement.
TTCATTTTCTAAAATGCTCGTGGGAACTAGGCAATTTTCTCTTTCCTACTTTCAAAGACCCCTTCATGGATCACTGCCTTGTCGTGGCGAAGGGGCTTGCGTAACTCAGTGAAGCCATGAGCTATACCGTGCAGGGCCACCCAAGACGGACAGGTCATGACAGAGAGTTCTGACAAAATGTGGTCCACTGGAGAAGGAAATGGCAACCCACTCCAGTATCCTTGCCAAGAAAACCCCATGGACAATGTTAAAAGGCTAAAAGATATGACGCCGGAAGATGAGCCCCTCAGGTCGGAAGGTGTCCAATATGCTACTGGGGAAGAGCGGAGGGCAATTCCAAGTAGCTCCAGAAAGAGTGAAGCGGCTGGGCCAAAGCCAAAAGGACGTTCAGCTGTGGATGTATCTGGAAGCGAAAAGAAGGTCCGATGCTGTAAAGAACAATATTGTATAGGTACCTGGAATGTAAGATCTATGAACCAAGGCAAGCTGGATGTGGTCAAACATGAGATGACAAGATTAAACATCGACATCTTGGGAATCAGCGAATTGAAATGGACGGGAATGGGTGAATTTAATTCAGGTGACCATTATATCTACTACTGTGGGCAAGAAACCCTTAGAAGAAATGGAGTTGCACTCATAGTCAATAAGAGAGTGGGAAAGGCAGTAATGGGGTACAACCTCAAAAACGACAGAATGATCTCAGTGCGTATCCAGGGCAAACCATTCAACATCACAGTAATCCAAGTCTATGCCCCAACCACTGATGCCAAAGAAGCTGAAGTTGACCAGTTCTATGAAGACCTACAATACCTTCTAGAACTAGCACCAAAAAAAGATGTCCTTTTCATCATAGGGGATTGGAATGCTAAAGTAGGAAGTCAAGGAGTAATCGGAATAACAGGCAAGTTTGGCCTTGGAGTACAAAATGAAGCAGGGCAAAGGCTAACAGAGTTCTGTCAAGAGAACAAACTAGTCATAGCAAACACTCTTTTCCAACAACACAAGAGACGACTCTACACATGGACATCACCAGACGGTCAATACCGAAACCAGATTGATTATATACTTTGCAGTCAAAGATGGAGAAGCTCTATACAGACAGCAAAAACAAGACCAGGAGCTGACTGTGGCTCAGATCATGAGCTTCTTACTGCAAAATTTAGGCTTAAATTGAAGAACGTAGGGAAAACCACTAGACCACTCAGGTATGACTTAGATCATGTTCCTTATGAGTATACAGTGAAGGTGATGAATAGATTTAGAGAATTAGATTTGGTAGACAGAGTGCCTGAAGAACTATGGACGGAGGTCCGTAACATTGTACAGGAGGCAGCAACTAAAACCATCCCAAAGAAAAAGAAATGCAAGAAAGCAAAATGGCTATCTGATGAGGCTTTACAAATAGCTGTGGAAAGAAGGAATGCGAAAAGCAAGGGTGAAAGGGAAAGATATAAGCAACTGAATGCAGATTTCCAGAGAACAGCAAGAAGAGATAAAAAGGCCTTCTTAAATGAACAATGCAAAGAAATCGAGGAAAACAATAGAATGGGAAAGACTAGAGATCTCTTCAAGAAAATTGGAGATATGAAAGGAACGTTTAGTGCAAAGATGGGCATGATAAAGGACAAAAAAGGCAGGGACCTAACAGAAGCAGAAGAGATTAAAAAGAGGTGGCAAGAATACACAGAAGAACTATACAAGAAAGATCTTAATGTCCCTGATGTCCATACTGGTGTGGTCACTGACCTTGAGCCGGACATCCTAGAGAGTGAAGTCAAGTGGGCCTTAGGAAGCATTGCTAACAACAAAGCTAGTGGAGATGACAGTATTCCAGCTGAGTTATTTCAAATACTAAAAGACGATGCTGTTAAAGTGCTGCACTCAATATGCCAGCAAGTTTGGAAAACGCAACAGTGGCCACAGGATTGGAAAAGGTCAGTTACGTTCCAATTCCAAAGAAGGGCAATGCCAAAGAATGCTCAAACTATCGCACAATTGCACTCATTTCACATGCTAGCAAGGTTATGCTCAAAATCCTACAAGCTAGGCTTCAGCAGTACGTGAACCAAGAACTACCGGATGTACAAGTTGGGTTTCGAAGAGGCAGAGGAACTAGAGATCAAATTGCCAACATTTGCTGGATCATGGAGAAAGCACGAGAGTTCCAGAAAAACATCTACTTCTGCTTCATTGACTATGCAAAAGCCTTTGATTGTGTGGATCACAACAAACTGTGGCAAATTCTTAAAGAGATGGGGGTACCAGACCACCTTACCTGTCTCCTGAGAAATCTGTACGCGGGCCAAGAAGCAACAGTTAGAACCGGTCATGGAACAACCGATTGGTTCAAAATAGGGAAAGGAGTACGACAAGGCTGTATACTGTCACCCTGCTTATTTAACCTATATGCAGAGTACATCATGAGAAATGCCAGGCTGGAAGAATCAAAAGCCGGAATAAAGATTGCAGGGAGAAATATCAACAACCTCAGATATGCAGGCGATACCACCCTAATGGCAGAAAGTGAAGAAGAACTAAAGAGCCTCTTGATGAGGGTGAAAGAGGAGAGTGCAAAACTGGCTTGAAACTCAACATTAAAAAAACTAAGATCATGGCATCTGGGCCCATCAATTCCTGGCAAATAGAAGGGGTAGAAATGGAAGCAGTAACAGACTTCATTTATTTGGGCTCGAAGATCACCGCAGATGGAGACTGCAGCCATGAAATTAAGAGACGCTTGCTCCTTGGGAGGAAAGCTATGGCAAACCTAGATAGCATATTAAAAAGCAGAGACATCACCTTGCCGACAAAGATCCGCATAGTCAAAGCTATGGTTTTTCCAGTAGTAATGTATGGCTGTGAGAGCTGGACCATAAAGAAGGCTGAACGCCGAAGAATCGATGCCTTTGAACTGTGGTGCTGGAGAAGACGCTTAAGAGTCCCCTGGACTGCTAGGAGGTCAAACCAGTCAATCTTAAAGGAAATCAACCCTGATTGCTCATTGGAAGGATTGATAATGAAGCTCAAGCTCAGATACTTTGGTCACCTAATGCGAAGAGAGGACTCTTTGGAAAAGACCCTGATGCTGGGAAAGATTGAAGGCAAAAGGAGAAGAGGACGGCAGAGGATGAGATGGTTAGATAGCATCACTGAAGCAATGAGCATGAAACTGAGCAAACTCAGGGAGGCAGTGAAGGACAGGAAGGCCTGGCGCAATATGGTTCATGGGGTCACGAAGAGTCGGACACGACTTAACGACTGAACAACAACAACTTTCAAAGAACTCCCAAGACTGCAATATAATTTTTACTAGTATTTTGCTGTATAATCATCCAGTTTTCTCTCTTCCTGTGAAATGCATTAGGAACAGGTCTTCAAGGAAGGAAGCTGTAATTGCCAAGAGGGTTAAATTTGATTGAGTTGAAACCTGTATTGTTCCCTTTATGGAAGTCTTGATCCCTTTTCCTGGCAAGATAGACATTTTGCAAAAGTCTTTTATTCTTGTTGGAAAAAAAACTTCAGTCCTCAATGCTGATTCACAAAATGCAGAACAGTGTGTGTGGTGTGTTTTAATTTATCCATGTGGCCTGAATGCCCAAATATATTGAGAAATACATGCATTCTCATGTGCATTGTGTAAATTAGTACTGAGATTAAGGAATAAAGGCAAATATTATTATATGGTTTTATAATCTTGGCCAGAATAATTGCTAAATTATTCTGTTGGTTTCATGCAATAGATGGAATCTAGAATTGTCTTTCTGTGAATTGAAGGACTCCTTTAATTGACCAAGGGAACAATCTGATTGATTGATTGATTGATTGATTATATGCCATCAAGTCAGAGTTGACTCTTAGCAACCACATAGATAGATTTTCTCTGTAACGATCTGTCCCTAACCTGGTCCTTTGGGTCTTTGAATTGGGATCTAGGGTAATACAAATCCCTTAATGTTCATAAGATTTGGGAACACTTACCAAGCACTTTCCTTTGAATATTAAAAAAAAATGAACTGGTGAAATTTGTAGGGTCATTTAATTTGTACAGGTCTATTCTGTGTATTCAGAATTATGGAGTTATTCTGTGAAGATCCAGTCATTAAAAGCTCTTGGTGGAGATAGTGAAGAAATAAGAAAGCAGGTGAGGTCATGCCAAGTCCTGCCTAAGGATGCAGGAAATTTAGGTAATCATATCGCATTGGCCCATAAGGATAAATCCAGGGGCCAGAATAGGCTATTCTCTCTAGTCACTGCCCAGAGTCGCTGTCTGAGTGAGATGGGTGGTGACTAAATGTGAAATATTAATTAATTAAGGTTAATGTCCTTATTGTAACTTTTCTGCTTAAGGATTCATTAAACACTGATTCCATATGCATTAACTGAGTAATAGATTCATTTTAAAGAGGTGGGCAACCCATAGACACTGTGGCAAAGTCCCTCTTTTGCAGGCCTTAGAGCCACCTGATATTGTATTGCTGAAATAATGGTGACAAGATTTTCTATGTGTGGTTATTTTGCAAAATAAATCCAAGAGTTATGCTAAATCTCTGAAAAGCTTAATGCATCTATTTTATTTTTATGGAAGCCCATACCCCAGTGATAAGGAGGGGATAACATTTCTTAGTCCCTTGCTCAATGACATTATCAGGGACATTTCTCAGTCCCTTCTCAGTGACATTATTATATCACAGCCACTCTGAATGTGTTCCTTAGTCCCCTAAAAACACTGCAAAATATGGTCTGTAATATCTGGAACTTGGGGAAACTATAGTCCAAAAGTTATAGCTTCCACATATTCAACAGGTAGTCCTTGACTTACAACCATTCGTTCACCGACTGTTCAAAGTTACAACAGTGCTGCAAAAATGACTTACGACTGGTCCTCACACTTACAACCATCATAGCATCCCCATGGTCATGTGATCAAAATTCAGGCACTTGGCAACCAGCATGGATTTATGATGGTTTCAGTGTCCCAAGATCACGTGATCACCATTTGCGACCTTCCCAGCCAGCTTCCAACAAGCAAAATCAATGGGGAATCGTGTGATTCACTTAATGACTGCATGATTTGTTTAATGACCACATGATTCCCTTAACAACTACTGCAACAAATGTAAAATTGGGTGTGGTCACATGATGCCTCACTTAACAACTGACTCACTTAACGAATTTTCCGGACTTTATTGTGGTCGTAAGTCGAGGACTACCTGTATTGTATATAATACTCTTATTTTCTGCTTCTGGCACATAGTGGATAATATTGATCTGTCTATGGAAAAATGGTGAGGGAGAAATTTTGAAGATTGAGTTGCATAATACAGATCTTGTCTTTAATATCTTGCAGAATCTCTGATTCTGTTTCAGTGCATCGTATCCTGTAATGCAAATAAGAGAGGTATTTAACTGAGCATGAGCTCATTTATCTCAAGTAAGTTGTTACTGCTTCTGTTGACGTGAACTAAATTTTATCTATGATTTGATCTGTAATACTTGAATTATTAAATTAAATAAATATTTGTATGTTTTACATGGTTTATGTATACGTCTTGCATCTTACTTATTCTATATTGAAAACTAATTATGGATCTCTTGTGGCCTACCATCATTCCAATCTGATGCTAGAACATGGAATTGTTCTTTTATGTCTGAACATATTCTCTTCAAAATAAAAATGCAGCATCATTGTTCAAACAAGTAATATGAAAAGTTTGGTTTCGTCTGAAATAATTATTTCATATTCAAAATTTATTCCAATTTGGTTTAAGAATTTTCAGAAATTTAGGTCAGAATGGTACATTTTCTTATTGTTAAATTATTTTCAAGGTGGTAAATGTGTAATGTGGGGAAGCTGTCTTGAAAAGTTTTGGAAAAACATGAAAGTGAAATGAACAGATTCAGGAAATCATAAAAAACATTGACAAAGACTTGATTTTCCTTATCTATGACTGCATAATTAATGCACTACTAGTAGTTGTTTTATTTTTCAGACTTCTATAACTAGTCACAGTACAAAATAACAAAATACCACAAGAAATTAATACAATAATATACTACAAGTCAATTTAAGTTTATAATTAAACTATCCAGTCTTAGTAGCCTGTATGGCCCTCAAATCATTTAAAATGCTCATTAGAACCTATGGCTAAACAACAATAATAATAGTAATATTTTATTGATTAGTCATTAGGCCATATCAGAATACAAAATATAAAACACAGAACAGTAATAAGACCATATGTTAAAAATATAATAAAAGAAATAAGTAAAAGAAAATGAAAATCATATTTCTGTGTCACCCCCTACAATTTACCCCAATCAGATCCACATATGCAGCTCTCAGCTGTACTGTTTTGTTCAAATAAAGGGCTGTATTATATGTAATTTTTGAATTCTGGCTGCACATGAATATGTTGCTTTAACATAAGGATCCCAATAGGCCCTTCGTCTAATGTGCGGTCCAAGATACTGATCTCTTTCTTTCTTATATAATTGACTTTTCAAATAATATATATGCAATGTCTTCTATCTCTGGGGCTCTGAAAATACAAGTACATTCATTGTAAGGGACTTGGTTAAACCTTCCATATTTAACCACTGTGGCCAGCTGCTCAAATCTTGCTTGAGCCCTAAGGTGTTTGGGCATTTCTGTGTTTAAATACTTGGCAGTTTGGAAGGAATGTTTATAGCGGCTCATCCATTTCAATGGGCCAGCCTTACTAAGGATGGCTATATCTCTCTGAGCTTCAATATCCAAAATTCTTTGTGCAGCAATCTTTTTAACTTGTTTTCCAGAGACAGTTGGGCAAGAAACAGGGAGACCACAGCTCCTATTATAATTTGTCAGTTGTACGACCCAAGGGGTCTCTAACTGAGATTTTGTTTGTTGTAACAAGCACAGTTTTGGGAGTTTATTAGTTTCCATAGCATTGATTTTGCACCAATAATTGTATGCCCTGATTTTAGACAAAGAACAAATTGCATAAATTCCCAATTCAGCTCTAACTACAGCAGCTGAGGTCCTTTTATCTGTACCCAAGATTCTTCTCAGATGCTGTAATAATGGTACATGTTTGAAGCCCCAAACATCAGCTCCATATAAGAGCATAGGGGTAAACTTGGCCTTATATACTTTAATAATTGGGGCTAAGGAACCTAGATAGCTCTCATTTATTAATTTGAGCAGTAAATCTGCATGTTCCCTCACTCTGAGTGAGCTCCTTTGATGAAGAAGGAACCAGGATCTAGTCTCTTACCAACCCCTAAATAAGGATAGATGTTAACTTGCTCTATTGGCTCACCATCTAATAGCCATCTATGACTGTGATGTCATTTTCCAAAACCCATGAATTTTTACTTTAATTTATTAATAATCAGAGAATTATTGTGACAGTAGGAGCCAAATCTTCTTAACAATCTACACAACCCAACTTGCGAATATGATAGTAAAATCATATTGTCAGCATATAGCAAGGCGTTGCAATGTGTGTTGAGTGCCTTAGGGATGTGTACTTCAGGATCCTTCCTCAATCTTGGTAAGTCATTAATATATAAACTGAATAGCAGTGGTGCCAGTATGCACCCTTGTCTTACCCCTTTGTGAGTATCGATCCTACTTGTCATGGCTCCATTAACCCCAAACTGCACTCTCAAGCATTTTTGTAAAGGGCTTCGATCAGTGCCAGCAATTTGAGTTCCATACTGAGGACAGTCAGTTTCCTCCATAATATTTCTGTTTACTGTGTCAAATGCTGCACTAAGGTCTATAAAGGCAGCAAACAGTTGTTTCCCCTTACTGACATATTTTGTGGTTCAAGACAAAGCAATTGTCGATAGTGGAGCCAACTCATTCTTCTACGAGAATTCACTTTTCATCTACCCATCTCTCAACTCTACTCAAGAGGAACCTGGCATATATTTTAGCCACAATATCTATTAGAATAATGAACCTATAATTGCTAGGGTCCTTTTTATTCCCTTTTTTGTATATAGGTACCACTATTGCCATCTTCCACCCAACTGGGATATGGCAGGTATTATTTATATGTGTGAATAAACCCAGCAAAAGAGGGGCTCACCAGTCGGGGTGTTTTTTGAATAGCTCAGCTGGTAGAAAAGTAGCTTTATTGCTCTTCAAGCCTTTTGTGATAGATTTGATCTCATCTAAACAACAGTAAATTTCTGCATAAAGAAATAATTCTTAAACCAGCTGCACAAAGGTCATCCTTTTAGTGTCTTTTTATATTTGGATACATTAAATTACAGGCATGATCCTGATGGAAGTTAGTTCCAGAGGACTGGTATTGGGTGGAAAAATCTTCTCAGCAGTGATATGGATATTTTAGTACAAGAAGGTCCCAGTCGGTCCCTGGCTGATTATAGGGTTAAGTGCATTGGCATGTACTGTATGCACTATTAAAATAGAAAAGGATTATTTTGTTAAAAAAAACGGATGCCAAATTTCTCAGGATTGTGATATAGATCTCTTGTAAGAAATTTTGCAATGTAACTAACAGATCACCTAATATTTGTGTCCTTAGCTAGCATAGGTTGTTTGTAATATGGAAGAATTACTCATTCCAATAGTTACTAGAACATCTATCTGAAAAACTGAAATCACCAAAAGATAGTAAAATATCAGTGGCATGGACATGGAAATTACATATTCTTAAAGCTCCCTATGACTGACTTTCAAAGGATAGTTTTGGAATTTGGCCTTGAGAAAAGAAACAGGTCTTTACCTCTATACTGTGCTAATATGGAAAGCATACTAGTGCCATGAAAATGAGTTTAGCCATGCCAGTTATGTCAGCAAGACTCAGGGTGATTTTATATTAACTTGCTAAGCTAAAGAACTCCCTGCAAAAGCTTATATTGAGAAATGTTTGAGTTCTCTGTTTCACATCATTGACCAGCACCCAAAGAATCATTTCAAAGGTAACTATTGCGACATGGAATGTAGCAGTAATTGGCTATCCCTAAGTGAACTAGAAGTAATTGAAGAAAAACAAAATAGTGCCGATTACCAAAACTAGGTGGATGTCAACAGTCAGGGAAAAATAGCAAATCTGAAAATGTTTTGAGGTCCTTCCCCCCATGTTTCTAAAGTCAGATGCCTGAGCGTTCTTCCTGGTCATCAAAATGAATCTGAACAGATTCAAAAATTAGTATTACTAAGATTCTTACCTTATTTTCAGTGGTCATAAGGGCCCACAGGACTGATAAATGAATAACCTTCATTCAGGGAAAAGAATTCAGTTCAAAGCTAGGAAAACTTGAGGTATATCAAAACAGATTTCACTGAGGCAGTAGGCCTCAGTGAAACAGTAAGAAAACTTTTAAAATATAAAAATTATTGTTATAGCAAGCTGCTTTGAGAATTTATAGAATAATACTCTGTAGATTTTTTTTTAAAGCTTCCATAATCATTTTAATAATAATAATAACATTTTAATAGACCCTGCATTAAGACTGGGTGCTTATCATAATAATTGAGGGGACCCCTTCTAACATTCCATAAACCGTGAGTGCTATGACAGAGATTTGCTTGTACAGGTCATACGGATACATTCTTTTGATTATTTCTGGAATAGTGCCTAACTCTTCCTAAAAGGGAAAGTTCTTGGTAATGATTAGTTATGCCTTTATAGTCCTATGGATTAATTATTGTAAATTAGTTATTTATTCTTAATAGGAGCCAGCAATATGGTGCCAGTGTGCCACCAAATTTCACAAGACCACACACACAATTCACCAACGTCTGGGAAGATTTCTGTAATTTGCTTTGGTGCAAGGGCATCCAGGCTGTTCCAGACATGACAAACTTCCTCCTGTAGCTTCCTTTAGAGATGTGTAAATTGAAACTTGTCATATCCCTGCTCAGTATTATAATCTTTTAGGCATCATTTGATCTGCTGGCCCTTACCTGACTTGATTCCAACAGCTGCGCCTAATTTCTTCTTTGTTGCAATGTTTCAGACTAACTTGTACAGACTAACTTGGGAATGAATTTATTGAGCTGAATGGAGATTACTTCTGAGAAGACATGCATGTGATTGCACTGCTGGCTGGTTAACTTCCCTAGATCTTAAGGATTTGACAGCCTATAAGCATTAGCAAGTAAAATCAAAGGACTTTCAGCTTTTCAGTGGATCAAAAATCAAACTCATAATTTGAGTACAAATCAAGAAGTAATGCTGATGGTCTTAATTTGTATTCACTATGTGAAAAGTACTGTATCATTCTTATCTGTTTATCCGTACTTTTAATGCAAATAATTAAACGATGATATCTATACTTGAGAATGATATGATACCAAAATTAATGCATGATAGGAGTTGAGATTTGAGGATTATACTGATTTGCACAGGGTTATAAATACCTACAGGTTACAGCAAACATTTGTTAAATCCAGATCCTGAATGTATCTATGGGAACATACTGGCTATAGCTACTCTCTTTTAATTAACTTCTAGGAAAGTAATGCATAAATATGCATAAAATTTAACCCAATTTATACATTTTTCTAGGAGTGATGGTGATTCCTTCTCCTTTCATCATACAGCGTACAGTTGTTCTACCCACTCCCAGTATAAGGCAGAATCATGAGACCAATAGCTGTCTAAAAGCTTGTTTTGTGTTGTTTAACATGTTTCCACCATTAGAAAAGGAAATTTTAAAAATCCTGGTCTCTATGTAGCACTCATATGGAATACTCAAGCAGAGGCCTTATTCCACCCTGAAATAATCTGTGTTATGGATTAGTAACAAATTGTGTCAAATAATATTTAAAGTTTTGGGGCCTTAAATAATTGGTAGATCAGCCTTGATTAAGTTGCTTGATTATGAAATGTTTGAATTTCAATTTAACTCCAAGAATGTCAGTGTTTATACTTTAATGCCCCATTGTAATTATCATCCATAAATCATAATCAGAAGTTCTACTGTAAAAATGAGAGTTGTGTACAATTGCCTAATGAAATGAACCCATTAATGAGTCTTTTTCTAGATCCTATTAAAGCCTTGCACTGTTTGGATCCAAAGCAAGGGAGGATGTTTTGAATCTGACATGGGACCCTCTTAGTACCTGTCAGCTCCTCCTTAAAAGGGCTGTGTATTTTCCAGGGCTTGTATAGTAGCTGTGTGGACTCAGGAAAATATGTATTTGAGTAAAGAAGTAGCAGGCCCCTTGGGTCACTCTTGTCACTGACCACATCTAGCCACCAGTGCCCATTGCACACCCAGCAAGTTGCCATATGAACCCAGGAGAAAGCATGGTTCCATTAAGGAGAAGATGACAGATATGAAGAGGGTGTCCTTGGTCGATCCAAAGCATCTTTACCCACCTAGACTTAGTCATTCACTAGTCTGTATTGCTATAGAAAAATGTGCCAATTTATTTTAATGCTAAAAAGTAGAAGTGATCTCAAATGAAACTCAGTTTTCCATTGTCAACACACTTTCAGTGCTGCCCCATGTATTTCAGTCTAGATCCTTTTGCGTATCTGTTCGCCATCCAGTGTCTTCCATATCTATTGTGGGACAAAAAACAAGGACAAATATTGCAGATTTTGTCCAAAAACTCAATAAATCCTTAATGCATACACATGTATGTAATATAAGTAAATGTGTTTGGTTTAATAAATGTGCATTGATACCCAGAATTTTCATATTCTGTTTAATTAATGAGAGCCAGATTGGTGTAGTGGTGAAGGCACCAGGCTAGAAACCAGGAGACGGTGAGTTCTAGTCCCACTTTGGCACAAAGCCAGCTGGGTGACTTTGAGCCAATCATTCTCTCAACCCTAGGAAGAAGGCAGTGGCAAATCACTGCCTAAATGTTGCCAAGAAACTGCAGGGACTTGTCTAAGCAGTTGCCAGGAGTCAAGACTGACTCACACACACGCACACAAAATGTTACTTAATACAGAATTCCAAACCACCTGCTGTAGTAACATTCCTATTGTTGCTTGGAATAGTAGTATTTTAATATGACTTATGAAAATCTATATAATTCCAGTGTTAAAAGAGTTGATTAGCATTCATCTACTGTTGCCCATTCTATTTTGCTTTTCCTTAACTTAACAAAAGCAAGGTATTAACTGTTGAGATGATAATACGTATGTAAATTATATAATTGGATCCAAATAGAGTTCCAGCACAGACTTTGCCAAGCCAATTCAATATAGTAGTTAGTTTTGCAATCTTGATTGATTCAATCTTAGAGAGCATTAAACATCAGTGGCTAAATCTGAAACTTAAATCCTATTCCAACTCAAAGAAGAGGTCAAGAAAGTACTTTCCTAACTTGATTGAGAATCTCAAATTCAGAGGGCATTAAGCAAGACCTTTGTAAATCACAAGGTATTTCTAAATTCTACCATTCCTTCAGTTCAAAAATATTTTTGGTGTTTTCAGCTACACCAAAATCCACTTGGTATATGTGAGTTGCCAAGAGTCATTTATTTTATTGTATTTTATGCCTACTTATTATTTCTATCTACTGTATAATTCTAGGTATATGTGTTTCTATGTATTGTTTTCTGGCTCGAGACCATACCAGAAGGTTTGTTGTCGTTGATTGTAGTGCCATAGAAACACGTTTAATAAATAAATAAATACTTCTTTCATATGGAATTACCATAGATCAAAATTACAACACAGACATGTCTTGTCTGGTCTTGCCTTGCCTTTTCTTTCCTTTTTGCTTTCTTTTCAGGATAGTCTCTGATAGTGGCTGCTTTCTGGAGGGATTGTCGTGGGGTATGTTTTTCAAGATGTTGATCCTGAGAAATGTGTATCGGAAGTTTTTAGTAAGCCTTATCTGGTTTCCTAGAACTGAATAGAGGGGTCAGATGGAGCTAGCCTGAAGATTGTGGACTGGTTTACGGAGCAGAAATAGAGGGTTGAAAAAGGAGGATGAAGGCTTTTGAAATCTGGTCGATGATGGCATATCGAGGCAGAGAGTGTTTTGAATCATCCCAATAGATTCAGCTGTATAATCTTGTTTGCGCGGCATGATGGTGGCACATGGGATTTCTGATGGAGTCACACCATCTGGCAAAGCTGCAGCTGCAGAAGGACATTGAAATAATGTGGCAGCTACCATTGTAATTAGAATTGTGAAGAGAAAAAAAGATGCCAGGAGTGGAAACCACTGGCCTCCCCTGACCTGGAGGATCATGGAAGAGTGTTGCTGACAGTGTCCTTTGGTGAGAGCATATCAAAAGGAGGCCCACACTGTAGAGCTGGGATGCTCAAGGAAGGGGTGATGGCAACTCAGTGGGCTTGCCACTTGAAAGCTCAGAATTCTGGCAGACCATACTGGCAGATTTTGGTGATGTGAGGGGCCCTTGTGTAGGTTTAATCTATAAGGTTGCTCTGACCAGATTGGTGTTCCAGTAGGATTGGTTGCATTGTGGATCAGAGGCAACCAGTCACAATATGAGATGGGAAGGGCAGATGTTGGCCTTCACCTGAATTAAGAGAACAGGTGAGGGAGGGCCTCAACTTGATGCATTAGTGGGAGGACCCCTGTTGATTTATTCAGTGGTGGGAATGTAGAAGGAAGGTAGGAAGAAGGAATGTAGAAGTAACAGTGAATGAAAGTCTGGAAGTGCCAGCATGAATGGCTCTGCCAAACAGTGGGCTTCTAGGGTAACTAGGTTGATTAAAAAAAAACAAAACAGTCTGAGACAGTATGGGTATGTTAGGAGCCTGGTTCATAGGGGGTTGTTGACAGCTGTATTACACTTGTGATGGATTAAGGGAGATATGGAAGGAGACATCAGGTTTGCTATTTCAGGGGAAAGGAAATCCACAGTCTGGTGTACAACTCCACTTCTATGCCAGTAATCTTATAACAGGGTTCCAGTGCTTAGATTGCTCAGATTTTGACCTCAAATTGCTGATGATACACATCAGGTCCAGGTGTAATAAGATCTTTTTCATCCACAACTTGGTAGTGAATGAACATGGGGAGCTGGCATGTATGACCAAGACCATGTGGGCAGGAGTCACCTTCTTGAAGATCTGACCTCCTGGATTTTTAGTCCTTCATAAGCCTCAGTCCCAAGGCTGGGGTGGGGGTAGTGTTGATCTTAATAAACACCTTGCCCTATGATCAGAAACTCTGCTCCTGAAGTGACAAGGTCTGAATGCCTGTATGTTATTGAGCCGTTGGGACAAATCCTGTTGGTATATTGGCCACTCTGCCTCTCAGCAAGATCCCTGCATGTGCAACATTATCTGCTGTCTGGACTGGCTTTGGAGTCTCTCAAATATTATTTCTGGTTGATGTGAATCTTTATGCCTTAGGGGCTGGATCATGATGGTGCTTCAGGCATTTGTAGGCTCTACAGTAATCTATCCCAAGTAATCACTGGCCCAACACATGAAGGCAGCTCGAGACATTGTATAATTATCTTGATATGGAGAGAGTCTGGATCACTTTCTGGTCCAGATAAGATTACTTGCCACCAATGACCTCAGGTGGGTGAACAGACCAATTTGACTTTCAATAGAAGAGAATATACGTAGGTCAGGGTTGAACTGTGGAGTACCTGGTGCTCTCTGGGCTTGGTTGTTTGCTTGTAGACATTTCATTATCCAATTAGATAACATCAGCATGAGTGAGTGTGGGGTTTTCTCCCTGTTTATATACAGTAGCTTACCCTACCAGTTTTGGTAGGGGTGTGGTTTTCTCCACAGTTTCTGCCAGTTTTGGTAGTTGTTTTCTGCTTGATTGTTGTCTGGTGTTCATCCCTGCTTATCTGGCTGTTGACTGCTGGAGAGGATATGTTCTGGTCTTTTTGTTTCCTTGTTAACTTTTTTATTATCTCTTTTGGATGGTGTGTAAATATGGTTTATCTCTATGTGTTTATTGATGGCTGATTTGTCTGAATGCCAAGCTTCCAGGAATTCTCTAGTGGTTTTGGATTTGACTTGGTCTAAGATGGTAACAGTTTTAAACTGTGGTTGAGTATTGTGAGATTAAGGGCATGCAGCATCTAGGAATATAGCACTCCCACACATACAACCAAAAGTATGGATCCAGGATGTAGACGATGCCTTAGTCATAATAAAAAAGGAA
Source organism: Liasis olivaceus (assembly GCA_030867105.1). Taxonomy (NCBI): domain Eukaryota; kingdom Metazoa; phylum Chordata; class Lepidosauria; order Squamata; family Pythonidae; genus Liasis; species Liasis olivaceus. Next base: position 25,979,604 of record CM061348.1, on the reverse strand, counting down.
CAACTAGAGGAATCATATGAAACAATCAACATCTTTAAAGGAATAAAATTAACAAGGGAAGAAAACAACAACAACATACTACCCTTCCTAGATATCTTCATCAGCACAGGAAATGACAACAAATCAGAAACACGGAGAGCACCAGGGACTCCACAATTAGGATTTTCTGTATTGGGGATTCTGGTGAGTGCTTAGGGAATTTCGTAGCAATCTAGCAAGCAGTTCTATTGAATGCCTAGTTGCTCACTAGCAACAGGAGGCAACACAGGCACTTGACATTAATCGTCTTAAACTGATCAGTTGGCTGATCCTGGATGGCTCCCTGGATGGCTCCCTGGTTTGCCAGGATGGTCCAAGACAGTCCAGAAGTGATGTCTGCTGGGCCAGTGAAGGAAAACAGGAAATGAAGCTGACCAAACATGAATACTAGCTCAGGTTTGAGCCCACACCATGGAGATAATGGTAGATCTTTATTCTTCTCTTTCCTTATTGTATTAATGGGCTCTCATTCAGGGCCCTTGTTTAGGATGGTCAACTCCCTTCTGGGGAAACAGCTGCAGGTAGATCTCCCACCTGATCACTTAGACTAGTTTCCACATTAATTAGCAAACAAGTTGGTCAAATTCTCCGGAGTCTTGATTCCTCATAGGTGAGTCTGATGTGGTGATGGGGGCAGCAACTTGCCTTTGAACTTAGTGAAGTGAGTAGGATAGTCCTCAGTATGTCCTCAGACACTTGTAGGCTAGATCCATGTTCCTCCTGTCTCCTCCTTAGGGTTCAGGCAAGTGATTGATTGGATCTATCAGTTTATCAATGCCTCATTTTGAAGAGGGGTTGTCCCAGCAACCTTGGAAAAGGCTGTAGTGTGCTCCTTCCCTCCCTGGATTCAGCCAAACTTGACAACAATCAAGGATCAAGTCTTTAACCTAAGGTTATTAAGAAAGTGGTCACCCTAGGAGCAGCAGCTCTGGACAATGAAATGGAGATAGTATGGGTTGCTCTTGTCAATGAGATTGTCAAGATCTGGATGTGCACCTCATCCTTTCAGACTTCTTAGCTGCATTCAGTACCACTGAAAATGGTTTCCTTCTGGACTGCCTGCCAGGATTGGGGGATCAGAGGCAGTGTTTGGGTCAGTGATAGTGGGGGAAGATAGATCAGCCCAACAGTTACTGTCTTGTGGGGTGCTACTGGGTTTGGTTCCTCTCCCCTGCTGTTTAATATTTACATAAAGGCACAGAGAGTGGTCATCCATCATTTGGGAATATAGTATACATTGCTTCCCTGGCATATGCAGGATTGATGTCTTGACTCAGTGTCTGGTGCCTGTTAAAGTCCAGATGGCACAAAACAGGCTGAGGCTGAATCCCTCAAGTCAAAGATGTGGTTAATACACTGAGGCTCTGACAGCTCTGGTGTTGTCTCTTAATGGAATGGCACTGCTTATGAAGGAAATATTGTTTTTACAATGGGTCCTTCTGGACTCACAACAATGGCTGTATGGGAAGGTGAAGGCCATAGCCAGGATGCCTTCACCAGCTCTGGCTGATACACCACTTGTGGCCCTACCTGGAGTGGGAGGATAGGAACTTATGTTGTCATCACTATGTATTTAGACTACTACATTTGTGATCTATGTGGAATTTGGTCCAGAATGCAGCAGCTCAATCACTGATTGGTGCTCATCACCATTATCCTGGTGATCCAGGTCCTGGTTTCCAGCTGTAATTCAAAGTTCTGGTTTTAACTTATGACACTGTATATGGCTTGGCTCCAAGTAACTGTGGGACTGATTTCTTACCATTTTTTTCTATAGTTATTGAGTCTGGTTGATGGTGGCAGATGCACATCAAATCAATCAGAAAATGTGATGTTACTCTGTTTGTCTGATTTCATGATTTCTTACCATTTTTTTCTATAGTTATTGAGTCTGGTTGATGGTGGCAGATGCACGTCAAATCAATCAGAAAATGTGTCATTCGTATTATAAAAACCATTTTTAAGAATCAGCTAATTATATGTGAACTTTATGAAAGAAAAAAGAAAGATCAAGGACAGATTGCACAGACAATATGGTGTGGCCATGCGAATTAAGTGTATCACAGACCTCAGGGGTAATGATTAATTAGCTTCTATATATGCATGTGGCTCATAGCATGCCAGTGTATTTGAATGAAATAATGGGAGGCTTCAATCCAAGGTACTGATTATCACCTTTGAAGCCCTACATGGCACCGGTCAGGTTATTTGTGGGATCACTTCTCCCTGAGGGTATCTGCCCGTTCCACCAGATTGGATAGAATGGACACGCTCCAGGTCCCTTTCCTTAAATGTTGCCATCTAGTGGCACCTAAAAGGTGTGCCTTTTCTGTAGCAGCCCCTGCTTTGTGGAACACCCTCCCCCTGAGATTGGGCAGGCCCTCCTCTCTTAGCCGTCCAGAAGGCATAAAGAGTGTCTCTTTTCCCAAACTGCTGGGATAGGGTGAGGGTGGAGCCCAAAGATGGTGGTGTTGGGTGCATCTGAGGAGAATGGCTGAGGCGCCAGGTTTTTGCTTGTTCTTTGCTTTTATTGTTTTTATTGCCAGGGGTTTTTCTGGAGGGGGGGGTACTGTTGTGGTGAGCCACCCAGGGTTGTATCTCTTTAGATGGGTGGCCATATAAGCATTTTGAATAAATAAATATCCAATATGCTAAAATATCTAGTATCTGAAAAAATTACTTGAAATATAGACACACTGCATATCCCTGGATCCTTATAAACATACTACTAGAGGCTGGATGCACAAATCATGGTTTGTTCCTCTTGGATTCAACACTGATGTTGTATCATTAATGGTAAGGTGGCCTTTTATATGCTTTGACTTTATCCAGGTGAGGCTTGGCTTTGGTGACTCATGTGCTGGTAAGCGCAAGCTTCAGTTATTGCAATGTAGTCTTTATGGAGCAGTCTTTGAAAACAATCTGAAAATTCCAGTAGGCCCAGGATGCCAAAGTACAGGCACTGATTGATATTCCGCATTATCCTTGTACTAAAACATGATTCTTTCCCAGCTCAGTTCAATGTGGAGTCCCTGGAGTTCTCTGAGCTTGGCTGTTTTCTTGCAAACGTTTCATTACCCAGCTAGGTAACATCTTCGGTGCACTGAAGATGTTACCTAGCCGGGTAATGAAACATTTGCAAAGAAATAGCCAAGCTCAGAGAACTCCAGGGACTCCACAGTTCAACCCCGAGCTACACATATTCTCTTCTATTGGTATCAGTTCAATGTGTTTAAAGCCTTACATGGTTCATCCTTTACAGTCCTTCCCCTACTCTCAGGTCATCAATGGGGCAGTTTCGGTGGTCCTGCCATGGATGCCTTTAACATCCACAATGAATTTGGGTTTATTTTCCTACTGTAGAGCTCATGCTGTGAAACAAACTGCCACTGGAGTTAAAGCAATCTGCCCTTCTTACTTAAAGCCTGTTTACTTACCCAGACCTTTTTAGGCTTATGTTGCAGTTTTTGTGTTTTTACTTATTATACCTTTTAATGCTTTTTAATGGATATTTCATCATAGTTTTGCAAGCCATAAAAGGAATAGGCAGCATTTGAACTTTTCAAATAAATAAAGTACAGGTCCAGTGTGCCAAGTTAGTACAGAAATGTTAAATAATGCTTACGTTGGTTAGTGTTTCTTTCCAAATTTGAAATCATACCCTCCAGCAATATTTAGCCAGTTTAACATAAGCCTTTCTAAATTACGCTGTGGTTATTATATTTTTATCATGCCCTGAAAGTTTTAGATGTTCTACATGTCAGCTAGCTAGCACAATAGAACCTAATATCATTCCAACACTCACAAGTAAAAATTTGGCCAGGAATAAGGACAGAAAGAGAGGCTATTTCTTCTAGGCTCACAAAATGGCTAGTGATAAACCACGGACTGATTTCATCGTGCAGTTTGGCTGGGTATCCTGTAAACACGGCGATATATACTGGAAGAAGAGGACATTGCCAGTGTTTTGTGAAAGCAAATGTTTGGGGACAGTAATGGCACTGTAAACATGAAAAGTGGTGATGATGCAATTAATAATAAAATGAACAGTTTCCAGCTCTTGCATTCCAATATTTATGGTTACCTTAAGTTAGATTTTTAAAGACCTGCCACTTAAGCCCTTGCGGATTATCATCTCTGTGAATCAAGCCAAGGACCTGCTAGGTGTTAGTGAGCTGCCTCTTCCTGTATTGACTCCGCTCTGGAAAGAAAACAGGAGATCATTACTTCGAGAGATCACAAGAAAATGTATTTGTGTATAGGATTTAGGATTAAACAGGCACTGTGTGTGAAATAACACATAATGACTTGTTTAACATGTAATGAAGGAATAAAAAATGAATATTCTTGCATCATGCTGAGTAAGAGGCCCATTGAGCAAGGAACTGTCATATTAAATTCCTGCTCTGCCTCCAGATTCCTTTTGATTCGTAAATCTTTTGATAAATGCTAATCTAAAATCAAAATGGTTCAGGGGCCCATATGCCAGAAGTGGTCACATTTGTAAAAGTTCAATGAACCTGCAGAAGGAGGTTGAATGTCACTGTTTTACTACAAAGCTTGAGGCCAATATACTTGTGCTGTGCTTTTTGCTTTAGCTCATGATGTCCCATTGCGCCTGTTCTGCCCTTTTTGGAGCTGGCTACAAAAAGTACATAAAATAGCAAGCCTCTTCTGGTTACACATATGTGTAATTAGCAACCAGCAGCAAACAATGATTTCAGTCTAAAAGAAAAAATTAAGCACATTATTTTGAGAGACTGGTGACACCATCTCAGAGAGTTCCAAAAACTGAAAAAAGAGAGGCGTCGTAAACAGGAGGCCGCCAACCTGATAACAGTTGGTGCATGCTTTTGCTGTCACTTAAAATGCTGCATTTTAAAAATGTGTGTAAGGATTTAATGCAACTGTGTAAGGTATATTAGCATCCCTCTTTTCTTTCAGTGTTCTGTGTCTTGTGGACGAGGACAGAAGTACCGAGATGTATATTGCATGTCGAAGGATGGGAAAGTTTTAGAAAACAGTCTTTGTACACAGCTGGCTAAACCAAATGTGCTGAGGAAGTGTAGAGGTGGCAGGTGCCCCAAGTGGAAAGCAGGAGACTGGGGACAGGTAAGGTGTTTACACCCAAACTCTTGATCATTTGTATTTGTATAAGATCGAAAAGGGAATGTAGCTTCATTGCATGTGTATGCTGAAAATACCTGGAGTATATGCTACATTGCTCCCACAGATATTGAACTTCCCATATGTTCAGCATTATATGCAAGAAACTGTGAAAGAATGTTCAATGTTATATGTGAAAGAAACTGTTTTTAGGTAGATCCGTTTCTCTACCAATACTAAATAAATAGACATCTTGAGACAGGGACAATATATAGTCAGTATTAAATGCTTCTCTTTCTATTTATGACTGAAGGACCCCCTCCCTTCAGCCCAACCATTCTAAAGCAGGGGGCTGATCCATCAGTCTGAGATGAAGCATCAAAGGATACTGATCTTGTGCTAGCTGCAGCATTTCATCCACTGCTTCTCTTGTTGCATGTCCCAGAATTTGGATCTTTCCATGTATCTGGCATTTCAGTCCACACATCTGTTCAGATGTACTAAATTTACCCCAAAGGAAGGCAACCCTAATTTAAGGAAGTGCCCCCTCCTTCCAAACCAGGAAAATTAACAAGTAGTTATCACCACAAATAAATTTTCTTTTCTGCCAGGCTTTTTTTTTTTTTTTTTTGGTCAATTAGGATTTCTAACTCTTAACCAAACCAATTCTGGGAAAGTACCTCACCCACTTTATATGTACAGTATATGCCCATTTGTATATGTATGTACAGATATACAGTACATTTGTGTATGAGAATATGTGCCTGTGCGCACCAGCATAAACCAAACTCTCTCCCCCTAAAAAGAGTAAAATCAAGCCAAAAAAAATTAATTGGATTAACAACTGCTGGTTAAAATTAATTACCGGTAAAAAAGAGACCTGCTTGACAGATTAATTGACCCCTCACATGTATATCCTTGCACACCGATAGACTGTGAAAATCTGAACATAAACCTATGCTTTAATGATATGATAGAAATGAATATGTTTTATTTAAGCAGGGGTTGATCTGGGGAAGAGATCCTTGGGTATTAAGAGTTTTTCCTTTAGTCTCTTGTTCCCCTCCACAAGCAGAGGGTTAATTTCTGATGGTAAACCCCCATAGCCCTTTTGAGGCATTACAGAAGGATTAGAAGTTGCCAGGCAAGCAGTAGGGCTAAGCTCATTTTTAGTAGCATCTTCTGTTCTCAGAGAAGGTAAGATGACTGTTCCTCTCAATGCGCTAGTAATCATTGGGCAGGGGAGGACTCTCATCTTCCTATTGAATAAATATAGGCACGCCCACTGAATTGAAAACTGGCTACTAACTACTGGCTAAAGAGTATAATACAGAGCTGCACACTTAATAATCTTCCCCACACACATACAGACATTCTTCATAACCTTCCTTGCAATAGTTTTAAAAGCTTCAGCATCATTTATTGAAAAGAGAGATATGAGTCTTTGAGTGTAGCTGAAGAAAGGGCAGAAGAATCTACATGAAAGAACATTATTTCTGCTAATGCAGCCCAGAGATTGCCTCATATCCCAGACCTCTGGTTTTGTCTGTGCTGTAACTATTCCACTCAGTATTTCAAAGAAAAGACTGTTGTGACTTCAGTAATGTACCGTCCTTTTATAGACAGAGAGGAATGGGAGGGACCAGTGCTTGAAGTTGCTAGGCAATTGTGGGGTGGGTCAAGGAACCTGAAATAGAAGAACATCTGGCCCTAACTTTCCTTTCTTGCTAGTGGCTAGATGGGGAACAAGAAAGAGAAGTATAAAAATAGGACTACCTAGAAAGAAAGAGGGAGAATAGTGAAGAGCATGCAAACGTAAAATATAAAACAAGCGATCAGAAATACAGTTGTGTTCCAGCCCTAAAATGTGGCTGCCACTGAGTAAATAATGGCAACATGAGCAAAAATGCCTTGAATTTATGAATATAAGTTCTTTGGTCAAAATAGAAAGCTAGGGAATTACTATCCTTTTATCCAGGATCCTGAGCCAGTTTGTTATTTCATACAAAGCATCTTAACCTGCCTTTCCCAAACTGCACCCTCCATATGTGTGGACTGTAACTCCCAGAATTCCCAACAATGCACATTTTAGTGGGGATTTCTGGGAGTGGGTCCACACATGTGGGGCGGGAGGCAAATTGCAGAAGGTTAATCCAGAGTTTAACTGTGTGGTGGGAGGACTTCTTTGAAAGAGAAGAAGGGGGGGGGGGGGGGGAGAAAGATACACAAGGAATTGGAGGGTGGCTGAGCATCCTAGAAGAACATCCAAAGCTTTGAGGGCATAAATGAGTATAGGGGGTAAATAGGTAGCAGATAGATGGGTACTGCAAGGAGAAGCAGTGGATAAATCAACCTTCTTTCTTTCTGTTCATCCCTACATTGTGTATATAATATTTTAAACATAGCCCTGAGGCTATGGAAGATAGCCCTGACTCCAATTAGAGGGAGGAGGAGGGTAAGGAAAAGAAGAAGATCTGGGTCACCTTGTTAGACCCCAACATTTGCCCATCTGTTCCAGATGTTAACCCTAATTTGGATCAAATCTGTTAAAAAGTTTTGTTCCAATAAGATGAACTTATTATTTTGTGTCTCCTTAGCAAAATAGCTGCCCCGAGTTATCAACTCATAACTTAAACAATTTGGAAGCTAATAAAAGCATAGTGGATACTGCATAACAGTCTGTCAAAAGCATGAAGAAATATACAAAATAGACACTTTAAATTGTCTAACTATTATCCAAAATGATTGGGTCCATTTTGGAAAGAAACACAAATTAGCAAGACTATAGCATGATTTATAGGCTATGATAATCTGTTGTGATGTGGCAATTAAAAGATTTATGATTGGAATGTTGCGCCCAGTTGCATATGTTTAGCCCATTGACACTAGTGGGGTAAGCATGCCTAACTGAGTGTAAGATTGCATACAATCTGAATGCTAATCGTTATTTCAAGTATAAGCTTATCAGGCCTAGCCAGGAGACTGTATTTTTCAGACATTATAAATAGACGTGTCTGTCACCTTTATACTGTGAGTGATATCAATTTAAGCCATCTGGTCATCTGGCTATAAAGCTGCAGCACTTTTTTTTTTTAATTTATGAAATGTATTTATTGCCACCCATGGGGAACTTGAGAATTTGCCATCAGTGCTGCTTATACAGTCGGCCTAGAAAAAAATATTATTCATTATGGCACAGTGCGGTGGTGCATTTTGTCTAGCTGAACTGTTAGACAATCAAAGCCTAAGGAGGCTGAAATAAATGCCTTCTTAGGATGTTGTGCCTCTTTGTGCTAGATGCCGACGTTGAAGAAATATTTTTATTAGCTGCTGAAATATATTCCTTCTGTAGCGTTTCCAAATCCTGTTCTTCAGACGTCATAGAGAACTGGTCATTTAAAAGGAATGTAAAAGCACCAGAAAGTCTTGGAAGTCAAGAAGCTTAGGTATAAGATAACACAGAGATAACATAGCTGCTGCTTGAAATTTAAGCTAAGGGATTGGAAGAAGGAAGGAGAGAGACATAAAACTTCACGGTTTACTTTATGTTTCCTGGGGGTAAAAGCTGGAGCAGAAAAATGCCTGCAAAAAGAGTACAATATTTGCCCATCCAGAAGCGTTTTCCCCAAATAAGTGCCTCAAACGGCTTGTGGGGGAGTTGTCCTATATTAAGAGAGAAGATTCTGTTGAAAACAACAAAGGTTGAAGACGCAAATAATTAAAGCAAGTGGCTGCAAACACTGATGCCGAAAGCTAGAATACATTTACTCCACAAGAGAGGGGTGAGGCTCATGCCAGGTGCTCCCATTGTGACTTCTGACCTATTTTTCCTCAGTGAAGGTGCAGCTGCACAAACTGGGGGAAAGAGGTGGTTGCCGTAACTGTTTGGAATGGGGCGCTTCGTTGTTGTTGTTGTTGTTGTTGTTCAGTCGTTAAGTCGTGTCCGACTCTTCGTGACCCCATGAACCATATCGCGCCAGGCCTTCCTGTCCTTCACTGCCTCCCTGAGTTTGCTCAATTTCATGCCCATTGCTTCAGTGATGCTATCTAACCATCTCATCCTCTGCCGTCCTCTTCTCCTTTTGCCTTCCATCTTTCCCAGCATCAGGGTCTTTTCCAAAGAGTCCTCTCTTCGCATTAGGTGTCCAAAGTATCTGAGCTTGAGCTTCAGTATCAATCCTTCCAATGAGCAATCAGGGTTGTGCATTCCCAAATGTTCTGAAGCAGTTCTTTCAGAGAATTCGCATTGTCCTGGTTATTACATTCCCATAGATGCCTACGGGAAGCCTGATTGTGGCTTCCCATAGGCATCTAAATTGGCCACCGTGGTAAACAGGTTGGATTACATACAACATTGGTCTGAACCAGCAGAATAGTTCCTGAAATCTTACTTCCTAATAAGTGCAAAGCGACGGCTGATCATTTTGCTATTTATTTATTTATTTGTTCATTCATTCATTCATTCGTCAGATTATCATCTGAAGTAAATCACTGGTTGTACCCAGTGCATTTACCTTGTACTTCTTTTGCCTCTGAATTACCAACTGTAAGCCTATCACCACTATGTCTTGTATTTAGCCCGGATAACTCACACATGCAGTCATGTTAGAAAAGCCACTTTCAAAGCTGATCATTCATTGCTCTTAGATGCCCATTAATGTCTGCAGTGTTACTCACAATATGACAGAACCCAACTCTTTCTATAAATCAAGCTTCAGTCCTGAAAAGAGACTTCTATCCCAAAGCCTGTTTAAATTACCAACTCATTTCTGCATAATTTAGGTTCAGTATGGTATTAGATCTTCTATCCCTCCTTAGCAGGTACATTGAAGATGCAAAACAGTCTCTGTTGTTCCGGTTCATTCATAGGTCCTATGGATTTTTGTCATTTTCAGATACGTTTTTAAAATGGCAACCTTTGTACTGACGTATTCCCAATACTTCTTTTCAGCTCTCGGGAAACAGTGAACCAAACCTCCTTCTTTCATACCTTCTACTGCCTTTATAAATAAAAAAGGCAATCTGTGCCTGCATGTATTTGGAAGGGGAAAGTAAAATAGCAAGAAATTCCCCTATTTGAAGTTTAAGAAAACACAAAGTTGTTTAATTTTGGCAGACTAAACATGTTTTAATGAACACAGAATGTAGGCATAACCCAAAAATGGAAATGCACATTTCTGTAATGCTGAAGAACGTTCTGGGAGTAGCCAGCAAAGCAGCATTTTTCATTGGGAGAAATAGTATTTTCCTTTTTTGTTTTTTAAGCAAATCAGAAACATTTTTTATTAAAATAGTTTTTTGCTAGAGTTATGCCTTTCTGTGTTTTCTGCTTTCAAGTAAAAAAAAAATTATTTTTTTTTGCACAAATTGTGATCTGCAGAACATATCTTTTTATCCACTGGAAATGTTCTAACTTCTGCCTATAAAGTAATAAGCTTGCACGTTATTCCCAGGATATTAGTTAGGGAATCATACAAGTATCAGACTCATATATTCATATATATTCTTGAGAATTAAATTTTGAATACTATAGATATGAGATAATTTTAAATTTTAGAATGCATTTCTTTTGCTGTGATTGTGTGATCCCACTATTCCCATGAGGAATGCAGAGAATAAACAGTATTATTAATCACAATAGAAAGCACAGTACCATATGGGAAACATTTGCATCAGCCAATATAGAAAGGAGACTATATTGTGTTCCACTTTTCATGTTAGAAAACTAGTTTCCATAAATATTTATAATCCAAAGGAATGTCCACAGTCAGCTTATTCTTTTGGGTTTATTCACTTTACAGGACACTCAAAGGCGAAGAAACCCTTCTGTGGAATTATTTTTTTCTGTGCATAGTAATTTACAACAAACTGTAAATGCAACAAAGTTATAAGGAAGTGTAACTTATGGATGTGATAGTATTTAATTTGTATACTCGTTCCTGCTTTAACTGGAGCTTTTATATTATACCTGCAAATGATTAAATGTTATACCTGTTATTTGTGTTTCAAATATCTCACAAAGCATAGGGATATAAATTAAAAGATGTTTAATAGTTTTTGCATTATTACAAAGCTTATAAAGTTAAAAATTGCTAAATGTCAGATTATTATCTACTGTATGTTTCGGCTATATACTTTCTTAAACAGTGTTTCTCAATGTTGGCAACTTTAAGACAGGTGGATTTCAACTCCCAGAATTCCCCAGCCAACTGCCTTTGAGAATATCCTAATAACAAATATATTAAACATTGCTATAGTCAGGCCACAAAATTGTGCATAAATACTATGAAATAAATCTAATTTAGAGTTAGGATTGATTTCTTTGTAAATCTTCAGCATTGGGCTGCAACAGCTACCTTCAGCCAACTGGTTGTTCAGAACCCTTAGACCCAAATACTCATGGTCAGTGAGCTCAATGATATTGATCAAGTCTTTTCATGCATTGCAAATATTACCTAAGACTTCACAATGATAATTAATATAAAAGACAAGATAGTTTTTAAATAAAGCCATATTTTGCTACCTGTCATGCACTGAATAATGTATGCTAGATTCCTATAGAAGAAAATGAATGTGTTTCCATGTGGATACAACACATATGATCATTTCATATCACATTCCATGTGACCTTGTGGTCTTTGCATCGTATTTTCCTGTAAACAATAGACTTCTGTGGCTCAGAATAAAGGCCAGCCATACCATGAGATATATTGAGAAGTCTGCCTTGGTCAGCCCATTTTAGGCACAGTAGAGCACAAATTACTGTCAGTTATATACTTTATATGCATGCTATAAAAGTAATTTTGTATATATGATGCTATATTCTGCCCTGTACAATACAGTGATTTGAAATTATAAACATGAATGCAAATGTATTGATCAGATGGAAAGTGGATACAACACATATGATCATTTTAGTAGTATACTTGATCACTGCAACATAAATCTGTCTGTGTCCCAATGGAAGAATATAATTTCAATATAAGAAAATGAAGTATTGTTCAGGCTCTGTGGTGCTTTGGATCAGCCCTATACAACAGCATTTCATGTGGAAATAATAACTTTTCTGAAAAATTTCAATGACATATGTCTGTCTTAAGATCTAAAGAACTTAATAAGTTCTGAATTAGGAACATTTCCCATTGAAGAGACTTAAAACATAGGCAAAGTGCTTGACACTTACTTTTTGAACCTCTCCAGTGTTCAGTGTCCTGTGGGAAAGGAATTCAGCGGAGAAGTGTCTTCTGCCAGTTTACTACTTCAAAAACAACTAGAGAGACTGAATGCAGTCAGTCAAGCAGACCAGCTTCTGAACAGGAATGTCAAATGGCAGAATGTTCTTTCTACTATTGGAAAACAGAGGACTGGCAAGAAGTAAGTGGACAAGTAGTCTGGTATAAAATAAGAGTTGTATTTAAAATGTTTAGAAAAGAGCTGTTTTTGAAGGCTTTGTTAATCTTTGCAAAGAGCTTTACATCATCTGAACCTCCGTAGGTAGGAACACCCCAGCCATGCTTAGTACTTGGATGGGGAACCACTGGAGAATTCCAAAGCTTTGGCTACATTGGCAAATAAAAAAAAACAACAACCTTCCAGAAAGAAAGAAGTGATAAGCCACTTCTATAATGTTGTTAAAAAGAAGGGAAGGGAAGGGAAGGGAAGGGAAGGGAAGGGAAGGGAAGGGAAGGGAAGGGAAGGGAAGGGAAAATAAATGCAGTCACCAGGGATTGTCCTTAACGTGGGGACATCTTTACCTTTTCTTCAGAAATACCATGAGCTGAATGAAATAACAGCTAGCTGGTTCAAACATACTGTTATTAAATGGCCAATTTTTATGGTACAGTTAACTTGTACCATGTCTATTTTAGAAATACATGCTACCAACCACTTCCATTTGACTTCTGCCAGTGAGAGTGACTGAACAAACCAGGAAGCCTTGTATCTCAGTCCAGATCCTGACTGTATGGATTTATTGGCTTATTTTCTTTAAAAAATCAGTGCTTGTTTTTGCAATTCTAGTTTTATGGAAAAGCTCACTTTGTACCTAACACTAAAACCAACCCAGAATAGTCTAATTTGTGTAGTCATTCTTGCTGGCAGGAAGAGCCAAATAGGTGTGACTAAAGAAGTCTATCTTATTATTATCAAAGTGGAGCTTTGCATAGCTCCTAAAGTTTATTCTGTTTTATGACTTTCCCCGAAGACATGGATTAAAAGGTTCTATAAATTAATCATCAATAGGATACATATTATAATAATCTCCCTCTGTATCCTATTCCTGTATTCAGCTTACTGTTCTCTAGAAATATGTATTTGCTACGTGATCCAAGTCAGACTGCTGTAAAACACTTCCTTTGAAAAATGCCTTATTATTAATACATTACAAAGTTGTTTATTGCTATAAATCAAAGTGTAACAATTGTGGTGAATGTGAAAAATATCTAACAGACATACTGACATATTGATTGGGTCTGGTAGGTAGTGAAAAGGCTTGTCAGAAATTAACTAAAGCCCATTAGGATAGTTACTGGTTCTGATGCAGTTGGCTAAATCCCGCCTTTGGGCATTTCAATTGGTAAAGAGGCAAGCAGAATAGAAACATTGCCATGGACAAGTATCTAGAATGTTAATTCAGGCAAATACTGAATATTAGATTCTTAAGGAACACCAAGACATTTTCAATAACCAGTGACTTGTTAATTAAAGCAGGAATCTCAATTTTTCAGAAGAAGTAGAGTATTTTTAGTAAGTTGCATTTATTTCATCCAGTGTAAGAAATATAATAAGCAGTAACTTTAACTTTAACTACTACCACGTGGGCAAATACAGTAATTTCAGGTTTCTCTTCAGTGTAAACTACATGCTGATAATAGGGTAATTGTTGACAATAATTTGTTCTGTTTTGAAATTGACCGGATAAATCCAAAGTTGCGTGCCTCAATTACATCTTAACTGCTTTTTAAATATTGCCTTTTAGAAAAGCAAATTGCAGTATAGTCCCAGATATACTCAACAGTAAGTCTCTGGAAAGCTTGGATTCAGTTCCCAAAAGGTGCTTTGGAGCATGCAGGACCACAAATGCAGTACTTGCCATTGACTCATTAAAGCGGCATTGTCTCTTTTCTAGGATTGAGTTGCCAAAAGGTGGTGCATTCACACTACCATGCACTCCAAAGCACCCTTTTAGAATCAAATGCAAACCATTTCATAGCCCTACATAATGGTGACTAGCTATTGTGATGTCTGTGTTATTAAAAAGCCCTAAAAATAGTATACATCTTAGTAGGATAAGGCAAAATTGAGAAATGGCCGCTGTGATCACTAGGTGTTATACTGATTTCTACAAACAGTGTGTTTTGTATGTAGCTTTGGGCAAGTTAAGATGTATTTGATAAAGCAGATTTAGAAATGATTATTCAAATCTCAAAATCCTTCATAAGAAATTGGCCAAGTTTATTTCTGAATCTGATTTTGTTGATCAATTTATATGGTTCTTGACATAACCAAATGTACTTAGTTATGAATAGGGAACAGTTGTAACATAGTGGGAGAGTAGAAAAACAACTTCAGTCCCTAATGCTTCCAAGCAAAGTTGGGAAATAGAGCCACATCCAGGCAGAATAGAGAACATTTGCGTAGATGGACTCACTATAAGACAACTTCCAGTGCAAATGCATTCAATTTTAACACAGCACTGTAAGATCTAGGTGAATGTCTATGTTGTGAAAGAAAAAAGAGGAAATAAATGAAGGTCCTTCTAAAAATAAAACCTGTTTAAATCATGTCCATGCTTTAAAACCTTTCTCCAAAGCCTGTTAAAATAGGACAAGAGTCATTAAGAGGGAGATTAACATATGTGAGGTCGGAGCAAGTCAGGTAGTAATTAGAATAGTTTGTCTTTATTTGGGAACAGAAAAATTCTCAGTACTTGAAGCTCTACAACCTGACATATTAATATTGATCTAAGAGTAGAGAGTTTGGTTAGATGACCTATTAGGTTAAATACACAATACATAGCTTCCTTTTGGTTTTCCTCTGCTCAAACTAAGCATAGGAGCCTGAAACAGATAAGTGTACAGAGACCGATTTTATCCCTACTCCTTGGCCAGGCACCCACTTCAAAAATAATTGGAGCTCTCACATGACATGGGTAGTTAAAACCAAAAACAAAAGAAACAGAAAAGTCTTATTGATGTCTGGCATACAAAAGATTAAACTTCCCTGTCCATCAAATTGTGGCTCCAATCTATATCAGGGCCTGCATGCCTACCTTTGACCCCATTCTTTCATTCTGATTAAAAATTGAATAACTACACCAAGAGCCCTATTTTTTTAATGCCGTTTATTTGTCTTCCCATTTCCTTTACATTTTAAAGGATAATCAGGCTTTTGTGAGTTATGAGTTGTGTATGTCGATATATGATAGGTGCATAGTATTATTTCTATTACGCAGGATATCTCAGAGTAGATGGAAAATATACACCTTTATTTTACATTTGAGTTGTATGCAGAATGAAGGAACAGACTAAGGCTGTGGCATCTTTACTGTAACGTTTGCCCAGTGTAATATTATTTAGCACCATGATGACACAGTTATATAAACTGGTTAATTATCTAATCTGATCTGGTTATGAAAGATGCAGCAATCATGTTTCACTTATTCAAAATTGCATATAGCCCTTTCCTCTCTACCCTTTCTTTGCTGAGTTTCTGTTTTAAAGAGCAGGGGTGGGAAGTAATGCAATTCCCAGTTCTTCAAATTCTGAAAGAATAAACTTTTCCCTTTTGAATGATTATTTAAAGCTAAGACAGTAGCTCCCTCCAACTAAACTTCTCTTTTAATGTCAGCTTCCTTGTCAGTTGCTTAAGCGAAGACAACAATATACAGGGCAGAAGTTCTTACCACAATTTCTGTATAAAGTTATGGACTGTGGAAATCATTTTTAAAAGAAATTTTATTTTGATGTTTTTCTGTTGATTTATAATCCATAGATGCTCCTCTTGCATGTAATGAGAAGTGAGGGGTAATAGAAGTGCCAAAAAGGTTTATCTTCAACTGGAGTAAAAAAATATATATATATATATATATACACACACACACACATATATATACATATACATACATACATACATACACACACACACACATATACACACACACACACACACACACACACGTACAATTTTTTTTTTTTTTTTTTGAGCAGTGCTGCAGTAGCTTACAGCATCTCAGGATTTACTTGTTGCATTATACAAGGAAAAAAGAAAGAAAGATCCAATCTTACCCTGTTGGTTTCCCACAAACTTCTGGTAAAAAGAAAGTGACATTGTTGTAAACACAGTATAAACATAACACATCCAAGCTAATACACATATTAAAAGCACTTAAAAAGTAGGTCATCAAATAGCATGAATTTGCAAGACTTACCCAATTGAAGTAATTAGCTCCAAAGTAACTACTCCTGCCGTGTCTTTCCAGCTCTTTCTCTCTGTTTCTCACTATTTCTGTTACAACTTTCCACAACTGGAAAGCATTAGATACCCCTCCTCTGTAAAACATTGCCCACCCTTTTGTGGGAGGTGAATGTCTGATGGGCTATGCTGATTTTCTAAAGCTTTCCAGGCTCCCCCTGTGTTAGTTTGATATGTGTGTGTGTGTATCTGTGTCTAGTCTGTAAATCTCTAACATGTGACAGAAGAAACTACCAGGAATGTTTTTCTTAAAAAAAAAATCACACCACTTTTTATTCCACTTTAAAGAAAACATGTTCTAGATCTATCACATTGTTTTAAAAATTATTCCTTTCTATCTCTTTACCAACCATTGTGGAAGTTTTTCTTTGGATTTGCCTCACCTCCTTTTCCAGTTAGTTTTGCTTATCGATTGAAAGTCACCTTGCCTGACATATATAAATAGTTTATAAGTTGTTTATTGAGAAATGAGATACAGACTGAATTAAGACAGCTATTAGTAAATCCAAATTGACAGAAAAGGCCTGTTGGAAACAAGGTTACAACCTCATTAATGTCTCAACTTGAACCCTCTGCAACTTTGTTATTTACTGTCCCAAGCTGTCATTCATAATCCTTCCAAAACTCTGTCTTGTTTTGATGTACATACTGTAATTCTTTAGAAAGGCAGTTGACACAGCTTTCCGTAATCCAATGCCCATCAGAAGAGTTCACCTCAAATCCCCAGCTGACACGGGAGGTGAAGTTTTACAATGCAAAACCTACGTATCTGGGAAGCCTGGTGTAAAGTAATTTTTGCAGATAATTTGGAAACTCCAAGTCATATTTTCCAATATAGGACATATCTTGACACTAGATTGATGCTATTGGAATAACCATTTCCAGAGAAAGTAGAAAAATAACAGATGCTTCCATATATACCTATAGAGAAAGCTTTTAAGATATTATATCTGGGCTGTGGATTCCAATTATGAAAGCTTATGCTTGCCTTCCCCAACTTTGTGACTCCTGGACAACATAACCCCTGGATATGTTGCATCATGTTTAGCCAGCATGATATATATGCCATAATAGATACGCTAATCTCTGCCACAAGAGTCTATTGCTTTATGGTAGTGCTTCTCAACCTTGAGAACTTTAACATGCTGGCTGGGAAATTCTGGGAGTTGAAGTCCACACATCTTAGAGTTGCCAAGGTTGAGAAACACTGTTCCATGGTATAATTCATTCTTAACACTTTTGCGTGTCTGTAGATATTTTTATTGCTCTTTAAAAACCCATAATTAAATCTGAAAAATGCCTATGTGTCATAGTACTTTGTCCTCAAGGACATTAGATTTCTGGAATTCCCTATTGCATAAGACCAAATTACTGTATTAAGAATTTTTAAAGGAGAGTAAAGCAAATGAAGTTCGCCAATAAATCCAACTCAGATTAGCCATTGCCGTGACATATGATGTCACACTTTCCTCTTACCTAAATAATATAATGCTACTTGTGATAGTTACCCAACAATGTGCAGAAATTGGAAGCAACCAAACAGTATCAGACATTGCCAGGCATCTACTATTGACATGTATGAACCTATAAACAGCAGATTTTATACGGTAGTTTCATCAACATAAGGAATAACTGTTTCTAAATGAAGAGCAAGCAGCAGGGAGAAATAATCAGGCCAATTATTCAGATTCAAAAGTAGACATTCATAAAGGGTGTGGTTTCCCCTCATGTGCCCAAATAGAGTATTAAAGGAACTGGCAACTAAAAACCACACCATTTACAGAACCAAGCTTTGGATTCAGTTGCTGTTTTAAAGCATTCTCTCTGGTTATGCAAGGCAATGACTTAAATAGGCACAGAAGATAATTATTTAAGTCAAGAATGGTGGCAAGAATGCTGGCTCTGAAAACAGGAATAATCTTAGTGCTAGGAGAGAATGACAAAGAACAGTCCTGGAGACAAGTAGATGTTGAATTAATCCTGTGCTAAATCAGTTTGAGAGAACTGAGGCAAGGGAATGAGCAAAAAAGAGAGAAATATTGCTCATACTCTGGGGCAGTTTAAGAATTCAAGCCAAGATGACAAACCTCTAGGTCTGTGCTTAAGATGGGATAGCATAAGAGAATAATGAGCTTCTACTGAGCAGTAAAAGGACTTGCTATTAGAAAATAATTGTTCTTCACTTTGTTTAAGAAAGGATAACTGCTAAAGATGATTGCTATGGATACAATGGTATTCAGAGACACTTCAATTTCTTGATGTGTTAAGAGATAATAACTCTCCAGTACCAGACTTCTGACTAACCGTTTTCTCTTGGGTGTACTATTAGAAGTCTTTCACAGTCATGTAGTTATTATTAAATATTACACGTCTCTGAGAATAACACCGCAGAAGCACAGATCCTGTAGAAGCACATTTCTGTTCTTAATGGGCAAAGAACACATATAATTGATTACTTTCTCTTCAGTATACCTAATGTTCCTAACAGTGTCTTGTGCTCTGACCTTGGCTGCTGTTTCCAGAATAAAATTGACGCTTTGAGCCAAGGGATCTAGGAAGTGTCCAAAGTAAATAAAAGTTATGAACTAGTGATGAAGAGGAAGCCAGCAAAACTGACTGTAAATCAAAGGAGAGACAGCAGGGAGGAGATTTTGTGTCATGGAAGAGCCCTGCTGGATTAGGCCAATAGCCCATTTAGCTCAGCATTCTCTAACCTGCAATTACTGACCAGGTGCATTCAGGAAGTTCATAAACATGGGCAGAAGAGCAACAGTCATTGTCATCTGTTGCTTCTTAGCAGCTACTATTTAAAGTATACTCCAAACAGCCATTAAGGCTAGTAGCCATTTATAGTCCAATCCTGTATAAATTTGTCCAACCCCCCTTTAAATGATCTAAATAGGTGTCCATAACCTCTATCAGAAAAGAATTTGGGAGTATAAGTGATGGCTATACTATAAAGTATATAGGTAGTAAATGGTTATACTATAAAGGTCATTATTTTGTGAGCTACTGTGAAAGGAACCATTGAAGTCAAAGAAGAAAAAATTCTTGTGCTTTCATTTTGCTTCCAGTTAAGCAAATTCCCACTTGTTATCTAGTTTCAGTAATCCCTAAAGAAAGTAGTTACAAATTTGATTCTGATGCTCATTTAATACACATAATATATGGTTAAGAATGGGCTGTACAGCTGCAGCCATTCCATAGTAATTATTACATGCTATTAAATTATTCCATAATTTAATGATGATTGGAAAGTTCTAGAGAGGCTAAGTGGGTTAAAGTAATTTAGCCTATTTAAAATGGCTAAACATGGCTATGGTGTAGGTAGTGTTTATTGGATCCACTTGAAGCTCAGCTCCTTTGTCCTGTATGGATACAGCCATGCAGTTTTCTTGGTTGTATGGTTGGGCAATGTCTACTTCCTGATTTATTTATTTTTTTACTTCTGTATCTAGCTTACAGCCCTTGAATTGATTGGTGGTCTGTACATCCTAACCAAGCATAACCCTGCTTAGTTTCAAGCCCAAGCAGGGTCAGCCAGGTGCTGCTTCCTGCTGAGATGTATAACTTAATAGTGATGGAACAGGTGTGTTTTTAATTCAGAGGAGGCACATGGTTTAATTGAAGATTTACTCTACGGCTCTCACTTAAGGGAGTTGGTATTGACCCAAGCTACCATATCAACTCTAGCATTTATTTAATCATTGAAAATGACATTTAAAGTGACTGAAAGGAATAAGAGTCATGGGGGCTACATGCAGCCCACCAGCATCCCTTTTGTAGTTAGAAGATTCCCTTCCATGGAATAAATGAGGCCAACATTTTGGCACTTTTCTGCATTTGGGGAGTTTTAAAGAGCGAAATGGGTGCCATAAGCCTTGCAAATGTTTACGGCACTCATTTCACCCCTCAAAAGTCCTCCACCCCCTTCCCAGAACAGATCCTGGCCCTGCCTGTAGTTGGAATACAGCCTTCAAATTGCCATGCAAAATCTGGAACAGCCCTCAAACCAAGAGAAATTGTACATCCCTGATCACATTTCTTATGCTCCTCTTTTTTGTCATCTAACTTCACTGATGTCACATTCTGTCTACCAACTACTCACTTTATTTTATCTTGACAGTGTAGCAAAACCTGTGGCAAGGGGTCTAGATATCGGAAAGTGATCTGTTTGGACCAAAATATGCAAGAAGTTGATAGTCCTCACTGTGATCCAAGCAAGAGGCCATCTGATGCTGAGATCTGCACCTTGCCCCCATGTGAATACATTTGGATTACAGGAGACTGGTCAGAGGTATGTGTCTTAACTCTGGGCAAAGAAAGAACAGCAAGGCTTAGGGATGTCCATGCTCCCAAGTTGATTTCCAAGTTCCATGCTTTCAAGTTGATACCTTGATAAACCAGTCCCCACCCAAAGATGAGCCCATCTAGGAAGTTTACCTTCCCAGAAGATAAGCAAGTCAATGAACCTGCCAACTGAGGAACTGAGCCCCAGCACCAGGACCAACAAAGTAAAATACTAATGGAATTTAGGCCCAAACATCTGGAAAGTACCCAAACTGGGAATGGTGGCAATGCACATTTGACTCATGAAACTTCATAGGCCACTGGGTAGCTCATTTTCTACTTTGTCAAATATTTACTTTGAGTGATTTTTTTAAAGTATATTTTCATTTTACTTTGTCTTTTTCAGTGTTCTGTGACATGTGGTAAAGGCTACAAGCAAAGGCTGGTTTCCTGCAGTGAAATTTATTCAGGGAAAGATCATTATGAGTATGGTTATCAGAACACAGTCCACTGTCCAGGCACACCACCACCAAATGTGCAGTCATGCTATCTAGGCGAGTGCCCTGTTTTGGCATCGTGGAGAGTTGGAAATTGGGGAAGTGTATGTTTCTAAACTTTTGTTTTGTTATTATTCGTGATTTATTTTACTACATAGCCCAAAGAAACAAGATGCCCTCTTTGCTTTCTTTCATGGATTGCTGTGTGTTACTTCATGAATGAACTCTCAGTATTCCCTTGATCTTGTGTCTGTCCCATGGCTGTACAAACTGGTGCCCGAGAGCCACATGCAGCTCGCCAAAGACTCCTCCAACTTATTTATTTATTTATTTACATTATTTATAAGACTGCCTTTCTCAACATGGTAACTCTGGGTGGCTAAAGTGCGTAAAACATAGCAAAACATGGCATAAAAGCTTTTTAAAAGGGGTATTTAAATATCTGTAACAGAAAAACATAATAATTAAACATACATAAACAGTACAATGTGACCAGGGCTTCTAGTAAACTCTCTGAAAAGAAACTAAAGTAACTTTACATACAGAACTCAGCAGACATCCTGGCCCATGTTTATAAGAAAACCCAGATCTTTGAGGCCCTACGAAGGGCTAACAGGGTTGGGGGTTCCCACGGTCTGGGGGGAACACTGTTCCACAGGGCAGGTGCCACGATAGAGAAGGCATGTCTCCTGGGTCCTGCTAGATGACATTGTTTCACAGAAGGGGCCCAGAGCATGCCTAACCTGCCAGATTATGTGGGATGAGCAGAAATACTTGAATACAAGCAGTCCTGCAAATAACCAGGCCATGTGACATGTAGGGTTTTATAGGCAATAGCGGCACTTTGAATTACACCCCAAAGCCTAGTCTGAGCCAGCACAGTTTGCAAAGCAGTGTTGTCACATGGGTGAATTGTGTTATGCCCCAAACTGCATGCACCGTTGCACTCTGGACTAGTTGCAGCTACTAAATGTCCTTCAGGGGCAGCCGCATATAGAGCACATTGCACCAGTCCACCTGGGAGATGAATAAGGCATGAGTGGCTATGAGCAAAGCCTCCCAAATCAAGAATGGACACAAGTTGTGCACAAGATGGATTTGTGCAAAGGCCTTCATGGCTATGGCTGCCACCTTCTCCTCAGTTAAGAGCTGTGAGTCCAAGAGGATCTCCAAATTGTGTACCATCTTTGTCTGCCACCCTAACCAGAGTCAAAGGGGGGAAATTGCCAGATACTGTGGGCCCTAAAACCCATAGCCATTTGGTTTTTCTAGGATTAAGGCAAATCTTGACCTTTCCCATCCAGCTTCCAGACACTGGGAAAGAACCTTGGTGGTGGCCCAGGGCAGAAATATACATCTGAGTGTATGGATGGCCTGACCCATCTGTTTTATGTAGAATTGCTACTGAGTTATACATTTAACATGCAGAAGAGAACACTTATTAAATACAAATGGATTGTGTTGCATTTAATTAATTTCAGTTTCCGTTTTGGTCCCATTCACTTCATTTTCATGACCCCATTTATGTTTTGGAAAATGGCCTGTGCCAAGTACACCTTTTCACCCTGCAAATGTTGCATACCCTGATATAATTCTCCCTACTGTCAGTGAATGGCCAGAAATTACAGTTTTTATGTGTATAGCAAAGGGGTATTTAAATAATTAGATCTCAACTTACATAAATTTTGGTGGCTTAGAGAACTGCACATTTGGTTCATGGCAAAAAAAAATAAATCAGCCAACCAGTTAACATGGATAGGAAGTAGCAACAAAGGATAAAATATATGCTCCACATCCAGATTTGGCTCCAGAGAGATTCTTTTTTCCTTACCTAGGTATCCTCTCACTGCCAATCACTGTTTTTCTCCATGCATAAGAAAGAGCAATACAGACTCTAAGCGGTTGAGTAAATGAAGAAAGAAAGCTAGGCAGGCCAACACTAAATACGTAAGTGTTGACCAAAGCATGCTCAAACCAAGGTGGTCATATTGTGTGGTCCTGCGTTGCTAGGAGATATGGAATTTTGCTACTGAAAAACCCAAATTCCACTTACAAGGTCACATACAGATCTTTTTTTTCCTTTTAACACCATCCCCACACAATTGAGAAGTCTCTGGCGTTTGTTTGGGGTTCGGAAGGCTCTCTCTCCCCTTGCTGTGACCAATTGTTTGTATTGCTTGGATACAGAAATAAAATCCAATCCATTTGAACTTTAGAAAAGAGCTTTTCTGACAGCTCTTCGAATAACTTTCATATTTGCTACATGGATTTTCACTTGGCTTCATACATTTTATGGTACAAAGCTTATTGTGGTTGCATATCTTTGCTGAAAGAGAAATTAGTTAGTCCTTCATAGTAAACAACTGGAATAGTCAGTGGTAATGAGATGTTGCCTGTATTTCTTTTCAGTGTCAGTTTTTACTGTCCTAGATAGGGAAGTGGGAAGTTTTGTTAGAGCAAAATTAGGTAGCAGAAGTTCAGAAAGTCATGATTTCTTCTATTTTGAGGCTGGAAACACAAAAGCCACAGTGTAAATCCACAGAGGCTTAGCATGTTTTTTAAAACACTAACCTTTTGTCTCCAGAATACCTGGGAAAGAATAGAAAAATTCTATCCTTGCCATGTGCAATCCCATCCATTTTGCATCTTTGTCTCACCCACCATTGGGACCCACAAACCCCTTCCACAATTATGTATGGCCACCCAAAGATTACTTCTGGGTGCTCTATCAAAAGCCTCTAATGAACTCTTAAGTAAAGGACAATATAGTCTTTAATTTGAGCTAAAAGTGGGAAGTGTTACCCTGTGCCTCCATTTAAGCTTGTTTACTCAATAGTTGTATGTGTATTCCATCTGCATTTCTTTGTTCTGAAAATTATTTCTCTAAATAACAGCAAACAGCTGGTGCATTCTGCAGTTTATTCTGCTACTTCTCCTTAATTGTTCCATCTTTGATATGCACCTTACCAAAGAGTTTTATTGCAGGAAGATCAATGATATTTTGAACAATTAATTGGTTTTCCTTCAGCATGTCCTTCTTTCAGATGGTATATTGCTATACCCAATGATAAATAGCTGTGATAATATGCCTGCCAGCAGGTAAATCTGTGTGTGTGTAAGCATGCACAGAGAAGGAGAGTTATATGGCAAATTGCTGTTTATAGCACTGGGTAAAAATTGCATACTGTGCAAAAAGGTTTCCTCCCCCATTTCCTCTCCTTTTAAAAATTGTTCTGCTATTTAAGCCTCAATAGGCTTGTAGTTCTCACTGTTCATAGCTCCTAATATCCTTGTGTTTTTAAAGAACATCTTAATCTTCACACAGTTGTACCAAGTATGCAACAAAGAACATTTGTAGAGTTCAGAAGGGCAAAGAGAGTAAAGATGCACAAACGTTTACTTTTTTTGTCCTGCCTTTTAATTAAGCTTTGGTTTTGTTAGCATGTTAAGTTCTCATTCTCTCTTTCTTTCTCCCCACAGCTCACTAGAACGTTATAAGAATTAGGAAAGGTCCTGAATTTGTTTCCTTCTTTTTCAGTGTTCGGTGAGTTGTGGAATTGGGGTAATGCATCGGTCAGTTCAGTGCCTCACAAACAGTGACCAAGCAAGTACCTTGTGCCTCGATGATTTAAAACCTGAGGAAAGGAGGAGATGCCACAACATTCATGATTGTAAGGGTCTTTAGAAATGAGTTTTATTTTTCCTTTTAATCCTGTGCTAGCATTAGTACAGATCTAGTTCCACTCATTTTCATATCACAGTCCACACTTTTTCCCTTAATTAATTTAAATGTCAAAGGTCACTTTAGAGTGATTTAGAAGAACAGCTCTCTTCCACATTCACATAATCTGTCCCAAGAATTTGGGAATTCTGATTTGAAAAAGCCTCAAGTGATCTGAAGCTTTGGCATTACTTCAGTGGTATGTTGTAAAGATGCCCTGTAGCACCTTCCAAGCCAGGAAGGCAACAACAGAAAAGGCAGGGAATGTTACTGTGTTTGGAGTCCATGACAACGCATGCTACGGCCCCTTGCAAAAGCTAAGCAGGCCTGGGGCTCAGTCCTTGAAAGACCATCATATGTGCAGTCTTGAATGAACAAGCAAGAAAAGTGGGATATGTGAATATAAGACCCAAATAAAATTTCCTATCACCTATGTATTGGGGAGTGAGGAGGAGATCCTAAGAGTTCCTCCACTGCAACAAAAATGGCAATTATTTTCAAAATTCTGGTGTCCTTCCAACAAATGAACAGCAACAATAATAATCTTCAAATGTAATAGTCCAAGAAAACTGTCAAAAGTGATTAATCTTTTCCATACCTATCTTTACCTGATTTCTTTTCATAATCCTTATAGACACTTTTGTTTTGCACAAGGAAGACCAGGACTGGTATCAGGTAAAATGCAAGCAACCTGTGATACATACCCCTTAGATGGCCATGTGAGCAAATTGCCAAAGGTTGCATTGTCACTGGAGGTCTGGTGCTGGAACATCCCAAAACAAAATCTTATCTCTTACAAATTTCATAACATCACTGAAGGTGTTTGGGGGAGGGTGTCCCTCTTTCATGTACGTCCAATGTCTTTCTCTTCAATTAAGTAACTTAAGACATTGCATGTATTTTAAAATATTCATAGTAATATTCCATTGATCAGCTGTTAGGAACTGACATTGCAGTGTTTTGACTGTTTCTTTTAAAAATGTGTTAACTTTTTGCTGATTAGAATCTCATCTTTCTTTTCTTTATTTTAGGCGAATTACCAACAAGCTGCAAGGAAGTAAAAAGGCTCAAAGTCATGACTGAGGATGGTGAATATTTTCTGAAAGTTAAAGGAAGACTTTTAAAGGTGTGACTCAAACACTTCCTGTGTCTTTCTTTTTTGGAGGGAGAAAGCAGTTTACAGGGCAGGAAGAAACCTTAGGTTCAAATGACTGTAGATTTTTCTGCTTGTTATATAGTTCTGTTTTCTTGCTGAAAGTATAGGCATTTCCTCCTTAGTGACTTAGAAGCAGGGCATTCCACAATAAGTATCATTACCAAGAAAACTTCCTATTTCAGCTCTCATTTCTAGAGGGAAAAAATTGTCAGAACAATGTGAAAGGAAAATGAGTGACTGATCCTTTGAGAGTCAGTTACATTTGCATTGTGCAAGTTTTTTAGGAAATCATAATTCGACACTCTTCTGATTTCTGCTCTTTGTGCTCATTATCAGTGTTAGGTGTTTGATAAAATTATGGCTTGTCCCCCCCCCCCCCCCCCCCCAGATATATTGTGCTGGTATGGACTCTGACAGCCCTAAAGAATACGTGACTCTGGTAAATGGGGATGCAGAGAATTTCTCAGAGGTCTACAGCTATAGGTAAGAACAGACAACCATTCTGTATTTTTATTATGTCTTGCTACCTTGTAGAATTTTTCTTGTAGTAAGTAGAAAGGGGGCTTTCTTTTGATTCAGGTTACATAACCCGACTGAATGCCCATCTAATGGAAGCCGAAGAGAAAATTGCCAGTGTAGAAAAGATTACACAGCAGCTGGGTTTTCTGCCTTCAGCAAAGTAAGGCTGGACCTGAATGCTATGCAAATAATAAGTAAGTAACAACAATATTTTTATTACTAAAAAGAATGCTGCTTTTTACTTCCTTCTTTTGTTTTTCTTCGTTGGAATTGCTATTTTAAAAGAGACCAGCTTGCATTTCCTGAGTTTAACTTTTATATAACCGTATCCTCTCTTACAGCGTTTAAAAAGAAAATCTTTCACCCTGCTGCACATTGAACTTAGTTCTCTATGAATGTTCTCTCCCCTGCCCTCCCTCAGCTAAACTCAGATGCAAAATTAGAATCGTAAGCATTGTCATGCAAGTTCTACTTTACGTGATCCCATTTCTCCATTGGGAAATTAGACTCTCACAGTATTGGGACAGTGGTCTCGCCAGGCTTCCCTTTGGACTGAAGTCCTATCAGAAAGCAGAAAGGGTATACAAGAAGAGCAATCAGCTCTCACAATTTAGCGACAATATTGGAGCTGGTTTTTGTATTCTAGCTGGATGTTGTCTTGGGCTAGAGACAGTTGCTAGTGATAGCTCCTGAAGAGGGGTATGAAATAGGCCAAATAAAATAGGTTGCAGTTCTTTGCAGTCTATAGGACTCCATCCAGCCCTCCATTTATGTCTATGTTTAAAACAAATTGAAGGGGAAACATGCTGCTCCGGGACAATTCTACCATTTTAGACATGTTATAAAATATAAAGAAACAAACAGAAAAGAGACAAACCTGTAGGGCATTGTTAAAAGGTTAGTGCCCCTGAACATTTAGAATACCTCTAATGGTGAATGGTTTTCACAGAATTATTCCTCCATTTTAATATCACACAATGCCAAGTTTAAACATTGTGCCAAGTTTCTCATTTGATTAGCTAGATGAAAAATCAGGGAGGATTGCTGATGAGTCACAAGATGAATGTATAAAGGTAAGTGTATTATTTTATGTAAGGGCCAAATTATACAATTGTTCCCCCCCCCCCTTTTCCTACCATTCCATTCCCCTTTGTCTCTCTGGTTCTTGCCAAATCTTTTTTCTCAGCTACCGATTTACAGTTTGCACAGACACTTGATGGACGACCTGTTCCTTTTGCCACTGCTGGGGATTGCTACAGTGCAGCCAAGTGCCCACAGGTATTCCAACATTAATATTTATTTAGACTTGGACCACTAGTTACATTCCAGCATTTTGTAAATTATTCCTGATCAAAGCCATCGTGCTGCAACCATTGTCATATTCTGTCATTCCTTGTCTAACATCTCCTTTCTTAAATATTGTACATTCTGTTTTAAAATATATATATATATTGTAGTGATCAGATGTTCTTTAAATATTTTCTTGTATTTAATATATTACTGTATTTTTTGTTATTTATAACCATTTAAGCCACTTTTCTTTGCAAGCAAAGTCTTTGTGCCCCGTTGTTTAATCCAAATGAGTTCTTAAAGAAACTCATAAAATAAATGAGAACTAATTAAAATTGCATAAATGTAGAAACACATAACCATAACTAAAAAAAGGTAGGCAAACAAAATAGTTCTCACAATGAATGGGGGAAGAACCCAGAGAATGAGCTCTGTTGAAGGTCTGAGGAGCTGAATGGTTTCATATGAGAGCGAGTTGTCCTTGAGATGCAACAAGCTGTTCTAGGTATGTTTGTGTCTTCAAGGTGATAGATAAAGTTTAGGTGTCTTGCATAAAGTTACAGTAAAAATACAATACATAGAGTTCTGTTTTAGTCAATACAAACATAGTGCTTCGTGCAGGAACATAAAAATTTGCTCCATACAGATTAAGTGGGGAAAATGAAGAGATGTCTCTTCAATTTTCAGTTGACCAAGTGAAGGGAAGTGTTATGACATGCATTTTAAGTCATAAAACTGAACTCAGAACATGTTCTGACATACAAGTGCTAAAGGAACCTTAGTTTGGTCACAGAAAATCCTGACAAGTCAACCAAGCAAATATCCTGTCTAGATAAAGAAGGGGAAAATATAGCTGTTCAAATGTAGGAAATTGCTGTTTGTCTCTGAGTCCACAGAAGAGTTAAAGAGCACCAGAGATGATCACTTGAAGGACAAGAATGCCCTCAGCTGGCAGACTACAGCAAAGCAGTCTTGTGCTCAGAATGCTGCAAATGAGAATAAAAGCTTAATCTCACTCCTGCTGTGATTTGTACAGTATGTGCTAATCGCTGCGAGGGCTTGGAACAATTGAAAACAGTGCCAGGGAGATCTTGTTAGAATAATGACTCTGTGGACTGTTGTTACACAGGGGACCTGAAGCACTAGAAAACTACATTGTTCGCAAATAGGTTTTCTTTCTTTTTCTTTCCTTTGTCTTCGTTTTTAAAGAAGCATGCATTTTTGTTATTTAGCAGTCATGTCAGAAAGCAAGTACGATTTCACGTGTGTCCTTTCTCACTTTTTTGAAAGGGTCGTTTTAGCATCAACCTCTCTGGAACTGGCCTGTCAGTCATGCAGACCTCAAAGTGGCTTTCACAAGGGAATTACGCTGTTTCCGAAATTACAAAATCTCCTGTAAGGAAAACTTACTTTGAATTAAAGTGTTGCATATATAAACTTGCCATTCCTTCTTGTAAATAATAAAGTGTGTGTGTGTGCACGCGTGTGAAAGAGTTGCCTCTTGAAGTCAAAAATAAAGCACAAGAATGGCAAAGCATGGTTTGTAATTGATGTATTTAAAACCATAGATTGGAGTAAATTCAACTTGATCTGTATTATTGCAGTTAATTAGTGGATCTGCTTAACCGTAAAGGTAAAACGACTGAGCTTTGTGATTGCACACACTTCTTTAATTAGTTGTCTGAGTCCTCCACAGTAGGTAGTTCAGTGCTTGTTCTAACAATGCTGTGGAACATAAGTAAAGGAAAAAGACAAACTTTCATGGCTGGCATACGATGGCTGGTGTGGGTCTTCCGGGCTGTGTGGCCGTGTTCTGGAAGTTTTGTTTCCTAACGTTTCGCCAGCATCTGTGACCGGCATCTTCAGAGGGCAGGAGCACAGACAGGAGCAGTTCTCTCTGTGCTCAGGACACAGGCTCCTGTCTGTGCTCCTGCCCCCTGAAGATGCCGGTCACAGATGCTGGCGAAACGTTAGGAAACAAAACTTCCAGAACACGGCCACACAGCCCGGAAGACCCACACCAGCCAAAAAGACAAACCCTTTCCCCAGGTCTGAAGTGCCTGAGCACCTCACACTCCATGAATCCAGAGATACATTGCACAAGGCTGCTCCATTCTGCAAGAGTTATTTGCATGTCTAATAATGGTATGGTAATTTCCTGCATATATCATACGATAACAATAAATACGCATAAATCCAGAGCCATGCAGCTATGAAGCCAGGAAGGGTCCAGGTAGCAAACTTGCTCTCAAATCACATGAAAATTGATTCCAATATTTTCAAGAATCCAATTTCTGTGCCGCCACCTAGATTCCATAGAGACTCTCAGGGAGCAGAATCATGGAAAATGAATCACCTAGAACAGGGTTTCTCAAACACTGGGGGGGCCACAACCCCTAAGATAATGAACTAATGTGCCCCTCCCCATAAATAGGGTGCCCACTCTGCCTGGACAAGCCAGCTTGTGCACCCAAAGCCAGATTGCTGTCAGAATATATGTATTTATTGATTTGATTTATATGGCTGCCCATCTCATCATAGTAATTCTGGGCAGTTAACAGTACTTAATACATACACTGATAGAAACACCATAGAGCTTACCACCCAAAAAAACCCCCTAATAATCAGAAAACAACCAACCTTTGACCACCAGGGTGAAAAAGATCAAATAGGCTTGCTCCTGTCACTTGTTCAATGCCTTTGCACTTGTAGCAAAGGCTTCGTGCGGCAGCCTAGTCATGAAGCATTGTTCTCCTACAAGAAGTATCTGCAGCATTCATGCTGCCTGGAATGGGCACATAGCCTCAGAGTCAGGGCCCCATGTGATGCCCACACAGACACACCCATGGAAAAAGCCCAGGAAGAGCCACGCTTGAAAGAGAGGGAAAGTGAGATTGGACAAGAGCATCTTGATTGTGAACGGGCTGCCTTGGGCATTGCTTAGGAGCAACGTTTCAGGAGTTGTGGTGACCGCTGCTGAGGCTGTAGCAGGAAAGCCCCAGTGTCTGTAATCCTGTGCATGGCCCAGGCCAGCAGCTCAACAAAGGCATTCAGGCAAAACAGGAACAAGCACAATCCCCTTCCAGTTTCCTGGTGACTGGCGGTTTGAGAAGCTATGCACATTTCAACCTTCCAGTGATCAATGATTTGCTGCAGCAGGCAGGACAATTCCAGCAAAAGAACAGTTGGCACACTGGAGCCACTCAAAACGGAGGGAGCCAAGACAAATGGAAGATAAAAGGCATTACGTTTGTCTCAAAGGGGACAGTGCAAAGGGGAACTTTCACTAGTTAATCTGAAGCAGCTGAAAGAAATCAAAGTTCAGCAGGAACTCCTAGAGGGAGTCCCAAGTGACCAACTGAAAGTAAAGGCTCAAGACAATCAATATAGACTACTTTACTTTACCTGCATCAGCTTCAGGCACAGATCTTGAAATTTAAGTGTCAGGAGAAGAAGTGAATAAGTAGTTGGGATCAGTATCAGAGATCAAGAGTGTCAAACACAGAAGTTTTGTAGACTACCTTTTAACAACAAGTGGGACTGCAAAGTCTTCCATGCTGTTTGTTTCAACTTTTATATTTTTTTCCTCTTTCTGAGGCAATTTCGGATTTTTAAAAATCCGAAGGCATTTGAAGCTGAAATAAAGAAAATAGGATAAAAACTGAATTTTATGTGTGTGTAATTTCATGTTAAGTTCACCACACTTTACAAAGTTGGAGTGAGGGCCTCTTTGTTTTATGATAGATTTTTATTTTAGTATCAGTTCATTTCCATGTATGTTCTTTTAACCTAAATATATTTTCCCTTTATAATCCTCTGCATTTTCACTCAGAAATATGTTCCCTTTGCCTAATCTAATTGGGGTCAGGATTATAACTACATTTTCATTCCATAAATTGCTCAAGTAGATTTGGGTTATGAAAAAATTCATTTACTTCTCTCTGATGTATTTTTTTTCTCATTTTACCTATAGGATGGTACCAAAGTAATAGGAAAATGTGGTGGTTACTGTGGAAAATGTACCCCATCATCTGGAACTGGCCTTGATGTTCAAGTGGTATAGCAATGGTAAATTGTAATTTCTGTATCATTTTGTATTAAACACATATTTAAATATCAGTGGAGTTAATTGGGTATCCAGCCAGTAATATTTATGTATTTAATCAGCCAGGTCTATATTTATTTGCAGTTAAGTTCCATTCATTTTACTGAATAGTAATTCCACCAGGCAAGCTTTGCCCTGCAATCTCTCAACCCCAAAGTTATGATACATTGAGTCATCAAGTGCACTCATGCATTTGGGTATAATGACATCACTTCTGGCAGAGTTACATACTTGGATTTAGCCCTACAGTCTTAGCCCAGTGGATCAGCAACCATTAGTATGGCTACGCTGTAGAGAGAAAATTAAGTTTGCTCTGAATTGTTGGAAAGTTGGGAAAAAAAACAAATTAATAACTTCACAGCAGTGCATCCTGATGGTTTCTGTGCTTAAAAGAAAGCTAACGCTTTGCGCTATGCTCTCTGTCATAATGGGGTCCTTTCTTTAGCATTAATTTCCACATGACATGCAGTAGCATAGCTAGCATGGGCATCCCCAGGAATATTTCTGGAGAGGGGACAAAGCTGGAAGGTAGGTTATGAATTTAGTTTGCCTGCAGAATGTGCCTACATACTGTATGCCCATTTTTCTTGCATGTGTACTTTGTTATTTATATTACGACAAATGTAACAATGCATTCAAAAAAATCAGACACTTCCACCTTTTCCCTAAGTTAGTCAGCTTTGTGTGATTTGTTCGGAAAAGGGTGCAGATAGTCCTCGCTTACTGACTGCCTCATGCAGCAACCAAAGTTACGACAGTGCTAAAAAAATAACTTTGCAACTAATCCTTGCATTTCTGACTGTTGCAGCATCCCACAGTCACATGCATGCAAAGTAAAGATTCTTGGAACATAGATGAGCATTCTCGAAAAGCAGAAGTGGAATCTATAGATAATGATTCTTGCAATGGGAATGGGGAGAGATGGATATACTTGGCCAGGCATTGATGCTCTCACTTCTTTAAGTCCTAGGTGTTCCTGGTCAGTCAAAATACCAGGAATAGAACTTAACCAATATTTTATGAGTGAGAACTCAGTCTGTGCTGGACCTCCCCTTGGCCCTACTCCAGATGCCCAGTCATACCAAGAAAGCATTGCCCTGGTATTTCACATGAATCAAGATCAGGTCTAGGTATTGACTTGGTGCCCAAGCTGCTCATTTTCAGATTACCAGAAATGATAGACCATTTCCACCACCCAGAGTTGCTGGGAGTTGGGTGACATATAAATAATTACGGTTGGTTGCACAGTCAGCGAGATGTTTAGGCAGGATCTGGCATTTTTATCCACCTATTTGAGTCCTTTCCAAGGACCTGGGATAGGCAGATGTTGTTGTTTGATGGTGTTAAAGGTTATTATTCTTATGATTGGTCGCACAGTCAGCCAGATGTTGTTTATTATTATTACGTTCCTCCAGAGATGCACAGTGACACATTTAAACTACATTCCACTTGAACTATAAAGTGCTGTGTATGAGACTGCCTTGGACTCCAGGTGTTTGGAAACTAGAAGCCCAGGTAACTGATCCAGAATACCACGTCCACTCCATTAAAGGAGATTGCAGTCCCCTTATTAAAGCCCCACTGGCAGTCTATTTATTTGGAGTGTTGATTACTGGTGCTATGCAGTGCTTCAGAAATAATTTGGAAAAAGTGCTTGAGGGCACAAATCTAGCACCTCTCCGCAACTCTTTAAAGCAGCCATGCCTTTTTGTGGACTCACAGAGCTTCCCTCTGCATCTGCCACATGATGCTGGGAAATAACACAGGTGCTTTAAAGATCTGCAAACAGGAGCTTTCTGCCCTGATCTGCCCCAAACCCCCTTTTGGGACTCATATGTTAAACACTTCATAGGCTTACCAATTATGACTTTTCCCATATGAACCATCTGAACTTTTATTACTGTAAGATCTTCAGAAGAGGCCCTTGTTTCAGTCACCATTAGAGGCACATTTTGTAGAAACTTTTTCAGTGACTGCATCCACAGCTCCTTCCATCAAAATGATGAAAGCAGTGTCATGGCATAAATTCTCCTCCTTCACATATAAAAGGGGGTGGGCTTGCATTGTGACACTGCAATACTGCTATCATCAGACTGACCAGTTTCACACTGGTTGCCCTCAGGGTTTGGAGCTCCATCAAGCAATGTAAGGAATAGCAATTCCTTGGCCAAGCAATCAGAGACATTCTTAATCATTTGGCAGTTGAGCAAGGTTTTAATTTTTATTGCTTTATTTTTCTTGAATATCAGGTATCATCACAACAGTATTGTTTACTACTGTAATATGTAGTAAAATCAGTTTCTGAGTAGCTGAGTAGCACTCAAATCCACCCCAGACTGGTATTTCTGAATTGCCTTTCATTCATTCATTCATTCATTCATTCATTCATTCATTCATTCATTCATTCCCTTTCTGTTCTGAGGAGTACTCAGGGCAGCTAATCAGTTCCATACAGGAATAGTGGTTTGTTTGTTTGTTTGTTTGTTTGTTTGTTTGTTTTAAAGAAAGGTCTACCAATTTTCTTTTAAGGACAGTTTGTATGTCAGCCATGCCTAGAACACTTTCTCGTTTGGGAAGTGATTCTCACAATCTTGGTGGTTCCAAAAACATTGAAGAATGCTGAGTCTGTGTGTGTTGAAACTATGCATAATTCAGTTATCTGCACATAAAACCTGAGTGGAATGAAATAAAGGTAATTTAGTGGCACAAGGACCTCGTTCTGGAAGCTATTGCGCTGGTAAAAAAAAAGTTTTGTCAAACTATACAGAGTAGCGAGATAGTGCTTCTCTGCCTAGCAGGCTGCCCCCATGAAAAGATCAGCTACACACACACCTCAGTTGTCTTGCAAGTAGAAATGAGATTTCTTTATCTTGTTTTTAATTCCCAGGATTTCTTAATGCCGGGAGCTTAAGCAAGATGGATGAAGGACAATTAAGCAATACCTCTGCCTTCCATTTTTGTATTTCTATGTTTATGTTTGTGTGTGTGAGAGAGAGAAAGAGAGAAGAATGTATGTGATGTGCCTTTTTAAAAAGTATGAGTGTATGCTTGTGTGTGTACAATATATTCTTGATGTTCTAATGTATTATATTTATGTCCGGAATTATTTATTTTGATTTAATATTTTTGTATGTAAAATTTTATATTAAAGCTGCTTATCCTGTGTTCTTTTTTTTTTAAAAAAAATTAAACCTTGCAGTCACACCACTGCATTTTTACATATTCTACATCATATGTAGCATTTTGACAAAAGTGATGTGTTTATTGTCACTGTATTCAGTTGTGTACCTTCATTCAGTAATTTCTCTTCTTGTACAGCCTGCACTGATCTTTGTAAGGTGCTAACTGGTTTTCATTAAGGTGTTTTTGGCATTTTAAAACCAATTATTCCTTATGAGGAAAATAATTATTGTTATTAAATTTATTTAGCAATCAGTACTTTGCAGGGATTTGGTGAACACACATGATAATATCTTGGCTTTATCAATAACTGTGTCTTACATATTTTAATACCATATAACTTCCAGTGACTAGTGCTATAAAAGTCACTGGTTTGGTGCTAATATGATAATATTTATTAATAACCTGTAGGCTTTAGAAGCTAAATTCTTTGCCATGCCTTGTGGCGATGGAGAATGAGTAACTAAATTTGTGTAAAGTGTGAATTGGTTCAAATATTTAATTCAAGGCAGAGAAAGCTTTTACCTAATATTCTTCAGAAATTTATGAACGATTCTTCAGAGAAATTAATTGCAGTGCGAGGATTTATATGTGCTCTCATACAATGAGAGGATTTGTGTGTGCTGTCATGTCTTATGGCCACAAGCAACAGTCACTATCAGTGTGGATCAGTGGTCTTCAACTGTCTTTTGAATCCCACCAATTAGTTTATTAAAGGTACCCATTAAAAGCCCATGTTTTCCAAGAAGTACATAAATAAGCTAATGGAATGCCTATGTATGTTATAGTAAGTCATCAGTTACGATAATATTGTGGACAATACTGCTTTAACTGTAAAATAATTATGGAGAATTAACTAGAGCTGAAGTATCATTTGCCATTGTAAGAGCAGTCTTAAGCCTAAACAAAAAAAGGCAGATAAGTAATGAGAGAGACAGAGACATAACTAGTACAAAATGTTGTTTTGTTTTGGCTCTTGAAGGCTTCTTGCTCTGCGAAGATGCTAGTTTTCTTTGCCTCAGCACCTCATCTGGAGACTGATAGTTCTGCCCTCCCCTTTTGCTGTCCCTGCTTTCTCTCATGGGCTTTTTTCTGATTTGGGGGGTGAGACACATCCCATCTAAAGAACTTCTGCTTGATGCACATTGCCCTGGTTGAGAAACGTTGTTGTAAGTCGTACTTTCATTTTCTGTGGGATATAGTGAGATTTTATAGTTGTCTGACTCTGGTATTCTATGTGAATAGTCTCAGAGAATCTTGGAATACTTCCTTGAAGTCTGTGGTTTCCAAAGTAAGCACAGTGAAACTATTAGGGATGAAGAAAGTTGGAAAGCTGTTGGTTTAAGGCAGGGGTGGGCAATGTGTCCCTTTCAGATACTGCTGATCTCTGACTGCCCTTTGTATCGGTCAACCTGGCCAACAGTGAGGGAGTTTAGCAATTATGGAAGCCCATACTTTGCCTAGCCCTCTCTTTAAGGCCTAGTTAATAGCCAATCATCAGTAAAAGTATTGCCTCTGTTGTAGCAAACCAATACCAAACTAAATATTTGATCTAGGAACTACTTCTAAAATATAATTTTGGTAGTTGTTTTAAAAACCTGTCTGGAGAATGAACTTACTTTTTGAAAACTTAAATTGATTTGCGAAGTTCCCAGTATTCGTTCACTCTACGTATGAGACCATTGCTCAATTCAAAAGGCAATGACAAAATCACACGTTGAAAAATGGAAGCTAAATGAATACTGATGAAAAATTCTCAAACATTTTGCCTCAAGTAGTTCTATACTTCAGTGGTAGCACAAAATAACTAGCAGCCTATATCCCTCTGCTATTAAAAACAACTTGATTGTTCAAACAAAATTGCAGAAACATTGACGAAAGAAAATAATATAGATTAATCCACATCCACATTAGTGGAATTTTGGGATTGTTATATATGCTACATCACAGCATATATTCCTATTAGAAATTAAGTGAATCTGGGATAGATACTGCATTCTGATTAAAAAACAAATACATATGGATCAAATCACATTTGCTAATACAAAGCACTTCTATTCTAGAACCATCTAGAGTAGAGTCACATATGTGTGTAAAATCACCAGGTTTGCTCCAAAAATAATTCAGAAGAAGCAACATGTTCACTTTGTTATTGAAAAGTCAGTAATACAAGAAGGCTCTGTTTTTCTGCCAAACATACCACATGAAGAAGAGATGTTATGTCTAATTTCCCTGGTTATTTTTTTCAAAGTAACCTTTGTTATCTACAAGACTGATACATGCCCCCCCCTTTTTTTTTACTAACTTTAGCTGAATTTTATTTATTGCATGATAAGATTTAAGAACTCACTAGTTATCTACTATTGGAGCAAAGCCATTTCTCTTGTGGCAAACCTGATTCCCCTAGTAACAATACACACATTAAATATCTGTAAGTTATAAACTTAATAAAGTTGGTTACATTTTCTAACATAAGCTGCTTCAAAAAATAAAATTACATCACGAGGTTCACTGTTCATTTGCAAGTCAGCCCCATGCAGATGAAATATTGTTTTATATTTTTTAAAAAAAGTTTTATCTAGGCCATTTGCTTACTGACTACCAGACAGATTTAGAAAAATTAAAAAAGGATTGTACCATAAACCTCCCAGAGATATGTGTCCCCTTCACAATAATTTATGTTGGACTCATTCTCTGAGGTGAAAAGGGTCTTCCTGTTTTTATTCAAACCTATGTCAAAATCAAGCACATTGTATCACTATCAAAAGATTAGATTAATGTAACATTTGCATACCCAAATATTGAATGCACTTTTGCTCTGTACCAGTGTGCCAGGTCAAATGGCTGGTGACCAGCCTAAGAAGACGAATGAGACATGAGGTGCTCCTCTTGAGAGCACCATCTCCAGGTACTTACAAGTCTTCCAAGCTAATTATTTACCTAAGAGCCACATCAAAACTATTATTTTGATTGAGCAAGTAACAGGATCTTCTTTACAATATGCCCAGACCACAAACTACCCATCTTTTATGCATTTAGTCTTGCTGTGGATCAGTAAGATATGTTGGCCATCAATATGATTCTCCTGAATGGTCTCACTGTCCTTGTGGATCATAAGCTGTTCCTTGGTTCTTTTGGTTAATGGCAAAGAACTGGTTTTTAATCTGCTTTATGGTTATTGTAGGATGGTTTGTGATGAGAAGCATATATAAATACCTTCAATGAATAATGAAAATAAATGTTTCTTAAACACATTCTCTGCTAACAGACTTCGGAAGAACTGAATAAATTAAGGCAGGTCGAAGTGTTAACATACATTATAGTTTTAAACATATACTAAAAGATGTAAATTTTTTTTTAGGAAAAATGCCAAAAATATCATTTCAGAGTACATTTTATAGAAATACTGTGTAGTATAAAGGAGTAGCATTTTTGTTAAAATATCACTCATTTTTTAAAATGTTCTGTAGGGAAAAGGGAAAATTGCACTATAAGCATTTAGGACAGAAATATGGTGCTTAATTCAATCTGCTTTTTCTTTCAATAATGAGGTGACTGAATGTTTATACAAAAATGTATTTTAAAAACCCTATACATTCCTTTATACTAAGTAGTATTATAATGGCTATCAATGGTGCAAAAAAAAAAAAAAAAGGAAAGAAAAGTAAATGAATGAAATATAAGGAAGTTACTGATAGTTACTAATTTTTAGTGTGAGATGGATTACTTCTTTTTTTTTTTTCCAACAAGAAGACCACTGAATGATTAAGCAGTTCTTGTAATGTATACATATACTTTTGTAAGGATCCCATTATTCTTTATGAAATTCAGTAATATTTGCAAGCACTTTTGTTATGTTGCTTTCTTATTTTTGAATTATTTTTCTTTTGGGTCAGCAAAAGAAAGGGTAAATGTTTCAGTGATCTTCCTTTGTTGACCAACATTGTGCTGCATTGGATAGGTGCTTTCCTATGGACAAAAACAAAGTGTACACATAAGATTAATAAAATGAATTTTAAAAAAGAAAACTGTTGTAGCCATATTTGTTCCTGAGGAAAGAAATAAAAGTTGGCATTACTGGATGATACAATCAAAATTCTCAGGGGAAGATTCAGGATCTGGATGTCTGCCAAGATACACATCCCAAAAAGGAGAGCACTAGGAACTCCATATAGTCAGGATGACCCTGCAGTTGAATACTTTCCACAAGTACGTGGCTCCTGTACTGAGGTTTCTTTTCAAACATCTACATTCAATGGGTGGTAGCTGGGAAAGAGCCAATCTTGAGGTTGCAATAGGGAGAGATCTAGAAGCATAGTCTAACATCTAAGTGCTGTATACATGAGCACTGCCTGAACAGCACTTCCCACAGGGCCCAATCCATACTCTTGTCTTTCTGCCCTTAGAAGAAGGAAAGACAAGCCAAATATAGGTTTAAAACACTACAAGCAAGTAATACATGAACTGGGCTGGAGAGGGGAAGAAATAGACATTAGTGGCAGTCATGAAGGGAAGATGGGGGACTGCTGAAACCTCTAAAAAAAATGGACACTAGAAATTTAAGTTGTAATATGTTGGTATTCCAAAATGTTGTAATCTGGTGGTATTCAAAAATGTATCTCCGTAAAGACCAAAATCACAGTTGAAAAAACAAACTTTTCTCCGTAGCATTTGGGGAGTGGGGCAGAGGTGACAAATATGCACCTGGGTGCATGTTGGGCCAATTGGCAGAATGACCTACAGGTCCTCACTTAACAATGGTAATTGGGACCGGCAACTCTGTCGCTAAGCAATGCAGTCGTAAAGCGCAACATCATGTGACCACACCAACTTAGGGTGGCAGTTGCGGCAGTCCCCTGCCATGTGGGAGGTAAATCCCACACAGTTGCAGCATCCCGTGGTCACGTGATCGCCATTTGTGACCTCCTGCTGGCTTCCCCATTGACTTTGCTTGTCAGAAGCTGGCAGAGAAGTTCACAAATAGTGATCGCGTGACCATGGGACACTGTGACATTGTAACTGCGAACCAGTTGCCAAGCACCCAAATCGCAATCACATAACCACAAAGAAACTGCAACGGCTGCAACCACAAGGACCCCTTATAAGTCTCCCACATTCTGCCGTTGAATGGTCACTCAATGAGGACTACCTGTATTATCCATGGATAGGGTGGAAATTTGGAAGCTGTACTTTCAAACAAGTTTTTCAGTGATAGATTTCAGTTTTGTCACTCCATTACCCAAAATGTAAAGGTGTAATACTTTAACTGAGAGATACTGAGTGATATTCCATAGGGTTTATTACTTGCACCATAAGATGGAGGAAATGTTTATCTGGTTTGCCAATATTTTTATACTCCTGGATTCAAAAACAATTCCCGGTAGTTTATATTATAAAAGTATAAACAGAATAAAAACATGGCATCAAAATAAAAAATAAAAATATGATATGCTACATGTTGACCACATAAAAGAAATTTTGAAGGGTCAAACTTTGGACCCTCAACCACATTTTTTTAAATAAACAGAATTGCAAACTCAGCTAAAAGGCAACTGGGCATTTGAAATTCTTAGCTGCACCAAAGGTAACAAAGCACTAACAAAATAACTGCAGGAATGCAAGCCTAGCCACGAAGGATTAGCCATTCGCGCTGGGAACTCAAGGTTTTTGCACAGCAGCTAAGCCAAAATAACAATCTTAGGCCCTTTTGTTTAATCCAGAAGGATCCATTATATAGGAAAGATATGACTTCATCCTCTCCACCCTTTATAAATTTCAGTACTAATTGAATATCAGTTAGCCCAATCAGTAAAGTTAACCTTTATAAATCACATCTACTGCTATGGCCTATTGCATAACTAATGAGTATCACTAACTGTAATGTAAGCAGTGAAATAAAAGTATAATTTCCATAAGTCTTTAAGAGGGTTTATAATGCAAACCCCCTTTAAGCTTCTCGTCTACCCCCAGTACTGAACCTATCAATAAACTATTTTGTGCTTCAGTGTAATTGTGTCCTGATCTCCAGTTTAAATTTCCCTGGGGAAAATTGTTCAACCATTCATTCCCCAAATGCCTTCTTGGTCTTCAGTAGCTTCTGGAAGGCCAAAACTGAGGGTGCTACCCTAGTTTCCAGATGGAGACTATTGCATAACATGGGGGCCACAACTCAAGAATATTGCCTGTGAGCCCCTGGCCCTTTGACCTCAAAGGCCAGGAGACCATGTAAAGAAGTTGGTGGAATGTACGCACTTGGCGGGTGTGTTCTGCAAGAGGATGGTATAGCTAATAATCTAGAATTATTAGATACAGAATTTAAAATTATTTTGATAGGTTAGAGAACAATGCTAGAATAGCACTCCCGCTGAGGTCTGTATGGCCCTAACCTGTAGAGAGATTATAAAAACCTAGCTTTGAGGACAAATGTGTTATGAAGTGTTCCTCTTGGAATGTGCTGTTCTGTTTGACTTGAGTTGGTTAATTGTCCTTGGCACTGAATTGACTGTTACTTGTTTTATTTGTATGCATATTTTTAAATTTATTTTACAGAATAGGTTTTATAAGCCTCTGGGAGTTTGTTACAATTGGAGCAGCATATAAACCTGATAAAATAAAATACTAAATACGGTAAAGCTATCAGCAATGCTTTAATTTGGATTTCTGTACTAACCAAGGGACCCAAATTCTACTGAAAAGGATATTCTTCAAAATTAGTTATGATCAATGGGATCCAAAGTGCAATATTAAGGGTAGCAGTAAGGATCAACATATCCAATACATTTCCATCATTCACCTCAAAACAACATTTCCTGAGCTGCATCACAAATTGCTTTTGAAGTAAAAGAAGGCCTAAAGTTCCCTTAGGCATGTGGAATGAATCATCATAATCTTTGGAACTAAGCCTAATCTGGGCTAAATGTTTCAAATGTTTTAAAGGTTATATGTGTCATTGGAAGAAATTTATCTTTCAATTGTTGTAACTATTTTCTACTTGAATGATGTCCATTATAAGACCTCTAAGTTTGGTAGCATTATATTCCATTTTCCATTTGTTAAAGAAGAAATAGCTATATGTCATCTGGTTGCCATTCAGATTTGTAACCATTAGTGACAGATCAGATCTACTTTTCTCAATTTGAACATCCTCCAATTGTTGAACTTCAGCTCCCCAAATCCTCCACTCAACATGGTCACTGAGCATTCTGGGAATTGTAATGTGCATGTATCTGAAGGTCATCCAGGTTTTCAAAGTCTAGAAATAATCAGGTTCAAAAGCTTATTTAACTTCTCCAGAAGACGAAATAATATCTTTCCATTAGGGTGAGACAAATTCTGAAATTCTGAGTGCTACAAAAATATTAAATGAACCTACATCCAAACCTCCCTGGCTTTTGCACATTGTAACAGCCACTAGGCCAACTCTCCAATTTCTACAATGCCGAGATAGATAGATAGATAGATAGATAGATAGATAGATAGATAGATAGATAGATAGATAGATAGATAGATAGATAGATGGATGGATGGATGGATGGATGGATGGATGGATGGATGGATGGATGGATGGATGATAGGCAAAACGTAGAACTGCATTTCTTTGTTTAACAAAATACAAGATTAGGATTGTCAAATCAAAGAGCAGAAGACTGGATCATTGCTGAAAATACAGGCTGGAGTGATTTTCAGTTTGACAAGTATAAAATAATAACTACAGAAGAAATTCTGGGATGAATGTTGCAGAGGAAGATATTAGAGTTCTGGCAATGCTTCCACACATTTCAACTAAACTACAATAATAAATACATATTCCATGTAGAGATTTATAAAGGAAGCAAAAGAGATTGATGTAAAAATAGCTGCACTCTGGCTTTGAGGGGGTTTATTTCCCTCCTTCTTGTCTCCCAAATGGCCTTTCTGGGCAATTTCCTGCTACACATGGATTAACTCCCTCATCCCTTATGAGTCTCTGTGGTGTTTATTGGCTAGGCTGAAACAGTTTAGGGATGGATCACCTCATTGATCATAATAAATCTCAAGTAGAAAAGCAAAGGCACTGAAACCGCAAGTCACTGGAAGTTCTTCTAGCTCTCTCTGACTCCTGGATAACCTCCTCAGTGCTTCCTTTAGCATATTGTCATGATTTCACTATTCTTCCAAATGAGTGTCTCCACTAGCCTTTCCTGATAAATTCCTGCAGAGACCAAAAATGTCCAGAGGCATGTGACGTATTCAGAATAGGGCCCAAAGTCTCAAATTTGCATTTGCAGGTCACTAAAATGCAAAACTAAATCCTGCTGAAGATAGTATGCTCATGCTTCATGGCTCTTTCTAAAGTACTCTCTGTGGTGCTGTCTCACAGGAGCACTGATTGCATGCTTTGAAAGAGGTCTAGCACAATTTCACTAGAGTGATGAACATGTCTTAACAAGGAGCCCGTGCGAGTTCTGATTTATGTTTTAGAAAGTGCCAACTAGGCATTTCAGTTTCTCCTGCAGTACAAATCAAAATGATCACAAAGATAAGTGCCCTGTGCCCAGAGGAGAGGCAATCTACAGGTGAAACTCAAAAAATTAGAATATCGTGCAAATGTTCATTTATGTCAGTATGGCAATTCAAAAGGTGAAACCAATATATGAGATAGACGCATTACATGCAAAGCGAGATATGTCAAGCCTTACTTTGGTATAATTGTGATGATTATGGTGTACAGCTTATGAAAACCCCAAATTCACAATCTCAGAAAATTAGAATAGTGTGAAAAGGTTCAATATTCTAGGCTCAAAGTGTCCCACTCTAATCGGCTAATGAATCCATAACACCTGCAAAGGGTTCCTGTGCCT
This sequence comes from Liasis olivaceus, assembly GCA_030867105.1. Lineage (NCBI taxonomy): Eukaryota > Metazoa > Chordata > Lepidosauria > Squamata > Pythonidae > Liasis > Liasis olivaceus. Next base: position 25,935,389 of record CM061348.1, on the reverse strand, counting down.
TTCAATGGTCTCTCAGGCTGGTTCAGTAGGAATCACAAGCATGGGAAAGACTGCTGACCTGACAGTTGTGCAGAAAACCATCCTTGACACCCTCCATAAGGAGGGAAAGCCCCAAAAGGTCATTGCAAAAGAAGTTGGATGTTCCCAAAGTGCTGTATCAAAGCACATCAATAGAAGGTTATGTGGAAGGGAAAAGTGTGGTAGAAAAAGGTGCACAAGCAGCAGGGATGACCGCAGCCTGGAGAGGATTGTCAGGAAAAGGCCATTCAAAAGTGTTGGGGACTTTCACAAGGAGTGGACTGAGGCTGGAGTTAGTGCATCAAGAGCCACCACACACAGACGGATCCTGGACATGGGCTTCAAATGTCGTATTCCTCTTGTCAAGCCGCTCCTGAACAACAAACAATGTCAGAAGCGTCTTACCTGGGCTACAGAAAAAAAGAACTGGTCTGTTGCCCAGTGGTCCAAAGTCCTCTTTTCTGATGAGAGCAACTTTTGCATCTCATTTGGGAACCAAGGACCCAGAGTCTGGAGGAAGAATGGAGAGGCACACAATGCATGATGCTTGAAGTCCAGTGTGAAGTTTCCACAGTCTGTGTTGATCTGGGGAGCCATGTCATCTGCTGGTGTTGGTCCACTGTGCTTCATTAAGTCCAGGGTCAACGCAGCCGTCTACCAGGAGATTTTGGAGCACTTCATGCTTCCTTCCGCAGACGAGCTTTATGGGGATGCTGACTTCATTTTCCAGCAGGACTTGGCACCTGCCCACACTGCCAAAAGTACCAAAACCTGGTTCAATGACCATGGGATTACTGTGCTTGATTGGCCAGCAAACTCGCCTGACCTGAACCCCATACATGGGCCATTGCCAAGAGAAAGATGAGGGACATGAGACCGAACAATGCAGCGGAGCTGAAGGCTGCTATTGAAGCATCCTGGTCTTCCATAACACCTCAGCAGTGCCACAGGCTGATAGCATCCATGCCACGCCGCATTGCGGCAGTCATTGCTGCAAAAGGGGCCCAAACCAGGTACTGAGTACATATGCATGCTTATACTTTACAGAGGTCCGATATTGTTCTATTTCCAATCCTTGTGTTATTGATGTCATGTAATATTCTAATTTTCTGAGATTGTGAATTTGGGGTTTTCATAAGCTGTACGCCATAATCATCACAATTATACCAAAGTAAGGCTTGACATATCTCACTTTGCATGTAATGCGTCTATCTCATATATTGGTTTCACCTTTTGAGTTGCCATACTGACATAAATGAACATTTGCACGATATTCTAATTTTTCGAGTTTCACCTGTATACCCAGCAGCCAAAGGTGGCCAGCAGAAGCTGGCCGGATCCTAGCCCTTGACTCCATCATCGTGCTCTCTGCTGAAGCTTATGTCAGGAGAAGACGGAAGACATCACTCTAACGTTAGATAGTAAGCTCCAGCTATAACTGGAGATGAGACAAAGGCAGCATCATGAGGATATCTCCTTCAGGAACAGTTAATGAGGCATTTTCAAAGTGCCATTAGGGAAACAGGGAGATAAGCTTTTTACTTGAGAACTCCCACCCTGTTGGACAAGGTACTTGAGAAGATGATGGTCAACCATCTGGGTCTAATCCAATCATGTTTCAGACCATCTTTTAGTACTGAAAATGCATTGGTCACACTGATAGATCACCTGCTCCAGAGAAAAGATAGTGGGAGTGCAATTCTTGATCATCCTATCAAAAGTTTTGAAAGTCTCACCTTACAGTAGCTCTGATTGAAAACCCACCTCCCTGGACTCAGGAGCAATGAACTGGGCTCCTCAGTTCAGTTGCCTTCCAAGAAGGCCTTCAGTAATAACCTGTGTTACTTTTAAGCACCTTTCTAGAGCAGGACTATTACGCAGGAAAACACTCTAAACTTGTAGTAAAGAGGTTGATTTATTTAGCAAGCTTCAATATCTAAACAGACACTGAGTTATTGAAATTCTTTAATATGCTCTCTCCAGTTTAAATAACTATGAGAAAATTCAAGGAATTGCCTAATGCCCTACGACATTTTCTTTATCTCTCCTTCAAAAGATAAAATCATTCTGTGTGCCTGAGTACAGATCAGAACCTAATTTATAGCTATTTTATAAGAGTCCTCCTGATGAACTCTGACTGCAACAGTTTAATTTTAATATGCTTGCTTAGCTTATTTGCTCAGGCAGGCAGGAACCCTGACAGTCATAAATTTGCTTAGCTATTATGTCTTTAGATTATGTTAGCTTAAGTCGTCCCTGTTTAACCTTGGTTTGCCTTCATCCATGGTTTTATTACTTCTCACTTTGGCCATGGTATCCTACTGAGGCAACAGCTTAGAGCTGGAAGAGGAGATCCTGATCTTCAGCAGTTTCACTCCAGCTGCAAGGTCAGTTCCAGAGAGTGCCATTAGGCAAATTAACCTGGCCCCAGGATTGTTAGGCTGTAGCTTGAACAGGAATCCATTCTGTCACCCTTGTTTAGTGTCTTATGAAATCATTGAGTGAGGTCATCAGGAGGCTTGGGGTTAGGTATCCCCAATGTTCTCAGCTTTACTTTTTCTTGTCATCAAAGTCAGATAGGGAAGATGTTGAACCAGTGTTTGGAGAGTGTAATGGGACAACAAGGGTCAATAAACTAAACATGAATTGTGATAAACAGAGAGAGACTATGGATTAGGGATCCCCTTAATGGCTAAGTCTCAGAGTTGAGATGGTGCTGTGGTACCTTTGAAGTTCTTATGGATTCATCTGTCACTCGAGAAGCAGGCAGCCTGGGGTGTATTTGGTCAGCTTTGCCTCTGGCTGGTATATTGGCTCAGCTTATCTTGGAGAAAGCTGTCCAAGCCATAGTGATAACCTCCTGATTAGATTAATGTGCTCCACATCAGTCTGCTCTTGAAGATAACTCAGAAGCTGCAGCTGGATGCAAGATGTAGAAGTGATGCTACAATCTGGAACACCTCTTAGAGACTACATAACACCAATCCTTAAAGAGTTGCACTGGGATGCCTTTATATTACCAGGTGGACTTCAAGGTTTTAGTAATGGTCTTTTAGGCCGAAATTATTTAAGACTCCAGTAGTTGAGGAATTATCCTCCCCCAGTATGGATCTGCTGAAACATGAAGATCTGTAAAGAGGTTCTCCTCAGCATCCCATCATTGGGATAGATGAGGATGTAAGAAATTATCTTCTTTGTGGGGATTCCCCTGCTTTGGAATACTTTACCTCTGGAGGCTAGTGTGGTGCCAACTCTGTTTGCTCTTTGAAACGAGATGAAGATCTCACTTTTTACTCTAGAATTTAGGACTTTAAAAAAGTCATATTGAATATGTCCTATTAAAGTTCCTTAAAAACTCTGTGGTGCTCTATTATGGTTATTGCTATTTAGTCTTTTAAAGTATTATTTATTTTTAGTATTTTTATTTAGTATTTGAGAGCCAGTTTGGTGTAGTGGTTAAAGCACCAGTCTAGAAACCAAGAGGCCATGAGTTCTAGCCCAGCCTTAGATGCAAAGCCAGCTGGGTGGCCTTGGGCAGTCACTCTTTCTTAGTCCCAGGAAGTAGGCAATGGCAAACCACTTCCAAAATCTGGCCAAGAAAACTGCAAGGACTTGTTCAGGCTGCCAGGAATCAAAACTGACTTGAAAGCACAAATTTCCTTTTTTTCCTTTTCTTACTATTTATTAAGAAATGTGTACATTTTGGCATGTTCTTGTTTTTTAAAAAAATTGAATGAAATTTACACCCTACAGCCACCTACCTGTTACAATCACCTACCTGAAGTTAGCTGCTAATTCAAACCACAGATCTGATGCACAATAATAATGTAATGTGCATCATTTGTGCAAAGATGTCATGATACACATAACGCCCTTGTGGCTTCTACTGGACATCAGTGCAAGGATCCCCAGCCCAAACTTTGAAATGTTAAGCCCTCCAAGCTCTCTAACTGGTCTGATGATCTGAAACTTCCTGCCTGAATGCAAATTTGGGCAAGCTCTTGCTTTTAAAAATATCAGAATTCTCCCCGAGTCCTGGTGTGATTCAGTGGTTAAGTTGTCAGACTGGCAGTGGGGAGACCCAGGTTCTAGTCCACCTGCAGCCATGGAAGCTCACTGAGTAATTTTCAGCCAGTCATTCTTTTTCAGCCCAACTTGTCTCCCATGGTTTTTGTTCTGGGGAAACAGGAGGAACAGATGTGTGTTCCATCTTAAACTCCTGAATTAAAGGTAGGATATAGCTCTAAAATGTAAATAAATTAGTACATAATGCAGTGGTCAATAAAAAGCAGAATAGAATGGTGGCTTTGGAGTTTTTCAAGCTGTACTTGCTGAAGTGTCTCTTTTCCTGGCACTGTTCAGAGGCACAACAGATTTGTTTTCCATTGCACCTGGTCCTTAGATTCAACAGCTATCCCTTCCCTACCCATGTCCGTGCACAAAGTTGGTCAGCACCTTTAGTTGCTGACACAGTAAATCGGAGAGAAGGAGATGGACTGATGTTCACTAATGTTGCAAGCAGTCAGCTCTGATCCATGATACTTTAGGCAGCGCTCACAGATTTCAGCATGAAGAGCTTACAAGCTGGATTGGAAGTACCTCTACATACACATGCAATGGTGCAGTTCAAAGTGATGATCCAGTCCATCAGTTCTGCCCTTCTCCATGATATTCCAAGAAGTCCTACAACTTTTCAAGATCCCAGAGGCTTTCCCCCTGCTTGGTTAATATGTTACAGGGGTCAACAACTTGAATCTTCAGATGGAGCTCTACACAGGAAGTGACATTTTTGGTTCAGACTGGTTTAGCTGAAACTAAAACCTCCCACCCAGCCTGCTACACACAGGTGGCCAGCTGGAAAACTTCCCTTTGTCCTATTCTTGGCCTTCTCATTATAGACTCTTCCTCTCATCTAACCTTTACCCTATTTTTGCTACATTTTTTTCCTCTATTTTACTTCTCCCTCTCCATTTCTCCCCTCTGTTCTGTATTCTTCTATTCTTTTTTCTTTCTCTCTCTTACTCTTCCTTCCAACTGCTTCATTCCTTTCCCTGTCTCCCAGCCTTGTGGCTGGGGCTGACCCACTAATTCTGCCCTGTTTTCCAACTGACAATAGTAATGATTCTTATCAGCTGGGGATAGACCAATAAATCAATGACCTCATCAAGTTTTATTCAGTAGTACAGCCATCTCCACCCGTAGGAAGTAAGGAAGATTGCCTTGATGGAGATAGGCAAGATCTGTTGCCTAGGCAAAAGGAGCCAAGGCATCTTTAAGTACACAATGAGATAATATTCAGAAGTGGCTCAGGCAGACACCTCCCTAATTCACTGAACTATATGAAGGAAGAGGAGGTACGCACAATCAGACTTGCAAGATCCTGTAATTATAGCCAACTTCAATAAAAGTAGTTTTAGCCTTCCTGTGGAATTGATTTCATGGTCTGGTCTACCTAGTAGGACTAATATCACCCCCACCCTCTGACATCATCAGGAAACTTTTCCAAGACAACCTTTCCAAATGTGTTGGAGGAACTCACATTCAAGTTGTCCATCTAGCCCCAATTATCTTCCTTTTTCCTAAACTCACCTTATACTAATGTCTATATTCTCCTGTACAAGGGATCTTTGGGACCTGTCATTCTCTAGATCTTCTTGAGTTTACTAATAACATTGGTCACTTCCTCAATAATGATGATCTTTATGAGTTGGGATGTTGATCATTTAAAATCTCAGTAAAGGCTAATTACAATAACCTGCCATCCATCCAGACACACCCTACTCTGTCCCCCTGGGTTCTTAGTCTTGCTACCTTCTCCCTTGAATCCAGCCCTAAGAAAAATAGGAGAGGAGCTTTGGATCTTCCTGTTCCTACAAAGCAATATAGCACTTAACAAACCCTATGCCAGTCTTGAAACACGAGAGAGAGTAATATATCTCAACTCTCCAGACACTTAATCCTTTGCCTAGGATCTTGTTTATAGCAGAAGCAGATAGACATGACACAACTGGGTAAGTTCCTTTTTTTGCAGATATAAGTCATATATATACAAAGAAAATCAGCTTATTGCAGAAGCAGAAATCAAGCTGTGCGAGAATATGTCTATCCAGGTTTTAAATTCTACAGCTTTTCCTCCTGATTTCTAGTCAGTGGAAATTTAGCTGCTGGCCATGAGAATGGTAGCCATATACTCAATGTGCATACAACAGTTTTATCTAGCCTAAGAAATCCTGCTCCCTGCCTTGCCACTCTTACACAGTGCAACCACACAATCTTAGTTGTAAGGAATGTTTTAATGGTAGATTCCCATTTTAAACCAAGGAAGTGAAACTCAAGATATAGAAAGAAGCAAGAGAAGGCAACAATTACACAAATAGCATTCCAAATAACACCAGTGCATGAGCTATAGATAAACTACTTATCTATTATCTGTTTCAATTAACTGTTGGATGTTAGCATATTTCATAATTTATTGCAGACAGAACAAGTGGGAAGAGAAACTCTGAATCTCCTGCTTAGATGTTGTTAGGCAGGTCCTCACTACCTCCTCTTGCTCCTCCTTCTCCTCCTTTCTATTCTCTTGAGCAGTATTCTTATTTTTCTAGAATGTAGAATATAACTGAAAGCCAGTCTCTTGGAATAGTCATGGGAAAGACAAGTGTTAAACCAGGATAAATATGCAGGTCATGTCATAATGTCTGATCTTGAGTGACCTCAGCAATGCCTCACCCCTTGCTCCTAATTGGCACTAGTTTATCAGTTAAAAGAGGCTAGCAGCAGAATCTTGTTAGGATTTTCTCATGGGAAGAAATGCAACTCGCTATCTTCAAACAATTGTTTAGACTGCATTTGCCATCTGCATTTATTTTTGTTAGTTTACACGTATACAGTGGTACCTCGGTTCATGAACTTAATTCATTCCGCGACTCTGGTCGCGAACCAAATTGGTCGTGAAGCAAATCAAATTTTCCCATAAGGTTCAATGTAAATACGGTTAATCCGTTCTGACCCCTACGAATTTGGTCGCCAACCGATTTTTGATCGCGTCCCAAATCAAATTTCCCCATAAGGTTCAATGTAATTACGGTTAATCTGTTCTGAACCATATGTTTTTGTTTTTTTAAACCGCAAAAATATGACACAAAGTACAGTACGAAGAGAGAGAAAGCTAACCTTGCTCGACGCGACTTCTGGCGTGGAGGACAGGAAGGCGGGTGGGGAGGCGGTTACTGCTTGGAGGGAGAGTCCCCCTCCCTACAGGAAGCCGCGACCACGTGTCACGGGAGGGAAAATGGCCGCGGATCCTGTTCGTAACCCGATGCGGAGTTTGCGAACGGAGGCAAAATTTTGCGACCGGAGCTGTTCGTGAACCGAATTGTTCATGAACAGAAGCGTTCATGAACCGAGGTACCACTGTACTGTTATTTACTGCCACCTATTGGCGTTTTGTATGCTAGTCACCCAAGGGGAGGTGCATAGTGTCAATAAAGTGTGGGTGAGTACAAGCCTCACTTCGTAGTAGGATTTTAGCCATCATGTAATCAGTTTTTATAGGTTATGTAGTAGTAACTAATAACCAAGCAATGTACCTCTTCTCTGAGAGTTTTTGGCTAGAGACTTTGTTACACTTGTATAGTGGATAAGTCTTGGATGCCACATATATGAGAAGAAGTTATTTTTTTCTATGTTTTGCATGAAACTTGTATTTTATGTAGTTTTCTATTTTTCTCAATAAATATCAGATATGTTGAATACTTTCTGGCTGGATTTCTTTGGAGAACAAGATAAGGACATTGCATTCTTTAAATCTCTCTAACGCTGGTGTGTATTTTTGGCAAGAACTGTGGTTATAGCTGCACTCCGCATAACAAATCCAGGTGGTTATGCCCTGATATACATATTGGAGAAGACAGGCATAGGGGTTAACAGGAGGAAATTGATGAAACTGGCTGATCCACTGCTTTGTATAAACTTTTCTTTACATAAATCCCATACATTTTTCATTGTAAAAGTGGTGAGAATTTACTTCTATCACAGATAATATATACAGAAGAAATTGCCTTATTTTAAAGGCTCTCCTGCTTGATTTCTTTAACAAGTGAATAAGTATGTAGTGATTGGATAATATCTGATATATAAGACTATAATTTTTTGAAAAGCACGGAACCAACACAAGATAGAGAACATTTTTACTATATGCTGAAAAGTTTTTTTTTTTTCTATTTTAACAGAGGTAGAGTCTTTATTATAGCATAAATTTTCATGAAGCAGAATCCATGACAGCTCAGGACATTATACATTTCTCTTTCAGGTTCCACAAGTTACACTTATACTGTGGACACATTTGTACCGTGAACAAAATGCTGAAATATATAGCTAAGCGTTGACATAAAATGACACCAGGGGGCAATAAAGATCTGCTTCTAATGCAAGGAGGACTTCAGAACTGTACTGCACATTTTCTGCTTTCAGGGGTGCTAGTCTTGAGTTTGGGACATATCTTTCTCTTTTATTAGTTCCAAAATTAGGTTTCTGGGCCTTTTTATCCTGATATGTGGAAACCAGCTAGGAGGTTTTAGGGCACACCGGTGAATCCTCCTCCTCCAAATGCTTATTTTACAGCCCAGGCAAAGACTGCTTTTACAAACTAACAATAGATGACTATAAATCTTACTCAGTTCCCTAGCAACTAACACAATAAAAATCTAAAGGTTAGGCAGAGGGAGATTGTTTAGCAGTACCTTGGTGGATACATGAAGGCTGCTTTCTCATTCAAGTTAGAAAGCAGGAGATGGGGGGCATGGCATGAAAGCTGGCATAAAGAAGATACTGGACCCAGTGTGATAGTTAGATATAATTACTCTGGTTGATTGGAAGCAGAGGATACCAGCATGTAAAAACATTGCTCCTCTCTCTCAGTCAGATAGTTGGGAAATTAAGGCAATTGCAATGCTTTTTTATGGCAACCTAAGCACTAAAATTACATTGGGTGCCCATGAATCAGGCTCAAACTTGGCAATAGTGTAGACAATGGCTCACCGTTTCAACCTGTCTCCAGTAACAATTCATAGGTCTTCCCATGACATTCTTGTAATCTCTTTGATCCCAACATGCACCTCATCCATTGTCTTCCCCTTCTTTATTTCTCTCAACCTTGCCATCATCAAGGTAAATTAACATGGTCGTTTTTTCTAGTCCATCATATGCTCATATCACATGCCTAGCATATGTGAGTTTCTGCTTGTTGATCATCGCATCAAAGGAACAGCCGGTCTTTATTTCATCTAGCAGTGATGGACTGGTTCTTCTTACAGTCCATAATACTCTTAATAACCATCTCCAAATCCATAACCTGAAAGCCTGCATCTTTTTATTCTTACTGTTTCTTGGTATCCAGCTTTCACAGCCATACCTTACACTGAAAAGGTCATTGTTTTATTCTGATCTTTGTGATTACAGAAATATCATAGAATAACAGGGTTGGAAAATACATCTATTCCAATCCCCTGTTCAATACAAATTATGCTAAATATTTCAGACAGATGGCTTTCCAGCCTCTATTTGAAGGCCTCTGATGGTGGAAAACGTACTATTTCATGAGGCAGTGTATTCCAATGATTGACAACTCTTACCATCTGGAAATTCATCCTGATATCAATTTCCTGACCTTAGGGCAACAGAGAATAAGTCCACTTCATTCTTGGTATGTCAACCCTTTAGATTCCGGGAAGTAGAATGCTATCATATCTCTCCTCAGTCTTCTCTTCTGCAGGCCAAGTTTCTTTAACCAATTTTCCTAGACTTGATTTGCTCTCACTAGCTTGGCAAACCTCCTCTGAACTTGCTCCACTTAAATGATTCCTTTTTAGACTAAGGTACCCAGAATGAGACACACATGCCAGGTGAGGTCTGATCAAGGAGAGCAGGAAGAGGCTCTATGGTGTGGACTCCATACTCCTATTAATACGTCTCCAATCAATGGCCAAGAAAACACAATAAATCCATTATTCCATGCCCTGTACTTTGGAATGAGAGAGAAAAGGTCTTGACCCACTGTGTGGTATCCTTCCAGCTATTTCATGAGTACTATCATACCCCATTCAGTCTTCTTTTCTCAAAGCTAAACATACCGAGTTCCCTCAGTCACTCCTTGTAAGACTTCCATTTTGATCTGTCAATCAACCTCATATTCATTCTTTGCATTTGCTCCAGATTCTCGGACTCTTTATTAAAATGTCATAGCCAGATCTGGACACAATATTTGAAGTACAGGCTGAATGATTTTTTTCCATGATTTTGAAATTACACTTTGATTGATGCCACATCATACTGATGACTCACATTCTATTTGTGACAAACTGAAATTCTAAGGCCTTTTCAGAGATACTATCACTTAGCCAAGAATCACCCATCACATACCTGTGCATTTGATTTCACTTTCCCAAGTGATGATTTGCCTCTGTTAAATTTGAGTGCTATTCTCAATCCACTTCTCTAATCTATCAAAATGCATTTTGACTTTTTTCCCTTTCATCTAGAGGATTAATTATCCCATCCAGTTTTGTGTCACCTGGAAGTTTGATAAGAATTCCCTTCATTACTGAAATTTTTGGAGAGTACTGTGGCCAGGATTGGTCCCCTGGCCTCCAGATTGATACCTTAGTCTAGTCTGATAATGAACCATTGATGAGCACTCCATGATTATTTTTCAAGCCACCAGTAGATCTATCAACTAGACATGCTCTCTATACTTACCTAGTTTGCTAATTAGCATGTCAGCAAGTAGTTTATTAAATGCTTTCTTGAAGTCAAGATATATTGACAGCATTTCCACAATCTATCTAGGAAGTTACTAGGTCAAAAAACGAAACAAGGTTTCATAGGTCTAGCAAGATTTGCTTTTGAAAAATCCATGCTGAATTCTAGTCGTCATTGATTTTTTTCAAGATGGTTGCAAATTGATTGCTTTATTATCTGTTTAGAATCTTCCCAGATATTGATGGCAGACTGACCCGTCTATGGCCTTTTTGTCCTACCTTTTTGACAATGGGGACAACATTTGCCCTTCTCTGCTAGTTTCCCAGGATGCCTCAGGGATAATCAAGATTGTTCAGCCACACCATCAGCAGGTTCTTTCAATACTCTAGGACACAATCTATCTGACAATCAAGGTCAGTAATTTCCTGACTACCTTTCTGTCCAGCTGGAGGTGGTATCCTGCTCCTCCAGCTTTTTGCAATTGCAAAACACATATCCACTTTTTAGGGAAGGTAGAACCAAAATAGTGGTTGAGTAGCTTAGCCTTATCTTTGTTATCTAATACCCTTTTGCTCTTTTCACCAATCAGTTGGTGCACTATTTGCTAACCATCCTTTCAGCCTTACTTATATGAAGAAACTGTTTTTGTTATTTCTAGAATTCTTCACTAATCTGAGCAAATTCAGAGCTTTACCTTTCTTGACATCTCTACAAATCCAAGTCACCTGTCTGTACCCTTACCTGGTGACCTGGCCTTGTAGCCATGTCCTATGTGTCCATTTTGATTTTTTTTATTTTTTATTTTCACTAAACTTTTTGTGCTGACACATTTATTTTTCCATTTTTTAGTGATTATAGTGTTAGTGATTATTTTTTCAGTATCTTTTTTCCCCAACACTTATCCATCTCAGGCACTTTTTTCTATTAGCTTCTCCTGGCATGGATTTCTACTTATCATGGCTCTGAGTTTATTAAATCTGCTTTCTTGAAATCCAAAGTATGTGCCAGACTACATTCAGGTTTAGTCACCCATAATATCACTTGGCAAATGGGTGCCTGGAGAGATGATAGATAGATAGATAGATAGATAGATAGATAGATAGATAGATAGATAGATAGATAGATAGATGAGAATTCCAGAATTATAGGGTTGTTTTCCTCCAGGGTTCCCATTCGGCTTACATGGATAGAATCAGCTCAAGGACAGGGGAAACTTTTGCACCTTCTTCTACCCTCTGAAGCGAAAGCAAGACAAGTCAGGAACTGGTTGGAAGAACTATGTTTGTCTCCCATCAGATGTCGTGAAAATTAGAAGTCCCCTGTCACTGTAACTTCATGCTTTATTTGAAAGATGTGCAACTTGCTTTTGGAAAGAAATATCTACAACTTCTTCCTGGTCAAGTAATCAGTAAGAGACACCAACTGTCATACAGCTTTTATTCCAACTTTCCTTTATTTTAATTCAAATGTCTCAGAGGGACCACCAACTTCCTTCCCTTGGATTCGCTGCATGTGTGGATATTTGTAGCAAACAGTGCAACATTCTCCCACTTTTAATTGCTCCTATACCTTTCCTTGAGTTTTCTTGAACCTATTCTTCAATTGCTTTATTCAAGTCATGAACATCATCCCACCAGGCTTCAATTGTACCTACTCAATAATATTTACCATCTTTCAAGGTATGCGTTCAAGTTCATATTCTTTCCCATACTCTAAGCAACAGCATATAGACAATGAGAACCATGAATTGTATTCACCACTAGACTTCCAGATTTTTCACTGATTCATAGGCCCTAGCATCATTAATCTATGCTTGCGTATTCTTGCCACATACCCTCCTTTCTAAAGTTCTTACTCCTGGGTTTCCATCTCCAACTCCTGCAGAGTACAGCTTAATGTCCCCTTGGCCAAGTATGATATGCACCAGGGAAACACGCTGTTCCAGTTGTTATAAAGCAAACACTTTGCAGTGATCTGAATAGAACATTGTGAATATCCTGAGCAGGCCTTTTTAATCTCAGTCATGGAATAAGGAAGGAGTGGGAGAGAAATAAATGCTGCATTTTGTTTCCTTATTGGTACAGCAACTTAATTCCCTGGAAAACAGAAATGGAAAACAATTGTGCCAGTTGGATCCTTACAGCGTGAACTTAATAGGGTTCACCAAAGAGAAGAATTTTTTTCCAATATTTAAACACAGAGTCCATGTAATACGTAGTTTGGGCTTTTATTTGTAATATGGATTCAACAGTAACAGGATTTTTAAAAATATATTCTAATATCAAAAAATGTTCCATTCCAACACAGAGCATGATGCAGCTTAGAGTATTTAAAAAACAGGAGGTGATAGCGCAGAGCTGACCTTGGATGATCTAGGAAAAACTAAGCAGAAGCAGACAGGGTTAGTACTTGGATGGGAGACTATTAGGAAATCTCAGGTTTGACTGAGAAGAAAAAAAGTGTCCCAGAAGAAGGCAGTGGTACTGATTCCAAATTGCTAAGAAAATGACATACCCACATAGTCAGCAAAAATGAAACTTGAGTCAGGGGAGTCTTTACCATTATTTTATTAATTACTCAGGTTAATTTATATTGGTCTTCTGTCCCTCCCTTATTGTCTTTTAAATGAGTGTACTGTATTCTAGATATGGATATATCTATGATCATGATTCCATTATTTTTCTCTCTTATTAGTAAATAGATTGTATATATGCCATGTATTTGTTCATTCGTTATGTTATTCTCACTTTTCATAATATATTCAAGATGGGTAACAACAAAATAAACTAAAAATAATCTGTAAATTGCAACTTCCCAAATATAACTTTTATTAAGAATTTTAATTATAATAGTAAAAACTAATACAAACTAAAATCAGAGAAAGAGAAGAAAATGGAAAGAAAGAATAAGAAGTGCAACAAAAAGAAAAAGGAAGAAAAGAGAGAAGAGAATATAATAAAGAAAAAGAAAAGAAATATATAAAGAAGTGACTTCATCACAAGTCTAAACAAATTTAATAACTCTTCACTCTCTATAAGGTTAAATAGATATCTCTTCATCCCATATCCCATCCCCTATCTGTAAGCAAATTCATAAAATGTCAATTTTTCAATCTTGATGTCAGCAAAAAGTCCAGAAAGGATTGCCAGAACATTGCAACAAAATGTTTCATTTTAGCCTTGATCAAATAAACTGACTTTATATTCCTTCCTTTTACTTCTAACTGTCTTGATCGGCTGCTGCTTCTTAATGACAAGTCAGTTAACGACAAGTCAGTTAACGACACCCCTTATATGTGATTTGATCACTGAGGAGCAGGCTGACCTGGTGTGTATTACTGAGACCTGGCTGGGCCCTGAAGGGGGGGCTCCCCTTTCACAAATGTGCCCAGCCAGGTTTACAGTTTGGCACCAGCTGAGACCCCAGGGCAGGGGAGGAGGGGAAGTGGTTGTCAACTGGGACTCTCTATTGGCCTTCAGGGGTGCTGCTCCACAAGTGGCTGGTTGTGAGACCCTGTTCCTGAAGCTGGGTTTGCAAGAGCAGTTGGGATTGTGCTACTGCACCAGCCTCCTTGCTGCGTAGCAACCTCCCTGCCTGAGCTGCTGGAGGCAGTCTCAGAGCTGGCGGTTGAGTTCCCCAGAATTATGGTTCTGGGGGACTTTAATCTGCCGTCCCTGGGACATGCCTCGGAGGCAGTCCAGGAGTTCATGGCCACCATGGCAGCCATGGGCCTGTCCCAGATTATTCGCAACCCAACTCGGGACAGTGGCCTCACACTGGATTTGGCTTTCTTGTCTGAGCGGTGGCAATGTGATCTGAAGGGGGAATTACATCTGTCCCCCCATCATGGTCCAATCACGCCCTGGTGGCCTTGAGATTCTCCTATGCCACCCCACTCTGCAGGGAAGCAGGACCCATTGGGGTTGCAGAGGGAGCTGGGGACTATACCTGAGGATCTGCTGCACAGTCCAGCAGAGGCCCTGGCCGCCACCTGGAATAGGAAGGTGGCTGAGGCCTTGGACAAGATCGCACCCATGTGACCTCTGTTGACCCATTGAGCCCAATACTCCTCATGGTTTACAGAGGAGTTGAGGTTTCTGAAAAGGATTAAGACATGTCTAGAGAGCCGCTGGAGGAAAACAAAGGCTGAATCCAACTGAACACAGGCTAGAGCTGCTATTAAGGCCTACCTTGTGGTGGTAAGAGCAGCGAAATGTCAACATTTCTCTGCTCTTATTGCATATGCAGAATGTCGCCCAGTGGCCCTGTTTAAGATCACCTGATCTCTTCTGGGAAAGGTGGGCCCAGTGACCCACCTACAGGGCCACACAGAGGAGTTTTCTGGGCATCTGGAGGATAAAATCGCTTGGATAGGTTCCCAGTTGGATACCAAGCATGTGGCATGGCCTGTGGAGATGCCTGGGGTACATACCCTGTTATCTGGGAACAGTTTGATCCTGTTGGACCTGAGGAAGTGGACAGGGTCCTCCAGGCTGTAAATGCCACCACCTGTCAATTAGATCCATGCCCCTTCTGGCTGGTTAAGGCAGCTTGGGAGGTGATGTGTGGGTGGGTCCAGGCGATAGTGAATTCATCCTTGAGAGAGGGAGTGTTTCCAGTGGCCTTCAAAGAGGCACTGGTGCACCCCTTCCTCAAGAAACCATCACTGGATCCTACTGGACAATTTTTGTCCAGTCTCCCACTTTCCCTTTTTAGGGAAGGTGGTTGAGAAGGTAGTGGCATTGCAGCTCCAGAGGATCCTGGATGAAACGGATTATCTGGACCCTTTTCAGTCGGGTTTCAGGCCCAGATTTGGGACTGAAACAGCATTGGTAACAATTTTGAATGATCTCTGGCGGGAGCAGGATGGGGATAGTGCATTCATCCTTGCTCTTCTTGACCTCTCAGCGGCTTTCAATACAATTGACCATGGTATCCTTTTGGGTCAGCTTGGGGAGTTGGTCTTGTGCTGGTTTACCTTCTTCCTCCAAGGCTGATCCTAATCGGTGTTGATAGGGAGCAAGAGGTCCAGCCCGTGGCCCCTCCTTTGTGGGGTGCTGCAGGGTTCGGTACTTTCCCCACTCCTTTTTAACATCTACATGAAACCACTGGGTGAGATCATCTGCCACCATAGGATGAGGTATCATCAATATGCAGATGATACCCAGTTATACATCTCCATCCCAGGTGATCTGAGTGATGTTGTGACTACCCTTTTGCGGTGCCTGGAGGCTGTGGGGATCTGGATGGGGAACAAAAGACTTCAGCTGAACCCTGGTAAGACAGAATGGCTGTGGACTAGGGGATCGTCTGTATCCAGTAGTTTACCATCTTTGGTTCTGGATGGGGTCGCACTACCCGAGACAGACCCGGTATGTAATCTGGGGTCCTCCTGGACTCACGACTCCTGCTGAAAGGGCCTTTGCTCAACTATGTGTTGTGTACTAGTTACGCCCTTTCCTGGATCAGGAGTCCCTCCAGTCAGTCACTCAGGCCCTAGTAATCTCCTGTATAGACTATTGCAATGCGCTCTACATGGGGCTACCCTTGAAAAGTATCTGGAAGCTTCAGCTGGTTCAAAATGCAGCCACACGGGCAATTTTAGGTGCCCCAAAGATGGCACATGTTATACCTTTGCTGCATGAGCTGCACTGGGTCCCAGTTTGTTTCTGGGTCCAATTCAAGGTGTTGGTTATCACCTTTAAAGCCTTAGACAGCATGGGACTGGGTTACCTGAGGGACCGTCTCACCCCCATTATATCAACCCATCCTACCTGGTCAAGCAGAGAGGGTATGCTGCGGACTCCATCAATGAAAGAATGTTGACTGGCGGGGTCCAGAAAGAGAGCCTTCTCTTCCTGGCCCCTGCCCTATGGAATACTCTCCCCCAGAGGTGAAGCAGTCCCCAACTCTCTTGTCCTTCCAGAAAGCAGTCATGACCTGGCTCTGCCAACTGGCATGGGGCAAAAAAAGGGGCAACCAACCCTGGGAATTGTTAGCACCTTAAAGATGCTCCTATATGTTAACATCTCACTGATCACCAACATCTTGGAAGATATTATTATTTGTGTATGTGTTTGGTTTTATTGTATTTTACTGTATTTTTATACTGTTTTTAATTGTATTTTAATTAATATTTATTTGTTGTTTTATCGTGAACCACCCAGAGTCACTTCTTTGTGAGATGGGTGGTATCTAAATTTGAAATATAAATAAATAATAGGAAATAAATAAATAAATAAATAAATAAAAGAATTCAATCACATATTGTCATAGAATTTGATTTCTCTTCAATTCTTCTTTATCCTATCACGTAGATTTCTTCAAGGCTTTAACAAGTCTCTTTTGTAAATCTAATAACAAAACATTTTATAGGTCATTCTCTTGGCTTATCATTTGTATTTCCTTTTCAGTGTTTAAAACTATCAGCCAATTTCTTTTGTATATCCAGTAAAGTATCTTCTTCCAAATCATTATCTTGTCCTGCCATTTGTAGTTCCACTTTTGGTACTTTCTCTGTCTTGTCAGATAAAATTTGTTCCACATCTCCTGTTCCTTCATTAACACCTTTTAGACATAGTCTGTTCATAGAAGCAGACATCATTACTGACAGTGTTGGTATTGTAGTTACTAACTTCTGGCTCCATTCTTCAAAGATCTCCTTTAATATTTCCGATGTTATAATGTTTTGTATCATTGTGTACATTCCAGTATTACCTGACATCAGGCTTTTTTTTTCCTTTTGCTTAAAATCTTTAGTCCCCTGTAGTGTCCTGTTTCTAAAATGATCACTTATCTCTTGTTACGACTTGCAGTTGCCAGGATAACCAAAATAAGTCTGTTTCCCACAAGAAGATGTTTATTTTTTATAGTTAATTCCAAACATTTATAGTAAAAGTCAATATCCCAAATTTATCTGGACTCTTAATCCATTTATGACTTTCTTAGATGAAAAACCTATTTCGTTTTTTGCTATTTATTTCAAATTTTTAAGTTCTTGAGCTTGTAATTAATTTTTCTTTTCTTCAGAGTTGAAGATAGAATCACCTGATGAGGACTTTTCAAACCTGTTGTTCCGAAGGTTTCTAATAGCTTTGGAGTATTTAATTGGCAATTTCCAAAAGTGAGGTTTGTGAATTTAGCAACCTTTAAAAGTCTCTGCCACATCCCATGGAAAACTGCTATCCTGTGGTCTCCTCATGACGAGCAGCCATCTGAAGCACATACCGGCAATCTCACATCCTCTCCTTATCCAGAGAAGTTCCAAGGACCTGGTCTACTCAGTGGTTCCTTGGTCTTTGCTGCAGTCATTGGTTCTGCTTTTGCAGAGCTGTCTTCAGTTCACCAGACCTCCCCCAGAAGTCCTGTAAGTTGCAATTTCCATGGAGAAACATCAATGCATAAAAGAGCAGAGTTTTAACAAAAGAACCTCAGCAACGTCAGGCGAGTTTCCTGAGACAATGACTTTTGCAAGCTGGGGGCTGCAACAGAGAGGAGGGCCTTTCCTTCTCCTGAGTAGCCTGAAGCTGGTGAGAAATGTAAAAGAGCTTCTCTAGCCCACAGTTTCTCAACCTCAGGAACTTTAAGATGTATGGACTTCAGCTCCCAGAATTCCCCAGCCAGCATGCTGGCTGGGGAATTCTGGAAGCTAAAGTCCATACATCTTAAAGTTCCCGAAGTTGAGAAACACTGTTTGGCTGAAGGCAGGAAACAGACACAACCATACAAGAAGTAGCAGGCCTGATAACCCCCAGCCAGAAGGGCTGGATTCTCTCAAATTGGCTCCAAAAAAGAACCTTACAGCTTTTGAATCAGCTGACCTTTCCAAATATTTTAAAAGGTAGGCCCATTTTAAGAGACTTTCAGTCTTGATGTAATGAAGTAATATAAGCCTGATAGGCTAAAATGGTCGAGCATCACTACTGGTTCCCACCACTCCCCTTGCCCAATGCCATTGCAGAACGGAGACAATTTTGCTGTGCAGGTAGTTCTGCCAATATCATCATCTTAGACAGTGATGTTGTTGATGGTATGCCACGCACCACACCACTTTCTCTGGACCACTGCTATACCAGCTTTAGTGTCAGCTGCTTTGGCAGCTTCTCCTCACTCCCATCATCTTCCCTAATGGGATGGGACATAACTACCACTCTGGCTGTGTTGGTTACCTGAGATTCCATCAGGCCCAGGCTGAGGAGTTGATCTGTCTTCCCATGCCCTACACACACCCTCACACACACTGAATTGCAACTGGTGCCACCAGAAAGCCAAAGATGTGGGTATTCTCCGCTTTAGTAGGGCTCAGGATCTGTACTCACATACTCACAAAAGCTGGGTGCACCTGTGACACTAAGCCTTGATGTGGTTTGTTGAAGTAGCATGTCATGTGAACCAGATTAACTGGTTTTGATTCTGATTAACTCCCACCAAGAACTAACCAGGTCCAAACCTGCTTAGCTTTTCAAGATCATCAACTACTTAAACGGAGTGAGGAAGGAAATAACTCAACCATCACTGATGTGGCATGATGAGCTTCCAGTCATTATTTAACACATTGTATGGGCTCCCCTTAGTAATGTATGGCTGTGAGAGCTGGACCATAAAGAAGGCTGAACGCCAAAGAATTGATGCCTTTGAACTGTGGTGCTGGAGAAGACTCTTAAGAGTCCCCTGGACTGCTAGGAGGTCAAACCAGTCAATCTTAAAGGAAATCAACTCTGATTGCTCATTGGAAGGATTGATAATGAAGCTCAAGCTCAGATACTTTGGTCACCTAATGAGAAGAGAGGACTCTTTGGAAAAGACCCTGATGCTGGGAAAGATGGAAGGCAAAAGGAGAAGAGGACGGCAGAGGATGAGATGGCTAGATAGCATCACTGAAGCAATGAGCATGAAATTGAGCAAACTCAGGGAGGCAGTGAAAGATAGGAAGGCCTGGCGCAATATGGTTCATGGGGTCATGAAGAGTCGGACACGACTTAACGACTGAACAACAACAAAAATGGGCTCCCCTTACTCTGCTTGTCCTTGCAACTCCCATGCCCCACCAATCTGCTCCAGGTGCATTTCCAAACTTTCACAGCAGGCATTTTTTTGTTGGGGAGGGGCAGTACATAAAGGATGGGGGAAGGAAAAATCTGCTGCATTGGCAAGTAGCCTCCCATTAATAGACGGGCTATCCATGGCTGGAGACCAATCCCAAGACAACCCAAATGTAGAAGTCATTTTTACATACAGAACTTATTGCATGACAATGCATTGACAAGCTGTTTAGCCGTGCATTTTGCCCATTTAATATGCAGCTTCCACTTGAAATCTTAGCCAGTCTTTCTTCCTATTTCACTGGTGTTTGTTGGAACAGATTCCCAAGTACAAGCCTCTGCATCACAGCTCTGTAAAATTACTAAGAAATGCAGACGGTAACTGGACACCTGAACATCTGGCAATTAGGAAGAAGTATAAAAGTTCTCTTTTAAGGTTTTTCCTGTCTGGTGTCATTAGTGTATTCCAATACGTAGCATGTGCCAAAATTCATATATCGGTGAATCTTGCGAAAATGGTTAGCCCGGTTTAATGAAAAAAAAATTAAAATTAAAAAACCCAACATTTTTAGATGAAAATTGTGCTACCCGCACCTCATGTGACCCCACCAAGAGTTACTTCAAAGTTGTATTTTTGAGGATGACAGAAAGGGAGAGAATATTTCGTTTTAATTACATTTAAAACTAAATCAAATGTAATTTTGTGTTTTGTCCCAGCCCCACAGTTTGTTGGAGTACAGCCCTTGGTATGTGATTCAGAAGATGAGGGTGCTGCTCAGTCACCACCCCCCACCCCCATGCACATCCCTCACTTTTAGAGGCATTTTTGTAAAGCAATATAAAAATGCCAGTTGGGTTTTGTTGGTTTATTTGTTTTTATTAGTACAATTTGCATGCTGTTCCATTTCAGAAGCCTCCAAGTGGCTTAGTTAAAAACAAAAATCAATTGATACAATTGCAGACTGATGCACTATTGCTCAAGGGTTAACAGCATCATCTTACTCAGCACCAAATGCCTTTCTGAAGAGTCATGTATTTACAGCTCTCAAAAAATGTAATAAGCAGGGGGTGATTTGGATACTTGAAGATAAGCTGTTCCAAAGGAAAGTCATTGCCAAGAAAGCCTGAGTCTGGGGTCTCTGAAGATGGAATTCCTCTGCAAGCCCTCTCTTTTAGATCTTACTGGATGGACAGATTCAGCTTGGAGAACTTGGTCACAGACATATCCAGGCCTTAAGCCAGAAACAGCTTTAAAGATGACAAATAGCACTTTGGATTGGCAATGCGGCTCCCATAGTTTTAAAAGGGTGATCATTGGTGCACCCATAATTGCCTTTACTGCTGATTGCTGCCCCAGCAGAAGATTCCAGATGATCGTCAAGGGCTTGTAGAGTGCATTACAATAATCCACCAATAAAGTGACATAGGCAGAAGTGACTGTAAATCCTTCTAATGTCCTCCTGGCTATGGCCTCCATCTGCTGACCAGGAGGATCTCCAGTTTGCAGGCCAGCTTCATCTGCAAGAGAACGAGCCCATCTGGAATCAAAGACTGAAGATAAAGGCGATGACCAAGTGGAATGATCCACAACCTTGCAGGTTCAATTTAAAAAAACATAGCCTTTCCAGTTTCTATCTTAGGGCCAACAATTCTCCCATCCCTAACACACACACTTACACAAGGACAAACTTGGGCTTGGCATTTTTGCCATCTACCTAATATAACAAACTTCATAGAACAGGATATTTTGTGGGCTGTGGGGTGGCAAAAGAGGGCTAGGGGGCCTAGGCATCACTTGCTAAGCATGATTCTCAGGGTTTATTTAAAATCTTGTTGCCCTATTTTTAAAACTATTTCTAAAGTTGCCTAGATCAGCCTACTCTAAAAGCACAATTTAGTGGTATATGCTCAAGTGTTCTATTTCCTCCCCTGATGCAGTCCTAATCAGGAACACCTCTGAATTTCCAATCCTCTGACAGCCATGATGAGGGAATCCAGGAGACCAAGAGTAGTTCACACATCCTTCTGCTATGCTTTCATGGAGGTCCTAAACCTTTGTAGGCCAGTGAGCACATTTGCAGTGTTGAGAACATGCTCTGGGCACTCTCACAAAATGGCTGCTGTAGGGGGATCCACAATATAGCTGTCATGTGGCACATAACTGTTAAGAATTGGTAATTTATCAGAATGCAATTGCTATCCCCAATCATCCCATCTCTCCACAGGACATACCCTTCTCCTTCCCCTTGAATGGATGATCACACTTGTATGAAAGCCCAAGAGAGCAGCTGTCATCTTTTTAAGATTTATTCTTTCCAGTCCAGTAGAATATTGGAAATATATTATGTAAAAGGACTCAGGACTCTCTAACAACAGGATAGCTCCACTCAGTGTCTGGATATCTGCAAGACCATTTTTCCCAGCAGCTTCTGTCTGTCCGATAAGAGCTAGTAGGAAAGACAACCTTCCATTCCCATCCTTAAGGGGCTGTCATCATTGGGGACCTTGTAGGTGTGCCTTCTCTGTAGCTCACCTCTCTTTTGGAACAGTGATCCACCAAGGTCAGGATCACACCAACCTTGCTGGCATTCAGGAAATCCATTTAGAGCTGGCTGTTCTGGAAAACCTTTGGTGGTCTTTATTTATTTATTACAATGTTTAAACCACCCAATAGTTGAAGCTGTTTGGGTGGTTTACAAGAAAACATACTACAATTTGAATAAAAACATATAACATAAAATCAAAGAAAATGCGAAATGAAAATGCTGTGGCTAGGTTGGTAGTAGAGTGCCTCAGACTTATGATACCAGGGAACTTCAGTTGGCTTTCCCTGGATACAGAGTTGGAGGTGGGTACAGAGTTGGAGGTGGTTTGAGGTTCATGGTCATCATGACAACATGGACCTGACTCAGATCAGACAGGGAGGTCCCACATTAGATTTGATATTTGTCTCAGGGCAGTGGCAATGTGATCTGGAGGTGGAAGAGCTGGGGATATTAATATCAGCCCCTTGCCATAATTAGATCGCCTTTTGCTTTTGTTGGCCTCTGCAGCCACTCGCCACCATAGAGAAGTAGGAACTCAGCAATTGGCCTGTACCGCATGAAACCCTTTTGAGTTTCAGAGGGAATTAGGGGTTGTTTCTGAGACTCAGATGCACAGTTTGACTGAGAGCTTAGTGGCTGCCTGGAACAAGGGGAAAGTGAAAGCATTGGATTGGATTGTGCCCATGTGGAAACTCTGTAGTTGTGGCTTTTGGAAAGCTCCCTGGTTTTCAGAGGAACTCCAGGAGGTAAAATAGCAGAAGAGATATCTAGCACACCGCAGGAGGAAGACAAAGAGCAAATCCAACTGAACATGGGTAACTTGCTCAGATCTACTCTGAGCTGGATTCTGGCTGTGTTGGTCCTATGAAGTTGGCTGAAGCAAAGTTTATGTTCATTATCAAGGAAGAGAACAGGTCCTTGTGGCTGTAAGTGTGGCCACCTGTATATTAGAACCATATCCATGTCCCTCTTTCTGGGAGACATGTGGTTGGATGCAGGTGAAGGTAAATACATTGTTGGGTGAGGGGTGGCAGCACTCGCATTTAGGGGGGCAGTGGTCCATCCCTTCCTCAAAAAGCCAGCACTGGATCCAATAATATCTCCAACCTTCTCTTTTTAGGGAAGGTTGTGGAGATGTTAGTTGGATTTCAGCTCTAGAAAATTCTGGAGGAAACAATTATTTGGAGCCCTTTCAGTCAGGTTTCAGATTTGGGTATAGTACTAAGACAATATTTATCACACTTGTTGCTGTTCTCTGGAGGGACTTGGATGGTTCATTCATCCTGGCCCTACCTGATCTCTCAGCAAGTTTTGATACCATTGATCATAGCCTCCTTCTGGACCAGCTAGAGGGTTAGAAGTAGGGGGCAATAGTTCTCTTTCTTCCCCTGGGGCCAGATCCAATTAGCCCTAAGCCCCTGCTTTGAAGGGTCCCTCAGGGGTCTACCCTGTCTCCATTCTATTTAACATCTATTAAAGCTGCTGGTGAGATCATCTGTTGGCATGAGATATCAACAATATGCTGATGACACTCAGTTAATACCTCTCCACCCCTGGCTAACCAAGTAATGTGGGCAAGATTCTTTCCCAGTGTCTGAAGGCTGTGGGGGTTGGATGGGGAAGAACAAGCCCTGGCTTAACCCTAGCAAGACCAAGTGGTTGTGGGTTTTAGAGCCACACAGATCTGGGGATTTTCCATCATTAATTCAGGATAGGATAGCACTTCCTTGGGCAGAATTGGAGTGCAATGTAACGATCCTCTCAGCTCCTACTCAAAGAGCAGGTGGCAGTTGTGGGTAGGAGACCCTTTGCACAAATGCAGCTTATGTGCCAATGGCACCCATTTCTGGACCAGGAGGCCCTGCTCATGGTCACTCACACTTTCCCATTTGGACTACTGCAGCATGGGTAGTTATGGGCAGACCACGGTACATCCATGTAAGAACAATATTTTGGTAGACGAGTTGGCTCCTAGAAGGCTTCTGGATGAAATTCAGAATGCTGCTTATTACCTATAAAGCCCTTCATGGAACAGGGCTGGGTTATTTGCTAGGTTGCCTATCTCTGATTATTTCTGCCTATCCCATGTGGTCAAGGTGGGCCTGCTCCAGGTCCCTTCTATGAATGTCATTTGATGAGACTCAGGAGATGTGCCTTCCCTGCTGTGGTGCCTGCCCTGTGGAATAGCATATACCCAATTTAGGATGGCTCTGACCCTATCAATCAACCTTTCATAAGGTACTGAAAACTTGTTTTTTTTCCCATTGGGCATTGTGCTAAGCACTAGTTGTTCAGAGGTTACTAAACTGATTGAGATTGGCCTTTGATGAATGTTTTTTTTAATCCTTATTGTTTTGATTTTTTTTTTTTTTGTGTTAAATTATCATTTTCTTTTACTGAATGATAGCTATCCAGAGTGGTATCTGTGAGTAAGGTGGCCATATAAATTGAATGACTCAATTATTAAATAAATAAATCAGAAGTTGGAGACCGTCCCAGAATAATCCAGTTGGTGAATGTGGGCTGCATGTCAAAGTCCCTTGCCCTTTATTGCAGATTAAGACTGCGTAATGCTTCCTTCATTAAAACACCACATGGTTGGTTTGGTTTGGGCTTAGTTGTGAAAACCCAACTATTGTGGTTGGTAAACCATGAATTAAGCCAGACAATCTTAAGCTCTAAGACCTCTGACACTTTTTTTTTTTTTTTTTGCTGCCCCTGGAGTCTTCACTAGGGGACCATACCTGGGATGCAAAAATCTGGATGCAAAAATCTGGCCAAATGGCAGCAAGAGGTTAGATTTCTCAGTATCTCCTTGATGCCTTCTAGTGGTTGTCTGGAATACTGCAGTCTACGTCTAGTAGCCTTAGGCTTCCATTCACCACAACTGCAGTAAATCAGTACCACAATTTCCCAACATTTTGAGGAAAACCATAGACTAAACTCTAAAAGTGGCTTAAAAGGGTTAAATTAACCCACCACCAATACAAAAATGAGAGAAGATCCTGCACTGTCCATGTATATGTTGATGATTTCATCTCCCAAATTATTTGAAGTGCAGCCCTTAACGACGTGGAGGTTGCCTGCCCCTGCACAATGTGAGAACCTAATCAACCATAGTTTAGTGAAGAAATCAAAGCCAGAACAGACAACCCAGATTCTGTGTATAGAATCATAGTGTTGGAAGGGTTCTTAGTGTTCACCTGGTCCAACCTCCTGCTCAGTGCGAGATCAGCTTCAGCAGCTTTGACGGATGATCATCAGCCTCTGTTCAAAAACCTCTAGCCTTTCTCTCCACTTTCTCAGTGGTTTATCCAGTGTTAAGTTCTAAGCTCTCTTCACACAAACAGTATCAGGAATGGACAATGCATGACTTTCCAGTTCCCTGAGCCCCAGATCCTTTGGCTCCATCAAGTAGAGCCACTGATGAAAAACAGTGGGAGCTGTAGTCCAACTTCCAGAGGAGCACATGTCTTCTCCTGCACTGCTTAATTAATGCCTGATGATAATTGGACCTTTTCTTGTGTAGTGTCAGAACAGGTAGCTGTTCTGCCATTCCATCAATCACACACAACCCTGAGCTGGGCCAAGGTGGGGAAAGGCAGAGAGAGATAAAGGAAGACGTGATGCTGGATCCTTGGGGTGGGAGTATTTTTGGCAGCCCTGCATAAAGAATGCCATTCATTCTGTGACTGTATGGCAGCTGGGCTCACACAGCACACTAAATCTGAAACCCAGGTTAACAAAATGCAATTGCTGGGTTCAAGTAGCATAGTATCGTGAACTTCCTAATCCCATTTAATGTAATGCGCAAACTCAGCAAGTGTGTGAGAAGGTGGTAATGGCTGAATTTGAACAATATACTAGGCTAGACTAAACTGAGATAGTACTAGTTTGTAGTTCAGCATGTTGTGTGAACTGAGCCAATCCTGAGCCATAAAGCAGTTTATTGATGAAGGTACAGCAAGTTATATGAACATAGCGATTGCGATTTAACTCAGAAGTGACAGTTCAGGGTTTAATGTGTTGTGTGGATTCGCCTAGTAAATACAAGGATTGGAAATGAATGAAGAGGGCAATTTTAACCTCTGAGAGGTGGGAGAGGGAAAACATTTATTGGGGTCCCCACATCACTTTCTTCCCACTGCCTGTGTCAGTTATCACTCGCTTCTTCCTCACTTTCTGAACTCAGAGGCTTCAGTAAACGGGAGAACTATTATAGCTTTATTAGTTCTATTGCTTTGAATTAAAACGTCTCGATTCAATCGATCGTTTCAAACGCGGAACTATGGAAGTTTCGTATGGAAGCCCGCTCCGCGTCTGGTCCCCGGGGAACGGCCTCCAATGCCACTCCGTCCGGCTGATGTTGGGAATCCCCCGGGTCGGCCGTGGAGGTTGAACTGACTGCCTGCCGGGCGACCACTGGGCAAAGCGCCAGCCAAGGCGAAGGGTTCCGCAAGAAAGGCGGCTAACTAGCGCGGTCGGGAGCGAAAGCAAACATAAGGCGCTAGAGCACATGAAGGAGGCAGGCGCGCGCCCAGAAGACACGTGAGGTCAGCAGGCAGCACGAAGCCCTCCTGGGGCCGAGTGGGAGGGGACCACCCGCCCAAGGCTGCGCGTCGTGCGAGGGGGAAGCGAGCGCGGCTCTCGCTCCAAGCCGCTCCAGCTGCTACGCGCGACGCTGCCTAGCCGCCAAGGGGCAGCCTCGGGTTCGCCGGCTTCCCGGGCTCTCTCACGCCCTCGGGGACGACTCCAAGGGCCCGCCGGTGTCCGGCTCGCCAGCTCGACGCTCGCCCTGCGCCGGTGGGGAGCCGCTGCCATGTTCAGCCGGAGCTCTCGGAAGCGTTTCTCCAGCAGATCGGTGAGGGACGCCCCGGCCCTTGCTGGGAGCGCTGCCTGGGGGGGACGCGCGTGGCGGGGCGGGTTGAGTCGGCGGCGAGGTCGGGAGCGTGGGTATGCGGGGGATCCCGTCCGCCTGCGCCGCGCGTCCCACTTGGCAGCTTCTCCCCCTTTTACAGACCCGAGCATTGTGTCTGGACACCTTCGGGACAGGACACTGCCGCCCCCCCCCCCCAGGTCATTTAGCGGCTCACCGCATCCCGCAATACCGAAGTCAAAGCCCGTTGACTTGCTACTCCCTTTGTGCGCAAGGAATCGCGCCGGGGTCTCAGCTGGACATCATCGGACCCTGGTGGGCTCCCCTCTTCGCCCCCTCTTCCGCCCCCTCCCCGTTCTGTCAGGAAGGCAGATTCTCTGTCCCGAGGAAGCAGTTCCTCTGAATTTACCTCTACGGAGCGATCGTATTGTTGCTGTTTTCGGTTTTCGTTTTAAAAGATCCCAGGTCAGTCTAGTCCTGGTTTTTGTCAGCAGGCAGGTGTCATCCATCATCTGCCAGGTTCTTGCAGGAAGAACAGGCTGGTTTTTGTATTGATGGAATTCTTATTCTTTTCTTAATTGAAGTTGACGGCCTTGGGTGAGTTGGAAAGGGAGCAGCCTTGTAACACCTGCAGGGACCAGTGTCCAGGCTTTGCGCTTCATAAATGGAGGTAAGAAAGCACACAATTTGCACACACAAAGCCCCCCCCAAGAGTTGTGAAAACAAAGGAAGGCACACCCATTTGCTGAAAAGAATAAGCTATGAGTGAGTGTGTTTGTGTGCTTTAAATGTAACCCAGGTGCAGAAAGGAGCGTCTCCGCTGGGTTGTTATTTCTGCAGTCCGGCTACTCAGCCTTCAGAAATCATTGACACAATACTCAGTGCTTGTTGCTGTTGTTTAAAGCGAAGTTTTGTGACATTTTGCTTCATTTGTATGTATGGAAGGCCTGTATAGGCAACCTGTGGATCCTCTTATCAGTTGCTTCTAATTTTACCCTTCTCAGATCTGCTATTTACTTGCTTTACCTTTGTGCCTCCCTTCTAACAGATGCTCCCAAATTCAAGATCATTGCAGCTTGAATAGGAGCCCTTGAGAGGTTTCTGCTCCAATTTCATCTCCCCCCCTCCCCCCATGCTCAGGCCAATTCCTGGCTGATCTTCTTGGGTGCCTTCTCCAAATCAGAAGAAAGTCCTTCTGTTTGTGGAAGCGTCTCTGGATTTATCTGTTGATGGGGTTCTCTCCTTCCATTTTCAGCAATGTTGGGCAGAGAAATTCTGCAAGTTTTTCCCCCCACCTAGTTCATGTTCAGTCTGATGAAACAGGATTTCAAGGGAAAAAAATAGAGGTACTCTGCTGGGTGGAATGCAGTGTTCTTAGACTTAGTTATGAGCTAATTAAATGGTACAGTCATCTCTCTACAGCCTGGGTGGCCACACTTCCATTCAAGCCCAAAGGAAGTCTTTGGGCTTTTTCAGTAGGGGTTCCCTCTATCCCTGCTGAGGGGGAATTCTGCTCTCAAGAAATTGCTGGAGAATTTCTCCTTTCCTTGAGAAATTTGAAGAAGTTGGCCATTCCAGATAATTTGGAGAGATTTAGAAGGGCCATTGGTGCCCAGCATTAACTTTCAGAACTTCACTTTCAGAAGCCTAGTCATTCCTTTAGAAGGGTGGAAGACATGAAGGTTGTAAATACACACATTCCCCAGGGATCCATCTGGGGCTGCAACTCTCTGTTGAGCATATTTTCTTTGAAAAGCCAGATTTGTCACTGGGTGATATGTGAAATATTTCTGAGGTTTTGCCCGTTACGATATCTAAACATGATCATTCACCTGCTTTTTGACATTGTATTGAAGCCTTTGGGCATTAAGGCTACTGTGCTCTCCTGCTTGCCTTTGGAATCAGCCCCAATAGGATTTCTGAATGGGTACCAGTCAGATTTCACCTTGAAGGAGATAGATGCACGTCTGCTACACGAGGTTCATCCTTCACATTGTTTTAGTCAAATTTGTATCTATTCTTTTGAATGGGTTGACATGTTAGGAAAGTTGCTGCAGTTAAAGTCATCTTTTTTGTTTTTCATGCTTTTGGTGGGGTAGTGTAATAAGCCATTGAACCTATAGGGGAGTAGAATATTTTCAGGGTTTGGAGTGTTCCTACCCCCTCCAAACTGGCCATTGGATTCTCCTAACTATGGAGATGGAAAGGCAGGGTGCACAGCTGGAGATCTGCATGGCCCCAGAGTCACTCTAAAAGTTACCACTGAACTATGACAATCTTCAGTTTTACAGAGAGGTTAATATGATTCAGTATTATTCACCTATTTATTGCATCTTTTATCTGGTAGCTTAAGGTAGCAGGCATGAAGATCTCCCTTCACTTTTTCCCCACCACATTAACCCTGTAGAGCAGTGTTTTTCAACCTTGGCTACTTTAAACTGCACGGACTTCAGCTCCCAGAATTCCCCAGCCAGCCAGCCATGCTGGCTAGGGAATTCTGGGAGTTGAAATCCATGCAGCTTCAAGTTGCCAAGGTTGAGAAATACTGCTGTAGAGTAAGTTGGTCTAAGAGAAAATGACTGGGAGAGAGTTCTATGAGCTCCACAGTTGAGTGGGAATGTGAATCTTGGTCTCCCAGGGCCTAGTCCACTATAGTAAATGGGAATCATTCTATTTAACTGTATTTAAAATTTAAATTCAGCTTTAATTACATTTAAATTATATTACATCACAATTATTTTTTTCTTACTCTTGTCCATTCCTTTGCATGAACCCACCTACTTGGGTTCCTCAGCATGGTTCCCACACACCCTTGACCAGAAAAGGTTATATATCACAGTCAGTGGAGGATTCTTGTTTGGCCAAGCCTTACCTGAGCCAAAAGATCTTGGAAGCTCTGCTTTGGTCTTCCAACTTCCTGATTTAATTGTCTTACTGCCTACAGCTCTGCCTTAAGTTTAAGCCAGTGTTTTTTCCTCATACTTGCATGTGTCTGTGCACGGGCATGCACTCGCCTTAATTTTGATTAGGATGGGAATCTCCTCCAGTTCTATGCCACCTTCTTCCTCTCTTTGTGATTCAGCATGGATTGTGTGGGTGCATTGGCAGTTGATGTAAAAGCCGCTCTTCACTTCTGGCTACAGTCCTTGTTTACAATGTGCATCAGTTTTTCTGTAGGACTGCACTAGCTGTGCTACTGGGTGCGACTTCTGATGATGTCCTGTTTTCTTACAATTTGTTTTTACATATAGAGATCTACTGTTCCTTCTGTGCAGATCAGAATGCAGACTAGAATACTTTTTTCAGTTTAGCTTAAATAACCCAGAATAATTTTTCAAACAGTAGACTGCCTGCCTGCCTGCCTGCCTGCCTGCCTGCCTGCCTATCTATCTATCTATCTATCTATCTATCTATCTATCTATCTATCTATCTGATGCCAAAAATCTTGAAATATTATTTTTATGAGAAGATAGAGCTATTATGTGACTTAACTATCTCAAGATTATTTATATTTTAAAGAGTATTAGTTTAGAGGTTAATAGGTATCACTGGGTTTTAGAAATCACCGTGGCGAAAAATGGAAGTACTATTTCTATTATGTTCAACTATCCTTTTTTGTTTTTTCAAGGAATCATCCTCTTTTTCAATTTTTCTGAAAGTTGGCCGGCAGTAGCAGTCCATATGAACTACCACATCCAACTACTTAGCAATTGCAAGCAACTTTTTCACATAATGCCTCTTTGCTGACAGACAAAGCCGAGGAAAAAGCAAACGTGTTTTTCCTCTCTTTGCTGGACTTGTGTGCTTGTGTTTTATTTTTTTTTAATTAATTTATTTATTTATTTTATTTATTTAACTTGTCCCCGCCCATCTCCCCACAACGGGGGACTCTGGGCAGCTTACAACAACTAAAATCAAAATACATAATTAAAATTATAAAAAGTTTAAAAGTTATAAAAGTTATAAAAACCAGAATTTACAGAAATAAGGATAAAAATAAAGAGGCTAAAAGATCCAAGAGGCCAATAGAGGCCACACCAGGCCACTAAGGGGCCAGCCAACCCCATTT
This sequence comes from Liasis olivaceus, assembly GCA_030867105.1. Classification (NCBI taxonomy): domain Eukaryota; kingdom Metazoa; phylum Chordata; class Lepidosauria; order Squamata; family Pythonidae; genus Liasis; species Liasis olivaceus. Next base: position 25,904,081 of record CM061348.1, on the reverse strand, counting down.
CTGGTATCCTCCCTCCCCGCCCCAGGCCAGATGGCAGAGCCAGGTCTTCAAATCCCTCCAAAAGGCCTGGAGTGAGGGGGCCTGTTATAAAATCCCCTTCAAATTGTCATTGAATCCTGGTGATTTCATAGACATATACATGTAGTTTTCTTGGCAACAGTGTACACATGGTTTGCTGGTGCCTTCTCTAATGTTTTCTTAACTTTCCAATCTAGCCAACAGCCTTGATAATCTAAGGTGTTCTCCCATCTCAGTACTAACCAGGTCAAAACCTGTTTAGTTTTGGAGCCCAGAGAAAGTAAACCAAGTGCTATCACTTGTTGAGACCTTTACTAAGAATGCAATAAATAAATAAATAAATAAATAAAATCCTGTTTTGAGAGGGAGGAAGAATTTTTCATTTATCTTTAAAAAGGAATTAATTGATAGATTAATTAACTGGGGGAAAGGCCCCCACCCCCCAATGTCTTACATTGCTTTAAAGGTGAAACTATTAAAGCACATAAAAAGACTGCTAAAATGGGATGGGTGCAAGGGCTTTCTAAGGCAGTCAGCCACACAGTCACCATCAGAGCTTCAGCAGCAGTAGCACACAAGCCACTCCAAGGACACTTATTGGCTGGTCAGTCACAGCAGTCTTAGTCCTCTCTTTCTCCAGTAGAACAGGATCCACACTGGCTTTTCAGGCCCTCAGCTAAGTAATTAAATCCCTACTTTGCTCCAGCACTCCACCTCCCCCCTCCATGCCCACCCCACTTAGTCAAAACCAGGAGCAACGTGGACATGACTGGTCCTTGCTGCTGCATTGACTAGCTTGGAAACAGTTTGAAAAATCATTGCAATAACAGACGACAAAGCCATTCAAACACAGGGTTCAGAACAGCTGGAACAATGCCTCTTGCAACAGTTAATTTGTTTCAAGGATGGGGCCAAACCAGAGTACGTTGTCTTTTGAGCTTGAAAAGGCTGCTTTGAGTTCTAAGCATCTTGAGCTTAGAGTATTTTGCACGCTCCTGTCCACCAAGATGAATAGCTATTCCCACATACTCAGGTAGGCAGGCAGCATGTGATCTTTGGAGGCCATGGCTATAGTCCATTACAGGTCATTCTTCTGCCCTTGCACTTCCCATTCATGCCCTTGGAGCACTGCCTGGAATATGATGAGGAAGAAGGCATAAGGGGATGATTCTCTGCATGACTCTTTGAACAGCTAAGTTGGGTAGTACCTATCCACCTGAGGAGAACTGAGAAAGTTCTGGACAGCTGGGCACTGGGAAGGGTGAGGGGAAGATGGATTCTCAATGTACAAAGAGAGAAGCTCAAAGCCTCCATACTCCAATGAGGGTGTTTGGGGACCTCTTTAAGTGTATCTTGGAGTCACAGTGTATCTTTGTGTGGAAACAACTGTGTCTTTGTGAGAGACAAACTGCGAGAAAGGATGAATGGAAAGTTGTACTGTGAGAGCAAGAGAGATAGTGAAGACACATGATAAGGAAGGCAGTATGTGAGTGAAACTACTCCAAAGAGACAAGGATAGACCATACCTGTTACCCTTTGGAAATGCCCATCACCACCACGCAGCCTATGTTCCTGAGATTAGGGCAAGTGGGGGCCCTCAGGGGTTGCTATTTTTGACAAAATCTGCATAATCTTTGCAGCTCTATTAATATGCCTAATGGAAATAGAAAATAGAGTAAAATAAAACCAAAGCTTTCAGGGGAATGTACAGCTTCAGAGAACAAGGCTACATCAGTTAACCACTGGGATTCTTACGCTTGATTTTCCTCAGTCTTTTATCTGTACAGTTTTGCTGTTAAATGTAAATTGGACTTGGGGCTTCAGAGATGGAAATTTACAGGATACCTTGGGGAGATTAGAGTTTCTAAGCCCGCAATACATTCAAAAAGCAAATCATTCCACTTGCTTATGCAAGCATTTTGCATTTATTACCATCATGTAGAACCTTATGTTTTCTGATTAGCTGTGATTTCTGTTTAGGCATGATCTGGGCAGCCCTTGTATTGACCTGGTAAAATTTGCTTTAGGTAAAAGATTAAAGGGCCATTTAAAAGTCAACTCTGAAAATTGGAGTCTGCTTTGATTGGCTCCTTCTGCTCGTTTTTTTTACTGCTGGACGCATCTTTTAAAAAGGAAGAAAAATCAAGTATATTCTCTTCAGAGAGATACATTTAAAGCATAATTTTCTTCAGTTCTTTTTTTAAGTGAGCCAGTAAGAGTCCGTGTCCTTTGTGTAGGTTTATGACACGTATAGAAATCACTCTATTCTTCCCTTAAGTTGTTCTTCAAAAGATCTGAAAGTATGGTTCAATTGAGAAAAATGATCTACATTAAAGTAGATAGAGAACAGTCGTGGAATAAACCTACAGAATTGGAAGAAGTCATTCAAGCCCCCTGGTCTACTTTATAATCCCGTGTTCTCATCAAGCTGGATAGCACCAGTGGCTGAAAGCACTTCCTCTTGAGTTGTCCCTTCCACTTCTGTTCCTCCTGCTGCTGGTCTCAGCAAATTCACCTTCACCTGCATCTTCATCCAGGGTAGCCTGTAAGAAGATGGAATGGTAGCTGGACAGGGGAGAGGGCTGAGGCAGGCCATTTACTGACTGGGTGGTGGAGGGTGACGCTGGTAAGTCACAAGTCATTATTTATAATTATTCATTAGATTTATATTCTGCTGTTCCTCCAAGAGCTCAAAATGGCAAATGGAGCATTCCTTCCCTCATTTGTTAATCCACAACAACAATCTTGTGAAGTAGGGCTGAGAGAGACTAGCTCAACATCATTCAGTAAGTTTCCATAGCATGAGGGTGGACCTGAACCTGGGTCTCCCAGTCCAACATCTTAACTACTGAACTACATTGGCTTGTAAGGCCCTAAGCCATTTTTGGCTTTAAAGATCAGTGCCAATACCATAATTTGTATCTGGTAAGCAGCTGATCGAAAGTGCAGATCTTTTGGTGAAGGCATCATACTTTGTACTTTGCTGTCATATTTTGTACTATCTACCCTTACATAGAAGTCAAGGTATGGTTTAACCAAGATATGAATCACCGTTGCCAAATCTAACCACCTCAGGAAGGGACACCACTGGCACACCAGATATAATTGTGTAAAGGCGCTTTTTGCCACAACCACCATATGTGAATCAAGTGACAGACTGTGAACCTACCCTTTCAGAGGGAATGAAGCCTTGTTCAGAACAGGCTGAACCTCAGTCTCTGATACCTGTGTCCTATGCACCAACAGCACATCTGACTTATTGGGGTTTAATTTTAGTTTGCTTTTTCTTATCCAGACCATTAACAATTATAGACAAATTTGGGGGCATAGATAACTTTATTGAAATGAGGTTATAATGAGCAATTAAACTGGGTATCATCACCATATGGATGATCCTCTACTCCAGAACTCTGGATAACCTCCCTCAGTGGTTTCATGTTGATATTGAACAACATATGGGACAAGACAGAATCTGTGGGACACTATAGGTCAGTTCTTGAACAGCAGTGATCCATACCACCTTCTGGTAATTGCTTGCAGGAAGGCCTGGAACCACCAAGGCCTAATTCTTCCAAGCAGCCTGGAAATAACTTCATCTGCAAAAAAGTAAGGAAATTGTTCACCGTGCCCTGTTTTCAGTTCTGGTTCCTTTCCTCCAACTTGTTTAAGCAAGAGGTGCTTCACAGAAGTAAGTTGCTTGGTTGTCTTCACTGCTTCAGAGTAGGAGTTCAGATGAGCTGTACACCATTTAAAATCCGATAGTTCCTGAGAGTTCTTCCTCTTGCTTTCTACATTTTGTCCCATCTGCTTCCTCAATCTCAGTTTCCTAGTAACCAAGGGAGTGGTTTTAGTCTACAAGAAAGGAAAGGTTAGTTAGGAGCAACTGTGTTAACCATTAGGGCTGTTTCCATATTGCACAGATTAGTCATTCACTGATAGTATCATTGACAGACAATGAGGAAAATTCCCCAAGAGTATACTGGAAACCATCCATATTCATCAGATACCAGGGATTGATCAAATTAGCCAATCCTCTACCCCGGTAGAAGTTGATATTGGTTGTTAGTCTAAAACTGTCCATGTGCTTTATCCATGACAGTGGAATCACATAGGCTGTGTCCACTTTCAGATCACCAGCTCCACCTAAATAGAAAATCCGCTATGTGTGGGACATACTGCGCCAGTTACCAGCTGGGATACGTCCAAGGTCATCATGGAAGATGTGAAATCATGAGTTGCTCCTGGCTGGACTTTGAAATTCCCCAGGACAAGGAACTATCATCCTGCCCAAGATCACCCCAGCGAGTGCAGGAAGAGAGCATGTTAGGCAATGTGGTGGAAAGTATATTAATAGTATCCTGATACTGACCTGGCTACCCAAATACTGCAGCAACATGACAAAACATCAGATGGAACATCTAGTCAGTGAGTTAGAATTTCTATAGACCTTCTATTCTGTAGCCTGCTCTTGTTTCCTTACAATGTCTAGGTTGCAGCTTTCCACACATCTCTCATTCCTAATTATTACTTCGATGTTTGCTCCCAGGTCGTTTTTCCTGATGTACTCTCCCCGATTTTCAGCAGCCCAGATTCCTTCCCTCCTGAAATACTACCAAAAATATTGATGAAGATATACATAACCTGGTTAATATGTTTCTTGCCTCCATTACTTAATTACAGGACGCCATAACATTTTAAAACGACATCTTCTATGAATGAGTTTGATTGCATAACGTTTCCAAAACACTTCTATAGATTGTGGTCCAAAATCTGCTATTAAGAAATAGGACTAGAATAGGTCACATGACTTTTTTCATCTCTGTGATAATTGTCTGTTCCAGCTAGAAACAGCAGTTCTGCAAAATCTCAGGGGTGGAGATCTTTCCCAACTTTGTTACCTGAGATTCTTTATCCCTGGAGTCCCTATTTATTAAAGTTGGGTCCTTATTAATACGAAGCAGATGTGCCAAAATCTATCCTAGACCTTCCATGTAATCCTGACTGTACACTTCACAATGGCTTGCCAGCCCTCAGGGCTGCCATTTGGATTAATTAATGATCAAATTAGGCAGATTGTTTATGTCTGTTTTCAGCTTGATGTTAGGCATATTAAATCAGTATACCAAGAATTGAGGAGGAGGAGGAGGTGGAAGAGGAACATTGTCTGGAAATTCTCAAAGTTTCTTGTTCAGTCATGCTACTTTTCTTTTAAGTTTGCATTTCAAGAGAGATTCCTCATTTTTAAGGCTTTGATCTGCCCCCTTTCTGATACATTTTAAGGTAACTGAATACACATTCATGATGTATCTATTTGAGGGCAACCTACCCATATTTCTTAGTTTGTATCTTTGTAAGTAAAAAATGTGATGTCTTCCTTTAAATGCTTAAAATAGTTATCTTAAGACAAATTAATCAGAATCTAGAAGATGCTGAAATGCTAATCTGTGCACACATTATGGGGGAACGGAGTCCTAATGTCATGCGTTTTGCAGTCTAAGAACTCCTTGACTATTTCATATCAAGCACTTGGAGCATATGGCGTTATGGAAGGAAATGAACCCCAGCAAACTTCTCAGGGGTGGAATTGCTGTGTTCTAACCAGATCTGCTTTGCATTAAACTGCTGCCCATTCAGCTTGTTAACAAGCTTTGGTCCTTAAATAAAGCTGTCACAGAAGCCCAGTGACTGAATGGCTATTAGGAATGACTTTTTGCATAATGTCCTCCTTTCCACAAAAAACATGTAAAAAGCTCTTCTCTAACAAGAGAATGGGGAAGGGGATTTATAGCCTGTCCCTAATGCAATTAGAATGAATAGCTCAACCTTTAAGGGCAAACAAATGGAAGAAGCAAGCTGCAACTGCCACCATGAAAGCCTTTGATTAAAATCGCCTTTTCGTCTAGAGATCCTGTTTAAATGTACAAAAAACTTTTGGACAAGCTGTCTGGCATGCTAGGAAATTAATAAAAAAGATGCATTTTCTGATCGGTTTGCTGTGTGTGTGCATCTTGGCCCTGGATGGTATATTTTTGTTCCTGCTGGGAATTTTGTTGCTATAGTTTCCTCTCTTTTCACTTTTTTTGGTTAGTAGCTTAAAATATCAGAATGGTCTCTTTAGTGATGTATGAAAACCCCATTAGAGTTCTGTTTCCCTCCCCTACGGGTAGTTAGTAGGGGAAAAAACCTTCTATGAGGTTCTTTCTTCCTACTCTTATACAAGCCGAATAAATAAATAAATAAATAAATAAATAAATAAATAAATAAATAGCATCTTGATGATCTGCCCCATTTGTGGGTTCTTACTGTTCTGTTTTATCTTGTGGGAAACTTGGATCTTTGGTTTGAATAAGCATTTCAAGAATACGATTGGAACAGATCTGGGCTGGAGGAAATTGAGCGTGCTTAGTTGGCTTAAGTAGCCCCTGACCTAATTTTCCTGTCTTCCCATATTATGATTTATGCCTTTCGGGCATTTGTATGAATGAATGTTATCCTGTGAGCAGGAATGTTTCTGGGAACTGGAAGTACCTGCAATACTACCTCTTCAAATTTGGATGCTGGAATTACAGAGATTTGCTTTTGGCATATTGTAATTAATGTAATTAATTAATAAAACATGATGGGGAAAGGCTTATATTTCGGAATCTGAAATGTTTGTACAAAGCTCAAAATTAAATCTTGACTTTGACTGAGGGACCAACTGACCACATCATATGGGATCATATGTACATATATGGACTTGTGTGACTCAGTTGTTTACCTAAATTTCCAAGTTATGTTGGAATTTATTCCAAAATGTTGAATTTATGCAAAATCCTTGTTCGAATTCTTATGTTTAGCTCCAGTTTTCTAGCTGCTCAGACCAACAGATCTTATTACCAATGTTGAATGCTGTGTTCTACTAATATAACCAGACATGCCATCTCCTCGGTGTGTCTGTCTGTCTATCTATACCTTATATGTAAGGATATAATGTATTTTCCAGTTTTCTTCCTGTATGAAAGAGGCGTCTATTTTCCACCTTATGCTAAGAATGCTTTAAAATTCTGTAGAAATATTATTCTACAGCTTCCCTGCCATGGCAAAGGCATGTTTTCAAGGTCCCACTAGATGGCAGGATTTCAAGGAAGGGCGTGCTTACCCTATCTGATCTAGTGGGACAGGCAGACATTCTTAGGGAGAGGCAGTCCTGCAGATAACCAGGTCCCTTGCCATGTAGGTCTTTAAAGGTGATAACCAGCACCTTGAATTGGACCCAGAAGGAAACTGGTAGCCAGTGCAACTTGCACAATAAAGATGTAACATGGGCAAGCCAATGACCACCCAGTACTGTGCACACTGTTGCATTCTGGACCAGTTGTAACTTCCAAGTGGTCTTCAAGGACAGCCCCACAAAAACCACATTGCAATAATCCAACTGGGAAGTGACTAAGGCATGAGTGAGTGTGAGCAAGACCTCCCGGTCCAGGAAAAGGTGCAACTGGTATGCAAGACAGATCTGTGCAAAGGCCCTCCTAGCCATAGCTGCCACCCACTCATCAAGCAGGAGCCATGAGTGCAGGAGGACTCCCAAATTGTGCGCCAACTCGGTCTGGGGGAGTGCAGCCCCATCCAAAGTCAAAGATGATAAGTCATCAGATCCTGGGGGGCCAGAACCCCAAAGCCACTCTGTTGTGCCAGGATTTAGCCGAAGTCAGTTCATCTCCATCCAGACCTTTGGGCAGAATCACAACAGCATCACCTGCCTGGCCAGGGATAGAGATGTATAACTGCGTATCATCAATGTACTGATGATACCATACCCTGTGCCATCAGATGACCTCACCTAGTGGTTTCCTTTAGATGTTAAAGGAAACCACCTAGTGGTTCCTTTAGATGTTACCTGACCCCTGAAGCACCCCACACTGCAGGGGCCTAGGGCTTGACCTCTCCTCACCCACCAACACCGACTGGAACTGGCCACAGAGAAAGGAGGAGAACCTCCACAAAATGGTAGTCCCTGAAGCTGGTCCAGAAGGATACCATGGTTGATGGTATCAAAACCACTGAGAGATCCAGGAGATCCAGTACAGTTGCACCACCCCCATCCCAAGCCCTCCAAAGTCATCAGCAAGCACAACCAATGCTGTCTCAGTGAATCCTGACCTGAATCCAGACTGAAAAGGGTCCAGATAATCTGCTTCATCCAGGGCCCTCTGAAGCTGCATGCCAACCACCCTCTCAACAACCTGCCCCAAAAAGGGAAGGTTGGAGACTGGACAAAAGTTGTCTAACATGGCTGGGTCCAAGGATGGCCTCTTGAGAAGGGAACACACCACCAAGGCAGGTGGTACCACCCCCTCCTGCAAAGAGGCATTAACTACGGCTTGGACCTAGCCACATGCCACCTCCTGGGAGGCCTTAACCAACTAGGAGGGGCATGGATCCAGAGCACAGGTGGTTGAGCTCACAGCCACAAGGACCCCGTCAACTTACTTGAGATCAACCAGGTCAAACTCTCCCGGGTAACAAGGTTCAGATGTGTCTCACTTCCAAAGGATCTGCCTAGCTAGAGTCCAACTCCAAGCGAAGTCGAGCAACTTTATCTGACAGATGCTGAAAATATTCTTCACAACAATCCTGCAAGAAGTTTCCCTGCCTCCTCCTTACCCAAGAGGACCTGGTCACCTGAAATAGGGCCATTGGATGGCTATTTGCAGATGCAATAAGGGCGGAGAAGTAAGTATGCTTCACCATCCTTATCGCCACAAGTTAAGTCCTAATATAGGCTCCTACCTGTGCTTGGTCTGCTTCACTCTTTGTCTTCCTCTAGCAGCACTCTAGGCATTCTTGTGTTGTTTCATCCCTCGGAGCTGCTTAGTAAAACAAGGTGCTCTACAAGATCCGTGTACACAGAGTCTGAACAGGCGCAATTTGGTCCAGCCCCCTGTTGCTTTCTCATTCCATGCAGCAATGAGGGCATCTGCTGAACTGAGTGCCAGAGCTTCAGGAAGAAACCCAAGTTCCCTCTGAAACTGTACTGGGTCCTTCAGGCCCCTGGGATGGGCTGATCTAATAGGCCCCACCTTACTGCAATGAGGGGCAGCTACTGAGAACTCTAGAGCCAACAGGGAGTAGTCTGTCCATGGCAAAGGACTGATGTTAATGCCCCCCCCCCAAAACAGATCACAACGCCACTGCAAGGCAAAGACCAGATCCAGTGTGTGGCCCCCCATGTGAGTTGGGCCATGAATAAGTTGAACCAGGTCCATGGCTGCCATGAATTTCTATGCTACCTCAGACCCTGGGTCCAGAGATGGCAGGCTGAAATCCCCCAGAACTGCAAGCCTGGGGAACTCCACCACCAGCTCAGACAGAGTCCAGGAGCACAGGCAGGGATGCAGCTACACTACGGGGAGGAAGGTAAGTGAGCAGCAATCCCCACTGATCCTTATGGCCCAGCCTCACAAAGAGGGTCTCACATCCAGTGATGTCTGGGGCAGGGCCCCTGGAGGCCACCAAAGACTCACGAATAACAACCACCGCACCCCTAGCCCTGCCCTGGAGTTGCAAATGATGCCACACTCAGAACCCAGGAGGGCACATGTTAGAGAGGAGAACCCCCCTTCAGTGCCCAACCAGGTCTTGGTAATACAAGCCAATCAAATTGTGGATGAGGTGGGCTTTATTACAAGCTGACCTGGCATTAAGCAGCAGCAGCTGGAGACCAGAGCCACTGAAGCTCTGGAAGCCAGGTCCTGGGGCCGAGCACAGGGGGCCAGAACGTGGTACCGGTATTAAACAATTTGGGATTTTATTTATTTATTAATTAAATTTATATGCTGCCCATCTCCCCCAGAGGGTGACTCTGGGCAGCTCACAATTAAAATCAAACTTCAAAAACAGTTAAAAATATGAATATCCACATTAATTTAGTTAAAATACTTAAAATACTTCAAGCAGGGGGATGGCTAGCCCCGTAGTGGCCAGCTGTCTGCAGCCTGATTTTCCATCTGCTTGGATCTTCCTTTCTTTAGTATTGTTTTAAATGTTGGATGTTTTATGTGTATTGTTTTAAATTTTGGATGTATTTATAGTTTTAATGTTTTTTGTGAGTCGCCCAGAGTCCCCTATTATGGGGGAGATGGGCGGTGGAGAAATCCAATGAAATAAATAAATAAATAAAATAAAAAATCAGACTATATATAAAAATATATACTGTACATAAAAAGACTAAAATGTTCAAGATGGGGGGGGTAGAATCAATTACCCCATGAGCCAATTCCAGTGGTGCGAGCCCCCATCAGACCCCCAGGCCATCTGGCATAGCCAAGATTTCACACTCTTCCTGAAGGCCATGAGAGTAGGGGTGTACTGCACCTCGGGTGGTAAGTTGTTCCACAGAGCGGGGGTCGTGGCAGAAAAGGCCCTCTTCCTAGACCCCGTCAGTCAAAATTCCTTGACTGGTGGGGTCCACAACATGCCCCTTCTGTCGGACCAAATGGGACGGGCTGATATAATGGGGACGAGGGGGTGATTGAAGAATGGAAGCCAGGAAGGCAGCAGATTAATGGAGAAATAGGTATGCTATTTGTTTACTTAATATATATAGCCACCCTACTCAGCACACAACTCAGGGTAGTGTACATCACTGATAAACAGTAGTATGTCAGTAAACACATAAAACAAAGTATAAACACAGAATCTAAACCAACAGCATACAAACACGTAAATGTCAGAAAAGAAACCTTATCCTGAAGGACCCAATACCTGAGGAATAAACCAGGTCTTTAATGCCTTCTGAAAGGTAGGCAGGATTGGGGCCAGTCAGATTCTTGAGGGAATATGCTGTTCCAAAGGTCAGGGGCAGTAACAGAGAAGGTCCATGCCCTGCCTTCCGCCAGATGACATTGCCAGGGTGATGGGACCCAAAGCACACCAACCCTGTCAGGTCTTACTAGACCAGCAAGTGCAATGAAAGATAACATTTATGGACTTTCCTTACATACATCTCATACGTACAATTAAGTACCAGACTTCTTGTTCTCATTTTTGTTCTCTTCTGAAAAATATCATAGCAACCAATTTGCTTTCCATCAGATTCAATGAGAACCAACTGAAAAGAAATAGAAGCATATTTCAGCACAGCACTAGTGAATATTTTCTGCCTCAATATATACACCCACATTAATGGCTGGTCCAGATGCTTCAAAGACACTTGAGTTCAAGAAACTCCACGTTTGAAGTTATTTACTAATGATTGTCCTATTACAGTATGTAGATCCCATTTCAAGAATATTCAGACTCATTTGCTGTTTGCTTTGACTAATGGCACAGGTTTTCAAATCTAAACATTAGATTCCTTTGTGGCTGTTCAAAGCAGCAAAAACTCTGAAAAAGTAAAAAATGTTCTGAGGTAAAATCACCTGAATTAATGTTCCTGTATGCATCACAATTTTTTTAAAAATTGTTCCCCGCACTCTCAATTGTCTGTAGTTCTTTCAGTGATTAATGTGTTTTGGAACAAGTTGCTTAAGTTGCTTTGGTTTAATTTCATTACATTTAGAATGCAGTGTTTAAATGCAGCGTACTTTGCTTTCAAGCCATATGAAGTAGGGAAAGTGTACTGTGGCCAGCTTTTGGTGGGTATTTGCAGCAGAGCGCGCTTGTGATTTGGCAAGTTGTCCCTGAAGGTGTTATTCCAGAAGAAAATTGACTTCCTCAGAATGAAATGCAGCTATTATTAGTCACCCTAGTAGGTCTTTTCTAGGTTTTCCCTTACAATCTGCAGAGTTCCCAGTGGGTCAATTTTAAATGGCTGAAATACATTTGGATTTCATGCCAAAGGATGTATATAGTCCCCCACACTCTTGTGTGTGCTTCCACATTCCTCTCTAACTATATTGCAGATGTTTGGTGATGTTGTTTTCTGCAATTTTGAGGCAGGACATACACAGTAACTGTTGTGAAAGCCCTGAAACTTTAACTTAGCTTAAAAAAACAACATAATCCCCCCTCCAAATTGGCTTTCTCTTCAAAATCCCAAAAGAAAAATCCCCCAAATTTCATCTGTGTCCCTTTTCTGCTATATCTCTTTTGCTTTATTGTCCTGCCCATCACCTTTACCCACCCAAACAATTTTAAGTGTGCCAGACTGCCACCAAATATATTATTTTGTTCCTCCAGAAATTCTTAGCTTCGCACTTTCTATTTCTTCTCTTGCCACATTTCCTTCTTTTAGAAGTCTTGGCCAGATTAGTAAACAAAATGCAACTGAAATTGATTCCAGAGGCCAATTGTTCATAGTAGCTCTTTGAAAGTTCTCCAGGTACTAAGATCTATCTCTACTTTGGCAATGCAGCGTGCAGCCTTGGACGTGCAATGCATTTGCTGTGTTATACTTAGTTACTTCCCATGGGTTCTGTCACTACGTAATTCCTAAAGGCACAGATTTCAGTGACATGCAGCTTCTGCCATCATTGTTTGATTTTGCAGTCATTTAGCGGCAATTAATTTTTATTTTCTATTTTTTCCTGCAAAAGACTCAGAGGTTTTTTTTATTATTATTTTAGTGTGAGAGAGGAACAAAAGCACAGGTGTAGTATGCATTCTTTGCATATGACAAATACAAGGAGACCTTGTTTGACTAAAATATTTGACTTCTTCCACATTACTCTGCATTATATTACAAGGATTTAAAGGGCTTTGAAAAGACCCTTGATTGAATTACTTTTGAGATCAATTGTGCAAATCCACAGCTGGTGTCACACAATGGAGTCAGGAACATTACACTGACAGCCTCTAGTAAACATTTGGCACCTTGAATTTTGCCTGGTACTTAAACAAGGAGATAGAATTCTTTGTGTTGGATGTCAGTGAATGTTCTTACTGTTTGAACATACTCTATATCTGGGAATGTACTTTAGCAAAGAGTAAATAAACACTGCTTTCAAGGAACAACAGTTGATGCCATGTGTGTTAACACTTTGGGAATGGAATGCTCCTTCTCAAAGAGCATTCAGAGCAATTCTGACATCACCTGCTGTCATTTCTCTGCTAGATTAAGCACTTTTCCCCTGACTTTTCATTCCAGGCAAGGTCCAATTTCCTACACACTTCAATCTGATAATGATACAGGTAGTCTCCAGTTGAAGAACGAGTTCTGTTCCCAAGATCTGTCGTTAAGATGAATTTGTATGTAAGCCGGAACAGTATTAGCATATAATTCTGTATAAGTAGTATTGTGTAATGAACTCGAATCATTGTGTATTTAACTTGAATTTTGCTACAGTAGGCTCCATTCTTAACTATGGGTCATCTGTAAACCGGGCGTTCTTAACCCAGGGACATCCTGTATTTTATTTGCATGCATGAATCTGTCACCAAGTGGTTTGATTACGGCTTCCCCATCCACCTTTTTTCCTTTCCCCAGTCTTAGCTTTAAATAAAGGCATCCAGTGTTATCTGACATCACTCCCTTTACTATTGCATCAGTAGGGTTATCAAATAAGGGTTGCTAAAATCCAGAGGACCATTAGTTAGAAAACTAGTTACTGTCATCTGGATTTTTGCAGCCCAGATCTCGTAGCCCTAACTACAAGGTCCTGGGCTTCATGATCTCCTGGTTCATCATTCCTTGCCTGTTGGAGAGCCGTGGTTGGGATGAAATGTTGAGCAAACACTTTTGGCCAATGCACCATTTGGGAAATGTGAAGACTTGTTGTGGGTGAGCTCACAAAAAGGAGAAGAGCTTTTCTGTTTACAGTACAAAATGGCTGCCACAATGGGTATCACCAGTTAAAAAACACTTGAGATGGCAATTGTTTGGGCTGCTCCAAGCTATCTTTTCTAGCTCCATAGGAAGTTCTTTATGGTTCCAGCTTGTCTTCGTCTTCTTTCTGGGCAGGTGGGCACACTTCCAAGCAAAGCACTGAGCTGAAGCCACCCACCATGGCTCTGTGTGGGAAACAGGAAGATAAACAGAGACTTCCTGTTCCTGTTCCATTCTGTCCTACACATATGGGAGCCAGATTATCTGAAGGCGTCAATAATTGGCTGTGGAAGGACATGAAAAATCAATACTATATCTGATCCTAGTAAGTATTGGCTGTAGCATCAGAACATTGCGACCTGTTTTTGTTTCTACAGCTTCCAAGCTAACAGCCCAGGTTCTGTGTTTAACTTACATGGGAAAAATACACATATAGATATTAATCTTGGGATAAGCCTGGAAGATACACCTCCCACTGAATTAATTATCTGAATAAAATTGCAGGCCATGCTAGATTGGCTCCCAGATTTGCTGATACTAACATGAAGGCATAAATCAAAGACAGGGGATAGGATTGGGCCCAAAACTTGGATCCTTTCTCCATTTCCCTTGCAGGGCCAAATGAGTTTATTCAGGATTGTGTGGAATGGAGTGGAAATTCAAGCTTTGCTCCCAATTATTTTAGAAAAGAGTTGTTTCTGAAAGGACAAGCATGCTGACAAGCAGTTTTGCATACTAGCTTGATGCCTACAAGCATGAGGAAAACTGATTTCATTTCCCGGCTTCTACTTCCTCCCTTCCCCTCTTTCTTCTACTTCTCCTTCTTCAACCAATTAGCAGCTGCAAGGTGCCAGCTCATCTCAACTGGCAAGATATCTTCTGCTAGTTGCAGAGAATTGACATATTGAACTACACAATCTGATCTTGTATAAAGCAGCTGCTAGGTTTGAGTCTGTGATCATAAAATCGGTGTAGTCCCTTTGAGTGACAGCTCTTTCTCTTCCTAGGAAAATCATATTCTTAGCTATGAAAAGTCATAAGGTCCACCAAGAGTCAGCAACTTTTTTGAGTTGGGACACATTTGCAATGCTGAGAACACATATTGGCTATAATTAGGAAATGACTGCCATAAAAGAAAAAATGGTTGCCCTTATAGTATGGCCAGTCACAAAACCCCCATTCACTAGACACAAACTAGTCTCCCAGAATGATCTTTATTATCCCAGTATGACTTTTGTGGGCCATTCTTGTAAGAAAACATGATACTGGAGACTGGTGATTCACTTTGGAGCATGCCAGCTTCTTATTTCATTGTTTAAAGAAGTTAAAGAACATTTTCAATAGCCAGTGGGACAAAGGGACTATAGGAGGTACCTCTGGATGTACATAAACCCTGTGTGTGTAGGTGCCCATCCTACATACACACAGACACATTCGTTAGTAATAAGGTTATGGAACATGCTGTATTTCACTCAACTGCCACAACATAGTGTAGGAGATTCACACCATGTTGCTGCTGCTGCAAAGATTTAATAATTATTTCTAAAGGGGAGGATTCCAGTCACTGTAGGAACTACAGGCTTTTCACAAATTGCTTGTTTGACATGTAGCTACTACTGAACCTATCATAGGCATACAATCCTCCTTCTCAGTTCCTCCCCCATTCCAGTACATAAGCAGCTGGCAAGCCAGTGTGGGGCTGTAGAGTCACGGCTGTAAGCAATTAGAACCCAGCGCAAGCCCTTTTCCCTGGTCCTTCTTTCTGCTCATTTCTTGACACCAGCCTTCTGCAACTTACAAAAAAGGATAAACATAGTGCCTAGTGACTCCATCAGCCAGATGAAAGTGTTCATGCTGAGTTGCAGGCAAGTCACATAAAGGACACTTTGCTAAGAGGGCCTCTGCTTAGAAATTCAGGGAAAGTGCTGAGTTTTTGCATGATATATTAAGAGAATTTTATCCATGCTTCTGGATATGACTGCCACCTTGCAATTCAGATATCTTGCTGAAATTTTTTCAGGGCTCCAACTGAGGAGGATATACTGATTTGGTTCACACATTGTGGTAAACATAATGTTGTTTACTTTGTTTTGGCTTAATTTAAGGCATGAACCCATCTGATAGTAGTTTATAAACCATGGATTTGGGGTTTTATATTTTCCATAATTTTTAGGAAGGAATAACCCTTGACATCTCTTCTTTTATAACAGTTCCTGTATGTTTCATAGGCAGGCAGTCAACAGAGAATGTTTTCTCTAGCATGGAGAACCACAGATGAGACAAAAACCATAGTTGTACAGGTATCTATTTTCTCAGATTTCAGGAAAAACACTTTAAATAAACCAAAACAACAAAGGATGGAGGAGAAACTTCATTTGGAAAATGTCTTCAGCCACCCACTGAAACCAACCACTGGCTATGGAAGGATGGGATGACTCAACCTTGTTGTCAAGGCGGCAGGGACAGAAAGAGCAAAAGGGAAGCTGTTTTCTACTGAGTCAGGCCCTTGGGACATTTGGCCAGCATTATCCGCATTATCAGAAGTGACTGGCAAGAATTCTCAAAGTTTCCAGATCCATTTTTAAATTATGTATTTATTTATATTTATTGGCCACCCAACTCCAGTGGACTCTCTTAGTCCCATCAGGAGATGCTGGTGTTCTCCACACAAACTAACTGCTTCATCATTGCATCATGATTCTTTAGAAGGGCAAGGAGTTCAAAAAAGGAAGCATGGTTAACCAACCAGAATTCAGGAAAGAGTTTGGGAAGAAAGGAGGAAGAAGATAATGAATACGAATACATGGGTTTCCCCTTTAGTCAGATACGAGTTCTGTGTTATACCTATATAGGCAGCCCTGGCCCCACCACCATATATTTCTTTAGGATTTTATCAAGTCAGTGGAACAGTACTACTTACCAATGGGCCGTGAGTCACATGCCAAAAGGCAAGCAAGCCTGAGAAATTGCTGGTTATAGAAAATGGCCATGTAATTTTCTCTTGCTTAGCAGTATAGAATGGGGAAGCAAGAAGATCTCTAAAAGCAGATTGCCTAATTGCTGCTCCTGCCAGCGTAGAGACCAATAAGGGTCATATCTGTATGTGTCCAGATTCAAAGCTGATCTCTCTCCTCTTTCACATTCCTGGAGAATATTGATCTTGATTTCACCAATGTGGGTAAACTGCACCATCAGAAATTAGACATTCAGAAAAATATACTGAACTGTACTATCAGGCAATACAATAATAAAGGAATCTTATAAGTCATATCTTTCCCAGCCTGGATTTCTTGTGACTACAGGCCCCATCGTACCTACACACTGACCATCCTGGCTGAAATTGAAGGGAGTTGTAGTCCAAAATATTTGGAACACTCAAGTTGAGAAATCACTCTAGCATTTAGCTTCCATTCAAAGCACATTGATCATATTATCTCAATTACCAACCCATCAGTTTAATAAAGGATTTCAGTCACTCAATCAGATCTGAATGCAGCAGTATTTTATTTCTTTGATATTTTGTCCTTCAGGTTTAATTTTAAAAGGCTGACATAAAATGCAGTTCCCAGTTTCATTTGGATACTGTGTTGATGGTGTGATATCCATGGTAGCAGTAACCATGGGGAGAATTTAGAATATGTCTTTTTTCCTGCTCCTTCCTCTCTTTTTTAAATTGCCTCCTGAATTTTAATTGTTTGCTTTCTAAAGAAGAATGCAGAGTTTACAAGTATTTAGTTAGCAATGCAACAGTGACAATAGCCAAGAATGTTCACATGGTCCCTAGGGAGGTGAGATTGTCACACATTCCTCATTTTATGTACTAGAATGTTCTCATTCAGGTTGGCTTGAGAATGAGAAAGAAACATGCTAAAGTCATATGTCTTAGCAGTAGATCAGTTGTGGATCAAATGAGGCATTCCAGAAATGGGGGGAAGGGCAGATTTTAGGCTTGTGGCATCTATTTTCCTATCCTAGTTTCAGGCTTCACCCAAAAGAGCCAGATGCAAAGCAATTGCTCAGAGCTGATTATGTACTCTATCCCGTGGACATAAACTGGGCTGACCTTCAACTCCATGATCAGTATCTGAGCTACTATAGATCATAGATTCTAACAACCTACTTTAGACCTAAAGATCCTATTATTAAACAGTTGGGAATTGTTCTGCTGCATATCCCCCAGAGGGTCTAATTTATTTCCTAACCATCTTTGATTTATATTTATGAGATGCCTGTGAAACAAGGTCTCTTAATATAGCCATTTTAAAGAATAACAAAATATTTTACAAATCCAATTAAGAATCCAAACTTGCAATAATTAGCATGCCCTGATCACCTCATGACTGGATTATTTCAATGTGCTCCAATGGGATTGCCTTGAAGGCCACCCGGAAGCCTACAACTGGTTCAAAATGCAACAGCACAAGCAGTAATGGGCAATTGTCAGCATGCCTGTGTGTCATCACTGCTACATGAGCTGCATTAATTTCCACTTGGCTTCCAAGTGCAGTTCAAGGTGCTGGTTATTACCTATACAGCCCTGTATGGCATAGGGCCTTTATATCTGAGGGACCACTTGTCTCCAATTGTTTCTGCTCACCTGGTACGTTCCAGCACAGTGGGTGCACTCCAGGTCGCTTCTTTTTAAATGTTGTCATCTTGTGGGTCTGAAGAAGTGTGCCTTCTCTGTCATGCCCCCCCCCCCCAAATCTGGAACAGCATCCCTCAGAGATCAGGATGGCAGCCTTTCTCCTGCGGTTCCTGAAAGCTCTGAACAACTGACTTTGGTCCCAGGCTTTGGGTTAATATATTGGGGGGGGGGGGGGTGTTTTGTTTTGTGTTGTCTTTAGGTCCTTTTAGTCCAGGCTGTCTGTGTGGTTTAGGTTTATCTGTTTTTATGGATTTTGGAGGGGGGGGGGTTGTACATTGCCCAGATTCATTGGGCTGCTATAATATAATATAATATAATAATAATAGGTACTAATAAAACCCCAAATCTGCTAAAATGTCATAGAAATTAAAAATACTGTTCTTAATTTGATGCTGAAAAGAAAGGAGTGTTAGTGCTTGATAGATTTCTTCACTGAATATAATTTTTATTAAGAATTTTCTTTACAATATTAAGTGCTTGATACATTTCTTGAAGGGGAGGGTACTACTGAAAAGCATTTCTCACACTTGGCTACTACAGCATGTCAGATTTAATAGGCTATTTAAGGGCTTCATAGATTACCTTAAGATATAGTGAAGGTTCATCTGTTTGAACCTAAATCATGTAAATCTCTGTAGATCAACACCAGGACTTGGAAATGAATTCGAAGCCAGGGCAAGAAAAATAAGACAGAAAATTACAATCTTTTTAATTAGTCAGTCAGTTGACAGTCACACAGAAAAGAGGAAACTGTTGTGCAGTGGACAAACTCATGCCTTCATGCAGAAGCGCCATGTTTGATCTTGGACATCTTTTGTTAAAAAGCATCTTAGCACTACTGAGGGGGGAAAAAATCTGCCCAAGATTGTGGAAATGGAAGCAAGATTGATGGAAATCTCGAGAAAAATACAGTAATGGTTGCTCAGTTGCCCACCACCTGATGTAAACCAGCCAAAACTTGTAGGATAGAGTTAACTTTGACTTCTGATATTTAATTTCTCCAGCATATCTTGATCAGCACTCTAATTGCAACAGTGGCCAAGAGATTTGTGCTTTCCAATCTTAAATTACACTAAAAAGTGCAAGTGCATACTAAGAAAAAATGAAATACTGAGAGACAGAATATTTTTTTCATGCGTGGAATTAAATTGTAACATTAGTTATGTCCAGCAATTCAGAAGGGTGAAGGATGGAGTCTTCACACATGTGACACCACCACTTAATTTCTCCAACCTCTGTTTGTTTGTTTGTGAAGACAGGAGTTTGAAAAGGAGTTATACTTGGTCTGAGACCTATTAAGGTAGAGCCCCAGATTGCACGGAGACTTGTACTCATATTTTAGGAGATGTGAATGAAAGGAGATCAGAGGGAGTAGAGGCAGAGCTTTTCCTACATACTTGGAGAAGGGTTCCCCGCAGCCTCCAATATATCTGCCTTTGTATTGTCGAAGGCTTTCATGGCCGGCATACGAAGGCTGGTGTGGATCTTCCGGGTTGTGTGGCCGTGGTCTGGAAGTTTTACCGGGAAGCCATTGAGATTCACAAACACCAGCACAGTTTCAACAAAAAAGAGGAGAGTCTAAAAATCAACAAAACCTGGCTACCAATCCTGAGAAATACAGCCTGCAAAAGGTCAACGAACTCAGCTCAACCACCAGGACATGCGAACAGTTCACACAATGAACATGCTAATCACCCTCAGCAGCCACTTGTTAACAACTCATTAGAAGAAGGGACCCTGCCTGGCCCACAGGAAGATACACAGATCTCCTGACACCTGGGCAAGCAGCCACTCATTAACACCCCATACCCCCCCCCCCATATCTCTATAAATACCCACAAAAAGGGTCACACCATCCTGGGCACAGAGAGAACTGCTCCTGTCTGCGCCCCTGCACTCTGAAGATGCCAGTCACAGATGCTGGCGAAATGTTAGGAAACAAAACTTCCAGACCACGGCCACACAACCCGGAAGATCCACACCAGCCTTTATATCTGCCTTTGCTTCTCCTAATGCCACAGCAGGCTTCTTCCAGATGAGAAGGGCTATCATCAAGAAGGTTTGATGATAACCCATTTTTTCTGAGTTCCTGGATGATGGCATTCTCTTGGCAAAGGGACCGGGGCAAATTTTCTCTCTTAGATCCCACTGGATGGGGAGATTCCACATGGAATAAGTGATTTTGCAGATGTCCAGGTCCCAAACCAAAAATGGCAGTCAGCAGACTGAATCATACCTGGGAGCCAACAGCTAACCAGTGCAACTCCTCTACTAGAGGAGTTCATATAATATGCGAACAAAACAAGCTGAGCTTATTACTTCTCGGGCTGCAGCATTCTTGACCAGCTGAAGATACCAGATGATTTTCAAAGGTATAGAGCAGTGTTGTCCAAACTTGGCCACTTTAAGATGAGTGGACTTCAACTCCCAGAATTCCCCAGCCAGCCATGTTGGCTGGGGAATTCTGGGAGTTGAAGTCCACTCATCTTAAAGTGGCCAAGTTTGGACAACACTGGTATAGAGCAATTAGACATTTTAGACCAAGGAAGGGAAACACATTTCAAGATAGTAAAGATGCAGAAGGGCAGTTTAAGTGTGTTCCTGGATTTAAGGATGGACACTGATGTCTAACAATTGATTTTTAACAATCAATTACTTATTTCATATTATATCCATTTTGAACTATTGCATTTTGTTCCCCTACATGAGGCTGTTTAGAAGTAAATAAAATTAGAATATATCAGCAAATGCATTAATTTGAGCATGCTCTGTGGAGCATATACATCCAGCTTTGCCTCAGCCTACATTCCCTCCCTATTACTTACCAGGTCCAGTTAAAAAAAAAGAGAGTTGGTTTTGATTTTTAAAAATATAAATAATATGAATCTAGGACTCTGTTCTCTCACAGTCTTACCCAGATTTCTTTCCTAGCTGTGTAAGACTTGTCTGTGAGGCCAGGCCTTCCCGTGGTTGGCAGCTAGATAAAGGAAGCTGCCTGCTTTTCTTGCTGATGGGTTCAGACAGCAAACTGAAAACCAAAAGGCACTTGTAATACTGGAGAAGTAGTTTGTGTTTCTAGTAGTGCTTGCAAATTCATTGGTCTTCTGAAGAGCAGAAGCAGGAGGGGGGAAGAAGGCTTGCCAATTTCCCTTGGCCCTGCAGCACTCTCTTCTTTCTGAAAATCTTTTCTGGAGCTATGAGAAGAGTGAGGTTGGTGGGAGGGAGACTTTGGGGGGAAACCTGAATCAGCAAAACATCCCCTCTCTTTTTACCGGCAGGAGTCTCTGCTTGATTGAAAGACTTTCTACTTAGGATTGAAAATGGGGTCTTTGTTCAGCTCTGTTGCTTTTTTTCTTTGAGTGCTGTTTTGATATCGTAGTTTCATGATACAGTATAGTGAAGCAGCTCCTTTGAAATGGAGGGTCAGATATAAATAGTGGAATCACAGAGTTGGAAGAGTCTCTTAAGGCCATCAAGACCAACCTTCTGCTCAGTGCAAGACTCCAAAGTAGAGCATTTTGGACAGATGGTTGTCCCACATCTACTTGAAAAACCCCACTGGAGGGGAGCCCACCCCTTCTCTGGGTAACTGGTTCTACTGTTGAACTGCTCTTCTGTTAAGAATTATTTTCTAACGTGCAGGCAGAACCTGCTTTTCTGTGACTTAATTCCATTGTTCCGCCTCCTCCACTTGGCAGTGATAGGGACTGGGGATGTATTAAATATGCCCAAGAAAACAAACAAACAATAAGTCTGTAATTGTATCTCTCACTTATGGTGTGGCAATCTTTATATGAATTAAGGGACCCACAACGATTATATGATTTTCGCACTGTTTGCTGAGGTTTCTCCAGAACAAAGCCATTCTGTCAGCCAGCCAACCCCAGTCGGGTGCTCTGCAAATGTGTGGGAACCATTGGACCCATCATCCCAATACACCAAATTGTTTCTTTAACGGTGCAGAATAGCAGAGGGGTCACCTGGTGTCATACACCCCCTCTTTATTTTGCTGCTGTTATGTTTAAAAAAAAAAGTTAAGGCTGTCCATGCTGATTACCCAAAGCAGTATTTCTCAACCTTAGCAACTTTAAGTTGTGTGGACTTCAACTTCCAGAATTCCCCAGCCAGCATGCTGGCTGGGGAATTCTGGGAATTGAAGTCCACACATCTTAATGTTGCTAAGGTTGAGAAACACTGACTCAAAGTATTGTTTCCTGTGGCTGTAGAAAGTTCTGTGCCTTTTGAATCAGATGTATATGTACTGTAGATTATTGATGTTAAGGCATCTGTTCTTTTATCTCTTACCTGTTGTTCAGGACTTTCTCTCCCAGCTTTGGCCTGCCTTTCTGTCCATTTTTATGTTTGTTAGGTTTAAAAAGCAAACCACAAGCTATCGTTTTGCTAGCTGTACTGGGTGCTTGCTCTGATCTGGGTATAGGGATAGACTGGGACTGTGCTGGCTGTAAACTGAATTGGAAACGACTCAGAGTATTTTCTAACATCGTGGAGAAAATCTATCTGTGTGGTTGCTAAGCGCCAACAATGCTTTGATGGCACATAATCAACCCATCAATCAATTTTCCAGTAGGAACTATAACTCCCAGAACTTTTAGCTAACAAGGCAATTTTCAGAATTCTAGAAACTGGAATCCCAACTCAAGTAAAAAATATCAGCTGGGAAGGCTAATGTAACCCTAAGCTCATCTGACTTTTTCTTGCAGTAGAGCTAGTTGCAATTAGTACTACATGGATAACCAAATGAAAGATAGCAGAATGGGTGAGAAATGTGGTTAAACCCTTCATTTAACAGAACGTTGAGTGGATGGAACAGGCAAAATCTGTACCCGTGTGCTTCTGCACATGTAAAAAACCTCATTTGCTATTTTATGCACGAGCAAAATATGCAAAATGCACATATGTAAAATCCCATTTGGATTTAGCGATCGTTCTGCTTCAGCAGATACCCCTTATCCCTATTAATATGTCGCCATCTTTTGTTTTCTTTCTTTTTGTGTGGTGTTGTTGTGCTTTTATTGTCATATGCATTTCCTTTTAGATTGTGTTTTTTCTATGTGAGCTGCCAAGAGTTGTTTCTGATTGCATCGGCATACAAATAGTTTAATAAAGAAATAAAAATAAAGAAATAAAGTGTGCACTGTAACCGAAAATGGTTGACCTGATTCAGTGTTTGCTTCTTTTCCTTTTCTCTCCCAGGGAGAAAAAAAGTTGATTTTTTCCCCCTTTAGTAATAATAATAAAAATACTCACTACAGAAGTCACATCATTTTCATAGCAAGAAAACACTATCATAGAATTTCCATTAAATTTTAACAGCTTTTCTTGAAGCACTAATACCTCTCTGTATCTGAATCTTGCCTTTGTTGCTTTAATACTTTTCACCTCTGTAAGACTGCTATAAATATTAATTCTCTATGAAAAGGAACATTTATGTCAGCATACACCAGATGGCAGCCTATGATGCTTAACTGAATATTTTAATGTTTTCATTTATGCACATAAATAAAATATACAACTATAAATAAAAGATATGGATGCAGAACATAAACATCCTTTTGTGGAGAGAGTAAGGACATAATTTCTCTAGCTGGTTTAATGACCAGTTGCATTTGCTATTGTTTACCTTCTTCTGTTGGGAAATATAAAATTAACTCTAAGTTCACATACAAAGAGCTGGATTTAAGAGCACTTACCTACCTGCATGTGTAGGAGCCATATGCTACCTGGATGGGATAATTAATCTGCTACTTTACAACAAAATAATGTATGAAATTAATACAGGTAGTGTGTTCCTGTTGAGAAATAAATAGCTCCAACCAGATATGAACAAGGAAGCCAAGGGGGTGGGGGGAATGGTAGGAGTGCGTATGCCTACAAGTACACATGCAAACAATTGCAGAAGGTGACAAAAAAGGTAATTTATTCCCCCTTTTTCCGTCAGGTCTCTCTTGAAGGGGTCTTGCCATATTTTTATTCCCATCACAGTAGGAGCCCTGTGAGTTAGGTAGGTTACTGATGACTCAACGAGGGCCAGAGTCAACAACAACTATTTATTGATTCAAATATTAATATCTTTCCTTTGTGTCTTCCCCACTGAACTTCCAAAAAATTATTTCTTGGGTGGATTTGCCCTTCACTTTTCAACGGAAGTTGTCAAAAGTGCTCAAACTGAAACATGTACTCAAAAACAAAACAAAATCAACCCAATAGGAGCCAACTATTCTTTCCTCAGCCTCCCTCTTCTATCCGCTCTTAGTCTAGTTGCAGAAGTCGCAGTAAATTCCATAAGTGATATTTATTTATTTAATTTATTCATAGGTCACATTTACATTTAAGGCGACTCTGGGTGGCATCCAACAATTAAATAAAATAACAAATGGATAGAAACAATCATTATAAAAAGATAAAAAGTGATCATTAAAATGAAAACTTTATCAAATTTTTAAAAAAATTTAGATTGTAAAATATAGAAACCTCATGGAGAGAGCAGAATATCAATCACAGTGGAGCCATCTAAGAATGTTTCCACTTCCCAAAGACTCTCAGGCCTGACAACATAACCATAACCTTTTAAGAGCACATATAACTGACTGCACTGCCACATTCTACACCAGTTGAAGCTTCTGGATACTCTTCAAGGGCACCCCCATGTAAAGTACATTACAGTAGTTCAATCTGGAGGTGACTAGGGTATGAGTGACTGTGAGCAGAGTCTCCCGATCCAGGAAGGGGCACAATTGGTGCACAATATGAAACCTCTTTTGACTCCCCCGCCCCCCTGATACCGCTGCCACCATCGCTAATCTAGATACTTTGCCAACTGTAATGCAACGATATAATAGCCAGAACTGCAGCTTGATTTTTAACAGGATGTTAATTAGCTAGTTGCAGATTAATTTATTGATTTTAAATCTCACTCATAGAAAGACAAGAGAGCTCAAGTTTCAGATGTCCTTGCAGATTTCTTCTTTTATCTGAGTAGCGGGAGAAGGCCTTCCCTTTTAAAGTGGTGCCAGCTTTGGCAGGATACGTTGCTGAGATGTTTGAGTCCCATTATTTCCTTCTAAAAGTGAATTTAGGTGGGGAGTGCTGATCGGTATGGAACCTAAAGCGACTGAAGAGGCAAGGCAGAAAAATCACAAGCGTTCTACCATCTCCTCCCTTTCCTGCCCAAAAAGTTGAATGACAGTTGAAATAAAAATAGAAAATTGAGGAGGTTATGCTTTTGTTTCAGGGCCCTCTTATTTAACCCCCAAAACAGAAATCTGGTAGTACATTTTCAGACCAGCAAATTTTATAAAAAGTCATAAACCTTCGTGAGCCGTAGCTCCCTTCATCACTTGCATCTGATGAAGGGAACTGCAGCTCATGAAAGCTTATGCCTTTTAATAAAATGTGTTAGTTGGAAAAGATGCTACAAAACTCTTGATTTTCTGCCACCATAGACTAATATGGCTCTCCTCCTACCTTGTTCGACTAACTCATCTGTTAAGCTTTGATACTGTAATAATTAATATTTAAGATGCTTCATTAGCAATGCAGTATTTTCTCTTAGCTATATTTGTTGCCTTATTAGCACAGAAGCAGCAAGATGCAGTTGTCCATCATAGAATCATTTAGGTCCAAATCAAAGAAATCAACCCTCCTAAAGAAAACCTTCAAGGGGCTTATGTGTGTGTGTGTGTGTGTGTGTGCATGCATGCATGTTTGTGTGTACTGTATATCAGCAAATTAATACTGAATTGTTCTATACCCCAGTAAAAATCAACCGGTTGTAAACATTCACATCATACAGGTTGAGCAGACTTACATATGGAGGGAATGCACCTTCAGAGCAATTAATTACAATAGCAGGGAGGAAAATACTTAATTTGTTATCTTAAAAAGCAGTGAGCATAAGAGCGGTGAATCAAGTAACCTACTGAGAGAACATAGCAGAATAAAGAGCTTTTAATGGCATTTAAAATTTCAGTTCTGCCTTACAAATTAACATCACTGTAAGCCAGCTGCTAAAAAAAGTCACCTTGGAGAGTTCACTTCAGGGATGAGGATGCATAATTTCTCAATTTGATAGTATCGAAGATGTTTCGTGCTTTCTCGGTTTTTGCCTAGTCTGGGAGCTTGGGTTCACAGGGAACCAACCTAGGGTTTGTTCACAGGCCATCTGAAACTATGATTTAATGCTCTATGAACAACTCTGGGAGAACCTTTCCTTCATTCATGGTGCACAAGGATTTCCTTAACTTCCTTGACTTGTTGCAACCCACTGTTTTCCAAATGATTAAACTATGTTTTGCACTTGGCCCCTGAACAAAATTAGAAACCAGGATTTGCTCCAACCTTTGGACAAAACTGAAAAGTATTATCTGCCACAAACCATGGAAAATAAGCAGAAAAGGAGCATTCAAGGCTCATTGTTTCTTACAATGGTGAAGTAGGATTCAGTACCATGTCTGACCCAGCCTGCAATAACTTGTCAGTTTTCCCTTCCCTTCCCTTCCCTTCCCTTCCCTTCCCTTCCCTTCCCTTCCCTTCCCTTCCCTTCCCTTCCCTTCCCTTCCCTTCCCTTCCCTTCCCTTCCCTTCTCTGTTGCTTTGTTGCTTCACAGGGGGTGAAAAAAGCAAATGTGCAAAATGATGGCAATAACTCATTGTGAGATGGACTAATCTGGTTTTAGTAATACAATACAAAGTTGTCATTTCGTGTTTTAGTCTTCATATACAGCATGCATGGTTTCCCCTGTGCCCAATAATGAATAGACCCATATGTTTTGATTATCAATTTCTAGTTACAATCCATTGCTCTTCTTTAAAAACAAAAACAAAACAACAAGTAACAAGAGCCTCCTTTTAGACAATCTTACCTTTTGATAACTTCATAGACAGATCTATGGCATTTTCTTGGCAACAGGGTGGAAGTGGTGTTCTATTGCCATCTTCTGGATTTTTTTCTTTTTTTAAATTTCCCTACAGATCTGCTGTTTCCAAGTAGGCGCCTACCATTGGGGACCTTGCTTAGCTTCTGGAGATCAGCCAGGGTTAGCTAGGGGCCTCCACCAAGCTGGGATTCTATGATGAATGCTGGGGGGGGGGGGGGGGGGGGAGGGGGCAGCCCTGTGTGTTAGTTATACCTTTTCACCCACTGGAGCTCATACTTTATATGTCCCCCTAAAATAAATAATTGCTCATACTTAAGTAATTTAATTTAAACAATTTAAACAGTTTAAAACATTTCCAAATGATTGGGGGTTTTCAATTAAAGATGACATATGCAATAATCCAATTAAATTATTATTGTTTGTTTCTTGGGGTTTAGATTATGGACATAATCCAGGTTGTTTCACAAAGGACTTCATATTTTCACTTTGCCAGCAGCTATATAAAGTTGACCTGAATTTTGATGCAAGATGCCTTGCTGACTTCATCAAAGTCAGAAAAGAAACCTTATTCTGGACATAAAATATGCCATTATTAGTCTTCTGGACTAATAATAATCCAAAATGCTGCAGACAAAAAGTTTGAACAGAAATTGCTTTTGATGAGAGGGAATTAATACTGTATTTGGCCTTTCATATCTATTCTGCCCATGGCATATTCCCAAATTGAAAAGAGTATTGATACTGACAGGGTACTGATTGATAGGGTAGGTAGGTAGGAAGGTAGATAAGTAGAAAGTTGATTGTTGGGTTTTGTTTGGTTTTTGTTTTAAAAAATCCCCTACATTTTGCACTGGAGAAGGGAGGTAAGCTGTTTTCTTTTCTTTTTCTTTTTTCGTGTTTCTTTCACAAGTAGCTATGTAATTGTTAAAATGCCAAGTTTGTGTTCAATTTTCCTTTGCAGTGGTAAAATTAAATTAGCCGGAACAGCTGGGGTTCCAATATTATACTTTCAATCATATGATGGAACCATAAAACGCAGCACCAAATTTTAGAATATTAACCACCTAAATGAAATTAATTTGTCATTCAGGATTACAAACCTTAGCTCTTCCTTACTGTCTGTCATTTAAGCCAAATTTTTTGAAAGGATACCATCGATCAATATTTTGAAAAGGCGCTGATCTTAAACAAGACTGGTGCAGAGATAACAGATGTTGCTTTTAAAACCACAGTCCTATCCTCATTTATCAATAATCCCACTTAATTTGAAAACTTCATTTTTGAATATACATATACTGTTAATCTCATGTTTCCTTGGTGGTATGTTTAATTTTTTTATTTTATTGTTGAGATTATGAAGATTATTTTGAGGTTGTTTTTTTTTTTAATGAACAGATTTTGCAGAGATAGTAGGACATCAGAACAAAGAAACATTGAAGGAAATTGACAGAATTGAGACAGTAACAAATGGAAGAGAATGTGTTTATTTCAGTATTGTAGCTCAGGTGAAAATAGGGTATCAGAACAAGACTTAGGAGGTCTGATTGGAAGAGATGAATTTTGAGGAGGGATATGAAATAAATAAAGATGGAAGTCACATGGAGACATCTTGGGGAGCAGTTCCAGGTATATATATGGCTAAGGAAAAAGATGACTGACTGACTGACTGACCGCTTTCTACAGAATAAGCAAATGTTGCTGGAGAAAAGAAATATAATACATCAGTTTCCCAGGGAGAAAGCTTACTGAAAAAGAAAATAGGGAGTGCTAACAGGAGTTTGATAGCAGACTTCAAGGAAAATACTTAATGTATTCCCTATAACTGGATAGTGCAAGGAACAGAAGAGAAAATAAGACAGACCTGCAATGCTTGTGGCATGTTTATGTTCCTGCATAAAATATGAAACATGGTATAATATGCAGGAAAATAATAACATGGTATAATATGCAGGAAAAGCAAACACATTGCAGTGCTTGAGGAAGAAGAGGCACAAGTATCCACACACCAGCTTGTAAAAGGAGACAAAGATCTTGTGGGCAGAGCAAAGGTGGTACTCTACAAGAGCAATCACAGGAAGCAACTCTCCAAAAAGAATTCAGAGGAACAAATCCAATGTATGAGAATTAAAACCAGAAACACGCAATTCAGAGGATAATCTTTACCACTGAAACTCAGAAACACATTTTAGCCCCCAGAGAAGAAAGAGGATGCAAGTGTCCAGGGAAAGAAAAACAGAAGCGGAGAGGCTGGAAACAGGAAAAGAAGAGATGTAGGATTTATGCATCATACCAATAAGTGAGAGTAAAACTGCTGAGGCCTATTAAACCACTCAATTAAGAAGTTGGAAGAACTTTGATTAAAAAAATTAATGGCTTTCATTGCCTCTATACTAATGCTCAGAGTATGGTAAATACACTGATTAGAGTCCTTGGAGATTAAAATGGTTTATAAATCTCATAAGTAAGTAAATAAGGAAGGAAGGAAAGAAGAAAGAAGAAAGAAAGAAGGAAAGAAAGATGCTTGGATGCTTCTTATATGTCTTAATAGGTACAACTGAGACCAGATGGAATGCTTCTTGTAATTATAATATTGCAGTTAAAGAACACAACCTGTTAAAAAGGAACAGAAGCAGCAGAAAGGGAGTAGAAATTGTACAGCATGCTAAAAGTGCTAACAAACCCAAAGGAATGATCTTTGTGGCACTAATGAGAGTATTTGGGTTAAGGAAGGGGAAGAAGGAATAAACAATGTTTGCAGAGCTTTCAAACCAGGCATATAATAGTAGTGACAGGGGGGTTTAATTACCCCCAGCATCTTTTGAAAGACATACTTTGCCAAGCATGATCCTCTCAGGGAAGCTTTGACTTGCCTTGTTTTAACTCCCTTATTCTGGGAGTTAAAGGAAGACATAAGGAGTTCGGCTATCCTTGACTTGATCCTAACCGAGTAGATAATAAAGCAGAAGCAGTGGGACCTTTGGAGGAAAAAAGACTATAATGCTGAGTTTCTTGATACTGTGGTCAAACACATCAAGGAAACAGATTTTAAGAAACTCAGTGCGGTAATAAGTAGAAATACATGGCAGGAGAATTGTATGGGAAGGGAGCCAAAGGTGGATGAGAATTCCAAAAAGAGACGATAAAAGCATAAAAAACAAAAGTTGCAATGATAAGGGAAATGGAAAAGCTTGGCTGTTTTCTTGCAAATGTTTCATTACCTGGCTAGCTAACATCTTCAGTGCTAGAATGGAATTGCAAACCCCATTCCATTCTAGCACTGAAGATGTTACCTAGCTGGGTAACGAAACGTTTACAAGAAAACAACCAAGCTCAGAGAACCCCAAGGACTCCACAGTTCAGCGCTGAGCTATGCATATTCGCTTCTATTGGAAATGGAAGAAGCAGAAAAAGCCAATATAGTTGCACCAAAAGGTTGAAAATATATGAATATCAAAAAATGCAGGTATAAGAGGTAGAAAGAGGAGCAGGTCATTGAGAAGAATACATATACAGTAGCTAGATTTTGGGAAAGTTGTGCATATCTTGATTTCAGGAAATCATTTGACAAAGTAATCCATGATATTTTGACTGGCAAGCTAATTAAATATGGACTGTTGGGTAAATCCAAAGCTGACTCAGAAACTATATATATATATAATTTATATTACAGCTTTTTTTTTTAAAAAAAAGGAAGATAAAAACGAATGCAAAGTAATATAAAGTCAAAAAAGAAAAGAAAAAGAAACCAAAGAGCTAAAAGTGCAAGAAAGGAAAAAAAAATGAAATACAGAAAAGAAGAAAAAAGGTACAAAGAAGTACAGGTGAAACTTGAAAAATTAGAATATCGTGCAAATGTTCATTTATGTCATTTTGAATTTGGGGTTTTCATAAGCTGTACGCCATAATCATCACAATTACACCAAAGTAAGGCTTGACATATCTCGCTTTGCATGTAATGCGTCTATCTCATATATTGGTTTCACCTTTTGAGTTGCCATACTGACATAAATGAACATTTGCACGATATTCTAATTTTTCGAGTTTCACCTGTATAAATTTACCTCATATTCTATGGTTACATAGCTGTCTTCTTTCTATAATCTATCCTGTCTAATCATGAAAATCATAAATCATAAGTTCATTTTTTTCTGTTTCACACAAAAAGTCTATAAGGGGTTTCCAGTCAGCAGTAAACGTAGATGTTGTCTTTTCTCTGATCAAAAAAGTCAGTTTAGCCATCTCAGCAAGTTCTGTTATCTCCACCAACCATTCCTCCATTGTGGGCAATGCCGAATCTTTCCATCTTTGTGCATACAATAAGCCATATTGTTTTCCCAACTGTTTGTCCATCAATCCCAAAAGAAAAACCTCTGGTCTCAATTGTATATTAATCTTTAAAATCCTCTGAATCAGTGTATGTATTTGAATACAGGCTTGTCAACAGTTCCTGATCAAATGGGAGGAAAACATCAGGTGCCACTGCTTTCTGACCTGAGGCCTGTTCTCTTACCAAGAGTGCAGGACATGGAATACTGGTCTTATGTTATAGGAAGTCACATCTGGACTGGACATTAGGTAAACATTTTCTTAGATAAGAGCAGTTCATTATGGAACCAATTATTGAGGCCAGTGGTAATAGAAAGTCTCTGATGGAGATGTTTTACTCTGGCGTCATCCATTGAGCAAAAGCTTGGACATGATCATTTAAAGCACTCCTTATCCAACTCTGCAGTTCTGTTCTATGACACTGTAGCCTTCCTCAGACTATCATGGATGTGACACTACTTGTGGTCAGTGGCTTTCCTCTGTTCCTTTCCTCCAGCTTTCCGAAGTAACCATGTTTGGGAAGTTAAAAATGTCCACAGTACAGAAATAAGAGAACCATAATATTTCAGGCCATTTCAAAAGGTGTAGCTATAAGGGCGTTTCAAGAATAATGTGTTCTGTTGTTATTTATAAACACCAATTTACTTCGATAATAGCCAAGTTAATGGAGGCTTTATATTGTTCTTCTGACCTCTTCTAGCCAAGAATGTGCTTGTGCCAATGTCAATAGAAGGGGACTACTTAAAAACACAGTTAAAATATGTTACGGTACTACATTATAGACCACCATGCAAAATTACTGCATAAAAACTGGATACTCCTTGCAAACCTCATGCCCTGTGCAAGCAGTGCTATTTAAAGGCTTTGCAAATTAAACATGTTACAATAAATTCACAATAAGGTTACAATGCTAAGTTTAAACGTATGTGCGTGAGAGAGGGAAAAAGGAGGGAGACCAATTTATTCTAGCCTAAAGCATTTTTGTAAAAGAAAAAAATGGAAGCTAAGTTGCATACTATGCTTAAAAAATATACTTTTTATTATATTTATATCCCGTGTTTCCTCTAAGGTGGCAAACATGGAGGTCTTTATCCCATGAGGAGGTGAAAGAAAAAGACTGGCCCAAAGTCCCTAGTGAAATCCATGACTGGGTTGTCCCAGCCCAGCATCTTAATGAGCACACTATATGAATTACACATCATGAGTGGAGTTCAGGAGTGTCCTATGACAACCAAATGGAGCCCTCGCTGCACTGGATTCCAAGGTGTGGACAAGGTGAAGCAATATGCAATTCCAATGCAAAGAGGCCTCAGGCTTAGCTAATACCTCACTTGCCTTTTTATCAGGATTTCAACTCCTTGCCCCGAGGAATTCTTAAATGTGCACCTCAGCAGAATTTGGCTCTTTGTTAGGTAAATTTAAATTACCTATGGCTTCTGCTGCACTTGGTGGCTGAAGCAAGCTCAGTGTTAACAGTTTGCATGCTTGTACCTTGGCAGCAAATGCGATGGAACTAACTGGGTGATAGAAATGGTTACTTTAAATCTAAGGCTAATTTTGATTTTATTCTTTTCTTTAGCAGATACTTTTTTGGAAAGATAGTTGAATATATTTTAACTGAATCAAAAGGCAAGCAGAAGCTTCTTTCTCTGTTCCTTAAATAACAGGAGACTAAGCCTGCCAAACCTTACATTACTTCCTTATGTCCCTTTAAACAACATTTGAAGGAAATGATTATGGGAGTTTCACAAGTTTTCACAAGATGCCAACAACAATACTGACAGTGGTTCAGTTTTCACCTAGATGGAGAGTTTCTTCAACAGATAGTTGAACTGATTAAT
This sequence comes from Liasis olivaceus, assembly GCA_030867105.1. Taxonomy (NCBI): domain Eukaryota; kingdom Metazoa; phylum Chordata; class Lepidosauria; order Squamata; family Pythonidae; genus Liasis; species Liasis olivaceus. The sequence continues at coordinate 25,870,602 of CM061348.1, read as the reverse complement.
TGATTATATGCCATCGAATTGGGGTTGACTCTTAGCAAACTCATATATAGATTTTTTCCATGTCCATCTGTCCCTTACCTTGTCCTTCAGGTCTTCCAACAATGTACCTATTGGGGCTGTAACTGAGTCCATCCACCTTGTAGCTGAATAATTATTCAAAACGTATCACCTCAGGGGTGGAAAGAAATGAGGTGAAACCTGGTGATTTGGGGAAGAGTCTGGAGAAATTGAGGAATTTGGGAAACTTCAGAGGAGGTACCTGGCAGACTCAGCTAGGTAATGAAGTAGACCAGTTTTCAGATCCGACTTGCAGATTTCAGTTTTAATGGTGACCCAATTAGTAGCATTTGGGCTAGTAACACTTCTTGTCCTATTTGCTATTTTTTATCTTCCAGAAAAGGTAGGCAAGTTTGGGGGTGGGGGGCGGGCAGGCACCATGTTTATTATGTTTCAGGAGGTTGAAGGCTGCAGTGGGCAGGGCAAGGATGCAAGATGGTGAAATTGTCCCGTGGGCATGTGGGCAGAGGCAGGATGTTTTAAATTTTTTCCTGGGGTTTGGGTTTTATTGTCCATGTACATATTTGTTTTTATGACTATGTTAAGACCACTTTGGGGTTTACATCACAATTTTCATGGTGCCTCACCTCAGGATATTAGGAAATCCTGCCCTCCCCCCACTGCATTTTTGGAAAATGGAAAAAGTCTTAGGGGCTGTAATACAGAACTTGTAACTGGATGTGGCCCTGGGTGTTAGCTTGTTTCTCTTTGTTTTATAAAAATAAATTTCCTTGCTCTTTGGTCAGTCAGAAATCGCTTACTGCAATAAATAGCATTTATAATATACATCCACATTGGAATATATTAAAGACTTAAAAAATATTTTTTTCCTAGGCTTGTGGAACTGTTGCTGTTTCCTCTTAATCAGAAAGCAGTAGATACCATCTTTGGAGCAGGCAACCATCTTAATCTGAGAGCTGAAATAGTTTTAAGATCTTGGCTTGTTCCAACATTCCTAAGGATATTTTCCCAGTCCAGGCCCTTTGCAAAGGGGGGAATTTCTCTGTACTTTTTAAGCAACAATAAACTGGGCAATATTAATTCCAGGAGCTATAGATGTTATAATAATATATAACACATTGCAATAATGCCCGGAATTTACAGTTGCTTTCAACCTGAGATGAAGAATTCAATAATCCCACTGTATGACAGCTAGAAAAAAGTGTATATTTTTTTTAACAAAGCAAAAAAGCTTGACAAGAAAGGACTAAAGTAAATATCTGAAATGTAACTGAAGAGTTAAAGTAAATAATGTTTCCCTTTTTTGTACTTCAGAGAAAATAAGAGAGGGTTGAATTTTTTTCCTTTTTGCTGTTGAATTGGGCTGCCAGCCAGTAGAACAAAAAGATTTCTCCCAACACCTAATGAGAAAAAAATTCAGTGCCGCCCTTTTACATGCACTGCTAAGGGAATGAAGAATACAGTTTCTATGCACCAGCAGTGTATGTGTCACAGATTTTGACTGTACTTGACCTTTTGAGTGTGTAGGCAGATAAATATGTTGATGAAGCTCCAGTAGGGTACCGAGTGCCAAAGATGTTCATTGCCAACATTTAAAGTGATTTTGTTTTGAAGGATGGCGATGCAGAAAATAAAGCAAGCAAGCACACATTGTATCATTTTATCATTTAGCCTAAACAATGCTGGACTGGTATCTCCTGTTTTCCCTTATCTCTTTTCTATTATCAATCAGAAGCCATTCCAAATAAATGTGACATATACTCCAGTGATTTTGATTACATCCAGCTGACATTTTTATTGCCATTTCATTTATCTTTCAATGATAGTAAGAAAAATAAGGCAGCCTATGCGCCATATTGCTGCTAAGGAAAAAGGTACTAATAACCAGAATATTTATTTAGCATTTGCAGTTTACAGCAATGTAAGAACATTGTACAACCTGCAAGGAAATTGCTACTTGCTAAGTAGGTAATCTGGTGTCACTTTAATTTAAACTAGTAAATTTACATTCCTTCAGTGTTCAATATATAGATACTTAATTTTGCCAACCTGGGATTTTGGTATAGTTTACTTAATTTTGCTTTGGCATGATTATGTATGAACCCAATCACTGGGATTTATAATCCATGGTTTACATCTTTGCATTATATGTGAACCAGGTACTATTAATTTTTTTAGCAAACTATAGTTCTAACAAACCATGGCTTCTCATGTTAAGGGAACTCATTCATGGTTACCATGGAGGCTTATTTGTGCTGTTAAACTCTTACAGATTCCATTCTTGAAAAAGTAGTTCCTTCTACAGTTCTTACGACTTACAGAAGCTAAACTAAAGAACTATGAGTCTGAGGATTTATTTTTTAATGACCTATATAAATGGCCTTTTGAGAAGCGAGAACAAGAGAGTTAGACAATGATTTTTCCACTTTGTGTTTTTAACTCTTTTTTTGGCCATAGATGTCTGTCTGAAGACATTATTGCTTTAGATGTAGACATGCACATATGATTCATATATACTGTTGCCAGAGAATGGCCATATCTTCTGTTTTCTGTTCTGCTTATGGTAGGTACGGTTCTCATTTTGCTTCCTAATACCCACAGCAAACTAAGAAAATAGGGGGAAAAAAACCATTCCAGAGGAGTTTAAGTAATGCTGTATAATATATGATCATTTCACTGGCCTTAATTGCATCTGAGTTAATCAGGAGAATCAGAGCTGTTATAGTTTTATGAGTTAATTGCAAATAACTAAGACTCCTCTTTAGTTGTTACTCTTCCCAGATAAATTAGTGCCCATTAAAGGCATTCTTGCTGATCACTGGCTATTAAATATCATACAATGCTGATAGGACCCAAACTGTGAAAACTATTTGGCACATACTTGTTCCTAATGCCAGTAGGACTACCAGAAGTGGGCTGCAAAGATCCAGATTACCACTAGATGGCAGCAAGAAGATACATAAAAACTTTTTGCAGTCCATATCTGGTAGCTCTTGTGTCAGCAAACACATAGGATCTAAAAGGAATCAGATGCAACAGTTTCCCTTAAATCAATGCACCCTGGTCATCAAGGGCCTGACATATGACAGTGGTCAGACGCCTGATCTGGTTTTGTTGTCAGAGCAGTGGATATCTGCAGATGGGTACCCAGAGTTCTTGTTTAAGGTAACCTTGGTCCTCCTGCAAAGGGCTAGCTCAGTGGTTCGCTTGCAAAATTTCTGTGAGGAATATGCTAGGCATCTATCAGATAAAGTGGCTCAGATTCTCTCCAAGTTGGAGTCTAGCCTTAAAGCAGGTCCTACTGGAGGCAACTGAGGCTCAGTCTAACTTGGTTATCCCAGAGGAGCTTCAGCCTGTTGGTTTTGATGAAGTAGTCAGGGTTCTTGGGGCTACTAGCTCTATATTAGTTCTGTGTGCCTCCTGGTTAGCTAAGGCTTGGATTTTGGAGGGGTTGAATTCTTCTTTGAGAGATGAGCTGGTTCTCCCATGCCTTAAAGAGGCAGTAGTTCACCCACTCCGAAAAAGTCATTACTAGACTTAACCATGCTGGATAATTTCCATCCAGTCTCCAACCTTCCCTTTTTAGGGAAGGCTGTGAGAAGATGCTTGTGCAGCAGCTCTGTAGAACCCTGGAGGAAGCAGATTATCTGGACGCCTTTCAGCTGGGATTCAGATCTGGATGTGGGACCAAAATGACATTGATTGTACTTGTAGATGACCTTTGGTGGGAGCAGGATAGGGGTGGTGTGTCCATCCATGCTCTTCCTGGCCTCTCAGCAGCCTTCAGTACCTTTAATCATGGTACCCTGCTGGGTTAGCTTTGAGGATGGGGAGTTGGTGGCACACTGTTGTGCTGGTTCACTTCCTATGGAGCTAGTTCCAGTTGGTGTTGATATAATGTGGGGAGGTCTAGCCTGCTGCCCCTGCTTTGCAGTGTTCCATGGGGCTTGGCACTCTCTCCATTCCTGTTTAACATCTACATGAAGCCACTGGATGAGGTCATCATAAATACGCCCATGAGATGGTTAAGTTGATTTTGGATTTTGATGTGTCTTTATAGCTTTATCCCAGCTGTTGATTTTGTATTTGTTGTTATGCTGTTGTGTTTTGCTTTATATTTAAATTGTTGTTAGCTGCCCAGAGTCATGACAAGATGGGTGGCCAAATAAATTGAAATAAATAAAATTTATTTGAAATAAATAAATTTTGAAAGCCAAACACAGCCTTTGGCCCCAAAATGGGCACACCTAAGCTATAGAAACACACAATATCTTTGTTATCCATTGACATTCTGTATTTACAAGTTGGTTTTCACCAGGTGGGCTGTGAACAGGGAGTATTTTGCTGCTAACTGTGAAGGAAGAGACATTCCTATTTCTGCAGTTAGCACCGAAAATAAGCAAAAGGGTAAAAGGCTGGAGCTTTAAGTCTTCTACCATCAGCTTACTCAATCACAGACAGGAAGTCTATGCACTTGTCTATGTCATCTAGGCAAGTTGTTTAAAATATAGCTGAAGGCAAGCTTAGGTCACAACATGACATCCATCATGTACAGATGCATATGGCATAATTTCATCAGGGACATCTCTGTTGAGTGACTGAGGAAGGTGCCTTTGTTTAAAGTCTGGGTATTGCTCTAGCCAATTCAATATTGACTTGAACAGCCATTGCAAACGGTAGATACAGAGACCATGTAAATCCATTATAGCATAGACAGTTTAACAATGCCCTTAAAATATGAGATGCTGAATGTAAGTTCTTGATTTTAGTATCCAGTTTGGGTTGGGTTGTTGAAGCAATAGTGTAAATAGGAATGAATTTATACTCTCACTTTAAATTGAAGGTTTTTTAAATTACTGAATTCCCATTCTTTTTGTATGAAAATCATAGGGGTGATGTTAGAAGTGTACTGGCTAGGGAGGTGAATGTGTATGTATTTTGGTATGTAGACAATGCCATATGGATGGCTGCAAAGCTGAATGATCTGCAGTAATGGAGAGATTGTAGTGAATATTAGATAGATTGCAATGAGAATATCGTTACATTAATGAACATTAATGTACCAAAGACCAAGTTAGTTTTCTTTGAAAGCAAAAACAGTGAACAATTACAAACTATAATCAACAGTGAAAAATCAGAGCAAGTAGACAAATGTGGAAATGGAGGAGGAAATTTTAAGACAAAGTTTGTACAAAGGTAGTAGGTAGTATGTGTCTGTTGTGAGGAATGAATGTTGATCAAAATAAGTGAAAATGACTGCATAAGACTAAATGTCTTTGCACTGGAAGAAGCATAAAGCATATGGAATTGAGAGTTGGGTATGTCAGGAGAAATATAAAAGCTGTATGCAGTGTGAATGGGGTCCTTAAAAAGTGTGTGCAATAAAGCAAAGAAGAATTAGAGTAAAAAGAGTGGCTGCTGTGTGAATATGAATTGAATACAAAAGTGAATAACCATTATAGAAGTATACTGAGATGGCTTGGTCATGTGGAAAGAATTCCAACATATTCCAACAGGGAATAACTTCATGGGTATTTATCTATTGTGAATAAAGTTGTTAAGAACTTTACTATGAGCATGTTTGTGGAAAACTATTATTCATATCTGATTATATCAAACTAATTAACCAAAAGTACTCATACATACAATGGCATTAACAATATAATGCCGTGTAATAACGTAATAATATAATATCATACTTGACCATAATCAGCGTCAAAAAACATGTAATATTGTCTGAAAGTCTTCCTTGAAAAAAAATCCTAATTAAAATGTTGCCAGTTAACATAATAGACTATTGCTTCAAATCAGGTGAAGATCTCTCCTTCCAATGTTGTATAATTTTTTAGCCAGACCCCATGCCTCAAAATTCCACAATTCTAGAGAGACTGTAAATACTAAGGATATAGCCAAGAAAAATGTATGTGTCTTTCAGAAATGGCTATTAGTCCAGAAGCATATTAACAGTCCTCTGATTTCAGTCCCAAATGTTTCAAGTAAAAGGACAAGATCAGATCATATGAATGAATGCTCTCACTGTTGAATTGCACCTCCAGTAGCAAAGTGATCCCTGTTCTGTTACATTGTATAGGAGTTAGACTAGGATAGGGGAACCCAGACTGAGGTCCCCGAATCACTGAGTGACTTTATGTGAGTCACTTATCTCATAATCTTAGTTTACCTGATACGATGGTTGCGAAAATTAAAAAAATAGGTAATTACGGTACATGCCATCTTAGCTTTAAAGGAAAGATGCAATGTAAATACAGCAAATACATGAAAAATATAATTTACAATTGGGGGGGGCTCTTGGAATGCATCCAGAGCTTTGGTATCACGTGGCTTTGCAAAGCCACAGGTTCTGTAGCCTGCTTTGGAAGGCTATGAGAGATTCAGAGAGAAGCAGCAATTATTAGGGCCATCAAAAAGGAGTCCTAACAGAAAAGGTTAGAAATATGTTATATTTAGCCTGGAGAAGGGGTTGGTTGGTTATTTATTTATTTATGCATGTATACAATTTATATGTCTGCCTACCTTGCAAATTATGACTCTGGGTGGCTAACATAGGATTAAACCACAAAACAAAGTAAATAAATAATCAATAAACATAAAATTGCAAAAGTACAACATAAAACAGCACCAACTGTTGGGGCCAAAACACATGTTCAGTGTCCCAAAACATTCACCAGATGGTTTCATCCAATGTTCTGGGCCCAATGCCTGGAGGAAAAACCAAATTTTTAAAGCCTTACAGAAGGCCAACAAGGTTGGGCCTATCCAAATCTTAGGAGGTATGCTATTCCAGAGGGCAGGCGCCATGATAGACAAGACACAATAGCACAACAGAGAGGACATGATACTGTAGCACTTTTCAAATATCTGAAGATCTGTCTCAACAGAGAGAGTAGAGGCTTATTCTTTCCTGTCTCAGATGGCTCATGAAGGTTTAACTTTCACAGAACATAAGAAACTTCTTAAAGTAAGGTTAGTTTAGTGGACTAAGTTACAGGATGCAAAATGCATCAACCTATTAGGGATCCTCTGGATTTAGTTTGGGCTAAATGGTCTAGAGGGGACGCGGTGGCGCAGCAGCTTAAAGACGCTGAAAGTGCCGGCCAGAAATGGCTGAAAGCTTCAGCGGTTCGAGTCCAGCCTCGCGTTAACAAGGTGAGCTCTTGTTTCTATACCCGCAGCTTCTGCCAACTCAGCAGATCGAAAACATACGTGAGTAGATAAATGAGGACTCCGGTGGGAGGAAAAATGCTGGCAGCGGCTCAACAGAGAGAGACGGGACAAGTTGCCGGTAAAAGCGCGAAAAACCGCGCTCGTCCGAAAAAGGGGCGCGAAGCAACGGAAACCCCGCCTCCTGTGCTGCCAGCTGGGCTGACGCTCTAGGAATTAGGCTCTGGCAAAGTCTAATTCCGAAACTAGAAAGATGCAATTGCCTTGAAAACCGCTAGGGGGCGGTCACTGCAGGGTCAGTAATGACTGTTAAGCAGATAAAAAAAAAAAATGGTCTAGAAATCCCCCTCCATTTCTGTTACTGATTAATTTAAATGTTATCTGCAGTTATTGCCAATTAATCATTATCTATGATGACTTTCAATGGAAAATTGAATCACGATTGTCACTTTAGGGATAAGGATTTTTTCTGAGAAAACGGAGAGACTAGGGAAAGAGCAGCTACAGCACTGTTCAAGCAGGGATGAGGAACAGGAGGGCACATTAGTTGTAGATGTCATGAATTCTATGATGCGGTCATGTTTATATACTGGATGGCTGCCAAAAAAGAGAGAAATCTGGAATATTATGGTACTAATTACATGGAGATCACAGAGAAAATCTGTGTGGTTGCTAAGAGTCGGCCACAGCTTGATGGCACATAATCAATCCATCCACCCATCCATGGAGAACCTCAATGGAGTGGAAGTCCTCTTCAGCGGATAGTAATGTTTATCTGTAGAGGATAATGATGTCAACAATGATGGAAGAGCACAATGGCCATGTTTGTCCCCCCCCTCCAATTTTTAGAATTTACATGTCTCCCCAACCTCTGAACAAGGCTTATGTGACCCTGCATTAAATAGGTCTGTATTACTTACAATCCCACACTTCCTAATAAAGTCTCTTGGGTTTCTCAACTCTATTCTAGATGAAAGCCTCTGTGACTTGCTGATAAATTTAAGTCATACCATCCAAGCACTCTTTAATAGGTTCCCTGTTCCTTTTAATCTGCTTGTTGTTGCATCATTAATGTGCTGTTTCCCCTAATAGCACAGAAGAAGCAGGCATTACTGGAATAGTATAGATTGCTCTCCCTTTGAGCCTAAATGCTCTTTTGCTAATACCACCTCATGATTAGTTCTAGGATTGTTTAGTTATTAGCACTAGTAGGAAAGACAAGCCTCTCTTCCACCACCACTCTATCAAACTCTCACCCTGCCGGAAAGCTGCAGTGCTGTGATGCTACTACTTTAAAATATGACTGTTGCTGTTTCTTGCTAAAACAGAGCTCGTATCTGTTGCTATAGAAACCAGCAAACTAATTATAAGGAGTCTGAGTCAAAGGAGGTAATAAGTCAGCCTACCCTTATAAAACATATATGAGAGAGAATAGGCACAGGTCACAAAGATGATGAACCAGGGATGATACTGAATTAATTTCAGGAGCTCAGCATGAAGCAGTGCTGGTGCTTGAGGAAGACACAAAGAGGGGAAGCAGCATCAAGGCTAACTCTTCAGTGGTTGTTCAGGTGGGGCGGGGGCTGTGAGTACCGAGGGGCTGTGCTTTAAGTCCTGCCTGACTTGCTGCTCACAAGTTCAGCTATGATCTCCTCTAGACGAGGCCTTTACAACTCTTTGTTCATGCAGGGAGTCTGGATTAATAACAGAGGAGCCCTGTTGTCAAAGTTAACAGCTGTGGCTGTGAACAGTGTCACAAGCAAGGTGACAGTGGGGTGGGGCTAAGAATACCATCCTGGAGGCTCTCAGTTGTTTTCTTCTCCCTCTTCCCCCATAACTAAAGGGTGTTTTAATGTCATGTGGCAAGGTATGATTGGTATTGATAATCTGTACTTCATCTGTTGTATTATGGCAACTTGAACTGCCATAATGTACTTATCTAGGATCTCTCTCTCTCTCTCTCCCCCCTCTCTCCCTCCCTCCCTCTCTCTCTCCTTCTCCATCTTGGGAATTCTGGGTCTACGGAATTCCCAACATGCAGGGCATGTTTAGATGTGCTATGCAACAACAAGCCTCATATCTTATCTCTGCCATTTGAGTCTCAGTCCTGCACCCTTGACAGATAATGTAGCACTCTACTGCCTGAAAGCAATATGTATATTACTTGAATGCACGTCCTGAAAAACAGCAGTACATCTTTGATGTCAGCAGTTCTGGCACTGTCAGTAATAAGTACAAATATATTCACTCTGTATACAAGAGCCACTAGTTTGTGAAAACTTGACCTTTCTCCATATGTCTAGACTTCACCAGTGACTCATGAAGGGATGAGTCCATTTCAAATGGTGGTGTAGTATCATATCAGCTATGGAAATAATGAAGAATAGTTCCGAGTTCATGGAAACAGGATTCACATTGGATGAATTTGGTAGTTAACCAGTAGACAGCTATTTCAGAAGATTTTTCAAATGAAACATCAACAAGAAAACAACTGTGCAAGTAGTCAACATAGTTTCTTCACACTTCTCCATCAGCAATCCAAATAGTACAAAATAATACAGAAGCTGTAGTTGAATCTGTGGTCTTGCCCTGTAATTTTGAACAAACCAGATCTCTGTGGGAAAAATTGTGCTAGATTGATGTTAAAGAACCAAATTCTTAACTACTTTTCTACAATATTAGGTTAACATGGTTTAGGCATTCTCAAGATATAGACTGCATCTTATTGTGGGGAAATAAGTGACATGATTTACAAATAGACTATTTTGCTAAGGGCAAAAAAAAATGAAATGTTCTCCAATAGAATCTTGCCAGACTTGTCCTTAGCAATCCAGTTCTTTGCATATTTTATACTTTCATCATTCACTCTGTTTACCGTTAATCTAGAATCTACAAGACATAATAGTGCTAGCTGGAATGAAGTAGCAGTTGGCTGTCTTGAAGGCCTTAAGAAGATAACTATGTTTCCCAACATGCAACATTCCTCAGATTCTGCTTCAAGCTATGAATGTGCAGCCAAGTTAACCCTCAGCAACAAATCCATGCCAGCAAATTCATGCGACCAAAAGCAGAATTAGGTATCCACAGTGGACCTCACTCAGTCTTTGAGTTATTCACCACTGATTTTTTTTTGATTGAGCTGAGCTATAACAATGCAAAATGCTGTGCTAATCTTGCCTTTCTCCTTGACCCATGCTTATACTTCTTCTCATGAGAGTTTCATGGCATTTAATTGGTCATTGCATCAGTTTTAATTGGTATGAATCAGCCAGGTACTGACTCAGATTTGCTGCATGGATCCAATTTAAATTCAGCCTCACTTTCTGTTCAACATTTATTTTGTAGAGCAAATACACAGTGCTGTTTTGATGTATTGAGCTGAAACAATCAATTCTCCTTATTACAGACACTCTGTTCTTTCCTGAAAGGCATATAAAGAGATGTTTTGTTTTACCCACAAAGATACAAGTAGGTAAGTCAGGACATGAGAACTCCCTTGGTTAATGCTTATAGGTCTTTTGTTAAATAGGGTTTGGGTCTCCATGAAACAGTAATGTGAAAAGGAGCACACATCTGAATGGAGTTGAGCTGTCCTCTGCCTTTAAGGTATTTCATTGTGGTCAGCCAATTTTTTCCAGTCTGGCTCTGATATTTAAAGTGAGCTCGGTTAGGAAAAATGCAACTGGAAATGATGGCATCCTGAGAGAAGAATTGGCAAGTGCTTCACTTCTTTCTCCTTCTGTAGAAGCATGTGCTTCCAGTTTTCAATTAACCAGAGTCCCAAACTCAGGAAGTTGATTTTGAATTATGGATTAGGAAGAAGTTGGTATTGAAGGCCATAGTCCTCCCTAATTGTAATTTGCCATTGTTTAAACTAGTTAGGTAAATATGATTAGTTTAAAATCAACATTTGTTTAAATTCTGATTCCCCCCACCGCCCCCACCCTGGCTGTAAAAGGAAAAGGACATGCAAGCTCATTAGAGTAGTGAAAAACCTGGTTCCCCATTATATGTGAATCTGACTTCTGAATTTTAAAAGCCTGCAATCAGGGACTAATTTTGGAATGATGCCTAGTGAACGTAGTTGCATTATAAATATGGCTCACATAATACATGAACAGATATGTGAATAAACTATATACTGCCTCCATCAAGCCTAGTGCACTTCTAAAAAGAGGAAGTGAATTAAACATTTATACATGAAATATTTACATATATAAGTAATGCATAAGCAATTTATCCCTCAAGCCTGAGAAATAAAAAGAGAAGGTGAATTTGTTACGTTGGGGTAAATTATGTATGACCAGTTCTTTTCAGAAACACACTATTGTAGCCTTTCACAGTCATGTCCTTTAGATATTTTTGACTCATAATTTCAAGAGTTGTTTGGAGGACCTAAGTTAGAAGGCTATTTGTACTCTGTTTTTTGGGGGGTCATTTTTAACTTGTAAAAAGGAGCATTTTTATGGGGAAGGGCAATTTGCAGAGGTACATTGGGGCACTTGGAACAGAACTGAAATCTTCTGGATACTCAGCTCCATCCTTTAATTGCACTGTTTAACTTTATTCAGGAAGCTGATCTGCCAAAACATCACTTCAGGTTGACTGTTCTGGCAACCACCCTAAGAGAAGTGATGCTTCTCTTAATAACTCCAAAGTTTCCAGATCCAGAATTTACTTGAAATCGATAAATAATAAATAAATAATCCATGGAAAACAGTGAGAATTGAGTTAATCACAATGATTGTGGCTCTTGATATTATTAATGTAATCAGGTGCACGGCATTTACATCCATGGTGTGAGTAGTTTCTAGTCCAAAATTCATAATATTAAGAGGCAAAAGAGGGAGTAAAAATCTAAAACGGTAAATTAAAGGAAAACATACAGTGGTGCTTAAAGGTTTGTGAAGCCTTTTGAATTTTCAGTATTTCTGCAAAAATGTGACCTAAAACAAGATCTGTCTTCCACACAAGTCCTAAAACTAGATAAAGCGAACCCAATTAAACAAATGAGTCAAAAACATTATGCTTGTTCATTTATTTATTGAGGAAGATGATCCAGAGCTACATATTGGGTTCTACATATGTATGCAGAAATATTGAAAATTCAAACAGGTACGTAAACTTTTAGGTACCACTGTATAGGTTTGATGGCATGTATTTAGATGGTGTCTGAATAACAAATGTGTCCTGCTAGTTTCAGTGGGACATACAACACAATCCTATATAAACCTACTCAGAAGTAAACCACAGTGATTTTAATGGCATATCCTTATAGATACTAGCCTTTGATCCATTTAACCCACTGATAGCCAGCATGTATTGTGTCTTTACAATTGGGAGTGATATGACATCAGAGTAGCTTTCAGTTTGCTGCTGGGCAAGAGATGGAGAAATGGAGAGAATGTGTCCTCTGAGGATAGAAGGAGGGTGAGGATACTGTGCCATTGGTGTTCCACAAAAATGGCCGAGGGGTAAGTTCTTGGAGTTAGCTATTTCCAATATTTTTGAAGCCAACGCTTCAAAACCAGAGATTGCACATGCATCATGGCAGTATCGAATGTGAATGAACCCTACTTCCCAAATTAATTTGCTTCCAGAGTGACCTGTCACCTCAGCCTGACAATGCAAGCAATTGATTGATCTAACTCTTGGAAAGACATGTGCCTTCTGAGCTTTTTAATCTGAATATCCACTAGCTTTTATCAGAGAATAACAACACCTCTTTTGCTGTTCCTACCAAAAGGAAGTAGAGTACTATTTATCCAATTTATTATAAAAGGCAACAGCCAGGAGCATCTAGTTATTACCCATCTATTGAACCTGTTCTCCATATCGCATATTTGATACTTTCTAAACAAATTGGAGGATTAGGAATAATCTGTGAATCTTTTCCACCCATAGCAAGTAGGCTTTTACAGGGCACATCATCAGCCGTGGAAGCTCCTTGGGTGATTTTGGACCACTCTGTTTCAGCCTAATCTACCTGAGAGACTCATTGTTGAGAGAAAAAATAGAAGAAAGGAGTGCAGTATACGCTGTCCTATGCTCTTGGAAAAAAAGGTAGAATATACATCTGACAAATAAATTAAAACAGTGCAATGGTCCATTATATTACTTTGAAGTCCTTGATTCAAAAATATGCTTTAGTCAGTGAGGTCTGCAACAAATCACAGTGACACCAACATGATGACACACATGCATGGTGATGCCATTACACAGATGTGACTACATACAGTACTTGCAAAGATGTAAATTGCAGCCTTTGTATGAGGACAATGTCATGGATGTTTTGTCATTTGTCCCCCATCCCTCCTGCTGCTGATGCCCATGGCCATAGTAAACATTTTTTGTTGCATGTATTGACTTCATGTCTGCCTTTGATTCCATCAATCGATTTAGTTTGTGCAAAGAAACCCAATATAGATAGTTTTGAGAGAATCAATATAGACAGTTTTCAGGTTATTGCCTGAATTGCACTTTAACCTTATGATTACTCTGGAAATGGGCTGGCAGTGGTCTTTGTCTGAACTTCTGTTAATAAAGAAATGGTGTTTATTGGCTGTCTTCCTGTCCTGTTTTTATATTAATGGTATCGTTCTGGCTCTGAAGTCCCCCCTTTGGTTTGATAGGCATAAGGAACAAGTCTTGATGTACAGCGATGATGTAACATTTATCTCATGTGTCAGCACTGGCCTTAGACGAATGCTTGAGGATTAACAATGATAAAACCAAACTGATGGACTTTGGTCGCAGCTGAACCAAGGATAGATGCTCACTTAAGTCACTGTGAATAGAGCAGTGCCCTTCATTTAAATACTTATTTCTTTCCAAGAGTATTTTGGAAAGTGCACCTGAATATAGTCTTCATAACTGCCCAATACCCAGTGGGCATTATTGTAATGTAGCAATGATGTATATTGTTCACTCAATTAATTGCCCCTATATTCATAGTATTCCAGAGCCATGTCATTTTAGATTTTGCATGGGGCAGAGATTTAGGGGCAGAGTAAAAATGCTGTAACCAAATGAAAGTAGTCCAGAATGATTTTTGAAGGAAAATTCTTGGTCTTCCACAAGCCACCCCTGCCACACGTCTACAAATGGAGACTGGATTTCCCTCAGTCTTGGTCAGGACCCACCTAGGAATGCTAAAATATTTTAAGAAATTTGTCAGCTTTCCAGATGACCATCTTGTTTAATTTTATTATTGGCATTATTGGGAAGGAGATCAGCAGCCGAATGTGCTGTCCTATAGTATGCGTATATAGGTATTGAGAAATTTAAATCCTGGGGAAGGATCCATGACCAGCTCCTGAAGGGGGATGCTAACTGAGACATAAGTGTGATTCACGTTTCTCCTTTGGCACCCGCAGGTTAGGAAAACTTTCTTTTCATAGGACCTGTTCAATTTTAGTCAGCCACATTAAGAAAGGCATTCACCAGCTACATTGCCAAACAATGTCCTCAGTGTACATTGAAAGCATATTTCACAAAGTGCCTTAGAAGAGAGGTTTTGGCCTTGTGGTCGGACACAGATAGAGGACCTCCAACATGCCCCTTTTATGAGGGATTTAAGGAAACAAACAAACAAACTACACCAGGTCAGATTACTGACTTCATGGACTCTGAAGCAGAATAGTTAATTTTTTTTGGAGGCAGATGTTCTCCCTTACATTAGTTATCAAGTGGCTATTTTTATTTTATTGTCTCTTAAAATTCTCCTCTGTCTTTTTATCATTGTATTTTAAATGTAGTTTTTAATTTTTAATTGTTTTTAATGGTAGAAGATTATGATTTTAGTTGCATTTTAACTATGTATACCACCCAGAATCACATGCAAGAGAGATGGGCAGCCATATAAATTTCATGAATAAATAAATAAAAATTAGAAATACATACTTGTCTGACCTTTAGATATCTGGCCAGGTTGTACTTTTAAGGTTAGCACTGCATAACTGAGTCACAGTAATCACATTAACTATTAATATTATTGTTAGTCACATTAACTCTGGATAGATATCTGAGATCACTATAATTTACTTGCATTTAGTTAGTTGTTCCCCTTTATGTTGTATGTATGATGCATTATATCAGTGGTTACAACAATAAACATTATTTATTATCATAGATCTCCATTGTTTTCACTGGATAATTGGAATAACTTCTGTGTTTGATGACTGATGTACAGTTGATGTAATGAACAAGCTTCTCTCTTCCCCTGCATGGTGCTCCTATCAAGGAAAGAAATCAAACTATTAGCAAAACAAGATCAAATAATTTGACCTATTTTGGTCTTTGTTTTGGATGTAACATGCAATGCTTGTTTCACCACATTTCAGAACTTCAAGCCCTAGTTTTGTACCTGCTTCCAGAAGTGAGGAATTGGAAGCACTATTCATTCATGTTCTTGCCTTCCCATGAAATGGTGCAGTGAGCCTCTGAACGCTATTGATAACCACTAGAGAACAACTGGGGTGAATTCTCCTTTTGACTGGAGTCACATATGATGACTACTGAAGAGGCTAGAGCTTGCCCATAATTAGACAAAACCATACTTGTGTATGACTCACTTTGTCATTTCAGTTAAAAAAAATAATAGCACACTGCAGCACTTGAGCTCTTCTCTGAACACTGCTGCTCAGTTATGTAGCTTCTGCCTCTGGCAGCTATACCATGCCTAGAATGCGAAAGCATGAACTCGAGGCAGGAAGTAACAAATGTCTTCTCTCCTGCTGGAAATTAAAACACCACTGACATTTTTGGACCTAACCATGGCTGTTACCATTAATCCAGGAACATGTAATTGGTGTTGAAAAAATATTTAAACATTTGGGACTCATAAATATAACAATATAAAATATACCTTACGTTTATACATGTTACACATTCTATTTATACCTGGAGGGCAGCTCCCCCCGCACACTTTTTCTCTCCTTAAAAACAAAAACTTTTATATGTTTTTCTTGGGCTGAGTCAACCATATGTTACAATCAATGAAATTTGCCAGTGGTAACATTTACATCTGAATAAAACAGTGGGTGGGTGGTAAAAACAGGCTGATAATATCCTGCAAGTGTGCTGAAGCTATGGATCCTTCACTTAAATTGATCTCTATTACAGATTACATCGGTCACTGTTCTGGTTTTTCTTCTAGCCGCTTCAGCTGCACAGTGCCAAGTTTGGATGGATCTTGGAGTCGTGCTCCAAGTGATATTCAATGCTTCGTCCTTCCAAGGGTAAGCTCTTGGAAGTAGCCTTTTATGAGGGACAGGGAATAGGGTCCCTCTTATGAAGGACTAAAAGTCCCTTTATATGAGGGATATGGGGATCTGTGGCCTTCCAGATGTTGATAGATTGTAACCCTCATCAATCTCAAAGAAGCAGCTTAATCTTCCCTTTGCAGGGAATTCTGAAGCCTCAGAGGAGCTACCAAGAAGGATCTCCTGTGCATTGTCACCAGTCATAGCTCTGACCAAAACCAGTTTTCCTGAAGAACTTAATGTCTGGGCAGCCTTGTAAAGAAAGATAAATTCTTTCAGATAGTTTGACCTTCAGTTATGTGGGGTTCTATGAGCCATAATCAGCAGATGGAACCGTGCTTAGAAAGACACTAGGTAGTCAGTCACTAAGGGAAAGAGGTGTATTGTGTATGACAGAATGTATTTATTAGGTTCATATGCCACCCTTCCTTTAGTAGCTCTGATAGGTTTAAAAAGATATGGTTAAAAACCTGCATCAAAAGAGCATAAAAAACATTACAGGTAAAAAACATAAAACAGAAACAGCATAAATATGTACTCTTTATCTGGCAGCAAAAAAAAAAAAAAGTTAATGAAGTTTGGAGTCACGTAGAGTTTTCTTTTTTTATCCTATATTCTTAATGTAATTTCATTTTGTTTTCATTTTATTTTAATCATACTTATTAGCTGCTAAGATAGTGATTTACAATATACAGTAATGATACACAGCAGATAGGTAAGTAAATAGATAGAAAGATAAATCTTTCTTGCTCTGTCAAGATATTTTCAACTTCCAGACAATGTTTTCATTCAGACCACATTGGCTATCCTTGATAGTGTGGTTGAGTTAAATGGGATCTAGAAGGGGGCTGATCAGTTTAGCTATTCTGGCACATGTTTTTGCTGTTGTGGGTCATAGATATTTCATTAAAGGCCTTCTTACCTTAATCTTCTAAATATCTGCAAAAAGCTGAAATAAAATCATTTCCAAGTGTGAATAAACTATTAAATCAAGTGATCACTTAACATGGTGGTGAGTTATTAACTATAGCAAGGGAGGACAACCTAATACCTATATGTTTTGGACCACAGTGCTCACAGCCCTTTGCCATTGACCATGCTGTCAGGAGTTGATGGGAATATAAGTCCGAAACAGTTGGGAACACAAAATGATCTCTTACGTTGAGAGGAGATTTCTATCGTTATGTTATATTCCTTCCCTTGAATTTCTGTAGGCTAAAATTCACCATTGCTGGGGTTCTAGAAAACAAAGAGAATGAGAGAGAGAGAGAGAGAGAGAGAGAGAGTGCGTGCTATTGATTCATCCATCCAACCATTCCTCTTGTCGGTCTTGTACCCCACACAGGAAGTTTATATTATGCCATTGTATGATACCTTCATATGTGATTTTACTTTGTAAAAAACATATAAATTAAATTGCAAATTAAATAAATATGATCAATTATGTATTTTTAAGTTACTGCTATGCTTTTAACAATCAAGCTCTTTTCTTTCTGACTTCTTTGCTCTAAAGTAATATTGCAAAGCAGAGAACAGTCAGATAGATAAAGAGCTTACTGAAAGATAATACAAAGAAAATAGGAATTGCTCATCCTCCATCTCAACAACCATCCAAGGGAAATTATATATATATATATATATATATATATATATATAATTTTCTCACAGAGAAAAGATCCTTCAACTGTAGAAGTGAAAATTGTACCTAATACTTTAATTTAAGTAACCTTTCAGTGGATAGTGAGCAAAAGCTTTTTGACTGTGACTCATCCTCAGTGGCAAAATGTTATTGTATGAGTGCAAATTAAAGGTAGACTGCAGATGGTCAAAGAGAGAAGAAAGGCCAGTACTAAAGATAGCAGAACTTATTTCCATGAAGCTAATACAAGTATGATTTTGGATCCTTATTCCCACTTTAACTTCAGAAATGGAGAGCATTGGCCTGCTAACTTCCTGCCTAAGAAACAGGGCTGAGCACTGAAAACAATTCAGAAGAAGTGTTTCACTTAATCGTTAAAGGAGCCCCTTTCCCTAGGAACCTGAAAAAGCTGCCACTGAGACTTTAATGAGTAGTTTCCTTAGAACAGCAATAGCCTTTTCAGACTTACATGGAAACCTGAAAAAGATTGGGCTTCTTTAATGTGCTCAAACTGGTATAAGGTCCAGAGCGATTCTTCTGAATAATTTTGGAAGCCTTGCTGAGAAGGGATTGTTTACTAAAAGCCTATCGGTTAACATATTTCCTCTGTAAATACAAATTCCTAAAGCTTTCTCAGTATCTTGCTTTAAGCTGAGAAGCACATCCAAAGGTTTGGAAAAGTGTAGAATATGCATTGTTTAGTATTGATTGGTGCGTTAGCCTGGGAGTTGTTGAGTAGGTGAGTTGATAACAGTTTTGAAAATCAGACTTCTCAAATATTGGTTAGAAGGTTTGAGCAGTCTAATGACTTTTTTATACAGTGCCCATCCCCTGTTTATTTAAAAGAGGAACTAGCAAAATTCAAGAACATTCTTCATAAAACTTCTTTTGACAGTTTATCTGCATCTATTAAATGTGCAGGCCAGGTTTTAACTTTGATTTAACCTCATGCTAACAGAGGTGCTAATATGTTCCTTGCAGGTATTCCAAAGTTTTTCAGAAATGGGAATTTAACCCAAAGCTGGTTGACTGCATTCACAGATATATGAACTCCAGTGAACGCAATGGTACCCCAGGTTTCCCATCTTTGTGAGTCTGAAAGAGAAGGCTTACTTATTCCAGTGAGTTGCATGGACTAAAGACATTTGCAGCCGTAATCCTGGGAAGAGCACAGGCAGCTGTGATTAAGCAGTTGCTGTTTAAACTGTGCACAAGAGTTGCCAAAAGGTGGCAAGGGTTGGCCAGGAACGTTCAGATTTGAACACAACCTTTTCAATACACTCCGAAGGTTTGCAAACTCTGTGCTGAACGCCTGGGTAGATTGGCCATTATTTGACTGACCCTTCCTGAACTGCTTTGATCACTACTCATTCAGTCAGAAGTGGGTGGTGGGGATTGAGGTTTTTTCCCACTGGCTTGGCTGGGATCAATTGCCATTTGTTCCTCTCCTTCCAGAGCTCTCCCTATCAAAGCCTTATTGTAGTCTGCAAGCCACTATTTTATTTTTAAAGGAAAACTGCCTTGAAAGTTTTAGAAAAGGTTGAAATAGTTTCCATATATACATATATGGCATGCTGAGACTTATTCAGAATCATCTAAAGTAATTTGAACACAGCTATGTAGCTTGCTTGACAACAATATAAAAACATTTTGCCACTGGGTTTAGGGTTTTTTTTTTTACTTAATTTTCTAGCCTGCATGTGAGATTTCCTAGTGGTCTGTCATCCAGTTATAAGCCAGGTCCAATCATACTTAGCTATTTCAAGATCAGCCATAGCCTACTAAGTACTGCCACTGGTTGTATCTGCAAAATCTGCCGTTTTTACCTGCTGTTTCTAATTCCCATGCAAATATTCCAAGTATGGATGAGATATTTTTAAATCTACAGTTTTCTGCAAATTGGAACTTCCTAATGTAATGTTTCCCAACCTTGGTAACTTTAAGTGGACTCCAACTCCCAGAATTCCCCAGCCAGAATTCTGGAAGTTGAAGTCCACATATCTTAAAGTTGCCAAGGTTGAGAAACACTGCCCTAATGATTTCTCACTGCAAGCTTATTGTTGTATGCACTCAAATATCTTGTATTCTGCTTACTATGCAGGCAACAAGCTAAATCATAATCATATATACATAGCACCTTATTACTTACTTGGTGGCAACCCCATCAGTCTACATTGATGGGCAAATAAAGGAGTGGCTCTGTAAATGCTATATTGTAACATCTTTATTTAAGCCACTTCTTTATGTAAAACTTATTACCTGTTCTGGATTCTTATCTAAAACCAGCAAACATATTTTTCACTTCAGGAGCAGAAACTTGTGGATACTCAAAGCTCTCCTATAATGAAATATTTGCAAACTCGATTAAACCCATCTCTTCCAGCTGACTTGCAGCCCTGTATAACCCCCCCCCCCCGCCCCTTACACTTCCTATCTACATCCCAATCTCCTGTTGCATATTTAATTTATCCAGCCTTTAACTTGAGCAGATTGTTTTAATTGCTGGCACTGCAGTGTGGTTGTGCTAAACTCAAGACAGATGGTGCTTCAGAATGGACCACACAGGGAGAATGTTACCTTGGTCTTCTTTCCTTAGCTGCCCAGGACCTCAGCAGAGAAAAGAGGGACCTGCTTTCTCTACAGAAGATGGCAAAGGAATGGAATTGCAAAAAAGAAGAAGCCAGGAATTGGCAGAGATCCAATTAACTCTCTTGCTGACTGGCTGAGGATTAGATTGTTTTGAGGAGAGGTGGAGAAGGACAAAGAAGCCTGAAAGTAAACAAAGTTTCTTGGTGCTCAGCAATAGCCTGTCAGTTTTGGGAATGTATGCTTCTGTGAAAATGTATTCATCCCATTTGGGATTTTCTGAATCCCTGTACAGTATATCTTTGCCACTGAAGTCCTGGCATCAGAATGGGCCCTGCTGATACACTGATATATCAAGGCAGTCTGAATGAACAGATAACACCAAATGTTGGTGCTTGTTTCATTTGTTTCATAAATGAAGTCATCTAATATGATGTGCCATTGTGACAAGGTAATTGCCTCCTTAAATCCAGTAACTACTTGCACCATTTTTAGCTAGAGTAAATGTATCCAAGGTCTTCCCACAATGGGTGATCAGCCTTTCACACTGCTGTGTAGGAAATTGGGCCCATTCCTCCATGGCCATCATTGTATCCTTATTAAAAGGGTAAAGTTGGTACAATGAGCACATTCTGTTTATGCATTTATTGGATTTGTAGATTCTCAGCAGTTCACCACACTAGCAATAACATAAGCAATCATAATTAAGACATCCGTGGTAAATAATTTAAAATTAGATTAACTCATAAAACAAGACAAAATGTATGACTCAATGGATTAACAACCCCCAAATAACAGCAATTCATTCTCCAGAAATTGTCTGATAAAAATCTTTTTCTAAACATTTTAGGTAGGTTATGAAATTGGGACTGTGTTGATAGTTTCCACAGGGAGACTACTGCATAGCATAGTCACACCCAGGGAGGAGCACTGCCCATGAGTCTTAGCTCCCCTCCCCTCACAGAAGTGGGGAACCCAACAGCAACATCTTCCAGGACACATCAATCAGACAAATCCAGGTAGAGTAAGTGGTCCTCCAAGAACTTCAGTCCCAAGTCCAGTAGGACTTTAGACATAAAACCAGCACTTTGAATAAAACACAGAAGCCAATAGGAAGCTAGAAGCACTGTGGGAACTCACTCATGGTGACCCACGCCAAACAAAGGCCATTTCAATTTTGGTGACCAGCTATAGTTTCTGAGTAGTCTTCAAAAGCAGAGCCACATGGAGTGAAATGTAATAGGCCAGCTAATAATAATGCCATGATTCTGTGTCATGAGGTTCTCCTCTGAGATGTAGGACACACTAGGTGAAGCTGGACAAAGGCTTCCCTGGTCATGAGCTTCACCTGCCCATTTAGCAGTAGCTTTGAGTCTATGTTAGCCCCAGGATGTAGATCAAACCAAGAAATCACTTCACATTAAGACTAAAACTACTTTTATTAAGATTGGCTATAATAACAGAATCTTGCAAGTCTGATTATGATATACCTTCTCCCCTTTTTATACTAATATGAATTAGGGAGGTGTCTGAGGCATTATTGTATTCCTTCCCCATTATTTGGACTTAAGTAATGTTTCCCTCTTTGTTGCTTTTGTAATGGATCTCCCTCCCTCTGTCAAGGCCATCCTTTTTACTCTTTACAGTCCAAGAGGACTGCAGGTCATGGATCTGTGCCCTCAAGGTAGTGCTGCCTGGCAAGAGATAACACAGAGCTTTAAAAGTATCTTGATGTATAAACAATTCCACCTTACCTGGGTTCAAGTTCAGGCTTCTTGGTCCTAACTACATCCTAACAGCTTTCAGGCAATGGGTCAAGATGCTGCCAGCTAAAGCAACTTTATGTATACAGTATGTTTAAAAATGAAGGAGAAATTTGAACTCTCTTGTATCCCACAACCACTGGGCATATTTCTCCTCCCCCATCACCAATAACTGGAATTGCCCACTATGGAAAGAGTGGCAGTAAAACAGTGCCTTCAATCGCCAACCCTCACAGGCAGTTCAAAATGGTTGATGGCACTTCAGGGTGGTGAGAGGTCCAAAAGGACCAGAAGGGGTGCTCTGCCTCCATTTGCCTCTCAACAAAAATAATTCATAACATGCTGTCTTGACTGGAAAAAGTCCAGATAATCTACTTCTGGGGTGCTCTATAGCTGTATACCAACCAATGTCTCAATAGTCTTCCTCCCAAAGAGTCAGGGCAGTAGTTGTCAGGTGCACCCAGAGCCAGGTAGGGCTTCTTAAGGAGGAGGTATGCCACATGCTTTTTTAAGGCTGGCATTACCCCATCCTAAAGTGAGGTTTTAACAGCCTCCCTGATCCAGTCCATCACTGCCCCCAGCTACATGAAAGATCAGAAGGGGCAGTGGCCAGACACATACTAGGGAGTACCCTGTTTATTTCAACAGAGGCCACTGGCCAAAAGGAGTCCCAGTTAATCTGGCAAGACATTGTCCAAGTCATCACATCAGCCTTTGCCCATGAACAGTCCAGATTTTAGTGAATCTGAGTGACTTTATCAGCAAAATGCTACAGAAACTGATCACAACAGCCAGCTCTGTCCCTTCCCCAACTGGGTGCTGGCCACCAAACAAAGCTCTTGGCTGATAGCTCACAAATGCACTAAAGAGGAGAAGTAACAACATTTTGCTTTCCTTATTGCTATGGTATCAGGCCAAATGTTACCTTGTACCCATGCTCTGCCAGAATTTTCTAAGTTCATTATGACTTTATGCCAGATGAGGGATATACAGTCCAGTTTTGCTCCTCAGCAGACCATTGAGGAATGAATGAATGAATGAAAGTTTGTTGCATGTTTACTAGTTTAGGTAAAGAGTTTTATAAAGTGAACAGGCTTGAATTAGTGAATGTTTTGTACAAGTATTGAGTTGAAGGGTGGTTGCTGAATGCGATTAAGAATGGTATAGGATGGAGTAAAAGATACTTGGGAATAAGTGGAATGCTCAGTCAGTGATTCAGCATTGAGTAAAAGAGTCAGACCAGGATGTTTAATGCCTCCTTTGTTGTTTAATATATACGTAGATGTATAGGAATGCTTGTGGTAATAATAAGATATATTGGAAGGGAGGTATGAAATTACATGTATTTTTGACAAACATTATGTATTCAGCCTTGTTGCCAAACAAAATGGTAAAACAAAAAAGAATCCTATGGGCACGTGAAATCTGAGTTAATCTCCATAGAGATGCACATGAAACTCTGATTTAAATTTTGATCTAAAAGTGGCTTTTAATGAGGGATCTCTAACCCCGTGGATCCTTGCAGACAATTTTGCAGCTTCCTAGATAAAAGGCATAGAAAAGGATCTTAGATACTGTGGCCTCCCTGTTCAATCTTCAATCTCCCCTGGCATTGACAGAGCCAACACAAAGCTGAAGCAGCAGGTTTTTGAGTCAAATATACAGAGAAACTGGAGTACAGTCTTCCATCACTGTAATGACAGGCTGTTTGGAAGCCAGTTATCCCAGCTAAGTACCTTGTGTGGGCTAGTTTGGAGAACCTTCAGAGAGCCAGGATTCATAAGGTACCGTCTACACTGAAAGGAGGCCAGTACACTGGTTCCCAAGTTCAGGATGGACTTTGTCCATGCCCTACTGGGTGGATCAAATCAATCACACACATTTTACTCTGTTGCCTATTTTATCTGACCTGGAGTACTAATTTAATAGCACCTTTGTTATCTAACCACACTGTCAATTCTGATGAGAGAATCATCAGAAGGCTTGTTTCCAGAAGAGTGGCCAAAATCTATTATATCACTGCTGCTGTTTGGAGGTTTTTGGTTAGGTTTTGTAGACTGTATTTTATATATAAATATGATTCATCTTATGGTACCGTAGCACTTAATATAATAACTCAGGTTTTTATATGTTTGTTGAATTGTTGAAATTTATGGTATATGATGTGTAGTGAATATCTGGACTGTGACCATAAATCAAGTAAGTATGTGTACTTCTGTATGTGGATGATGCTGTTTTGTTGGCTGAGAACCTAAATGATTTGCAGTGAATGTTAAATCGAATGAAAGATGCAGCAAAGTATATGGAGCTGAAAATGAATGTATAAAAGAACGAGATAGTTCTGTTTGACAGAGAAGGTAGAATGAATGATTGGAAGTGATGCTAAATGCCCTCCAAAAAAATGAATGAACAAACAAACGAACCGTTAGATCGATTAGATGAATTTGTGTACCTTGGGCGAATGTTTACTATACATGGAGAAATGGAAGGAGAAATTTTAAGATGTGCAAATGCTGATAAAAAAGTAGTGGATAGTATGAATCACTCTCTAGAAACCCACACAAAAGTTACTGGAGCGTCACTCATTTCCAGGCAGTTGAGCTACCCTGGTTAATTGTAGACAAGTCCTCTTCAGATGGAAAGAATGGTGTAATTTGATGCACTCTTCTCTGAGAAAAGAGATGTAAATGTTTTGTCCATCTCTGCCATAAATGGACAGTTCTCAAAGTGCAATAGTGGGGTGATTGGCTGTACTGCCAAACCATAGTTTGGTGGTGTGTGCATGAGCTTGGAAGAACTCTTATTTATTCATTCATGCATGCATACATTTGTATGCTTCTAGATAATAGGTGGCTTATACCCATAAAACAATAAAAATATACATAAAACCACAATATAGATAGTAATTAAACAGCATCATGTTAGCCCCAACCTCAGCCATGTGTAGCATTCTCTTCTCCACAAGCTCTGCAGAAAAGCACAATTTTTGCTGCTTTCCTTAATGAAAATGAAGAAGGGCCATCCAGACCTTCTGGGGCAAGCTGTAGGCTCTTGCTCCTTTCCCTCCCAGGGGGTAAGAATCTACAGCACTTATTTTTAGGCAGATTCTACTTAGATTAAATGGTCTGGATGCTAATGAGGACCCAGAGAGTATTATTGCACCTTTCAGACTAATATTTACAGGTCAATCCTGAGTAAGTTCACTGACTACAAGCCATGATGGTTACGTGTCCTTTCCCCAGCATTCATGCCTCTGAGAATCCATTGCTGGAGAAAATAGCAGGAGAATTCATTGTGCTCATACTGGATGTGGGCTTCCCAGAGGTATTGAGCTGGTCCTGCATTGCCTGTGGGGAGGGTGGCCAAGAAAGACAAGGTAGAGGACATATTATTGCAGTTCAAGACCTACCCTTTCCTGTGGGTTGACATCACATGTAGAGAAGGAGCTGGGCTTGCATCATGACCCATCCTCCACCTTGCCTTTTTTTTATCTGCTCCTGTGGATGCTGCTGAGTTGATTGCTATGGAAAACCAATACAGGAGGCTTTTGATCTGATCCATCTGGGCCCTTCCTAGTTACACTGGATCTTTTGATTATGGAACTTTTGCCGAAGAAAATACAACAAAATAGATTTGCAACTTTCATGGCAAATCTAGAAGCCAGAGGGGTCATCAGCTGGCAGTCTTAGTAGTGCTTTTTCAACCACTCTAACAGCTCTGCTGCTCTTGCAAGGCTTAATTTAAATCTATTCAAAATCAGCCAGGTTATCTTAATTCCAGCTCTTAGTTGATGAGTCATTTTCATTTTGTGCACAACCTCTAAAAAAATCTCTAGGAAAAAGAGAAGCCTCCAGAATTGCTCCCTCCCTTGCCTTCCATGGCACAGAATACAGGAGAATTTCTTCAGATAAGTTACCCAGCAGGGCTGTGCCAATCCTTTGACTAGAGTGCTTTGTTTGCAAGCAAAGTGCCTTTTCAGTCAATTTGTATAGGCATATTATAGCCCCATTAGTTTGCTGTAAATTACCTGTATAGATGCTTTAATTTGAGATTGTCAATCCATTATATTGAAGTAATACTTTTTGTTTGGCAGTTTCCTTTTTTGAAACTAAATTTGATAAGATTTTTTTTCCTGGTTTTTCCCCCTTTGTCAAGCACATTAATTTCACTGCACTTGATGTTCTCTAATGAGTAAGCCAGTGAATTTTTTTTTTTTTTAGACTGTGTTCCAAGAAACCTGGGATTTCTTGGAAACTTATTAGAATAACCTCAAAAAGAGATGAAAAATGGTGAACAAACTTTCCTGAATGATGGTTTATCTGTCATTGGCATGGGCATCCTGGGGAGGGAGGGGCAGCAAATGACAGGCTGTGCATCATGACATTGTAACACAAACTCTGCATCTTGTGTATTTGCATGTGCTGTTATACAAGTACAAAAGGGTAGAGTTTATGTCATGGTATAACACACATTTGATCATTCATTGTAATACTGTGGCTAGCTGCAGACACCTATTGCCATCAGAATGACCCACCATGAAACAACATGGCTACTTCTAAACCAGGGAATAGTGCTGGAATCTGGCAACGCTTGAGTTGCTTTGTAATAAACCTGCAAGGGCTTCTCCTTTCCTCTTCTACATTAGATGTCTGAAATGAAGAACATGTAGAAGGCAAACTAGGAGTTCTGCTTCAGTCTTCCTGTTTGTACACACTGACTAGTCTCTCTTTCATAATACCTCTTGTGTGGTCATATCCCATTCCCCAAACTCACATTGTGCCATTTTCTGCTCTACCCTCAGTTTTCAGGATGCAAGGAAGAAGTCTGCCAATATCAATGGGACCCAGCCTTGGGTAGAAAACTCAGCTTTATTCAGACATTACATATCCTCATTCAGGCTCTGTTATCATCTTTGGGCAGGCCTGCCTCCAGGCAGAGTCCTGCAGTAGGTAAACTTTGACTGGATAGACTCAAGCAGAGAAGTCTGGTGTCCTAATTCTAATGCCATCCCATAAACAGAAGTTGGGCTAGAGGTTTGGGTGTAAAAAGCTAAAGGGCAGCTGGAATATACCATGCTTCTCTTGTATAGAAAAATGACAGAATGGCTGATTCCCATTTGACTGGGGGGGAAAAAATCATCCCAAGGTAGTTAAAACAAGCCACCTGGTTAAATTGCTGCCCATCGATGGACCAGTTCAGACTTAGGGGTCTTTTTGAGATAACCCTAATCTTTGTTTTGTTGCAGTTCAATTGTATGCAGTGATCCAGGCAGAAGAGAAATATTGAACAGAAGGCCTTTTTTAGTCCTATAGGAGACAAGGATAAAATAAGTGGGTCATCTCCATAAAGAAGGACTGATATCTGCCTGCCTGTGATGTTCTGCTTTTGTCAAATAATTGATGATGGCATTTATACAAAGATTGAAGAATAAAGGGGTAATAATGCAGCCTTGTTTGATTCCTCTCCTAGTAGGAACTGGATTAGAAAGTTGCCAAGCTGCATTACATCTTGCCTTCAGTTTGGTATTTTCATGCATTTTATAAATAAGGGTAAGCAATCATTGCTCAATTGATGTACCTTTGAGCTTTTCCAATAGTTTTATTTCTGGAGATACTAGTATCAATAAATATGGCAAATATGGCCAATCTTGGTTTTGTTTTGTATTTGCCCATTAAATGATTCAATACCCATCCCTCTATCTTGTATTTTAGCCTTCTTTGAAACCTGCCTGTATTTTCTCTCTCCATCCAAACTATGAGATTTCAGGATAAATGATTTTCAGTGGAAAAAACTATGACATGAATTTATAACATCTTCACTTCAACTTCCGGGGAAGCAATGGCAGACTGAAGACAGCTCCGCTTTTAGTGGAGCTGATGACTGTGGCAGAACAAGGGGCTGGCGAATGGATCAGCACCTTGAAATCCCTCTCCAGATAAAGGGGAGGGCCTGGGATCACCCACAAGCCCTCCATACAGAGGCTTCCCATGAGCATACTGTAAAATAATGGTCTCCGGTGACTTTTAGAACTCTGGGAGCTGAGGCAGAGTCAGCTTTGCCCAAGCCATGGTTCAGAGCCTGCAAATGGATGCTGGGTTCACCTACTTCCTTTCTTAATCGCTTATGGAAATTGCTTGTTAAGTGCCTGTTGGACATTAAGAACCTTCAGAATGACAAATTTCATCCCACCGGCTGATTCTCCTTCAATCCTCAGTGAAAGAAGTTTCCTGTAAGTTTAAGAACTTAAAAAAATATTCTGAAATAAACAGCAAAAGGGTGATTAGAATGTTGATTTTGGAAAGCTACAAATGGACTAATGGGCCAGATGGATTGGAAATAAGATTTTGAAGTTAATTATAAGAATCCTTCCTGTGGGTTGTTTAAAACCCTATTAAAAATATATGAAAATTTTGAATCTAAGTGTAAGAAATCTTCCCATGGGAAACTGTGGATTAGAGAAAAACATGATAAGAGGAGACTTTGAAGGCTGGATGCTAGAGGCAATGAGAAAGAACTAAAGATTATAATTGAAGGAGAAGGGGCCCACGGATACAGAATGGAGAAAAGTATTTTAACTTTGGAAGAATTCAAAGATATTTGAGAACAATGCACTCAGAATTTTTTTTTTAAAGACTATCTGCTACTATAAAAATGGGTTTCAAAGAGGAGATAGAAGAGGCTATAACTGAGAATCAGGCTGTTTTGGATTTGGATTTAAAAATGACAAGCTACAAGAATGAGATGAAAGATGTTACACTGGATTTACAAATGAAACCGGCTGATGTCTTAAAAACCAAAAGGGACACAGAAGTAATAAATCAGAAGAGTGACTTGGACAACTTTCTTATCTTGGACTTACGAAGGAGATGTGTTATATTCATGAAGGAATTCCTGAGACAAGACAAAGAGAAAATGAAAAGAAATAAGCTTTTGGGACACTATTTAAAGGGAATAAACATCAAGATTTTTAAAAGTAAAAAAGAAGGAATATAAAGTTGACTTATTTGATCAAGGTTAAAATATATATGATGTTCTTTCTAGTACCTCTTAATGGGTTTTTCTCAACCAGGACTGAATAACGAGGCTTTAAAAAATTGTTTATAGATAGGATATGGGAAGAAGAGACTTCTTGTTGTATTTTTAGAGAAAGTGATATGCTATGGTGTTAAAAATAAAGGAAAGATTTACAAAGTTGGCTTATTTGATTATGGTTAAAATATAGTTGTTATTTCTGGTATGTGTTAAACTTGTGAAGGAGTTGCTGAGGGGAGATAAAGAGAAAATAATAAGAAATTAACTTATGGGATACTATTTGAAGGGATTAAAGATCAAGATTTTTAATATGTTGTTTCTGGTAGCTCTGAATGGATTTTTCTTGAGTATGTTCAGATGATGAGGTTTTAAAGATTGGCTTATTGATAAGAGACAAGATATGGGAAGAAGAGGGGTTTTTTTGTATTTTTAGAGAAAATGATAAGTTACTGTGTTAAAAGTAAAGGAAAGGAAAAATTGATTTATTTGATTAAGGTTAAAATATATATGTTGTTATTTCTGGTAACTTAATGGACTTTTGCTGATTAGGACTGAATGATGAGGCTTTATAATTTGCTTATAGATAAGAGATGAGATAGGGGAATAAGAGATCTTTTGATGAATCTTAGAGAAGGTGATATGTTATTGAAATTGTTTGTGCTTGTCTTGAAGAATGGGGAAGTCATATCTTTATTTTTTTTTTCTTTATGTTTTTCTTGTTTCTCTTTTCTTTTTCTCTGCATTTTTTCTTTTTATATTTTTCTTAGTTTGTATTTGTTTTTACCTTTGTATTTCTAAACTTTAATAGAAATTATTAATAAAAATTATAACATCTACACTTCAAAGTAAATAGGTTTTTTTTTTGAAGAAGCAAATGACTTTTAGGTTTTGAAGTGGGTTTGAGAGAAAGAGAGAGAGAAAACGACTTCTAACTGATTAACTCATTCAAAGCAACTAAACAACAGCTTTCTATGGTGTGTGTGTGTACACACACATATAATGTATATATTCCATTCTAATAATTGCAGTACAATGTTAAACTAGATAAAACAATGAATGTTTTAATTAATAATTGCATTGAATGTTATTATGAATGTGTGTGCATGTGCTTGAAAAAAGGAAGCATAAAATTGGAGAGATCAGTAACAAAGTCAATCTAGGCAAATAAGAACGGGGCACAACCTGCCAAAGTGAGAGACATGCAGATGCGAGAGGAAAGCTCATTACATAAGAGGACTGTAACATATAGCTAGATTTACCTCCTTACTACTGCCTTTTCTCATTCATCTAATTTCCACGTATTGTTCAGTGGCAAATTAAAGCAGAACACTCTGCTTCTTTTATCAGATACTCTGTTAAATCCAGGAATACCAATACCTGTGTGCTTTCCAGATG
Source organism: Liasis olivaceus (assembly GCA_030867105.1). NCBI lineage: Eukaryota > Metazoa > Chordata > Lepidosauria > Squamata > Pythonidae > Liasis > Liasis olivaceus. The sequence continues at coordinate 25,839,724 of CM061348.1, read as the reverse complement.
TTTTATAGTGCACACAAAATGCAGGTTAAAGGGTCCTCCAATAGGAACTGTTCTAATATTTAGCATGTACATACAATGCGTGGTAGTTTAATTAACCATAAGTGCTATAATAATTCTCTTCTAATTCTAGTTCTGCTTCTGATTTATGGCTTTGGTATGACTGCATTTCCAACCAGCTATTATCGGCATCTCCAAATGCTCTAGAAAGCCAGATTTAGCCAGACCAAGACTAAGGCTCCTAAATGCATGAAGAGCAGTGTAATGGCATGTGGGAAAGACCTTGAGAGTCTGGGCAAAGAGACACTGCCAAGGGAATGGTGATATAAGAGACAGCATAGCCCACAGCTGGATAGTGGGCAGGGCAAGAGGCTCAGAAGAGACCCTCCCTAGTTTCTTGGGCTGTCAAGGAGACTGGGCAAGGGGGGAATTGCGCTTTCAGACTTGCAAGGTTCTGTCAATGTAGCTTTACAATAAAGTAGAATTAGCTCATCTGGTTGTGATTCCTATCTGGTTTACCTTACAAGGACGACATCAATCTTGCAAGTCTGAAAGTGCAGTTGTCCCTCCCCCACCTCTCCAAGACAGCCCAAGAAACTAGACAGGGCCCTCAAACTTTTTAAACAGGGGGCCAGTTCACGGTCCTTCAGAATGTTGGGGGGCCAGACTATAGTTTGAAAAAAGCATGAACGAATTCTTATGCACACTGCACATATTTTATTTGTAGTACAAAAGAAAACCAGGAAAAAAACAATACAATAATTAAAGAACAATTTTAACCAACATAAACGTATTAGTATTTCAATGGGAAGTGTGGGCCTGCTTTTGACTAATGAGATGGTCAATGTCCGGTTCCATATTTGTCACTGCCAGTCGTAACAAGTGATGCAAGTGTGCATCAGTTAGTCTGGATCTGGTTGGAGATTTCAGATGTTTCATTCGGGAAAAAGTCTGTTCGTAGACATAGGTGCTTCCAAAGATGGTTGCCATTTTGAGTGCATGGTTCCTGAGATTAAGATATGTCTCAGAGGGGAGAGATGCATAGAAATTAGTAAGGCTGCTTGACTTGAATGCATCTTTCAGAGAGTCACAATTCTGTAGCTCGGCCAGTTCCATTTGGTAAATTGGATCAACAATTTCAATGTCAACAGAAAATGGGTTCCGGAAAAGCTGTATGTCCTGTTCATGGAGATGAAGTTCATGGAGATGAAGCTCTTTAAATCTAATTTGAAATTCCCTTTGCAACAGTTCCAGTGAATCCACACATGTTTTGTTTGGGAATGCAACCGCTGGTTTTTCAGCCAACAGGTTTTGAGTTGTGGGGAGATGGCAGAATCACAAATGAGCTTCCCCTTTCCTTGAAGTTGCAAATTGAAACTGTTGAGTAGCTCTGTTACATCTGTTAGAAAGGCAAGGTGCCATTTCCATTCTGCATCTTTGAGCTCTGGTACTTCTTTGTTTTTTGAAAGGAGAAAAGCAGAAACCTGTGGAAGTAAGTCATAAAAACATTTCAAAACTCTCCCTCGATTCAGCCAACGGACTTCTGTGTGGTACAGAATATCTTCATAGGCAACATTCAGCTGAGACAGAAACTCCTGAAACTGTCTGTGGTTTAGTGCGTGAGCTCTAATGAAGTTAACACAAGACACCACAACTTTCATGACAGAGTCGTACTTCAGAGATTTACAACACAGCGCTTGTTGGTGAATGAGGCAGTGTATGGCTATTGGACGCGAATGGTTGTGTTTGTCCATCTCTTGTTTAATGCGTGCAACCACTCCTTTCATAGACCCCACCATGCTAGGAGCACCATCAGTTGTCACACTGGCTAGTTTAGCCCAGTCCAGCTCCAAATCATTCATAGTTTCACAAACCTTTTTATAGATATCCTCTCCTGTGGTTGATCCTTTGATGCTTTTCAGTGCAGCAAGCTCCTCTGTGACTTCAAAAGAATCATTTGTCCCACGAATGAAAATTAGAAGTTGTGGAGAATCATGAACATCATTGCTTTCGTCAAGTGCCAACGAAAAATAGCAAAGTTTTTTTGAGGAGTTTTGCAAATGCTGATGCAAATTGTCCCCCATTTCTTCAATCCTTCGTGTAATTGTAGGTCCTGAAAGACTCACTGTACTAAATAAATCAGTCTTCTCTGGACGCATCTCTTTGGCAACAGAAAGAAGGCATTCTTTTACAAATTCTCCCTCTAAAAATGGTCTGCCAGTGCACGCTATTAGCTTGGCAACTTGAAAACTTGCTCGCAGTGATGAAATATTTAGCTGCTTCTGCTTCACAAAAATATTTTGCTGAGTTATCAATCCATTTTTCAGTTTTAATATTTTGTCTTTTCTCACTTGTCCGACCAAACAATCATATTTGTCTTTATGTTGAGTTACGTAGTGTCGACGCAAATTGTATTCCTTGAACACAGACACTAAATCCTGGCATATCAGACAAACAGCTCTTTCCTTGTACTGCATGAAAAAGTAATCGTAAGTCCACTGTTCTTTAAATATCCTGCACTTGGAATCAGTTTTTCTTTTTCTTGACATAATTGTTTCCTAGGGATTCAAAACACAGGTGTCACTGCACACAGGTGCTGGGGGTTAACATTCACTGCCACTGAGCACCAATCCGGGGGGGGGGATGGGGGAATGACATTCACTGTCACTAAAAACCAATGGGGGGGGGTCATCAATATCAGTGAATGTTATCCCCCCACCCCCCTCACATTGGTGGTCAGTGTCAGTAAATGTTATCCTCCCCCCATCCCATTCCTCCCGCCCCCTGCCCCCCGCATTATTGATCAGTGCCAGTGGCCATTCTCCTACTTGAGGGGCAACCACATAGCCCAAATGGAGAAAATAATAGGGTGCCCTGGACCCCACCGATCACCCTGCACAGAGGATCCCTCCTGTGGAGTATGAAGAAGTATGAGTTGAAGTGCCCCTGTGGTTGTAAGTGTGGACGGGCTGCTAAGTGCCCGAATTTTGATCATGTGACTGCAGTGTGCTGCAATAGCTGTAAGTTTGGTGACTGAGCATAACTACTGAATGAATGGTTGTTAAGCGATGACTACCTGTACAAAGAATTTGAGATGATGGAACAGGTCTGGGCAAGGAAGAGGAGTTTGGATATAAATGCAAGGAACAGAAGAGAAGAGAAAGTGAAACAGAAACTGAGTACAATGCTTTCTGCAGTCCTGATAATTTGCAAAGAAGTAGGCTGACCTGATTTCCAAAAATAAAAACTTGGATATACGAATAATAAAAATGCATACATGTATACAAATTAATCTACAAGTCAATTTCCCCAAAGTCACAGGCAAAAATTACCAGAAAAAAAAGGACACAAAGATGTTTAGAAGAGCTTCTCTGGAATGAAGCAACTTTAAGTAGTTCCAAACATTCCTGTTCCCTGTTGTGCTTTTACACTCTGTGAAAAATTATTTCCAGGCCAAATTAATTTAATAAATGACTAACAATCAATTGACCACTCTTTCCATAATAAGGCTATCAGACCTGATCTGCAAAAATCCATTAGTTGTCAACAAAGAGATACAGGAAACACTAACTTTGCTTCTTATTCTGGATTTCTGCAGACTAGTACTAATCAAGCAGCCAGTAAAATGGATAATGGAATAGCTTCATTCCCACGTTCCCTTCCACCATAAGGTACCCCGAGACTTGAGGAGTAATGAAAAGACATCATTTCTTTGGCTACTTGTTCCCATACTGCTCTGCTTGCTCTACCTTGAGCCCTCCCATTAGTTCAAGGATGCCTTCCCCAAAATCAGGACTGTCCCTGTAAAACTGGAATTTAATCTTGGAAATAAGTTTCAGGCACTGATAGTGCCGTCTGCTGACTAAAACCTAGCCATGGCAGCAGGTTATTGGGAATATTTTAATGACATTCCCAATGAAATCCATTGTGTGGGTAAAACAGGAAGGAACATAAAATGCAAACCCGAAGCACCATGAGAATGGGGCTCCTGCCATTCTCCAAATAGGGCGCCTGTACTCATGAGACCTGGGGAAGAGCAGATGGTTTCCGAAGGATTGCAAGAACGGGGTGGGCAACTGGGAGAAAGAATGAGACAAGCAGCTTGGAGAACAACACACCGAGAGGAGGAGAGCGGCAAGACGGCCTGGTATACCTGTAATGTAGACTAGTCTGGCTCTGCAATCTCCCTCCTCGTGCATTGCCTGCAGCTCCCGACATAGCCCCGACAGACAGCAGCGGCGGCCAATCAGGTGCCCTGATTCAATCAATCACCCTGCACAGAGGATCCCTCCCGTGGAGTACGAGGAGAGGAGAGCCACAAGACGACCCAGTATACCTGGAATGTAGAATAGTCTGGCTCTGCAATCTCTCTCCTCATGCATCGCCTGTAGCTCCCAACACAGCCCCGACAGACAGCAGCGGCGGCCAAGCAGCGGCGGCCAATCAAATGACCCTGGCGGGCCGTATCTGGCCCGCAGGCCGTAGTTTGAGAACCCCTGAACTAGAGTCTCCCAAGGTCTTTCCCTTATACCAGTGTTGTCCAAACTTGGCCACTTTAAGATGAGTAGACTTCTGGCTGGGGAATGCTGGGAGTTGAAGTCCACTCATCTTAAAGTGGCCAAGTTTGGACCACACTGCCTTATACCATTACATCAGTCATTTTCAATGAAAGCCATTCCCTTTGGAATGTAAGCTTCAGTTTGCTTCACTTTGCCCCAATCTTTGGGGTGACAGCAAGATGGAGGGTTCTTCTTTCATTTTGTTTAATGCCATTGCAGATTCTCCATGTGCTCATTTCTTGTCTTGTGATACTTTTTATGAGAAAGTATGTGAAGCCCTGGTCTAAAGAATTGTAGTGCCTGATGAACCAATTAAAGACACCAAATGGGTAGTGGCAGAAATAAATAAATTCATTTATTAAATCTCTACATTCAAGTGGATAACTCTCACATTCAGCTCTCCTAAAATAATAGGCAAAATCCAGATTGTTATGTATCATAAGCACGATATCAGACATTTCGATTTGTGTTTGGATTAGAATTTAATTCAGCAGGCTCTTCTTTTCAAGCGTAAAAAGTCTGAAACTATACAATTTCATCCAACTGGAGACTGATTTCTTAGGGTTGTATGATACTCTCTAGTTCTACAATAATACTATAAGAAGCAGGTAATAAGGCTGTAGCTACCCAGGATCCCTCAGTAAGCAATATAGACAGGCTGAGCTTCCCACTCAGTTTAGGAATGTATTACTGATGCTACAGAAAAGGCATGAAAAAGAAGATACTGGTGAGAAATAAGGGCTCACTTAAGATGGAGAACTTCAACTCTGCATTGTGAATAAACCTATGAATACAGGAGAGGTGATTTAGGACTTCCAGGTTTTACAAATTCAGTTTCCTAGCATTTTGTTAAAAAATGCAAGACAAGGTTGCAAACAACTTATTACTACAGGGTTTGCTGTTATTCCCTGTGCTGTCAGAGATCCAGGGAAAATCCTCAGCAGCTGGATTCATTCACTGTACCATGATAATGCTTGTTTGGTTTCAGCTTAGCAAGTTCCATGAACCAGCCATTATAACTGTTAAACCATGGTTGATGGCATACAGTACTGTGCACATTCAGCCATTATATGCCATTATTAAGTAAATCGTGGCTTAGTGCAATATGTGAACTTAAGTGTCTTGGATTCCCAACCAATTCTCTCTCTATGTGTTTAAACAATTGCTTAGTGTATATATCAGCCACTGGTTCTGAAATATTCGTCATCAGTTTCACTGAGTCCCCATGCAAAAGAGATTGACAAGCCTTCTTCATATATTTGCAAAATAAAATTTTACCTTGTAGGATGCAATCAGCTAGTATTTTGCAGAGTGTCTCTTCACCTCCACACTGAAGATGTTATTTTTGCTGTCTTGGTTGTGGTAAAGATTAGCTGCTACATATCTGCTCTTTACATGAAAATGGTGGGGAAGCCGATAAACTTACGGAAGAAGCTTCTTTCTATTGAAGCGAAATTGGCTAATCTCTACAGCAAGTTCACCTCCCACAGTGAAGGATCTTCTGTGTAATCACCACAGAAATGGGTAGGGAACAGTCAATTTCACTGCTGCTTCTTGTAGCCTCTCTACCCAAATCCAGTTGTTTGTTCAGGGCTAGGTGAGCAAAAAATTACTCATCCTTGAAATAGGAGTTTCCATTTCCTTCAGAGGTGAAGTAGTACTTCAGTTTAAATAAGCCCAGATTGAAGGTACGGCACCCTCGGTGTCATTTTCAGTTCTCAGAAGAATGGGTAGGGAGAAAGAAGGGCAAGCGGTCTTCTCTCATCCAACTGAAACACAGTAGTTACCACAACCTGATTCCCTGACCTGATTCCTCAGATAAGCATTTGGCTTTGGAGGATCAAGGTATGTTGGTACATTGGTTAATTACTAGGCTGAAGAGATGCTGATCTTTCCACCTTTGAGATTGACTGCCATTCATGGCCAGTCCCACTAACAGAAATCAGGTACAGGTGTTCACCTGCAGTAAGAGCACTGCTTGATTGCTCACAGCATCCTTGATTTTTTTTTTTCTTAGCACAACTTGCATGAGAAATGGCTCTTATATTCTCACATCTCCAGTGAACATTACATTGAAAAGGCACATATTGATAACACTTTTCAATAGCAGTAAACATGCTGGAAAAGATTGCTGATAACACTGTTCATACTGTAAGCTAAGGTTCTGTTTTCTCACACTTTTTCATGACACTGATAGGTAGATCTTATATTCCTATGTAGACAAATATTTTTTAATTGTTTTTTTTCCAGAAGACAACCTTTGTTAAACATATCTCTGCTTCAGTTTCCATTTTTAGAGCAGCTTACAAAATTGGGAAATCACAATGTTTGCAAAATAGAAAAGTTAAAGGAGTTAAACTATGATAGATTAAAGCAATAGTAAAATAGAGCTAATGTCGTTTGAAGTGAAAACCAATTCAGCTGGGTTATCTAAAAATGTGACCTAGGTTTTCAGATTTTTTTAAAAAGGATTTTCATATCTAGACATTCCATTCCCCCATCCTAAGGATCAATAAACAAATATTCTATCTCTCTATCAATAAACACACACACACATAAAGGCAAAAAACAAACTTGGATTAAAACATGAGTAGATATGATCCAATTTACTATTCCATTTTTATTGGATAGGAAGAATTCCCAAGGCGGAAGAAAGCTCGCCCCTCCATTTCAAAAGAAAATTAAGGATGCAGTATCAGATCTCACTTGAAGTGGAGAAAATGGTGTCAAGGGAAAACTTGAGAAAGGTTCTTGTGCAGCGACCCAAAAGACTGAGCCTGCTCACATTTTTCCCGTTCTGGGCTTTAAACAGCTATTGTTGATGCTACAAATAAATGGAGAATTTATCACAGTAGGAGTTCTAACATACCAACACAAAGGGGCAGCTTTCTCTATAGTCTTAGTGCTGACATATCTTTTTAGTAAACACCTACCTAATTAACTGGAGGTAGGGTGTGCATTTTGGGATCAAGAAAGAGCAGCAAAGCAAATGTGTCCAAGGGGCTTTGCGTGTCTGTCAGATGCATGCACAAAAGGGTCATATCCACCATCTGGCCTGTTTTGACCCCTCCCCCAACCCTGCTGCTAGAGTGTGTCCCTACTGTTATTGGTTAACATGTGCATGGCATAACATTTAGCATAAATGGAAAACGTCTGATCGGAAAGCAAAACGGGAGTGGAGCATTTTAAAAAAGCAGTGGACTCTTCTGATTACGGCTGAATGGAACTGGCAGGATTCCAGAGTGATGTTTGGTGTGTTCAGACAGATGAAACAGCATTTTAATTACCTCCCCGTTGCCTCCTAGAGTGGCAGTTCCAAGTGCCTTGCAAACGTTTGGAAACCCACTGATGCTACAGTTGAAATTGGATAAGGCAAACATTTCAATCTGTTATAGGAATTATTGTAATATTATCTTGAAAGAACTGACCAGATACATTCAGATCAATAACATCTATTTAAACTGGGCGCTGTTTGATATTTTGGGGAAGAAAGGGATTTTTGCAGTTGATCTGGAGTGTTTAATAGAGGGATTTCACTAGAATTAGTGTTCCTCATTCTTATCGCAGAACCCCTGGAGTCTCCAACCATGTCAGCGTTAGAAGAACTCCATTAATATCTGTAGTCTTTTGCATCATTTACAAATCTTATGCCTGATTATGGTTAATGGCAATTATTGCCTAGCAGTGTGTGGTTCATATTGCCTAGCAGTGTGTGGTTGAGTACATTGGTTGAGTACATTGGTTTATTTCTGTCCTTTTGAATAATGGGACTTAAAAATTGTTCCTTTCTAGCAAAATTGTTGCTAGCACATATGACATAAGTATATGTGAGTAGAGCAATTTGATACAAAGAGAACTTGTAGAAGGAGAAAAGTTTTTTCTCAAGCGTAGACAGCGGTCATAGGCAGTTTTCCCAAGCTATGTCTCACCATTAATCTGTATTATCTGATGTTCTGGAAATCCCCTGAGAAGCAACTTTTGGAAAATGGGAATCACATTCTCAAGTTAAAAATTAGGACAATACATGCTTTTTGACATGCAACTGAACTCAGATCATGTTCTCACAGGTGTGTGATTTATTTGACCTTGGCAGCAGGGTGTTTGGGCAGATTTACCCAGCAATTCATGCCCACTTTCTTCCTCCTCCTCCTCCTCCTCCTTTATCATCATCTTCTGATAAATTAATATCTATTTTATAGTATCTATATATTTGTGTGTGTAGAGTGTGTAGAGACTGAGAGTTCTAATCCCACCTTAGACATGAAGCCAGCTGGGTGACCCTGGGCCAGTCCCTCTCTTTCAGCCATAGGAAGCAGGCAGTGACAAGCCACTTCAGAGAAAATCCTGCCAAGAAAATTACATGGACTTGTCCAGGGGGCTGACAGGAGTCAACATTGACTTGAAAAGCAAGCCTACCCACACATACATACAGTATATATGGTCTACGTATACAGATGAGAACTGCACAGGGAATCTTAGCAAATGTTAATGTAAACTTCATAGCAAAGTTTTTACAACATGTATAATAAAGAAAATACTACTCTAAAACCAAATTCTATTGTATCAGTTATTAACCACTTGATTACATGGAAGTTATTTAAGTGATTGAGAACTTTATTACTATTTTGTTTTTGTCTTGCTAGAAAAACAGTGAGCTGGATTAGAGGCCACATTAAATTACATTCTCTGGGGCTTCTCCTTATGCCAATGTGGAGCCACCAGAGAGCGGGATTGAGAAACTTTTCCAGGCAGGTAGTCTCCAATTCTTTAGACTACAGCCAAAACCCTTGATACAGAATTCATCAATTTCTGGATAACTCTGAATTTGGCTGCGCATCACTGTCTGAGGCCTATTATTATTACTGGGAAGGGCTATAGGAGAAAAGATAGGGAGCAAAAGAAACTACAATTTGGTCCTCATCTTGTCAGCATGTACATCTTGATTTTCTTGGTTAAATTCTTAAGTATCTTAAGAAGTGATTTCCATGCCAAGGAAAAATGTTACATGCCAAAAGATGGTACTCGCATGTCAGACCTGACTTTGCTACTGAATACTTGCCCAGTTATTCAGCTGCAGGGTGAACAAAATGTTTTGCTTCTATGGCTTTCTGCTTATAAAGAACTAAGGTTGTCCAACAGTAAGCGTGCGGAGAGTGCCTTTTCTAGTACAGATCCTCCATGTCAGAGTGCAGCTGATAAGAGACCAAGTGATTCTTTAGATCCTGAGTATTATCAGTACATTTTGCTATTAAGGAGCCAACCAAGAGGCATAGGAAGATGCATAGTCAATCATAGGGATTTGCATAATCAGTCAGATAGGGATTTGGTAGATTGGGCCTGGAGCAACTGAGATGGAATAATGACTTGATTGCCTCTAATGGATTATTCCTACCAATATCTTCTGAGTTTGCACTGCCTTGCCGACTGAAAAGCTACCTGTTTCAGGTGGAGAGCAAGGAAGAAGTGTCTGCCCAGTATAGGCGGCCTTTTTAAACCATTGGCCCAAAGAGGAAAGAGATGCCATTTGAACTTTTCCCAGCAGGTGGCAATACCTGGCCAACCTTATCAAGCTAGACTGGGCCAACCTGGTTAGGACTTGGAAGGAAGACCAGCAGAAGAACCTAGTATTGTAGGTTAAAATGGAAAATTGAAAAAAGGAAGGCATAGGCAAACCATGTCTGGATTGCTACCAAAAAAATTACATGGATCCATCCATGAAGTCACCGGAAGCTGATCTTGAAGGAGACTAGACTTTAATTCACTTCAGGCTGCAAAATATCTTGGCTCTGCACAGCTTAACGCTTGACTCGGCAAAATGCAAGCCTGTACAATTTGAGTACTACTCTTACTCATTCCTACTTTTGCAAATAGTTTGGCAACCCATTTTTCTTTTGTATTCTCTGTATAAACATTAAAATCTGGCCATTGTATTGACCTTATCTGGAAGATACATTATGTGAAAAAGATACATTACGTGAAAAAGTATTTGCCATCTTTCAGATTTTCTGAATTTTACTGGCATACAGTAAAATGGACCTCATGGACCTCTGTTCAATGGTCTTCATGTCCATTGGATAAAATGTGTCCATACACTGTACATTTATGCATATGTGCCATTTTACACATGTGTAAACTATTCATCCACCATTTTACTCATGCATAAAATCCCATTTGGATTTAATATAGCTTGGGTGTAACAGACACTCCTTCTCCCAGGGTCAGTTGAATTGAGGATTTGCCCCTGTATGTTATTAGAATTTCATATGGGTCCTTCACTCCTACTGATATAAAAAGGGAGTCAGAATGAACAACTAACGTCAAGGTTTGATCTTGTTTTACTTATATCATAAAGTCATCCAACAGTATGAAAAAGTAATGCCCTAATTTATTCAAGTCAGTTAAAGGCATAACTAGCCCATGTTGTTTGGATACTTCATTAAACAATCAGGCCTGATTTGAGTTAGCCCTGTTCTCCAGAAATCTTACAGACTTTGGTTCCTTTCATCAACATGCAGATTCTAGAGGCATATCACACCCTGCTCAAAACAAAACAAAACAAAAAATTTGAACATCTATATAAAAATATCATTGATGCCTGTCAGTCTGGGAAATGGTTACAAAATCATTTCTAAAACTTTGAGGCTTCACCAGTTCGTAGCTGGAATCTTGAGATGTAGAATATTTAGGGCAATAATGAATTTTCCCAAGAGTGGCCATTCTGTCAAAGTCATCCCAAGAGTGCAGTATAAAATTGTCTTTGTTGTTCTTTCAAAAAGAAGCCCAGGGCAACATCCAGGGATCTGGAGGCCTATGTCAGTGTTAAGTCTGGTAGAAACCAAACACTGAATTCCACTATAAGTACTATGTATCAGTTGTCAAGCATGGAGGTAATAGTGTGATGGTTTGAGTATGCTTTGCTGCTTCAGGACCAGGACAGCTTTCCATCACTGAAAGACACATGAATTCTGTTTGATTCAAAAAATTATCCTAGACAATATCAAGCATTTCTCTGTCAGTGGCAGCACAAATGGATCATGCATCAATATAGTGGTATACAACTGTATTATGAAGAATATAGTTAATATTCTGGAATGGCCAAATCAAAGTTCAGATCTAAAGAAATGTTGCAAGAGGACCTGAAACATGCAGTTCATATTAGAAAACCCTCAAAAAGTTGATGCAGTTTACCATGGAGGAATGAGTCAGAATTCCTACAAGCCACGTGAGGGACTGATCATCAGTTCCAGGAAGTATGTGTTTGCATCTAAAGGTGGTGCAACCAGTTACTGGATTTTTCCAACTAGCACATTGCATGTTAGATGAGTTTGTTTAAATGAAACAAGCACCAAATATTGGTGTTGTTTGCTTATTCAGGCTCACTTATATATCAAATATTTCTGCCCATCCAGTGAGGTCAGGCAGATTGTGTGTGCTCTGGGTCCTGTCAGTTAAACAGTGTCATCTTACAGGACCTAGGAAAAGTGCCTTCTGTGTTGTGGTGCCTGCCCTCTGGAATGACATCTCCCCAGAGATCCAAACAGTTACTTTAATGACATTCAGAAAACCATTAAAAACTTGGTTGTTCTTACAGGCCGTGGGATAGGGTGATGGTGGAGTCTCTATGGTTTTGGTTTTTTCCTGGTATTGAGTTAGTTTTCCAGTTGGTTGTGACTTTTTCTACATGTGTTCCTTTTCTCTTTTTTAATTGTAAGCTGCCCAGAGTCATTAAGGAGTCAGCTGGCCTTGAAACTGAAAGAAATAAATAAATGCACAAACATCAGCACAGTAGAACTGGCACAAAGCTGTCAAAACTGTCAGTGGCAAAGATAAACAAAACTTCAGAAAATCCAAAAGGGGACAAATACTAATTCAAAGAACTCGTATGTAACATATGGCTTTTGTGTGATTTTAATGCTTTGTTTGCTCTTTAGTACACAGTGTTCACCAAGTTGCTGTATGGATGCTTTGACCTCATCTTGCCTATTGCTTGCTAGTGATCCTTGTAAAGGTATCTCTCTTCCATGCAGTACAAGGTTATCTTTATGCTAACAGAGAAACGTGCTAATAGAGGTGGAGGGGGTCTTATAGGCCTTGATTTTAGTCTCAGAATCCAGAGCTTAGGCAGCAGTCCACTTTCTGCTTGGAAATGTTCAGAGTAGGAAAAAACACCCTTCGAGGCAGCTGTGGGGAACTTTGATGGCTGCATTTGTTTCTGTGCCTGCCCAGAGTGTAAAGCCATGTGGCTGCTGATGTCATGGTCCCTGGATGGGATGAGGCTCAAATATCTGGCCCTTTTTTTGGCAGTTTCAGGAGTTCTAAGAGGCTACATTTTTCCCTTTAACCCCTTTAACCTTTTCCTTTTAAATGTTTTTCCCTTTAACCCCTGAGAATAAACTTGTCCCAAATCTTGGGGGATGGTGGGTTTTCCTACAGGGTGCAGATGTGTGCTTTGAAGCATTGCTATCCTGTTCTATAGCCTGGAAGGCTTATAGGCTTGGAGGCAGTCCCTGTCCTTAAAATGTCATGTCACAAAAAACAGGGAAGCAGTGGGAGAAGGAAAACAAGGTAACTTTTGCACTAGCTACTTGCGATGCCAACTAGGATGAAGGTGAAGCCCAGGTGAAAGCCTTAGCCCCAGAGTAATTGTTTTTCTACTTAGGTCAGCCAGTCTTCTCTAAGGAGGGAGGAAGAAGCAATTCAGCTGGCAAATAGAGTCTGCAAATGTACAGCTTTTCCTCACTCATTCTGCTTCCTCTTCTTCCTCACATGACAGTTGTTCTGATGGCCTCTGTGGATGGAGAACTGCATGAATCAATTTAGTAGATACCTTTAGAAAGGAGGAGAAAGAGAAGACTGTGTTACATATGAGCAGATATAATGTAGTGATTAGGGTTGGACTGCGATGAGAGAGAGATGCCCATTCAAGTTCTCATTCCACCATGAAGATCATCAAGTGACTTTGGCCTGTCATTCTCTTTCAGCCTAATCTGCCTTGAGGGTTGTTGTTGCTGTTGTGGGGATAAAGATTAATGTATGCCCCTGAAGTCCATTGTTTTTTGCTTTTGAAGGAAAGGCAGACTAAACTTGAGTAGAAAGGAAAACCAACTGTGAAAATGGACCCCGGCTGTATAAAAAATACAAAGGAGATTCAGAAGCTCCAGGCTATGGTTTGGTCTGGTTTGACTTGGGAACTGTACTTTGTGTAACATTGACATCTCTCAACAGCAATTATCATTAAGATTCTGCTGGATATCTTCAGAGCAGTGAACCACTCAGAATCTCAAAGTACGCTATAAGAACAGTAATCCTGTAAATGATTATTTTTCCCTAACTGGTTACTTCTGCTTTAATACTAAAAATGCTAAAAGAGGGGAAAAAAAGAATGGAACTGAAACAAATATAAATTTGCAGAATGTGTGTGTCCATGCTTATTGGTGGAGGCTTCTTGATGGCAAGCTTACAGGAAGTTCAGTTTCAGGAATTCCAGATAGCAAAATTCTCCCCAATTTTCTCCATTTCCAGATGTGTGGGGCAGCAGAATGAGGATTATGGACCAACTATCAAAGACCTTTGTCATGTCATGCTTCTTCACTTGGATGTGCCTTTTACTTTTTTTTTTTTCCCCCAACCTTACAAAGTCAGTTATATGCAATCCTCACACCCACTGACCTGTATATGTACCTCTTGAAAAGCACCAGCCAACAAGAAAGGGAGCTGCTATAATTGGAACAATTAATCTTTGGAGTAATATCTGACCTTTCTCTGGCCTTTGTATGCTGTAGATGGCAAGACAGATACTAAAGGGCATGTTTTCCAGAGGATTTCAAAGCATGGTTTACCAGTATCCCATTAAGCTAGCTTGGCCCAGTGGATTCTTTCACCTCTGCTTTTGATCTCTTTTCCGTGCTGCTTTATGGAGACAGGGTTGAGAATGCTGCCGTGTTCTGCACAAACTGAGCCAGGAAAATGCAAAGCATGCAGTTTCTGAGAGAAGACAGATTACCTCTAGACCTACGTCAGGAGTTCTGATGTACAAGCAGCTGCTTTTAGAAGAAAAATATCTTGAATGTTGCATTCCCGACGAGTTTATCATTGTGGGAGCCAACTGTGTGATCTCAAAGTAATAAGGTGGCTTCCAGTGTAAAGACAGAATTGCATTAGGTTTGGATTTTACTTTAAAAAAAAGAAAGAATTTGACCTGTCTGTTTTGAAATCCTTAAAAATGGCTAGCCATTTTTTCCATGCGTCACTGGGAAATTGAAGATCTTATCATACAGTGTTCCTGAAGGATACTCAGTATCAAGCACTTCAGATCTTCTCAAGAAGAATACTATTTAGGGTCTGAATTAGGTACCTTTTACATGAAGAATATGTGCCTGCCACTGAGTTACGATCCTGAAGCTGCCTTAAATCAGACAATTGATCCATTGGCTTCATAGTCTTATATATCCCATGGCATGGTGCTCAGGCAGTTCTTCCAAATCTTCTTCCAAATCTAAGGGCTGACCAGAGATGTTTTACATGCAAAGAACTCTTGTCATTCACAATGACTCATCCCCACTAAAGGAACAAAGCACAGGACATTTATTAATGGCATACCAAAGAATTTGAAAAATTATCAATATGGCCTATTTCATACAAACATTAAAATGGAATTTAGTTGATGTGGATCAGCCTTCCCAACCTGATTTCATTCAGATGTGCTCCATCTAACACATCTGGATAGCACCAGGTTGAGGAATGTTGATGTATAGGATCCATGCTTCCTAAATTCAGTTGATATACATCAGTCTTCTTTAAAATTATGGTATCCAAATGTGTTGGACTAACTTCTATAATTATGGGAGTTGTTGCCCAACACATCTGGACTGCACCAGTTGGGCAAAGTGCTGAATTAGAGGAATCAGATCCCTAGGGTTGCTGTCATACTTGGACATAATATACTCAAACCATACTTATTCTTTTTATTTTTAAATTTTCCTTTAAACAATTACAGTAACTGCAACCTTTAATAGTTCGGCTGGGTCAGTAATACAGCCTTTTGTCTTGAAACACACTTAATAAAAACACTTGCATTGACCCTCCTGATGGATAAGTTGACATTCATATATGTCTGAAAACTGATGGCTTCAGTTTGGAAGCACAAATGGTCTTAATTAATTTATAATATGCAGAAATGGGATTGAGTATATCTAAGGGCAGTTACTGAGCAAGAAACAATCATTTCAGAATTTGATCAGGTGTACCTCCTGATCAGATTAAAAAAAAAAAAGAATGGTGATATGTAAAATGTCTGTCATGAAACTTCCTTTTCATTTCTATGAAAGTCTTAGGAAGAATGACACTGAATTAATTAGAAATGTGGAGATTTATTAGAGGTGATAAATATCTACAGTACATAAGGCTGCACTGATGCAGAGCTGTTCAAAAAATGAGAGCATGGCGAACCGAAATATTGAAGAGGTTTAACTAAGAATAGACACTTTCCTGTATTAGAAGACATGCTGACATTTGGAATGATGACCTGCAGAGATCAACCCACAAACAATTCAGGACATACTTTTATTTATCCTGCCACTTGATATTAAGTCTCACAAGAAGTTGTAAGTTGAGTCTGAAGCAACAGTGCATGACAGCCTTGTTAACTGGGAGAGCAGCATTGATTGGCAAGATTGCCTTCCTTGGAGGTGTTCATACATTATGCTAAGCCATTATTTGTTTAACAGGGTTGGTTTATTGATTATTTCTTCACAAATATTCTAACCTTGCCTTCTAATTCAAATGCGTTACTCAGGGTTTGAACATTGACTAAGCTATAGCTTGTTTAATGATATATTCAATAAACCACAGTCCACATGGTCATAATCCATGGTTTACAAGCCATACAACATGCTAATCAAACAAACATATTAGCATGAGGGGGTGAATAGTCTTGCAGATAATTGAAAATATTATAACTTCTCTGGTTTTCTTTCTTCTTTTAAACTGCTCTTGTCTCGCATTTTTTAGCACTCAAGCCTTGGGCTAAACAGCAGGACAAACCAAGAATAAACCAGAAAACCCACAAAGAAGTTGTGTATCCCTGTTCACACATCAAATAAGCCATAGTTTACTTAGAAATATGTACTACATAGTTTAATTAGTAATTGAATTAGTATTATTGAATTAGTAACTAAATAGTACTAATTAGTAATTAGTAAGCCAGTATGGTATGTAGTTCGATTTCCATAGAGTTAACAGGGTGATTTTAGATCAGGTCTTATGTCTCAATGCACCCATTTGATTGCTGCTGCAGGGTAAAATAAAGGGAGATTAATCCATGTAAATTGCACTGTGTCCTCAGAGACAAAGTGGGATATAATTGCAGTAAATAAATAATAAGAAATAAAACCCTCTATGTTTTCAAATTGGGCATCCACGTGGGGGAAATGGGAAGTCAGAAAAAATCAAGGTAGCGGCTAAAACTGCCAACTTTACTTTTATGACCCAACCCCCCCGGACAACCCTGTTTGAAGCTGTTTTAAAATAAGCTATGTTTGAGTGACCCACTGACCAATCACATAACCAGCAAACTACATTATGGCTTAGGACTGTAAATTCACACACATTTGGATTTGCTTTTCTCTTTATGGCATCTCTGTGAGAGAGAGAGGTAGACAGTGACATCCTGTGACAGATGGAAGGGCAACACTATTATGGTATGAAATAGGGGTACTTCAATAGCACAGCTCATGTTTTGTATTCCAAGGTCCCGATTCTTACCTGACATCTTGAAAACATACCATCGTCATTTACAATACAGTAGTCGTCACTTAACTGGGACCAGAATTTCCGTCTCTAAGCGAAGCAGTTATTAGGCGAAATATCACGTGACTGCACTGCTCAGCAATGGCAGATCTGGTAGTTCCAGTTGCAGTCGTTAGGCAAGGACCTCACACGTCTCCAGTCCTGCCACTCACACCTCCGCTTCAACTGCCCCCATCTCTGCTGTTTTGCCCCCTGCACTCCACTGCTGTCCCCCACCACCCCTGGCTGACCTTCTCCATCTTCTTTCTCCTGCTGCTGATGAGGCACACCTGGCTGAGGACGCATGAAGAGTCAGCAGCTGCCTCAGCCGGGCACGCCTTGTCAGCCGCGGGAGAAAAGACGTTGAAGGTCAGCTGGGGGTGGCGGGGGGGGGGCGTCAGGGGTAGGGAGCAGTGGAGTGCAGGGCAGCCAGAACAGCAGAGATAAGGGGAGATAGATGGGTGGGGGGAGTGGAGGCAGAGTCGGGTGTGGCAGGGCAGGAGAAGCATGAGGCCCTGGCCTAATGACTGCAACCAGGAATACTGAAACTGCCATCGCTAAGTGGTGCAGTCACATGTTTCGCCTAATGACTGCTTTGCTTAGTGATGGAACTTCTGGTCCCAGTTAGGGTCGTTAAATGAGGACTACCTGTATTGCGATCAAAGGATGGAAGGGAGGCAGAATATCCTCACAGAGAAATTTTCTGTCCATCCTATTAAAGCCTCACCAATTGTAGATTATAGCTAAGTATAACTACACAGACATACAAAAGAAAAAAAAAAATAACCAACATTCTATATGGTAGTCCTTTGGGTTTGAAGAAGGCACGCTGTTGTGCAGTTCAGCTGTGGACATGGAGGTGGCTCTGCAGTCCCATTATGGAAGCACAGAGTCTAGCAGAATGGGGGCCCCAGAAGTCCATTGTTGTAGTAACCGTGGGTGTTATTCTGGGACGCTGCTCTCAGTTTTCTATCAATTCTTGGCGGCGCCTGTCTTCAAAGCTGGTGGGGGCTTCATAATGCAGGGCTTGCTGGTGGGTTCTGTCAGCAGCAGCAGCTTCAAGTTCTCCTGGCTGGATGTCACAGTGGCACTGAGTTGCTTTCACAGCATCTTTGTAGCGCTTGCATGGTCGACCTCAAGGTCTCTTCCCAGACTCCAGTACACTGTAGAGCAACTGGCAAGGCGTACGGTGGTCACCCATTCTGATGACGTGTCCCACCCACCATGCTGTGCAAATGCACCCTCTAGGTCTTTAATACATCCAGTTGAGCATGTTGTATCTTCAAAGCCAGCATGCTATATGACAACAGATGCTAAAAGGCACTTGCTCTACCATTGAACAATTTTTTTTCATGAAGTTTTTCCCCACAAAAGCTATGATTACCTGGAACAGTTATATAAGAGATGTTTTGCTCTCCAGAACTTAGCATGCACACCAGACTTTCCATTGACTTAATAAACTAGTCTTGCCTGCTTTTTAAAGAGCGCTTTCAGTTTAAGCATATAAGCATTGCTTTTACCTGAGAAACTCAGGAATCTTCACCTCCAAGCAGAAGATCAAATCCAGCAGTGTTCAGCTTTAGCCATGAAGATGGATGATAGTTTCCTACTGCCCCTGTGGGAAGGCACTGTGAAGCCAGATCCTCACCAGCAAATTCAGTTTTGCTCCAAAATGTCTTTTATCTGTCATGGTGGCTCTTCAGCATGCAATTGCTTCCTGAGAGGTCTTCTGGCCTGTGGGTAGAGCTATGGAGGAAATTATTTTCAGTATTTTAAATAATGTTTCATATAATGCTAGTAGAGCAAGAACATGTAGTGTAAAACCAATGACTGACATTGGATTACTGAGATAAGGAAGCATTTGTGTGAGCTGAAACTTTCTCCTATTTTTATCAAAGCAAAGAATTTAGCTCCTGATCTTGGGGGTTTAAGTGTATAATGAGGTTAAATTTCAGCATGCAAGATTTTTAACAGTATGATTAGAAATATGTGCTACTGTTTATATTTGCATCATATATTCTTATTTATTTTTAATTGTAATGTGTTTTTTCCTGATTTAAACCCCTGTGGAGGTCCATGAAAAAGTAATCATAATGTGAATAATAACTCCTCTATAGTATCATAAG